>OZ012739.1:604292351-606701101 GCA_963859935.3 Lathyrus sativus
TTGGGATGGTGTTTAGTAAAGCTTTTGTTTTGTGGGTTTTTTAGGGTTGATATGGTGGTAAAGGTTGGGTTTTTATTTTAGTAACAATGGAGGTTTAAAGTGTAGGTTGAGGGAAAGATGGAGAAAATAAGTTAATAGAGAGAAAGGTTGATGAGAAATGAAGGGAAATATGATAATTTGGGGCTTTTTAAGTGGTTAAAATCGTGTAATTGGATGGTTAAAAGGTGGGTCGAGCGCATTTAAATTGTGGTTGTTGAAAAGTTTTGAAGGGGGGGGGGGGAGGGGGTTGTTGTGGGGGGGCACTATGGGTTGTAGCAGCTGCTACAAACACTCGTAGTAGGCCCCTAATTTATATATAGGGTTTATGGTCTTTGGGAACCTAGTGGTACTATGGGCCGTAGCACTTGCTACAGGCACCCATAGTATCCCCGTAGAAAATGTATAAGAACTTGCTTTTTGTGGGATTTTTTGCCCTGTTTTTGGTTTTCGATGTTTTCCAACTTTTCCAGTCTCTTGATCAATTTAATTTCTTTACTGTGAATTTTTATTCACCTATAATCAAACATAATTCACATAAATACACACATATTAGTACGAAAATTTGTGGGTTTCTTCCCACATAATAGTTTGTTTAAAGTTGCTCATCTCGACTGTTTGACCCTCATGATCAAAAGGGTGCTTTCTTCAAGTTTGAATCGTTCTCATTGTTCTTAATAACTTTACGGATCCATTTCAACATATCCAACCATTTCGTAGACCCTTTACCTTTTTTTTTCCTTCTCTTGTGAGGAGGTTTATATTTAAGGTCTGGTGGTAGATATTTCCTTTTCACTTTTGGGACCGTCCTGTGTGCTAGCACTTTAAATTGAGGGTGGGATTTTTAACTGAAAATTTTCCATATGCCTTAGCTCTCTCATTATCACCTTCCTACTTTGTGAATTTTTCCTCTTATACATCTTATCAGTTATGTTAAGATAGAACCAAGACTCTTTAAACGAAGGATTTTTCTTTAATTTTGTTGGGCAAGAATATGGACACAAGAAGGTCTAGAAGTGGAGGTTGAATATACCTATCCCAAAAAAGACAATTTCAAAAACATCTTTAGGTCTCATAAAATGAAATCAAAGATTTTTAAAAATTGTTGAAGCAAAAAAACAACACAAAGAGAGCTTGGAAGCTTCTCAATGAATTAATCCAAAAAGAGTAAAACAAGATATCACTAAAGGCATGATTCTTTCTAACGCAAATCAATTACAAGATAAACGAAGCCGCTTATAAACAAAGAAATTTAAAAATGATTACATAGGACTTCATTTAAAGCATAATTGAATTTATGATGATCCAATAGGTTTGATGCATCGCAGACCTAAGCTTACACATTAAATCACTATAAGCAAGATCTAACCTAAATGACGTACAAACAATGCAATGATGTAATAGTTATAGTAATGAATGAATAAAAATAAAAAAAGATAAGGGAAAAAAGAAGGTACATAGAGATATATAATGGTTTATAGTTCGTCCTCGCTTTTCCTACTCCACTATTCAATGGTGTTAAACCGTCTACAAATAATCACGATCTTCCACTATTTCATGAGTTTGATACAAGCATTTTGATTACAACGAAATATCACACGGTAATTCCTCTGTTGATGCAGATATTCAAACTTCTGGCAATGCAAGATTCTTAATGATCTTGATTGAATAACCTTGATATCCATAATAACCGGCTCTAAGTCTTCATATGTGACTATCCACTTCGATCCCACCGATTTCCTGTCCGAGAGATTTCCATTAGCTAAGCGTTCAACTGGACAACTCCCAACTTTGTCTATGAACAATATTTACACTACTGTTACGGTGAGAATCGTGATACCAAGATATTGAATTAACTTGAATCTTAATTCTTAAATTCACAACCGGGCATTAATTTATCCAAAGGAAAGGTCTAAAGAGAGAAAGAACCTTTTGCGCGATGTTACAACAACGCTAAGAGATTCGAGGATCGGGGGTTGGTTATACATAGGGTAAGTATTTCACATCCTAAACATCTGTAGTACTCTACAGGAACCTTTTGTTTGTTTGCATGCTAAGTTTTCTAAATATTTGCTAAGGATTGAGATTGGGTAAAAGGTATAGGTTAAGACCTAAGGATAGTTTCTAAGTTTGCTCGAAAAGGCATCGCGTCCTCTGCCTACGTATCCTAACTAGGATAGAATCAGAGCAATCGTAGTTCACCTAGCAAGGGTTGAAGAACACTTGATTATGATCAAGGTTCAAAGGGGAACAAACATATCCATGCTTGTGTAGAGTTTCACACAACTCTCTAGATCTATGTTAAACACTCAAGAAAGGGGAGTAAGTAATCATTTCCATGATTCTTACATAGAGTTAACCAAACTCTATCCTAAATTTTTACGTTGTGAGACCAATTGGTTCTATCCATACCAAAAGGTGGGAGAAGGGGGAAGGTTGCTCGTCAAGATATCACATCTTGTGCCTACGTATTCTCATTGTCCAATGAGAAATCAGAGCGGTCGTAGTTTAGGCACGAACTACAGAATAAGGATCTATTGATTCTATCCAGACCAAAAAGAGGGAGAAGGTTCTATCCGGACCTATGAGTTTAAATCCTATTGGTTCTATTCAGACCGAAAGGGAGAGAAGTTCTATCTGTACCTATGATGTTATCCTATTGGTTCTATCCAGACCAAAAGGGAGAGAAGGTTATATCCAGACCTATGATGTTATCCTATTGGTTCTATCCAGACAAAAAGGGAGAGAAGATTCTATCCAGACCTATGAGTTTAAATCATATTGGTTCTATCCAGACCAAAAGGGAGAGAAGGTTCTATCCAGACCTATGATGTTATCCTATTGGTTCTATCCAAACCAAAAGGGAGAGAAGGTTCTATCCAGACCTATGATGTTATCCTATTGGTTCTATCCAGACCAAAAGGGAGAGAAGGTTCTATCCAGACCTATGATTTAAATCCTATTGGTTCTATCCAGACCAAAAAGGGGAGAAGGTTCTATCCAGACCTATGATTTAAATCCTATTGGTTCTATCCAGACCAAAAGGGGGAGAAGGTTCTATCCAGACCTATGATTTAAATCCTATTGGTTCTATCCAGACCAAAAGGGGGAGAAGGTTCTATCCAGACCTATGATTTAAATCCTATTGGTTCTATCCAAACCAAAAGGGGAGGGAGGTTCTATCCAGACCTATGAGTTTATATGAGCTATCTATGACCCAAAGGTCGATAGAGAGACTTTTCCTTTGGAAGGAGAGAGGGGGGCAACTTGGATGAGAACTAAAGAGTTCCACCACTTGGGGAAAGGATACTTAACAAAGTACTAAACATTTAAGCATGATGAATACAAAGAATATGGTCACAACCAAGCAAGCAAACAATTCCACAATCAACAAGGATTAGAATAATACAATTGGTTTCAACCAAGTATGACACATCTTTATAAAGATGAAAGTAACAACTCGAGGGATACATATTAACATATATAGAAACAACAATCATGCAAATAAGTCACAACATAAGATAAGCATGCTATAAGTTCAAATGTAACAACATATAGGCATTGATGACAATCAAGTATGTAAAGTATGTAAGACATGTCACGACAGTTTAAGTTCAAAATTTTTAGGAAGGAAACAACAAATTTATGGTAACTGTCATACCCTAAATTTGTCCTACCCATTTTCAAATATTTTTGCATTTTTCGATTGTTTTTTTTAATTTTGTATATTTTGCATAGTATCATGTCAGTTAGACACGTGCCCACCCGTAATTGAGCATTTTTCAAATTTATCCTTTTTTGCCCAATTAAGGTGTGACACGTGGCCTAACAACCTTTTGGTGAATATTATTTTGTTAAACTTTTTATTTTTTTAGAAAATATTACTAATAATATTTTTTAGTAATTTTTTTTTATAGTTTTTTTAAAATTTCAGTCTATTTTTTATATATTTCTTTTAATACTTATTTAATTGTTATTGTTAATATTTATTTTATTATTTAGTTATGTTAATATATTAGTTTTCTCTATAGTTATGTTAATTAATGTTAAGAAGATAAAAATTAACAGAATTAAAAAAGAGAAGGGAAAACGAAGTGGGCTAGGCCCGTGATTGGGGCCCATTGGAGAAGAAGGAAGAGAGGGTCGGATGGTCACACGATAAGATAAAAAGGGGAGGAATTCATTGTGAGGGGAACCCTAATTTACTGTTCATCTTCCGTCTCCACTCGAACCGGCACCGCTAACCCTCTTTTCAACCCTAAAAACGAGCCGCCTCCATTACTCTCATTTTCGTCTCCACCTTTCATCATCACTGTACCCCTGTCTCTCCATTTTTTTCTGGCCGCTGGAACCCTAAAAAAACCTTTCTTCCCGATCCGCCGCCACTCTCCTCAAACCATCATCAAATCCCTCATCATCACCATTCCTGAATATCGATCCTTCAACTCAGTTTCCGAAATGGCGGAGAGCTTCGATTGAGAAGCTTTAAGTTCTGTGATGACGCCACGAGCTCCCTTCGGTTTCACTCTTGGAGTACTCTAATTGGTTTAGTCTCAGTTCAACGGAAGTGCTAACCCGGAGTTCCTTTCTATTTCGCGATAATGCTACAGAGCTCCCTCAGCTGCGGTAACGAGAGGGTACTTCCACAGGTTGTAGTCTCAACGGTGACACAATACCGACAACAAGTCATCACCGTACGCGGCGTGGCTGTGCGATTTCACAACCGTTGTTTGTAGCTGAGGGAGAAGCCATTTCAATAGTGGTTTAGGTAACAGGTCCAAGATATAATGTTATGCTATTGTCATGTTTTTTTTATGTCCATTTTTACTGCATTTTCACTGTTAACTGAGTTATTGTAAATAGGTTTATAAATTGTGTAGATATTGTTGTTGTTTTTACCTCTGTTTGGGCTGTTGAAATCATATTTATCATTTTCTTGTGTTTTCGTTTCATATTCCATTTGTTATAACTTGAGTATACACCATGAATAGGTCTGTGTTGTTTCTCTGCTGATTGATTGTGAATCTTGATTGTTAGGAGTTTATGTTATCATGTTATCTTATCCATCGTTATTCCTAACTGCTGTCACACTCGCGAAAGACATTTGGTTGGTATTAGTATTCAATGTATTTAAGCTTTGTTTTTAAGGCATTTTGTGGTTGTTCTTTTGTTGTTTTAAAAACTTTGCCGAATATCCGACGTGACGTCGTTAATATTCAGGTTTTTTCTGATAAAGATCTTTGTTCTGTTAATTTATTTGAGTTCACACCTACATTATATCATTACTAAAGGTTGTTACTTTTTCATGAATGTTGATAAATTCACTTTTATTTGGATTCTGAGGATGGGACGATGATATTAAACTGCTCGTTTTTCTGGCGTTATTGTTTCATATTCTATTTTATTACAGCTTGAGTGTACACTATGAATAGCGAAGGATGTGGTCGAATATTGATTTACTTTGATTTCTTCTTTTCTTTCATTGTAAGAACCATTGTGAGCAGTATACTCCGCATCTGGGGTAAACAAAGTTGTTTCTGATATTCTATATTGTTTGTGAATTCAGGTTTATTATTTTTGGCTATGGTATAACTTTGGGTGTTGTTTTAATAGTTCTGTTGTTGGATGCAAGAACACATATTGACCCTTTTGTGATTCAATCATGTTCATTGATATTTTACTAATTAACTTTCTTTTCATTCAGTTTGCAGTCTTACTGTATGTGAAATTTTGATGCATATTGTTGCACCCCAAAATTTTACCAATAGTTATTTATTCATTGAGTGTTTGAAAGTTGATACCTTCATTAGGCAGTTCAAGAGATCCTCAGAGGAATTGGTTGAAACCAGGGTTGTGTGCTCCATAGCTTGAGAGTTGTGGGTGCTCCTCAGATGATTCCGAGACCTTGAGAATGAACTTGATGTTTTGAGAAAGCCTATGAGATGTCTTGATAGCCATCATGAAGCCCAAAGAGGTCATTATGCAAGAATTCAGGAGATTCAACCATGAATGGTAGAATTAGGGTTTTGACTGGGTCAACCCTAGGATAACTGAAGATTTGGAGAAGGTTGAGACCTAATCCAAGGGCCATGAGATCATGGAATGAGGCATAGAGATGTTATAAGGATTATTCCTAGACCAACTCATCATGATTGAGGAGTTTGAGAAGTTTCAAGTCAAGGTTTCCAAGGATTGTCAGTGAAAAACCCTAATTTGATCCCTATCTTCCAGGTAGTTTTAGCTCTAGATGTGATTGATATCTCATCCTACCCACAACATGAATGTTGTAGAGCTTGTTCTTAGCTTTAATTTGAGTGGTGGAAGTCCTTGATAGGAGTTACAGAGCTCAAGTTATGGTTTTGACAAATTACAGGTCAGCTGAGGTGTGTGAATCTGGGTCCTTGAAAGTCACCCAACTTGCAGACAACTTTTGCCCTAGTAGTATGATTCCTATGATCTCTTGGTCAACATGAATGTTTAAGGGAATCTTCTTAGCTTTAATTTGAGTGGTAGAAGTCCTTTATAGGATTTGTAGAACTCAACTTATGGTTTGAACAAGACAGGGGTATTTTGGTCATTTGTCAGTTATAGGTCATTTTAAGCAAAGGCCATATCTCCTATTTCCAAGCCTCAAATGGAAAAACTCAAAGCATTAAAGTTGTTCAAAATGTGATTTTAAGTCTATAAAGAAGGTCATGAATTGTTGGAAAAGCTCATAGCATGGATTTGCATGATTGGTTAAATTTGAACTAAAAATGGCTTATAAGTTTAAAAAGTTGAAATTGGAAATTGGTTTGGAAGATCTAGGAATCCAAAATAGGTCATCCAATATATCATTTTGATTGGAAACATCATTTTGAGAACATTGGTTTAAATAGAATTTTCATTTGAGGCATTAAAATGGGACATGCTTTGGAAAATTCATACTTGCATATTAGGGCACCTTTGGAAATCTCAACACAAGGCAAGGAAAGGCCTGATTTTTACTCATTCCTTCTCAATATCCCACATAAGGAGAATTTGACACCAAATTACAAGGTTTAAGGCATGATATGAGATATACCACTTATCACCACATGAGATTTTCAAGCACTTTCTAGTTCATTCTAGAAAGATCTAGGAGTTTCCATTGATCATTATAAGAAGAGTGAATCATGGAGGGTAAAAGGTTGGTGAAAGTTGGAGAATTCAGTGGAGGAGAGGGAGAGAAAAGCAAGGTTTTCAAGCATTCTTCAAGAGCAAGCAAATCCATGAATTGATCACTAGAGGCTATCATCTTCAAGATTCTTGCAAACAGAAAGCTTAACACCATTAGAGGAGTGTTTGGAAGCAAGAGCAAGCATTGAAGGGAGCTGTTCATACCTCCACCATTGATACTTGACAGGTTGGTGAATTCACTCATTTCTCCTTAATTATGCATAGTTAGGTTAAATCTTAGGTGTAGAACTGTTAAGCTAGGTTAGTTGATTAAATCCTGAGCATTAGGGGGAATTTCGTGGAGTTTCATGGCAGGTGCAAGAATCTGTTATGATTGAGAGCAAGCTGGATATTAGGTTTTAGTGCACGATTGATAGCTCATTGTGATAAGCATAACATGTAGAAGAGAATTATACCATTAGATTTGAGTTTCCCCATGATTGATATCAGTGAAAATGGTGGAACCAAGAACTTCATCCATTCTGTTTGCGAGTTTTAAGAAGATTCAATGGAAAATATGAGCATAGTTGTGTTCCTGGTGATTAATAGATCAACTTTGCTTTTGGAACTTTTGATTTTCATTGAGAAGCGAAGGAGAACGATGGTGATGAAAATCCATGCATGAAGCTCGTGGGAACTGAAACCCTAGGTATTTGGGGACGATGACTGGCGTCCGTTGGATCTTTCTGGAGGGCTTGACCAAATCATCTCATCTAACGGCCCAGATTAATTGAAAGAAAACGGAGGGAAAATTCAAATGGCTAAACGCACCGTTTTGTTTAATGAAGTTTCCTGGGCTCAGCAGACTTTCGCTATCTGCACCCCCCATGATCCAGCCCATGTAATAATCAACTAGCGCGCCCTTCTATTCACACCCCCTCCCCTTTAATTGATTTCTTTTTTATTTTAATTCCATTTAATTTTCTTGCACTTTATAAAATTCATAAAAAATAGGAAATTAAATATTTTTCAATTCTTGTTTTTTCTATATGTTAATGAATCTGCCTAGAAAATTCTCAACAAATAAAATTTCCATTTTATTTTATTTTCATATTTTTAGTATATTTTTCATTTTAATGGCTTTTTAATATGTTTAGTTTGATATCCAATTTTGCAGAATTTCTTTTAGGACCTTCCTTTAATCTTTTTAATTCATTCTTTTTTGTGTAATTAGATATTGAATCATAGTTCCCCATAGGATTTAATTCTTGATTTTTAGATTAAAATTTGATGTAGTTTGATGGTTAGACATTTAGGTGCTCTAATTAGGGTTTTAGGTTGTATAGGTAGACTTGAACAAATTTGTTTTGGGGTTTATAGGCCAAATTAGTGTATGGGGAATATATGGGTTAAGGGTAAGTATGTATAGAATCCCCTAGAATTTGGCTAGAATAATGTATGGTGTTTTAGTATTTTTCATTGATTTTTGAATGTATGGATAGTATGTGTGTTGCTTAAAGGCATAAGTTGTATTGTTGTGTTTTCTTTCCTTCTCTTTTGAGTGTGTGAGCTTTGAAGATTGAGTTGAAGACCTTGTGGATCATCATGGAAGCTTTGAAGACCTTGCAGAGGAGTTTAGCATAGCTTTTGTTGTTTTGTTTATAGGTTTATAGGGGCATAGGCAGAGCCCTAGATAGAATACTTTGTTCAATAAACAAGGAGTGTCTTGTTCACCTCCTTTCTTCTCTGTGACATAGAGTCCCTTAAGGGTATTCACCTCTCTCCTTTGGAGGGATTAGTGACCTTGCCCTATAAGGTAGAACTTTGAGAGAGCCTCTCCTTTGATGTTAAGTTCTCAATGGCATCCTTTGGAAGTCAGTGAGTACTGTAACATCCCCACCTCATCTTGTTGACTGAATCTTGTTTGCTGGAGCATTGGAGCCATTGAAGATAGAAGCTGAGGCCTTGAAGAGGATGATTCCTTGAAGATTATTGAAGTCTGAAGACTCTGTGAAGATCAAGTTGATGCTTAAAGATCTCTGGAGATAGTGAAGCCTGAAGGTGGAGCTGATCAAAGGAGCTGAAGCTCAAGGGAGAAGATGAGTTGATACTCATGTTGCAGGGTTGATACCTGGAAAGCAAGTGATCTCTAAAGTCTGAAGACTAGTGTTGCGGTGGAAATAGGATATCAAACTATTAATGAGTTTGAATCGCAATTCAATTCACAACCGCTCTTTGATTTATCCGAAGGAAAAGGTCAAAAGAGGGAAAACCTATTTTGCATCGTAAACACAATGCGGGGAAAGATCTAGGGTTCGGGGGTTGGTTAAATTTAGGGAAGGTATTAGCACCCTAAACTTCTGTAGTACTCTACAGGAACCTTTTGTTCAAATGTTACTATTTGCTTTATTTATTTGCTTAAGGTATATGCACAAAGGATTAAAAGTGAGAAAAAAGACCTAGGGGTTAATTCTAAGTTTTTCGTGATGCCTGATACTGAAACCTCTTGATATTGCTTTGCAGATATTGATGTTGCTGGTGTACTTCCCTGATGATCGATAGTTTGTGTTGAGACACCAGTTGCTTGATGCAGTTTAGCTCTGATTTGGTTTGATTGGCTTTTCTTACTTGTTTGATCTCAGAGCTGCTGCTAACATTGTAACTTATCTGCTTTGATCTTGAACCAAGTTTGATGGCCTGATATTCAGATTATTGTTGTTGGCTATTGTTGTCTGATAACAGGGCTTATGTGTTGCGTGCCGTTGAAACTGGTTCGGACGGGGCCTTATCTTTAACTGATGCTGCTGAGACTTTTTGATACCTTGTCCTATGTAATTTTGACGCAGCTTGTTTTGTGTCTCATTTCTCTGTTCTGTTCGAACTGATGCAGCTTGATACCATAGTTTGGTTTCTCTTGTTCTGCTTTGGACTTGATTTTCATTCTGTTTGGTAACAGATTTGTTTCTTTGGTGAATATTCATACCTGTATTGGCGCGAGCCCCTTCCTAGTTTTGTTTATGCTTTGAGTTCTGATGATGCTTATGGTTTTTCAGATGTGGGAAGTTTTGAAACCAAAGCGACTCAGACCTGCCGGCATCCGGGTCTGAGTCAGAACTTGCCTATGTTGCCTTATTCTCGTATCAGTTTGGAAATCCAATCGCGGCAAAACGAATCAGTCCCACTTCATTTATTTTTTCTATCTCTCGGATGTCCCATATTGATAAGAACTTG
This sequence comes from Lathyrus sativus, assembly GCA_963859935.3. Taxonomy (NCBI): domain Eukaryota; kingdom Viridiplantae; phylum Streptophyta; class Magnoliopsida; order Fabales; family Fabaceae; genus Lathyrus; species Lathyrus sativus. The sequence goes on from OZ012739.1 coordinate 604,302,756, forward strand.
TATTACCTGATCTGACGCCCACGGCGCGGATCGGTAACGGGGGTAGGACGCAGCTTCGGTTGTGCCACCCCCAGCACTCGATGATGACATTGTTCTGAGAGTGTCGAAAAAACTTCTAACATTTTCCTATTCTGTTTGTTCTGTTTTGATGTGCAGGTAAGTCGAGATTTGCGGCGAAGCTTAAAGACAACATGAAGACACTTAGATGTTCTTAGGATTTAGGATAGATACTTTAATGTAATTCCTTAGAACTTTAATGTAATTCCCTGTAACTTGTAACAAAAAAATATTATGAATAAATAACATTTTTTATCCAAATCATTTCTTCTTTGTAATTCACTTTGCAAACTTGTAATAATGATAATAAAATATTATGAATAAAATTCACATATTCTATTAAAATCATTTCCCAATTGCTTCTCTATGTTTTAATTTGCAAACACCTCAACATCCGATTAAATCTCACTAGTCAAATATCCTGGAATTAATTCGATCCAACCATTGCATGAATAAGTTCCATTAATCAGTCGAAGTTTTCACTGTTTTCCCTCTAAAATGGACTGGAAGATAGAAAAATGATTTCTTGTTAAAACCCTGTTCCACAGATCAGATTTTCCAACCCAAATTGATATCTTAACATAATCAAACCCACGTAAATAAACGCCTTAGGAATAAAACCTCATTAGGCCCAAAATTACGAATTATGCTTCAAAATGACCAAAACGCCCCTGGGGTATTTCCTGCAAAACAAAACGTACTTTATGACTGGTTAGTGGTTAGCAGATGCACAGATGAGATGCTATGCGAAATGACTGACTAAATATAAGGGTAAAATTTGGGGTATTACAGTTGCCCCTATTTAAATAGCTACACCAGACGATTTGAGTGACAGAGACTCGAGGAATCGTGGTGGAGAGATTTAAATATAGATAACCGAAAATTTTGCCCTTATGTGCGACGATATGCAATGCTGTGGACAAGACGGGAACAGCTTAATGCAGATGATGCCATGAATATGATGTGATGTGTATGAATGCGAAAATGCTGACGAAACACGACGATAACGGTATAGACACCCTGAGAAGAACTCACTGGGGGAAACGACGCGCTGAGACACAGTACAACACTGGGGAAATCTAAAAACGATAGTCAACTGGTGCGAATGACCAATTGTCACTTTGGGGACGAGATTCGCAAATGGAAATGACATCTGTGAGACGGCCTCCACTGGGGAATCTAAAGGATAAAAACTGAATCGCGTACGATTGCAAGATCGCTTATAGAATGCTGGAGCATTGAGCAAAGAATAACATCCAAGCTTCTGTAAACTATCTCTCGTGACACGATCAAACGGACTTTTCGGGAATCCGTAGCAAATATACAGGGTAAAACCGACTGTATGCCACAATAAATGGACTTTGAGGGGAACTGCCCGGATAAGCTTCTCGAGGGAGAACGGTCACTTATCGTTGGAAGGGACTTATATGCAAAAATGGATAAGCACTCAAATAAAGAGGCTGCTGCTTATCTGATAAATAAATCTTCTCGTATTTTAAGGTCGGCGCCTGGAATGCGATTCTGATTTTTCTCTTACTGAAGGATAAATAAACTGCTTCAAGATCGTGCTCTCTTGAACATGAAACTGGATGACGGAATATGCTCATACTTCAGAATCGTGCTCTCCTGAATATGAAACTGGATAATCGAACTTCCTCATAACTCAGAATCGTGCTCTCCGGAATATGAAACCGGGTGACTGAATATACTCATACTTCAGAATCGTGCTCTCCTGAATATGAAACTGGATGACTGAATATGCTCATACTTCAGAATCGTGCTCTCCTGAATATGAAACTGGATGACTGAATATGCTCATACTTCAGAATCGTGCTCTCCTGAATATGAAACTGGATGACTGAATATGCTCATACTTCAGAATCGTGCTCTCCTGAATATGAAACTGGATGACTGAATATGCTCATACTTCAGAATCGTGCTCTCCTGAATATGAAACTGGATAATCGAACTTTCTCATAATTCAGAATCGTGCTCTCCTGAATATGATTCGGCTCCTGAAATTTCTTCATTCTTCAGAATCGTGCTCTCCTGAAAAACGGCCAACTGAACTTCCTCATAACTCAGAATCGTGCTCTCCTGAATATGATTCCGCTCCTTCTTTTACTAAAGGATAAATGAACTTCTTCATAACTCAGAATCGTGCTCTCCTGAATATGATTTCGCTCAAACCTTCCCGTAACTCAAGATCGTGCTCTCCTGAATACGAATTGGTTCGTACCTCAAGACGGCAGATAAATGGAAGCCCAACTGCTCCATGGAGATGGCCATTTGCTGCGAGTCGTAACGAGGATAGGATCGACTTCTTGGGTGAGAAATGTCGTATGTTGATGCTGTAAGATGTAAAGTGTAAAGGGTTGTAACATGTAGGATTGTAAAGTGTTGTACTGATAGATTTTCCAGGCGTGAACTGGCGTGTATCCGTAAAGGATTGTAGTTGATTTTCTTGAAAGATAGTGCAAAATAAATGCACGTCCGGTTACAGTGATAAACTTCTCGGGCGAGAACAGTCGTGCATCTGTCATGGTATGGTGAAAACCTTTAGATGGTGCAAAATAAATGCACGTCCGGTTGGGCTTGACTACCGACATGACTGAGATTAAATCTAGGATCGAGCTAGAAAGAAGACTGGTAATCAAGACTCCATTGAGGGAACGATCTCGGAGGATAAATATCTTATCCTGGTGAGGAAAGATAGCTAAAGTAACCGTCATCCACGAGGATCGAGCTTCGTGGGGAAACTGGAAACACATATGTATTTTATGCTTAGGGCTGACAATCTATTTGGAGAGAATGGACGAACCCAGTTACTCGGAGGTAACAACCAAATGATGGTGAAACATAATGAACCTGTGAATGCTACTGCATATGTTGATGCATACGTTAATGTCTATGTATGTTAATGTCTATGTATGCTAATGTTTATGTATGCAAGATGGTATGAAATGAGTATGTAATGAGTATGTAATGAGTATGTAATGAATATGTAATGAATATGTAATGAATATGGGCATGTGATGCTTATGCCCTTGCGTATGCTGACGAAACAGACTAGAGACAGGACGAGAGACGAAATAAACATCTCGACGGAGATACCCTGCGTTCTCTGCAACCAATACGTCAATCATGGGTGGGAAGGATCAATGGTGGAACCAACTCTGGTTTTAAAGTTCTGAATTTTCTGGGGAGAAAGTAATCTGCTTGAGTGCATAGTACTATGTCTTCACCTGGGGAGAAGAAAACCTGAGGAACACTTTTGAGTTTCCCAAGAAAAAGTTGTCAGCTTATAGTCTCTCTGGGGACTGTGTTAGAGCAATGGTTTGAAAGTGTTTCTGCAATAATGACATTTCCGGGGAATGAAGAGATCCTTTCGGAATTTCCACTAGTCAAAGTAATTTATTACATTTCAAATTTGTTTTGTTTTTGAAAAACAGTTTTGAAAAATCTACAATGCACCTTTCATTTTCAAATTTTAGGAATAAAAGCATTTTGCATAACAAATAGAAAGCAAAGAGCAATGCACCAAAGAATGTAAGTAACAAGATGGTTTCTTTTATTTAAAGGGCGGTAGCTCGCTGAAGGCATAGCTCCACAGATAATTATGTTTTAAAATTGGCAACATGGGAAAGGTTACATCGAATCCAATGACACCTACTGACACTAATAACTAAGACTAATCCAGAATCCTGCTTTGGGCAAGGATGAAAGAACTGAAACATGGCTCTCATGCGGAAAGTGTGTTCGAGATAATCAGTGTCTTCTGATGCAATGAAATGCCTTTGTCCCTAACTTTTGCCTGGACCGCCCTTTCGGGTTTTCAATCCACCGGGACGCTCTTTTTTGCCTAAGCCGCCCTTTCGGGTTTTCAACTTAGCGAGCTTTTGTTATTATTTCTTTTTTTTTTTTTTTTCAACCCTTACTTTTGCCTAAGTCGCCTTTTGCAGGTTTTCGACTTAGCGGGTTTTTAGGCATAATATTTTTGGACTGCATCAGAATTCACGGGATGTGCTAGTTCTTCACCGTCCATTGTCGTAAGTATTAGAGACCCTCCGGAGAAGACAGTCTTTACAACGAACGGGCCTTCATAATTGGGCATCCACTTTCCACGCATATCTTTATGTACTGGTAAGATCTTTTTGAGTACGAGCTCTCCTTGACGGAACTCACGGATACGAATCTTCTTATCAAACGCTCTTTTCATCCGTTTCTGATATAATTGCCCATGGCACATGGCTGTCAAACGCTTCTCGTCAATGAGATTCAACTGATCCAATCTGTCTTGAACCCACTCAGCTTCCTCAAGTTCAGCCTCCATTAACACTCTTAGCGAAGGTATCTCTACTTCGATGGGGAGCACGGCGTCCATTCCATATACCAGTGAGAAAGGTGTTGCCCCTGTCGAAGTTCTCACCGAGGTTCTGTATCCATGCAAAGCAAACGGTAACATCTCATGCCAATCTTTGTAAGTCACAACCATCTTTTGCAGGATCTTCTTGATATTCTTATTTGCAGCTTCAACGGCTCCATTCATCTTAGGACGGTACGGAGAAGAATTGTGGTGAGTGATCTTGAAGTTATCACACAACTCTTTCATAGTCTTATTATTCAGATTGGTGCCATTGTCAGTTATTATCCGGCTTGGGATTCCATAACGGCAGATGATTTCTTTCCTGATGAAGCGGGCAACCACTTGCTTGGTCACGTTGGTGTAGGAGGCAGCCTCTACCCACTTGGTGAAATAATCTATAGCAACGAGGATAAAACGATGACCATTAGAAGCCTTCGGCTCGATTGCCCCAATCATGTCAATGCCCCACATAGAGAACGGCCATGGTGAAGACAACACATTCAACGGTGACGGAGGTACGTGCATTTTGTCAGCATAAATTTGGCACTTATGGCATTTCCGAGTGTATCGGATGCAATCGGCTTCCATGGTTAACCAGTAATACCCAGCCCTTAACATCTTCTTGGACATAGCATAACCATTGGCATGGGTTCCGAAGGTCCCCTCATGAATTTCCTGTAGTAACATGTCCGCTTCCCGTTTATCAACACATCTGAGCAGGACCATGTCGTGATTTCTCTTGTACAACACACCATTACTGATAAAGAATTTGGACGCCAATCTTCTCAATGTCTTTTTGTCCAGACCAGTAGCACCATCGGGATATTCCTGCTTGACGAGATAGTTCTTAATATCGTGAAACCAAGGCTTTTCATCCACCTCAACTTCTTCGACCAACTGACAATAAGCGGGCTCAACTTTGCGCTCAATATGGATAAGAGGTGCTTCATTAACGAATTTAACTTTCCACATGGATGCCAACATGGCTAAAGCATCAACAACGTGATTCTCGGATCTAGGAACATGCTCGAACTCTATCTCGTCGAAATGCTTGATCAGCTCAATAATATAGTCTTTATAAGGGATTAACTTCTCATTCTTCGTTTCCCATTTGCCTTGTACCTGGTAGATAACCAAGGCTGAGTCACCACTTACTTTAAGAAGTTTGATTCGGAGGTGAATCGCTGCTTCGAGGCCGAGGATACACGCTTCATACTCTGCGACGTTATTAGTACACTCAAAGTCCAACCTTGCTGTAAATGGAGTAAATCCACCCTTTGGGTTCATCAAAACGGCGCCTATACCATGCCCATTGAAATTTGAGGAACCATCAAACATCATCTTCCACCAAAGACCTGATTCTGGACCTTCGCTCGGATCTGGCTCTTCACAATCTCTTTTAATCAACAAAATATCCTCATCAGGAAAATCGAGCTTAAGAGGTTCATAATCTTCAACTGGCTGGTCTGCAAGGTAATCAGATAAGATACTACCCTTAATCGCCTTCTGGGGTACATACTGGATGTCATATTCGGATAACAACATGTGCCAACGGGCTAGCCTCCCGGTTTGAGCAGGTTTTTCAAAAATATACTTGATCGGATCCATTTTAGAAATCAGTAACGTGGTATGACAGACCATATACTGCCGAAGGCGCTTAGCGGCCCATGCTAATGCACAACAAGTTTTCTCTAATGGTGAGTATCTGTTTTCGCAATCGGTAAACTTCTTGCTCAGGTAATAAATTGCATGTTCCTTTTTCCCAGTCTCATCATGTTGTCCAAGCACACAACCCATAGACTTCTCGAGAACAGTAAGGTACATAAACAACGGTCTTCCAGGTACGGGCGGGATCAGAATAGGGGGATCTTGCAAATAACCCTTAATCTTCTCGAACGCTTTCTGACAATCAGGGTTCCACTCAACTGTCTGCCCCTTGCAAAGCAACTTGAATATCGGCTCACAAGTAGCGGTCATATTAAAGATAAACCTGGAAATGTAATTCAGACGCCCCAGAAAACCTCTAACTTGCGTCTCTGTTCGCGGAGCTGGCATATCCCGAATGGCTCGGACTTTGTCAGGATCCACCTCAATCCCTCGCTGGCTAACAATGAAACCAAGCAGTTTTCCAGATCTGACACCGAAGGTACATTTGGCAGGGTTCAATTTCAACTGATATTTCCTGAGTCGTTCAAACAGCTTCACCAAGTGGTCTAAATGCTCCTCTTCACTCTGAGATTTGGCTATCATATCGTCCACATACACCTCAATTTCTTTGTGCATCATATCATGGAAAAGAGTGGTCATAGCACGTTGGTAAGTTGCTCCTGCATTCTTTAAACCGAAGGGCATGACTTTGTAGCAGAAGGTTCCCCAAGGAGTAATGAAAGTAGTCTTCTCTCGATCATCGGGATCCATCTTGATCTGATTATAGCCGGAGAACCCATCCATAAATGAGAACAACGCAAAACTGGCCGTATTGTCTACCAGTGTGTCAATATGTGGCAGTGGGAAGTCGTCTTTGGGACTTGATTTGTTCAGATCCCTGTAGTCTACACACATCCTAACTTTACCGTCCTTCTTAGGTACTGGCACAATGTTGGCAACCCAATCTGGATATTTTGCGACTGCCAAGAAACCTGCATCCAACTGCTTTTTAACCTCATCTCGAATCTTCAAAGCCATGTCGGGTCTCGTTCTTCGAAGCTTTTGTTTGATAGGCGGACAATCTGGCTTAAGCGGCAACTTGTGAACAACAATATCCGTGTCTAGGCCCGGCATATCTTGATACGACCACGCAAACACATCAATATACTCTTTTAACAACTCAATCAACCTCGGCCTAACCTCTGTCCCCAGCATTGCACCAATCTTGACCTCTTTCTTTCTCTCATCTGTACCGAGATTAATTAAGTCCACCTGCTCTTTATGCGGTTGAAGCTCTGTGTACTCGTACTCAATCAATCTTGTCAGTTCCGCGGGTACTTCAAAATCTTCTTCACCCTCGTCCTCAGCTTGGTTGATGGGTGCATCCCAGTCAGGAGTGTCAGTAAGGTCATCGGATCCAACAAGGTTTATGATGTCTCTGCATGATGGAAGGCTTACTTAATTAAAATGCTCGAAGATATGTAAGAATGAAATGCTGTTTTTTTTTTATTATTATTTTTTTTTTGAAAAAAAGTTGCCAATTTCATTTTTAAAGGTGAAAACGAAAAACGCAAATGAACCAAAGTGGAATTGAACAAAATGCTTTTATTAATATCCTTTTTAGAAATGAAAGGTGGCCCAATAAAAGCGACCCTATAGCCTTGGGCAGAGCTACGGATTTTTATTTGAAATGTAAATGAAACTTTTTTTCTTTTTAAAAAAATTACTTTGACAAAGGAAAAATAACAGGGATCTCTACGGCCTCCCAGTTGTTCAAAACTGCATCACCCTTAAACACCAGGTTGCTCAGCTCTTCATTTTCTTCACAGTCGCTGATGGCATTGATTTGGAAACCTCCACTGACAAATACCTCTTGGATAACCTTCGGACGCCCTTCGACAGTCGTGGCAGCTCCATTCTGAGTTGGTTTGTAACCCAACCCAGAGCGATCAGTCTTGGTCTTGACATCAATTACCTCTCCCCAACCTTCAGGAATGCCCCTGTCAATTGTTGATTTGGTACTCTTCAGAGATGCAAAAGATGGATTACCCTGACCCACTGTCTCTTCGACCTCCAGCAGAACAGCATTGGCGATCTCAAGTGCTTGAAAGGAAATGTCTAAAGCATTCTCATCGGCCTCGATGTAACGGAAAGAGGACAGGTTACTGACCATCAGATCCTCCTCACCGTGTATAATAACCAACTTTCCATCGATCACGAATTTCATCTTTTGATGTAACGTTGAGGTCACTGCCCCAGCGGCATGGATCCACGGCCTTCCCAGTAAACAACTGTAATTGGGATTAATGTCCATGACTTGAAACGTGATATTAAAAACTTGCGGACCAATCAGGATAGGAAGCTCAACCTCCCCCATTACCGATCGACGAGAGCCATCGAAAGCCTTGACAACCAAAGGTGTAGGTTTCAGCGCAGTCTCTTTACAAGCCAACCTATCAAGAACCCTCTTGGGTAGAACATTCAGAGAAGACCCGGTGTCCACTAGCACTCTCGCTAAATTGTCCTCCTGACATTTTACCGATATATGTAAAGCACGATTATGGTTCGGACCCTCTTTCGGTAACTCTTCATTGCTGAAACTGAGGGTGTTACAGGCGGTCAAATTGGCAATCACACTATCAAACCGACTGGTGCTGATATCTTGATCCACATGTGCTTGAGTCAAAACCTTCTGCAAGGCCATCCTATGAGCGGGTGAACTCATCAACAGAGATAAAATCGAAATCTTGGAAGGAGTCTGATGAAGTTGATCGATAACTTTATAGTCACTTTTCTTGATGATCCTAAAAAATTCGGCATCTTCATCATTCGTGACGGCTCCTTTACCTTTGTCTTTGGCAGGCATCGGGGTACTAGTCGTTTCCTTAGGTGGGACCTCATTGGAATGGGGAGTATACACACGGCCACTGCGAGTCATCCTGCTTACCTCTGCGATATTGGTCACCGTGCCCTTAACCTCTTCATTTGGAATAACCTTCCCGGACTCCTTGTCAATCATCGTCACGTCATATTTCCAAGGCACAGCTTTAGGATCACTGAAAGGAAATGGACTCGGTCTTCGAATAACTATAGGCTTAGGCTGATTCACTTCAGGGATATACGACCTTGGTATATCGAACACGAGGTTGGCGGAGCCTGCCCCTGATAAATTAAACACTGGTACCTTACCCTTTGATTCAGGCTGATGGAAGACAGGCTCAACCACAGCGACTACATCCTTCTTGGCTTGGCTTGTCACTTGTAAAACACCCTCATTAATTAACCTCTGAACATCATTCTGAACCAACATGCAACCCTTAATACTGGCTTCACAACTTACGCATGCAACGTGGGAAGTATCTACTAAACCAACTTCAAACAGCTTCGAATGGAACATCTTAAGGGGAGTCTTAATCTGTTCAACGTCAAGGGCATAACCTTCTCCCGAATCAGCACTAATGGCATTGACACTCTCATGGTTAGGAAAAGGGTTCTTCTTAACATTTGGTTGAGGATCCTCAAATGATAAAATCTTCTTTTCCAATAAATCTCTAACAATATTTTTGAGAGCATAACAATTCTCCAGATCGTGACCAGGCGCACCCTCATGAAATAAACAATGAGCGGCGGCGTTGTAATTGGCGGGTAGAGGATTAGGAGGCGGACCCAAAGCCCGAGTAGTGATGAGACCCTGCTTGACCAAAGAGGGATACAACTCGGTAAAAGTCATTGGAATCGGCGGACAAGGTTTATACGTTCTTCTGTTCGGCATATTCTGGCGAGGAGCCGGACTCTTTGGCTGTTGAGGAGCAGGAGTATTGGGTGCCTGTAGGTAGTTGACAGGAGGCGGATAAACAGGAGGTTGTTGCATAGGTTGATACATGGGAACCTGTTGATTGAAAGAAGGTGTAATAGCTGCCACATAGGGTTGTTGAGCATATTGGACTGGGTACCCTTGAGGTTGAGCATAACCTTGCGGATGCCGATAAAAGCGTTCCCTTGGTCTACCAGAGGATATAGCATTAGTCTCACTCTCCTTCTTTTTCTGGGAGCTATACGGAGGTTTCTTCGGCTGATCCTTAGAAGCGCCATGATTATTTGTCATTTTACCACTCTTCATACCCAATTCAATCTTGACACCCACAGCAACGATGTCGGAGAAATTTGAAGTCACACTACCCACCATTCTCTCGTAAAATTCTGGACGGACTGTGTCGACAAACCAATCAGCTAACTCTTTCTCGGTCAAAGGAGGTTCTACCTGCGAAGCAGTCTCTCTCCACCTTTGAGCATACTCTTTGAATGACTCAGAATTCTTTTGTGACATACTCAGCAACTGTCTTCTGTCAGGAGCCAGATCCATATTGTACTTGTAGTGTTTGATGAAAGCGTCAGATAAATCTTGAAAGCTCTTAACGCGGGATTGGTCCAAAGTTAAATACCACTTGGAAGAAGCACCCTTCAAACTGTCTTGGAAGCAATGAATCATCAGTTTATCATTCTCAACATGGGCAGCCATTTTGCGATAATACATGATCAGATGACTCTTAGGACAGGTGGCACCTTCATAACGATCGAAGTTCGGAGTTTTGAACTTCGGGGGAATAACCAAACCTGAGACCAAACAAACATCCCTTGCAGCAGTCCCAAAAATTTGATCACCCTCTACCTTTTTCAATCTCTGGACGATAGTGTTTACTTCCTCATGAAGCTTATCATGTTTCTCATAACCCTCAACATTCTCATCAAGATTATCAAAAACTGTCTCATTGAAATACGGTTGCGCACGAGTGTGTACAACAGGTGGTGCAAAGATAGGAGCCCCCCTAGAAACTTCAGAGAATAAAGGCACGGCTTGCTGAACAGGCTGATTAATCGGAACAGTGGCTTGAGGAGGCACAAAACCGGGAGCAAGACCATAAGGTGGGTCCCTTGCTACGGTCACACTTGGTGGAGGGTCCACAGTAACACCGGTAATCTCAGAAACAACAGTGGGCTGGGTATCCATCTTAGCATTCATGACATGTAACAATTCCATCATACGCCCCATACCCCCTCGAAGGTCTTCGAGTTCATTGCTAAGGCGATCAATCTCTTTTGCCTGATCCTCCATTCTTTTCCGAGTTTGAGCTCTGGTGTTGTATTGGTGCCGAGAACTCAGGGTGACGAAACTGGAAGGTGAGAGAACCGAGTGTGAGAAATCGGGAGACACATGCAATGCAAAAAAAGTAAATGATGCTAAAATGTGGATGAAGATTTCATGAAGTTCAAAGGCAAGTACCCTCCCCTGAAGTTAGATGGTTCATCCTGTCCTACAAAAGTAACCAGGTTCTAAGGGATCTCAATATCATTGATCCTTCACAAGGGTGGTTGTTCAGAAGGCAACTTACTTGCCAACCAAAACCCTCCAAGTTTAAGATCTCAATGAGCGTGGTATCGAGTGTCAACCAACTTCAGTCTGCACCAAAGCCGGTTACCTCACTACTTTCTAAAGGCCAAGATGAGTTAACTAGGGTTCTAAAAGTCAGTTAGTGCATTGACAACATATGGCAGCCTCAATATTATCCTCAACTTGACTTAAGGAATATAAGCACCAACCAAGAAGTCGCACTAACTATGGCCACCAGATCAACCGTATCGATATACGTCGTACAGTTTCCTTGGTCTATTGCCATTTACCTAAGGTACACTAGATCCGGGTGTAGGACTCATCTCACAGCACAAGGAACAGTCCCACAATCAAAGCACAAATATATACATGCAAATGAATAATAACACAGATAGTAATAAATATGAACAAGTTAGGGATAACCCTCAAAAGTTACCATATCCCCAGTGAAGTCGCCATTTTCTGTTGCGGTGGAAATAGGATATCAAACTATTAATGAGTTTGAATCGCAATTCAATTCACAACCGCTCTTTGATTTATCCGAAGGAAAAGGTCAAAAGAGGGAAAACCTATTTTGCATCGTAAACACAATGCGGGGAAAGATCTAGGGTTCGGGGGTTGGTTAAATTTAGGGAAGGTATTAGCACCCTAAACTTCTGTAGTACTCTACAGGAACCTTTTGTTCAAATGTTACTATTTGCTTTATTTATTTGCTTAAGGTATATGCACAAAGGATTAAAAGTGAGAAAAAAGACCTAGGGGTTAATTCTAAGTTTTTCGTGATGCCTGATACTGAAACCTCTTGATATTGCTTTGCAGATATTGATGTTGCTGGTGTACTTCCCTGATGATCGATAGTTTGTGTTGAGACACCAGTTGCTTGATGCAGTTTAGCTCTGATTTGGTTTGATTGGCTTTTCTTACTTGTTTGATCTCAGAGCTGCTGCTAACATTGTAACTTATCTGCTTTGATCTTGAACCAAGTTTGATGGCCTGATATTCAGATTATTGTTGTTGGCTATTGTTGTCTGATAACAGGGCTTATGTGTTGCGTGCCGTTGAAACTGGTTCGGACGGGGCCTTATCTTTAACTGATGCTGCTGAGACTTTTTGATACCTTGTCCTATGTAATTTTGACGCAGCTTGTTTTGTGTCTCATTTCTCTGTTCTGTTCGAACTGATGCAGCTTGATACCATAGTTTGGTTTCTCTTGTTCTGCTTTGGACTTGATTTTCATTCTGTTTGGTAACAGATTTGTTTCTTTGGTGAATATTCATACCTGTATTGGCGCGAGCCCCTTCCTAGTTTTGTTTATGCTTTGAGTTCTGATGATGCTTATGGTTTTTCAGATGTGGGAAGTTTTGAAACCAAAGCGACTCAGACCTGCCGGCATCCGGGTCTGAGTCAGAACTTGCCTATGTTGCCTTATTCTCGTATCAGTTTGGAAATCCAATCGCGGCAAAACGAATCAGTCCCACTTCATTTATTTTTTCTATCTCTCGGATGTCCCATATTGATAAGAACTTGTATTACCTGATCTGACGCCCACGGCGCGGATCGGTAACGGGGGTAGGACGCAGCTTCGGTTGTGCCACCCCCAGCACTCGATGATGACATTGTTCTGAGAGTGTCGAAAAAACTTCTAACATTTTCCTATTCTGTTTGTTCTGTTTTGATGTGCAGGTAAGTCGAGATTTGCGGCGAAGCTTAAAGACAACATGAAGACACTTAGATGTTCTTAGGATTTAGGATAGATACTTTAATGTAATTCCTTAGAACTTTAATGTAATTCCCTGTAACTTGTAACAAAAAAATATTATGAATAAATAACATTTTTTATCCAAATCATTTCTTCTTTGTAATTCACTTTGCAAACTTGTAATAATGATAATAAAATATTATGAATAAAATTCACATATTCTATTAAAATCATTTCCCAATTGCTTCTCTATGTTTTAATTTGCAAACACCTCAACATCCGATTAAATCTCACTAGTCAAATATCCTGGAATTAATTCGATCCAACCATTGCATGAATAAGTTCCATTAATCAGTCGAAGTTTTCACTGTTTTCCCTCTAAAATGGACTGGAAGATAGAAAAATGATTTCTTGTTAAAACCCTGTTCCACAGATCAGATTTTCCAACCCAAATTGATATCTTAACATAATCAAACCCACGTAAATAAACGCCTTAGGAATAAAACCTCATTAGGCCCAAAATTACGAATTATGCTTCAAAATGACCAAAACGCCCCTGGGGTATTTCCTGCAAAACAAAACGTACTTTATGACTGGTTAGTGGTTAGCAGATGCACAGATGAGATGCTATGCGAAATGACTGACTAAATATAAGGGTAAAATTTGGGGTATTACAACTAGGTTGCTGCGGGAGGAGCTGAGGCTTTCTTCTTCTTTTTTTTTTTTGATGTATTGTGTGTTTTGTCTGATTTGTCTGCTGCATTAGACTAAGCACATTTAGATTGAGTTCAGTATAAGAGCATGAGTGCATCTGCTTATATTGTTACTGCCTGGCTTTGCTTGCGGGTATTCAGTAGAGCCCAACTCCCTTGCCCATGTGTTTATTTTGCTTGATAGCACGATTTCATTTTCTGTCTGTATGATTACAGTTTACTGTTTTTTGCTTGATAGCATGTTGTTTATTTCAGTATGATTACTGTTATTTCATGATTGGCTTGAGGTCGAGACGAGCTTGTGGAGGCTGAAGCCCCACACACATTTCCTCCCTCACTTGCATTGCATGCATTTTACTGTTAAAGCTGATGCTTTTGTCTGTTTTGGTGTATCATTGACATGATCCCTTAGGACTCTCATTTCCTCTGATGAGGATTTGATGATAGACTTTTAGGTTGAAACCTATGCATGACAACATCTAGGAGTTCCCTGTTCAAACCTCAACCATAGGATGAATCCATGGCATGACAACAGTAGGACTTGATAGTCTCCCTCCTAGTTGGGCCTGTTCTCTTCTCATCTCGAAACAGTTTAAGATACAATAATCATGAATGATTTCTTTCGTACGTTACGAGCCTTAAGCTATCTGAGAAAGGATTGTGGGAGAGTTTCTTTTCCACAGTCTGGATGTTTAGTATGGTACCCTTTGGGTGACATGTGACGCATTCACTCTCAGGTCATAGTCTCTAGTGCGGTTGAAATCGCAAACACAATAAAAAACACTTCTTTTAGGAGATAACCCGTAGTTTCCCGAACTACGTTTGCTCTGATCTTTCATACCAGATGAAAGTACGTAGGCATAGGATGCGACGTCCTAGCGAGCAACCTTCCCCACCTTCACCCGTAGTTGGCCGAACTACGTTGACTCTGATTTCTCGTTCCAGACGGGAATACGTAGGCATAAAGTGCGACGCTTTGCCGAGTCATTTTTCTTTTCTTTTTCAGCCAGCCTTGATAGGTAGATAGATTAGAACCAACCCGTCCAAGTAAACAAACAAGCGAGGATCCCGTCGAGTACGACGGACGTGAGGGGTGCTAATACCTTCCCCTTGCGTAACCGACTCCCGAACCCAGACAATGGTTGCGATGACCTTATCTTACCCTTTTTCGTCAGGTTTTTCCGATCGTTTCCTTTCCCGCTCTGAGGGATAAATAACGAAAGGTGGCGACTCTTCTGTCATGCCGGCACCTTATTTTCGCGCAAGCGACAGCTGGCGACTCTGCTGGGGACTCCAACGGTTCCCTGCGAGTCAATCCTACCGTTTGTGTGTTTACCTGTTGGGTTGCGTTTATTTATCGCATTTTTTACTTCTCGCACTTTATTTCCCGCATTTTATATTCGGTAAAATATGATTATTTGTGCTGTTGTGGGATGGGAGTTCTGATTGAGTGAGAAGCCAGACCCAGGCTTGAGTGCACCATAGACTTAGAGTGGAAATTAGTGGGCACGTGCTTGCTTTGCAGGCACTAGTGTCTCATGAAATCCACGCTCAGACGAGGTTCATCCGGTTGGCTTCACTTTCAACCCTTTGGGTTGAGACGGTTGCTGGTTTGGTGGATTGTCGACTCTGGGAACCGATCATTTGTGATTCAGCTAAGTGAGGCCTCTTCAGGACTTGATGATGCCACTCCTTCTGGGAATCGTATCATCAGTTTTGAAAGTCTGTGACGCTGATGAACGCATAGGATGTCGTACCTTGAGTCAGTCTAGGTCCATACCTGTGAGCGGGACTGGGTTTATTGCAGGAAACTTATACCTTCAGACTACCTGGTTTTCTTGACAGTGAATCAGTTATGTTGGGTTCTCAGTTACAAATATGTCTGTTCTTGACAGAGCCAGCTTTTGATCAGAGGATCTTGTCGCCGGGTGTTTGTCTGTTCTTGATAGAGCAGGCTTTGATCAGTGTGTTATCATCAGTGGTTTGTTCTGGATGGAGCAGGTTTTGAGTGAGGTCTGAAGGCCTCATCGGCAGATGTTATTTGTTCTTGATAGGGCAGATTTTGAGTGGGGTCTGAAGATCTCATCAGCAGCTGTGTGTTTGTTCTCGACAGGGCAGATTTTTGATTTGGGGGTCTGAAGACTTCATCAACAGATGTTACTTGATCTTGCACCCGGGGTCCTTATTATCAGTCACTTACTCCTGTCAGAACAGGATTTTGATCTTGGGCCTATCAGATGGTTATTCGCAGCAGATCAGATTAGTGGTCTTACACCGGGGTTTCTCTCTCATCAGTGACTGTTGACACCGAATCTCCACGACAGCCACCTGGATATATTATTGCATACCTGCATTTTGCATTAGTTTGCGCATTCATCTGCATTCCATTAACGTGTGTCTGTGTTGCAGGTACCGTTTCCCCGATCCCAGATTTCTCGTCTTCTGCTGCTATTATGGCTTCTCTCAGGAAGACTGTTGCGTACAAGTTCCCGACCCCCGATGTGTCGAAGCTGACTGGTTTGATAGCCCTGGCAGAGGATTCGGTGAAGGATAGGTTCAGGAAGTCTTATGGCAGGTTGCTTAGCCTGGTTTACAAACCTTCTACGTCCGAGTTGAATGGGTTACATGCTCTTCTGCAGTTTTATGACCCTCCCTTGAGGTGTTTCACCTTTCATGACTTCATTCTCGCGCCGACATTGGAAGAGTATGCTGATATGCTGGGTGTGCCTATCAAAAGGCAGATGCCTTTTGTCCACATGGATGCTGAGCCTGATCTGGTTGGTTTGGCTTCCTCACTCCATTTGAGCGCCTCTGAGTTAGTCGTGACGAGTTGGAACAAGGTCCCAGGGTTCTCTCTGCAGTTTCTGATAGCTAAGGCTCAGCAGTGTGCTAAGGACAAATGTTGGGACGCCTTCAGCGCCATCCTTGCTTTATACATATATGGCATTATCCTATTTCCCAGCATGCCTGATTTCGTAGACTTTGATGCATTCCATATCTTTGCCTCAGGGAATCCAGTCCCTACTCTGATCGGAGACGTCTACCATTCAGTGCATTACAAGAATGAGAACCGGAGAGGGAAGAATGTCTCATGCTGCGTACCATTGTTGTACAAGTGGTTTGACAGTCATTTGCCTAAGAAGGGTTCTTCTGTCTTGTCTGCAGCCACAACTGAGTAGCCTGAGCGTCTGATGAGTTTGTCGGCAGAAGACATTGATTGGTTCGTTGACAGAGACAGGTTAGGCACCGAGGTGATCTTCAGTTGTAGTGGGTTTCCTAACATACCTCTGATAGGTAGGAAGGGTTGCATCAACTACAATCCATCATTGCTAGTTCGTCAGTTTGCATATGCTTTGAGGACTCCACCGAAGGAAGAAGAGGTACGGGAATCTCTGTACCTCACGGGTATTCTAGAGGGGGATTTGTTGTCCAAGCTTCAGTATGCGTGTAACAATATCAGCACGAGAGGGAAGCCTTTGTTGGGGAAGAGTAACAGCCAAGCCTACCCTCCTTATTCCGATTGGATCAGAGCCAGAGCCAACGCTATAGGGATGCCATTCCCTCATGTCAGACCAGAGAGTCCTCCACCAGTCGAAGAGCCCACCACTGTGTCCATTCATCAGCACAACCAGGTATTAGCTGAGCGTGATGAACTGAAGAGGGCAAATGCAGAATTAGAAAAGGAGTTAGCTCAGCTTCGAAGTGAGAGGAACGAAGCCGTGCATGCTCTCAAAAGGCAAACAGAGTCGGTGAGCCAGCTGAGTGCAGACTTGGCAAAGCAGATTGCTGATCGGGAACGCTTAGGTCAAGACTTCAGAGCTGCTAATGATGTGCTAGCTACGAAGAAGCAGCATTTGGAGGAAGCATATCGGAGAATATCTAAGTTCGACCAGCATTGTAAGACTTCCATGGCCACCAGGAAGGAGCGAGAAGACAAGCTGACGCTGCAGATTTCTAAGCTAGAAGCCGAGGTAAAAGACAGTGAGCGGAGGTTTGATGAAGAGACCGCCCGCAGGTACTGTAACACCCCACTTCCCGTATTAAATAAAATATAAATATTATGATAATAATCAGAGTTTTCACCAAAAAGTGGGATATCACATCTCCAAATTTTATAAAAATACTTTATTCATTCTTTTCAAAATAATACAGCGGAATTTGTTTCATAAAGTAAAATACATCAAAACATGATACGTCACAGGATTTCAACACGTTTGACATAAAACAATTACAACACCCATATCCCGTGTTACGTATCAGAGCATCCTAGACTCGACGGTCACACCAATATCCAAGCTAGCTAAACACCTGGATTATCTGTACTTCCGAAGAAGCACAGACCACAACAACAACAAAGGGGTGAGAAATAATGATCAGAATATAATGGTAATGTAATACATGTAAATAAGGTAGTAAAACACACCAACACACCAATATTCACCCCCAACAACTCCATATGACGAACCTACTGTTCAAATTACAATATAACATATTATAATGCAAATATGCAACTCAACACCATGCATGCGGTACCGACTCATTGGTTCATTCAATCGAACCCACCATTCTCCACAAAGGAGTACGGGTGAATCACTTACGCTCCATCCGAGACATGATTCAACCCCACCATTCTCCACAACGGAGTACGGGTGAATCACTTACGCTCCATCCAAGACATGATTCAACCCCACCATTCTCCACAAAGGAGTACGGGTGAATCACTTACGCTCCATCTGAGACATGATTCAACCCCACCAAGACACCATGATATGCACACACCAATGCATAACTATTATGTTCAGGCACACTAAGTGCACACGATCCACCTGATCGTATCATTATACATCACATATATATGCATAGATATAACATGCATCAACACCATATAAATCAACCAGATAGTAAACAAGTTCATACTTTAACACCAAGATATAACATATCCCACCACTCGGGGGTACGCGATCCTACTGATCACTACATACATATACATCAACTAATTTTCCACCAGTCATTATTACGGGAAACGTGCACTATCACCAAGTACACAAGTTAGTTCCCACACTCATCATTCTTACAGTGCATCAAGGCCAAACTGTACCTATCATCTCAACTCAGATCCTCAGTCTATTCTAGTACCAATCTTGCACATTACCGTAACCAATAGGCTTCTAATTCCTATTCCCAAAATCATTACCTACACACTGTATCGATACCTCAAAAGCCATACAGAATTTTCCCTAAAAACTGTAAAACACCCTATATGCCCTATATGCCAAATCATCCCAAAACACCAATTCATTAACATTGACTTATACTCCATCACTATCAATTACTAGTTATCATCAAACACAAACACACCAATAAACATTATACTTACCAATTATCCTATACTTCCTACTCTAGAACCAACATTACGGTACATTACCGACACTTCAGAGTCACTCTGAATCTCACCAAGGTCCTAACCATAGTCATTAACGACACTATAGGGAAACAACACATAATCTTCCCCAAAGCTATAATCATGGTCGTTACCCACACCACAGTAACAACACAGAATCTCACCAAAACTCTATTTATATTTACTATCAACACCGCAGTAACAACATATAATTTTCCCCAAAGCTATAATCATGGTCATTACCCACACTACAGTAACAACACAGAATCTCACCAAGACTCTATTTATAGTTACTATCAACACTGCAGTAACAACATATAATTTTCCCCAAAGTTATAATCATGGTCATTACCCACACTACAGTAACAACACAGAATCTCACCAAAACTCTATTTATAGTTACTATCAACACTGCAGTAACAACATATAATCTCACTAACATCACCATAATATATATATACACCAAATTCACCAATACCAATCAACAATTCATCAATGTCAAGCATCAATTTATCATCAGCAACAATAATAACAAGCATGCCAATATAAAACTTCATAGATCGGAATTTTCCTACGAGGTTAAGGAATCCCCTCTACCCTATACATGTATATACCATCCCAATCAAGTTTCTCCCCCCCTTACCTTGTTAGTCGGTTGATCGATGAAAGAATCCTCCAAGGTTTGGCCAATTCTGGTTTTCCCCTGTATCCTTCGTTCTTTGCTCCCTTTTCCGTTTCCTTTTCCGTTCTCTGCTTTCTATCGTTCTTTTTCTACTTTCTCTAACTTCTCACAATGTATCGTAAAACTACTAATCCCTCACGTTTCTATTTTAATTCTCTAATCCCAATAATAATAATAACTTAATAATAATAATAATAAAAATAATGATAATAATAATAGTAATAATAATCCTATTATTATCTCACCAAAATAATAATAATGTTAATAACTTAATAAAATAATAATAATAATAATAATAGTAATAATAATCCTATTATTATCTCACCTAAATAATAATAATGTTAATAACTTAATAAAATAATAATAATAATAATAATAGTAATAATAATCCTATTATTATCTCACCAAAATAATAATAATGTTAATAACTTTAATAAAGTAATAATAATAATAATAATAATAGTAATAATAATCCTATTATTACCTCACCAAAATAATAATAATGTTAATAACAATAGTAACTATAATAAATATAATAATAATAATAATATTCCCACCAATATCAATATTATACACTATATTATTATATTCACCAAAACACCACCAATAACCCTCCCATATCAGGGACACCCACCAATAATAATATTCATACCGATGATAACAATAATAATAATAATAATAATGATAATAATAATAATAATAATAATAATAATAATAATAATAATACCACCAATATTACTATTAACTATTATATTATTATCTCCACACCACCAATGATCCTTATATATCAAGGATACTCACCAATCACATACCAACACACCCCACCTAAGGGCACACCAACATAAAATAATTAAATTAACACCAAAATGACTAAATAAATAAAATGGGTGTTACAACTCTCCCCCACTTTAAGTATTTTCGTCCTCGAAAATTACCTGATGGAACACTTCCGGATACGCTTCCCACATCCTTCATTCCAACTAACAGGTCACACTGCCTTCTGCAGCACCTCCCCAAGTTACTTTCACCAAAGATATCTCCTCCCTTCGGAGTTGTTTCTCGCTCGTCCAAACGAAATAGCAATGCCTCAACAATCAAATTATTTTCACTTGTACATCATCCACCTGGTTCAATGTACTTTCTCAACTAAGACACCTGAAACATATCATGCCAATTCATAGCGACAACGGGAAAAACGGTCTAACATGTTACTCCTCCCATACCTCTGTTGTGCCACTCTGATACAAACCACAGAACACGGTGCGAACTTCTGAGACTTCGAAGCTCGACCAACATCAGTCACCGGCGTGACTCTCCAAACACATCTTTCATTGGATCCTCTTGATCTTTTCAGCCCTCTCAACATAATTTTCAGGTCTGAGCACAACACTCTCACTCGACCCATTCCAACACAGTAGAGTCCTACACTCCCTATTTCACCAAGCCACATATAGTGCCATTCCGACACTAGGATGGTAACCGTTATTATAGGTAACTAAATCAACGGTAATTAATCATCCCACAATCCACCTCGATCCAACACCCAAGCTCTCACCAATTCTCTACAGACTCAATAGTCCTCTCTGACTGACCATCAGTTTGCGGATGGTAAGTCGAACTCAACTTCAACTTAGTACCCGAAGCTTCCTGTAAGCCCTTCAAAAATCTCAATATATTCTCAACACGGAATAGTTAATCCACTCCTAACAATTCAAATTAAAATTATGTCTTTACAAATTCTTTGGAAATCTCAACACCAATTTCGTGAAAATACTACCTGATTTCCACTCTGGAATATTTAACGACTGCATCAGACTCAACAGTCTCTGATGTTCACTCTTCGAATTCCTACAATTCTAACCAGCATATTCCACCTCAACTACTCCTCCCCTTATCCATGGTCTCCAAAATAATCTACTCAAATTCGGTTACTTCTTCATAGCACCGGGATGGATACTCCATCTACCTCAATGTATTTCTTCACGAGTACTCCTACTCCCCTCAACAACATCTGGTACACATACCCTATCGTAACATATCATGGTACTATTTCCACAAATCCGACAATCCACTCTTCGACTCTAATTTATCAATTTCAACTAATTCACTACTCAACCCAGATTTCTGACTTTCTCGGTTCTTCTCAAGGATATCACTAGTCAGATCTTAATAATAAAAGATTAACTCCATAAGAAGTATCCTTACTCACACAACGCATGTTATGAAATTTCTCAATCAGTTCTACCTCTTTTCACCATCATCTTCGGTAAACACAAACATTTCCAACTCACCGCATCATCTACCACATCCACTTTACCCAAAGGATAATTACACTCAAAGTCGTAATCCTTCAGAAATCCTAATTATTTCCTCTGCCTCATTTTCAACTTTTTCAAATCAAACAAACACCTTAAACTCTTAAGATCACCAAACATCTCCGATCTCCGTCTGAACTTTCGAAGCCTCCGACTCCGGTACAACCACAATAGCAACCAACTCTAAATCACTGGTCGGATGGTTTCTCTTACACACTTCGAGTTGCCTTTTGCATAACTGAAAATCGCTGAAGTTGTCTTTAGCAGATCCCCTAATTATATCAACAAGCATCACAAACACCACAATTAGTTCTATCGGATTCGGCAGAACTTTCCTTACGGAAGTATATCACCGCTCTTTTTCTAACACTGATAACCCCAGTTCCTTATGCTAAACATAATCCTCTATACTCTTCGAATATATCCAAACATCCTTGATTAACGCATCCATTGACTTACTCAAACAAGTATGGAACATCCCATGACAGACCGACACTCAATTCATGAGTTATGGCGGGAACACAGACCACACGCTCCGCGTCTACTACAAAGTCCAACTATAGTTCATCAAAAATTAACTTATCTTCATGCTACTACGGCACTATCACATAGAGCATTGCAATAGCTTTCCAACGCTTCGAACCGGGCGTCATTCCGAGTTACGGTTCTCCCGTTACGACAAAAATACCACAACAACATTTTTCTGCTCAGGGCACTTCGCCAGGCGAATCTCGGCGAACATGACAGTCCCGAAATTCTATTTTCGACCGTTACCTGACTTCCGAGTGTCCGATTTCGATTCCGTAAAAAGCTGCGATCTCGGAATTCAACGTATAACCACAATTTCATACTTAGGAGGTCGTCCAACACACTTTCAATCTTTAAATATTTTAAAACCCGATTACTTCCAATCTCAACAGCAGATCGTGGAGCCTCCTATTACGATACCACTTCGACCTTCGACACCACAACACAATAATTCTACTCGCGATCTCACGAACACGGAAACTCACGTCCTTCAATCAATTGATCCATCAAATCATTAACTCTTGGAAGCGAACACTTATCCTTGACAGTCACCTTGTTCACTTATCTATAGTTCACCCAAAGCTTCACAAAACCTTCTGTCTGTCTAACCAACAGAAATTGGTGCACCTTACGGTAACACACTCAAACAAAAGAACCTCTCCCCCAGCGGGTCTTCAAGTTGACTCTTCAACTTCTCCAATCCCAATGTAAACATACAATATGGAGTCATCAATATCAGACTCGTCCCAAAAACAAAATAAACGTGTAAGCTTTACTTCACACTCCGATAGTAAATCGCTTACTTCCTCAGGGAACCTCTGGCAATTTCAACTAATTGACAAATCCCAATTTTCTCACTTTCCTTCTCATTTGAAGTTTCCGTCAAAATAAACATCTCAACACCGTATTACGCCAACTCTTCAAAATAATCCCTTAAGCACTTAGCTTAACTCGGGACAATTCACCGCTCACGCCACCCAAGCCTGCAAAACACGTCTATCCCATCCAACACAATCCCGTCTACTATTAACAAGAGATTAAGGGTGATCAGTTCCTCAATTTGTTAATAGACAGCCGGAATCATGATGGGGTACAAACCATCTTTACCAAACTATGATAGCATTCCTCAACACACTAAGCCACCACACCGTAGCATTCCGGAGAAATACAAACTTCTCCCCCACTGGAATCATTCCTCTCCTGCCAACGAAGTTAGTCAACAACATGTACCGACAGTGTTTTCACACACATGCCGCATACTAGGGATTTAAACCACAACACCAGGTTAAACAACACACAGTCTCCATCCCAAAGGACAGACTCAACTCAACTCAACAACACTGGCCGGCTGGACCGACCTGCTCTGATACCAATTGTAACACCCCACTTCCCGTATTAAATAAAATATAAATATTATGATAATAATCAGAGTTTTCACCAAAAAGTGGGATATCACATCTCCAAATTTTATAAAAATACTTTATTCATTCTTTTCAAAATAATACAGCGGAATTTGTTTCATAAAGTAAAATACATCAAAACATGATACGTCACAGGATTTCAACACGTTTGACATAAAACAATTACAACACCCATATCCCGTGTTACGTATCAGAGCATCCTAGACTCGACGGTCACACCAATATCCAAGCTAGCTAAACACCTGGATTATCTGTACTTCCGAAGAAGCACAGACCACAACAACAACAAAGGGGTGAGAAATAATGATCAGAATATAATGGTAATGTAATACATGTAAATAAGGTAGTAAAACACACCAACACACCAATATTCACCCCCAACAACTCCATATGACGAACCTACTGTTCAAATTACAATATAACATATTATAATGCAAATATGCAACTCAACACCATGCATGCGGTACCGACTCATTGGTTCATTCAATCGAACCCACCATTCTCCACAAAGGAGTACGGGTGAATCACTTACGCTCCATCCGAGACATGATTCAACCCCACCATTCTCCACAACGGAGTACGGGTGAATCACTTACGCTCCATCCAAGACATGATTCAACCCCACCATTCTCCACAAAGGAGTACGGGTGAATCACTTACGCTCCATCTGAGACATGATTCAACCCCACCAAGACACCATGATATGCACACACCAATGCATAACTATTATGTTCAGGCACACTAAGTGCACACGATCCACCTGATCGTATCATTATACATCACATATATATGCATAGATATAACATGCATCAACACCATATAAATCAACCAGATAGTAAACAAGTTCATACTTTAACACCAAGATATAACATATCCCACCACTCGGGGGTACGCGATCCTACTGATCACTACATACATATACATCAACTAATTTTCCACCAGTCATTATTACGGGAAACGTGCACTATCACCAAGTACACAAGTTAGTTCCCACACTCATCATTCTTACAGTGCATCAAGGCCAAACTGTACCTATCATCTCAACTCAGATCCTCAGTCTATTCTAGTACCAATCTTGCACATTACCGTAACCAATAGGCTTCTAATTCCTATTCCCAAAATCATTACCTACACACTGTATCGATACCTCAAAAGCCATACAGAATTTTCCCTAAAAACTGTAAAACACCCTATATGCCCTATATGCCAAATCATCCCAAAACACCAATTCATTAACATTGACTTATACTCCATCACTATCAATTACTAGTTATCATCAAACACAAACACACCAATAAACATTATACTTACCAATTATCCTATACTTCCTACTCTAGAACCAACATTACGGTACATTACCGACACTTTAGAGTCACTCTGAATCTCACCAAGGTCCTAACCATAGTCATTAACGACACTATAGGGAAACAACACATAATCTTCCCCAAAGCTATAATCATGGTCGTTACCCACACCACAGTAACAACACAGAATCTCACCAAAACTCTATTTATATTTACTATCAACACCGCAGTAACAACATATAATTTTCCCCAAAGCTATAATCATGGTCATTACCCACACTACAGCAACAACACAGAATCTCACCAAGACTCTATTTATAGTTACTATCAACACTGCAGTAACAACATATAATTTTCCCCAAAGTTATAATCATGGTCATTACCCACACTACAGTAACAACACAGAATCTCACCAAAACTCTATTTATAGTTACTATCAACACTGCAGTAACAACATATAATCTCACTAACATCACCATAATATATATATACACCAAATTCACCAATACCAATCAACAATTCATCAATGTCAAGCATCAATTTATCATCAGCAACAATAATAACAAGCATGCCAATATAAAACTTCATAGATCGGAATTTTCCTACGAGGTTAAGGAATCCCCTCTACCCTATACATGTATATACCATCCCAATCAAGTTTCTCCCCCCCTTACCTTGTTAGTCGGTTGATCGATGAAAGAATCCTCCAAGGTTTGGCCAATTCTGATTTTCCCCTGTATCCTTCGTTCTTTGCTCCCTTTTCCGTTTCCTTTTTCGTTCTCTGCTTTCTATCGTTCTTTTTCTACTTTCTCTAACTTCTCACAATGTATCGTAAAACTACTAATCCCTCACGTTTCTATTTTAATTCTCTAATCCCAATAATAATAATAACTTAATAATAATAATAATAAAAATAATGATAATAATAATAGTAATAATAATCCTATTATTATCTCACCAAAATAATAATAATGTTAATAACTTAATAAAATAATAATAATAATAATAATAGTAATAATAATCCTATTATTATCTCACCTAAATAATAATAATGTTAATAACTTAATAAAATAATAATAATAATAATAATAATAATAGTAATAATAATCCTATTATTATCTCACCAAAATAATAATAATGTTAATAACTTTAATAAAGTAATAATAATAATAATAATAATAGTAATAATAATCCTATTATTACCTCACCAAAATAATAATAATGTTAATAACAATAGTAACTATAATAAATATAATAATAATAATAATATTCCCACCAATATCAATATTATACACTATATTATTATATTCACCAAAACACCACCAATAACCCTCCCATATCAGGGACACCCACCAATAATAATATTCATACCGATGATAACAATAATAATAATAATAATAATGATAATAATAATAATAATAATAATAATAATAATAATAATAATACCACCAATATTATTATTAACTATTATATTATTATCTCCACACCACCAATGATCCTTATATATCAAGGATACTCACCAATCACATACCAACACACCCCACCTAAGGGCACACCAACATAAAATAATTAAATTAACACCAAAATGACTAAATAAATAAAATGGGTGTTACAGGTACTCCGCTGAAGCCCGTCTCAACAAAGCTATTGCTAGCCTGAAGGAGCATAAGCTGATGTTTGAGTCTAAGAAGCGGAAGCTGGAGGATTGCTTTGGCGAAGGCGCTTGGGAGAGTTCAATTCAGGGGCTTCAGCATACTATCAGGCAGAGGGAATTACTCGTCGAGGGGTTGCTCACTTCGCCAGATCATTCAGAAACAAAGGAGTTATTAGCAGAGTATCGCGCCCGTGGCCGTACTTGACTAGTTGTATTCCTGTTGTTTTGACCTTTGATGTATGCTGACCATCACCAGACTTGTTGGCTGAGGTCATGCTGTTGATTTGTACTCGCTGATACTGTGTACTGCCTTGACAGGCCTTTCCATATATATATGAGATTGATGTTTCCATGATCGGGCTCGGATTTCTTCTTCCTATTATTATTACCAACACTGCCACTAAGGCACTAGGATCGGGGAAAACCTCCCACGCACACAGACACACGCATGCATCTGCATGAAGCATATTTGCATGGTGTATATCTTGTTGCTTTTCCTAACCTTTATTGTTGACAGGTTTTTCAGGTTCCGAGCTGTCTCCGGTCTCCAGGATTGATCAAAGACTCATCCACCGCTACTCAACTCGCGCTAATCAGACAAGGATAATGGACCAGGTGCAGTCAGATGTTCAAGAACTCCGTGAACGGATGGATCGTTTTATGGAGCTGATGCAGGTGGTCGCGAATGGTCAAGACCAGCTTCGTACTCTGGTTCAACCTCTGATCTCCAGGGTTGACAGTAATGGCATACTGCATGGAGGGGCCGTGCCTACTCCTCCTCCGGTGGATGCTCCCCAGAATGTTGTTCCTGTTGCCGGGGGCAACGGCAGTGCTAACGGCAATCTGATGACTAATCTCGGACTCAATGGTAGTCTGGGAGCCAATGTTAACATAGGGCCGATCAACGGCAATGCTGGTGCAGGAAATCTGCTGGTGCCTCAACCGTGGCTGGAGGACCATCAGGATGACGTATTCTCTCAGAGAGGTGTAGAAGCAGAGTTGAATGCTGAAGCTCGACTCAGGTTCAAGGCGCTGGAAGACAAGATGAGAGACATCGAAAATCAAAACACATTGGGCGTTGACATGTCCAAGCTCGGGTTGATCGCTGACTTTAAAGTACCTCACAAGTTCAAGGTGCCTACCTTTGAGAAGTATAAGGGTACTACTTGCCCCCGGGTTCACCTCCGATCTTATTATAGAAAGATGTCCGCCTATTCTGACGATGAGAAGTTGCTGATGCATTTCTTTCAGGATAGTCTTTCTGGTCCATCACTCGAATGGTATATGGGTTTGGAGCCCGCTACTGTGCGCACCTGAAGAGATCTGGCAGAAGCGTTCGTCCTCCACTATCAATACAATAGCGACTTGGCTCCCAACCGAGTTCAGCTTCAGAATCTCTCACAACGGAACAATGAAAGCTTTAAAGAATACGCCCAGCGGTGGCGTGAATTGGCTGCTCGGGTTCAACCGCCGATGGTTGAGCGTGAGCTAGTGCAAATGTTTGTGGCTACCCTGCCTGGAATCTATTATGAAAAGCTGGTCAGTGGCATGTCTGGAACATTCTCGGCTCTCATCACTCTGGGCGAGCATGTTGAGAACGGTATAAAGATTGGAAAAATTCAGGGCGAATCATCCTCAGTTGGAGGAGCTAGCAAGAAACCCTATACTGGCAAGCGTCGAGAGGGAGATGCCAGTGCTGTCACTAATGCTCGGAGAAAGGGCAAGGGCCCTCAGCCTCAGATTGCTAGCATAAATATCCCAGCTGCCCCACCGCAGCAGCAGCAGCAGCAGCCTCAGCAGCAGAATCAGCAGGGGTATAAAAGATATCAGAATCGGGCTCCTATGGCAAACCGTCATTTTGAAACTCCACCTATGTCGTATGCACAGCTTTTGCAAACGTTGCTTCAGCTCCAATTAGTTCAAAAGAGGACGTTGGCTCCCTTAACAGGGGCACCACCACTGGGGTATGACGCCAATGCTACTTGTGAATTCCATACTGGGGCACCTGGCCATACGATTGAGAATTGTAAGGCTTTTAAGCACAAAGTCCAGGACTTGGTGGACGCCAAGGTCATCAACTTTTCTGACAACGTGCCCAACGTCACCAAAAACCAGATGCCTCATCATAAGGGAGGCGGAGTGAATGCTGTTATCACTGAGGAGAGTGCGGACTTGCTGACTGATGTCAAAGATTTGAAGACGCCGGTGAGTTTTGTCAAGGCTAAGTTGCTGAAGAAGGGCTTCTTTCCTGGATGTGGAGAGTTATGTATGGCTTGCACTACACTCCCTGATGGGTGTGAGCAGCTGATCGAAGGTATCCAAAGTCTGATGTCTGAGGGTATTTTACAGTTCAGCCGGAGCGTTGAGAGTGCATCAGGGGAGGTCGTGCTAAAGCAGGCAGATGAAGTTGCTACCATTACTATTCCTCGTCACCCTATTACTATTTCTGCGCCCCGTCCGCCTACTATCACCATCACTAGGGCCGGACCAATCCCATTCGAGAGTACTAATGCTGTTCCATGGCATTACGGCGCCGAAGTTTACTGCAATGGTCAGAAAATAGAGCTTGAGCCATTCGGATCGACTGTGCAGAATCTTACCGAAGTCGGTGGCATCACTAGAAGCGGTAGAGTGTTTGCGCCAGTAGAGGTTGCAGCAGAGAAAGTGGTCCGAGCTGACGCTGTGGATAAGGGTAAAGGTAAAGCTGTTGAGGAGGTCCCTGCAGGGGCAGAGAAGGACTTGCTGGTTAAAGATGCTGAAGAGTTCATGCGACTAATCAAGAAAAGTGACTACAAAATTGTAGATCATCTTCATCAGACTCCGTCAAAGATCTCGATTCTTAACTTGTTGCTGTGCTCTGAGGCGCACCGCAACGCATTACTGAAGGTATTGAATGCTGCATACGTGCCGCAAGAGATATCAGTAAATCAACTCGAGGAGGTAGTAGCCCATGTTAATGCTGGTAATGGGCTGGGATTTACAGATCTAGAGCTGACTCCCAAAGGAAGAAATCACAACAGCGCCTTGCACGTCTCAATAGAGTGCAGAGGCACGATTATGTCACATGTCCTGGTGGATACGGGTTCCTCGCTTAATGTGCTTCCGAAAAAAGCACTGATGAAGTTGGATACCCGTGGACTGCTGTGCACGCCCAGTGATCTGGTCGTGAAAGCCTTTGACGGAACCAAGCGCCACGTCTTCGGAGAATTGACCCTGCCGATTCAAGTCGGTCCAGAGACGTTCAATACGGTTTTCTATATCATGGATATCATGCCCGCCTATAGTTGCCTCTTAGGTCGGCCATGGATCCATTCCGCTGGTGCCGTGACGTCCACGCTGCATCAGAAGCTTAAATATGTTGTCGGGGGCAGCATAGTAACCGTCTGTGGTGAAGAAGACATCATGGTGAGCCACCTGTCGTCCTTTAAATATGTCGAAATGGATGGCGAGATCCATGAAACGCTCTGCCAAGCATTTGAAACCGTCAGGGTAAAAGAGGTAGCTCCTGTCGTCGCAGAGAAGCAAGAGATGAATCTCTCCTCGTTTAAGGAAGCTCGGGCCGTTGTCGAAGCCGGCTCCACCCCAGGCTGGGGGCATGTCTTGGATATACCAATCAAGCAGGATAAGTTTGGATTGGGATATTCTCCTGAAGCTGAAGCTTCATCTTCTTCTGGCAGCTCGTCTCGTGGGAAAGGGCCGATCCTATTCACCAAGGGGGGAGTAATTTTCGAGAGCATCAACGCTGCGTCAGAGGACAGCGGGGATAGTGACTGTGATCTTGACGCCTGGATTCAACCGAGCAAGCCGGGCGAGCGCCTCCACAATTGGACCATCAAGGAGATTATCAAGCTAACAAGTGAAGAGTAATGATTTGCTTTTTACAATCTTTGTACAACCCTATGTCCTGCCCGGGGCATAGTGGTTTTACTGTCAGGGCCTTGTTGGATTATGTGTATGCATTTTGTT
Source organism: Lathyrus sativus (assembly GCA_963859935.3). NCBI lineage: Eukaryota > Viridiplantae > Streptophyta > Magnoliopsida > Fabales > Fabaceae > Lathyrus > Lathyrus sativus. Next base: position 604,333,898 of record OZ012739.1, read on the forward strand.
AATAAATAAAAGGCGTTTTCTTCGTAATCAAATATTGTATTCTCTGTTATTCCTGTTTTATGTTTATTTCGAAGAAAAAAAACAGCAAAATGGCAACGAGGTTTGTGCTAACCTGCATATTCTTGCTTTAAACTTAACCCTTGTTGTTGCAGGATCCACATAACAGATGACATCGACTCTGGACCCTCTACGGCTCACTACGACTTTGATTGCCCGATCTATCAAGCCGAGGATGAGATTGATGAAGACGAAGACCTTCCGGAAGAGTTGGCCCGCTTGTTGAGACAAGAGGAGAAGGTTATTCTGCCTCACGAGGAGGATATTGAGATTATAAATCTGGGTTCTGAGGAGCTCGTCAGAAATGTCAGAGTAGGGGCTGCGCTGCAGAATGATGTCAAGCATAGACTGGTCGAGATGCTTCGAGAGTATAGTGACGTCTTTGCTTGGTCGTATGAAGATATGCCCGGACTTGACACTGATATCGTGGTTCATCGCTTGCCGTTGCGAGAAGATTGCCCTCCAGTCAAGCAGAAGCTTAGGAGGACGAGACCAGACATGGCTGTAAAAATCAAGGAAGAAGTCCAAAAGCAGTTGGACGCGGGATTTCTAGCCGTTACCACTTACCCTCCGTGGGTCGCCAACATAGTGCCTGTACCGAAGAAGGACGGTAAGGTACGCATGTGCGTCGATTATCGGGATTTGAATAGGGCGAGCCCTAAGGATGATTTCCCGTTGCCTCATATCGATGTGTTGGTCGACAATACAACCCAGTTTTCCGTGTTTTCGTTCATGGATGGCTTCTCCGGTTACAATCAGATTAAGATGGCACCGGAGGACATGGAGAAAACGACGTTCATCACCCCCTGGGGAACGTTTTGCTATAAGGTAATGCCCTTCGGTCTGAAGAACGCAGGGGCCACTTACCAGCGAGCAATGGTAACTTTGTTTCATGATATGATTCATCATGAGATCGAGGTCTATGTTGATGACATGATTGCAAAGTCCCAAACGGAGGAAGAGCATCTGGTCAACCTATTGAAGCTGTTTGAAAGGCTTAGGAAGTTCAGGCTGAGGCTGAATCCTAACAAGTGCACTTTCGGAGTGCGGTCCGGAAAGTTATTGGGGTTTATCGTTAGTGAACGAGGTATTGAAGTTGATCCTACGAAAATAAAAGCTATCCAAGAAATGCCAGCGCCGAGAACAGAAAAAGAAGTTCGTGGTTTCTTGGGCCGAATAAACTACATTGCAAGGTTTATCTCTCAGCTCACGGCCACTTGTGAACCGATGTTCAAGCTTTTAAAGAAAGATCAGGCGGTTACTTGGAATGAGGATTGCCAGAAGGCGTTCGACAAAATAAGGCAGTATCTTCAAGAACCTCCAATACTGATACCCCCAGTGGCTGGACGGCCATTAATCATGTACCTGACGGTTCTGGAGAATAGTATGGGGTGTGTTCTCGGTCAGCATGACGAGACGGGCAGAAAGGAGCATGCCATTTATTATTTGAGTAAAAAGTTCATTGAGTGTGAATCTCGATACTCGATGCTGGAGAAGACGTGTTGTGCATTAGCTTGGGCTGCCAAACATCTACGACAGTATATGCTCAACCACACCACTATGCTAATTTCGAAGATGGATCCGATCAAGTACGTCTTCGAGAAGCAGGCTCTTTCGGGCAGGATTGCCAGATGGCAAATGGTGTTAACGGAATATGATATTCAGTACGTCTCTCAGAAAGCCATTAAGGGAAGCGTATTGTCTGATTACCTTGCCGAACAGCCAATCGAAGACTACCAGCCGATGAAGTTCGAATTCCCTGACGAGGACATTATGTTTCTCAAAGCAAAGGATTGCGATGAGCCATTGCCCGATGAGGGACCAGATAGGGAGTCTCAATGGAAGTTGATATTCGACGGAGCGGTTAATTCCTATGGAAGTGGTATCGGGGCTATCATCACGACTCCTCACGGATCCCATATCCCGTTTACTGCGAGACTGACGTTTCCAGTCACCAACAATGAAGCCGAGTATGAAGCATGTATTATGGGTCTAGAAGAGGCAATTGATTTGAGAATCAAGAATCTAGACATATATGGTGACTCAGCGCTTGTAATCAATCAGATTAAAGGGGAGTGGGAAACTCGTCAAGCGAATCTAGTGCCGTACATGAATTACGCCAGGAGGCTGCTTCCGTTCTTCGATCGAGTGGAACTTCATCATGTACCCAGGGCTGAAAATCAAATGGCTGATGCTTTAGCCACGTTGGCTTCAATGTATAAAGTCAATTATTGGAATGAGGCTCCAAGAATTGTGCTTTCGCGTCTTGATAGACCAGCGTTTGTGTTTGCAATCGAGGATGCCAGTGACGGCAAACCATGGTTCCACGACATCCAGACCTTCCTTACGACTAAGGAGTATCCTGCGGGTGCGTCAACCCAGGATAAGAAGACTCTAAGGAGGCTATCTGGAAACTTTTATCTCAATCCTGACGGAGTGTTGTATAAGAGAAACCACGATCTCGTGCTACTCAGATGTGTAGCTGAGAAAGAGGCGAGTATGCTCATGGAAGAAGTCCATGAGGGCACATTTGGTACGCACGCCGGCGGGCATGACATGACGAGAAAGATCCTGAGAGCAGGGTATTACTGGATGACGATGGAGTCGGATTGCTTCAGATTCGCGAAGAAATGTCATAAATGCCAGATTTATGCTGATAGAGTTCATGTGCCGCCGTGCCCATTGAATGTCATGTCCTCCCCTTGGCCGTTCTCCATGTGGGGCATCGACATGATAGGCAAGATCGAGCCCACTGCATCCAATGGTCATCGTTTCATTCTGGTAGCTATCGACTACTTCACCAAATGGGTGGAGGCGGCCTCGTACGCTAATGTGACCAAGCAGGTGGTAGCTAAATTCATAAAGAGGGACATCATCTGTCGCTATGGAATTCCCGAGCGGATCATTACTGATAATGGTTCGAATTTGAATAACAAGATGGTGAAGGAGCTGTGCCAGAGCTTCAAGATTGAACACCACAACTCATCTCCTTACCGACCGAAGATGAATGGCGCTGTTGAAGCGGCCAACAAGAACATCAAGAAGATTGTTCAGAAGATGGTTGTGACGTACAAAGATTGGCACGAGATGCTGCCGTTTGCCTTGCACGGTTATCGTACGACGGTGCGTACGTCGACCGGGGCAACTCCTTTCTCCCTGGTGTACGGTATGGAAGCTGTCCTACCGTTAGAAGTGGAGATTCCTTCTTTGCGAGTTTTGGTTGATGTGAAACTCGACGAGGCAGAATGGATTACGAATCGTTTGAACCAACTCAGCCTGATGGACGAGAAAAGGTTAGCATCGATTGCATTTGGTCGCTTGTACCAAAGCCGAATGAAGAAAGCTTATGATAAGAAGGTGCGTCCTCGAAGCTTTCAGACGGGTGATCTCGTCCTGAAGAAGATTCTTCCGCCACACTCCGATCACCAGGGCAAGTGGACTCCGAATTACGAAGGGCCGTATGTCGTCAGCAAGGTCTTCTCAGGAGGAGCTTTGTTGTTATCCACGATGGATGGTGAAGATTTTGCATCCCCGGTGAACGCGGACGCAGTTAAAAAATACTTTGCTTGAAAGAGACCCGCTGGACAAAAAAGAAAGAGTCCAGGCAAAAAGGGGGCATCCCGGCGAACCAAAAACAGAATAAAAGGTTCGGGCAAAAAATTAGGGATATATTGAAAAAATGTACACCCGCGAAGTCGAAAACCTACACTGGGCGGCTTCGGCAAAAAAGGGTATCCCGGTGAACTGAAAACCCGTAAAGGGCGGTTCACGCAAAAGTTAGGGATTTGAATAAGCAAATGACTGCGTTCCGCGTGTGGACTTTCATTGTTTAGTGGTTTGGAAGACCTGAGGGCCGTTTATCTGAATCAATCTCTTCCGAAGCTGAAGCGTTGGAGAAGTATCGAAGTCGAGTGGGTCTTAGAGGGATCAACTCATGGTGTTCGTCTACGCCCCGTTGCCGACATTTGTATATACTGATGTATATTTATGTTTTCTTTTTGCGCGGCTTCCTCATTCCAGGAGCTTGCCTCTGTTGTAAAACATTTTTGCCCATTCAGGGGTCATCATCAATAAAATGCACATTATTCAGCAATTCTGCTTGTCTGTTTAGCATTTATCTGTTTTGTTTGCGAATGAAAACGCCGATGTTTTTGATAAAATGCGCATACATAAACTTGCGGGCCTAGGCCCATTGATTGTTGAAACAATTAATTAACTGAATATTGTCACGAGATAATAACCTGGATAGGCCCCTTTGAGGAGGGTATCTTGTCTGTTTGTTTGTGTTGTTGCAGGTGTAGGAAATGTGTCGTGCGCATCCCCGAAGCAGGGCGAGCCCCCCTTCTCCAGCAGAGTTCAGTAGTCTCTCCTCCGCAGAATCTGAACGCAAGAAAGTGAGCATTGATATGTCTCCCCGGGCAGAGATGATTCTTTTCCCCAAGCAGATGCATCCTGAAGGAACGTCACCTCATCAGCTGAGCCAATCACCGAAGAATGATGTCGTCTTTCCCCAGCACCGGGTCACAAGTGCAGATTTCATAGAAGTGTTCGGGTGCCGAAGCTTGTGTTTTCCCCAGTGGAGTGTGGAGCAGCTGAGGTTATTTCCCCACAGAGTTGTTACCCCCAGAAGATTAGCCGAGGCGGCCACGCGATTTATTCTCGCGATTGAGATCAGTAGGTCCAGGTTCTCGCACAGTTTCGTCCACTGCAGTAATCGACTGAAGTTGTTTCCCTGCAGCAATCAACAGAAGATCAATTCCCCAGACAGAGTCCGATTGACTTTAGCATGTTCACGTTCTCCTCAGCGGGATAATTCCTCTACCTGAGTAGTTCTTGTCTCCTTGGCAAAAGGGTTTCCTCCCCCCAGCATTTATTTTGCGGACGGGGTCGCATCATTGTGCATGACTGCATAGCATTTAACGTTGCATAGCATTTAGCATAAACGCATATCATTCCCACCGTGTGGGGCATATCGCAGAAGCATATGCATCATAAGCATGATCTAGGTTACTATCATTCTTGTCTTACAGGTATTCCACCAAAAGACCGGTTGCTCAGGACGATTCCTGATATTCTCCCCAACAAGGTCGCTCTTGAGATGATTCTTAAGACCCCGGTGTAATCCCCACGGACGCTCGCTCAAGATGATTTTTGAGATCCCCAGCGAAGTCTTCAGTTCAAGATGATTCTTGAATTCCTCAGCAGGGCCGTTTGCTTAAGATGATTCTTAAGACCTCAGTACAGCTTCCCGAGTTGTTCGCCTAGTATGATGCTTGAGTTCCCCAGTAGCGTCCCAGCAAGAGTTGCCCAGGAAGATTCTTGGAGTATCCAGCAGAATAAAGTCTCCAGAATGGTTATCGGTTCAGGATGATTCTTGAAGGTTCCCGACGGAGTTGTTTGTTCAAGATGATTCTTGAAGTCCTTAGCAGCGTGAGATGTTTGCTCCAACAACGATGTCTAATCTGAAGATGGATTTCGTAAACGCCTGAAGGCGGTATCAAAGGTTCCCGTGAGCTCAGATGTCCTTGTTGATGAATCAACGTGTGGCTGAAGACAAGGTTCCAAAGTTTGTAGATGTGACAAGATAATCCGGAGTGGCCTGAAGACCAAGTCAGTTGCCCTGAGGTGGTGATTGATCGTGATCAAGTGAATAGTGTTTCTTCTGACGGAAGTAGAAGATGTTTCTCCAGCTAAAGTGGAGTTTTGCCTGAAGGCAAAGTGTTTGAATCCCCGTGGAGTCATGAATGGCTCAGGATACCATTTCTTTGACTGAAGTCACAGATTTCCCAAGCTGAAGCGAAGGTGCCTAAGGGCAAGGTTATCCCCAAGGTCATGAATGACCTAGGATTCATTTTTCGGACTGAAGGCCGAAATATATCCCTGACTGAAGTCACGGATGCTCTATAGCAGAGGTGGAGTTGCCTGAAGGCAGACCTATGTATCCTTGAAGGCCAAGGATCATTTCTTTAGACTGAAGTCGAAGATGCCTCCTGCAGAGTTGCCGACGGGCAAAGTTTACATCCTTGAAGGCCAAGGATGTTGTTTCTAGCTGAAGCTGGAATAGCCGACGGACAGGGTTTCATCTATCTTCAGAAGAACTTGAAGATTCTCCAGCGGATCTGGAGTAGCCAGGGGCCAGGGTTCCATCTATCTTCAGAAATGCTTGAAGATTTTTTCTAGCTGAAGCTGGAAATGGCCAGGGGCCAGGGTTTCATATATCTTTAATGTTGAAGTTCTACGGTGGGTCAGTTGTGCAGCAGTATTCCGATGTTCGTTATGATTCTGAGGGTGAACCCCAGATCAGAGTGTGCTCGGTTAAGTCTCTCATTCCCAGCGGAGTAGTTTCAAATACGCAAGTGTACCTTTTGTTCCATTCACCAGGGGTGAACCCCAGGTCAGAGTTGTTCAGGGTTGTATTTTGTCCGACGACGATGTTGGATATTTGTTCGACGGCGAGGTTGAACGTTTGGATTTGACGGCGAGGTCAGATCATCATTTGTCCGACGGTGATGTTGGATGTTTGTTCGACGGCGAGGTTGAACGTTTGGATTTGACGGCGAGGTCAGATCATCATTTGTCCGACGGCGATGTTGGATGTTTGTTCGACGGCGAGGTTGAACGTTTGGATTTGACGGTGAGGTCAGATCATCATTTGTCCGACGGGGATGTTGGATGTTTGTTCGACGGCGAGGTTGAACGTTTGGATTTGACGGCGAGGTCAGATCATCATTTGTCCGACGGCGATGTTGGATGTTTGTTCGACGGCGAGGTTGAACGTTTGGATTTGACGGCGAGGTCAGATCATCATTTGTCCGACGGCGATGTTGGATGTTTGTTTGACGGCGAGGTTGAACGTTTGGATTTGACGGCGAGGTCAGATCATCAGTTGTCCGGCGGCGAGGTTGGATGTTTGTTCGGCGGCGAGGTCGAATGTTCAGTTTCAGATTATATTTTGTTCGGCGGCGAGGTTGAATGTATTCGACGGCGAGGTTGAATGTGTTCGACGGCGAGGTTGAACGTTTGGATTTGACGGCGAGGTAAGATCATCAGTTGTCCGGCGGCGAGGTTGGATGTTTGTTCGGCGGCGAGGTCGAATGTTCAGTTTCAGATTATATTTTGTTCGGCGGCAATGTTGAATGTATTCGACGGCGAGGTTGAATGTGTTCGACGGCGAGGTTGAATGTTTGTTTGACGGCGAGGTCAGACTCTTTAAATCCCCAGTAGAGATGATGTTTGTACGACGGCGATGTCAAGTGTCTCTAAGAGGATGTTTGTTTCCGACGGCGATGTCAGATTCAGTTTTCCAGCGGCGATGCGGGGTATTTTGTCAGATTCATTTCTCCAGCGGCGATGCGGAGTATTTTGTTCAGTGTTGTATTTTCTCCAGCGGCGATGTGGGGTATTTTGTCAGATTCATTTCTCCAGCGGCGATGCGGAGTATTTTGTTCAATGTGTATTTTCTCCAGCGGCGATGCGGGGTATTTTGATTGTTCAAAGGCGACATCAGGTTTAATCTTCCAGCGGCGATGTTGGGTGTTGTGGTTGTCTGAAGGCAATATCAGAGGAAGTTAACATGGATGACTGACGGCGATGTCAGATCAGTATTTCTCCAAATAGTTGCCGCGCAGATATTATCCCAGTATTCGACGAGATTGAGCAGTTGGCAAATGGGACATGCTTTGGAAAATTCATACTTGCATATTAGGGCACCTTTGGAAATCTCAACACAAGGCAAGGAAAGGCCTGATTTTTACTCATTCCTTCTCAATATCCCACATAAGGAGAATTTGACACCAAATTACAAGGTTTAAGGCATGATATGAGATATACCACTTATCACCACATGAGATTTTCAAGCACTTTCTAGTTCATTCTAGAAAGATCTAGGAGTTTCCATTGATCATTATAAGAAGAGTGAATCATGGAGGGTAAAAGGTTGGTGAAAGTTGGAGAATTCAGTGGAGGAGAGGGAGAGAAAAGCAAGGTTTTCAAGCATTCTTCAAGAGCAAGCAAATCCATGAATTGATCACTAGAGGCTATCATCTTCAAGATTCTTGCAAACAGAAAGCTTAACACCATTAGAGGAGTGTTTGGAAGCAAGAGCAAGCATTGAAGGGAGCTGTTCATACCTCCACCATTGATACTTGACAAGTTGGTGAATTCACTCATTTCTCCTTAATTATGCACAGTTAGGTTAGATCTTAGGTGTAGAACTGTTAAGCTAGGTTAGTTGATTAAATCCTGAGCATTAGGGGGAATTTCGTGGAGTTTCATGGCAGGTGCAAGAATCTGTTATGATTGAGAGCAAGCTGGATATTAGGTTTTAGTGCACGATTGATAGCTCATTGTGATAAGCATAACATGTAGAAGAGAATTATACCATTAGATTTGAGTTTCCCCATGATTGATATCAGTGAAAATGGTGGAACCAAGAACTTCATCCATTCTGTTTGCGAGTTTTAAGAAGATTCAATGGAAAATATGAGCATAGTTGTGTTCCTGGTGATTAATAGATCAACTTTGCTTTTGGAACTTTTGATTTTCATTGAGAAGCGAAGGAGAACGATGGTGATGAAAATCCATGCATGAAGCTCGTGGGAACTGAAACCCTAGTTATTTGGGGACGATGACTGGCGTCCGTTGGATCTTTCTGGAGGGCTTGACCAAATCATCTCATCTAACGGCCCAGATTAATTGAAAGAAAACGGAGGGAAAATTCAAATGGCCAAACGCACCGTTTTGTTTAATGAAGTTTCCTGGGCTCAGCAGACTTTCACTATCTGCACCCCCCATGATCCAGCCCATGTAATAATCAACTAGCGCGCCCTTCTATTCACACCCCCTCCCCTTTAATTGATTTCTTTTTTATTTTAATTCCATTTAATTTTCTTGCACTTTATAAAATTCATAAAAAATAGGAAATTAAATATTTTTCAATTCTTGTTTTTTCTATATGTTAATGAATCTGCCTAGAAAATTCTCAACAAATAAAATTTCCATTTTATTTTATTTTCATATTTTTAGTATATTTTTCATTTTAATGGCTTTTTAATATGTTTAGTTTGATATCCAATTTTGCAGAATTTCTTTTAGGACCTTCCTTTAATCTTTTTAATTCATTCTTTTTTGTTTAATTAGATATTGAATCATAGTTCCCCATAGGATTTAATTCTTGATTTTTAGATTAAAATTTGATGTAGTTTGATGGTTAGACATTTAGGTGCTCTAATTAGGGTTTTAGGTTGTATAGGTAGACTTGAACAAATTTGTTTTGGGGTTTATAGGCCAAATTAGTGTATGGGGAATATATGGGTTAAGGGTAAGTATGTATAGAATTCCCTAGAATTTGGCTAGAATATTGTATGGTGTTTTAGTATTTTTCATTGATTTTTGAATGTATGGATAGTATGTGTGTTGCTTAAAGGCATAAGTTGTATTGTTGTGTTTTCTTTCCTTCTCTTTTGAGTGTGTGAGCTTTGAAGATTGAGTTGAAGACCTTGTGGATCATCATGGAAGCTTTGAAGACCTTGCAGAGGAGTTTAGCATAGCTTTTCTTGTTTTGTTTATAGGTTTATAGGGGCATAGGCAGAGCCCTAGATAGAATACTTTGTTCAATAAACAAGGAGTGTCTTGTTCACCTCCTTTCTTCTCTGTGACATAGAGTCCCTTAAGGGTATTCACCTCTCTCCTTTGGAGGGATTAGTGACCTTGCCCTATAAGGTAGAACTTTGAGAGAGCCTCTCCTTTGATGTTAAGTTCTCAATGGCATCCTTTGGAAGTCAGTGAGTACTGTAACATCCCCACCTCATCTTGTTGACTGAATCTTGTTTGCTGGAGCATTGGAGCGATTGAAGATAGAAGCTGAGGCCTTGAAGAGGATGATTCCTTGAAGATTATTGAAGTCTGAAGACTCTGTGAAGATCAAGTTGATGCTTAAAGATCTCTGGAGATAGTGAAGCCTGAAGGTGGAGCTGATCAAAGGAGCTGAAGCTCAAGGGAGAAGATGAGTTGATACTCATGTTGCAGGGTTGATACCTGGAAAGCAAGTGATCTCTAAAGTCTAAAGACTAGGTTGCTGCGGGAGGAGCTGAGGCTTTCTTCTTTTTTTATTTTGATGTATTGTGTGTTTTGTCTGATTTGTCTGCTGCATTAGACTAAGCACATTTAGATTGAGTTCAGTATAAGAGCATGAGTGCATCTGCTTATATTGTTACTGCCTGGCTTTGCTTGCGGGTATTCGGTAGAGCCCAGCTCCCTTGCCCATGTGTTTATTTTGCTTGATAGCACGATTTCATTTTCTGTCTGTATGATTACAGTTTACTGTTTTTTGCTTGATAGCATGTTGTTTATTTCAGTATGATTACTGTTATTTCATGACTGGCTTGAGGTCGAGACGAGCTTGTGGAGGCTGAAGCCCCATACACATTTCCTCCCTCACTTGCATTGCATGCATTTTACTGTTAAAGCTGATGCTTTTGTCTGTTTTGGTGTATCATTGACATGATCCCTTAGGACTCTCATTTCCTCTGATGAGGATTTGATGATAGACTTTTAGGTTGAAACCTATGCATGACAACATCTAGGAGTTCCTTGTTCAAACCTCAACCATAGGATGAATCCATGGCATGACAACAGTAGGACTTGATAGTCTCCCTCCTAGTTGGGCCTGTTCTCTTCTCATCTCGAAACGGTTTAAGATACAGTAATCATGAATGATTTCTTTCGTACGTTACGAGCCTTAAGCTATCTGAGAAAGGATTGTGGGAGAGTTTCTTTTCCACAGTCTGGATGTTTAGTATGGTACCCTTTGGGTGACATGTGACGCATTCACTCTCAGGTCATAGTCTCTAGTGCGGTTGAAATCGCAAACACAATAAAAAACACTTCTTTTAGGAGATAACCCGTAGTTTCCCGAACTACGTTTGCTCTGATCTTTCATACCAGATGAAAGTACGTAGGCATAGGATGCGACGTCGTAGCGAGCAACCTTCCCCACCTTCACCCGTAGTTGGCCGAACTACGTTGACTCTGATTTCTCGTTTCAGACGGGAATACGTAGGCATAAAGTGCGACGCTTTGCCGAGTCATTTTTCTTTTCTTTTTCAGCCAGCCTTGATAGGTAGATAGATTAAAACCAACCCGTCCAAGTAAACAAACAAGCAAGGATCCCGTCGAGTACGACGGACGTGAGGGGTGCTAATACCTTCCCCTTGCGTAACCGACTCCCGAACCCAGACAATGGTTGCGATGACCTTGTCTTACCCTTTTTCGTCAGGTTTTTCCGATCGTTTCCTTTCCCGCTCTGAGGGATAAATAACGAAAGGTGGCGACTCTTCTGTCATGCCGGCACCTTATTTTCGCGCAAGCGACACATATATACTGCTCGGTCTGTGAGTGACTTTTCTGCCTAAACTTGGCCCTGTTAATTATAATGTATATCAGTGATTGGTACTGGTTTAGGATATTGCTGATGTTAGTATCATTCATTTTCAATTCAATGATGTCTGCTTACACCTGGTTTTTGATGAAATTTCATTAGATGTTTTGTTTTGAATATTTGGTGTGGTTGTTGCTTAAGTCCCATCTCGGCCGGTTATGTACCTTCTTATTCAGATTAAAAAAGGTTGCTGTTAATTATGACTTAAGTTGTAGTGAGCATTTATTTAGAGGCTGAGATTTAAGGATGGTATTTTGCTCATATGTGTTGTTGCGCATCAAATTTCACCGTGGTTTTAATATGGCTGTATAGCAGCATCTGGTGATTAAGTGTATTAATTTATCAGTTTGAGTTTCTTTTCGAAAGATATTGCTGATATCTGTCACCGAATTTATTTTTGGTTGCGTATTTCTGGTTCGGTTGTTCACCGCCATTCACGAATTTGGTATTCGGTTACGTTGTTGATTCACTGGAAAGAGGAGAGCATGGGTTATGTATATGCTTGGACTGCTCTCTTTAATTTCAATTTTCATTTTTGTTTCTCGTCCTGTTCGTTTGTGGATAATTTCTGTGCAGGCTGCGACCACCAAGCGAGGATTAAAGTTGCACCTTAGCCGTGACGACATCACATCCAAAGCATTTCGCACAATAGATAAGTGAAGCAATACACTTGCAATGGTGACGGACGGGTAACAACGGCAGCAACATTCAGAGTTATTCGAGTCCGACATCTCGTTTGCTAACATCTTAACTCAATGCAGGCCGTGTGAACCGTTTCTGTCTTGGGTTGGTTTTGCTTTCATTTATGAATCTGTTCCGAATACGTATTTATCTTTCGCTTTCGATTTGGTTTGATGTTTTTTTGGTATGCTGAACATTAAATTTGATCTGGTCTATTATGTGATTTGTGTTGTATATTTTGAGAATAATGAGCTTTACATTAATATGAATGTACTTTCTGGTTTTAAATTAAAGTTGTTGCGTTACTGATACGATGCCGTTGATGTTACTTCATTCGAATCGAATTGGAATCGAAATTGCTGTTGGTTAAAGTTGAAATTCAGATTTGTGTTGGTTCTGCAGGTCTGTATGTGAAGGACGAACTTTGTTTAAAGTTGTTGATGTTTGTTTGGATTAAAAATTGTCATGACCTTTTTTAATTATTATAGTAATTATCCTGTTTACTTTAAGTTTGTTTTTTCGCTTAAAATAAGCTGGCCAAATGCCCATTGCGTTTGTTTTTTTTATTTAAAAAAAAACGAAAACAATTAGCAATTTCTTTTTTGATTTAATAAGTGGCAATCATTATTAATAATTAATGATAATTATCCTAAGTTTAGGATTATTGTTTTTCATATCTTATTTTGTTAATTAAAATCCTTTTATATTTTTTTTTATTTGCTAAATGTCGAATGTTCTTTAGTTTTGATTAAAATATTAAATATCCTAATTTAAGTTATTTTCTAACACCAATGTTTTGTTAAAAAGTTTCAAAGAACATTTTTGATCTTTTTTTTTAATCATTTGAATTACATTAAGGTACAAATAATTTTTTTAATTAATTATGAAAAAATTAAATCCTTGAAGTCTAGCACTTCTTGAATTTTTGGACAATCATTATTGAGGTGCACACCTTAAATAGTGTATTATTCGACTTCTCATTCCTTAAAATACCCTATTTCTAGCAAAGAAATATCATAAGAATCTAGCATTTCGTGTGATATTTCCTTTGTTCATCCAAACATTTTCAAATAAAAATGGTGTTATCGAGATCTAGCATCTCGATAATACTCCGATTATTTGGTTATGAGGCCGACGTCTTATTTATCAAATAATTATGATTTCTCTTAAATTATTTTTCAAAGTCAATTTCGTATTCTTCTCACACATTTACAAATCACTTTCATACCCCATTTCGCTTCAAATCATTTTCAAAATATTTTCTCGATCAAACTCCAAAAGAAGGAGATTTTTGGAATCTGGCACTCCTTGGATCTTCGAGTGAATGATTCTCGAGGCACGCTCTTGAGTTGTTATTCACTCAATCTTTTGATTTTTTAAAACGCTTTTTCAACATCTTTTTCGATTAAAACTCCGAAAGAAGGAGATTCCTGGAATCTAGCATTCCTTGAATTTTCGAGTGAATAGTTCTCGAGGCACGCCCTCTGAGTTGTTATTCACTCAACCTTTCGACTTTTCCAAACTCAATCATTTTTCAACGTTCTCCTAAGTAGAATGCTCGTACGCATTCACAATCCACATTTCGTACACGCATTCACAACTCCTCGTGGTTTTGATATTGGAAGCACCCGCAGGGACCAATATCATTTCTCACAATCTAACCCTTGACACGTCGTCAAGTCGGTTCCATCTTCGATCAAATCCTTGACACGTCGTCGAGCTACTTCAAAACAACTTCCTTTTCGCCTCACATTCCATTTTTGATTCGATATTTTCACAAACATTTTTTTAAACTTACGAAAGAGGAATATCCTTAGAATCTAGCATTCTTTGAATATTCAAATGAGTAACTCTCGAGGCGCGCCCTTGAGTTATTATTAGTTCACTCTTTCAATTTCAAAACATCCAACTCTTTATCTTCAGCTTATTCAGTCAATTCCCGAAAGAACTGAGTTCTTGGAATCTCGCATTCTTTGAATTCTTGAGTGCCAAGCTCTTAAGGTGCGCTCTTGGGTTGCTTGTCAGTCACTCTTTCGTCTCTTTCAAACTTCAAACCTGTTTCGAACCTCACCATTTCGTGGTTGTTACCACGAACTACGGACGCTCTGATTCTTTATTCATTCTTGAATATAAGATACGTAGGCACAAGATTGCTATAATCTTGGCGAGCACAATCCCCTCCATCTTCCATTTCCCCCATCCTCTCCCGTAGTCGAACTACGACGCTCTGATTTCTCATTCTCGTCCGAATGAGTATACGTAGGCACAAGGGCCCCAATCCTTGGCGAGCACCCTATCCTCTAACCACCCCATTCCCCTAGCATCTTCAACCTTTTACCCTACCAGTTCTACCTTTAACAACGAGAAGAAAACAAGTAAACCTAAACAACACTCCCTACAATTACCTTAAGAGGTTCCCGTCGAGTACGACGGACGTGAGGGGTGCTAATACCTTCCCCTCGCGTAACCGACTCCCGAACCCGGAACTTGGTTGCGACAGCCCTGTTCCTATCCTTTTCGTTTTAAGAGGTTTTCTCGATATTTTCCTCTCCCGTTCATTCGGAAAAAATAAAGTTCGGTGGCGACTCTGTCGAACCGCATTTCCGCGCCTTTCGCGCAAGGGTCGTTTCTCCGAAATGTCTCCGTGATTTTTTGAGGTGCGACAGTAACCACCAATGAGAAACAAAGCCTTAACATGTTAACAAACACAAGGGAATCAATCATCAACAAAATCTCACAAGATAGCTTAAGCATGGTATAAAAGCAAATCATCAAGACGCAAGGTAACGACCTTAAAACGAACCAACTGTCAAGCCGGCTAAAGGCATTGTGAATAAAAACAATTTTAAATTTTCTTCCATTAAATGAGACTAGACATTAATATGAACATTTTGCAAAAAGGATGGGTCAAAAATACTAAAGCATGCAAAAGTTGTGATTTTTTGAATTTTTGATGAAGATAAATAAATAAAGCAAGCAATAAAAAGAAAATGGTCATGGAAGGGGGTTGAACCCATGCCCTTTGGTTCACAAACTCAGGATTTAACCACTTGGGCACATGGCGCGCGTGTTCAAGGAAAGGAAAAGATGGAGAAAATAATGAAAACATGTTAATTGAAATAAAAAACCAAAAATGGGTCATCACTGAGGATTGAACCCTGGCAAGATAGGTGAAAGGCACATGCTATAACCACTGGGGTGGCGATACATCTGTGTATTTAGCCACCCCCATAAATATACATACTTAATCAAGTGCAAAAGCTGGGCAAACCTGAGGCAAGAACAAGTGAAAAATGCAAAACGGTTTGATTCATAACTCTGTCAAAACTTAATCTTTTTTCATGAAATTTTAGTCAAACTTGACTGATTTTTTATGAGGATCACAGTGGTCACACACAAATTTTGAAATAATATCCACAATTCAAAACACGATGGAACATGCACTTTGGAACCTTGAGATGCATTTTGTGATTCATGGGCCAAACCAGGTATAAGTCAAAGCAGAAGAAAGTTGGAGCATGCTCTGAATATAGTATGGGATGTGTCTCATTAAAAGGTTTGTGCATAATACAACAGGGCAACATATTGGCTGGTGAGTTGCAAGAATGGTAAAATATGTGCTCTCAAACAACAAAATCAAATGAATTCAAGGCAAAAACCAAGTTGTTAAATCCAAACAGACAACAGTTATAACATACACCAAACATGGCTGGTCTCAAATGTGGTATGTTAAAGGATCAAAGCTGATCCAAAGCAGCAAGTAAGCAGCATGCCAAGGCAAAGTGGCCATTCTGTCCAGAATTTCAATCAAAAGGCCAATCATGGATATAACTCACACTTGATCAAATCAACATCAAAAATCATGAAATCTCACCCTAACATACTTGAAATGCAATGAAAAACAAGATAGTAACAACCAAATGCCAAGATCATGCACCAAAAACAGAACTGTCATCAACATACCATGTGAAATTGAAAAAAAAGAAATTTGAAAGCTATGTCATGAATGGAACAGATTCAGGTTGAACAAACCTTACACACAAACTAAAAACATGTTAACAAGTGTTTCTACACTTCAAGGCCAAACACAAACCAAACAGAAATGAAAATGGTATGCTAGTTGCTTATTTTCACATGAAATGCATAAAGGAAAACATGACAATGATTGGAACAACTTTAGACCAAATAAACACCACACACAGGTTTCAAATGTATCCATGGATGATTCTACAACTCAAGATTGAACATAAAATGCACACAACAAAATTTGGTTCAAAGGTTGCAAGTATGGCACATGTGAGCAGGCTGTCATAACAGGAAGGGGTTACAAATTGGCATAGCATTCAAAATGAGGTCTGGTTCATACACATACAAACCCTAATCATGTTATTTAATGGTCTAATGCTCATGAAATAACCTAAAACAACTCAAACAGAATGAGTGTATGGTGTGTGTGCAGCTGTGGCTTGTAAAAAACTATTGACAACAAGATGATGAGGCATTGTGAAATGAAAGGTCAAAACCAGTGGGATCAAGTTATACAACCAATACATACATATTGCAAACATGATAGCAGATGAATTCATGTTCATACATCAACCAAAAAATGCTTCAAACACAAAAGGCTTGTTGTGTGTGTAATTGTGATTTTTCAAAAAAACTGTTTTGACAGCAGGGTGAGGATGCAAGCTGGTCCAGTCAATAGTGAGTGGTTTCATGTCATGAAATTAGCACATACACATCACAAACATGAAAATAAATGAGGTCATACTCAAAATTCAGGTATATTGCAATCAAGGCAGAATTTGGTATGTTGGTACTTATGAAATGCAAAACAAGTTCATTTATGCAGCAGGATAGGTTATGGCAATTTGAGACAGTTAGGCATCACACACCAACTTAAAACATGTTAAATGATTATCCTAGGCTCATAGATCAAACAGAAACAAACTAAAACAGAATTGGACATGGTGTTGGTAACATAAAGCTTGAAAATGCAAGTTTGAAAGTGAACAGCTGTCTTGAAAATGCAGGGCCAGTTTGATCATGCAAATACCACACACAACCTCTAAATATGTTAACTGATGCTTTCACACTTAAAGATCAAACACAAACTGCTCAAAACAAGAGCTGATATGTTGTTGCAAGCATTTGACACCAAAACAAACAATAAACCTCACAACAGGTCCTATTAGCTAAACCTCATGTTTTTATCAGTTTAAACAAGTTTCAATTAAGACAAGCAAGACCAAATCATAACAAATCAACAGTTCAAGAAAATGAGATTAAACATTGCAGTTGAGTGTGACACAAGCAGTTGCATACTATCTTAGCACAACATTCATGAACAATGGTATATCAATTGAAACAAACATCACAACTGTGAAACAAAAGCCAACCTAGATTCAAACATGACCTATGGGCAGGGAAACCTTATGCAATAACTAACAAGCTATTCAAAATGACAAAAACTGATAGACTTGTATCAAGCACATCAACATTTCATGTTAAGATCTCTAAAGCTACTCTTGTGGACAAATTCCTCAAAACAGTTGTAAACAACATACAAAGTTCATCCTTGACAGCACATCATCAATACATATCACTCATGAACAATATACTTTAACAAAAGCAAGAACAATAGCAATAAACACAAACTCTTGACAAAGAGCCATTTTGGGACAGCATGACTATGGTTTTCAAAATAGAACTTCAAAATTACAAAACATGACAATGTATGTATAATGAGGAGGTTGAGCATTACATACCTCTTGTAGACCTTCTTGAGCAATCTAGAAAGAAATGAAACCCAGAGATCTTCTTCTTTGGCACAGATTTGGAGTTTTCTTCCTCTTGAAGCAATAAGCAATCCTTTAGGACAGTTTGAGTAATGAGCCTCCCAGTTGGTTTTTGAGCCTTTGGACATTTGAAACAATATATATATATATATATATATATATATATATATATATATATATATATATATATATATATATATATATATATATATATATATATATATATATATATATATATATATATATATATATATATATATGAGGTGTTGGGGGTGTTGAAGTGGTAGGAAAGGCCTTAAGTAAAGACTTGGCTTCCAAAGTGCATAAAAGTCAAAATATGGAGGTATGAAGGTTGATTTTTAGATTGATGAGTTTTTTGATGAAATTAATGGTGGGAACAGTTTCAAATGGCCATTTTAAGGGTGTGTATGTGGTCTTTGAAGTGTTTTGGTATTTGGAACAAGAAATGGCATGAAAAGTGGAAAATGATGATTTTTGTGATTTTGAGCACTTAAGCACTTTCAAGCAATGAAGGAAATGAGAGAGCTATGAGTTTCTATGTATTCTTGATATCTCTGGTGTGTTGTATAACATAGAGAAGGCCTCTATTTATAGGGAAAATGAAGGTGAGGGCAGATTTGGATTTTGGCTTCTTGGAGGGAAATTTTGGAGAAATCTTGCTAAAATCTTGTGGCAGCTCCATACATCAGTCTCTTGGATCAAGGCAAGAAATAAAATCAAGTGTAATGATGTACATGAGGTGACTGCATAGAGCTTAGAGTGTTGAGGTTACAGCTGCTACAGTCTTGGAGAAAAAGTTTCTCTTTCCTCTTTCACATTGCTTGATTATTTTATTAGCCACTTGCTTGCAAGTTGCCAAACCCATCAATCCTTCTTTTCTTCTGGTTTTTGCTTCATCTAAGCTTCACATTATAAGAATAAAACATGATCCAATGGCTGAGGGTGGCCCAAGTTGTTGAATTTTGAATTTTGGAAAGAGTTGAAGTGGTGACTTCAAGTGTGGTAGCCTCAACTTCCATGATCCATAACTCTCAGCTCACAAACGCTATTGAAGAGTTCTACCATATTTTAGAAATCCCTCATGTAGCTCTACAACTTTCATGTTTTTGAGATTTTCAAATTCCCATTGAAACTAGGTCAAAAGACCTCCCAAAGTTGCTGAAAAACAAACCTAAAAGGACAAATAACTTAGAGTTTTTTTAAGTTATTTCCCTTCTTGAAATGAATTTGGTCATAACTCCAAATCTATGCATTTTTTGATCATGGACTACTTTGGGACTTTTGTAGGACTTGTCAAGAGCTTTCCAATGAGCTTTGAACCAACTCAATTAGATGTGTGTTTGAGGAGTTATGGTCTTGCCCCTTTCAAAACCCTAATTCCCGACTTTTGCGATTACTCCTCAACCCTTGATCCAATGGTCATGAAATTTTATGGGCAAGTGTAATATGACATAAGGAAAATTTTTGATTCACATCTTGAAGTCAAATTCCTTATGGTTGAAGAGTTGACTCTTCGGTCAACCGTACAATCAATCGGTGACTACCGAGCCGACTGTTCATGTTCCGGTTCCGCCCATAAGCCATATGAACCTTGTGGACCAATATTTCATCATTAGAACACCTTTTAAATCAAAAGTCAAATTACAGTTGACTTTTCCTGGTCGAAAACCCTAATCGGGTATCCTGAACCGCACTGTTCTTAATTCCTGGGTGACAACCTCAGATTGGATTCATACTTGACCCAATGTATTATATTTGATTTTGTTTATAGTTGAATCAATCCAAAACATTGATTGATCAAACCATCGAAGCCTCGATTTTTGACGGTACGGAACCCTGGTTCATCTGCATCTTGACAAAGGTTAGATAATCAAATGAATATGATCCTAAAATGATGATGAGGATCTAAGGGGTCAAAATTTGGGGTGCAACAACTACTTTTCTAAAGTCTTCCATGGAGTACAAAAACACTCTTCTCTTGATAGATAACACAACATCCAAACTGTATTCAAGAAAAGTTTCCTTCACCTTTTAAAAAAAAACCTCACACAAAATCATTAGATACCATAATGTACCACTAGTCTCCCTCAAACACTCAATATTTAGAGATGAGGGTCCACAACAATGAATAAGGGCTAGGTTGAAGATGGAAAATAATTACAAAAGAATATTTCTCTCTCTCTCTCTCTCTCTCTCTCTCTCTCTATATATATATATATATATATATATATATATATATATATATATATATATATATATATATATATATATATATATATATATATATATATATATATATATATATATATATATATATATATATATATATATATATATATATATATATATATATATATATATATATATATATATCACACACACACATACACAAACACACACACACACACACACTCTAATTCTCACATGATCCACATTCTAGGATGTTAATTGCAAGGTATCAACAAGGATAAAGATGTTGGTGAATGAAGAACATACACAAGGGTTATCTAAATTTTCTAGATGATAATGGATCTTGGTTCTTGATGGTTATCATGAGCTTAATCAAAATTAAATCATTACAAGATTGATCGACTCTTTTTCTCTGGTTTACCTCATCAAAAAATTACATACATAAAACGAAACAAAAAGAATATGGAATCTTTCATGGATTACACTTAAGAAGTTTTTCTTAAAACTACAAAAAGATACATAGGTTCTAGGAATAGACACACCAGAGAAGGAAAGACAAATTGACATTTTGTCTAACAAATGTGTCATCGAAACTTTCATCATGAAAGGTTCATTTTGGGCGATCCTCTCTTTCTTGGGTCAGAGAAATCACTGTTTAAATCTAAGGTGGAAATTTATAATTTTGATGTTATGATTTGAGTCACTATTCAAACCAATGATTTAAGTCAAGTGCAAACCATGATTCGAGTCATATTGTGTTGTGATTTGAGTCACTTATAATATATGATTCGAATCAAATCTGGTTGTGCCAATTTCTTGCTTTCATGGAAAGCTATGATTCGAGTCAAGTTAAACTTGTAATTCAAATCAAATCACACAATGCCAAAATCGAATTTTCACAAATTGTATGATTCAAATCAGACAATGTACATGATTTAAATTAAGAAATTCAACACCTTGATTCAAGTGTTCTAACTTTTTATTCAAGTAACACTTATTGAAAACACAAAGACCAACTTGCTAGGCTCAAGATAATGACACATAATATCATGGACCAACATTATAATTTATTGAAATAATGAGGAGACTAAGGTACAATTCTAAATAGTCAAAGCTAACATAATACAATTCAAATGTAAATGAATTACAAGCACATGAATACTACTCAAATAACGAACAAATTACAAACACATGAATAATAAAATAACATATACACAGAAATTGACAAAAACATCAAGACTAAAAAACAATACCATACGATAACATGACTACAATTTCAAATTTGGCCAGAACAAACTCAATCGTCTCATCTCCTACTTCAAAGGTGAGATTTACTTGTTTTACATTTATTATACCACCAGCTGTGGCTAGGAAAGGTCTACCAAAATGATAGGGATATGAGAATCTTCCTCGGTCTCCTTGATCACAAAATCAATGGGTATAAAGAACTGCCCAATCCTTTTGGTAACCTCTTCTTGTATTCCACGGGGTATTTAACTGGTCTATCTACCATCTATAGAGAAGTATTGGTGGACTTCATCTCACCAAGTTCATATTTCTTACACACAAATAGGGGCATCAGATAAACGATGGCCCTTAAATTACACAACACTCTCTCAAAGCTCATGGTACCTATCTCACAGTGAATTAAAAAAAAATTCCTGGATCTTTAAGCATGGACGACGAATTGTTCTAAATTATGGTACTACATTGTGCAGTAAGCTCCACAATCTCATTATCTTCTCATTTTCTCTTATTATAGAGAATTTATTTTAGAAACTTAGCATAAGAAGACATCTGAGGTATAGAGCCTATGTAAAGGGAACATTGATGTGGAGCTTTTTCAGTAGCTCCACAAATGTCTTAAATTGGGCCTTTACTTTTACCTTTACGAAAATGGTTTAGGTGACTTATAGGGAGGAGGAGAAACATATGGTTTCTCCTTCTCTTCCTCTTCAACCACCATCTTCTTAGGTGGTGTTAGTTCAATCTATTTAACTTCCTGACTTTTCTCACCAGGCCTTTCCACTTGCTTGTCACTTCTCGTTGTTACAACATTCATCTTCCCCTTCATGTTAGGTTCATGATGACCTAGAAAAATTCTAGGATGGTCAGATGATCATCCGTATTGTTGATCAACTTAGAAGATTTGAGTCTCTAGCATCTTTTTGTGGGTAGCTATGGAGTCTACTTGTGATACTAGTTTATTTATAACTTCACTCAAATGTAGATTCTTGTTTTTGAATTGATTAATCTTTTTGGTATGACATATGATGAAAATTTCCATCATTACTTCCATATTGGACTTCACATAGGTGTTACCGCCCATATGTCCTTGGAAACCAAGAGAACTAGGATTTGCTAAAAACTAGGGAAAATTATTTTTTTTAAAAGAAAATTAGGATGCTCTCTCCATGCAGGATAGTTAACGTTATCTTGGATGGTTCCTCTAGAGAGGATCATTTAACAATCAACAGTGGAGTATCCATTTATTCGAACAAATTTACAAGATAGAACATCGAGGTAGCAAGAAATGTAAGAGTTAGAGGGGTGATGCTTAGAGTTTCTATCTTTTGGTAAAAGGAATCTACCTCAGTAGGTCTTTAAAATGCTCCTATGCGTCAAATAGTGATACCCCTTCTTCCTGCATAAAATTTGATATCTCACTCTAAATTTGTGCTATTTTTACTCAGTAAAAAATAACGCACGGGAAATGGAACTTTTAGTTTATCCTAAGTTGTGATGGAGTTTGTCATAAAGTATTGTTGCCAAGTTGCATACTCTATCTCATTAAGAGAATGGAAATAATCTAATTCGAATAGTGGTGGGATCAACATTGTTCCATTTTAGTGTGCTACAAAATTCGACAAAGATAAACAAGTGTAGATTGGTGTTTTGAGTTAGTAATCTCAAAAATTGGTTCTCTTAAACCATGCCCAAAATGAGGGCTAAATCTCAATATTGTTTGGACATATGGGTTGGTGGACTATACTACAGTGTGGTTGCTCATCAGTGGGAACCACATAGTCCTTAAGGGGCTAATTATCCACTTCTTTAGCCATTTATTGATGTCTTAATAATTGGCTTCTCTCTTGTAAGAAACTCTTAATTTATTTAATTTACTCAACAAGATTTCCCGCACTGCAAAATATTCGTATAAGCTCGCATCGAGAAAATGAACAACAAAATAATGAATAGTAAAGTGCATTAGTCTATGCGGTGATAACACATAATTTCAATATCAAATAAAATTGGTTCCCGGCAACGGCACAAAAAACTTGACACGCCACAAGTGAAAAACAATAATGAAGTAGTTAAAAAAAGGTTTTCGTACCACGGAGACCAAGTATTTGAGTACCGAATTTTACCCCTATCATTATGTAGCAAAAGTGATTAAAATTAGGTTTGAGTTTGAAACAAATAAATTTTAACAAATTATAATTAAAAGCAGGATCTAGGGTACATAATTTTTTTCTAAGCAAACTCTTATGAACGTCTTATTCTATTACGAGAAACGAATCAATGTTATAGAAAATTGAAAAAATGGAAAACACTTACTTTCGTCAGCGTATTGTCCTGTCTCAAAAATATAATTTGTCCAATTTCATCGGCCCAAATTATTTGCACCTATAAAGATGAAGCTTTTCAACTGAGTCTGAGACACTTTCATCATCTCATAATCAGTTGTCTAGCATTCTACTTTCTAGTATTGAAACATACCCTTTAAGCACCTGACCAGTGCTTAATTTATTCTTACTGATTTGTGATAAAAACTTTGGATTCTAGAATAACCTTTAAATCTTTTTCTCATAATAAAAATATAGAGGGTTCACTTGAGGTTAGTCATGAGACAATCCTCATGACCCTTAGTCCCTAAGGTCACACATTTTAACAGTAAAACAAGCAAGGCATTTGCATATATGATGATAGAAATAATAATAATAATGCTAAGTAAATAAAAAAACAAAATGAAAGCAAAAAAGGAGTTGAATAAAATAGCTTTGGTGGAGTCTTGAGTACATTACTTGACAGAAAAAACATTGCAAAGAAAGTAAATCTAGTAAAAATAAAGCTAGGGCATCACATATCACTTTGTTCTTCCTATTTCCAAGTATAAATAGGATAATCAATCGTTACAAGAGATACATTTTATGCCTCCCTAGTTCTAGAGACATTCTATACAATAAAAAATCGCTGAAATTTCAAGAGGCAAGAGAAACAAAACAAGAGAAAAGGGAAAATCGTAAATGTTAAGCATGTTATGGCCACTAGTAGCATGCCTCTGGTCCTTTGTAGGAGGGCGCCTCAAAGGCTACTATAACTCATAGCATGTGATACATCTACCCATAGTAGGCCTCTAGATTTTGTATAGAGAAAAATCCCTTTCTTTGATATTTTTTGCTTTTTTCTCCTTTGAACTTCTCTTTTGCTCGAGACATTCTTTCTAGCCTAAAAATAGATAAAACAAATAAACACGCATAAAATTGATAAACGCAAGGATCTAAGAGGATAAAGAGGAATGAAAAAAACTAATAAAATGGTGTAAAACCCTGCCTATCAGTCACCTTCACGAATCTATCAATGTAATCCTTAGTGTCTCCTTCTTCTTCTGGTGGATCCAACTAAATATTGTTACCTTCTTTGGATGGTGTCTTTGTGCCGTAATATGTGATGTGAACTCAGTGCATAACTTTCTTTAAAATTTGATGGAATTATCCTCTAAAGTCTTGAACCATGTTATAGAGGCTCCCTTGAGGGTCAATACAAATAACTTGCATTTCACAAGACTCCTAATCTGATTGTAATCTTGTATGGTATCCATGTGCTTAATATGCTCACTGGGGTCTCAAAATTAGTCGTAGATCTACAACTTTGATGACTTCTCAATGGACTTAGGGATCCTTCATACGATGATGTGTCTAGTGAATGGATTCTTTCAGTGATGGATATAGGCATGGTGAATGGCATCTCGACCATCCCCCTTTAAGAGCGGTGGAGTGAGGAAGGTATCATGGGATAAAAACCCTCGAGTGGTGCATGGTTTCTATTTCAACAATTATAGTCATGGAAAACATGATAACATTTTCTAGAAAATCTAGCTCTCATTTTGGTTGTGATATGGTGTCAATATGAGTATCCCTCAAAGAGGCTTCAAAGGGATTATGTTGTAACACCTCTAGCTAAGTTGCAATCAAAGAAAGAATTATTTGTTGGTTTTTCAATGAAAAATACTCTCTTGTTGAGTAGGTTTTCTTTGTGTTATTATATTAAACTATAGATACTTGTCACGATCATGTTAGCCCTTTAGAGTCCCATGATGGCTTGGAGTTTTTAGAGGTTTTGTAACAATTCTGGTCCATAAGATTGGAAGGGAAGTAGAGAAGGAGGTTATTATAGTGGATAAAATGAAAATTGGTGCTTGAACGATAAAAATTGAAGAAGTTCTTAGATAGTCAGTTGAAAAATTGGAACCTGGCGTGAAGCAATTATTGGTGAAGTGATTATGGTCGGAGCTTGTATATCTTGGTGACAAGGTGGTTCTTCTGAAATAAGAGTGAGGGTCAACGCGATGGTATCTTGAAGCCTTTGAATCGATGATCGGATGCTAGGCACATGAGTTGCGTTGGATGAGTTGTAGATCAATTTGTCTTGGATGATACTATTAGAAGTTATGTGTTGTACCCCAAAATTTGCCCAACCTTTTCTTTACTTGGTTTATGTTTCATTTCATTGTTCTAGCATATTGCATTGTATAGAATTTTGCATTTACAGGGGATCAAAAGATGTGTTTAAAACAAGAGGAATTTGCCAAGGGTTCTAAGCCTAATCAAGAGGTATTATTCAAGTCAACAGGGGGGTTATCATCATCAGAGACAAGTCAAAGCCTTTTGGATAGGCAGATAAGTGTATGTGGTTCACCTTCTATCTAGGAGGCCCTTTGAAGGTCATCTGAGGATCACAAGCCCATGGTTATGGAGGGAGATGGTCATTTAAGCTCATTGGAGGCCTTATAGGTCATTGTGGAGTTCATTCAAGTGTTTATACCAAGTGCAAGTGGCTACAGTTGAAGATGGTGCAATTAGGGTTTTCATCTGGTTAGCCCTCAGTCAACTGTGAAATTGAAAGAGATTAAGACTCAATTCCAAGTCTTTATGGTCATGGAATGTTGTGTTGAGATACATGGGATATCATTTCAAGATCAATTCATCAAGAAGCAAGAGTGTGAGGAGTTACTGAATTAGGGTTCTCAGTGTAAAATCCTTTGTTCAGTGCCTAACTTCAAGACCACCTATCTCAAGATACAAGTCTCATCTCATCTTGACCCCAACATGAAACTTGTAAAGCATGTTCTTAGCTTTATTTTGAGTACTAGAAGTCCTTGATTGTATTTTTAGAACTCAAGTTATGAAGCAGACAAGTTACAAGTCCTCATATGAATGTGATTTTGGTCAACAAAAGTCAACCAACTTCCAAGCCACTTTTGACCTAGAAGGATGTTTCTCCTCAACTTTTGATGAACATGAAAATTGTTCCTCATGATCTTATCTTTCCAAATAGTACTAGAATTCCTTCATCTAATTTGTAGAACTCAAGTTATGAGGCTTGCAAGAAAGGGGTATTTTGTGAAAGCAGGATTACAGGTCATTTTCATTATAGGTCCATTTCACCACTTTGCCCACCTCAAATGGAAATCTTTCCAACATCAAACATGCTCCAAATAGGGTAATTTGATCAACCAAACATCAAGGCATCAAAGGTTTGGCTTGGATTGAAGAATCCCTAAAGGAATTTTCATGAAAAAGGCCTTAAAAGGGGAAAATCAAATTAAAATCATTTGGAATCATTTTGTACCAACCTTGTGCATTTTTTGAGTGCCAAATACATTTCAAACACAATTCCAACTTTGGATTTGAGATTTGAGCTCATTTTGGTGGCCATTTTCAAGCTTTCTTCAAGATTAAGTAACATATCCAAACCTTGCCATAAGATCAAATTAGGGAACCATTTGCAGCCCTTGGATCAACCTACCTCAAATGCAAGCTAGCTGAGCCATTTTTATAGTTGGGCAAGGTGATTTTCGTGCACTATTGAAATGTCCATAAGGTGAAAAAAGTGAAATCCAATTGGGCCCAAGGAGCATAGAATTGGGCTTTCTTTCAGTCCAGATCCATCATACATATTCTCAGGATTGTTCACAAGTCTTCAGAACTGATTTTGGTGAGAGATTGGACAAGAACACATTGAGAGAAAGTGAGGAAAAAGTCAAATTCATTTTTCACATTTTACTGAGTTTCAATCCAAATAAAACATTTCAAAAGATTCCTTGAGGTTTTTAGAACATTTTTGGGTGGTTTATTTTAAGCTTCACTAACAAACTGAGCTTTGTGGAAGCTTGATTTTAGGTTTCTTTTCTTTCAAAATATCTCACTGTTTATGCATCCATGTTGCTCCATTTATATATATATATATATATATATATATATATATATATATATATATATATATATATATATATATATATATATATATATATATATATATATATATATATATATATATATATATATATATATATATATATATATATATATATATATATATATATATATATATATATATATATATATATATATATATATATATATATATATATATATATATATATATATATATATATATATATATATATATATATATATATATATATATATATATATATATATATATATATATATATATATATATATATATATATATATATATATATATATATATATATATATATATATATATATATATATATATATATATATATATATATATATATATATATATATATATATATATATATATATATATATATATATATATATATATATATATATATATATATATATATATATATATATGAACCTCTTGAGGTGTAGATGGTTTCTGGTATGATTTCGTGTTTGTTTGTTAACTTTTTTTATTTGAGCTCATTTCTTGTTGCTTGCGTTTTGTTTTATTTAAGCATCTTTATTAAAAACTAAGCACGTATTCATGATCTACGTGACTCATAGATGAGTTTTGGTTATTTATTTGTTGATTTTGGTTGAGTTTTGCACCGCCTACGTTTTTATGCACTGTTCACGGTGGATACACGGCCGGAGAAGATGACCGGTGGTAGCTCCGGCCGCCACCTGTGTGTTTCCCTCCGTTTCTTTGTTCAAATGAAAGAGATGATGGCGTGGCTTGTTGATGCGCGTTGGATCCGTTTACTTATTCACTGCACGGTCTAGATTAAGACCTACCATGTTCCATGCTTGCTTGCACACACACAATCTTTGCATTTCATTTAATCTTTGGCTAATCCACGTGTGTGCGTTTCTGTCCACTTGATCTGATTACTTTCTGATCACACGGTCTGAAGCTTGGTGTACCATGGACCTTGGTTGACTCATCACATTGGATCCCCACGTTTTTATTTATTTTTTTGTTGCTGATGGACTTTATTGTTGTTTGCACCCCCCTGCTGGGCCCAGCTTTATTTTACACATTACTGGGCTGCTATTTGCACCCAGCTTTTATTATTTTATTTTTATTTTCTTTTTAGTTTTGTTTTGTATCTGTTTAGAAATTAATTCATGAAAAATGCTTCCAATGACCCAAAAATTCTACAAAAATATATTTTAGACACTTTGAGATGTCCTCTGATTTTAGGAAATTTTTATTTTATTTTATGAATTATTTTTCAATTAAAAATGGAATTTAACATTGGAAGTGTTTTGTTTGACCTAATTCTTGACTTGTTTTAGTTTTTATTTTGTTTCTCTCATTTCCTTTGGATCCAATAAGTAAAAATCAATCCTTATATCAATGATGAGTTGATTGATTTTTGAGGACCCTTTTGCCCCTGTTTTGTTGAGTTTTGGTTTGGTTTTGGTAGCATTTCATTTGACCCTCGACAATCCTCCTTCACAATGGAGCACCCTTGTGAATCAATTTCTATGGTGATGTTGTGAAGTGACTTTGATTATAATATTTTGGCCTCTGGTTGCCAACATGTTTATGAGCTTCTTGCATTTTATTTGGTTATTTTTGAATCATTTTCCTATTTTTAGAGTAACTTGCAAGTCAAGTTACCCCAAAGGGAGGTTCATACATGCATCTTGACCTAGTTTGACTTGGATATGACATTTTTGGATCCTTTGAGCTCTCAATGCCTATTGATTCATGTTTTTAACATGTTAAGGATGATGTTTGCTCATTTTTAGGTCATTATATTGTGTTTTTCTTGTTCATTTGGTTGTTTACTTTTGAGTTTCCAATTAGGGTTTCTATGTGAAACATGCTTGCTTTCATTTGGGAATTTGCTTGCATTTCCTTGTGATTTACTTGCTTTTGCTTTTGAGAACTTTTATTTCATTTCCCTTGCTGTCCAATGACTTTGGAATCTCAATTAAGGTAGCTTGGTCTCTCCTTTGGAGGTACTTGAAGCAAGCCTAAAATGATGAATCCATGAGGACTTCTTTGTGCTTTCTTGTGATGCTCATGGTTGAGTGCACATTATGAGTTCCTTGTTGTCCTCATATAGCCTCCCATCCTAACTTTGTTTTAGATCTTCTTTGCCTTTCATTTGTGTTTATGTTTTGGCATTATGGTTGATGTTGTTTGGTTTAGGCCATTTCATCCCATTTTTGATGCTCTTGTGTGTTTCTATTGATGCATTTCTGTTTCCTTTCATCTCTTGCATTTATCATATTGTTGCTTGAGGTTGAGATGAGCTTGTGGAGGCTACTGCCCCACACCAATTTCCTCCCTCATTTTCATTCCATGTTTGCATTCTTGCATGTTTATGTTGTTTCCTGTTGTTTCTTTTGTCGCCTTTCCCTTAGGGCCTCTAATCTCTCTTGTTCAAGGGAGGTTATGATAGACTTTAGGATCTCAACCATGTATGATAACATTAGGTAGTATTCCCTTATCTCAATCTTAGGATCACCATTGCATGACAACTTTAGGTTTGAGGTTAGTCCCCCTTTAGTGTCCTTTCTCTTCTCATCTCAAAACAATCATAAAACACCTAATAAAGGTTTATGATTATTGTGCGTTACGAGCCTTAAGCACTTGGGAAAGGGTTGTTGAGGAGTTTCTCTTCAATGGCTTGGATGTTTAGTATAGCACCCTTTGGGTGATATGCGACACATTCACTCCTAAGTCATAGTCTCTAGTGCGATACGAATTGCAAACCATTCAAAAACACTTCTTCTCTAAAAAAACACAAAAACAAATCATTCAAACCCTTTTTTCCCTTTGGGTCCTTTAATATTGGAAAATCATTTTCATAAGGAGAGTTTTGTTAACTCTTGGTTCTATCGCAAACGGTAACGCCTAAGTCTCCAATGGTCGAGCTGCATACACCAAACTGCTAGAACTGATTGTTAATCCTACTCGGGTAAAACTGTTGAACAAACCTGTGTTCCCTTTTAGCCCGAACTACGTTTGCTTTGATCTTTCATGCCAGATGAAAGTACGTAGGCACAAGACGCGATGTCTTGGCGAGCAACCTTCCCCCATTCACCCGTAGTTAGCCGAACTACGTTGACTCTGACTTCTCACTTCAGATGAGATACGTAGGCACAAAGCGTCGTTGCTTTGCCGAGTCACTTCTTTTTCTTTTGTCCTTCAGCTTGTAGTTAGATAGTTTCAATCACCCTTTTAGATAGACAACAAGCGTGGATCCCGTCGAGTATGACAGACGTGAGAGGTGTTAACACCTTCCCCTTGCATAATTGACTCCCGAACCCGAGATTTGGTTGCAATGACCGATCTTATCCCTCTTTTCGTTAGGTTTTCTCTGAGAGTTTCCTTTCCCTCTCTTGGGATAAATAACGCACGGTGGCGACTCTTCTGTCATTGTCGGCCTCGATTTCCGCAGTAGCGACATTATGCCAAGGAACACTATCAAAAAAGATCAATGCTGAATAAAATTGATAACATAAAATATCTATGGTACTTGGAACGGGTAATAGAAACGGTTGTAGTGGAAAAACTGTGTAGATCATGAGAAATCTCATAGAAAATTCGTGAGAATCAAAATACAATTCCCATAAATGGTATTACTATTCTATACTAGAACAAATAATAAGACTAGGTTGAAGATGACCGCCGAGGAAGAACTTTTCCTACAATGTTAGAAATCTCTGGTGATCAGAGGGTACCTGCAAGGTTAGTACTCCAATGCTTAAGTCGGTTAATAAGAGAGGCGAAACTTGAAATGGTGAGAGTCAATGAATACATGAGTGTGGCCTTTGACGCTTATATAGGGGGTGCATGTTTAAACTGCCACCTATTGATTTTCCATGAGATAAGGAAGGTCGTTTGATGACCATCAACTGTTGGAATGAAGATGAGAACATGCTTTTATGTGGCGCTTTAGTATGGAGACCTACTTGTTTGTCAAGTGTAGGGACGCTTTTGACTGAATTAGGCCTTTAGATTGGGCCAGTCATATTAGCCTTTTGTCCAATCCGTAACATTAGAGTTTAAAAACGAATTAAAATATCTTATTTCTTTTTCAACAGAAAAACCACTTCATTGATAAATTGATTTTTGATAGAAGTTTACATATAGGCATAATTAAGATATATCATTCTATCTTTAAACTAAAGTAACATGTATTTTGCTCTTGTTACAATGTTAATGTCATTCTAAAATATGTTATGGATTTTTTTTAATTGTGTAATATTATTGATCTATAGAATAATTTGTATCATTGATTTATTTAAGAATAAACTATTTAGAGCTCAAATTGTCTTTTTTTAAAAATTCAAAAATGGTTACATCTCTTTTAAAAATATTTTAAACACTAATTTTTTTCATTTTAATTATTATTAAAGATAAAATTGCTTCATTTTCGGCAATTGTTGAGATAGAGACTAATTATCAAAGATCTTAATCTATAGTTTTCTGATGATATACTAAATGCAAACCTGAGCAACCTTGTTGGTCAAAATGGAAAATGAAATTGGCAGATGATGCAACATTGGATGCTAGATACGTTGGTGCAGAAAACAAAAAATATTGCCTTCCTCTTAGACCTGAATATGGGAAGGATGAGTTCATCATGGCAAGCATCAGCAAAAATGGATTCTTTGTTAAAGATATGTACATAAGACTGGTTATGCATGAAGAAGAAGATACAACAGAAATATGGAGAAAAATCTCAGGAAAGAGTCCAATGTTTCATGTGGCTGCTTGTTCATGAGAGATTATTAACTAATCTCCATAAAAGTAGGAAAAGGAATGGAAGGATATGGGTGTATACACTACGCCAGAATTGACTTTTAGCAGCGCATACAAAGACAGCGCTTTTAGAAAAAGCGCTGCTAAAGAGTAATTAAAAAAAAAGAAAAAAAACAGCATACCTAAGACATCGCTTTTTGAAAAACGCTGCTAAAGGGGGACCCAAAGAAAGCGCTTTATTTAAAACGCTGCTAAATGTATGGCCTAAGAAAGCGCTACTATAGGGGGGCCTAAGAAAGCGCTTTTGTAAAGCGCTGATGTAGGTGTAACCTACGAGAGCACTTTCTTTATAAGCGCTGCTATATGTTGTAGGAAAGAAAGCGCTTTTGCAAAGCGCTGCTATAGGTGTAATTAGAATTAATTTAAAATACCCACTAGAATTTTTAAAAGAAACAGAACAGTCTCGCGTGCATCTTCTTTCCTTCTTTCTCCTCTGGCGAACGTGCCCTATTCACCACGACCGTTGATTCCCTCCTTTCATTCACCGCCGACCGTCGCCCTCCTCCGTTCGTTCAGTCTGTATTGCATTTCTCCGCCATTTGTCCGTCCATTTTTGACAGCCTCCTCTGTAGCGCATTTCTGCCATTGTTATGGTATTTGAAGTTTTTCATTTTGCATTTTTCTGGATTATTGTCTTAGTATTTTATTTTTCTGAATTGTTGTTTGATATGATGTTAGTGTTACTTCTTTTCTGAGTTATTGACTTGTTTTTGTTGATACCGTTGATGAGAATTACTCTTTTGATATTGGCTTGAGTTTTGTAAACAAGGTGTTTGTTGAAATGCCACAATGAGTTTACTTATGTTAACTTTGAGTATATCTCAGTTCATAATGATCGTAACACGTTTGCAAAAGATATTGTTTGTTACGAGAAATGTTTATATTTTCAAATCACAATATATATTTGGAGAAATGTTTGTGTTTTCAAATCACAATATATATTTGGACGAATTATATTTCATTGTTTATATAATCTCTATGCTTAATGTTTTTTATCATTTCAATATCTTTTAATTGATTTACGGTTTACAATTGTAAATGAGGGTGAAATTTGTAAATGTTTGAGGTTATTAGAAATTATTGCCATTTGTAACCTTGAAATCTATAAAATTTTAGATAAATATAAACTCAACCATAATTTTAAATTTACTAAAATATTTGGGGTTATCTTAAGATTAAATATTTTATTGCTAAGAGATAAGAATTTTACAATTTTGAAAATTGGTAACAATATGAAGAATTAGTTTAGTATATAGAATCTTATTTAATAATGAAAAGTTAGTATCCAAGTAATATTCATTCATGACCTCTTTAGCCATATAAATTGCAAATTAATTAATTTTATTGCAAGTTTTATCAACAATTGATGTTCCAAGAATTATTTAATGTTGATGTTATTAATTTTGTCTGTTATAGAGGTTACCTGTGAAGAGTAAGGTTGTGATCGTTTTCAAGCATCCTACTGTGTAGCTTTCTTAGAAGTTATTGATTTCTTTACAGGTATTCTCTGTTTTTGTTTAACTTTCTTAGTTTAGTTTAGACTACTCAATTAGTATGGATAAAAAATGGATGTCTTCTAATCGATTGTCTAAAGAGTACGAGAATGGGGTATCGAAATTCGTTAAGTTTGTTGTTGAACACGCCAAAGACCCCAGTAGGATCACATGTCCTTGCTTAGGTTGTTGTTATGGGCGTCGAATTGACGCCGTTCAGTTGGAATCTCATTTAATGAGACATGGAATTGATCTAAGTTATACATGTTGGACATTACATGGTGAGATAAGTAACGAGAATGTCGAACCCGGGGATAATACGACCTATGCTTCAAAGGACAATGGTAGAGATACATATGATTATGATTGATTCGAAGAGATTGCAGAAGCACTTGAAGAAGATCTTAAAGATTGTCTCAAGATGTTTGAGAGGTTGGTAAGCGATGCAGAGAAACCGTTGTATAAATGTTGCACTACTTTCACAAGATTGTCTGCGGTATTAAAGTTGTACAACTTAAAGGCGAGTAATGGATGGTCGGATAAAAGTTTCATAGAGTTGTTAGCCCTACTTCAAGAGATGCTTCCAGAGGATAATGTTCTTCCCAATCGAACCTATGAAGCTAAAAAAATGTTATGCTCTATTGGCATGAGCTATGATAAGATACATGCTTGTCCAAATGATTGCATTTTGTTTCGAAATGAATATGCATCATTAAATGAGTGTCCTAAATGTGGTGTATCTCGGTATAAGAAAAAGTTGTCACCAACAAAAGTTTTATGGTATTTTCCTATGATTCCGAGATTAAGACGCATGTTTCATAGTGAAACAGATGCAAAACACCTGACTTGGCATGCAGATGATAAAATTATAGATGGGAAGTATCGACATCCGACAGATTCACCACAGTGGATGAAAATTGATAATGAGTATCCTGATTTTGAAGAAGAAGCTAGAAACCTTCGCTTGGCATTATCGACTGATGGAACGAATATGCATGGTCTGCAAAGTATCTTACATTCCACCTGGCCTGTAATTATTATGATTTATAACCTACCTCCATGGCTATGTATGAAGCGTAAGTCATGATGTTATCTATGTTAAATTCTGGCTCTAAACAACCAGGGAATGACATAGACATATACTTGACACCTTTAATCGAAGACTTAAAGAGTTTATGGGAGAACGGTGTGGAGGTTTATGATGGATATAGGAAAGAAAGTTTCAATTTGAGGGCGATGTTGTTTGGCACAATTAATGATTTTCCAGCATACGGAAATCTATCGGGGTATAGCATTAAAGGTCAATGTGTGTGTCCTATTTGTGAAGAAAACACAGATTGGACGAGGTTGGAATTTGGTCAGAAGAATGTCTTTCTTGGTCATCGTAGATTCTTATATTCTAATCAACACTACCGTGGATGGAGAAAAGCATTTAATGGAAATTTAGAACAACGTAGAGTTCCACCTACATTGACCGGCGAACAAATTTTTGAAAAGGTGAAAGATGTGAGTACTCGATTTGGTAAGCCTTTTGCTCATACGCTTGCCACGCGTGGGTGGAAGAAGAGGTCAATTTTGTTTGAGTTGTTGTATTGGAAGTCGTTGTATGTAAGACATTTTCTTGATGTTATGCATATTGAAAAAAATGTATTTGAAAGTGTTATTGGTACGTTACTCAATATACAAGGAAATTCTAAGGATGACTTTAAAGCAAGAAATGACTTGGTAGCAATGGGAATAAGAAATGAATTAGGACCCTTGAAGAAAGGAAATCGCACATATCTACCACTTGCTGCTTATACTTTATCTAGAAAGGAGAAAAAGATATTGTGTAAGTTTCTGAGTGAAGTTAAAGTTCCAGAAGGATACTCTTCAGATATTAGAAGACTTATTTCTATGAAAGACCTCAAGTTAAAGAGTTTAAAGACACATGATTTCCATGTTATAATGGAACACTTTCTACACGTTCTATTTTTCCAGAAATAGTTATTACTTTGTGTGAGCTTGAAATGTATTTTCCTCCATCATTTTTTGACATAATGGTACATCTAGTTGTCCATCTTGTGAAAGAGACACAATTGTGTGGACCAGCTTATATGAGATGGATGTACCCTGTTGAACGTTATGTGAAAATATTTAAAGGGTATGTGAAAAACCTAAGTCGACCAGAAAGATGTATTGTTGAACGATACATTGTTGAAGAAGCTATTGAGTTTTGTACTGAATATTTGTCCAATGTTCAATCCACTGGCCTTCCAAAATCTAATGTTGTTGAAAAAATAGTAGGTAAACAGTTAATTGGAAATAAAGTTGTCACAGTTTCAAGGGATGAACGGGAGCGAGTGCATTTGTATGTTCTGCACAATGACGTTGAGGTTGAGTCGTATGTTGAAATGCACAAGGACGTTCTCCGAGGTTTAAATCTGAATCAAAATGAAAATTGGATAGTACGTGAGCACAATCGAAGATTTATAACATGGTTCAAGGATCATATTTTTTCAAATTTTTATTCTGATCCCACTTCAATAACAGAAAGGTTGAGATGTTTAACATATGGTCCAAGTTTGCATGTGTTTTCTTATAGCGCATACGCAATTAATGGATACACATTTTATACCAAAGAACAAGATGGTAAGAGTACAATGCAAAATAGTGGTGTCACCGTGCTTTCCGAAGCAACGCACATTTCAAGTGTGAAGGACTTAAACCCCAAATATGCGAATCTGTCGTATTTTGGGGTTATCGAGCACATTTGGGTGTTTGATTATGAAAAGTTTCAGATTCCTATCTTTGGATGCAAGTGGGTTGAAAATAATAGTGGCATACGAATGGATAAGTCAGGATTTTTGCAAGTGGATCTTAGTAAGGTGGGGTACAAAGATGAGCCTTTTATTCTAGCCACACAAGCTAAACAAGTGTTTTATGTCATTGATCTGACAAGTACGAAATGGTCTATAGTTCTTTTTTCCAACAAAGTAATCGATGATAACATTGGAGACAAGGGGGATGTTGATGTTGAGAAGGAATCTTATATTATAGATGATCCATATGAGAATATTAGAGCGGACAAATCATATATTAGAAATAATCATAACGAGGGAATTTGGATCAATCCATCCGTCTGTGTTGTTAAGAGACAAGTAAACCACGTTACAACTAAGAAAAGAAAGAGATCTTAGTGACAAAGGTACTTGTAAAATTACATAATGTCTCATTGAATAAAAATTACATATTTATATCATGCAATACAAGTACATATTATGTCATTCAATAAAATTATGTATGTGTTTTTCTTATTTATACATTTATTATGTATATATTTCTTATTTACATATTTGCATGTCATTCATTTGATACTTTGGTTTTTCTGAATTACAAGTATTATGGCCACCAATGAGAAAACATCACATGATGGAAACAAAACAACAAAAGACATGGAAGGCGATATCAAAAGAGGAATAACGATTATGAAAAAAAACATTTGTGCGAGAGATAAGGGTGTTAAGTATGATGTGCATTGGAATGAAAGAGATCAATTAGCTGAGCCTAACGGTGCGATGCTAAAAAGTTACATTGGAGCACTTGTACATTCGCAAATTCCGATTACTTGCGATAATTGGAGAATTCCCTCGCTACAACCGGCTAAAGACAAAATTTGGAGCGAGATACAGGTATGATATTTAATTATTTTTAATTATATTGATGGTTACATCTTTAAATTAATTATACTAACATGTTATATGTATGTGTATTTGTTTGCAGAGATCTTTTAATATTGATGATTGCAGAAGAAAATATTGTCTTTAATTGGCCGAAAAACGACTGAGGGGATTTAGAGCATTTTTAACGAACAAGTTTCATAAAGATTCTGATGGAAACTTTATCGACTCGGAGCGTCCAAAGAAGTATGTTGATCTGATTTCAGAAGAAGAATGGGAGACATTTGTTGCAAAGCGAAGAACCAAAGAATTTTTAGTAAGTACAACTTATCATGAACAATGTATAGTATATATACTTCTTCCACAAGAGTTCTGATATGACTTAAACTTGTTTTTTCAGGTTAATAGTGGCATAAATCGGCAACGGGTATCAAAACCCGCGTATCCATACAAAAAAGGGTGTTTGGGATATGCACGCTTAGAACAAAAAATAGTATGTATATATAAATGCTTTAATATGATATAGTTACCAAAAATAGTAAGTATATATAATAAGATATGTATGTTTTATTATCCGTCTTAATGCTTAGTTAGAAGAGGAGAAAAGTGATGCGACATCTCTTCCGGACCATGTTGTATGGAAGGTTGCCCGTGTGGGAAGAGATGGAGTCGTTCAGGAAGAAGTTCAACAAGTATTTGAACAATGTATAAGTACAACATTAGTTTTGTCAGTAACTGATCAAAAGTGTATAATATATTTATATATGCTTTTATATATATTTTAGGAGACTCTATCCCAGAGTATAACTCCAGCTGAGGACGATGATTGCAGGAGCATACTGAGTCGGGTGTTAAATATCCCTGAGTATTCTGGGCGTGTAAGGGGTAAGGGATTTAGTGTCACTCCATCAAAATTGTATAAGCAGCCAAAGAAAAAAAATCCTAGCAATAAAGAAGTGATGGATACGTTGGAGGAATTGAAATCTCAGATTCGCGAATTACAGAAGGACAAAGAAAGATACATGTCGGAAAGGCGCGGTCCAGAGGATAAAGATACTAGTGACAAAGATAGTATCAATTGTCCGCAAAAGCTTCCAGAGGCAATTGTATATATTACATTGAAATTAGTTTAGCACAATTTTCTTAATTGACACATTAATCGGCATCATTATTTGTTTAGGGCATTTCACCTTGTCGACTATATTTATCGTCACCGACTTATTGCATGGTTGGCAAGGGAAAGGTGCATAACACTGTGGGAGACTTACTTCACCATAAACCGCTCCCTGCTGGATTTTTGAAAGTATCAGTTGATATTGCGTTAGAGGGGGTGCATTGTTGCCTATACCAGATGTTGTTTCAGACGCAACAGTGGTGGGAGACGCAATAGGAGCGTATGTTGCATGGCCGACAAATCTCATTTTCATAGATGATGAGGTATGTTGAACACCAATATAAACCTTGTAATATTCAAATGTTTTACGATCCATAGATGAAAGTTATTCTTACATTTACATTTTCTTATTTACATGATGATCTTAGACTCCTACAAAATCCAAATCAAAAGATAAGGGAATCATTGTGCGGGAAACCGATTCAGCTGCATCAAAGAAACAGGTACTACTACAGTTACATGATTATCTTATTATACATTAATTACTGAACTTATATGACTTTTAGGTTCATGATCAACAGTTGCAACAAGCCAGCAAGGGTAAGATGCCTGAATCTTCCAAGGTGCCCAACAAAAAAAAGGTCGGGCCAAAAAAAGCATTTGTTCCTCGATTTAGGTTGTGCCTTAAAACATATGTAGGAACAACAGATGTGACTGAGGGTGGCATCCGTCAAATACCTATGGAGGAAGGTATGTTCGATTTTGAATATACTGAAACAATTGCTAAGGAGGATTTGGACCAGGTTTTCCAACATTCTGAATTGGGCGTCGGTGTTATGCATTCCTACATCAGGTACTCCGATCCATTTTAATTAAATAATTGAACATTTTAAAATTTGCCCATTTAACTGAATATTCTAATGTTGATTATGTTTTTCCTTTAGGCTCTTGTATGACAAGTTGTTGGTCCCGCATGATTTGACTTCAATATTCACATTCTTATCTGCTAGCTGTATCAATTCACGGGCAATATATCACACACCAGATGTAGTCAAAGATTACATAGTCCAAAGATTTATGGCCGCGACTATAGAGATGTTGTTCTTGTTGCCATATAATACTGGTCATGGGTATGACTTCATTCTAAATTCATTTATTATAATTATTCGATTTTTTCCATTCTATATAACATTTCCGTCTAAACTATTGTCTTATTTTATAGTGGACATTGGTTGTTGGTCGCGATTAATCCGATGAAAGAAATAGTGAATTATCTGGATTCGTTGGATGGAGATCAAACAAAATATCATGATATGAAGAATATGATTGATACGTAAGTGATGAGATATACTGTTCTGAATAATTATATATCTTTATTTATTATGTGACATTGTTCTAAATATGCGTTTATATTATGTTAGAGCTATACAAATATTCAGAGCATAAAGACAAGTAACAGTGTCTAAAAGCAAGGCTAACAACATTAGTTGGATCAGAGTGCAGGTATATTTTCCCATTTTTTACTGTTATAGTGGTCCTACTTGATAAAACTATGTAAACTATATATTCTGATAAATGTTCGTTTGTTTTTTTCATTTATAGTGTCCTCGTCAGCGCAATGGGATTGATTGCGGATATTTTGTATTGCGCTTTATGAAGGAAATTATTCATTCTGGTCAAATAGAGATTCCAATCATGGTATGGATCAATTCATAAATTATATGATTCATTTTGATAATTAACCGATGTTTCATCTGAGTAATTAGTTTTAAAACTAAATTGTGCATGTTCTGTTATATTATGTAGTACTTTGATGAATTCAAGTGCGGTACTTACTCGAAAGCATGATTGGAAGAAATAAAGGAGGAATGGTGTCAATTTATTCTTAAGTTGAGAATTGTATAAGGTATATGTATCATCCAATATTGATGCGGGATAATAATATTTCTGGAAGTCGTATCTATTTGTAAAGTTAACGGATTTGTAATTATATGTAAATTGACTGTATTTGTGATGTTGTAATTCTGAGAATTAGATTGTGTTGTAATATATTTAAGCAGGTTTATGTGTATTAAAATGATTATGGGCAAAGTGATGAATTACAATGTATACTTAAAGGCCAAAGTGTTGAAATAAAAGCCTGAATTATAAGCAGGGAATGTAATATAAGCAGGTTTATCGAAAATTATATAAAAAGTGTGATTATTTAAAAAAAAAATTAAAATCGTGAAGATTAGACAGCGCTTTTACAAAAAAGCGTTGCTAAAGGGGACAAAGAGAGCGCTACAAAAGCGCTGCTATAGGTGGGGAAAGAGGGGAGGGGGGGTCTAAGACAGCGCTTTATAAAAGCGCTGCTAAAAGGGTGGGGGGGGTCTAAGAAAGCGCTTTAAAAAAGAGCTGCTAAAGGGGGGTCTAAGAAAGCGCTTTCTAAAAACGCTGCTAAAGGGGGGAGGGGAGGGGGGAATAGGCAGCGCTTTTATAAGCGCTGCTAAAGGGGTAAAAAAGCGCTGCTAAAGGGAGCCTTTAGCAGCACTTTTTCCATAAAAAAGTGATGCCTTTACCTTTAGCAGCGCCACTTTTGGAAGCGCTTTTAAGCGCTGCTAAAGGTCAAAAAAAGTGTTGCTAAAGGTCTTTTTTGGCATAGTGATAATCTTTGTGGTAGCGTGTGTGAATCCAACATGCACGTGTTTAGGGATTTCCCTAAAGCCATAAAGTTGTGGATGAACAAGGTCCCTACAAACATTATGAATGAGAAAAGTAGAGTTGAATGTGAATTCTATTGCTATTGTAAAAATGCTAAAAATTAGAATCACAACCAATATAAGTGGGTATTCCTTTATTAAACAAATTTACCAATTAATGGAGTCGCATGACGAAGTGTTTGTGGTTCACTCCTATATAAAGGAGTGAACAAATATGTGGACGTGCAAAAATTGATAGTGGAGAAGATAGGTTATTTTGAGATGATACTCCAGGATTTATAAAGAATTTACTCGATGATGATGTAAAGGGAGTTGTTGCACCCCAAAATTTGACCAACCGGGTCTCGCATTTGGTTCGATGTTTCGACGCATAACCGCATTCGCATCTGCATATTACATACATTGCATTTTGCATTGATATTGGTTTATCAGGGATCACAGCTCTCGTCTCGTGTTTCAGGTGTTTTAATAGGTAGAATTGATTTTTGGGGATATTTCGGTGCCCGTTTATTTTTACCGATTATTTTTGTGTCGTTCGGTGCTCATTTTGTCCCTCTGAGAATTATGGTGATTTTTCTGGATTTTATGGCATTTTTTTTGGGATTTTAAATAGATTTTAAATCATATATAGAATTTTATAGAAATAAATAGATTTTAAATTCATTTTAGGGTTTAATAGGATTTTTAAATAGATTTTAATATTTTTAAATAACATAGATTTTTTAATAGGATCTTTTTAATAGTCTAAATAGATAGAATTTTTCTCATTAATAAATAGTTTTTGTTGATAGAAATTAAATGTTTTTAATGCTATAGAGTAATATAGATTTTCTTTTAGACTAGTTAAATTTTTGAATATATTTTAGATATAGAATTAATAGATTTTTCTTCTTTTATAGAAATAATAAATAATTAGATTTTTCATATATTAGATATTAAATAGGTTAATAGGAATTAGAGTTTTCTTTTATAATAATTTTTTTCATAGAATTTAATGTGGCTTTATTAGAGAATATTATTATAAGTATATCAATAGATTTTAGAATATTATTAATTAGGAGTTAATTGGAATTTTTAGGGTTTAATTGAGTTTAGTTTCTATTAATCATAATGCAGATTTTTGTGAGTTTTGTCCCATTTTCGTTTTGGGCCCAGCTAATTCGCAGGCCCAGTTGATGAATTTACCCAGAAAATGTCCAAAATCAGTCCAGTTGCTTCCACCGGATTCCAGCTACTTCCAGAAGATTCCAGAAGGCGCCAGAATTTCTCAGCTTTAAATAGCAGGCCACGTGTTGCTTAGAGAGGGGGCCCCACGCTGCATGTTCAGGCCACGCCACGTATCCCTCATTCAGTCTCTCTCAGCCACGCTGCCCCACACGTGGAGGGCATGCAGAGACCCACTCCACTAACTGCCACCACGCGTCATCATCACACCATCTCACCGGTGAACCACACCGGCCGGCCTGCATGGCCGGCGGCCGCCGTAGCATCACCGGAGAAATCCTAACTCCAGAATCCGGCCACATCCAACCATCTTCATCTTCTTCCCCTCGTCTCCACCACCAAATCCAGATTCTGATCACCAGAAACCACCGCCGTTTCCAGAATCCGGCCACCGTCGTCCTCTCCCAAAAACTCATCAGAACGATGAACATCATCATCATCTTCACGCATCAATGAACTCCAGAACTTCATCAGAAGGATGAATCTCCATCATCAGTGTCCATCCTTCATCCACAAGGTTTGTGTATTCTCCAGATTCAACCGTTTAATGATCTTCATCAGAGAACCTCCAACCTCAACCCTGAATCATCATCTCAGATCTGCATTCATTCAACTCTCAGTTTTCGTCCTCGGCGTTTCTTCCCTGATTATTCTTCATTCGCTTCTGTTCAACAATCAACACCTCAAGAATCATCATTCAACCGTTCAAACTTTAGGATCCAACGCTCAACGCACATCCAGGTTTCTGTACAACAAACTTCCAAGAAGAACTTCAATCAAACAGAATCATCTTCCCAGAAATTACTCCAAGATCTCCTTCAAACAGACATCTCCAGAAATCCAGTTTTTAAGAACTCCTTGTTCAAACAGAACTTCAAGAACATGCGATCTCCATAATTTCATCAGTAGATCTTCCAGATCCTCAATCTTCATCTACCAAAACTCTATTCAACGATCATTAAGGTTCCATATGACTCATCATCGCAACAATATTAGGTCATCAAACGCGTCCGTCGCAATCCTCATGGAGGACGTTATCTCCAGATCTACTTGAGTCATTCTCAGAAGTTTGGGGAAATTGGAATTGGAAAGATGGAAGGGATTGGGAAATAATTTTGAGGTTGGTGAAGAG
This sequence comes from Lathyrus sativus, assembly GCA_963859935.3. Classification (NCBI taxonomy): domain Eukaryota; kingdom Viridiplantae; phylum Streptophyta; class Magnoliopsida; order Fabales; family Fabaceae; genus Lathyrus; species Lathyrus sativus. Next base: position 604,377,691 of record OZ012739.1, read on the forward strand.
ATTGAACGAAGGTTGGGTTTGAGGCTGAGAGAAGAGAGGACGAAAGAAGAGGACGGCGGCGCTGAAGGGAGATTGAGGGGTTTAGGGTTTTCAGATGAGAGTGGAGAGAGGTAGACGGAGATGGGTGAGTCTTGGGCCAGGCCCAAATCCTTTTTTTTTGATCAGCGCCTCCTCACGTTTTTTGGACAAACGTTGGGCCTGAGCCCAACACCACCTTCTGGCATACTCCCAGTTTACACAACACACCCCCTGCTGCGTTTTTTTGAGAGACTTGGGTTGGGCCCTTACTGTTTTTTTTATTATTTTCTTTTAAGATACCCCCCTGTAATAGCAGTATACCCCTCCCCCTTTTTTTTGTTATTATTTTTTTTTCTCTTCTTTGTTTTGAGAATAAAAAAAAAAATATCAAAAGAAAAAATATCAAAAGAAAAAATATCAAAAGAAAAAGAAATGAAAAAGAAAATATATTTGAAAAAAGAAAAAGAAATGAAAAGAAAATATGTTTGAAAAATAGAAAAAGAAGTGAAAAGAAATATTGTTGAAAATAAAGAGAAATAAGAAAAAAGGAGAAAATATTGAAAGAGAAAAATAGAGAAGAAATAGAGAAAAATATTTTGAAAAAGGAAAAAAATATTAAAGTGTCGATTTAATATTTTTAGAGTTCATTTTCTTTTAGGTTCTTTCATAGAGATTATTTTCCGACTTTTAGGATAGTTTAGAAGCCCATTTGTTAGGGGGCTATTTTCATTCGATTTTTTCAGGATAGAATAGGATAGCGTTTCCTAGGAGATTTATTTCAATATCCAACCCATTGTAATCATTTTTTCAGAGATTAATAAAACGAGATTTGAGCTGTGGTCCGATAGTAGCCGAACTACAGCTGCTCTGATTCTTCGTACCAGACGAAGATATGTAGGCATAGGATGCGATATCCTAGCGAGCACACTAACGACTAACCTGTTATTCTCTCGCGGCTGTGCGATCGAGACTTTCCCGCTGACGACTAATTGAGTACCTTTTTTCTCTCTTGCCCAAGTGCATTTGAGACCAAGCCATAGTTTTGACCATAGGTTCCCGACCCTGTGAAACCAGTTGTTTTTCTCACTGCTGTGTGAGAATGTTTTGTTTAGCCGTAGTTAGTTTGAACTACGTAAAGCTCTGATCTTCCATCCAGTGGAAGTACGTAGGCACAAGACGCGAGGTCTTGGCGAGCCCATTTTCCCTGTAGTCCCGAACTACGTTGACTCTGACTTTCTCTCTTGAGAATACGTAGGCATAGAGTGCGACGCTCTATCGAGTCAAGTCCCTCTGTTTAGATTTAGCAGCCGTAGATAAGATTGTTTTGCATCCAGTAGACAACCCAAGCAAGCGTGGATCCCGTCGAGTACGACGGACGTGAGGGGTGCTAATACCTTCCCCTTGCGTAACCGACTCCCGAACCCAGGCTATGGTTGCGATGACCATACCTTTCCCCGTTTTTTTGCGAGGTTTACTTCGAGCGTTTCCTTTCCCGCTCTGAGGGATAAATAACGCACGGTGGCGACTCTTCTGTTCAGCCGGCGCCGATTTTCGCAGTAGCGACAGCTGGCGACTCTGCTGGGGATCCAACGTCCCCTGGCTGCTAAGGACTGCGATGGTTCTTATGCATGTGGGATCCAACGTCCCCTAAGAGAGAGTCAATCCTAGCGCTTGTTTGGGGCTTATTTATTATCTGTTGCTGTTGGGGTGTTACGGGTGTTCTATGATATTGAGAGATAAGTCGGACCCGGGCTTGGAGTGCACCTTAGACTTAGAGTAGAGATTAGTGGGGGCGTACCGGCTTTGCTTGTACTAGTGTCCCGCGAAATCTACACTCGGACGAGGTTCTTCTGGTTGGCTTCTTTTTCTACCCTTTGGGTCGAAGGGGTTGTTGGTCAGCTGAATTGTCGACTCCGGGAACCGATCACTTAGAAGTTAGCTAAGTGAGGCCTCTTCAGGACTTGATGATGCCACTCCTTCTGGGAATCGTATCGTCAGTTCTGAAAGTCTGTGACGCTGACGACCGCATAGGATGCCGTACCTTGTCAGATATAGGTCCACACCTGTGAGTGGGGGGGTTTTTTGTGCAGGAAACTTGACTTCCAACCTACCCGTTATTCTGGTCTTCTTTTCAGAGAACGTCTCCGTCAGCAGCGCAGCAGTATTCAGATTTTGTGTGGGGGCTGTGGTCCCATTGTTTGCTGCATTTTGCATATCATATGCATATCAGTGTTGCATTGCATATCATCCTCCAGCTAGCCAGAGTTCTGATCCAGCCTTTGTTTCCTGAAGGTGATTACCCGGAGTTTGGATTGAGCAGCTGTTGATTGTCAGAAGACCTACCAAGGGGTTGAGTAGATTTGAGCAGAATCAAGTGTCAAAGTCAGCTGAAAATTATTGGTAGCCATGTCTGAAGGCAATTTCCAGTCTCCTAACACCTTGACAGGGTTCACTATGGCGTCCAACCCTCTGTATGATTCCATGGAAGACTCCCCGCAAGTGAACAACATTGCTGCAGACCAAGTTGTACAGCCTTCTGTTGAGAACCGAGATCGACATGAGCAGTTTGTTGCCCAGAATGAGCGTCCTCCTCCTGTCAACAATCAAGGTGTTGCTTTCCCTGTGATGAATTACCGAAGAGATATTCCAGCAGCTGGGATGGTAGATCCAAGAGCCCTTGACGATGGTAGAAGACTCCGAGTGTTGGAAGAGCAAATGAAAGCTTTGAAAGCCAAAGATGCTGTTAACCTGGATGCTGTAGGCATGTGTTTGGTTCCTGACCTGGTGTTGCCTTACAAGTTCAAAGTGCCGAAATTTGAGAAGTACACGGGAGATAACTGTCCAAAGCTGCATTTGATGATGTTCTGTCGAAGAATGACTGCGTTTGCGCGAGATGATAAGTTGATGATCCATTGCTTTCAAGATAGTTTGACTGGGGCATCTTTGAGGTGGTATATGCAGTTAGAGAGGAATCAGATTCAGTCATGGATGGATTTAGCCAGAGCTTTTCTGAAGCAGTACGATTATAACCTAGACATTGCTCCTTATCGCATGCATTTGCAAGAGTTGTCTCAAGAGATCAATGAACCGATCAGGAAGTATGCTCAGAGATGGAGAGAATTTGCTGCTAGAGTGCGTCCCCCGCTGTTAGACCAAGAGCTGGCAAGCATGTTTGTGGATTCCCTACAATATCCGTACTTCAAAAGATTGCTCGGAATTCCGGCAAGTTTCTCTGACGTGGTAGCATTAGGAGAACGCCTTGAGTACTCCATAAGGATGGGGAAAATTCAGATTACTTCATATGATCAAGCTGGTGAAACTGAATACCCTTGTGACTATCAGAGTGAAGAAGAAGTTGTGATCAATTCAGTCATGCCAAGGGTTGAATATCCTCGAAGCGAATCAGTGAATTTTGTTGGTTCATCATCTTATCAGAGATCAGTACCTCCCGTGGCTTGTTATACTGAACAGACAGCCGTGCCTGGGGCACCATATCAGGAATCTTATGTCGCTTCCATTGCAAATCAGCAAGCCCGTGGCCGAGGTTATCAGAATCAGCGTCAGAATCAGAACAGACCTCGCAACAACTTGGAACGAAGGAAAGCTCCTTTTCACCCAGTGCCTATGCCGTATAGCCAGTTGCTACCATCTTTGATCCAGAAGTCTTTGGTGGAGCCGAAAACTCTTAAGCCAGTTCCAGAACCGTACCCTCCTGGGTACAATCCCCACGTTCAGTGTGGTTATCATGGTGGCTCTCCGGGGCATTCAACCGAAGATTGTAAAGCATTTCAGGCGAAGGTACAGCAGTTGATTGATCAGGATCGCATTTCCTTTCGAGAAGGATTTCTGTTTGTTCATCCCTAACCGCTCAGCTGTCTAAGCTCGTAGACTCAGAAGGGTGTTCCCCAGCAAAAGCCAGTGGTTCAGACAGGCAGGCGCCTCAGCATTGGCGGTCCTCGGACTTTTATACCATCATTTGCATCTGTAGTTTCTTTTTCTGTTAGTTACTACCTGCTTTTAAACATTGTATGTTTCGAATGGTGATAATAATAAAGTGACTATGCATTTTTCTGAATTAATCATGTCGCTGTCGCTCATTTATGGCATTGCACTGACACTTGCATTTTATTCACTCCATTTTTTCGCTGTGACTAGCAAAGTTAGGAGGGAGGATGATGAAACTGAAACTCATAACCGATGATTGTATGCTTTCAGATAAGACCTTACCGATGACGTACAAGGCATTGTTTCAAATTCCCCAAACACTGGAGAGATAAGGAGTTAATCCCTTGTTAACCACTTCGAGCCAGGAAGTAGAAGTTTTTTCGGACTTTTAAAACCCTCACATCTTAACCCGGGGCAGGGTAGTTGACAGTTAGCTTGACCGAGCATTCAAGTCTTGCAGAGGAGGGTTGTCTTTCGAGGACCAACCAGTTTATACCTTTCAAGAGGTCAAACCTCACCAATCAGGAGTGAGACAGTTACAATCCTTTCGGAGCAATCAAGACAACCAGTGTCACACGACTTTGTTCCAAAAGAAAGAAATGAGAAAGCCCGCTAAGTAAAAAGAAAGAAGAGCTGGAAAGCTAATACTTAGGCAAAAATCAGGGCATCCCGCTGGACTTCAAAAGAAATCGAAAAATCGAAAAGAACTCAAAAGGAGTCAGTCCAGGCAAAAATTAGGGAATCAAAAGAATGAAAAGAGGGATTAAAAAGAAAATTTTCCCCAGCAAATCACAAAGTCGTGTACACAGACACCGAAAGCGAAGAAGGAGTAACTGTCACTCCAGGAAAGCTTGTGAATTCCTTAACTGTGGTTCTTACCATTCAATACCTCTCGAAGAGGCGAGCGCTTGTGCCAGGTTAACTGAACCTTAGGATCGGAGATCATCACGTAGACGGGGTGGGTACAAATCAAATTTGAGCCAAATATCCTTTGTTTCACGAACCGTGAACCCGACCACGATACAACCCTCAAAAGACCTAATTGAGGTAGGGTTAGTCTGAAGCGCATTACGATAAGGTCGAGTAACCTGATTCCTTCTTGACTTGCTAGTCACATCCTTGTTGTATTTTCACTGATCACGTAAGCACTACGTTTGAACTCTGGTTCATTCGTCACTCTCAATCATATGCATGTAAATGAGTGACAGCTCAAACTTTTTCAAAATCTGCATAACCACTGCATTAAGATTACCATTCGTAGACAGACGATTCTAATTACAGGTTAGTAGTTGACATGGAAGAAATTCCAGCAGGGAATAATCAAGCAGGACTGAGTAATCCAGCAAGTCTGGACCAGAATGGTGTATGTTGTGAAGCCTTATGAATCAGGGGCATTATCTTCCAGTAAGTTCGGAATCAGTCAGTCTGAGGACAAGTCCCGAAGCTTCAGTTGATCAGGGGCATTTTGTTTGAAAAGCAGTTAATCAGAAATGAGTTTTCTCGAGAGCCAATCAGGGGCAATCATTCAGGACGCTGAGATTTGAAAGCAAATACTTCAGGTGGATAATCAGATCAGGTTAAGTCGCTAGAACGCTCATTCAGGGGCAAGTCATCGCAGAGAATGTTGAAATCAACTGGGTTGTTAGGTGTTTAATTGGAGATTGAATTCTTTTGTCGTGCAGAGGTCGGGGCAAGTATTCTCGAAGTCTTCTCGTAGCAAGCTGTTCAGAGCAAGTATTCCCCAAGAGTTAGATTGGGGGCAAGTTGAATTGTACTGGGGCAAGTTGTGCAAGCCAGTCTTTTATCCCCCAGCTGAGTGCACCAGGGGCAAGTCATTCAAACCAGCTTGTTTATCCCCAGCCAGAGTTGAGTATCGGGGAATCATGTCAATACCCTTATCGAAAACCTTTCAAATAAGAAGATCTTGTTGTCGTTGGATCATTATCCTGCAGTTTAAACCTGTTGCGTGTCAGTAACCAGTCGTTTCCAAAGTCCAGTTCTCGCCTGGCAAATCGGTAACCAGTTCTCGTCTGGCCCACCTTCCGTAAGCATCAGTTCCCGTCCTGGTGCAGTTTATTGTAAGCAGCAGTTCCCGTCCTGGTGCAGTTTATTGGTAACCAATTCTCGTTTGGTCACCGTTTCTTCAAGTGTTGTATCAGTTCTCGCCTGGTACATGTCATTGCGTAACCAGTTCTCGCCTGGTCATCGTGTGTTTTACCCTAAGTGTTATACCTGTTCTCGCCTGGTGTACGTCAGCTTTCAGCCAGTTCTCGCCTGGTTGTCTGTACCTCAGTCTGTTATCTAGTCAGCACCCGTCTGATGTTCAAAAAACACAAAAAATCAATGTTTGTTCAACTTTCCTATCAGTTCTCGCCTGGTAGTCTACCTTTGAATGCTAGTTCTCGTCTAGTATTTCCATTCCCCTGTGTACATAATCCATGTTTATTCTAAACCAGAAAAACAAAAAACCTAAAAGAGATCTGACACAATATTTCCCAATGACTCGCATGTCGTCATGTTCCCCGATACGAAACTCGACGGATGCCAGCGCTTCGAGTAATGTTTGAATTCCCTATGGATGTTGTTAAATCAGAATTGCCACTCTTCAGCAGATGAAAGTTGCTTATTATACCCGGAAGAGTCAAGATTGTCTTTTACCCCGTATCAGAGTAGTATCAGGAGTATCTTCAACAGATTAAGATTGATATCCTTGATAGTAGGAGCATTTCCAGCAGTGTGCTGCGCGTAATCAACCTCAGTTTGGGTCAATCCCCGCAGAGCGCAATCAGTTGCCAATGGTTTGAAGAAAGCATCCCCGAGCAGAGTTGTCTTTCTTTCCCCAGTGAAGTCTCCAAGCAGGGTTGCCTTTTCATTTCTCCAGCAGGACGATTATCCCCAGCGGATTTGATTTCTCGTTTCCAGCATTTATTTTGCTGAGATGGTTCTGTGACTTCAGGTCATCCCCAGTAGAGTTGACGTTTCCTTCGGCATTTATTTTGCCAAGTGGTTTTCAGACCTGGTGTTCTCTGGCAGCTCGAGCCTGCATTAGCATTTGCATATATAGTCATAGCATTTATACAAGCATATAACATATCCATGCCGTCTGGGCCTCGCATTTTCAAACAAAACGCATAGCATTTACATGTCGTATAGGACATTGCATCATTTCAAGCATACGCATGTCGAAACATAGACCAAGATGGTTACCTATTGGATTTCGAATTTGTTCACCTGCAGAGTTGTGTGGTTCAGCTTCTTGTCTTCCCCAGCGGAGTGATTCTTCATATTTGGTTGCTACGTCAGCATCGGAAAAAAAAAACAACAACAACAAAGATTGACATATATCAGACTTCTGAAGCTGCCCCCTTCGTCAAAATAGGTGTCAGGCAGTTCCATTCAGATTTCCTCAGGAGAATTGTCCTCGAGTTCGCAGTGAACTGTGAGTTGACCAGATTTGATCCCATGAGAGAGATGGGAATCAAGGTGTTTGCTTTATGAAGCATTATTTCAATACTTGTGGCGTCACACAGGTGTTGAAAAGGAGAAGAAAATTTATCAGGAAATTGACCAGTTGTTGCCGTGACAACCAAACTTCAGTTTATTGGAAGCTATTCCTCAAGCAGCTTTGCAGTATATTCTTGCGGTTGGCAAATTTCAGGGTTCCATTTGTATTCAACCGTCATCTACCTTGAATGTTTGAAGGCTGAGCGCTCTTCACCCATTCAGGTCGAAGCCGCTTGAATAGGGGCAGCTGTTGCACCCCAAAATTTGACCAACCGGGTCTCGCATTTGGTTCGATGTTTCGACGCATAACCGCATTCGCATCTGCATATTACATACATTGCATTTTGCATTGATATTGGTTTATCAGGGATCACAGCTCTCGTCTCGTGTTTCAGGTGTTTTAATAGGTAGAATTGATTTTTGGGGATATTTCGGTGCCCGTTTATTTTTACCGATTATTTTTGTGTCGTTCGGTGCTCATTTTGTCCCTCTGAGAATTATGGTGATTTTTCTGGATTTTATGGCATTTTTTTTGGGATTTTAAATAGATTTTAAATCATATATAGAATTTTATAGAAATAAATAGATTTTAAATTCATTTTAGGGTTTAATAGGATTTTTAAATAGATTTTAATATTTTTAAATAACATAGATTTTTTAATAGGATCTTTTTAATAGTCTAAATAGATAGAATTTTTCTCATTAATAAATAGTTTTTGTTGATAGAAATTAAATGTTTTTAATGCTATAGAGTAATATAGATTTTCTTTTAGACTAGTTAAATTTTTGAATATATTTTAGATATAGAATTAATAGATTTTTCTTCTTTTATAGAAATAATAAATAATTAGATTTTTCATATATTAGATATTAAATAGGTTAATAGGAATTAGAGTTTTCTTTTATAATAATTTTTTTCATAGAATTTAATGTGGCTTTATTAGAGAATATTATTAGAAGTATATCAATAGATTTTAGAATATTATTAATTAGGAGTTAATTGGAATTTTTAGGGTTTAATTGAGTTTAGTTTCTATTAATCATAATGCAGATTTTTGTGAGTTTTGTCCCATTTTCGTTTTGGGCCCAGCTAATTCGCAGGCCCAGTTGATGAATTTACCCAGAAAATGTCCAAAATCAGTCCAGTTGCTTCCACCGGATTCCAGCTACTTCCAGAAGATTCCAGAAGGCGCCAGAATTTCTCAGCTTTAAATAGCAGGCCACGTGTTGCTTAGAGAGGGGGCCCCACGCTGCATGTTCAGGCCACGCCACGTATCCCTCATTCAGTCTCTCTCAGCCACGCTGCCCCACACGTGGAGGGCATGCAGAGACCCACTCCACTAACTGCCACCACGCGTCATCATCACACCATCTCACCGGTGAACCACACCGGCCGGCCTGCATGGCCGGCGGCCGCCGTAGCATCACCGGAGAAATCCTAACTCCAGAATCCGGCCACATCCAACCATCTTCATCTTCTTCCCCTCGTCTCCACCACCAAATCCATATTCTGATCACCAGAAACCACCGCCGTTTCCAGAATCCGGCCACCGTCGTCCTCTCCCAAAAACTCATCAGAACGATGAACATCATCATCATCTTCACGCATCAATGAACTCCAGAACTTCATCAGAAGGATGAATCTCCATCATCAGTGTCCATCCTTCATCCACAAGGTTTGTGTATTCTCCAGATTCAATCGTTTAATGATCTTCATCAGAGAACCTCCAACCTCAACCCTCAATCATCATCTCAGATCTGCATTCATTCAACTCTCAGTTTTCGTCCTCGGCGTTTCTTCCCTGATTATTCTTCATTCGCTTCTGTTCAACAATCAACACCTCAAGAATCATCATTCAACCGTTCAAACTTTAGGATCCAACGCTCAACGCACGTCCAGGTTTCTGTACAACAAACTTCCAAGAAGAACTTCAATCAAACAGAATCATCTTCCCAGAAATTACTCCAAGATCTCCTTCAAACAGACATCTCCAGAAATCCAGTTTTTAAGAACTCCTTGTTCAAACAGAACTTCAAGAACATGCGATCTCCATAATTTCATCAGTAGATCTTCCAGATCCTCAATCTTCATCTACCAAAACTCTATTCAACGATCATTAAGGTTCCATATGACTCATCATCGCAACAATATTAGGTCATCAAACGCGTCCGTCGCAATCCTCATGGAGGACGTTATCTCCAGATCTACTTGAGTCATTCTCAGAAGTTTGGGGAAATTGGAATTGGAAAGATGGAAGGGATTGGGAAATAATTTTGAGGTTGGTGAAGAGATTGAACGAAGGTTGGGTTTGAGGCTGAGAGAAGAGAGGACGAAAGAAGAGGACGGCGGCGCTGAAGGGAGATTGAGGGGTTTAGGGTTTTCAGATGAGAGTGGAGAGAGGTAGACGGAGATGGGTGAGTCTTGGGCCAGGCCCAAATCCTTTTTTTTTGATCAGCGCCTCCTCACGTTTTTTGGACAAACGTTGGGCCTGAGCCCAACACCACCTTCTGGCATACTCCCAGTTTACACAACACACCCCCTGCTGCGTTTTTTTGAGAGACTTGGGCTGGGCCCTTACTGTTTTTTTTATTATTTTCTTTTAAGATACCCCCCTGTAATAGCAGTATACCCCTCCCCCTTTTTTTTGTTATTATTTTTTTTTCTCTTCTTTGTTTTGAGAATAAAAAAAAAATATCAAAAGAAAAAATATCAAAAGAAAAAGAAATGAAAAAGAAAATATATTTGAAAAAAGAAAAAGAAATGAAAAGAAAATATGTTTGAAAAATAGAAAAAGAAGTGAAAAGAAATATTGTTGAAAATAAAGAGAAATAAGAAAAAAGGAGAAAATATTGAAAGAGAAAAAAATTTTGAAAAAGGAAAAAAATATTAAAGTGTCGATTTAATATTTTTAGAGTTTATTTTCTTTTAGGTTCTTTCATAGAGATTATTTTCCGACTTTTAGGATAGTTTAGAAGCCCATTTGTTAGGGGGCTATTTTCATTCGATTTTTTCAGGATAGAATAGGATAGCGTTTCCTAGGAGATTTATTTCAATATCCAACCCATTGTAATCATTTTTTCAGAGATTAATAAAACGAGATTTGAGCTGTGGTCCGATAGTAGCCGAACTACAGCTGCTCTGATTCTTCGTACCAGACGAAGATATGTAGGCATAGGATGCGATATCCTAGCGAGCACACTAACGACTAACCTGTTATTCTCTCGCGGCTGTGCGATCGAGACTTTCCCGCTGACGACTAATTGAGTACCCTTTTTCTCTCTTGCCCAAGTGCATTTGAGACCAAGCCATAGTTTTGACCATAGGTTCCCGACCCTGTGAAACCAGTTGTTTTTCTCACTGCTGTGTGAGAATGTTTTGTTTAGCCGTAGTTAGTCTGAACTACGTAAAGCTCTGATCTTCCATCCAGTGGAAGTACGTAGGCACAAGACGCGAGGTCTTGGCGAGCCCATTTTCCCTGTAGTCCCGAACTACGTTGACTCTGACTTTCTCTCTTGAGAATACGTAGGCATAGAGTGCGACGCTCTATCGAGTCAAGTCCCTCTGTTTAGATTTAGCAGCCGTAGATAAGATTGTTTTGCATCCAGTAGACAACCCAAGCAAGCGTGGATCCCGTCGAGTACGACGGACGTGAGGGGTGCTAATACCTTCCCCTTGCGTAACCGACTCCCGAACCCAGGCTATGGTTGCGATGACCATACCTTTCCCCGTTTTTTTGCGAGGTTTACTTCGAGCGTTTCCTTTCCCGCTCTGAGGGATAAATAACGCACGGTGGCGACTCTTCTGTCAGCCGGCGCCGATTTTCGCAGTAGCGACAGGAGTCATATCCCCTAGGCTAGTTTTGGTGTAATTTCTTTTCTTTTTGGATTTTGACCCTATTTGTTAAAAAAAAATCATACTAAACTAAATATATTTTTTTAAAAACTAAAAAAGATATTCACTCTTCTATTAGAATATTATTTCATTGAGAATATAACCTTTGAATTTACTAATACAAATGAGAAAACTTAGGATATTCATGGGTACGAGCCAACCTGCAAATTCACTCACTCAGCACAACCCAACTCTTATTTTTACATAACTCAATTATGTACGGGTTCAACCTGAACCAATCCGTCCAAATTCATTGGTATTTGGTTGGGGTAACGAGTTTGAAATTTTAAATCCGCAAACCTGTGTACCCAACCCATTGGCATGATATGCTATTTCATTTTATTTTATTTATAAACTACCTAGCATGATCGGTAGAATGCATATATATATTTTGGTTAAATATACTTTATCCCCCTATAATGTGAACGAATTTCAATTTAACCCCCTGTAAAAAATATCTTTTTGATTATCCCTTTTTAATGTTTAGACTTTGTTATTTTGGCTCATTTGGTGACGTGTCACTTATGGAATCTTCAAATTTACTGACTGGGCGGTCAACATGGCATTTTTTATTTTATTTTATTTATAAATACATGTGGATTTATTATTTTTTTATAAATTTTTTACAAAGGAAAACTGAAATTCACTCACATTCCAAGGGGTGATTACATAGAGTAAACCGAAATTCACTCACATTAAAATAGAGTGTATTTAACTCATAAAATAAAATAAAAAATATAACAAAATAAAAATGTAAAGTAAAAAAAAAATTAATTTTTTTTAAAAAAAATCCACGTATATTTTATAAAATAAATAATAATGAAATAAAATGTCATGTGACTTGTCAAATCAGTAAATATAAAGATTTCATAGTTGCCACATCACCAAAGAGACAAAAATATAATCTAAACATTACAATGGGGTAACAAAAAAAAGTTTTACATAGAATAAATAAAAAATCGTTCACATTACAGGGTAAAGTATATGTAACCCTATTTTTTCAAAATGTAATTATAGATTTATTAATTGTAAAACTTAAGTCTTAATCGAATTTGAAATATCAAATTCTTTTATTTAAAGAGATGTTAGAAATGATTTATATTTTACAAAACTTAGTGACTAAGCTTTGTTAGAGGTTAATTTAGTACTTTAGTATGTTGCCTATGTGGTCCTAGTTTTTCTGTGCATAAATAGACTAGTGGTATATGTCATTTAATGTAATTCTTCCTTACAACTTTTTTAGTCGTCATTTTACAGAGTATAAATATGTTATCTCATTCTATTCATCTCTTTTAACCTTGTGCGCCAATAAGAGATACATGTTAACCTTAAATTTATATTTTACACTAATTGTATTTTGTCTTTGGACTTGATTTGCACTACGAAAGAGTTTTTAGGTGTTAAAATATAGGCTTAACACCTCTTTTAGTCCCTTAACTCTAGTGTTTATTTTGCTTTGATCCCTTAAGAAAAAATGTTACATTATGGTCCACTAACTTATACTTTGTTACATATAGTAGTCCTTTCTGTTAGTTTGGGTTGGGAAAATGTTAGAAATTGCACTGTTGGACTTTAAATGGCTTAGGTGAATATTCTATAATTACTTTAATGGATGAGGTGGATTTTTTTATTACACATAACATTCATTTTAAGGAGACGAAACATGTTAGGGCGTGTAGGCATTGTTGGATGAAAGCTTAGGTTCAAACAGCAACTACATTGTGAAGAAGAACACTAGTTTGAAGATGACTTTGTGAAGAAGAACACTATTTTACGACGAAGTTCAGATAATGACGTTTACGATAACAAGAAAACCCTAAGGTACGACAACAACACTTCTTTGAAAACGGAGTTTGTTGCAGAAGAACGAAGAAGAAGAACTTCATTATTTCACTCGTTTGGACAGAAAACCCCAAGGTACGAACTTGCAAAAATACGATTCAAACAATGTTAAATTTCTTCTATACCTAACTTTCTTAGTACTTATAATATTATATGTATGTTGATTAGGTCATGGAGATTAGGTTTAAGTGTGTTATTCATCATTCTGGTGAGTTTTCTAGATAGTTTGTAAATTTTACAAAGTCAGGTTATGTAGGGTTAGAGGAGATATGGGATATTGATCCTGATTATTGGAGTTACTTTGAAATATTGGACAAGTTAAGAGAGTTAAGTTACCCTACTATAGATAAGTTGTGGTATTATGATGATATGATTGCTAATGATATAGTTCAATTAGAAAATGATAAGGGGACTGATATGATGAGAACCACTGCAGTGTTAACTAGGGAATGCCACTTGTATGTTACACATCCTGTATTTGAACTTGATATTATTGAGGAGCTCATACTCTCACTACCACATGTGAGCATATTGGGTGAAGATATGTATGGTGAAAGGGCTGATATGGCTAATAATCAGGATGGGACCACAATGGTTGAGGATGTGGTTGGTGAAGTATATGAATGAGGAGTAATTAATGTGGGACCACACTGGGAGAAGATGTGGTGGAATAGGGGACAAGAGTTGATGAAGTTGAAGAGAATGTTGGGATTGAAGATAATGTGGGAATTGAGGAAAATGTCGATGATGTGGGGACCAACTTTGAAACTGAGATTAATGTTAGTCAAGAGGAGAAAAATTGTAACAATATGGACGATATGGGGACCACCTGTGAAATGGAGGAGAGTGTGGATGTAGGGATGAATGTTGGAGGGGATGAAATCAATGAAGGACCGAACTGTAATCAAGAACAAGATGAGGTAGTTAACTGTAACCAAGAAGATGGAAGTGATGGTAGTGCTTTGAATGTTAATTTTGAAGACGTAGAAAATGACATAGGTATTGGTGGAGAGATAGCAATTAATGAGGATGAAGTGAAGGGGAAAGGTAAGGGAAATGGAAGGGGAAAGGGAAGGGTAAAGGGAAGAGGAAATGAAAGGAAAAGGCCATTGTTAGGGATGTAGGTAAAGATAATGATGGTGAGGTAAATCTGGACAATTTGAGAGGTTTAGATGACATAGAGGAGTATGATAGTGATAAAATGCCTAGTGAGTATGACAGAGAGAATGATGAGGTTGTAAAGGATTATTTTGTAACCTTTAAGCTTCCAAAAAGAATGGAAGACTACAAATGGGAACTTGGTACTTTTTTTTTTACAAAGGGGGTGTTTCAAGAGGCAATAAGAACATATACCATTCAGGAAGGAAGGAACTTGAAATTTACAAAAAATGATAAGGCAAGAATGAGAGTTAAATGTAAGGCTGGTTGCCCATGGGAGGCTTATTGTGCAAATATTAAAGGTCGGGAGACTTAACAATTGAGGACAATTATGGACAAGCATACTTGTAGTAGGGATTATAAGATTAGGTTCCTCAATTCAAAATGGTTGGGCAAGAAGATTCAAACAAGTATTAGAGAGAATCCAACTTTGAAGTTGACTGATATTATGGAGAAGACACATGAAAAGTGGAATGTTGGGATTAACAAGACATTGGTATATAGAGCTAAAACACTAGTTGTTGATATTGTGGGTGGTTCTTTTAGAGATCGGTGTAGAAGGATTTATGATTATGGCCATGAACTATTGAGGGCAAACCCAGGATCAACTATGAAGATTACAAGTCAGCCACTAGTTCAAGAGGAAAGCAGTGAAAAGTCTACTCAATTGAATCTTCATTTTCAAAGGATGTATGTTTGTCTCAAAGCTTGCAAGGACAATTTTTTCAAATGTAGACCTATTATAGGACTAGATGGTTGTTTCTTAAAAGGATACTATGGAGGACAAATACTAGCTGCTATTGGTAGGGACCCAATTGACCAAATGCTTCCAATTGTATATGTTGTTGTTGAGGGTGAAAGTAAAGACTCATAGAGCTGGTTTCTAGAGTTATTGATACCTAATTCGAGAGGAGTCGGGTTGTGCAGAATATATACCTTCATTAGTGATCAACAAAAGGTTAGGTTTTAAACTCTCACCTTGAAATGTAATTGTTAACCAATTGTTTTAGTTTCACCATCATTCTTACTTATTTATGGATGCAAGGTTTGCTTCCAACTCTTGATTAATTACTTGGCAATGTTGACCAGAGATTATGTGTTAGATAATGCTTACTCTCACCTTAGTAACTCACATATTGAATATGACATACTTGGTTTAGTAACTTACATATTGAATATGACATACTTGGTAATGTTTACACTTACTTTATATTTCAGACATTTGTATAGTAACTTCAGGAAAAAGTTCCTTGGCCTGAAATTAAAGGAGTTGATGTTGACTGCTGCATGTGCAAGTTATGTTAATGCTTGGGAGAAAATAATGCTTGAAATCAAAGGAGTTAATGAAGAGGCCTTCAAACACCTCATCAAAATTCCACTGAGATTCTGGAGAAAATCAAGGTTGCAGTCAAGTTCATGTTGTGACACTTTGGTTAACAATATGTCAGAGGCCTTCAATTCTGTATTTGTGGCTGCTAGATCCAATCCTATTATGACAATGCTGGGAATCCAATAGGAAAAATATCACCAAATATGATGGCATCATACTACCTAACATCAAGAAAAGGATGGAAATAGAGTCACAAAAAACCAATCATTGGATTGTGAGGTAACATTACTTTCAAATGGCTAACTATTTACATTGACTATCATTATTAATGGCTACTTATTTATAGGTGTATAAGTGAATATGAATATGAGGTGAGGCATACTTCACTCAATGGAGAAAAATATGTTGTCAACCTTTACAAGAAAGAATGATCATGTAGACTATGGATGCTGACTGGACTTCCTTGCTGTCATGCAATGTCTTGCATGAAAGATCAACATTTGGAGATTGATGACTTTGCACCTGACTGTTACAAGAAGGAAAGTTATGTTGCTTGCTATGTACATGTGATATATCCACTTAATGGGGAAGCCTTGTGGGTAAAGACTAGTGTTGTTGATCTTCAGCCACCACCAATAAAGAGGCAGCTTGGAAGGCCAAAAAAAAAGGAATAGGGAAGTTGGAGAGATGGTGAGGGATGAGACACACATGAAGAGGGAAAAACATAGTATAAAGTGTAGTCATTGCCACAAGGATGGTCACAACAAGGCCACTTGTAAACTACCACAACCACAAGCTAGTTCAAGTCAGGTACAAGATACAATAAGTCAGAAACCATCACAAGCTAATACAAGTCAATCACCACCTGTTGCAACAAGTCAACCACCATCACAAGATGTTACAAGTCAACCACCACCATCAATTGCAACAAGTCAGCCACCACCATAACTTGTTATAAGTCAACCACCACCACCTGTTGTTACAAGTCAGCCACCACCCAAAACTAAGAAAAAAACTTCATAAGGGTGGCAAGCCTATTTCAAGCCAACCATGATCAATATTATTATGTTTACTAGGATTTTGTAATGCCAATTAATGGCCTGACTCTTTTGTTTTTGTTAATGACCTTATAATGTCTGTTATGTAATGCCTTATAATGATCTTTTGGTTTTGAACCTGTTATGTAATGTCTTACAATGGCCTTTTAGTATTTGAACCTGTTATGTATTTCCTTACAATGGCCTTTTGGTATTTGAATGACCTTGTTTTATTAAATAATGAATTGCCTTATAATGGCCTTGTTTTATTGAACCTGTTGTGTATCAAATATTGAATATGTTTGTAAGTGCTCTTGATTGGCTGCATTTTGTGGCAAAATATTAGTGTATGTATGAATGTCATGTCTGATGTTGATACATTCATAATATGGACTGTGCAGGGTAAGTTAACTAAGCTAACTATAAGTTAAGTTGGACGTCATACTCAATGTTATGACATAGGTCGTATGACATCAAGCGGAAGTTTGTTATTCTGGTAGCTAGAACTCAGGAAACAAATCAGAAGCTCAAGCTGGAATGCATGAGACATTTTAGACGCCCTAGGGGAACTAATATGTACCTGATTAAAGTGGCAAGCGGGCAGAATATTGAAGAGAGGCTTTATGATGGATAAAACCTAATTTATGCACCAAGGCCCAAAGGATTGCAGCTGCTATAAATATCAGAAGAAGCAACTCAGAAGAACAACTCTTGATAGAAGAATAGAGAGTGCAAAGCAGAGAGTCCTAGGAAGTGAAGAAGGCTAGTCTTCACGTATAAAGTCTGTTTAGGAATACTTGTACTTCAAGCAATTGTCTGGTGGATAATTGCATTGGATAGGTAGATTCTAGGTTGTGTCTCACTCGAATCTATGAAGCAATGGTGTGTGAGTTCCTTGATCAAAGCTGTGAAGCAAGATCAAGGTGTGTGTTTTGGAGTGTCTCTTCAAAACTGCTTTTGCAATAGTAACTGATATCACAGGTGTGTGATAGTGGGGGAATGAGTGGGTATACTCAGGTACTAGAGAGTCTCTAGGTTGAAGTATCATTGGGTAGTGATTAAGTGAGGAGTGTAAACTGGAGGTTTAACTCTAAATTGATACTGCTAATAGTGAATTTCCTCCCTGGCTTGGTAGCCCCCAGATGTAAGTGTGTTGCACTGAACTGGGTCAACAATCAACTGTGTTATTTACTGCTTTATAATTACTGCATAATAGTAAGTCTGTAATGAATGTCACAGTGGATGTTATAACTTCTGTGATAACATCCATCGTGTGTTAGCCAGAATTTTCAATTGGCATCAGAGCAGACACCCTGCCTGTTTGAATCTGGGTGAGATCTAGGGAAGATAAATTCTGGTACTATGGATAGAAATATAGGTCTCATAAATAGACTACCAATTCTGGATGGCTCTAATTATGACTATTGGAAGCCTAGGATGATTGCATTCCTAAGGTCCTAAGACAATAAAGCTTTGAGAGCTGCAAGCTCTGGCTGGGAACATCCTGTGAAGACTGACAAGGATGGAGTATCTGTGCAAATTCCTGAAGAGGAATGGACCAAAGAGCAAGAGGCATTGGCTCTTGGAAACTCTAAAGCATTGAATGCACTCTTCAATGGTATAGACAAAAACATCTTCAGACTGGTACACCACTGTGAACTAGCAAAGGATGTTTGGGACACTCTTAGAACTACTCATGAGGGAACGTCCAAGGTCAAAATGTCAAGACTTCAAATGCTGACCACAAAATTTGAAAGTCTGAGAATGAAGGAAGATGAAACCATTCATGAGTTTTACATGAATGTTCTTGAACTTGCAAACACCTTAGGAGCTTTGGGAGAAAAGATGACTGAAGAGAAGCTTGTAAGGAAGATTCTAAGGTCATTGCCTAAAAGGTTTGCTATGAAAGTAACAACCATTGAAGAAGCCCAAGACATATGCAACATGAAGGTGGATGAACTTATTGGTTCTCTCCAAACCTTTGAGATGGGAATGTGTGATCGGGCTGTGGAGAAAAAGAACAAAAGCGTAGCTCTTGTATCAAACACTGCAGAGGACTTAGATGAAGACAATGATGGAAGCAAGGAGAAGCTCTCAGAAGCTGTAGCTATGCTTGAAAGACAATTCAACAGACTCATGAAAAGGGTAGATAAGAAGGGTAGAACTAGTGACAAGTTCATCCCATCTAACATTAGCAGAAGAGCTAAGTCTGAAGAAAAGCCCAACCAAGGCAAAGAAGTGCAATGCCTTGAATGTGAGGGATATGGACACAGTAAAACTGAATGCCTCGCCTATCTCAAAAAGGAGAAGAAAGGACTTATGATCACTTGGCCTGATGGAGACTCAGAAAGTGGATCAGAAAAAGAATCTGCAAGGCATGACACAGCTCTAACTGGCACATGTATGGCTGATAATGATTCGAGTGAAGATGAGCTTACTTTTGATGAACTGGCAGCCTTATACAAACAGTTGCACACCAGAAGTACTGAAGTATGCAAACTAGGGGAAAAGCATAAAGAAATCATCAAGAAGTTGGAGGCTGAGAAGAAGGAGAATCCTGCAATCATTGACTCACTTAATAGTGAGGTTAGCATGTTAAACTCCAAACTTGATCAGATGACAATATCTGTCAGGATGCTTAACCCTGGTACTGACACTCTAGAAGAAATCCTACAGAGTGGTCAGACATCAGGAAACAGGTCTGGACTGGGATTTGTTAGTGTACAAAAACCTATCTTGAATCTCAAGAGGCAAAAACCTGAAACTCAGAAGTCAAAGGGGATGTCACAACATCAGAGAAACAGAAACTGGAACCAAGTCAAGAGCAAATTCCAAGGGTATAGGTGCTACCACTGTGGGAAATTTAGACATATTAAATCTGTATGTTTCTGGTTACATGGATTTCCTAGTCATCCTCATCAAGGAAAATCCAAACAGGGTGCTCATGTCAAGAAGCAGCATCATGCTAAATCTAAGAAGGAGGCTCCTAACAAGAAAAGATAATGGGTTGCCAAGAGTGTCGCTTTAGTAGCCCACACTTCTCTCAGGATGCCTGCCAAGAAAGATTGGTTTTTTGATAGTGGTTGCTCTGACACATGACTGGGGAAGAGAATGTGCTGGCAAACATAAGACCTCACTCCCTAAGACATGTAACATTTGGAGATGGAACTAGAGGAGAAATCAAAGGTGCTAGAAAACTAGATTATCCTGGTGTTCCAAAAATGGATGATGTCATGTTGGTTAAAGGTCTGACTGTTAATCTTATCAGTATCAATCAGCTATGTGACCAAGGTCTTAGTGTCACATTTACTAAGGATAAATGTGTGGTCACCAATGAAGAAGGGGAGGAAGTCATGAGGGGATCTATATCCAAGAATAACTGTTACTTGTGGGAGCCCAGAAGTAACCTCGGTGTCTTGATCAAGGAAGAAAAGAAGGATCAACTGTGGTTGGAGAAAGGTAGACATCTTCCAAGAATGAAGAAGACCATATCCAAGGAATCAGTAAGAGAAACTCCTAAGTTTTCTCTAGATGGAAGAACAGGCTATGGTTCACGTGAAGCTGGCTGGCAAGCCAAGATAGCATATTGTCGCTACTGCGAAAATCGAAGGTCGGCAATGACAGAAAAGTCGCCACCGTGCGTTATTTATCTCAAGAGAGGGAAAGGAAACGCTCAGAGAAAACCTAACGAAAAGGGGGATAAGACCGGTCATTGCAACCAAATCTCGGGTTCGGGATTCGGTTACGTAAGGGAAAGGTATTAGCACCCCTCACGTCCATCGTACTCGACGGGATCCACGCTTGTTGTCTATTCTATGGGTGAAAAACAAACTATCTATGGCTGCTAACGCTAAACGAAAAGAAACTAAAAGAAACAGAAAGAAATGACTCGATAGAGCATCGCCGCTTTATGCCTACGTATTCCCTCATGCAATGGGAAAGTCAGAGTCAATGTAGTTCGGGAAACTACGGGGTGATTGCTCGCCAAGACCTCGCGTCTTGTGCCTACGTATTCTCGTCTGGTACGAGAAATCAGAGCAAAACGTAGTTTAGGCTAACTACGGGTAAACAGGGTGTTCTCGATCACACGGGGGTGAGACAAAAAGGTTGACGATACTGGCGTGCACATTGTAGCAGTTAGGTGTATGCTGCTCGACCATTGGAGACTTAGGCGTTACCTGTTTGTGGTAGAACAGACATAGTATGTCGGGGTTTAAAGGTAAGGGAACCTACGGGTTCTAGAACTACGGTATGGTCTCAATTGCGCTAGGGCAAGAGAAAGAGAAAGATTAGTTGTTAGCGGGAAAGTCTCGATCGCACGGTAGCGAGAGAACAGAGAAGTTAGTTGATGGTGGTGGGTTGAAGGTGAAGTGTATGGGAGTACAGGGTTGTGTTTTCGCGGTGAGTGAGAGGGAGGTATCGGTGATGAGTTTATTGAAATGGTGGATGTTCAAAGTGTTGTTATGGTTGTTGGGTTTCACGAGTCGGACATTGAAGGTGATTTTATGAAGTTTGTGTTGAGTTTTATTGAAGCTGTGAAGGTTGGTTTAAAGATGGCAGATTGAAGAATATGGTTCAGGGTGGAGATGGAGTAGGAGACGACAATGAAGTTGATTTTGGGGGATGATGAGCAAGATGGAAGAAGTGTTAATGGTAGTTGAAGATGGTGGACAGAAAGTGGATTATGGTTGAAGGTTTGTGGAGGATGTGAGGAAACTTCAAAGTGCAAGGCGGAGGTCGAAGATGTTTGGCGGTGTGAAGTTTGTGTAGATGGAGGGATGATGCAAGGTTGATGAAGAACCTTTGTATGGTTAACGTAGTAAGGTTAATAAAGGTGTTAGGGAGGAGTTATGATGAGTATGTGTTTATGGTCGCTTATGGAAGAATGTTCATAGGAAGGGCGGTGTAGTGTTTGGATCTTGTGGTATGATGCAAAGGGAGAAGGTGAACAGATAGTGGTTTGTGGGAGTATGCAGGTGATGAGTGAAGTTTGAGATACAAGATGTTGGTTATTGTTTTCTTTTTCTCTCTTGCAGGTATCAATTGTGGTTTTTGTTTGATTTTTGGTCTGGTGTGTTTTCTGCAGAGTGTCGCAGGATTTGGTTGTTGATACGCAGGGCTGAAGCAAGTTTTTGGAGGGTAGTGTTTGTTGTTTTGAAGGTGGTTCATGCAAGAACAGAGAGAAAAAGAGAGAGTCTTTTGTGAGAGAGATTAGAGGAGAGTAGGGGGTGATGGCGAAGAGGTGTTGTTGGTGTGTTTGGTTTATATTTATGTTTGTAGAGGTTCATGAGAGTTGTGTGGTTCGAATGGCGTTTTTGTTGATGAAGATTGAAGCAGATGGTGGGTTTATGAAGAGTTGAAGAAGAGAAAAGTGTGAAGTTTTTTTGATGATATGCTGCGTGGGTAGAAGGAAAGTTTGAAGAAGGTGTGTGTTTTATTTACTGCTTATGTGTTCTTACTATTTTTCTCTCTGCTTTTTCTTTTTTCATTATCAATTTCTCTCTTATCTCCTTAAAAAAAGAATGAAAACTTGGTTGCTACAGGTATTCCCCAAGGTTCTACAAGTTATTCCTGATTGGCTGTTGTTGTTGAAAAATGGTGCATGATTTGGATTTTTGTGGTCTTTGTGCAGGCTGTAGCAGAGTGTGAGCTGTGTTTTTACAAATGTTGTCTGGTGTGGCTTGTGTAGGCTACAGGCCATGGCAGGTGGTGGTACGGTGCTGCTAGCAGGCACGGTTTGATGGTTTTGTGTGGGGCTGGTCGAGCGCGTTGGGTACCATATATGTGGGAGAAGGATGGTTTTGAGTGGTACAAATTATGGTAGAAACAAAGGCCACGTGAGATACGGAGCAAGGATTAAGGTGGTATCAGTATTGGTGGCATGGCCACTTTCTTGACTTTTTTTGAGTGATATTTTATAATTTGTTTTATGTGAATGTGGTACCTTTTTTCTTGGCAAATTGGGGGAGGTTTACAGCTTCACTTTTGAAGAGGCTCGTGTGGGCCATGATGGTTTTCTGATGTGTAATAAATAAGATAATTCATAGAAATGATTTGTGATTTTCTGGTGGTAACGGGCTTAAGAATTATTATGTACAAATTTGTGTATGAATGTTGGTTTAGAACAATAAATGATAATGTAATTTTAGAATTGATGGGCTTTGAGTAACAATTGAATTGGGACAAATTGGTTAGAAAAGTAAAAAAAATAAAAAGGTTATGAAATATTGGATAAAGAAAGAAAAAGAAATGGACATAAATGAATGGAGATGGATCTAATGAAAAATAAAACTAAAAAATGGTCTGAATACTAAAACAAGATGGATAACCATGGATGGAAAATAATGGAAAATGATAAGAAATAGAAAGTGGAAATGGGTATGGATATTGGAAGGATTTAAGGCACAAACAGATGCTCGTTTTAGATCAATAATGGAAAATGGGGGATGGATTTGAATCATAAAAAATGAAAAATGGGCTGTAATCCCGATAATTCGTCCTGACTGACAAAATGCACCGTATGCGATAAATGATATGCAAATGCAAATGAAATGAGACATAAGCCCAAATTGCAAGAAATGGTTGGTCAAATTTTGGGGTACAACACATATCCAAAGAAGGGACATCACAGAAATCTGGACCTGACATATTGGAAGTTGATGGAATCCATGAAAAATGGATAGCATAAAGGAAGCAATGTCACTCAGGTTGTCATAACTTTGCTCTATGACATTAACAGTAACATTAACATGAACTCAGTGCAGTTCAAGAGAGCCATGCACAGGGATTGCTGTTATCAATTTGAAAAGTCTTGTGTAAAGCTAGGTGATTCTGACCTACATGGTACTGACAGGGTTACAAGAGGTCTCAAGGATACACAGTTTGAAAACTCACAAAGAAAGTTGAGGACCTCCTTTCATAATGAATTATAGCAATTAATGAAGAGGCTGGCGTTGGAGAGAGAGCTAGGACAGAATGCTCTTGAAAGTAGAGAAATCATGAGTCTCATTCATGATGTTGGATTGATGAAAACAGTTACTCAATTCTCTCACTAGTATGAGCTACGTGTCAAAGAAGGCATTGTTAACCTATCAGAAGACACTGATGAGGAGACAAATGATGATGGTTCAAGGAAGAATGATGATCAGGAAGCTGTCTCAGAAGAAGTTGTTTCCAGTTCAGAGGAAGCCGCTGAGAAAGTAGAAGAGAGTAATGAAGAATCTGAGGAGGTCAGTTTCAGTTCTGCCTCTGAAGAGGAAGAATGTTGAGCTGATAGACTGTTGTGGTGCTCAGGCAGCTGGCTGCCAAGCTGAGGAAGATGTGCTGCTTATATGTGGTGTGTGACAGCTTGAGTATATGATGTTCTTCATGAACAGTTTGTAATGTACCCCAAACTTATGTAATGTTACACATTGTGATCTATACTATTTTAGTTGGATCTTAATTTGTGGCTAAAAAGGGGGAGAGTATGTTAGGACAACAACAACTTAAGGAGCAAGTTAAGGAACAGTAGCTTAAGGATAATACAGGTGGATTGAATAACCAAGGTGCTGCTACAAGTATGTTGCAGGTGCTGCTATAAAGATGCATGGACTGAAGAACCAAAGTGTTGAAGTAACTAGGAACTATGTGCAGGAGCAGAATAAAAGCATAGTATATCCCTTAGCAGAGTGCATCCCTTCAGGGGGAGTAGCACAACTGTGTGACAGGATGTTATCATGAAGGTCATAACATCCAGAGCAGGCTGGATGAATATGAGTGATTGCAGGCTGGTTGCAGGCTGAAGTGTCCAACTGATAAAATGCATCAGTTGAGGGGGAGTGACATCTGAAGTAAGAACTACCAGATGGTTAACAAGGTAAGTGTTAACAGGGATGAAAGCCAATTGTGAGAAGTCTGAGAGCTTGAGCAGCAAGTGACTTACCCGCATGACAAGACCTATGTTAAGTCTTCTGCTGTGTATAAATCTCTGGTGTAAGTACAGAGTGTTTTAGCCAAAAATTTGCCAAAGGGGGAGTTTGTAAGTGCTCTTGATTGACTACATTTTGTGGCAAAATATGAGTGTATGTATGAATGTCATGTCTGATGTTGATACATTCATAATATGGACTGTGCAGGGTAAGTTAACTAAGATAACTATAAGTTAAGCTGGATGTCATACTCAATGTTATGAAATAGGTTGTATGACATCAAGCGGAAGTTTTTTATCATGGTAGCTAGAACTCAGGAAACGAATCAGAAGCTTAAGCTAGAATGCAGGAGACATTTTAGACGCCCTAGGGGAACTAATATGTACCTGATTAAAGTGGCAAGCGGGCAGAATATTGAAGAGAGGCTTTATGATGGATAAAACCTAATTTATGCACCAAGGCCCAAAGGACTGCAGCTGCTATAAATATCAGAAGAAGCAACTCAGAAGAACAGCTCTTGACAGAAGAATAGAGAGTGCAAAGCAGAGAGTCCTAGGAAGTGAAGAAGGCTAGTCTTCACGTATAAAGTCTGTTTAGGAATACTTGTACTCCAAGCAATTGTCTGGGGGATAATTGCATTGGATAGGTAGATTCTAGGTTGTGTCTCACTCAAAGCTGTGAAGTAAGGGTGTGTGAGTTTCTTGATCAAAGTTGTGAAGCAAGATCAAGGTGTGTGTTTTGGAGTGTCTCTTCAAAACTGCTTTTGCAATAGTAACTGATATCACAGGTGTGTGATAGTGGGGGGGGGGGGGGGTGAGTGGGTATACTCAGGTACTAGAGAGTCTCTAGGATGAAGTATCATTGGGTAGTGATTAAGTGAGGAGTGTAAACTGGAGGTTTAACTCTGAATTGATACTGCTAATAGTAAATTTCCTCCCTGACTTGGTAGCCCCCAGATGTAAGTGTGTTGCACTGAACTGGGTCAACAATCAACTGTGTTATTTACTGCTTTATAATTACTGCATAATAGTAAGTCTGTAGTGAATGTCACAGTGGATGTTATAATTTCTGTGATAACATCCATCGTGTGCTAGCCAGAATTTTCACTGTTAATGAATGTTGGAATGGTTATTGAACCTGTTATCTATCAAACTTTGAAACATGTTTTGAACTTGTTATGTATCAAACATGTTATTGAACTTGTTATGTATCAAACATTTTATTGAACCTGTTATGAAACAAATATGTTACAGTTTATTTCCACAAATATTGGTCATTGGGCTGCATATTTTACAGTTTGAACATTATTCAATGAACCTGTTATGTATCAAATATTGTTTCCACAAACATGTTATTGAGACATTATCCAATGAATCTATTATGTATCAAACATGTTTGAACAAGTTATATTACAGTTTGTTTCACAAATATTGGTCATTGGTTATGCATATTTTGCAGGTTGAATATTGAGACTTTATTCAATGAAAATGTGAAAACAGAACAGAGACATTATTCATTGAAACAACATGACAGTACATTATTCATTAAACAAACTCATCAATTTGCTACAACATAACAGTACATTATTACAAACATAAAAGTATAACTTAAAACTACCCTAAAACTAATTGAGATACATTGTTACAAACATAAGATTCAACCCTAAGCTTACAATCCCAACAACAATGGACATTTTGAGCCACCCTCGAGTGTATATAACTTCATTCTTCAATCTGTTAATTTTATTCTTTTGTCTTTCAAGCTTCAAATCTCTTTCATAAAGAAACTCATCACCCAAACACTTGAAGAAATTACAACCCTTTTCAATGTGGTTTCTGTAATTTCTACAACCCCGAAATTTTCTTTCCTTGTTGACACTGTTCATAACATTCATTGTTCTAAGAACACTTTCATCTTGGCAAAAGCACTTGATCCTCTTGTTTCTACGAATCAAAGATCTAGATGTGCCATAGTTATGGTTGTTTGAAGTTGAGGTATTGCTTGCACTCTTTGACATTGCTTGAACCCTAATTCCCAAATTGCAGAAGAAAGTGGAAGATAATAGAAGGAAAATGGAAGAAAGAGATTTAACCCTGAAGTGAAGATGAAGATGGAATAGGTTGAAATATGGAACACTGATGAAGAAGAATGGTGGAAGAAGAATGAAGCAGCAAGAGTGAAATATGGAACCCTATGTAAGGCAACATACACATATGCCGATGTGGAATCCTAAATTGGTTTACTTGGCATGCCACCTCACATAAACTAACGTTTTTTTGACACAAACTAACGGCAGGGACCATAGTGTTTAACGGAACTTAAATTAAAAAATCATTACGTAACGTTTTTTAGTTCAGAGATCAAAGCGAAACTTCGCTCAAAGTTAAGAGACCCAATGACTAATTATGCATAAAATATATATTTTATTAAAATTAAGTATTAAAATTTTATGGTAATTTTTTTTACATTTTTGTAAAATAAATATGTTAATTGAATGATGTTTTATTTAGAATTCAAAAATTATATTTAATGAATAATCCGCAAATTCAATTTAATCTAACTCATTAATAAGTGGATTTATTTAATTCAAGTTTAATCCTAAACATAACCTTAGTCCTAACTGTATTAAATTGAATATAATATTTAATCAAATTAGAGTCAACTCCTAGAGAAAACTTTGTTTTTCTCTCATTTTAATGGATTATATAAGTAAAAAATGATTTTCCATATTTAGATGGATAAATTCTAAGATGGGTAAATTTGGGTGAATTTATGTTTTGATTTTCACTTAATAAATATATATTTTGAATGCCTTAGTGTTTTTTTTCAATTTAGTAACATTAGCCATTCAAGCATCATTGAAGAGGACACATTTTATATTTGAAGAAAAAAATGTC
This sequence comes from Lathyrus sativus, assembly GCA_963859935.3. NCBI lineage: Eukaryota > Viridiplantae > Streptophyta > Magnoliopsida > Fabales > Fabaceae > Lathyrus > Lathyrus sativus. Next base: position 604,405,224 of record OZ012739.1, read on the forward strand.
TAGTATTCTCATTTTTATTTCTATAAAATCTGGATTATCTAATAAATTGAACCTATATTTTTTTATGCATTATTGATAAGGAGTTTAATTACATCCTCCGTTTAGATGTCACCTTATGGGACGGAAACGTAAATGTTGAAATAGGATGGGTCTTAACTGTTTGTTAACCCAACCTAAATGCAAATTTAGAATAATGTTACTCACGCAATTCCATATTTACCTTCTCACCCCATAAGAAACTCAATTCTTTTTAAAATATATATTATCCCAATTCTCTTCCCAATACTCAATTTTTTATTTTCACTTCTCGTTTAAATTATTATAATTTTGAGGTGCAAAGAAAATAATTGCACTAACTTGATGTTACATTTTTATCATTATAATTATTATTATTTTAATTAAAGAAAAATATATATTAATTCAAAAAGAAACAATTACAAGATGATCTAAGGATTCTACAAATTAAGACAAAGAGGACTACCTTATTAGCTTTACAAGATGGCTTCTAACTTTTCTAACTTTGACACTTTGTCATCTCCCATACACCATGTTGTGTGGGTCACCAAAATAAGTGAGCCCACTTAATCTTATTATTATTATTATTAAAATAAAAGAAGAAAAAAAAGGGAATTAGCTTTGTGGGCCAAAGTCCATGAAATGGTTAAAAGGGTTTTAACCCTTATGTGTTAGATATAACAAGAGTAAGAGGGAAGAGAGTTGCAACGTGAGCGACTCTACAAACAGAGAGAAGAATATCAAAGAGTGTCTCTTTATTGTTGTGTCGTAGAACCCGTTGAGGGGTTAGTTGATTTGATATCCACCTTATACGGTGAAGATTATATTTGCTCTGTTGATCCCTGGTGGTTCCAGGAGGACTTGTGGTGTACCCATTATTTTTATTAGTGGAAGATTTACTGGCTTGGTCCCGTGGGTTGTTTTCCCTTTAAGGGTTTTTCCCACGTTAATAATTCTGGTGTCTCCTTATTTTATTTGCTCTATTTTGTGCTTATTATTGTTGTCTGAGCAATTTTGTTTGGGGCTTATTTTTAACTGCACGTCGGGAAAAAGTTGATCCAGCAGCTTCCGCATTTTATTACTATCTTCTATATTTGTTTTTTTTTTCAACAGTGGTATCAGAGCTCCTTGGTTGGAGTTATGTTCGGTACTATTAAAATGGGTGAAGGTGATATGGCTGGTACTATGCTGAAATTGGATTCTTCCAATTATTCTATTTGGAAATCCCGTATGGAAGACTTGTTGTTCTGTAAGGACTTGTATGATCCCATTGACGGAGACGGTACTAAGCCAGATGATAAATCTGTTGCAGAATGGACAAAGGCAAACAGAAAAACAATTGGCATGATCAGGCAATGGATAGATCAGAGCATTTATCATCATGTGTCTAGTGAGACTAGTGCCCACAGTCTGTGGAAGAAATTGAAGGACATGTTTGAGTCCAAGAATGCACAGAACAAGGTATTTTTGTTTCAGAGACTGGTTAATCTGAAGTATAGGGATGGTTCTTCAGTGGCAGAGCATATGAGCAGTTTTCAGAATCTTGTGAATCAGCTGACTACTATTGAGATTAAACTTCCTGATGAGCTACTTGCTTTGTTGTTGCTTATCTCATTGCCAGACAGTTGGGAAACATTGGTGGTATCTCTGAGCAATTCCATTAATGGCAATATGACTTTTGATACTGTGAAAGAAGCCCTATTGAATGAAGAAATCAGGAGGAAGGGAAACAATATGGCTAGTTCATCGAATCACACAAAAGCCTTGGTTATTGAGTCACAGGGGAGAAGCCAACATAGAACCTCTCATAAATCTAATGACAGAAGCAAGTCAAGAGGACAGTCAAGGCCCAGGAAATACAACAGGTGCTATCATTGCAACAAAGCAGGTCATATGATAAGAGAATGCAGGTTGCTTAAGAGGGAGAAATCAAGGGAAAAAGGCAATGATAATAAAGAAGATAAAGACACAACTGCAGTTGTATCTGATGGTGAAGTTGTTGTTGTTTACGAAGATGATTCAGTTAATCTCGCATGCCAAGATTATGAATGGGTTGTTGATTCTGCTGCCTCATATCATGTTACTCCTCATCGTGAGTATTTTTTATCCTATACTGCTGGAGATTTTGGGCAGGTAAAGATGGGTAATCAAGGGGTAAGCAAGGTTGCTGGCATTGGAGATATCTGGGTAGAAACTAATGTTGGATGCAAGCTGCACTTGAAGAACGTTAGGCATATTCCTGATATGCGTCTCAGCTTGATTTCAGTACAGGTACTTGATGATGATGGTTACCATAATTCCTTTGGTGATGGTAAATGGAAGTGCACCAAGGGCACTTTGGTGGTAGCAAAGGGAGTGAAGAAAAACACGCTTTACTGGACTTCTACAAAATTGTGTGCCCCTCAAGTGAATGCAATTGAGGATTGTTCTACAGAGCTATGGCATAAGCGGCTCGGTCACTTGAGTGAGAAGGGACTTGACACTCTTGCAAGGAAAAATATGCTTCCAGTAAAAGGTACACCTCTCAAAACTTGCTCTGATTGTATTGTTGGTAAACAACATAGAGTTTCTTTCCGCACTCACCCTCCTCACAGGAGGTCACATATCTTGGATTTAGTTCACACTGATGTTTGCTCTATGGATGTTAAATCCCTTAGTGGCTATTCTTATTTTGTGACATTTATTGACGATCACTCGAGAAAAGTGTGGGCTTTTGTTTTGAAATCCAAAGATCAGGTACTTGATATGTTCAAACACTTCCATGCAAGTGTGGAAAGAGAAACAGGTAAAATGTTGAAGTGTGTCAGAGCAGATAATGGTGGTGAATACAGGGGGCCATTTGAGCATTATTGCAGAGAACATGGAATCAGGCTTGAGAAGACAGTTCCAAAGACTCCACAACACAACGGAGTTGCAGAGAGAATGAACCGCACAATTAATGACAGAATCAGATGCATGCTCTCCCATGCAAAATTGTCTAAATCATTCTGGGGTGAAGCATTGAGAACTGCAGTAGATTTAATCAACCTTTCTCCTTCAATTCCTCTTGATGGTGATGTTCCAGAGAGGGTGTGGCGAGGGAAAGATGTCTCATATAATCACTTGAGAGTGTTTGGCTGCAAGGCATTTGTTCATATTCCCAGAGATGAGAGGTCCAAGCTTGATGGTAAATCAAAACAGTGTATCTTTTTGGGTTATGGCCGTGAAGACTTTGGTTACAGGTTTTGGGATCCGGTTAACAGGAAAGTCCTTAGAAGTCGAGATGCTATTTTTGTTGAAGACCAAACCATCGAAGATATTGACAAGAATGAAAAGCAGAAACAGGTTATCCACAGGTACATTGATGTTGATCCAGAGCCTCCTACCATAGTCAATAATAATGGGGGAGATGTGAATGCAGATGTGGACAACGCAGGTGATGTTCCTGAGCCCTAAGTTGATGAAGAAATTGAACAAATTCCACCAGAGCAACCTCCTGAGCCAGTGAGAAGATCCATCAGAGAGCACCATCCTTCACAGAGATATCCTCCTCATGAATATGTGATGCTTACTGATGGGGGAGAGCCACAAAGCTTTGAAGAAGCTATGTCACATGAAGAGAAAGACAAGTGGTACAAAGCCATGCAAGAAGAGATGAAATCCTTACATGAGAACCACACATTTGAGCTAGTGAAGCTGCATAATGGTAAGAGATCACTCAAGAATAAATGGGTGTTTAAATTGAAGTCAGAAGAAAATAGCTCACAGCCAAGGTACAAGGCAAGGTTGGTTGTGAAAGGATTCAGTCAGAAGAAAGGTATAGATTTTGAAGAAATTTTTTCACCTGTGGTCAAGATGTCTTCAATCCAAGTTGTACTTGGTTTGGCAGCTAGTTTGAATTTAGAGGTTGAGCAACTTGATGTGAAGACCGCATTTCTCCATGGTGATTTGGAGGAAGAAATTTACATGGAGCAGCCTGATGGTTTTGCAGTCAAAGGTAAAGAGAAGCTTGTCTGCAGATTGAAGAAGAGCTTGTATGGTCTTAAACAAGCTCCAAGGCAATGGTACAAGAAATTTGATTCTTTCATGGTGGATCATGGGTATGCAAAAACTTCTTCTGATCATTGTGTGTTTGTGAAGAAATTCCCTAGTGAGAAATTTATTATCCTTTTTCTCTATGTCGATGACATGTTGATTATTGGTCATGACATGAAAGAGATTGAGCATTTGAAAAGAGAGTTGAGCAAGTCCTTTGCAATGAAGGATTTAGGCCCTGCAAAGCAAATCCTTGGCATGAGAATTACACGTGACAGGAAGAATTGCAAATTATGGTTATCACAGCAAAAGTACATTGAGAAGGTATTGGAGAGGTTTAATATGTCAAATTCAAAATCAGTTGGCACTCCACTTGCAGGTCACTTCAAATTGAGCTCTATGCAATGTCCTACAAGTGAGAAAGACAAAGAAGAAATGGAGAATATTCCGTATGCATCTGCAGTTGGTAGCTTGATGTATACGATGGTGTGTACACGTCCAGATATTGCTCATGCAGTTGGCGTGGTCAGTCGTTTCCTCTCTAATCCTGGCAAAGAACATTGGCAAGCTGTGAAATGGATACTCAGGTATCTCAAAGGTACTTCTGGAGTCTGTTTGTGCTTTGGAGGTGGTAAGCCTATGTTAGATGGTTTTGCAGATGCAGACATGGCTGGTGATGTGGATTCTAGGAAGTCTACTTCTGGTTATATGATGACTTTTGCAGGGGGAGCAGTGTCATGGCAGTCTAGATTGCAAAAATGTGTTGCTTTGTCTACTACAGAGGCAGAGCATATTGCCGCCACAGAAGTTGCAAAGGAACTTTTTTGGATGCAGAAATTCCTACAAGAATTGGGTCTCTCACAGGAGAAATATATTTTATATTGTGACAGTCAGAGTGCAATCCATCTCAGCAAGAACTCGACTTATCACTCAAAGTCGAAGCATATTGATGTTCGGTATCATTGGATACGCGATGCGCTGGAGATGAAGAAATTTTCATTAGAGAAAATCCATACTGACGAGAATGGTTCAGATATGATGACAAAGGCCTTACCTATGGAGAAGTTCTCTACTTGCAGAAAGAAAGCAGGTTTGGTCTCCTATGGTCTCCCTTTAATTTGGTGAGGGGGAGAATTGTTGTGTGGGTCACCAAAATAAGTGAGCCCACTTAATCTTATTATTATTATTATTAAAAGAAAAGAAGAAAAAAAAGGGAATTAGCTTTGTGGGCCAAAGCCCATGAAATGGTTAAAAGGGTTTTAACCCTTATGTGTTAGATATAACAAGAGCAAGAGGGAAGAGAGCTGCAACGTGAGCGACTCTACAGACAGAGAGAAGAATATCAAAGAGTGTCTCTTTATTGTTGTGTCGTAGAACCCGTTGAGGGGTTAGTTGATTTGATATCCACCTTATACGGTGAAGATTATATTTGCTTTGTTGATCCCTGGTGGTTCCAGGAGGACTTGTGGTGTACCCATTATTTTTATTAGTGGAAGATTTACTGGCTTGGTCCCGTGGGTTGTTTTCCCTTTAAGGGTTTTTTCCCACGTTAATAATTCTGGTGTCTCCTTATTTTATTTGCTCTATTTTGTGCTTATTATTGTTGTCTGAGCAGTTTTGTTTGGGGCTTATTTTTAACTGCACGCAGGGAAAAAGTTGATCCAGCAGCTTCCGCATTTTATTACTATCTTCTATATTTGTTTTTTTTTCCAACACACCACACTATCTATAATCTTGATAACTATATTGGTATTATCTACATTATTATTAAAAACTATATCATTTCTATACTTTCATATGTGGTAAATTGCTTTTGCAACTACCATTTTCATAAGAGATGCTCTCCAGTCTTTGCCTTTTGTAGCCCTAATGATCCAATTAAGCTCTTCAACCCACTGCTTAGGATCCTGATTCACTTCCAACCAATTGAGAATTTCACTATATCTTAGTTTTATGCAGCAAAAGAACAAGTGGTTCATCGACTCTTCTTCCCTCTAACAAAGACCACATTAGTTATCATGCACCAACCCAAATCTTTTTAATCTATATTTGGTTGCTACTTTGTTGTGACAAGCAAGCCAAAGACAAGTGACAGCTCTAGGTCTGACCTTATTATTCCTCATCAGCTTTCTCCCAGGGACCCTTTGGTCATCATCATTGAGCCTATTATTATTATTATTATTATTATTATTATTATTATTATTATTATTATTATTATTATTATTATTATTATTATTACTTGGAAATTTTATTTTACATCCCACTAACTATCTCTCCACCCTTACAATTCACTTCATTTGATTAAAATGCACATGTATTTTCGTTGTTGCTTAAACTCATTTTTTTTAATATCACCAAATAACTTGTAATGTCACCAAATAACTTATTTATAAGTTATTTGGAATGCAATTTTTTTAAATTTTTTTCAACATAATATGGATCGAAGAATTTAGTAATAAGACTTTCGAAGAACTTAGTAGAATAGACAACAATTTTATTTATTTTAGGTTATGATTTTTTATTGTTTCCTAAACTCATTTTTGTTGATGTCACCGGATTACTTACCTATAAGTTATTAAGAATGCAATTTTTTCAAAAAAATTTTGGCTTTTTTTTCAAACATAATACAGGGGTATTTTGGTCAAATTAAGTGAATTGTAAAAGTGATGGATAATTGTTGGAGTATATGGTAAAATTTTCTTATTAGAGTCTATCATAATGTATCGATTTAGATAGACCCACGATTTATAAGATCGGTCCAATTCAAATAGATCATTCTTTTTAAAAGTTCATTGCATTACTGGTGGACCAACCTCACACATCACTTCACTGAAGCACATTTCCCCTTCACTATGAGTTTATGGATCATCAATCAACTAGCATTCATGCTTTTCATAGGATAACTAAGAGAAAAATTACATTTGTCTCTCATATGTGTGTTTGTGTGTGTGTGTGCGCGCGTGTGTGATTAAGAATCACACTCAGGTCAGATTCACCACACACATGTGAAGTTTCACCTCAATCTCTTACTGGCTTGAACATTAGAGTGTTAACATTTTTTTGCAAGCACCTTCGTCATTTTCCAAATTCTTTCTCTCCAAGAGAATCTCCTTCCTCCACCGTATGATCAAGTTCCACCACCACATCTCATTTCACCTCCCGAAAAGTATCAACCGAAGACAATGGTCGTACTCAAGGCTTTTCTGCAAAGGAAGAAAGAGACCTTATGGAAATAAATTGACAAATTCACCAGAGAATTTGTAGAGTAAAAAGGGGAAATGACAAGTTAAAATGTTGGATATTTGAAAAATGTTTATGACTAAATAACATTGAAGTTAGCAGGATTATACCTGAGTGAATCACACACTCAAAGATACAACAGAATCACTACTTAACTTTATTTAGTTCCAAAAGACAAGGAAAATATCGATAAAACCCAAAGGGAAGAGAAACGGATAAGGGGGTCGGTTATGCTAGAGGAAGGGATTAGCACCTTACGCATCCTTCGTACTCGACAGAAACCATTTTTCTTACTTCTAGGCTTGAATGAGTTATCTATTTAAAGGCTACTAGCTAAAGAAGGAAGGGAAAAAGAAAAATAAAGTGCTCACAGAGGATTGAGGCCCTTGTGCCTATGTATCCTCATAGTGCAGTGAGGAATTCAGAGCTTCATAGTTCATGGAACCAAGGAAGGAAAAAAGGACGGAAGAAGGTTGAACAAAGATGGAAGAAGGTAGAAGGTAGCTCGCCAAGATCTCGCGATCTTGTGCCTACGTATCCTCACAGTGCAATGAGGAAGTCAGAGCTTCATAGTTCAGGGAACCAAGATGGAGAAAGGAAAGAAGAATGGTATCAAAACCAAGAGTGAAAATAGAGAGAAAGACTCCAATGGAGAAGACAAAAGAATGGTGTTAAAACCAAGAAAGAAAGACAAAGAAATGATGTCGAAACCAATAGAGTAAAAGAGAAAATGAATTAATTCGGGACAAGGTAAGATCTACTAGGGATAAGGTATATTAACAGAAAAACTGTAATTAACCGAGGAAAGAGAAGATTACGACTCTGTGGGGAGAAAGGTTGTGTCGTACCCCAAATTTTACCCTTTAGATCCATTGATCATTCGCATATCATTTAAGTCAATCATTCGTTTTAGCTAACCGTCTAACCAGTTTGTTTGTTTTGTTTTATGAAGACAAGTTTGCTGCAGAAAACTCGAGGCCTGATGTGTATTCTAACCTCCTGTAAGTCATGTTAATTTTTGAAGAGATAGAGGAAGGGTATACCCTTATTCCTATAACCCTTTGATCAATGCAAGGCGGTTCCTGAGGATTAAATTATGGATCCATTTCGCATCAGAGAGAATGTGATTTTATGGATTTAATTTTGAAATCCTTAAATGTTTACCTTGCTCAAAAGTTGAATCCAGTCAAAAGTCAAGATCATCCAAGGCATGACCCGCCAATTTTAAGCTAGAGATTTTGTTATATTTATGCATGCCAGGTCTTTTCCAAGAATTGTCCCCACAAGTGTCATTGAACTAAATACGTGACCATCCGTTCAACCCACCACCTTTCCGAACCAAGATATGGTAGGTATTACTGAGTTTTGTTCCACTTATTGTTTGTAAAAAGCCAGTCAGGATTTGGAGCATTCATTTGGATTAGAAGTTGAAATAGAAACTCTAGCCATGGATGAAAAGTTCACGTAGGATTGATAGTAAGCGGCTATGAATTTGAGCTTGGTGTTAAATTGTACATTTATATATGGAAAAAAAAAGAGAGGGGATTTAACGTCTTGGAGTTTTTCAAAGAATTGCTTATTGTAAAGGTGAGTGAGAAGGATGTCGAAATGCAAGCAAAGTAAGAAGTTGTTAATTGATGTCAATTTATTTGGTTCAAAAAGATTTCAAAGCTAAAATCAAATTCAAGATAATGCCAATTTTCATTCAATATTTCAAAAGCTCGAGAGTATTCACACTTTGCTCAAAGTAACCAAATTCAAGGTAGGCTCACAAGCTCACCAAATCCAAACATGTTACATACCACCTTACATTTCTAAATCACAAGTTATCACAAAGACGGTAGAAATGTTAGCATCCCGAATAGCTACACCTTATCATTGAATTTTCCTTGTTTACTACGACAACATTTGTTATAGGGATGCTGGAAAAGAGTGGCCTTAGTGTTGCAAACCTATTCTTGGTGCAATCTCTAAAAAATGCATCACAAAAAGGTGTTCCACCGAGGTCGTCCCAAGCATCGCCACCTGAAAAGAAGAGAATGGATTGATTACTAAAACATTACAGCTCCAATTTCTTCAAATACCCAAACAAGCAAAAGAAGCAGAGGATAGATAAACCGGAACTTGAAGAGTTTAAAGGAAGGAACAAATTCAAAACATCTCCGAATACGGTGACTTGAAGAAGGGAGTTTGTCATTATTTACCTGCTATGTTCATAAGAATTCTCCAGCTGAAAGTCTATTAGCTGCATCTGGAAGTGAGCAATCGACTTTGAAGCTTGTAGACTTTGTCTGAAGTCATCTTGAAATGGAGAGATTACCGTACGAAAGACAACAAAACCATTCTGGATGTTGTGCCCATGTTGATAACACTTATTGTCAAAAAGAAGAATCCAATTATTAACTCTCAAGGGATTCGTCTAAAACATGACTAAAGTTAAAATGGAAACCCATTCATTATTAGTATTTCACAAACATGTTTCCAAACACAATCATGTTAATTCAAGTTGGAAAAACACATTTATTGAAGTCATAAACATGCATAATCACGTCTTTACCAAAACAATCCAAACAGGTCTGGGACAGGTTTCGAATTCTTACCAAATAAGCACTTACATGTCTGACTAATTTAGGAAAAAGGTCCTTGAATGAGCCTTGCCCTCATTCCTTCAGCCAGCTATAAAGGAGAAGAAAATCCACGTGAACAAGAGAGGCACGGACGGATAAACATTGACAGAAAATAATAGGGGTGAAAATACCAGAAAGAAGTTCAGAGATTCAAAACACACAATACAAACACACAAAATTGCAGAAAGGCTTTGAAACCCTAAAACGCAAAAAAGAAGAAAAGTCGAGAACTTATCTTTGGAGGCTTCTCTTTTCCGTCGTCGTCGTCCAACAACTTCCACCCATCGAAATCACTGTGAACCACCATTACCCCTTTGCGGTAACCTTTTTTGTTCGTTTAAACTGTTAAATGAATACTTAAACTTGTTGTTGTCATTTTGCAGTTCGAAATGATGAAGAAATCATGAGAAGAAAGGAGAAGAGAGTGAACGGTCGGAGGAAAGAAAAGAAGATCGTGAGATGAAGAAAGAAGGGAGAAGTGGAGGGAGAAGAGAGAGGGTAAAATCGTGAAAGAGAAGCGGAGGTGGAGGAAGAAGAAGAGAAGAGAAATGATTGAGAGAGAGTGAAAGCAGAGAGAGGTGCGCCACTGGGGATGTTGATTTAGGGTTCCGGATTTGAAACCCTTTCCCCCTTTCTCTGTCGTTTTTCCAGGCCGGGTTGGGTCCGACGGGTTCATCACCACCGGCCCAACCCATCTTTTTTTATTTATTAGTTTTTCAGCTTTAATTTTGTTTTTATTTCTGTAATTTATTTTGTAATTTAAATATAATAATAATAAAAACTAACAAACTAACTAAAAATAATAATATAAAAATAATAATAATAATAATAATAATAATAATAATAATAATAAAAGATAATAATAAATAAATTTAAGAAATTAGATTTTAGTTTTAATTTAATAATTAAAAAAATAAGTAATTAGATCTAAAATTAATTTAATAACAAAAATGCAAATAAACAATTAGAATAGGTTTTAACTCTTTCTTTTTAGTTTATAACAGTCTAATTCTTTTTTAAAATAAAAATCACAAAATAAAAATATAATAAGCAAAATTATTGTATTTAGATTTAATATTAATTTAGATTAGAACATCTTAATTTTTTTAAAATTTTAAATTAATTCTTTCTTCATTTTTCACTAAATTAATCTTTAAGAAAAATCTTTAAAAACTTTTTAATTAACTTAAAGCTTAACTATTTTATTTAATTTCAAAATAACTTAGATTTAATTTCGTTAATTAGTCTTTTTCTATTTTCACTTAACTTAATAATTTTCTCAAGAACTCAAAAACAATTAACTTCTTTTCTAAACAATTTTTAGTTCCAACTTCACCATTATACTTGAATCTTTATCCAATTTTTTTTAACATTTTCCAGTAACATAAAAATTCTCAAAATAGATAAATAATTAACTCCTAATTCTAATCGATCACCATTCACCATTTTTGCTCAATTCACTTAGTTATATTTCGTTCCTAACATCATTTCTCATTATCTGATTCAACCTTTATCATGGCTTACTATACGATATTTACATGTCGACAACTCACTGTTATTATCAATTATATCCATCGCCCGCATTTTCATTTACTTACGGCTTTACCGTAATTTCCCTCCGAAGGAAAGGCTACACCATTTTACCGCTGAGTCAATACCTCACCTTCACCTCATCCTAACCTTAGGATCCGAGTCGTTGTACTCGTGATTAGGCGTCCTGCCGTGGACATCCACCCTTTATCTTAGCCTTAGGATTAGGAGTCGTCGCACTCCATGTAAGTTCTCGCCGTGGAATACTTACTACCTCACCCTTTTAATTCAACTTTATAATGTAGACATCAAAGTCGCCGCACTCCAATGTAAGCGCTTCCCTATGAACGCTTACTTCCCCCTAGAACCTTGACCATAGTCAAGAAGTTCCTCTTTCTCCCTCTATGAAGGGAATTGCGATTATTCTGATTCCATCCCCTATCTCAGATACGTAGGCACAAGATGTGAATCTTGACGAGTAAACTTAGGACTAACCTTTGGGTTCTTCTCTTTACCCTTTAACCCTTAGCATTACCTTTAAGCAGATAACTTAGCAATAGCAATATTTAAAACAAGAGGTTCCTGTAGAGTACTACAAAAGTTTAGAATGCTAATACATTCCCTAAGCTTAACCAACCCTCGAACCCTTAGATCTCTCCCTGCATTGTGTTTACGATGCAAAATAGGTTTTTCCTTTCTTTAACCTTTCCTTCGGATAAATTAAAGACCGGTTGTGAATCAAGATTACGATTCAAATTAATCAATAATTTGATATCCTATTCTCATCGTAACAGAAAATGGTGACTTCACTGGGGAGGATATCTTTATCTTTTGAGGGTTATCCCTATCTTGTTTTATGCTTGCTTTTTGCTTTATTATATGTTATATATGTTATATATATATATATATATATATATATATATATATATATATATATATATATATATATATATATATATATATATATATATATATATATATATATATATATATATATATATATATATATATATATATATATATATATATATATATATATATATATATATATATATATATATATATATATATATATATATATATATATATATATATATATATATATATATATATATATATATATATATATATATATATATATATATATATATATATATATATATATATATATATGTTGTGCCTTGCTTGGGGTTTATGCTTTTGTTGTGAGATAAGTCCTACATCCGGACTTGAGTGCAATTATTATAGGAAGGTGATATATTCAACGAGTCTTATAGGGAGTTGAATCCCGACCAAACTAACTTGAGAATCACCGCTCAGTTGAGGCCCTTTTGAAAAGTAGTATTGTTGAACGAGTTAATCGTGAAAACACTCACTATTTTCGACTGGAGCCTGTGATACTGAGGATTGTAATTACCTAAACACAACTTTGGCCTTATTTAGGATGTAGTGCAAGGGATATGAGGGAGTATTCCTAAAATAGTTGTTATGCGATGCTACACTCAAAAGAGGTTCTCTTGAGAATATTATTAACCACCGAGTAGTCGGGAAATTGATAATATCCGAAAGATGGACTGATGACTTTGGGCACCGTTTAGAACCTTGTTCTGCAGGTACAATTAACCCATAGCACTTACCTTTCGGGATGGGTAGACCTCGGCTCCGGTCATGTTCCTCTAACCTAGGACCTTTTATTTGCTTGCGTGCTTGTGCATTGCATCCAGTATCATATCATTCCTGGTTTCAAGGAGTTCAACTGTCCTTTGCAAATTCAATAAATCTTGAATTTCAAAATCTAAAACTTTTTTCAGCGTTTCCTAGAAAATATTTACAATCAACCGTTGAAATCCTTGAAACCATTGCATTTGAATTGCATTGCATTTTGTTTTTGCATTTGCATTTTCCTTCTGGTTTCTTATCGTCGATTCTCTCGCTTCCAGTCTTGTCACCATGAGTCCTCTGCATCAGTACAACACCAGAGCTCGAGCTTGGAAAAAGAGGGCGGAACAAAATCAAGAGCTTGATCGTGTCAGTAATGAACTTGAAGACCTTTGGGGAAGTGTTGGGCAGATAATGAAGATGTTTCATACCATTAATGCAAGAATAAATACTCAGCCTATTGTTGTTTCTGAGATTACCAATACTGTTGTGGATCCTCAACCATCTGTTACTACTGCGAGTGTACCTCCCTATGGTCTTCCACCTGGTTCTATGCCGACTCTTTCTGCGGTTCCTATTGCTCAACCAGTTCAACAAGTTGTTCCTCCAAAGTTCAAACCTCCGAACTTCGACTATTATGAAGGAGATATATGCATAAAGAGTCACTTGACCATGTACTACCGTGAAATGGCTGCTCATCAAACTTGGCAACATCAGCAAAATTAAATTCAACAACAAGGTTATCCTGCTCAGTATGCTCAACAATCATATGTAGTTGATGTTACACCGACATTCAATAAGCAAGTTCCTGCTTATCAGCCTGTGCAACCGGCTCCTGTCTGTCAGCCTCTGGTATATCACTAACCTCCCGGTTATCAGCCTGCACAAACTCCTGCCAGCTATCAATGAGCGCCCAACGCTCCTGCTCATCAACAACCAAAGAATCAGGCACCTCTCCAAAATGGTCCGAACAGGAGACAGTACAAACCTTGTCCCCCTATTCCAATGACTTTCACCGAGTTGTACCCTTCATTAGTGCAACAAGGTCTGATTACTACAAGAGCTTTGGGTCCACCTCCCGACCCACTACCTGCCAATTACAACGTCTTCGCTCACTGTTTATTTCATGAGGGTGCGCCTGACCATGATTTAGAAAGTTGCTACGCTCTCAAGCACATTGTCAGGGAGTTAATGCAAAAGAAGATTATGTCTTTTGATGAGCCTCGGCCGAAGGTCAGGATTCCTCACAGGGTTTCCCATTTGCCAAAATCAAATTCTGCAAAGCCAGTGATCAGCATATCTATGCCAGTTACTTCTACAGTGAATCAGCTGAAGCCGGTAGTTACTGAGAATCCTAGTCCATCTCATTTCAGTGATCCTAAGGCTGTACCCTGGAAATATGATGGGGAAAGGTGATTCCGAAGGAAGAATTGAAGACTGTTAATGGAGATATGACAAACATAGTTGGGGCAAGCAAGACGACTCATTCCAATGAGGCTCCACCATAAGAAACCACTACTATTGTACCGGACTTGAATACAGAGACCTAATAGGCGTGTCAGACAATTCATTTTGTTTATCTCTATGTATTTTGTTTCTTTGATTATAAAGGCATAATTATCATGTACGAACTTATTTGTTTTGAATAATTAATGCAATGCATATGTTTGTCTTGAAGAAATCCATTTGTTTCACTCATAAAATTATTTTTCATAATTTATAATGCCAACTTTACCCGATCTCTTGGCTTTGATAGAGAATTGGGAGGAGGATGATGAACCAAAAACGCCAGATCTCTTGTCATATGCTTTCGAATGAAACCCTGCTGATGATCTAAGGCATTGTTTCAAATCCTAAACACTGGAGATATAAGGAAGATAATCCCTTTTTAACCTCTTTGAGTCTTGGAGTAGGAGTTTTTCTTTTCCAAACAAAAACCCTCAAATTTCTTAACCTGGAGCAAGGGTAGTTTTTCAATTAAAAGGATCGATCGCTCAAACTCTCAAAAAGGAGGAGCAAACATTCGAGAATCTATTTCATCCTTAACATATTAGGAGGCTGGAATTCAAAAGAAACAAATGATTATCCTGCAACTACCTAAAGAGAGAGGCAGTCATGATCCTTGCAAAAAGGTCAAAACAAATTAGAGTCACACGACTTGTTCAAAGGAAAATAATGAATGAAAGAGCCCGCTAAGTCAAAACCTATGAAGGAGACTTAGGCAAAACTGGGGCATCCCGCTGGACTCCCAATGTCAAATTCAAAAGACTTCGTCCAGGAAAAAGTTAGGGAATAAAACGCGAAAGGCAAAAACAAAGGATTACAAAGCAAAAATCCCAGTAAAGAGCAAGTCGTGTGCTCAAACACCAAAAAAAATAGGTGAGTGACTGCCATGTCCAAAGCTTTGATGAGTTTTCAACCATATCAAATCCACTTGAGAGATGAGTGCTCGCATCCAGTTAACTGAACATTAGGATTGAAGAATATCACGAAGAATGGGTGGGTACAAATAAATTTTGAGCCTTTATCCTTTATTTTTTAAACCGTGAACCAAGCCACAATACAACCTTGAAAAGACCTAATTGAAGTAGGGTTTATCTTGAAAGCATATTGGATGAGATAACGTTTCCTGACTCCTACGAGCTATGCTCAATTCAATATTGGCATTACAAATTAAATTCATATCCTAACTAGTGATTCTGATCACAAGTTATCGTGATATCTTTTTCAAAACAAAAAAAAAACAACTTCAAGACAAATATGTATGTTGCATTAACAATTTCAAGATTAGCATTTCAAGCGTGTTGATTTTGCCTGACGTCTTAGAAATTTACATATAGACATCAATAATGGAGCTAGAAGATTCTGCTGAACAGGGGCAGGTGGTTTCCAAATCACTTACTGATGCAATCCTGACTTGCTCAAGAGCTATTTCTTGAAGACTCAGTCATTACACTGTCAATCCGGGCCAGTTATGTCGAGATCCGACGAATCTCTCAAAGAGTTTGAAAACAGTGGGGCAACTGGACTCCTTGTTCTCTGTAAAATCCTCTTGAGATGACTCTTTCTTACAAAGCATGTACTCTGGGGCATTATGTTTTTCAAAATGACGACTATTATGCTCTTCATGCCCTGATGAATTTTGCTTCAGGCGGTCATGGTTCCCCAGTAAGTCTCATGGTTGCATTAGCACTCTTTAGACCATTGCCTCAGCGCAAGTCCCCAGCGAGACTATAAGCTGACAACACCTTGGACTGATCCGGTAATATCCAGTGACTTTCAAGACTGCAGAGATCTCCCCAGCATCTTCCAATTAATATATTTATGTGAGGACCACTCCCCAGTAGAACCGTCTTTTCCTCACGGAAGTTTCCATACTTTCTTCAGGAAATTTCCCCCAGGAGATTTCCATATTCTCCCCGAAGAAGTCAAGATACTTTCCCCAGGGAAGCTGATGCTTTCCCTAGAAAATTAATGTACTTTTCCTAGGAAGTTGCCACACTTTCTCTATGAGGCTGCCCAGCTCCACACTTCCCCAATGAAGCGGATATTTATTTTATCCCCGAAAGTCTCTACTCCTGAGATGACTCTCCCAGTGAACAAGTCTTCTTTGATCAGATTCAGATTCATGATGGCAATCCTCTCCACTGAAGTCATTATCTCATATCCCCAAGTGGAATTTTATTCTCCCCAGAGAATTTGGAACTTCGAAGCAAGATTTAGTTCCGCCATCAACTTTCTTATCCCTGGATAGATGTACTTTTGCAGAGGTCGTTGGGATGTTTTTTCATCTCTTGTTTGCTCCTCCGTTCGTTTGTTTTGCCAACATATGCATGAGGATAAGCATAAGCATTGCATTTTGCATTATTATACGCATTGAAATACGCATTGGCATCTGCATGTTTGCTATCCTCGTTGTCTTTTGTCGTTACTTTGGCTGTGGTTACTGTCGAGTAACTGGGTTTGTCCGTTCTCTCCAAGTAGATCGCCAGCCCTAAGCATAAAATACCTACCATTTTTAGTTTCCCCACAGAGTTCAACCCTCGTGGATGATGGTTATTTCAGTTATCTTTTCCGCGCCAGGACTAAATAATTCCCATTTGAGTTCATTCCCTCAATGGAGTCTTGTTTGGCAGTTTCTTTCTAGCTCGATCCTAGTTTGAACTTCGGTCCCTGTCGGTCGCCGAACCTACCTGGACGTGCATTTATTTTGTACTATCTTTCAAGAAGATCCCTTTTGCAACGACTTTCCAGATAAGCAACAATTCTCATCCTGAGAAGCCTATCATTACTACAGTTGCAGATAAGCGACAGTTCTCACCCTGAGAAGCCTATCACTACTACATTTCCAGATGAGTGACAGTTCTCGCCTGAGAAGCTTATCACTACAAACATTGGTATGCGATAGTTCTTGCTTGAGAAGCTTATCATTACACCTTTACAATGCAGACAAGCGATGGTTCTCGCCTGAGAAGCTTATCATTACACCTCAACAGCGATATGCGATAGTTCTCGCCTGAAAAGCTTATCACTACATTACAAACAACGATATGCGACAGTTCTCGCCTGAGAAGCTTATCACTACATTACAAACAACGGTATGCGATAATTCTCGCCTGAGAAGCTTATCACTATATCACTACAAACAACACATGTAAAATTTACCCAGTTTGGCTTGAAACAGTGTGTTATGGTCGTGGCTCTGAACTTCTACTATTTGCTTTGATAAATAGGCATAGAAACCCTTATATTTTGCTTGTATTGATGTTGTGACGACTTTGTGAGGATGTGATTAATCAAGCTTTGAAACTCTGAATATCCCTGCAATAAAACCACAAAGAAACAATGCTAATGTGTATGTATGCAATGCTCATGCACATGCTCATGCAAAAATGCAAAGAGAGGAGGTCAAATTTCAGGTTACAACAAACATGTTTAGACAAAATCCAGGTTTAAAAGAGTTGCAAAGCATTAGGAAATCACTTGCCTTAGTTCAACCGTATATCAACTACTATGAGAACCTGATGGATGAAGAAATTGAGAAGAGTAAAACATCTAGAAAAAATAAGGATAACAAATGTCGTAGAGACATATACAAAGAGGGGAACAAGGAACCTTGTTCCTGTATCTCTTAATATACCCCTTTTAAACACATCTAGCGAAAGAATTTTACAAGAGCTCAACAAAATGGAGTTTATAGAAGTCAAGATAAAGTAACCTCAAGAAGTTAAGAAGTCCCCATGCACTGGCAAGTCAAAATATTATAGATTTTATAAGTCCACAGGAACGAGACTAGCAGATGAGTTCATCTCAAGGATGCAACTGAAGATTTAATTAAGAAGGGAAAGCTTGGAATTCATACATAGGTAGATGGTAAAATAGGGGAAAAGAATAGACTTAGATACTCTGCATGAAAAACTACTCGTATGAGTAAATCTCAGCAAAGAAAAAAAATCCCCCCGCCAAGGTATAGAGAGGATTCAATGATAAATATGGAAACTTTATACCAATCTAGATTAATGACAATCCAACTAAAACTGTAAAAATCGGGGAAAACTACTCTCTGTTACAGATAGAATGAAGATTCAATGATAAATATGGAAACTTTATATCAATCTAGATTAATGACAACCCAACTAGAATTGTAAAAATTAGGGAAAACTTCCCTAGGTATAGAGAGGAAGGATTAGTCAAGAGTCTGAATAAGTGTATCAAGGACAACGCATACATATTCACGTGCTCCCCAACATGGTATGCCACAAACTCAACATCAATCCTTCTGAAAGATATGTCATCTAGATAAAATGTCGCTAGTCACTAGATAAACTTAAAACCACCAAGAATATTATGAACAAACATATTCAAGCAACTTTCATATCAGAGATGAACTACGCTAAATGATTGTCAAATGTTGTGTTTGTCAAGAAAGTGAGTGGTGATTTTTTAATATGCTTCAACTACATTGGCCTGAACAAAGCTTATCCCAAAGGCGCATATCCTTCATCCAACATAGATAGGTTGGTAAACAACTCGGTCGACTACAAACTTTTATCCTTCATGAATGCATATTCAAAAAACAACCATATCCTATTGCACGAGAGATACTAAAATAAGACATTATTCATGACAAAGCACACCAACTACAAGTATAATTTTATGCCATTTTGTTTGAAAAATGCAGATGCAGGCCACTAAAAATGATGAACAAGATTTTCAAGGAAAAAATGGAAACATGTTGGAGGTCTACACAAACAATATGATAGTTATATTTGGAGAGGAGAAACTACACAAAAACCACTTACAACTATCTTCAATTATGTACACTAGTTCAACATGAGATTGAACCTAGAGAAATGCATATTTTGAGTCAATGTTGACAAGTTCCATATATTCCACCTCACTAAAAAAGGCATTGAAACAAATCCATAAAAGTGTGACATCATCAAGCCTCTAAAGAAATAATAATGAAGTTGAACGATATGATCATTACCTTCAATAGGTTTATCTATAGGCCCGCCCAACACACCTTTTTATTATACAAACTCCTAAGGAAGAAGGTGCAGTTTGAGTTGGACCCAGAATGCAAATACGCCTTCACATAGTTGAAACACACATTCTCCAAACCCCCAATCCTCTTAAGACCTGTGTTTGAGGATACTATTTTCATCCACTTGGTAGTCTCCATATTAGTGGTATGTGTTGTTCTCGTGAGAGAAGTAGAGACAAAATAGAACCTAGTATACTTCACTTCCAAGGTCATAGCAGGAATCTGAAGCCCGCTATCAAAAGATTGAGAAAATTTTCCTAGCTCTAGTGGTGGTATCGTTGAAGTTGTGGGTTATTTCTTAGCCTGCTTATTTCTGTTCATCACTCACCAATCATTGAAACATGTTTTATTCAGACTATATCTAGCAGGGTGAATAAAGAAGTGGTCCATCGAGATATCAGAATTTGACATCTTCTTTAAACCAAGGAAAACACTAAAATAATGTGTATTTTTTTATTTTATTGTAAGGGTCACTCCTGCCACGAATGAACCATGCACAAAGTGGCCCGTCTTCATCGACGAGACGTTAAATAATAAAGTAAGTGGAATCGGCCTCATCCTTAAGGCTCTGTTTGGATTGATGAAACATAATGAAGCTGAGCAGAATGAAACATAGCAGAATGAAGCATAATAGAATATAGATCGTACTCCATTGTTTGGTTATTTTATTAAAAATGTCTTAATCCATCACATACAACCCAATTTGGATGGAACAAAAAATAGATAATTGGATGGATTGGGATGAAATGCATTCCATCACGTTCCATCCCATCCTATGAATTATTTGCAAATTCAAACAATAGAATATCATTAATTACCACTTAATTTCATTCCACTCCATCACATACCACAAATCCTAACATACCTTAAGAGCAACAAGGGCTGGTAGTAGAAGTATTTATCTATTTTTATTTCCCCACCACCAACAGCCAAGTTGAATACAAAATATACATAGTCAGACTCACCTTAGCATCATAAATGTGAACAGAAGATAACAAGATACACAAGGACTCTATACTAGTGGTTTTGCAAGTCAAAGGGAACACGTAAGCTAAAGATCCATTGTTAGTGAAGCATGCCACTTTGGAAAAACAAAAACTTGGTTCATTTAGATTGTATAAGTTCACATATATGTAAAGAGAGAAAAAATAAAGGTTGAACATCCTATAAAAACTGGCAAGCATGAGGTTGGCTGACGTCATACATCACTTCATCCAGAAGACACTTGAAAGACCTAGCTTCTCCACACTAGTCCCTGTGGTTAGTGTGACAATAGGGACATCAGAACCGTCATGAATCATTGCGATCATGACTTACATAGGGAAATGGATAATTCCATTAGACTGTGTAGAGAATGACCTCATTAAAAAATAGCACGCTCTCACTTGACCATATAGGGAAAATATACAAGATCAATTTTTCCACCCCTCCCTTGTTTCTTTAACTATTTATAACATGAAATTCCTCAATCAAGCTACTACTGGCCCACCATGGTCCATAAAGCCAAAAATATGTAATGAAGTGTGAAAGGTGATAGAAGCTCAAAGACACTCACCTAGTCCTCCCACCGAGCTCAACAATCTAACAATTTAATGGCTTTCTTCTAGTGAGAGATAGACATATTAGGTCCCTTACCATTTACCATAGGTCAACTAAAATTCCTTATAATGGTTATTGACTATCTCACATGTTCTACATGTAACTCCATACACAAGAGAGGGGTGAAATCTAGAGGTTTGAAAAATGTTGTTCGAAAACAAAATCATTTGGAATATTAGAGTTTGAAAATATTTTGTAAAAAAAACAAGTAAATACACAAAAAAATAAAAGGATGGATGGAAAACCACAGGAAACACAATAAAGTAAAGAGATAAGGGAATGAGAGAAACACCATAGATTTATACATGTTCGGCCTAAATTGACATACTCTTATCTCCAAAAATTATTCTTGAGAATATACAATAAACTTGAGAGCTTTTAGAAGGATGTGCCCACAAACTTCCTTATACAAGGAAAAGAAATTTAAAGGCTAACTTCCAACCAAACATCAAACAAGGTTTAGAGTGGTTATCCTCCAAACCAAATAGATATTTTTCACGAGCTTGTCTTAAACCAAGATGGAGTTTTGAGTTGGCTATCCTCCAAACTTATATGGAGTTTTGAGTTGGATATCCTCCAAACTAAACTCGGATTTTGCATAGGCTGGCCTTAAACCGAGTTGAGATTTTACGTGGGATAATATCGAACCAACTGAGCTTTGAAACTCGGATGAATTTAGGAACCAATATGAGATTTCACAAATGCTAATCTCGAACCGGTAGAGTTTCTAACTTGGGTGAGCTCAACAACCGTTGCAGAGATTTTCTATGGCTAATCTTCACGAACCTAAAGAGATATTTTCTTCTTAGTAATACTCTTGAACCAAATAGAGACGTCCTAAGACAATCCCTAAAAACAAACAAGAGCTTTTACTGGTTTAGCCCGCAACTAAAGAATTTCTTATAGAAGAAATATTTACTCAAGAGATAATACATTATTGGTAAATTTCCATTATACTCTCACCTAGAACAACGATAGTCACTTAGAATCATGATTACTCTCGAAGCACTAGTGGCATAACATATGTGAGAAAATGAGAGATTTATAGAAAATTATAGAGAATAAAAAGGTGAGATCAAAACTCATTTTCTGGATGAAATAAAATGATAGATAAGCTCTCTATTTACAGGCCAATTTATGGTTTAAATTTGGAAACAACCCATGGGCAAAATGAATTCCTTAATGAATTAGGCCAATCAATTATTGACCTTCAATAATCAATTTTTCAATCACAAATAGAAGGTTTTGATATTTAGCAATTATTAATCATTAAGAGACTGTCCAAATCATTTATAGACTCAATCTAGAGAAAATAATTGATTAGGTGATTAGGTATAAGCGATTATTTAGTTGGAAAAAGTCTTTCAATCAATCAGACACTCCCCTAATCAGTTAGTTAGGCCTTAAAAAAGTTTTCGGTGGATTGATTAAAATGTGAGAGGCTTCTCAAAGATTTTTAGTATGTGTATATATGATTTTTCCATAGTATTTCCATAAATACCCTTGTGCCTTTACAAGATAATGGTCACTCAGATGTACACAACCAGACGAGGTTTCACATTTCCTCTATCTCACAGCTCTGGAGCTTCAAGTCTTGGTATCATTATCTTTGAGTTTATCATCACACAATGTTCTTGCTTAATGATGCTTGAAATATCTTCATGTTTATTACCATCATCAAAGATTTGATAAGATAAACCACCGGTGAACCTTTGAAATAGAAGTCTTCACTTGAATTTCGTTTGACCACATTGTTAGCTTCAATGATATGACTTGATCTTCAAAAGGATAGCTTAGCTTGATAAAACATCTTGAGCATATTGGACCACTTGAGATATCTTCAACAGATAAGGACTTCACTTGATATTAAATGTTATGATCATCAAAACCAAACAAATAATTAGTTAGGTGAAGCTTTGATATCAAAAAGATTTACCACCTTGGATCAACTTGACAATACTTGCAAGCGCATAAATCCACATAATCAAGTGGGTTGGAGCTGAGGCCTTCGAAAAATCCATGACTAATAATATCTATTTTGACTGGCCAAATACTCAAATGACCAAGGTCTGATCCATCGGACACAAAGTATAAAATCAGTTCACATGTTAAAAGCAATGTATAATCTCTGATCTCCACTTTTTATTATACTCATCTTAAATCTTGAACAAGTCGTTGGAGTGCTATACCCATTAAACTATCAATTCGTATTTATGACAGATTTTACTCGCGAGTATCTATAGGTATAAAAATTTTACCAAAAACGATGCAAAAAATGTATTACAAAAGAAAAAATAAAACAAAACTCAACTCAAATGACAATGCAAAAAATATATTTAACACATAGCTATTCTAAATTGGCTGCTGCATTTTTTAATTTTTTAGATTTAATTTCTCTGTTTTAATAGTATAAAATTTGTATACTTTAAATTAATTACAAATTATCTCATGTGTTATTTTAGATTGATTATGATTTGTCAAAAAATAATAATAATTAGAATTGAAGTTAGTCTTTTATGTAGCATGATAATTTATGATTTTGTTGATAATTGGTGGAATAAACTATTCCTATCTTTTCAATGTATTAAAATTAAAATCATATGATTTTTGTTGAAAAAAGCAACAATACTATTCCGAAAAAGACATAATTAATTCGTGCATCTCACGATTTGAAGATCTAATCATCTCAGACAGTGATGATTAAGAACTAATAGAATATTATAGAAGATTAATCTTATCTCTAACACAAATTGTTTGTATTAATATTAACGCACAAGGGTTTATCATAAACCAGATTAGACATATGACATGGATATAGAAGCTGACAAGGCCAATCTTATCCTCAATATTTTTTGTTCTCAAAAGAATATTTCAATAATTTTATTATTATCCATTTGGTGCCACTTGTAGTTGTTTTATTTTATTTTATTATAAACCACTTGTAGTTTGTGTTGGCCCATTTCTTTAATATTATTCGATGAAAAAAATATAATAATGTTGATAATATCCATTGATGTGAAAATATTAAGTGCTTGAAAACTACATATGATGTGGTCAAGAATGCACAATTTCTACATGGGGACCCTTTGTAAAATGGTTGTTTGAAATTGAAGTAATGAGTAATAAAGATGGGTAAGAGGGGACATGATTATGAAAGGTGAATCGAAGAAGATTAATTAACTAGTATTAGTGGTTTTGTTTTTTTATAGTAAAAAAATATCATAAAGGAGATACAAGGGGTATTCCAAACAAACAAAATTACAAACACAAGAAACATTTATATAGATGTCAAACTACTTTCGATAAACAATAAAAACTTCAACCATTACACAAAATCCTACAAAAAATTAATTGAATTCTTACACCACTTATAATAATTACATCTAATCTTCTTTTTTGAGGTCAAAGCCAACTACCACGGAGAGGAATTGATAACTCTATGAAAGATCTCATTTGGATCGGCAATACCATCGTTGAGCATCACTTTATTTCTACTCCACCAAAAGCACCAAGATGTTTCCATCCAAATTAAACAAGCATTAGATTTTGACAGTTTCCTTATCAAAATTAAAAACCACGCAAGCAAATGTTCACTGCAGCTTGATACAATTGGGATGGAAATTCTCATCCAAGACTCCACCTTCTTCCAAACCAATTTGGTTTGCGGACAAGACCAGAACAAGTGATCAAGATCTTCATCAGCATGGAAACAAAAACCATAAACTTTATTGTGGCAGTTTGAGATTACACCTCTAACAGCTAAATTAGCACGCGTAGGTAGTTTGTTCAGCAAGAGACGCCAACCAAAAAATTTAACCTTTAATAGAATGTGCGATTGACACAAGATCTCCAACGCCACCTTCACGTTTTGATCCAAAACAAAGCACCCTGAAGCTCTAATTATTATGTCATAACAAGATTTGACACTAAATGAATTAAGCTCATTTCTTAGCCAGCCTACTGCGTCAATGATTCCAAATGAGGGCTTTGCCTCAGCTAGAAGCAGCTTGAATTCATGAAGTTGGTCTGAGTCGCAACCCTCTTGATCCAAGAAAATACGACAGTAGTCCCACTGTCATTGTTCATGAACCTACATTCCAGAATCTTTAATAGCAGCTTGTTTCAAGCTAGAAGAGTCGTAAAGATCGGGATACAAGTTCTTCAAGTTTAAAAAACCCAACCATGGTAAAAACCAAAAGGAGAAAGTGCCTCTGTCGCCTAACTTCCACGACAATTGATTGAAAAAACCTTCAGATTTAATGGAATATCCAATTATCATGATGTCCTTCCACCATAGTTAATGATTTTTAAATGCAGTATATTCTCAATGGCTTTTCCATTCTTTTTTTTATATAAAATAAAAAAAAGGTTAGATAAATAACATAACATTTTAGTTAAAAGATAGCAGATTATGTAAGAACACCACCAACCTTGCACCAAATTGTTCTCGACTTGCAATCTATCCTAGAGATTAGGGGTGGCAAAACAGGCTAGGTCCGCCCGTTTAACCCACCATTTTTGGCGGGTTAGGGCGAGGTTTTAGACTCAGTGTCTTAAGTTGGTCTGCACCATCTAACCCACTTTTAAAACAGGACGAGGGTGGGACGGGGCGAGTTTTGCCCGCGGGATTTCTGTTAAAAAAATAAATTTTTTTACTTGGAATTAAAACAATATTAATGTGGCATGTAGTAGACATACTTTCAAAACAACCCTCATTTCTTCAAACCCTAATGTTTATTTTTCACATAATCACAAGCACCTCATTTTGATGACATTAATTGGTGTTTGCTTCTTTTTTTATTATCACTCATAGTAGGAAAAGTCTTTATTGTAAAACATAAAAAATAAATTCTTTTATATTTTGTATTACTCATTGTCATTGGTGTCGGGTTCTAAAGCTATAAGGTAAGTTTTGCACAGAGGGGTTTGTTTCTCATTATGATAATAAAATTTTGATTTGTATTTTATTCTATTTGAGTTCTCCTTTTATTTATTTTTTGACACTGAAATGCTCAACTAAGTGCTTATTATTTGTATTGAAAAATTTTAATTAATGAAGCTTTGATTTTTCTTGGATTGTTTTATTTTTGAGATGATTCCATTATTAAATATTGATAAATCTACTTAGTTGTCTTTGTTTACCTTGTGCTAGTTTGTTTTCTTGATTTGTGTCCCGAGATGTCCTTAACTAGATTGTGCTTGTTGATTTTTTGAACCAAAAGAATTATTTTAGGATTTTAGTGTTTGTTTTAATTTTTTGGTATTATAGTTACGCTTTTTGTTTATGTTGAAGAATATGACATTTACATTAAGACTTGTTAAAATTTTACTATGCGTTATTAAAATTTGTCGGTCTCTTTTCTAATGATTAAAAGTTTTGTAAATTATGTAGTAAATTAAATTGTAAGAAAAAAATTGGCAGGTCACTCCGCCAACTCGTTAGTAAATGGAGCGGACTTGACTTTTGAGCTCAGACGCCTAAGTTGGTCCGCCCCGCCCCGCTTTTGGACAAACTTAAATGGAGCGGGCCTAAACGGGACGGGTCGTCTGCTTTGCCACCCCTACTAGAGATCTTTTCCAAACTTCTTTATGTTTCATTATTTTCATGAAAAATTCTTTAATTATCAATGTTTGAGTTTTATAATGTAGTGTTCAAGATATATAGTGGTGGTATTCGCATTCTTATTGTATAGAGAAGGTTTTTTTTTCATCGGTGTGTTGACAATATCTTGAGCGTTGTTACTTTAAGAATGTACTTCAAAGATTTGTAGAAAAAACTGAGTTACTTTTCCTCGATTCTTATGTAAAACCGAGAGGTAAAAGGTTATTTCTTTTTTAATTTAAAAAATAAATCAAAACACGGATATTTCCCCTCGATTTCTAAATAAACCGAGGTGATAAATCACTTCTACTGCAAAAAGATGGTGAATGGTGAAAAATTTAAAGTAACATGTATTCTTTCCTTTTTCAATTTTTTACCATTCACCAATTTCTTTGTGTGTTTCAATATTCAAACAAAGAACTATATTCAAAACAAAATTTTCAAGATCTTGTTTTGTGAAATAATAACATTGCTTGGAATATATTTTTAATATGATTAAGAATAAATTTCTCGATGTTGTCGGGCGAGAAAAGCAATACATTATAGAATATTTTCTTTGACTGACAAAATTGGAAAGTTATTCTAAAATATAAGAATGGTCTTGCAAGATGTAAAAAGAACAACAACAACAATATTATGTGAGATAGATTGCAAGAACATAAAATTGTTTTATTCATGGTTGGTATTAGAACAACAACAACACATAACCTTGAAAGATTTCTTAACTAATTAAGAAAACTTGAAGATTTTTCTGTCTTACAATCGTTCTAAAAAATGATGCTTACGAGTTTGGAGCAACTGTAGATGAGTTAGGATTATGATACAACTTGATGTACTAATACTTTTGTAGTTAAATCTGGATATCTAACCCCTGAGTTGTTAATCAAACCGAATTAATATATTTTTTAATTTTTAAATAAAAAGAAATGAGCCAATTTTACAAAAATAAAAGCATAAATTGTAGTTGTTGGGATTCGAAGCATGTCATCTGAATTAGTTTTATCTTCGGTTGTCTACTAAAACCAAAGAAATATATGATATTAAAAAAAATATAAAAAATAAAACGTAGTGCGTCCCTTAGTTTTTTGTTGGGTAAGGTGAAAACGTTGTCATAACATTTATTATTTGCAGTAATGAATTCGTTAATCTCAACGTCTTTCTTGATAACTTATTTTATAGTCTTTCTAGGTCTTTCTCTTCCTTTAGTTGTTTGATTTCTCTTTATCTAATTTACTCTCCATACTACTGAATTTACAAATCTTTTCTTTACATGCCCAAAGTCTATTTTTCATCATCTTCTCTATTATAAGTGTTACCCAACACTCTCTAATATTTTTACTTCTAACCTATATATAATGTTGGGGAGGTTTTTTTCACTACAAGAAAACATGATATTAGCTAGGGGCATGGCTAGGGGGAAAACCCCTCGCTAAAACAAATCAGGTTGTTTGGGGTTAAACCCCTCACAAAATACAAAACAGGAAAAAAAAATAATAAAAATAGTTTCCTAGGGGATACCCCTCGCAAACAAGGAGGGAAATTTTTTTGATTTGAAATATGTTTTTACTATGGGTCAGTGCAGAAATTAGTGGAAATTATGGTCATTTGCGAGGGGGCAACCCCTCACCACGTCATGCGTAGTAATTTGCGAGGGGCCACCCCTCACCAGCTGTCATGCTTTAGTCAAATCCACCTGCAAAAGCATTTATTTTGCTGCCACATAACCTACAACACGTCAACACTGTCTAGGGGTATCCCCTTGCAAATTCAATATTCCTTGCCTGCGTGGAGTAACCCCTCGCAAGTGCTGACACGTCAATGTAACCGTTGGGGGTGGCGTGGGGCAGCCTCTCGCAAAAGACCATCATAAATTAACTCAGCAAATTCCAACAAATGTAATAATACCAGTCAAATTTATTTAAGTTTTCTTCTTCTCCTTTCTTCCTCCATTTTTCTTCTTTTATCTTTCATCTTCCACCATTTTTCTTCTCACTCCATAAAATCAAATTTAAGTATTTTTTGTATGTTATATTATTTTTGTATTTTGTAATTAATTTTATTTTTTAGATTTATTAATTAATTTTATTTATTTATTTACTGTGTTGCATGTATATTGTTGATAATATATAAAGCACTCAAATTTTTCCTAAAAGGAGCTACAAATTTAGGGGAGCATCAAAAGGTACATATTTATTTTTTTCCTTAAGACTTTAGAAAGTATTTATTTTTTAAAATATTAATATAATTTAGTAATATATTTATAAGAAACATATTATTGTTGTAAAAAGTATGTAATTTGTAAAAATATGTTATAATTTGTAATTTGTAAAAATATATTATAATTTAGTAATATATTATATAATATAAAATATTTAAATTTGTAGAAACATAATATATATATAATATTGTTGTAAAGCATGTAAATTTGTAAAAATATGTTATAATGTGTAAAGTTGTAAAATATTTTATACTTTAATAACATATTATATAATATTTGTAGAAACATATAAATCTATAATTTGTAAGTTAAAATATGTTATAAAGTATGTAAATTTGTAGAAACATAATATATAATATTTTTTATGTATAAAGTATGTTATATATTTTGGTAATATATTTATTAAAATTATGAATTAATCATAACAGTATATAATTTGTAAGCTATTTTAGATAAAAAAACATTAATAACGTATTAAACATATGTATTAAAAAATATAGATTTTTTTTAGAGAAAAAAGTATATCTTAGATTTATATGATGTATTAGTTAGGTCAATAATCATATGTTTGTAGGTAGATCAACTCCCCTTTTCTTAAATTTAAATTTAAACATGAACAACATTACACATGTGCAGTGTGGAATATTACCAGTTCTATCGCAGTTGGATGTATGATAGAACGTATCTAGGAAGACGCGGGCTTAAACCACATTTTAAAGAAGGAGTTATTGTGTTTCTTACTTATGCGTTTGCTCAAGAATGTTGTCGAATCGAAGGAGGGGTAAGATGCCCGTGTTTAAAGTGTGGTTGCAGAAATATAATTAGTGACCCAAATGAAGTGAAACGTCACTTGGAGAAAGATGGTTTTAGGCCAAATTATTGGGTGTGGTATTCTAATGGAGAAATACTGCCAGAGATGAATAGAGAGGCTTCAAGAAGTCAAACACATATTGGAGTTGAGATAGGTAGAGAGGCATCAAGTAGTCAATCACATTTACAAGACCATAAACAATTTAATCTCATAGATGATATGGTTGGTGATGCATTAGGGGTGGATGTGACTTATGATGAACCTCAAGATTTTGATGCAGATGAGCTCCCAAATGAGGAAGCGCAAAAGTTTTATCAATTGTTGAAAGAAATAAATATACCACTGTTTGAGGGGTCTTCTGACTCTATGTTATCCATGTGTGTGAGACTCTTGGCTGCGAAGTCAAATTGGAATGTTCCTGATCAGTGTTTAGAATTCTTTGCAAAAATGATGTTGGATGCGACTCTTGTGAAAGAAAACATGCCTACAAGTTATTATAATGCGAAGAGAATGGTGTCGAAGTTGGGACTAAAAGTGAAAAATATTGATTGTTGCATTGGAGGTTGTATGTTGTTTTATGATAATGAGTTTGGTACAAATGATGGGGGATTGGAGGAATGTAAGTTTTGTCAGAGTTCGAGGTATTTAGCTCACAGTAAAGGTGTTGACCAAAAACAAAAACGAGTTGCAGTGAAGTCCATGTTCTATCTGCCAATAATTCCTAGATTGCAAATGATGTTTGCGTCAATTCATAGTGCAAGCCAAATGACATGGAATCATACAAATTCCAATAGTTCAGGCATGATGCGACATCCATCTGATGGTGAAGCATGGAAACACTTTGATAGAGTACATACAAATTTTGCAGCAGAACCCATAAATGTCAGGCTCAGATGGTTTTACTCCTTATATCCAATCATCAGCAATTGCTTATTCTTGTTGGCCAGTTATTGTTACCCTGTACAATATCCCTCCTGAGATGTGCATTACGAAACCTTACATGTTTTTGACATGCCTCATTCCAGGACCGTCGAGTCCAAAAGCGAGAATAGATGTTTATTTGCAACCTTTAATTGATGATTTGAAGAGGTTGTGGACTGGAGAATGGACTTATGATGTGTTTCGCAGATAAAACTTTAATATGCGAGCTGCTTTGATGTGGATAATTATTGACTTTCCTGCATATGGCATGTTGTCTGGTTGGGGTACGCATGGCAAAATGGGATTTATGCATTGCATGGGACACACAAAAGTGTTTACTTTGAAAATGGGTGGTAAAAGTTCATGGTTTGACTGTCACCGTAGATTCTTACCTATGAACCATGTTTTTAGAAGAAAAAAAAGAATGCTTTTAGAAAAGGAATAAAATTAACAGATCTTCCTCCCCTTCGTCTGTCATCGACTGAAGTATGGAATAGTGTTAGTGACCTGCCAAAATTCATAGATAATGGTAAAACATGCAAAATTCCAGGATATGGGGATACTCACAATTGGACAAAAAGAAATATTTTTTTGGACCTCCAATATTGGAAGGATAATTTGTTGTGACATAATCTTGATGTTATGCATATTGAGAAGAATTTTTTTGATAATGTATTTAACATAATGATGGATGTCCAAGGCAAGACAAAAGATAATGAGAAGGCTAGAAAGGACTTGGAACTTTTGTGTAATCGAAAATACTTGGATTTAAAACCTCAACCAAATGGAAAGTTATTAAAACCCAAGGCTTGTTACACTCTTACTCCCCAAGAAGCAAAAGCAGTATGTCGATGGTTAAATGAGTTGAGGATGCCCGATGGTTATTCTTCTAACTTAGCAAGATGTGCTGATGCAAAAACAGGAAAGCTGCATGGAATGAAAAGTCATGATTTTCATGTTTTCATGGAACAATTGCTTCCAATTGCATTCGGTTCACTTCCTAAGCATGTTCTTAATCCACTAATTGAGATTGGTCAATTTTTTAAATACATTTAAGCATCAACTTTACGAGTGAATTACATCTTTAAGTTGGACCAAAATATTCCCATCATTCTCTGCAAGTTAGAGCAAATATTTCCCCCATGTTTCTTTGATTCTATGGAGAATCTCCCTGTGCATCTTGGTTACGAAGCTTACCTTGGTAGACCTATTCAATATAGATGGATGTATCCATTTGAATGATTCATAGGTGATTTAAAGCGATCGCTGAAAAATAAGGCAAAAGTTGAGGGATCAATATGTGCACATTATTTGCATCGAGAAACTTCACATTTTTGCTCTCATTATTTCAATCATATGATGTTGACTCCGAGAATCATAAGGAATGAAGTTCACTTTAGTGAAAGAAGTCAATTCACCTTATCGGTTTTTGGCCGTCCCGATCATCCTTCTGGAAAGACAAGTGTGCATTGGTTGTCTGAAAAAGAAATGCAATCTGCTCATGTTCATGTGTTGATTAAATGCGTTGAAGTTAAACCATATCTTGAGTAAGTATATTAAATTAAGTTTGTATTTTTTTTGTTAAATATACTTGTCAGTTTAACATAGATTTTTTCTTCTTTGAAATAAGGCATTTAATACTTATTATTTTCAAAGCACGGGTGGACAACCATCGACGGGTTACACACATGCCTATTTTCCTGCATGGTTCAAGCAACAATTACATTGGATTGTTGCACCAAGTCCTGAAATAATTCATTTGAGAAGTTTATCTGAAGGCCTACATCAGCGTGCAAATGAATGGCACACATACTTTGTAAACAAATATAAATTTCACACTCAAACATGGACAAAAGGGAAGAAAACAATAAATAGTGATGTAGTTGTAAAAGGAGTTATAGAGGGTGGTGGGGACGACTTTTATGGTGTTATCACACATATTTATAAGTTGGTATATAATTATATGGAATCGAAAAATAAATTTGTCCTATTTTATTGTGATTGGTATGATCCATCTTCCAGAGGAACTAAAATAGATGAAAAAAATATATAACATTGTTGAGATACGAATGGATAGAAAGTACAAAGAGTATGACCCTTTCATAATGGCACATAATGTTAGACAAGTTTACTATGTTCCTTATCCTTCAATTCAACCAAGTAAACAAGGATGATGTGTTGTAATCAAGTCCAATCCAATGGGTTATATTGAATCTGACAGTGTAATGGAAGATGATGTTGCATACCAAGATGATGAGATTTCACCAGTGAATGAGGTAATTGAAATTGAGGAGATTACAAGTTTGGGTGATACTGTAGTTGTGGGTCAACAAGTTGATGCAACCATCTTGTTATCAGCAAATCATGTCGAAGAAGAGGAAGAATAGTCAGGAGACTTTGAAGACAACAATATCGTATCTGATGAAGACAATGATGATTACGATGATGAATAAATTAAATAATATGTATTATGTAATTATACTATTGTGTAATAATACTACTATGTAATATGTATTGTTATATATAATACTATTGTGTAATTGCTTGAATTAATTTACTTTTGTCATTTTATGAAATATTTTAGTTTAAAAATGCCACCCCGAAGTGAGGAAAAGGGTAAGGGTAAGGCTCGCCGCACAAGGTTTATTGTAGAAGAGGTTCCTGATTCGTCTATGTTTATTCCTATGCCACTTTTGAGTCAGGTTCATCCTACTCCATTGCCTGGGCACCCTACTCCACCGCCTATGCAGACTTCACCCATGTCTGGTGGATCTTTCACCGAATTACTATCCACACCCGATTTTCCTTCATTCCCACCGATATCTGCGCCGACCTTTATTAGTCCTCCTAGATATGCACCTATTATGCATCCCAGTACCCCGCATCCCTTATATTTTCCGATGCCTTCCATGCATTCAAGCGGGTCTAGCTTTCCGATGCCTTCCATGCAGTATTTTATGCCATATATGGAGGCTGGTGGATCTGGCATGCCACATTCATCACCCGTGCATTCTACGCATGATGAGCAGGATGATGAGGGTGATACTAGTGCTCATGGTCATAGAGGTACCAGTTCTTATGCTCATGGAGATACTAGTGCTCCTGATAGTGCTCATGAGGACACATATTCTGAGAAATGCAAAGCCCCAAACAATTAGGAAATATAAGGGCAGATATGTCATTCGTTGCGATGGAGGAAGGTATGTTTTATATATTATTTTTTAAAAATTTAAATTTGAGTTTTTTTTAATGTCAATACTAACTCAAGATTTTTTTGTTTAGCCTTATACCATCACACCAGGCAGTATCGTGTATAACAGAAGTTATTAAAGAAAAGTATAAAAAGTTTTGGCCGACATATGGAGCACTTCTCGAAAAAGAAAAGGAAGATTGGTTTAGTTTATTTCAGGTATAAAAGTAACTATTATTTTAATTTCTTATATATTTAGTTTATTTCATGATTTTACATTATTTAATTTTTTAAAAATTCATAAAACAATGTATGAGAAATGTGCTTGGGACTTTACAGAGCAGCAACAAGTAAGAGAAAATTTTGATACAAAATGTGCTGCTCGATTATCCGACACGCTTAGACGTGTTCGAATTAAATGGGAAAGTAAAGAAACACGTCCCTGTTGGATAGATGAAGATGTATTTAAGCAACTTATTGACCATTGGAATTCGGAAAGTTTTAAGCAAGTATCTGAAACAAAAAAAAAGGGCATTTGAAGTTGGTGGCTGCAACTACGCAGCAGGAAGTATTAGTGTTGTTGAAATTGCACATAGGCTGGTAAATTTATTTATGTTTTTACTTAAGTTTTCATTTAAAATTTAGATTAAAACTAACTATTTTTTCATCTAGAGACTCATCAAGAAAAATGGGGAGTTTGTCGATAAACGCTCAAAGGACACTCAAGTAAGTTTTGCTAAAATTTAGTCATTTTATTTCTTTCTTTTATAACATTTTATTTAGTCATCTTATTTAAATTATTATAACATCTAACTTTTTTTTATAGGAGGAGTATGATCGAAAACTTGCACTTTCTTTATCTGAGCATCTTGAGTTACCTCCACCACCACAGGGATACCCTATTGATCCTTGTCTAGATTTTCAGACTTGGTATGATGCTACTCACGGGAAGAGGGAAAATGGAATGGTGTATGATGCTGGAGGGTATGTCAAAACAATTAAGCGGCGTGATAGGACTTTCATGATGAGACTTGATGATGGAGAAGGATCATCACGTCCACCTATATTAACCGCTGATATGCTTGAAACTGTGAGAAATTTGGCGTAGACCGAGGCAACATGTGAGGCAGTAGCTAGAAAAGCAGAGATGGAGGAAATGAGGAGAAGACAAGCAGAGATGGAGGAAGAATTGAGGAGGAAAACATCAGAGTATGAGGAAGCAATGCAGATTGCAAATGAGCGCGCATTGAAATTTGAACAATTTATGGTCTTGCATATGAATCAAGGTGTGAGAGGAAGAGATGAGGATGATGATGAAGAAGTTGATTAAATTTGTTAAAATATAAAACTTTTAATATGTATTTTTATATTTTATTTTATTTTTGTCATGAATTATTTTTATTTTGATGATGGATTTGGATATTTATGTTTATTATTATATTTTACAAAATATATTTAGTTTATTTATTATATAATTATATTAAAATATATATTTTTTATTATATAATTATATTATTCTAATTATAATAATATAATTAAATAATATAATTATAAATTTAATAAAAATTTATTATATACTTATATATTATTCTAACTATAATAATATAATTAAATAGTATAATTATAAAATTTAATAAAAATTTATTATATTATTATTCTAATTATAACAATATAATTAAAATAATATAAGTATAAATTATATAAAAAATATTATAATCATTATTTAGGGGTTAAATCTCTCCCAAATTCTAAAACGTAGGACAATTTGCTAGGGGCTATACCCCTCACAAAATTATGACACAGACATCTAGGGATTTTACCCCTCACTAAATTCAAAAAGCAGGTAAGTTAGCTAGGGTTTACCCCTTTGTGAATTATTTGACACGTATGTGCCCCTCTGTGGCTCTAGTCTATGTCTATGTCTGCAGCGTAATAGTCTGAATTTTTTCATGACATTTTGTGAGAGGCTTACCCCCTAGCCAAATTTGCGAGGGGTTTATCTCCTAACCAATAATTTGCGATGCCTTGATTAGCTAGGGGCCCTGTCCCCTCACAAATTGATGCTTTGTGATGAATTTTTTGCTTTAGTGAGGGGTTTAACCCCTAGCTATATACAGTTTTTCTTGTAGTGTTTTCATAGGGAGCATTGAACATTGTGGGACTTTTTTCTTGAGCAACATCTTTGTGAGAAATACATCATATACTCACAAAAAACTTTAAAGTGATAGGTGTGAGTTCTCCCACTTATAAATGTTCAAGTTTTCACATTTTTAGTCAATGTAGGACTATTACTCATACTACTCATACTCATTATATTTAACCTTTAAATCTATTTAAAAGAAGAAAAAAAAGTCCCTAAATATAAATTTCATTGCAACTTATTAAATACATAAACAAATATCATGTTTCGTAATACTAATTTAGTTTGGAATAATAATAATAATAATAATAATAATAATAATAATAATAATAATAATAATAATAATAATAATAATAATAATAATAATAATAATAATTAACAACACAAAATAAACATTTTTTTATATTGGAGTAGAGATGTAAATTGAACTTGGATTTTCCTAACACATCATTAAAGAATACTACCTTCTTACTTAATAAGCATAAATATGAACTAGACTTATAAATAGAGATAGATGTAGTACCTAATATGAGAAGGATGGATGCATATTTTGAATGGAAAAAAGAAAAAAAGACAAAATGGAGGTTGGTTTCTCAATTCTATCACAACATGTTGACAAAATAGATTTTTAGGAGTGAAGCTTACTAGATTTATATTTAAAAAAAATTGGAGTTGCATTACCAGTTTTAGCAAAAAAAAAAAATTTTAAAATACAATTTCTTTAGATATGATATGGCTCAAACACGTGTCTTAAGGTAGAAGTCATCTCACTCAACCATGGTTAAACAAATCACATACTACATTCATTCATCTCTTCCTATATATTGCCATTGTTAAACACACAACAATCAAAAACTCCACTCACTCACTCACTTATTGATTCCTTAACTATGATCAAGATTCCAAACGTTAAAATCCCGGAATGGGACACGACACAATACGAGGGAGGATCATTCTTAAACCCTTTCATTTCAAACGACTCCGACACACAATTTTCCATTACCGAAGATTTCGACTTACCTCTTCATCTTTTCTCTACCGACCATTTCCGAATGTTCGAATACAAAGTTAGAAAATGCCAGCGTGGCAGGTCGCACGACTGGACGGAATGTCCGTACTCTCATCCCGGCGAGAAGGCTCGCCGGAGAGACCCTCGGAAGTTTCATTACTCCGGGACACCTTGCTCGGAGTTTCGCAGATTAGGAAACTGTACCAAAGGTGATTCATGTTACTTCGCGCATGGTGTTTTCGAATGCTGGCTTCATCCTTCTCGTTACAGGACACAGCTTTGTAACGACGGGACCGCTTGTCGCCGGCGTGTCTGTTTCTTTGCTCACACCATTGATCAGCTTCGGCTCTCAGGTAAGGCTTCACCGGAAACATTTGTTTCTTCTCCTACTTCGGTTCTTGATTCTCCTCCGGGAAACTCACGATACGGTGTCGTTCCGGCGAATATGCGGGAATTAGTTGACTGCATGAGAGATGTTCGAATTATGGATTCGGGTCGGGTTGGATCTCCGCCGGGTGGGTTTTTTAGTCTTCCATCAAGATATGAAGGGGTTTGTATGGAGAGGGTGGAATCTGGAAGAGATCTCAGAGCCAAAAACTATGGGAAATTCAGTACGATGAACTTCAACGACGGTGCTGTTTCGGTTCCTGTTCCTGATTTTGGATGGGTTTCGGAACTGGTTAACTGAGTTTGGGATTGAAGAGTATGATTCTGCTTTGTATAGATGATGAATGATGCAGAAAGGAAGAAGAATCTTTGTGCATAGGTGAGAGGAGCATGAGATGTTCATTTTCTAACGTTTAGTTTTCTTCTTGAGTTAAGGATTTGTTGAAGATTGAATAGCATTTGATTGTCTTCATTGTTATTTTTAACTCGTATTATTGTCTTCATCTTTTCTTGTTTTGTTGTTTTTGATGTTTATATTTTTTCTTGAGTTACGGGTTATTTTTTCTTTCTAGAATGAATATGAACTCTTATACCTCTTTCTTTATCATTTCACTTATATAGGTTTCCGTTTGAACAAATGAATATAATTATAATAACTCGAGTGCATTTAGCATCATAAGACCTCAACTCATTTATTTTCGGACACGCAAAACCCTTAAAGAACGTGTAAATCAAAATAGTCGAGGTGAAACAATTTCCAAGTCATATGAGTAAACTCACCACGACATGTTTGGTAGTTGAGATCATCATACCACGAGGTCGACTCAGTTTTGAGTTAGAAATATTGACTCAGTTTTGAGTTAGAAATATTGACTCAGCTTCGAGTCTTATAACAAATTCAGACAAAAATTATGAATCCAAATCTCAGGCCAAGAACGGACAAGACAATGAAAATCAATAATATAGTAACATATATAACGGTTAATGGCATAAAGGACGAATGTATGAAAAATAATTGTAAATACACTAGCAGATGAACAAAAAAGATCATCACTTATTCACATATCTGAAAAATTGAGGCTTTTCTAGTTCATTGTAGTCAAGGCCATAATTATTGTACTAATTGCAAGTACATTTGGTATAATAGTGGGGTCTCAGTCAAATTGACTTAGACCACACTCTCACTTAAAACTTTTGTTAGCCTAACCACCATTTCATAATGGTAAGGGCTGTTGTTAATAGTTACAACAACGACCAAGATGTCATAGCAGAGACACAAGCTGCTATGGAAGAGTTACGTCGACAGAATAAATTCTTATAAAACAGCGTTCTTAATCTTCAACAACAACATCTAGAGAGCGACGAACAAGAGTGTATAAAGGCATTGAATATTCAACCTCTTTTCATCGAGATTTAGGATACACTTGTCCCATATAACTTCAAGCCTTCCTCCTTGTGACCTACGACGGAAAAAGCAACCCACGGGAACATGTTACCGCCGTCAATACCCAAATGGTAATAATATGGCCAACATACTCACTCAAATGAAAGCTTCTTTCTGGAACATTGAAGGAGGAACCTCTGCACTGATATATGAACCTTATCAGGTTTTCCATAACCAGTTATCAAGATCTCTCAAGAAAGCTAATCCACGAATATTTTGCAAGCAAACACCGCAATATGTCTATAACGAGCCTATTCAACATAAAATAGGGACATATCAAGTCCTTGCGGGAATATATGGCGAGATTCAAGGAGGTTTCCATTAAGGTGATAAATCCCCAATCGAGAAATATTCGTAGGCATTTTCTAAAATGGACTTAAAGACAGACATTTCAATGAATCCACTGCCCATAAATCACCAAACTTGATGGAAGAAATCATGGCAATTATGGAATGTTACATCAAGGGTAAGGAAGGAAATTCCTAGAAGAGGACCAAAGATGCAAAAGAGCAAATAGGCAGAGGATCTGAATCCCCCTGTCACTGTAGAAACTATTCCATAGAGTCTGTGAGATATTTGATCGAACTCTAGTATGGTCGAAGGGTAGCTTCTGGTTCGACAGGAATTAAGTATGAGGTCGAAGTCTGTTCGCATGCTGTTGTCGAAGATAATGTGTGTTTTAGTCGAAGTTTATTCTAACATGCATTAGTCAATATTGCTAGGTTGTTAGCATGTTGAATTGGGCCTTGATTGTAAGCCCAATTGCTTAAGTTAGCTTGTACCCTAAGTTAGCTTGTAATGAGTAATTATTAAAAAGCCCATTAGGTTAGTGTGCTATTTTTCTTATAAATAGGATGCTAGTTTCTCAATCTTGGTATAAGGAAAAATAGGAAGATAAAATCCTAATTTCAAGTGAGAGAGGTTATTTTGTTATTCTTGTATACTTGTAATCTTGTTATAAGAGAAAGGAAAAAATAACGGTTTATAACTAATCCTTGTTGTTCCTTGTTGTTTTACCTTGTCTTCTTTGTTAACCCTAACCCCTGTGTGTTTCTTGATCATTAAGAAACTGGTTTATACTTTGTTATAAGGTATTCGATTTACAACAAATTGGTGCGGTGAGCGTGGATAAGATGCCTTCAACAAAGTATGAGATTGAAAAGTTCACCGGAGTGAACGACTTCGACCTGTGGCGTTTAAAGATGAAAGCCCCACATGTTCAGCAGGGTTGTTTGGAAGCGTTGAAGGGTGAGGCATCCATGAATGTTGCGTTAACGGAAACAGAAAAGACAGACATGATCGAGAAATCCCACAATACAATATTGTTGAGTCTTGATGTAACACGGTGGGAGAACTGACTTGGTATTTTTGTTTGACAAAAACATGTGCGGATAGCAAGAGTCGCCACCGACTTTTATTTTATCCAATAGGAAAGGCTATAAAAGAACAGGAAAGACCTTTTTGAAAAGATTTTGAGTTCGGGGGGTAGGTTATATAAAGGGAAGGTGTTAGCACCCTTTATATCCATGGTTATCCATGGGCTCTTAGTTACTTAGCTCACTTGTTTGTTTGAAAAGTAATGTGAAGTGTATGTTTAGAAAAGATTTTCAGAAGTTCTTTATAGTGATCCTCGTATGGATGTATACAAAGCCTTGAGTTTGGAAATATTTTGAAAGTGGGGTGTAAAGAATGTTTTTTTGAAAAAAGTGAGCAAGTATTTAAGTGCTACCTACCCTAAGTTTGTAAGGTCTTTCTTATTATTTATTTCCTTTAAGGGTAAGATTGTCCTTACTATTAGTGAGTAAGTAGTCTTTACCTTGGATGTTAAGGGACGGGCGTAGGGTCATCGTATGATCAAAGAAGGCAACATGTAGGGGTGTCTTAGTAATTCGAAGGGACTATCATCATTTTTGTAGGGCCATTGAGGGACAAGATCATTTATTCCGTAGGCAACTTCGAAGGGACTATGATCCTTTTAACTTTAAAGGGACTCGATGATTTATCTGTTTGCAGGGACATCGCTTAAGACACCCCTACGTTCGAGGGACTTGACCATATTAAGGCAACTAAGATGGGTAACCCTAGGAGGTGTAGATGGCGATCGTAGAACGATCGACTTACGTGTGTGAATGATTATTTTCAGATATTTCTTTTATTATTGATTCTCTAAGTCCAACTTATTCAATTAGATCTTTTCGCGCCCCAGATTACTAACCAAGCAATTAAATATTTACGGAAATAATAAAAAAACAAGAAATAAAGTCCTAAATTATTACACGGCTTCGGGGCAATTACATAATAATTGGTGCGAAAAAATAAATTACATAAGGAAAATCCTATACAATCCTCTAAATAATATAAACAAAGCAATGAAAATAAATTAAATTAGGAAATTAATTGTTTTAAAAAAAAGATCAAGTTTAGAAAATGAGGGTCTAATTAGGGTTAATGAAAAATTAGGGTTTTTAAATTAATCTAAACCTAGTTATATTCATTTACAATTTTAATTAATAAATTAAAAAAAGTTATGTGAGAGAAAAAAAATATAAAAATAAAATAAAATTATATTATAAAATTTATTTTAAGAAAAATAATTAGTGAGCAGTTAGTAAAGATTAATGGTTAATTAAATTAATAATAATAACTATAAAACATAAAATAAAAAAAAAAAAAAGAAATTCACTAAAAATAAATGGGGGAAGGCTTGAAAATGTTCGTACGAAGAGTTTCGACTCTTGAAAAGCTTATGCTTTAACCATGACACTTCTTGAAACCTGCATCATATCTTGCAAACAAATGATCAAAACAAACCTAAACATGATTATGAAGATCATTATGAACAGAAAATATGATAAAGCGCAATGAAATCAAAGATTAGAAAGCAAAAAAAAAAAGAATGAGAGGCGGCATGTTCATGGGATGCACTTCGTGAGGTCTCAACCTTCAAGTCTTTGTGGAATAGGTTCCTAGGATCTTGAGGAATGTGAATGGACTTGTAGAGCTGATTGAATCTTATTGCAAAGTTGTTTTAAGATTTTTCTAAAGTTCTTATGGCTTCCAAAAAAAATTTTTCTCCTCTTTTTTTCATTCTAACTTTGTTGTGTATATAAAGTAGTGTAAATTAGGGTAAACAATTGAGCTTTGGTTGGAGTTTTATGGGTTGCTTGAAAATGAAGGAGCCAATTATCATAATTGTCAAAACAAATCAAATTAAATCATACCATATTGTTTTTGAACGAATTTGGATGACTTCAATCACTTTAAATAACATATATTTGATCCCAAAATAAATCTTAAATCAAATCTTTGATTTTTTATAATTTATTTTAATTAAAAATAATTTTAAATGATAAAAATAAAAAATAATATAAAATAAATGATACAAATCAGAAAATATGGTCATTGGATCGTGAATGACTTTATCTTCAAGTTTGGGTTGCAATTTTATGGGCCCATTTGGAAAGAATGGGAGTTATGGCCCCTTTTACTTCATACACCCCTTGAAAAATTACCAACTTTGACAATGCATAACTTCCTCAATTTGAATGCTATTGAGGTGTTCTAAGACTTTTTAGAAATCTTAAGATATCCTCTAATCAACCCTTTTGGTTCCATATCCATATTTTTTACCGTTTTCAAATTATGAGCTTTGGAAAAAGTTGACTTTTTGTTGACTTTCAAAAGGACCTATAATGTCTTGGCTCATATCTTTCAAATGAAGCATTTTTAGGCTTGGCTTGTGAGACACAAAGTTTTAGAGAATTAAACTTACTTCAAAATGAGCTTTGA
This sequence comes from Lathyrus sativus, assembly GCA_963859935.3. Taxonomy (NCBI): domain Eukaryota; kingdom Viridiplantae; phylum Streptophyta; class Magnoliopsida; order Fabales; family Fabaceae; genus Lathyrus; species Lathyrus sativus. Next base: position 604,447,966 of record OZ012739.1, read on the forward strand.
ATGGGAAATTTTTGATGAAACATGAGAAAGTTATGGCTGGTCAAAGTTTAGTTGACTTTTCCTACACAAAACCCTAATTTAGGAACTTCTGATTCTTGATGATCTGAGGTTTCCCTGATGAATCATGATCGAACCTTGATCAGATGATGAATTTCACCTCGTAATCTTGATGTTGACCAAAAATCTTGAAGTTTGACTTCGAGTTGACCATTGTTGTCCTCAGTTGACTTTTTGACCAAGTTAACTGATTTTCAATTATCTGAACATCTGACTGGCCAAACTTGTGAGGAAAGCTCTGAAACTTGACATGGGGATTATTTGAAGTATGTGGGATGTTATGAAGTCCATTTTAAGTTTTAGAAGTCCATTTTGCTCGGGGAGACTCAAAACCCTAGTTCTAAGATCCACTGTTCAGGAGGAGGCTTTGATGAAACCTTCAATCCCTTTGACCAATTGCGAATCTTGTGACTATTAAGTAACCTATTGGGACACATTGTATTGAATATGGGAGGGTAAATTTTGGGGTACAACAGCTGCCCCTGTTCAATTTTCTGAAACCTGAGGAGTTAGATTGGCATGTCCGCCTTTCGTGACTTGAAGGTTGAAGAGAATTGAACACTGAAGCTCAAAAATTTTCACTCGCCGATGCGCAAAGTAATGTTGTTGGTTGGTTGTATTGCTTGAATGGGCTTAAAGATGCCATTCAGGGTAAAATATTCTTCAGATATATCTTTTGGAGGATAAAGCAGTCCAAAACGTAGATTGATGTAATCTCGGGGGATGTAGCAGCCCAAGATGTTATTTGATGTGGTCCTGTAGGATATAGCAGTCCAAGATGTTGCTATGTGTAATCCTGGAGGATAGAGTGATCCAAGATATTATCCTAGGGGTTTATAGAAGCCCAAGATATTGTTTGAGGTAGCCCTTGGGGGAATATAGCAGTCCAAGATATTGTTTGAGGTAGCCCTTGTGGGAATATAGCAGCCCAAGATGGATATAGATGTAATCTCAAGGGATGTAGCAGCCCAAGACATTGATAGATGTAATCTTAAGGGTTTTAGCAACTCAAGATATTGTTATATGTACTCCTGGAGGATAAAGCAATCCAAGATATTGTTATATACATTCCTAGAGGATAAAGCAGTCCAAGGTATTGTCCCGGGGGTTTAAAGCAGCCCGAGAATAAGTTGTTGATGACGTTCGTCTGTTGTGGAATTAACCTAAGGTTAGTTCTATGCAATGTTATGATGTATATACGCTTTGCAAGACGATATTCTTATCATAAATGAGAATGTTGTATGCGTATGATATGAAATGATGTATGTATGAATCATGTAGTTGAAACTTGTCAATAGCTTCATGTGACCACTTCCAGCTGGGGAAAATAAATCTCAATTCGTTGTTGAAGAATATGAAGACATCGTTCTCATCTTGTTTCAGCATGTAGTATTTAGGACCCTTTTTTATTTCTGTTCGTTGTGCTTTTTATTGGAAGAATAGATTCCTGAATATCCTGACTGGGGATAAGAGAGATGGATATAACTCCGATGTATTATCTGACCATGTATTAACTCTTCTGGGGATACCATATTTAAGAGGAATCTGTCTGGGATTTTGTAGAACTGGAAGTACAAGAGATTATTTGTAATGCTTTGTTGAAATAAATCCGTGAAGATTACTCTGTGGGGATGACCCTGCGAAGATTTGTTGGATATGGACTTTACTGGAGATTCTTACCTCTGATAGTCCTTCGTAAATGCTTTTATTGTAATTTCATATGTATTTTATTTTTTGGTCAACATCAATCATATTCAAAAGCATATATTCATTCAATATAATCAATGGACATTTAAGCTTAAGTAAAACGGGAAAAGAAAACTGAATTGTATTAATTTTGAAAAATGGCCTATAAACAGACAAGTTTTTAAACAATGAGACAGAAATCCTAGTAAGAGGAGTTCGTCGTAGAAAGTTTGAAAAGAGTACAAGGAAAGCAATTATGTGTAAATGATCCTATCAAGTTTCAAATCTGCTATTGCTATTATCTTCAAGCATCTCATCTCTTTGCTGTTAGAGAAGAAACAAATGGACTGATCTGCACCGTTTGAACTTGACATTTGTAGTACAACTAGTTAAGGTTACATGGGTGATCCAACGAGACATAGTCGTATGCTTTAATCCCTAACTTTTTCCTGGATTGCCCTTTCGGGTTTTCAATCCACCGGGATACCCTTTTTTGCCCAAGCCGCCTTTTCAGGTTTTCGACTTGCCGGGTGTACAATTTTTTTTAATATATATATCCCTAATTTTTGCCCGAACCTTTTTGGTTCGTTGGGATGCCCTTATTTTTGCCTAGGCCAGTCAACCTAGCGGGTTCTTTTTTTTTATGCGTAGTATTTTTTGACTACGTCCGCGTTCACAGGTTGCGGGAAATCTTCACCATCCATAGTGGCAAGTATCATGGCACCTCCAGAAAACATCCTCTTGACTACAAATGGCCCTTCATAAGTGGGAGTCCATTTTCCCCTAGGATCACCCTGTGGTAATATGATACGCTTGATTACCAAATCTCCAGCCTGGTAGACCTAATGTTTGACTTTCTTATTAAAGGCTTTAATCATAAGCTTCTGATATATCTGACCATGACAAACTGCTGCAAGCCTCTTCTCATCAATCAAATTTATCTGGTCAAGTTGAGTCTGAATCCATTCATCTTCCTCTAAGTATGCATCTCTCATAATTCTCAAAGAAGGAATCTGAACCTCAACAGGTAAAACTGCTTCCATACCATAAAAAAGAGAGAACGGGGTTGCCCCAGTTGAAGTGCGTACTATGGTACGGTAACCATGAAGAGCAAATGGTAACATCTCGTGCCAATCTTTGTATGTCACTGTCATCTTTTGCAAAATCTTCTTAATATCCTTGTTGGCGGCTTCCACTGTGCCATTCATCTTTGGTCGATATGGAGAAGAATTGTGATGTTTGATATTGAACCACGTGCAAAGTTCAGTAATCATAGTATTTTTCATATTAGTACCATTGTTCGTGATAATCCTTTCGGGGATGCCATATCTGCATATAAGATTATGCTTGATAAACCGAGCCACAACTTTCTTGGTAACAGAAGCGAATGAAGTCGCCTCTACCCATTTCGTAAAGTAATCAATAGCAACAAGAATGAAACGATGTCCATTGGAAGTTATAGGTTTGATCTCACCAATCATATCAATGCCCCACATTGCAAAAGGCCAAGGAGCAGTCAGAACATTCAATGGAACTGGAGGTACATATACTTTATCAGCATATATCTGGAATTTATGACAAGTCTTGGAATATAGATGACAATCAACTTCCATGGTAGACCAGTAGTAACATGCTCTCAGAATCTTCTTTGCCATCATATGCCCACTAGAATGAGTACCAAATATCCCATCATACATGTCTTCCATAATCTCCTTTGCTTCCTTCTTGTCCACACAACAGAGCAAAGTCGAATCGTGATTACGCTTGTACAAAATCCCATTACTCAGGAAGAACTTGGCAGAGAACCTCCTTAGAAATTTTTTGTCATTGATAGATGCCCCTTCAGGATATTCCTGAGCTTCGAGATATCTTTTTACTTCGTGAACCAAGGATTTTCTTCTACTCCCTCAATATCAACCTCATAATAGTATGCAGGTTTAGAAAATCGATCAATAGTAACTCTAGGAGCTTCATCATCCCACCTGATCTCAAACATAGATGCCATGGTAGCTAATGCATATGCCAATTGATTCTCGTCTCATGGAATATGTTCAAAATTAATCTCTTTAAAATATGGAATCAAAGACAACACATGTTCTCTGTAAGGAATGAGATTTTGATGTTTTTTGTCCCATTCTCCTTTAACCTGACTAATTACCAGGGCTGAACCCCCATATACACTTAAGAACTGGATCTTCATCTCAATGGCAGCCTTGATACCCATGATGCACGCTTCATACTCAGCCATATTATTTTTAAAATGAAAACAAAGTCTAGCAGTAAACGGTGTATAACAACCTTCAGGAGAGATAATCACAACACCAATGCCATTACCAAGTGCATTAGAAGCTCCGTCAAAAACCATAGTCCATCAGGATTCCTGTTCGGGTCCGTCATACTGTCTAGGTTCTTTAGCAACAAGCATAATATCTTCGTCTAGAAACTCAAAATTCATAGTCTGATAGTCATCCACTAGTTGATGAGCCAAATGATCAGCTACCACACTTCCTTTAATTGCTTCCTGAGTGGTATGTTGGATGTCGTATTCTGTCAAAATCATTTGCCATCTTGCTATTTGTTGGGAGAGGGCAGGTTTCTCAAATATGTACTTGATAGGATCCATCTTTGAAATTAATAAAGTGGTATGAGTCAACATATACTGTCTTATTCGGCGAGCAGCCCATGCCAAAGCACAACAAGTTTTCTCGAGTGATGAGTATCTTGTTTCACAGTCGGTAACTTTTTGCTAAGGTAGTATATTGCTTGCTCTTTTCGACCAAACTCGTCATGCTGGCCCAAAACACACCCCATTGAATTGTCTAGCACTGTTAAGTACATAATCAAGGGTCTTCCTTCAACTGGTGGCATCAGAATCAGAGGTTCTTGGAGATACTTCTTAATCTCATCAAAAGCTATCTGACATTCGTCGTTCCATTCCATTACTTGATCTTTCTTTAGCAACTTGAAGATTGGTTCACAAGTAGCAGTTAATTGGAAAATAAATCTTGCAATGTAGTTCAGGCGTCCCAAGAAACCTCTGACTTCCTTCTCAGTACGGGGAGTGGGCATATCTTGTATAACTTTTACCTTCGCGGGGTCAACTTCAATACCTTTACCACTAATAATGAAACCCAAGAGTTTACCAGATCTAACTCCAAAGGTACATTTGTTTAGATTCAATCTCAACTTGTATTTCTTCAACCTCTCAAATAACTTGTGCAGGTGGTTAAGATGTTCTTCTTCAGTCTGGGACCTGGCTATCATGTCATCAACATATACCTCTATTTCATGATGAATCATATCATAGAACAAGGCTGCCATAGCACGCTGATAAGTTTCCCCAGCATTCTTCAAATCAAATGGCATTACCTTGTAACAAAAGGTGCCCCATTGTGTGACGAATGTAGTCTTCTCCATATCTTCAGGTGCCATCTTAATCTGATTGTAACCAGAGAAACCATCCATAAAAGATAATACCTTATGTTGAGCAGTGTTGTCTACCAGAACATCAATGTGTGGAAGCGGGAAATCATCTTTAGGGCTGGCTTTGTTCAGATCCTTGTAATCCATGCACATACGAACTTTTCCATCCTTCTTCGGTACTGGTACCACATTAGCAACCCATTGGGGATAAGAAGTGACAGCTAGGAATCCTGCCTAAAATTGTTTCATTACTTCAGCTTTAATCTTTTCTAACATATCTGGGTGCATACGACGAACTTTCTGCTTTATTGGGCGACAATCTTCCTTCATCGGTAGACGGTGAACCACAATATTTGTATCCAGCCCTGGCATGTCTTCATAAGACCAAGCAAAGATCTCCACATAATCGCGTAGCATTTGAACTAACCTGTTCTTAGCACTGTCTTCTAATTCAGCTCCTATCTTGACCTCTTTTCTGTCTTCCTCAGTTCCTAGATTCACAACTTCGATTGGTTCTTCATGTGGCTGTATAACTTTCTCTTCTTGCCGTAGCAGCCTAGCAAGTTCAGCAGGCACTTCACAATCTTCCTCATTTCCATCCTCGACATGGTAGATCGGAGTTTCGAAGTTGTAAGGACAAAAACAACAATTACTCCTGACTAAAGAAGATAGGAATGAAATCTTCAGCCTTCCAATTGTTCTTGTCCCTTGGTCAAGTTCAAGATTATCTCTTGAAACTGAGCATGTTGAGCTTGAAGTTCTTGGATAGTTTAATCTAAACCTAGTTATATTCATTTACAATTTTAATTAATAAATTTAAAAAAAAAAAGTTATGTGAGAGAAAAAAAAATAAAAAATTATATTATAAAATTTATTTTAAGAAAAATAATTAGTGAGCAGTTAGTAAAGATTAATGGTTAATTAAATTAATAATAATGTTTTAATAATAATAACTATAAAACATAAAAAAGGAAGAAATTCACTAAAAATAAATGGGGGAAGGCCTGAAAATGTCCGTACGAAGAGTTTTGACTCTTGAAAAGCTTATGCTTTAACCATGACACTTCTTGAAACCTGCATCATATCTTGCAAACAAATGATCAAAACAAACCTAAACATGATTATGAAGATCATTATGAACAGAAAATATGATAAAGCGCAATGAAATCAAAGATTAGAAAGCAAAAAGAAGAAGAATGAGAGGAGGCATGTTCATGGGATGCACTTCATGAGGTCTCAACCTTCAAGTCTTTGTGGGATAGGTTCCTAGGATCTTGAGGAATGTGAATGGACTTGTAGAGCTGATTGAATCTTATTGCAAAGATGTTTTAAGATTTTTCTAAGGTTCTTATGGCTTCCAAAAAAAAATTCTCTCCTCTTTTTTTCATTTTGAGTTTGTTGTGAATATAAAGTAGGGTAAATTAGGGTAAACAATTGGGCCTTGGTTGGAGTTTTATGGGTTGCTTGAAGATGAAGGAGCCAATTATCATAATTGTAAAAAAAAATCAAATTAAATCATACCATATTAGTCTTGAACGAATTTGGATGACTTCAATCACTTTGAATACCATATATTTGATCCCAAAATAAATCTTAAATCAAATCTTTGATTTTTTATAATTTATTTTAATTAAAAATGATTTTAAATGATAAAAATAAAAAATAATATAAAATAAATGATAAAAATCAGAAAATATGGTCATTGGGTCGTAAATGACTTTATCTTCAAGTTTGGGTTGTAATTTTATGGTCCCATTTGGAAAGAATTGGAGTTATGGCCCATTTTACTTCATACACCCCTTGAAAAATTACCAACTTTGACAATGCATAACTTCCTCAATTTTAATGCTATGGAGGTGTTCTAAGACTTTTTGGAAATATTAGGGTATACTCTAATCAACCATTTTGGTCCCATGTCCATATTTGTTTTACTGTTTTCAAATTATGAGCTTTGGAGAAAGTTGACTTTTTGTTGACTTTCAAAAGGACCTATAATGTCTTGGCTCATATTTTTCAAATGAAGCATTTTTAGGCTTGGCTTGTGAGACAGAAAGTTGTAGAGAATTAAACTTCCTTCAAAATGAGATTTGGATGGGAAATTTTTGACGAAGCATGCGAAAGTTATGGCTGGTCAAAGTTCAATTGACTTTTCCTACACAAAACCCTAATTTAGCAACTTCCGATTCTTGATGATCTGAGGTTTCCCTGATGAATCATGATCGACCCTTGATCAAATGATGAATTTCACCTTGTAATCTTAATGTTGACCAAAAATCTTGAAAGTTGACTTTGAGTTGACCACAGTTGTCCTCAGTTGACTTTTTGACCAAGTTAACTGATTTTCAATTATCTGAACATCTGATTGGCCAAACTTGTGAGGAAAGCTCTGAAACTTGACATGGGGATTATTTGAAGTATGTGGGATGCTATGAAGTCCATTTTAAGTTTTAGAAGTCTGTTTTGCTCGGGGAGACTCAAAGCCCTAGTTCTAAGATCCACTGTTCAGGAGGAGGCTTTGATGAAACCTTCAATCCCCTTGACCAATTGCGAATCTTGTGACTATTAAGTAACCTATTGGGACACATTGTATTGAATATGGGAGGGTAAATTTTGGGGTACAACACTTGGTGATAAGGTTCTTCGACAGGTATCAAAGGAGACTACAGCATCAGGATTATGGCTGAAACTTGAAAGTTTGTACATGACCAAATCTCTGGTGAATCGAATCTACCTGAAGCAGGCTTTATATTCATTCAAAATGAGTGAAGACAAAGTGTTGGCTGAGCAGTTGGATATGTTCAACAAGTTGATTCTTGATCTTGAAAATATTGATGTGAATATCGATGATGAAGATCAAGCATTGTTGCTGCTGTGTACTTTGCCCAGAACACATGCTCACTTCAAAGAAACTCTCTTGTATAGAAGGGAGTCCATGACCTTTGAAGAAGTTCAATCGGCCTTGTATTCTAAGGACTTGAATGAATGAAAAGAGCATAAACCTTCGACGGTGGGCAAAGGTTTGGCCGTTAAGGGAAAATTCTTGCGAAGGGATGGTAAGTTCGACAAGAAGAAAGGTAAAAGTCAACATAAATCATATAGTAGCGAAACATATGGTATTTGATGTTATCACTGTAAGAAGAAGGTTCACACAAGAAAGGTGTGCCTTGAACGCCTAAAAGATCATGGAGGTAATGGCAACACAACTATTATTCAAGATGACTTCGACTCATCTGATTTTCTTGGGGTTTCAATTGGCGACTCGAGAAAAAAGTGGATTATGGATTCAGGTTGCACTTGGCACATGACTCCAAACAGATAATTGTTTGAGGAGTTATGTGATCAAGATGGTGGATCTGTGTTGTTGGGAAACAACAAATCTTGCAAAATTGCAGGTATTGGATATGTGAGATTCAAGCTCCATGATGAGTCAATAAGGTTATCGACTGAAGTCAGGCATGTACCTGACTTGAAGGGATATGTTTCTCAAGGAGAGAAAAATATCCTAAGAGTCATGGAGGGGTCAAAGGAAGTCTTGAGAGGCGTGAAGAAACAAGGCTTATATACCCTTGAGGCTGAGGTTGTAAGTGGTTCGACAAATGTTGCATCCATGAAACCTGTGTTGAAGACAGAATTATGGCACATGAGATTGGGCCATGTCAGCGAAAGAGGCCTGGTCGAATTGGGGAAGCAGAACCTTCTAGGAGGTGACAAAGTTGAAAAGTTAGATTTTTTTGAATCTTGTGTATTTGGTAGATCCTGTAGAGCGAAGTTTAACAAAGACAAGCAAAGAACACATGGATCTCTGGATTACATTCATGCTGATCTTTGGGGGCCTACAAGGAATTATTCACACTCAGGTGCAAGGTATTTGCTATCTATCGTTGATGACTATTCCAGAAAGCTATGAGTATTTATTCAGAAGACGAAGGATGAAACTTTTGAGAATTTCAAAAGTTGGAAGATTCTGGTCGAAACTCAAACTAGAAGAAAGGTCAAGAGGTTGAGAATCGACAATGGCCTTAAATTCTGCAACGAAGAGTTCGACAGAATTATGGCACATGATATTGGGCCATGTCAGCGAAAGAGGTCTGGTCGAATTGGGGAAGCAGAACCTGCTAGGAGGTGACAAAGACAAAAAGTTAGAGTTTTGTGAATCTTGTGTATTCGGTAGATCCTTAAGAGTGAAGTTTAACAAAGGCAAGCAAAGAACACATGGATCTCTGGATTACATTCATGCTGATCTCTGGGGGCCTGTGTTAGATGCCAAATTTCACTTATTTGATCTATCAAATGTTGGCATTTTTCACTCAATTTCGTCAAGAAAGTGTTGAAAACCACTCTTATTTTGGTTGGTTTGCAACATTATGAGAAAATGTCTTGGTACCTTTGATTTGTGTGTTATTGTGCAGGAATTAGGCACAAAACAAGTGAAAAGTAAGACACAAGAAATGGGCAAAGAAACCAAGACAACATGCAAAACCATCAAAATGCCGTCATGCTCGCTAGGCGAATAGGTAGCGAATATCTCGCTAGCTTGCTCGCTAGGTGAACAGGTAGCGAATAACTCGTTAGCTTGCTCGCTAGGCGAACAGGTAGCGAACGAGCCTAGAATTGGACAGATCTGAAAGTACCAAAAGTTAGTTGTTCGCTATCTGTTCGCTAGGCGAACGTGACAGATCCTGAATGTATATTTAAGTGTTTTTCTTGCTTTTTAAAGTCATAACTTGTATTTTTTCCATTCTAGACATCAGAACTTATTTTTCTTCATTTCTTCTAGAGAGAGAAACACAAAACCCTAAGGGGGAGGAGGTAAGATCTTCGATCTCTTGTTGGGGTTTGGATTGTAATCTTTTGAAACCTTATGTATTTCATCTAATATATGTTTGTGAACTAGTTTGGATTTGATTGATTATCTTTGATTATGTATTTGTGGGTCTTGACAAAACCTTTTCACATCTTTGATCTCAGATTTCTTCTGTCAATGAACAAACTTTTGACATGGTTTTGAAGTTGATATTCATTTTATCTTCTATTGTGTTGTGTTGATTAAGTAGCATGGCTAGCATGGGTAGGATCAATATGATATTATGTGGGTATGTGATAATAGTGATGAAGAATGATGTTCACAACCATTTGGCGGATTAGATGAATACATGTAAAAAGGGTTAAGCGTGTGTACGTATTATGATCATTGTATTTTATATGAAACAATCATTTATCCTATATGGGTGTTATCTTTGCTTTCATGTTTATCTTTAATTTGAATCGTGATAGAGATATACTTTTCGGATCTGGATCTAGGATGATTGCCTGTTAGGTCCTAAATTCTAGAGATAGGTTTAGGCTTAGCATTTGCATGAGTATCAGATCTTAATGCTCTGTGTTGTGTTTTTGTTGGGTGAGAGATCACCAATGAGACAACATGGTTTTTCTCTAGACGCCACGTTAGAGATAAGCTTTGTCGTGAGTGATACGTGATGATATTATATGAATGATTGCGTTGTGTTTAATTTGATCAGAAGAATGCATATGTTATCAATTGATGAAATCCAATCCCAACAAGGCTCCGTTTATATTTCAGTCTTTATTTTATATTTTCTTTTTTTATCTATGGTTCTTTGAACCTTTTAAACCAAACCTTTTGAATAATAATCTTAGAAATGCAGAGGCCGTTGAACGGCGTTCATATCGCACTGATCCCTGTGGAGACGACAAAATTGGGTACTTAATATTTTTTGCTTGCTGCTTTACTGCATCAATAGCCTGCAAGGAATTCTTCACACTCTGGAGCAAGGTATTTTCTATCCATCGTTGATGACTATTCCAGAAAGCTATGGGTATTTATTCAGAAGACGAAGGATGAAACCTTTGAGAATTTCAAAAGTTGGAAGATTCTAGTCGAATCTCAAACTGGCAGAAAGGTCAAGAGGTTGAGAATCGACAATGGCCTTGAATTCTGCAACGAAGAATTTGACAGTTACTGTGTTGAGTCTGGGATTGCAAGGCATAAGATTGTAGCAAGTAATCCTCAACAAAAGGGCTTAGCTGAGAGATTCAATCGAACAATACTTGAAAGGGTTAGATGCATGTTGGTTAGTGTTGGATTGAAGAATGTGTTTTGGGCAGAAGATGTTCGACAACAGCTTACCTGATAAATAGATGTCCCTTGACTGCCTTGGGAATGAAGACACCTGAAAAAGTTTGGTCGGTACATCCACCTAGTCTCGACAGACTGATAGTATTTAGTTATGTGGCCTATGCTTATATTAGGCAAGACAAGGTCGAACCTAGAGCTCTAAAATGCATGTTCATGGGATACCCTGAAGGAGTCAAAGCTTATAGGCTATGGTGCCTAGAGCTAGGTCACAAGAGGTGTATCACCAGTCGATATGTAGTTTTCAATGAAGCAGAGATGCCTTTCAAGAAGAATGATGATGTTGACGAAGAGTTGGAACAGGGAGAGATTCATGTTGAGGTGGAGCATGTTGATGTTGAATTGCGTACCCTAGATGAAGTCGAAGAAGATGCAGAAGATGTTGTCGAAGATGAGGAGACTGATAATGACTACCTGCTAGCAAGAGACAGGTAGAAGAGAGTCATCAAGCCACCTCAGAGACTTGGGTATGCAGATCTTATAGCTTATGCCTTAATCTCTGCAAGTGAGGTTCTAGACAAAGAACCTAGAGACTATAAGGAAGTTATGAGGAGTCGAAAGAAGACTGAATGGCTGAAGGCATGGATGATGAGATGAAATCTCTTCATGATAACAATACCTGGGAACTGATCAAGAAACCTGCTGGAGCCAGATTAGTCAGTTGCAAATGGATTTTCAAAGTTAAGGAAGGAATCGAAGGAGTGGCGTCGAAGAGATACAAGCCAACATTGGTTGCTAAGGGGTTCACTTAGAAAGAAGGCTTCGACTTTAATGATGTGTTCTCTCCTATTGTGAAGCACAGATCCATTTGAATGTTGCTTGCCATAGTGGCACAGTTCGATCTTGAACTGGAACAAATGGATGTGAAGACTGTCTTCTTGTATGGTGACTTAGATTAAACAATCCTAATGAGGCAACCTGAAGGGTATGTCGAAAAAGGGAAGGAAGATTATGTGTGAAAGTTGAATAAATCCTTATATAAACTAAAACAATCTCCTCGACTGTGGAATAGGAGATTCGAGTTTACTTCAGATATCGACCAGGTAATTCGTTTGTTATTTTGTTGCTCTATGTGGATGATATTCTAATAGCAAGCAACAATGTCGAAGAGGTAATGAGGGTAAAGGTTGAACTCAATAAGGAGTTCGACATGAAGGATCTAGGAGTTGTGTTCAGGATTCTTGGGATTGACATCCGAAGAGATAGAAAGCAGTCAAAATTATGCTTATCTCAAGAGGCATGCCTGCGGAAGGTTCTCGAAAAGTTTGGTATGTCAAATTCAAAGCCTGTTGTGACTCTGACAAACCCTCAACTCAAGATGAGTATAGATCAGTGTCCTAACACTGATGTTGAAAGAACTTATATGAATAGAATTCTATATGCTAACATAGTAGGTTCTTTGATGTATGTTATCGTATGTACTAGACCCAACATAGTGTCACTACTGTGAAAAAAGGTGTCGGCAATGACAGAAGAGTCACCATTATTCGTTATTTATCCCAACGAGGGAATGAAAAAAGTAGAGAAAACCTGACGAAAATGGGAGAAGACAGGTCATCACAACCATATCTCGGGTTCGGGAGTCGGTTACGCAAGAGGAAGGTATTAGCACCCCTCACGTCCGTCGTACTCGATGGGATCCACGCTTGATTGTCTATCTAAAAGGGTGTTGAACTATCTATGCTAAAGGTCTAGGACAAAAGAAAAGAAAAATGACTTGGCAGAGCATAGCCGCTCTGGGCCTACGTATTCCCTCGTGCAATGGGAAAGTCAGAGTCAACCTAGTTTGACTAACTACGGGTGAAAGTGGGGAAAGGTTGCTCGCCAAGATATCGCGTCTTGTGCCTACGTATTCTCATCTGGCATGAGAAATCAGAGCAAACATAGTTCAGGAAAATAAGAACACCGGTTGTTTCAAAAGTTTTTACCCGAGTAGGGTTAAAAAATAGTTATAGCAGTTAGGTGTATGCAGCTCAACCATTGGAGACTTAGGCGTTACTTGTTTGCGGTAGAACTAAAAGTTAACAAAACTCTTTTGTTTATGAAAATGTTTTCCATTGTTAAAGGGTCCCAAGGGACAAAATGAAGTTTGATCTTTATTTTTGAAGTCTTTTAAGGAGAAGTGTCTTTTGAACTGTTTGTAACTCATGTTGCACTAAAGACTATGACTTAGGAGCGAATGCGTCGCGTATCGTCCTAAGGACGTATACAAAACACTCTAAGCAATTGAGAGGTAGCCCCCAATCACCATTTCCCAAGTACTTAAGGCTTGTAGTGTACAATATTCATTGGCCTTTATTAAGTGTTTTAGAAATGATTTGAGATGAGAAAGAGAGAGGACTCTAGAGGGGACTAAATCAAAACCTAGTAGTTATCATGCATCATGGTCCTAATATTAGGATTAAGAAGGGAATTCTATCCTATTTGTTATCATGCAAAGGATTCAACCTAATGTCTATCATTACTATCCTTAATCAAGGAAGTGAGAATTCATAAGGGAACATGGTAAGAAAAGAGAAGAAACAATGTGATATAAGATATGAAATATATGAATGAATGCATATGCATATGCAATGCAACACACAAGCAAAGGGAGGAAATTGTGTGGGGTGAAAACCTCCACAAGCTCATATCAACCTTTAATGCAAGCAAGAGTGCAAAAGGGAAAATAACACCCAAGCAAAGGGAGGAAAAAGTATGGGGTGAACACCACCACAAGCTCATCTCAACCTTTCATGCAAGTAATAAGAAAAGAGAAAGAAGCTTACAACATGCCTACCTCAATCCTAATGCACAAAATCATACAACATGAAAGGTAAAAAAGGAAAGGATTGAATTAGATGATGGGAAGAAAATTTAGAACCTAAGGGCAATCACCAGGGCACTCAACCAAGCATACTACATTCAATATGCACTAAAACACACAAATAGTCCTCAAAGGCTCACTACTTATGGCATGCTCCAAGTTCCTCCTCAGGAGGGACCAAGTTTCCATAAGTAGGATCCTAAAGTCCTAGGACAGAGAGAGATGAAGGATAAGAGTGTACACAAATTAATTGAAAGGAAATTCACAAAAACTTTGCAAAGGAATCATGTAAAGGATAAGAAACATTCACATACATGCACATATGGAACCCTAAAAGATAGGTCAAAAGAAAGCCAAACTTAAACAAGTTAGGAACACAATTAGAATCCAAAATTGAACATACAAACACCTTAACATGTATATGATATGAATACACAAAGATTGGAGGCTCAAACATTGCACAAAACCCAAATAAAACACAAACAAGTTCATGTATCAAGGTGAAAACCATACAAGGGTAGGCTAGAATGTAAAATACACTAAAAATAACATACAAATCCTAAAAATGCCAAGTAAAATCCTATAGGATCCCTATGGTGTTAGGAACCAGGGGTCCAAACTATGGGGGAAAAGTATAAACTTAGTTATGCAAACAGAGGGCAAATTCTAAGGTATACCCTAAAAACTAGTGCAAATCGAGGGTTCTAAAAATCCAACTAAAACCCTAAACAAATGGTACTAAACCCAGGGGTAAAAATGTCATAAAAATAAATCAACATGTTATGGATGTGCACAAGAAAAATCAAACATTTATATGAAAGTTTCATCACAAAATAAAATCAAGAACAAAAGATATGCATTTTTTAATTCACAAAAAACACCTCAAAATGGAAAATCAATTTTTAATTGAAAAATGGCTTAAAAATTAATCCAAAAAATTTGTAAAATCAAATAACATCTAAAAGTATGGGAAAATATTTTTCTATGATTTTTTTACATGTTTGGGGTATTTTTTATGAATTAAAACTCAACAGAAATTAAAATGGAAAAAAAAGAAAAGAAAAAGAAAATAAAATGACAAATACTTGGTGCAGATAGCAATGAAAACCAGTTCAATCAATGGGCTTGCTACGCAGGTGTTGCGGTGAAAATTGGATACCAAACTATTAATTAGTTTGAATCTTTAATTCATTTTTGCAACCGAACTTTGATTTATCCAAAGGAAGGGATAAAGATCGAAATTCCCACAATGCAATGCAAATGCAAGGTTTAGAGAGTTTTAGGTTCGGGGGTTGGTTAAACTTAGGGAAGGTGCTAGCATCCTAAGTTTCTGTAGTACTCTACAGGAACCTCTTGTTTTGTATTGTTTATTGCTATGTGTTTATCTACTTAAGGGTTGAAAGACCTAGGGGTTTATTTCTAAGTATACTCGATAAGATGTCGCATCTTATGCCTACATATCCTTACGGGAGTGGAATCAGAGTATTTGTAGTTCCCCTAAAGGGTTTGAGGAGTTCTTTGATTGTGGTCAAAGTTCCTACGGGTTTAGGGTAGTTGATTGATTAGGTTTAAGAGAAGAGATGCTTTATCATTTTAGGGGAGATGTAACCGCCACAGGTTGTAGGAAAATAGTCTTTGCATCGTCTTAAGAAAAGAGCTCAAGTACTCGGATTGTTTGACGAGTACGCCTCTATCTCTCTTAAGGCAAAGTCCCTACATGTTGATGTATTGTTGTGGGGTGGAGATTCTATCTCACTTAAGATGATTAACATCTTTCTCTAATATGTTGGAATAAATTGTATTGTGTTGTTTGTGTTTTGTCTAAGTTGTAAAGTAAAGACAAAGGTCCTCCTATGGGGTAGGATCTGTCCTAGAGATCAACTTGAATGGGATCAAGGATCACGTGGGAAAATGATGCAAATGATGCATACTCACGATTGTTGAGATCATGCGCAGATTCTTCCTTTGGACGGAATGCAATGCGATAAAAGTAAATTACGACAATGTAAATTGCAATAAATAAATTGCGGAAAGTAAAGGGCAAATAGGTAAACATACACATACGCATGAAAGCGCTGAAGTGTGTGAGAGTGAATGTGTCGTGAAGTGGGTGTGCACGATTAGATTGTATTTTTACGATGTTGATTGATTTTAATTGTAGAGTTGATTTTATAAGGAAATTGATTGGATTTGGGAGGAATGTTGGATTTAGGCGAAGGTTGAATTGATTAGGGGCCTTGATTTTAGCAGGAAAAGTTGTATTATTTTTACATGAAATTGATTTAGGTGATGCTAAATATAAATTAAATTTTAAGTTTTAAATGAAATGCTACAATAGTTTAATTTTATTATAAAAACCTGAGTGAAATGATTACTTAGATGATATTAATTTGTTAATAAAAGAATTGTTTTTATTTCTAAAATATTTTAATGTCTAATTAAATAAAAGGTTTTCTTTAGTGAGTAAAGATATAGATTATTAAAAAAAATTCTATTAAGTCTATTTTAAATAAAAGGAGTTAATTAGTTTGAAAAAACTTAACTTATTAAGAGGTTAATTTAGAAGAGTTATTAGTTGATTTAAATTAAAAGTTGATTATAAATTTAATTCATAAAATTGATTAAAAATTGGTTAATTAATTAGTTAACTATTTAAATAAAAGGAATTAATGATTATGTTATAGTTAATTAGGGTTAGCGAGAGATTAAGTGATGATTAGTGTGTGAACATGGTGTTAGTGTATATGATTACATCGGATAGTAAAACAATGGGAAAAAAAAAAGAAAGCAAGCAAAACAGGCATACGAGCGGAACTCTAGCCCCTTTTCCCCCAAATCGGTGTCTCGATTTCTCGATCTCTTCCTCTCTGATTCGTCTCCATCACTAATCCCTCACCTTGTGACTCTGATCCTTGTAAACCTGCAACAAAAGAAACGATCAGATGTTCAAAGATGGTTGCGAACAGTGGAGTTTTACCAACGACTGCTGATGGCGGCGTCGGAGATGACGAAGGTGGGAGCTTCGTAAGTTTGGATTTGCGGCGGCTCGAGAAGGACTTCGTCAATTAGAAAGATAAGTTTCTCTATTCGGTTTCTTGAATTTCTCGGTTCTCACGGTAGATCTAGGGTTTTTTTTGTGTGTTTTCTCTTCTTCTACCAGCCTCCTTATATAGGCCTCTGAGTGGAAAACGATTTTGGATGAATATTGAATGATAATTTGAATGCTGATTGAATGTTGATTTAGGGTTTCCTATTTGAGACAAATCCAATTTGAAAACTTTCCCTTTTCGAAAAAAGCAGTAATGAGCCATTCAATCTTTGATTTTGTGATTCAATTTGAGATTTGATCTGATTTGATACTGAATAGCATCTTCTATTCCTCCAAGGAATATCCTCTAACGGTTTCTTTTGATCATGACTTGGCAGGTACAGGTGGCAAAGGTCTTGGGCCAAAAGGTGGATTAGAAGCCCAGAGGAGGGAAGACTCGTGTTTGATGCGTGCAGTGGGAACTTTCACGAAGACTGGTGATGAAGAGCGGCAATCTCAAGTGTTTGCAGGGTATACTTTTCTCCTTTCAATCCAATCTCTACTCCTTTGTTTTTTCTTCAAACTGATACACATTTTGAATAACTTCCCTTTTCATGTGATTCCATGGAGCTTGGATCGGTAAAATGGCGAATAATTTCGGTGTTTGTGGAGATTAGGATGAAGTTATGGAAACTCTGAAGTATGATGGTTGCTTCTGATTTTCTTGCCTCTTCTGCCCAATTTCTTTCTCACTCTTTCATATTTTCTGGCCTAGCTAAATTATCGGGATCGTCATTCTTGACAGGCTCGTTACTGGGAATTTATCTGCATTATTGGAATCCATCTTCATATCACTAAGCTTGGTATGCGATTGAACCTCTGCTTTTAATCCTGAGTAGTTTCTTCACGGGGTTCAATAAAATCCAAAATCATCCAATATGCTTGTTTTGCTTGAACGTTCTCTGAAACTTGTTACAATTGGAATGCCCTTATCGAAACTAATCTCTCAAGTATCCCCGTTATTGGTTACAGTTTTGCCTTTGTTGATTTCAGGTGTCCGGTGCCTTCAGCAAACCATTTGGAAGATGACATGCTATTTCTCGTTAAAGTGACCAGTCTCCTTGTGATTCTAAACTTGTAATCATAAGAGTCTATTCCGGATCTATGTGCAGGGAAACCAAAGCAAGCATCAACTCTGAACGCGTTTCCATATTTGCTGAATGTGTTGTTCATGACCCTGAGAACTAGTTCCATTCTAGATGTCCTGTCACGGGGAAATCAACTCTTTGGTAAGCATTACTCGGCCCACTATTATTTGGAGGATATCTGTATGTCGTAGTAGCGGTGTTTCCTTTATAATCATCTTATTTGTTAACACCATATGTTCTATGAACTCAACTCCTTCTTACCCTTTATTTTATGTCTGTTAAGGCTATTGACCTTCCTTTCTAAAAAAGTC
Source organism: Lathyrus sativus (assembly GCA_963859935.3). Taxonomy (NCBI): domain Eukaryota; kingdom Viridiplantae; phylum Streptophyta; class Magnoliopsida; order Fabales; family Fabaceae; genus Lathyrus; species Lathyrus sativus. The sequence continues at coordinate 604,466,579 of OZ012739.1, forward strand.
GCTTGTGTCTATTTCAGGAAGAAGTTCAAGGGTTTTCTGCTACATTTATCATTGGACAGACCAGAATCTAAGATAACCTCACTATGCCTTTTAATAACAGTGAAAAAGCTTGCTGCCTCTGTCTGTTGATCCTTTGCTAGATAGTCATTCCATAAATTAAACTCCATTTTGTCCATGTACGGAGTGATTCAAGTGCTCAAACCGTGTATGTATTGTTGTTGCTGTGAAGTTGGGTTCTGTATGTGTAGCTGTGATGTGAATCCTTTTTCATGATTTTCTCCTCTTTTTGGAACTACATGTGAATTTCAGTTTTGTGTACTTGTGATGTGTTTTTGTGATAATCAAATGATGTCAACAATTCCGTTGGGTGCAGGAAGCGTTGAGAGCGGGAGCTGAAGCTGTTGGCGAGTATCAAGGGTGTATCCTTCATGCTTTTTGTTGCACCTTAATATACTTCATTGCTGAGATTCTTTGAAATTGGTTCGTCTATGTTTGGAATGGTATAAGTACCTGCCAAATGCCATAACTTTGACGTGAAGAGCAGGTAATTGTTTACCTTTTTTTTGAGTTAATCAGTTTTGATCCTGCTTGGTATAGTATTTGTGAAGATGAAATGCAGGTTGGAAGATGAAGTTAATCATCTTCTTCCATTACAATGGGAATCTCTGCCTACTGTTGGCTCCATCTTGAGGATTGCTTTTGAACTAGCCATAGAGAAAAAATCATCTCAATGTTCTTAAAAGTGGTAAATGGGCCCGGTTTATCAACATCTGTCTCAAAGTGTATGCAGGGTTGTGGTATGTGTCTCAATCAATCATTGTTTACCTTTTTTTTGAGTTAATCAGTTTTGATCCTGCTTGGTATAGTATTTGTGAAGATGAAATGCAGGTTGGAAGATGAAGTTAATCATCTTCTTCCATTACAATGGGAATCTCTGCCTACTGTTGGCTCCATCTTGAGGATTGCTTTTGAACTAGCCATAGAGAAAAAATCATCTCAATGTTCTTAAAAGTGGTAAATGGGCCCGGTTTATCAACATCTGTCTCAAAGTGTATGCAGGGTTGTGGTATGTGTCTCAATCAATCATTGGCTGCCGGTGTCGTTCGAGGACCTGTAGCAAGAAATCTATCCCATACATGAGTTGGTTGTAATCGTTGGTCCTTTCTTATTTTCCAATGTTTTCGATTCTTAATAGGTTTGGTGGATTTGTACGATGGTTGTTTATATTTCCATGATAGCACAAATGATATGATACGACTCAATTATGTGAGCAACATTGATATTTGCTTACTTTCCAGTAATCCTAGGCCATGATGAAAAAAGTTTTGGATGTTGTCGTGGATGTTCAGGCTATTGGCCTTGCTAGATAACTCTTTAGGCACTTGCTTATTCTTGAGGATGACTTTGGTCCTTTGACCAATTTGTTGATCGATGGTCTTCTAGGAATTAGGCATGCCATTGGAGCATTAGTATATGATCACTTAATTGCTCAAAAGTTTGATAGCTCCCAATCAAGATCAATAGGTAAAAAATGAAAATTCTTCTAGGATTCATCTTAACAGAATGTTGCGCCTTCGGATGAGTTACCACCTTTAATTCCAATAATTATGCTTGGTAATGGTTTGATCGCATATGCGTCTTAATTTGTACTACTAGCTTTGACCTTGAACTCTTTGGATTTTACAAATTCTCTTGTAATCTGAACTAGTGTTATCTTGAAAACAAATGTTATTCGCAATTGTTTTTACGCAACAGAACAGTAATCGATGGGTGGACATCAAACATTGAATCTCTCATCATTGGCCAAAACGTTGATGTATTCATGTTGCACACAAAACACCAGTAAATCCTGGCAGCCCCCCCTCCAATTTAATTAAAGGTAGACATACTCCCAAAATATGACGTTACTCCAAAGATTAATCAACAAGAACCAACTCGACTAGCCGAAGCTTGTAACAATCCAATGAAACTTTAACCAATTCCACATGACCAAGCTCAACACTACGGGAAGGAAAACTCTCTAGTTCCGCTCGAGGAGACTTTTATTGACAATATAATTCGCTAAAAGAACTCGGGACTTAATATGAATTTTGTGAACCATTTTATAATCCTTGAATTTGAAGCTTGAACGAAAACTTGATGAAGGTTGGCTTAGGCGGCCTGACGTTGACTTGATGGATTTCGTTCGGACTCCTTTGAACTTAAATATAAATAATTCTCATAATAGTCTTATGGAATAACACCCAATAGGCTTCGACTTTGCAATGATGCACACAATCTTCGAATTCGTGGCTTGGACTTAAATCTTAAATTTGAAAAACTCAAAATTCCTCTTGCCACGAAACCAATGATCAATCCGTAAATCTCTGAAGCAGGGCCAACCGACCACGTATTGGAGTATGAATGTAATCTTCATTTGAAATCACTGCATCTGCACATGTTGGTTAGTCATGGTATATAGACAAGCAAGAAATAAACACAAGGAGGTGGGATCTTATGGTAAAAAATTAGGGTGCAACAGCAGGGGGTGCTAAAATGAACTAAGGCCCAAAATCCAAACCACTCAGCCTGGGAGCAAAATGCTCCGTTTCATTTAAACAGCATGGACGGTCAATGAGTCAACATGCTCTCAGATTCAATCGTAACCGTTGGATATGGATGGGTCAAAGAGTCCAAGGGGTGAGTTGGTTGCACACGTGCCAGACCTGTACGGTCTCTCTTTGAATCCTTACTTAATATGCTTAATAAATATGGTGATACCCCCGATTGTACCAACCTACATATGTCTCTCCTCCATGAGGAGAATAACCAGATGGCGGAGCACGGTGGCTCTGGTCATCTTCTCCGTTTGGGGGATTTGCAGGTGTATCAAAACCTAACCAAAACCTAAAATTTTGGAGTCTAAACTCATCTACATCTCACGCTGATCAATAATCTAACCTTAGTTTTCATTTATCACTCCTAAATCAAGCAACACGAATTGAACAAGATTTGAGCAACATTCAAGAATCATCACAAGCAGATGCCAATTCAATCCAGAAACAATCTAGGATGCTAGGGGATCATGAATCTATGAAAATGGCAGTTGATTATTGCATGATCAGAGAGAATTTGTGAAGAATAACTTACCTAACAGAGTGCCTTTATTGGGCCTTGATTTGTTGATGAAGCTCGTGCAAAACCAGCCAGAAAGCTTCAATAAACTTCAATGGAGCTTGCTATCACCTTGAATTGAACTGAATTGGCTTGAATCATGATTTCACTTCTTCACTTTTCTTGCTCGTGTGTAACTGAATTCTTGCTCAATTCTGATCCAAAATCCCCCCTGAACATTTGTGAAGCATCTAGGAATTATATACAATGGATCCAGATTGAAAGGAGGCCCAATCAAGGCCTGTTTGTGGTGATTGGGAAAGTCCAAAAACTTGGTTTGAAGCTCGAAAATTGCACACGAAACAGAGCTCTAATGGCTGTGATCTTTGTTCAGCTAGCTTGCTTGTGGTGTATTCTGATCATAGGGATAGGAATTGGCCCTTAATTTGATCTTATGGTGAGATTTGGATATGTTACTTCAATGTGAAGCAACCTTGAAATTAACCATGAAAATGACCTCAAAACTCCCTTCTGATTTATGCATTGTGTTTGGTACATTCAAGTGACTCAAAAAATGCCCAAACTTGACATGAAATGGTTCAAATTGGGTTTGATTCAACTATGGTCTTTTAAGTACTTTTTCCATGGAATTTCTTCATCATACTTCCAATTCAAGCCAAACCCATGATAAGTTGATGTTTGATGATGAAAAGGATGCCATTTGAAACAATTTTGATGTTGGAAGAAGTTCCATTGGAGGTGTGCAAAGTTGTGAAATTGACCTATAACCAAAGTGACCTATAATCAAAGTTTCCCAAAATACCCCTGCCTTGCAAGGTTAATATCTTGAGCTTCACAAATCAGATGAAGGACTTCTAGGACTTTTTGGAAATTTAAGATCATAAGGAATAACTTTCATGTTTGGGTCAAAGTGAGGAGAAACATCCTTCTAGGTCAAAAATGTCTTGGAGTTGGTTGACTTTTGTTGACCAAAATTACATTCATCTGAGGACCCATAACTTGTCAGCATCATAACTTGAGTTATAGAAATCAGATGAATGACTTCTAGTACTCAAAAGAAAGCTAGAAACATGCTCTACAAGTCTCATGTTTGCATCCAGATGATATGAAACTTGTATTTTGAGATATGTGGTCTTGAAGTTAGGCACTAAAATAGGGGATTTTACACGGACAAGCTTAGAAACCCTAGCTTAGCAACTTCTCACACTCTTGATTCTTCTTGGTCTGATCTTGGAACAACATCTCATATGTCTCAACACATTATTCCATGATCATAATGACTTAAAACTATGTATTAATCTCCTTCAAATCAATGTTGACTTAGGGTTGACCAGATGAAAACCCTAGCTACACCACCTTTGACTGTGGCTTCTTGCACTTGATGTAATGACATGGATAAGCTCCCCAATGACCCTCAAGACATTCAATGAGCTTCCATAATATTCCCCATACATAATCATGGACTCAATATCATCTGATGATCTTCACATGGCCTCCAAGATAGGAGGTGAACCATATTCATTCCTATGATGATGATAGGCACTTGACCACTTGAATAAGACCTCTTGCTTAGGCTTAGAACCTTGGTAATCTTCTCTTTCTAGGCACACCTCTCTCAATCCCTTGTAAATGAAAAATGGTATGCAAATGATAATGCTATGAGAATGCAATGAAACATAAACCAGGTAAAGAAAAGGTTGGGCAAATTTTGGGGTGCAACACATAGCATATGCAATAAGTTTTGTAAGCAGGTACATGGAAAATCCTGGAAAGGCTCACTGGAAAGCATTCAAGTGGATTCTAAGGTACATAAATGGGTCTCTGAATAGATTCCTAATTTATGGTGGAGCCTTGGGTGAAGATAGTAAAGTAGCAATCGAAGCGTTCACATGTTGGTGATATGATCACCAAGACATTGCCCAGTTGCAAGTTTTTCCACTGTATGCAGTTGACAAAGCTGCATGAAGAAACCTAGTTCCTTGATGTTATAGAGTTAGATCTAAGGTGGAGATTTGTGAGATATTAGATCGAACTCTAGTATTGTCGAAGGGTAGCTTCTAGTTCGACAGGAATTAAGCATGAGGTTGAAGTCTGTTCGCATGCTGCTGTCGAAGATAATGCGTGTTGTAGTCGAAGTTTGTTCTAACATGCATAAGTCAATATTGCTAGGTTGTTAGCATGTTGAATTGGGCCTTGATTGTAAGCCCAATTTATTAAGTTAGCTTGTAATGGGTAATTGTTAAAAAGCCCATTAGGTTAGCGTGTTATTTTTCTTATAAATAGGATGCTAGTTTCCCAATCTTGGTATAAGGGAAAATAGGAAGATAAAATCTTAATTTCAAGTGAGAGGGGCTATTTTGTTATTCTTGTATACTTGTAATCTTGTTATAAGAGAAAGGAAAGAATAACAGTTTATAACGAACCCTTGTTGTTCCTTGTTGTTTTACCTTGTCTTCTTTGTTAACCTTAACCCCTGTGTGTTTCTTGATCATTAAGAAATTGGTTTATACTTTATTATAAGGTATCTGATTCACAATAGAGTCAATATGAGATATGAGCACTTTAAAACTACCAGAAATCCCACAAAAAATTATATGCCATTGAATACAAGAAGAAAGAACATATTGCAAAAAATGTACCACAGGAGGGTCATCCCAGATTCTTCATCCCCTAAAACGGGAAGTGACGGGGAAGGATCCCAACAAATGGTGTGAGTACCACAAAGTCAAGGGTCATTATATAGATAATTCTTATCAAAGATATGGGAACTTTTAAACATACTAGAAGGCCCACAAAAAATTATACACCATTGAAAACTAGACGAAAGTAAATATTGCAAGAAGTGTACCACGCAAAGGCAATCCTAGATTCTCTACCCCAACATGGGAATGGAAGGAGAAATAGCCTAACAAATGGTGCAAATACCATAAAATCAAGGGTCATCACACAAATAATTTTCACCAACTAAAGAAATAAATAAAGTTGCATCCAATAAGGCCACTTTATAAGGTATTTCCATGGGGATCACATGATTTGGGGGGAAGGTTGCACCGATATGGGTGAAATCATCTCATAAGTCCTAAATCAATAAAGGAAAAGGATCCAGAAGAAAGAAACAATGATGAACATATCTACCATACAGTTAAAATTATTTTCAGAGGATTTAGGTGGAAAGTCGAGGTTTTTTCCAAAAAATGTATGCTCGCTAAGTTATGCATATCATATATTCTCCCTCGAAAACCATGGGTAATTATATGCCCGAGATAATGTTGGAATCCTAACCCATGAGCATGACCTCATGGTCATTAACGTATAAATTTTCAACTTGGATGTTAAGATAGTTCCCATTTATCTTGGCAGTTCAATTAATGTCCTTTATTGGGATACTTACGAAAAATTATAACTACATATGAAGTATTTGTATCCTTTAAAATTCTATTTGGTGGGATTCTTAGGGGAATATGTGAAAGTTTGAGGATATAAATTTCTATCAAAATAACTTTCGGAGTCGACAAGAGTGCCAAAGCAATAAAAGTTATATATCACGTGGTGAACTCCCCTCTTCCTATAACATTAAAAATAACAAAACCATACTCAACACTCTGAAAGTAGTTATATCTGCACTTTATTTGACCTTAAAATATCCCCTAGATAATGGAAAGATAGGTATTGCAAAAGGAGTCCAAAAATTAGCCAAAAATGTTATCAAGACAACTTGAAAATAAAAGGATGGTAAAGATGACATGTCCCTTGTTAAATTCCAACGCTCATAGTGTCAAAATTTGTGGATCATAGAATTGGGCTAGTGCAATGATAGCGTCCTTTTACACAGGCACAAATAATAACCTTAGAATCTTCTCATAATTGAGTGTGAATGCTTCTCGACGGATAGTAGTCAACCCGTTTCTGAATCTAATGAAATCTTCCACATCTGGTACTTTGGCTTTAATTTGGAATATTTTTCTCTTTCCTGACTCCATTTACTCTTGAATGCTTAACAACTACAAATTTTGAAGTTCCCTGAAAATAAAAGTGTGCAAATGATTTTGTTATGCAAATGATAAATACAATGTGATGTTATGCAATAACAAGGATCCAGGTTTCACAAAAATAAAATGATATGTTTTATATGGAGGTTTATATTATATACCTCACACACAAAGGATGAATCTAAGGTTGCATTTTCAAGGAAAAAACTTGGAGTCAAGGATCCTGTTTAGAATTTCATCGTGATAGCGGGCTAGCCACATCATGATGAAATCTCTAAATTGACCTACTCTAAGTGGGATATTCGTATTTCTTGAATGGGGTGTAGGTCCCTCGATTCAATACTACACAAACCCCAACCATGAAAATGGATTTGGTTCTAGACAAGGTTCCTAGAATCACAGATCATGTTCAGAATTTCATCGCAATAGCGGGTTAGCCACATCGTGGCAGAAACTCCAAATAGATCTACTTTATGTGGTATCTTCGTATTATTCGAACTGGGTGTAAACCCCTCAGTTCAATACTACACAATCACCAACCCTAGTAGCAGGCTTTAGGTTATGGCGAGGTTCCTAAAGTCACGGACCATGTCCAAAATTTCCCCGTAATAGTGGGCTAGCCACATTGTGATGGAAACTCCAAACAGATTATTCTAGGTGGAGTCTTTGTATTGTTCCAACAAGGTGCAGACCCCTCAGTTCAATACTACACAATTTTTGTTTCTAAGTTTTTCTCAAAGCTCAGGTATAGAGCTTATCTCACAGTATGTATCAAACACATAGGTCACCCATCACAATATCATAGAACCAAATTACATATAACATAAATAATACAATAAGATAAAGAGAAACAAAATGGAAAAGAGAAACAATGTTTTTAATATTCTTCGCAAATTAAACTAAATTAGGTTTGGCCCTCTCTTGCTTAGAGAATTATTCCCCAGCAGAGTCGCCAACTGGCGTATCTCAAAAAATCTAATCCTTCGTGATGGTCACGGAAAAATAGTTCAAACAGATTCGCCACCAAACCTTATTTGTTCCAAAAGAAGGAAAGGTAAAAAATATATAAAACCTTTAAAAAGAAGATGGTCGTCGCAGCCATATTCAAGTTCGGGAGTCGATTACGCAAGAGGAAGGTATTAGCACCCTTCATGTCCGTTGTACTAAACAGGAACTTTTTAATTAAATTTGTGATTGAATGTTAGCCTATGTTAATTGTTTTCTTCGAACGAGTAAGAGTGCAAAAGGAAAATAAAAGGGGTCGCAAAAATATTTTTATTAGGGTGATTGACGAGATTGTGGGTCTCGCTCCTATGTATCCTCAAGTGAAATAAGGAACTCAAAGCTTCTTAGTTCAAGGGAAGGCTATGGTTTTATGTTTTGTTTTATTGAACAAGTGATTAGATCACATTCTAACGGTGAACATTAGCTTGTCTACTCGTGAGGGAGGCTTAAACACTAGTTTGTATTCGCATTAGAATAGACTAAACAATGTTCTTTTGAGAGAAAAATTTGATTGTTGATCACACAGGGGCGAGAAATTAAGTTTGAGGTGTTTGGTATTTTGGGAGAATGGTGAAAGTTCAAGCAATATGGTGCACGCCAATTGTTCAATTATTCGAGGAATAATAAGGTGATCGCCTCCCATTCCTTTTTCGTTCAAATTAGTATTTTGAAAATTGTTTGCGAAAGTTGAATATTTATGGTAGTGAGGTGAGCGTCTCCCACTTGCTTATTTGAGGAATAATGAGACGGCGCCACCCATTCCTTTATCCAAGTTTGATTAGAGTGTTTTAATCGGAAGACGAAAATTCGAGCAATATGGCAAGCGCCAATCGTTCAACTATTTGGGGGATAGTGAGGCGAACGCCTCCCATTCCCTTTTTCATTCGAAGTTTTAATTAAGAAAGAGAAGAAGTATGTTGATTTAGAAAAAGATTTGAGTTTGAGTTGCAAATGAAATTAATCGGGTTTAGAGAATAATACTTGATGAAAAAAAATTTAGAATTATGACTAATTATATATTTATTCATTTAAACTTAATAAACATTTATTTAATTGATTAATAATAATCAAATAAATAAAAATTAAAAGAAATTAAGTATATAAATAAGTAACAAGAAAATATTTTTTGGGATTATGTTATTATTATCAATTAATTTTTACAATAATAAAAAAATGATTCAAACTAAACAAGAATAAATGTTTAGACAAAAAATATAGGCAGGCCCAATGGCCCAAAGGAAAGCGTGTGCAGCAGCATTATGGGGGATGCAAGACCAATTTGATCTAGCCCGAAACGGTTTGGTCTGGACTATGGAGGCGGTTGCCTCAACCTCCCCTAAGGCTTACGCGTGGCAGTGTTGTTAAAGACCATTATGAGGTGTTGTTGCACCCTAAATTTTGACCCCTTAGATCCTCATCATCATTTTAGGATCATATTCATTTGATTAACTAACCTTAACCCACTTCAAGTCTATCTTTGTCAAGATGCAGATGAATCAGGGTTCCATACCGTCAAAATCAAGGCTTCGATGGTTTGATCAATCAATATTTTGGGTTGATTCAACTATAAACAAGATCAAGGATACTACATTGGGTCAAGTATGAATTCAATTTGAGGTGGTCACCCGGAAATTGAGAACAATGCAGTTCAAGATGCCCGATTGAGGTTTTCGATTAGGAAAAGTCAACTGTAGTTTGAATTTTGATTTAAATAGTGTTTCAATGGAGGGATCATGGTCCATCAAGATCCTATGGCTTACTAAAGTCTATCCAGAGAGTTTCAAGCCCTCAGAATATCCGGATCATCGACAGTCGACTCGGTAGTCACCGATCGATCGAACGGTTGACCGAAAAGTCAACTCTTCAACAATGAGGAATTTGACTTCAAGATGTGAATCAAAAATGTTCCTTATGTCATATTACACCTTCCCATAAAATTTCATTACCATTGGATCAAGGGTTAAGAAGTAATTTGCAAAAATCGGGAATTAGGGTTTCAAAAGGGGCAAGACCATAACTCCTCAACCACACATCCAATTGAAGTGGTTCAAAGCTCATTGGAAATCTCTTGGCAAGTCCTACAAAATCCTCAAAGTGGTCCATCATCAAAAAATGCATAGATTTGGAGTAATGACAAAAGTCATTTCAAGAAGGGATTTTTCAACCTAGTTCCATCTATAATTTGGAAGGGTTTTTCAACCTAGTTCCATCTATAATTTGGAAATCTCGAAAATATGAAAGTTATAGAGCTACTTGAGGGCTTTCTAAATTGTGGTAGAACTCCTCAATAGCATGTGTGAGCAGAAAGTTATGAACCATGGAAGTTAGGGTTGCCAACACTTGAAACCACTATGTCAAGACTTCTCAAAATTCATATTTCCACAACTTGAGCTATCCTTGACCCTTGGGTCATGATTCAATATGATAATTAGATGTGTGGATGAAGGAAAATGCAGAAAAATGAGAGATGTGATGAGAGAGGCAAGTTACAAGCATTTTGTAATAAAATAATCAAATGTGTAAGAGGAAAGAGAAACTTTCCCTCCAAGAACTGTTGCAGCTGGTCACTCTACACCCTAAGCTCACCTCAGTCACTTCATGTCCACCATTCCACTTGATTTTCGGACCTTCCTTGAGCCATGGAACTGATATGAAGAGATCTTGGCAAGATTCACTTCAAAACTTCATAAACTCCCTCCAAAAGTGGTAAAATCCAAATCTGCCCTCACCCTTGCTTTCACTATAAATAGAGGCACTCTCATTGATGTTAGACACACCAGATTACTCTTAAAAACCAAGAGAAATCACAACTCAACTCTCCACCATTTTCTCAAAAGCTTCATTCTTCAAAAACTTCAAGTTTTCACTAAAAATCTGTCTTGAGCAAAACTCTGCTCAAACTCAGTTCCACCACTTCCAAGCCACTCAAAACCATTTACACAATCCATAAACATTGTGTAGAAGGTGTTCATACACTCAAACCACCCAAAAACATCATTTTCCTAAAAGTCAAACTTCACACCTTCATATGTTGACTTTCATGCACTTTGGAAGCCAAATCCTTACTTGAGGCATTTCCCACCATTCCAACACTCCCAACACATCATATACGTCATACCTCAACTGTCCAAACTCTAAAAAACCATCTGGAAACTTCACAACTCTAACTGTCTTGAAAAGTGGTTTATTGCTTCAAGAGGAAGCAAGCTTCAAATCTTTGCCAAGGAAGAAGGTCTCTGGGTTTCTTAGCTTCTTAGCTTGCTCAATACTTGTCTACAAGAGGTATGTGATGTTCAAACTCTTTATGGATCATACATTGTCATGTTTTATCATTTTGAAGTGATTTTGTAGAAAATGTAATCTTGTTGCCCCATTTTAGTTCTTTGTTAAGAACTCATGTTTTATGGTTATGATATTTACTTTTGTTAGGGTATTTCATTTGTGAATGATATGTTGTTTTTATGTTACCATATTAAGCTCTGATATTATATTTAGCTTGTCTTTGAAGATTTTGTCTATATGGTAGTTTTAAGGATCCAAACTTTGAAGTATGGTGTGTTTGCCCTAGAACTATCAAACTTTGTTCATTGGTGATATTTGGATAATTTGTAAGTTGTTCATGAGATCCCCCTGCCCTAGATCATGTTTGAATCTAGTGTGGCACTTATTTTCACACTTATGTTATTTTGTGTTACTTCACTTTACCATTACCATGAGTCTTGTGTCAAGATGATGTATACTTGCCATGTTGTGTCTTAAATGTTCTAAACCACTGATTTATGTTTACATGATCTTGCTCATAATGTTTGAATTGGTTGAAGTAATGAGAAACATGAGATTTATTCATTAAGGTTTGTTGTGAGTTATTTGTTGTTTTTGCTGTCAAAAGTTGGTTTAGCACACCAGTTCTGGTTTGGATTGGTTCTTGCTTGATTTTAAGTTGTGGAATCATCTGTGAATATGCTTTGAGGATGTATGTTGTATTTATGTGTTCAAATTTCCACTATTTGCTCAAAACTGTTTCTCACTTCCCAACTGTATTTGCAAAGCCTCATTGATACTACCAACTACCTTTTTCTTGTTCCAACTGAGTTTTGCTTTATTCATGAGTATAGAATCATTAGTCTACATATTTTGAACTTGTATGTACTGCCAAATTGCCTCAACTGTTATAAACTTGTCAACTGCCTGTTTGAGTGTGGTTCTTTACATTTCATGAGCTTCAATATTTCCATATGTTGTTTGATGTTGATTTGGTTTGACTTTGAGGCATGAGCATTTCCCTTTGCATATTTGTGGTATGTGTGCATCATTGTCATGACATGTTTCCCTTCATTTTGAAAAATGCCCTGTTGTACCAAGTGTGCCTCAAAAGACAGTTTTTTGCACTTCCTACCATAACATGTCAAATTTTGCTCCAACTGTCATATGCTTAAACTTTGAGTTGAAACTCATCCATATTCATGATTTTAATGTGTGTAGATGTTTGGTTTGATCTATGTTTACCTGCTTTCTCATTTCACCCTCAAATTGCTTTTTTTCAAGCCAAAACACACCATGACCATACCAGGTTTTATTCCAAATGCAATATGCTGGTTTTCTGAGTTGAAACTCATTTGTCTTCACATTTTTTATGTGTATATGCTATGTTTGTCAACATGAGGCCACTTATTTATAGTTTTACCAGTTTGTACTACATTGCTGCCAAAAACAGTTTTGAAACCACAACATTTGCACACACTTCACTATTTCTGTTGGTGTAGCTTTGAGTTCATTTCACAAACATAAACAACATGTTAAGGACTTGTAGGTGCATTGAACTAGGCCCCATTTGTGATTGCCTTGCCATTTTTCCCTCTGCCTGTCATGACAGTCACACTTACTATGTGCTATTTTTACAGTTTGTGAACTTTTTTTGTTGTATGCATTCCATAATCAATCTTAAAGTTTAGAATCATACTTTGTTGCATTTGGATCTTGTGTATGATGGTTGCTTTGTCTCAATCTTGCCTAAATCATGATATGTCTCTAATTGTGCATTTTGTGTGTTAAAAGAGCAGTTGGCATGTGATGTCCTTTTCTTTTGAGTTTGTGATGATTTTTGAAGCATTGACACACTTGATATCATGATTTAAATTTGTGTATGAAACCCATTCCATCTGTTTATACTTATGACTCGGCTTTCAATTTGCATTTCTTCCATTTTTTCACTTGGCATGACAGTTGTGGTTTGAGTTTAAGTTTGGCATTGGATTGCTATATGTTTGTTGCATTTCAAGTCTGTTGTTGGAGACCTCATGTTTTTCCTGCTCTGTTTGATCAAGTCTGGTCTCATCCATGTTTGGTAGGCTGTTCAAAATATAGGCAGCAGGGCCCTTTGATTGTGGCCTACTGCTGGGCTGCTATTGCTGGCCAATTATTGAGTCCTCCCTCATATCATATTTTGAGCTAGCCATTTGTGTATGATTGTAACTGTTATATGTTCAGTTTCTAAACAGTTTGGTTTTGACTTGAAAGATATTTCATCATTTTGGTTTTGGAAGCAAATTCATCATTTTTCACAAGTTCATCAATATGCCATGCTATTTACTTTCTTCTGCCCGAACATGGATGTTTGAATTTATAGCATTTGAAAGCATCATCATTAATATGATTAGGACTCATAGGCCATATGTACAAACTGAACATTTTCATCTACCAATGTGTTGTCTTGACAGCTTGCTTCACTATCATGCTTTGTTTGCAATTCATGTGCCAGTTTCATTTTTATTGATCTATGCTTGAGCCCTAAGTATTTAACCTATCTGTTATCACATATATGACTTGTGTGCATTACATTTTTTATGTGTTTGAACTCATAGCTGATGGTAGTTTTCAAAATTCAACTCATGTTGTCAATATGCATATTCCATCGTGTTTCTTGTTAGAAGCCTCATTTCAAAATTTTATGTACACCATCATAATCCTTGTTAAAAAACAGTCAGGTTTGACTAAAGTTTCTTAAAAAATGATTGAGTTTTGATCATGTTTGAATCCTTCACGCTTTTGGTTTGAGTGGCTTGCATTTTGCCCAAAAATTCCACCATAAGTAACCTTATTTATTTATGGGGGTGGCTTTGTACTTGGATGTACAGCCACCCCAGTGGTAATCAACTTGCGCGCATATTACCCTTTCACTTGCCAATCCTAAGTTCGATCCTTGGGATCAACTCTTTTTGGGCATTCTATTTTCAATTGTAATTGAATAATTTTCTTCTTTTCTTCCATTTTCATTACCAGCGTGCGTGTTGTGCCCAAATGGTTGTTGTTGTGTATTTGTAAACATAAAGGCATGGGTTCAATCCCCACCCATGCCACTTTTTTATGTGCTTGTTATTTTATTTTCATAAAATCAATCAAACTTCATTAATTCATAACTTAGTCATAGTTCATCATTTTCAACCCGTTCTTTTTGCAACTTTTTCATTGTGATGTCTAGTTGTATTAAATGGATTGTAATATCATGGTTGCTAATTTTTACAATGCTTTTTACCTGCTTGTTAGTAGATTCGTTCTTAGGTCGTCACCTTACGTTTCGATTAAATTTCCCTTATACCATGCTTATTTTATCTTGTGAGATTTATTGATATTGAATTTCTTTATGTTTGTTAACATGTTGAGATTTCATTTCTTGTTGGTTGATACCATGAATTATTGTTTTCTTCCTAAAATCTTGAGTTTAACTGTTGTGATCAGTCCTTGCGTATTTGATTGTCATCAATGTCGCTACTGCGAAAATTGGCGCCGGCTGAACAGAAGAGTCGCCACCGTGCGTTATTTATCCCAACGGAAGGAAAGGAAACGCTCGAAGTAAACCTCGCGAAAAACGGGAAAGGGTATGGTCATCGCAACCAAAACCTGGGCTCGGGAGTCGGTTACGCAAGGGGAAGGTATTAGCACCCCTCACGTCCGTCGTACTCGACGAGATCCACGCTTGCTTGGGTTGTCTAAAGGATGCAAAAACAATCTATCTACGGCTGTTAAATCTAAACAGAAGGGAACTGACTCGATAGAGCGTCGCACTCTATGCCTACGTATTCTCAAGAGAGAAAGTCAGAGTCAACGTAGTTCGGGACTACAGGGAATTGGCTCGCCAAGACCTCACGTCTTGTGCCTACGTACTTCCACACTGCATGGAAGATCAGAGCTTTACGTAGTTCGACTAACTATGGCTAAACAGGGATTCTCACACAGCAGTGAGAAAACAAACTGGCTTCAAAGGGTACAGGGACCTATGGGCAAAACTACGGCTTGGTCTCAAATGCACTCAGGCAAGAGAGAAAAAAGGCACAATTAGTCGTCAGCGGGAAAGTCTCGATCGCACAGCAGCGAGAGAACAGAAGGTTAGTTGTTAGTGTACTCGCTAGGATATCGCATCCTATGCCTACATATTCTCGTCTGGTACGAGAAATCAGAGCAGCTGTAGTTCGGCTACTTCGGGACCACAGCTCAAATCTCATTTTATTAACATTCTGAAAAATGATTACAATGATTGAATACTAAAACATAAACCCCTAGGAAATACTATCCTATCCTATGAAGAAAAATCAAATGGAAAAGTCCCCTAACAAGTGGACATTTAAAACTACCTCTAAAAAGGTAAAAGAATTTCTATGAAAAAATATACTCTAAAAAAAATATTAAATCTATACTAATATTTTTTTATTCTTTTCCAACTATTTTTCTCTCTTCTTTTCCTTTTTTAAAAATATTTTCACATTCTTTTCACATATTTTTTTCAATATATTTCTTTTTTATATTTTTTCTACACTTTCTTTTTCAATCTTTTCTCAATATTTTTCCTCTTTTTCAATATGCTTTTCCTTGAATATCAACATATATTTTTTATGAATATTTCTTTTTTTCACTATTTTTTTCTATCAATATTTTTTCCATATTCTTTTTGCATTTTTCTATATTTTTTTCTCTTCAATATACTTTTTCTTTATTCTTTATTTTTCTTCTAAAAACTAAGTACATAAAAAAAAATAAAGAAAAGAAAACAAAAGGGGAGGGGGTACACTGCAGTTACAGGGGGTAATTAAGCAGAAACAACAAAATCAAAAAGGGCCCAGCCCATAAGCAGTTCAAAAAAAGAAACTTAGGGGGGGAGTGCAAATGGTGAAACGGGGGTATGCTAGCAGAAGAAACCAGGGCCCAGCCCATAGTCACAAACACACAGCAGGGGGGGGGGGGTGCAACGAAGGAATTGGAGGGGTATGACTCCAAAAAACTCTTTGGGCCCAAGGCCCACAGACTCACTGGCCTACCTCCTCCCCTCCTTCCACTCCTTCACTCTGAGAAACCCTAACCCTTTCTCTCTCTCGACCGCCGCCACCACCATCTTCACCCTCATCTCTCTCCGATTCGCCTCCACCTCGTTCTTCTCCTCTCAACCTCCCTCTCTTTCAACCTCCTCTGTCTTCCTCAATCCCACTTAACCTTTTTCCCTCTGTTCAACCAGAAGAACCCGAATAAAGATATTGCCGATCTGGAAGTTGATGAAGATTCACGGATGAAGCTTCCTCCGGTGACGTTGCATGCTTGGTGATGAAGTTCTAGGGCGTTCTGATTTAGAGATTAGCGAAGATCTCAGCGCTCGATGACGGCTTGATTGAAGATCGTTGAGGTGTTCTTGAAGGTGTTGCTGAAGATTCAAAGTCTCCGGAAGAAGAAGAAGATCTTGCACGTGAATCTGGAAATAGGTTGACGATCGGTGATGGATTTGTTCGTTGGGGGAGATTCTTGATGAAGAAGATCCTTCGTTCGTTGTATTGTCGATTGATTGTTGAAGGAGCAGGGAGCTTGATGGCGATCTCGCGAAGAATTTTCTGGAAAAATGTTCTGAAGTTCTTGAAAGTCTTCTTTCTGGAACACTTGAAGGTCTTGTATGAATCTTGAAGATTCTGGGAATCGCCGAACAAATGGAGATCAAGAACTGTTGGTGTTGATTCTGGTGACGACCTGGAGAATTCACGAAGAAGATCGGTGCAACTTGACGTCGGAGGGATGATTCTCAGTGATGAATGTTGAGCCAACTGGAAACTCAATGATGAACTGATGAGTTTTCCGGTGGTGACTTGAAATTTCCGGTGGTATCTCCGGCGGCTATTGATGATGACGATCGAAGATGATGATCGGTTGGAGGTGGATTCTGGAATTTTTCTGGGTTGTTGGCGTTCTGGTGAAGTTCATAGTGGCCGGAGGGTTGTTAGGGCTGCCGGCGGCGGTTATGGCTGAGGATCGTGGCGGCTGCATGGCCGGCGACGAAGGGGAGGTGACCGGAGTCACGTGGCGCGCATGCAGATGGAGTGGGAC
This sequence comes from Lathyrus sativus, assembly GCA_963859935.3. Classification (NCBI taxonomy): domain Eukaryota; kingdom Viridiplantae; phylum Streptophyta; class Magnoliopsida; order Fabales; family Fabaceae; genus Lathyrus; species Lathyrus sativus. The sequence goes on from OZ012739.1 coordinate 604,484,044, forward strand.
GGAGGAGTGACACGCGGGGAGAGGGAGGCTGAGGTGAGGCCACGTGGAGAGACGGGTGGCACGCTGAGGGAGTGAGGAGGGCGTGATGTGTCAGATGCAGGGTGAGTGAGGAAATGAGGTGGCGTCTCTGAGTGGAAAAACGTGGACTCCTCCTCGAGTTTACACGTGGATGCTGGCATTTATAGCACTGAGACTTTCTCTGGATCCTTCTGGAATTTGCTGGAAAATGCTGGATTATTTTGGACAAGAAGACCACAAACTGGGCCTCCAAAAACGGGAATTTGGGCCCAACGAAAAAACATTAAAACCCAAAAAAACTGAAATGAATTAAACTGAAAAGAAAAACTAATTAAAAATCTGATTAAATGGAAATAATATGGCTTAATGACTCAATTAACAATTGGACCTAATCAATCTAATATCCTAAAAACTGATTAATATCCAATTAAACTCTAATTAAAAACTCTAATAAACCCACTACTCTAAACTTCTAAACTTTTATTAAACTCTAATTAACTATATTAAATTCTATGAAAAAACTATATTATTATATCTAAAAATTAAAAAATCATTTAATTTCTATTAACCCTATTATTTATTATTCTAAAACATTATATCCTAAAAAAACCATTTATTTAATAAGGAAAGATCTATATTAAAAAAAGATTAAAAAGCTATTAAAACTATTTAAAAACCATTAATATTCTAAAAAAAATTCTATATTATCCTAAAAAATCTATTAACTCCTAAAATGATTAAAATCTAAAAAAGAATTAAAACTATTAAAAATCCTATTAATATTCTAAAAATGATAAAAAATGATTTAAATCTATTTAAAACTATAAAAAAACAAACTATTAATATCCTAAAATGATTAAAATCTATTAAAATGTCTATTAATAGCTAATAAAATCCAGAAAAATCACAATAATTCCCGAAGGAACAAAAATAGCACCGAACGGCAAATAACACTGCGAGAGCGCACCGGGATAACCGATAAAAATAAACGGACACCGAAATATCCTCAAAAACAACAGCGCGAGCTGAAAACACCGGGAATAGCACGACTGCTCAAAAAATACGATTCTACCTATCTAAACTGATTAAAAACCACCTGAAACACGAGACGAGAGCTGTGATCCCGATAAATCAAAACAAATGAAAAATGCACTGTATGCGATATGCAGATGCAAATGCAGTCATGCGTCGAAACATAGAGCCAGATACGAGACCCGGTTGGTCAAATTTTGGGGTGCAACAGCTGCCCCTATTCAAGCGACTTGGACCTGAAGGGTTGAAGAGCGCTCAGCCTTCAAACATTCGGAGGTACGAGACGGTTGAATACCAATGAAACCCTAAAATTTGCCAACCGCAGGAATATACTGCAAAACTGCTTGAGGAATAAAATCCAGAACCGAACCCAGCCGTCACGGCAACAAACTGATCAATCATCTGGTAAAGAACTCCCGATTTTAACACCTGTTACTCGCGTTATACCACTTATAACAAACCTGAAGGTTGCAACAAAACATCTGATCTTCTCACATCGTCTACTGATAGACAGGAAGAGAAATATACTCACATCGTCTAAGGATAGACGGAAAGACACCCTGCTTTAAGGAAAACTTCGATACTCACATCGTCTAATGATAGATGGAAAAACGCCCTTGATCCCGAAGGAACAAAAATCAATTCAATACTCACATCGTCTGAGGACAGACGGGAAGACACCCATAATCCCGAAGGAAAACTTCAATACTCACATCGTCTAAAGATAGACGGAAAGACACCCATAATCCCGAAGGAACAAAAATCAATTCAATACTCACATCGTCTGAAGATAGACGGAAAGACACCCATAATCCCGAAGAAACAAAAATCAATTCAATACTCACATCGTCTGAGGACAGACGGGAAGACACCCATAATCCCGAGGGAAAACTTCAATACTCACATCGTCTAATGATAGACGGGAAGACACCCATAATCCCGAAGGAAAACTTCAATACTCACATCGTCTAAAGATAGACGGAAAGACACCCATAATCCCGAAGGAAAACTTCAATACTCACATCGTCTAAGGGTAGACGGAAAGACACCCATACGCACTTCGATAACATCCATCAACTTTCAGAATCCTTTCGTCTACGGGACTTGATGGAAAGAACAATATCCTTAAAGGGGCCACATCATCAGTAAGGACCGACGGGAAGAAAACCACCTTCAAATAGCCATGTCGTCAATAAGAATCGACAATCAGGAAAACCCTCTTGAAATGTCATCTCATCCAATAAACAGAAAGAAAACCACTATCCGAAAGATCACTTTGAAACCCTGAACATCTAATGATAGCTGGAGAAGACTAGCTGGGGAAACACGCCATCCATATGATCTGACAATAAAAACCCGCTGAAAAATCACCTGCAACTTCACATCGTCTACTGATAGACGGAAAGAACACCACTTATTGGAGGAGCACATCGTCAATATGAAAAAGTTTTTCGATACCAGATGACTGATTGATCAAAGCATAACTGTTGTATGATCTGAGAATACGAATAAACTGCTGAATTGCTTGAACACTGCTGCTGGACAAAAGCCCCTGAACTGATCACAGAGTAGTTCGCGCCTGCCATATGGGGCTGATAGAAAACCTGGCTTATGCTTCGCATGCATATGCGTATGCTTGAATTTTTCTATGACGTAATGCTCCATTCAAGATGCAAATGCTACGCATTTTGAAAATGAAATGTAAGTATGATGCAAATATGATGATGCATGCAATATGCTAATGCAGGCTCGAGCTGCTGGAGAAAGTCGGGTACAGAAAACCACTTCAGCAAAATAAATGCTGAAGACGAAGCCAACTCCGCTGGGGATAAAACGGATATCACAGAATTATTCCAGCAAAATAAATGCTGGAAGAGTACCATCAACTCCGCTGGGGAAATTGGGAACTTAACCAAACACCTTGTTGAAGTAACACCCTGCTGGGGAATATAACTCTGCTGGGGAGTAGCAGATGTGCCAAGTATGATTGGACTTCTCTGGGGATAGCTGACCCGTGCCAATGAAAAATTGGACTTTGCTGGAGAAAATAGCCGAAGTTTTCCTGCGTACTGACGAAGCTCGGACTTGGAAACTGATGCGCCAACACGGACGGGTCTCACAGTGATCGCCAACATGGATTTGAGCTTTTAAGCTATCTTGCTGGGTCCGGTACAACTGACGCTGGAAAACATTCTGCCTGAATACACAGCTTTCTGATTAAAGAGTCAAGGGATAGTGACACGACCTCCCAACATTCGCCTTGCACTCGAAAATTGGATGACTCTGCTCAAATAACCCTGAATAACTCTGATGATGTGGAGAAGAACAACCCCTTCGCTTCTGATATGCCCCAGCCTGCGGGACCTCTGTGGGGATAGTCCTCGAAAGGAAATCTGACAATCTGTACCCCGATGGTCTGATATGAAATGCCCTAGTATTCTGAACTTCGGAAAGATACTCTACATCAAATGCCCCTCGAATAACCTCTGCGCGCTTAAGATGGCCTGCCCCTGATTGCGACGATTTTTGCCCCTGATTATCTGATTCAGAGTAGTGCCCCTGACTACGAGATATTCACCGAATCTCGACCTGATTGCCCCAGGATAACTGACTTCGAAAGGCTGACCTGACTGGGGATTACAATAATAGCTTGCCCCTGCTCTCGGAACATTCGGGCGTTCTGTATTCTATCCTGACCGTACCTTTCCACTGTATGAAACTTTCTTGCCGTCAAGCGCTTACTCGCAAGTAAAACAAGTTGTTCTGCGTAAAAGATATACTAATGCAACACATATGACAGCTTTGACATCCAATCTGTTCACTGGGAAAAGGAAAAACAATTTATGGCATATAATGCACAAAACATTTATCAAGAATATCAACATCAGTACCAACATGGTAAGAGAACCCTTTTAGGAGTCAGAATCGATGCGACCTTTACCGAAGTATGCTTTCGAAACAACCTGCTTCAATTAGGACTTTTGAAGGTTGTAACGTGGTCAGGTTCGCGGTTTTGAAGGAAAGAATAAAGGCTCAAAGTTTATTTTAACCCACCCATTCTCCTTGATGTTCTCCCATCCTACGTTCAGCTAATTCGACCTTAGCGCTCACCTCTCGGAGGCTGAAAGATAGGAGTGATAGTTCGAGAAACTTTTGGATTTTGGAGCGACAGCCACTCACTTTTCGTCTTTGACACTTGAGGTCACACGACTCGTACTTCATTTGAGGATTTTTCTTTTTGTCCTCCTTTCATCTTTTTTCTTTTCCCTAACTTTTGCCTGGACTGACTCTTTTGAGTTTCTTTTGATTTTTTTAAGTCCAGCGGGATGCCCTCATTTTTTGCCTAAGTCAATTGTTTTCTTTTCTTGACTTAGCGGGCTTTTGATTCTTTTTCTTTTGCTTTCTCTTTTTTCGAACGAGTCGTGTGACACTGGTTGTCTGACTCTTTGGAGAATAATGTGACTGTCTCACTCTTGACTTAACCATTGTGGTTTTTTAGGCACGACCTCTAGAGGTGTGATTGATCCTCGAACGGGCACTCCTTTTGCAACTTGAACGCTCGGCCAAATTAGCTAACACCTACCCTGCCCCAGGTTAAAGATTGAGGGTTTTTCATTTTCAGAAAGAAACTCCTACTACAAGGCTCAAAGGGGTTGACAAGGGATTATCTTCCTTATAACTCCGGTGTTTAGGGATTTGAAACAATGCCTGTACATCATCAACAAGTTTTATTTCAAAAGCATACAATCGGAATTTTGCACGTCGTTCATTTTCGTCATCCTCCCCAGATTCCTCTTAACCAGGCATTGGACATTTGTAAAAACAGTTAGTGAACACGAATGGATTTAATCAAAACATGCATATTTATTTCATTATCATCAATTGAATGAAAACAACAAGCTTTACAAACAAGATTGCATTTTAAACAGGAAAGAAACTACAAATGTAAAGAAATGACAAGGTAAAACAAAGAAAAATGCTAGCTTCCAAGAACCGGGCTTTCACATCTGTCCTGCTGCTGAACCAGCTATCTTCACAATCAGTTATTAGAGGTAACTCGCCGTTGTCCTGATCTGCTTTCAACAACCCTACCAACTTATAGAGCCCCTTCTCCTTCATTCAGATGATTTTGGGACCTTCTTGCCCGAAGCTGATTGCTGCACTGTCAAGTAGATCCTGCACTTTGTGCTTGAAGGCCAGAAAATCTTCAATGTTGTGCCCCTGTGCTCCTGAATGGAAATCGCAGCGCTCCTTGATATCATAACCTGCTGGAGGTGTACCTGTCAGCGGGGCTAACTTCCTCTTCTCAACCAACTGCAATCGTAGCAACACCTGAAAAAGTTCGGCATACGGCATCGGAGGCACACTAAATACCCTCAACGACCTCTGATTTTGAGCTCCTCGCTGATTGGGATGCTGTGGCCTCTTCCACTGTTGAGATCGTTGCTGTTGCTGCTGGTATCGGGTTGACTGTTGAACAACCTTCGTAGCAAATACAACATCGGTTTCTTGACTTTCACTGCACTGATCAAGGCACTCCTTATGCTTAGCCGTCTTCTTTCTCAGATCTGCCCCAGGAATAGGCAACAGTTGTGGGTATGGAGATTCTGACACCATGGAGTCCAGGATACGCTTCTGGCCTACTGCAGCTTTAGAAACATCTGTCATCTTAGCATCAACTGGGATAGGAGCAATACGCACATCTACACCGCTCGGCGTGAATTCAATATCTTTCGAGTCAATAAGGTCTTGAACATTGTGCTTAAAAGCATGACAACTCTCGATGTCGTGTCCAAGTGCCCCAGAATGAAACTCACATTGCTTACTGGAATCGTACCCGTGAGGAAGCGCTCCTGTGGGTGAACCCAACGCTCTCTTCTCAACCAGATTAAACCTCAATAAAGTCTGCAAGAGCTCAGCATATGTTGTAGGTGGCGCCTCAAATATCCTCTTTGGCTTTCCCTCCTGGATCCTCCGTTGAGCCGGATGCATCTTTGGTTGTACTTGCTCAGGTTCCACGGGCACGGGTGGCACAAGCTCCTTTACCGCGGCTTCAAATAGCTGATCATCCTCTTTCCTAAGCACATTCTTGACTACTTCCATGATCAAGCTCATTTGGGTCTTCAGCTGACTGTTTTCCTCTTTGAGTACCTTCTGCTCCAGACGCATCTCTTGCATGTCTCTCATCATCTGCCCCAGCTGGCTTCGGACTTCAATCAATTCAACCTGATTTTGTTCCATTTCTCTGAAGGAATTCCTGCAACAAACTGGACGATGAGGAAATAAGACCCACGGTTCTGATGTACCTGTTAAATGATAATGCAATGCAGAAAGCAAACACATATTCGATACAAGACAAAGAGAAACTCAAACTATAAGCACCCAGACGAACATCTCCCACACGTGTATAACCAACAAACGCAGCACGTAAGCACAAACGAGTACGAATACAATGACCCCAGCCAACAATCCTGGTGGTGGTCAGCAAACACTAGTGCACAAAAGCTAAACGGGTTAAGCAGAGAAAACAGGTGCGACACTCAGCACAGAAACCTCTAGAAACTTCTCCCATACTCAACTGAACTCTCCGTTCGACATTCTTCAGAACACACACTTCCCGTGGAGTCTTCCATGACATTAACTGACGAACCCACACAACCGGATAACGGAGAATCGTTAATCTGAACAAAACCCTGGGGCATGATGAAAATTCGGTTAGAGTCTAACAGATCCTGAACCTGACTTCTAAGCACCTTACAATCATTTGTTGAATGCCCCTGTGCCCCAACATGGTACTCACAACGGGCGCTGGCATCAAAACCTGGAGGATATGGTGGAATCACTGGATTAGTCTCTTTCGGCACTATCAATCCACTTCTGACCAGATCTGGCAACAACTCACTGTACGACACTGGTAGCTGAGTAAACTGCCTTTCAGGTTTCCTTGGTCTTCGCTGGGCGTGCTGACGCGATCGACGACAGGATGACTGTTGACTTGAAGTATCTGAAAACCGATCCTGAGATGCTAGAGATTCTGAGACGACGCCGTTTCCTTCTTCCCACTTTTCTTGAGAACTGGCAACTGATCCAGTCTTATCAACTGGGATATACGGAGCATCTCGAAGCTTTCGACTCTTGAGTCCTCTCTCAACAAGCTCACCCATTCTCATCAGGCCCACAAAGCTTGTACAACCGAACAGTTTGTCGTAATAATGGCCTTTCAGAGTACCCAAGAAGATGTCAACCATTTCTCTTTCCTGAAGCGGTGGTTGAACACTAGCAGCTAATTCTTTCCATCTTTGCACATACCCTCTGAATGATTCATTCTCCGCCTGAGATAATTCTTGCAGATGCACGAGACTAGGAGCTAAATCCAGGTTGTAATCGTACTGCTTCACGAAAGCTCTGGCTAAATCCACCCATAATCGAATCTGATTACTCCCTAATTGCACATACCATCTCAAGGATGCCCCAGTCAGGCTATACTGAAAGCAATGGATCATCAACTTGTCATCTCGCACAAACGCAGTCATTCTTCGACAGAACATCATCAAATGAAGCTTCAGACAGCTAACTCCCGCGTACTTCTCAAAGGGCGGCACTTTGAACTGATAAGGCAACACCAGGTCAGGGATCAAACACATGTCTGCGGCATCCAGGTTAACAGCGTCTTTGACCTCCAAAGCTTTAACCCTTTCTTCCAATGCTCGGAACCTTCTAGCACTTTCAAGAGCTCTTGAGTTTACAGTCCTGGCTACCGGGATATCTCTGCGTGGATTCCTCTCAGGGAAAACAGCACCTTGATTACTAACAGGAGGAAAGCGGTCATTTCTGGCAACAAACTGCTCATGTCGATCTCGGTTCTCCACAGTCGGCTGTACAACTTGGTCTGCAGTCAGGTTGTTCGCTTGCGGGAAGTCTTCCGTAGAATCATACCGATGGTTGGACGTCATGGTAAACCCTGTCAAAGTGTTAGGAGACTGGAAATTGCCTTCAGACATAGTTATCAATTACCTTAAACTGACTACACTGCTTGATTATGCTCAGATGTGCTTCAACCCCTTGGTCGTCTTCTGACAATCAACAGTTGCTCAATCCAAACTTCGGGTACTCACCTTCAGGAAACAAAGGCCGGATCAGAACTCTGGCTAGCTGGAGAAATGCTATGCAATATGATGCGAAGATGCCTATGCAAATGCAATGCAATGCAACAAACACGGGATCACAGCCCCCACACAATCTAAATACTGCTGCACTGCTGACGGAGTACGTTTGCTCTGAAGAGAAGACCAAAATAATGGGTAGGTTGGAAGTCAAGTTTCCTGCAAAAAAAAAAAAAAAAAACCCCACTCACAGGTATGGACCTATATCTGACAAGGTACGGCATCCTATGCGGTCGTCAGCGTCACAGACTTTCAAAACCGACGATACGATTCCCAGAAGGAGTGGCATCATCAAGTCTTGAAGAGGCCTCACTTAGCTAACTTCCAAATGATCGGTTCCCATAGTCGACAATCCAACTAACCAGCAACCCGAGCCACCCAAAGGGTGGGACAAGAGGCCAACCAGAAGAACCTCGTCTGAGTGTAGATTTCGCGGGACACTAGGACATGCAAAGCATGTGCGCGCCCACTAATCTCTACTCTAAATCTAAGGTGCACTCAAGCCCAGGTCCGGCTTATCTCTCAATCATAGAACACCCGTAACATTCCAACAGCAACAGATAATATCAAAAAAACCCAATAGACAAGCAAACAAGCGCTAGGATTGACTCTCTCTTAGGGGACATTGGATCCCACATGCATAAGGACTATCGCAGTCCTTAGCAGCCAGGGGACGTTGGATCCCCAGCAGAGTTGCCAGCTGTCGCTACTGCGAAAATCGGCGCCGGCTGAACAGAAGAGTCGCCACCGTGCGTTATTTATCCCAACGGAAGGAAAGGAAACGCTCGAAGTAAACCTCGCGAAAAACGGGAAAGGGTATGGTCATCGCAACCAAAACCTGGGCTCGGGAGTCGGTTACGCAAGGGGAAGGTATTAGCACCCCTCACGTCCGTCGTACTCGACGAGATCCACGCTTGCTTGGGTTGTCTAAAGGATGCAAAAACAATCTATCTACGGCTGTTAAATCTAAACAGAAGGGAACTGACTCGATAGAGCGTCGCACTCTATGCCTACGTATTCTCAAGAGAGAAAGTCAGAGTCAACGTAGTTCGGGACTACAGGGAATTGGCTCGCCAAGACCTCACGTCTTGTGCCTACGTACTTCCACACTGCATGGAAGATCAGAGCTTTACGTAGTTCGACTAACTATGGCTAAACAGGGATTCTCACACAGCAGTGAGAAAACAAACTGGCTTCAAAGGGTACAGGGACCTATGGGCAAAACTACGGCTTGGTCTCAAATGCACTCAGGCAAGAGAGAAAAAAGGCACAATTAGTCGTCAGCGGGAAAGTCTCGATCGCACAGCAGCGAGAGAACAGAAGGTTAGTTGTTAGTGTACTCGCTAGGATATCGCATCCTATGCCTACATATTCTCGTCTGGTACGAGAAATCAGAGCAGCTGTAGTTCGGCTACTTCGGGACCACAACTCAAATCTCGTTTTATTAACATTCTGAAAAATGATTACAATGATTGAATACTGAAACATAAACCCCTAGGAAATACTATCCTATCCTATGAAGAAAAATCAAATGGAAAAGTCCCCTAACAAGTGGACATTTAAAACTACCTCTAAAAAGGTAAAAGAATTTTTATGAAAAAATATACTCTAAAAAAAATATTAAATCTATACTAATATTTTTTTATTCTTTTCCAACTATTTTTCTCTCTTCTTTTCCTTTTTTAAAAATATTTTCACATTCTTTTCACATATTTTTTTCAATATATTTCTTTTTTATATTTTTTCTACACTTTCTTTTTCAATCTTTTCTCAATATTTTTCCTCTTTTTCAATATGCTTTTCCTTGAATATCAACATATATTTTTTATGAATATTTCTTTTTTTCACTATTTTTTTCTATCAATATTTTTTCCATATTCTTTTTGCATTTTTCTATATTTTTTTCTCTTCAATATACTTTTTCTTTATTCTTTATTTTTCTTTTAAAACTAAGTACATAAAAAAAAATAAAGAAAAGAAAACAAAAGGGGAGGGGGTACACTGCAGTTACAGGGGGTAATTAAGCAGAAACAACAAAATCAAAAAGGGCCCAGCCCATAAGCAGTTCAAAAAAAGAAACTCAGGGGGGGAGTGCAAATGGTGAAACGGGGGTATGCTAGCAGAAGAAACCAGGGCCCAGCCCATAGTCACAAACACACAGCAGGGGGGGTGCAACGAAGGAATTGGAGGGGTATGACTCCAAAAAACTCTTTGGGCCCAAGGCCCACAGACTCACTGGCCTACCTCCTCCCCTCCTTCCACTCCTTCACTCTGAGAAACCCTAACCCTTTCTCTCTCTCGACCGCCGCCACCACCATCTTCACCCTCATCTTTCTCCGATTCGCCTCCACCTCGTTCTTCTCCTCTCAACCTCCCTCTCTTTCAACCTCCTCTGTCTTCCTCAATCCCACTTAACCTTTTTCCCTCTGTTCAACCAGAAGAACCCGAATAAAGATATTGCCGATCTGGAAGTTGATGAAGATTCACGGATGAAGCTTCCTCCGGTGACGTTGCATGCTTGGTGATGAAGTTCTAGGGCGTTCTGATTTAGAGATTAGCGAAGATCTCAGCGCTCGATGACGGCTTGATTGAAGATCGTTGAGGTGTTCTTGAAGGTGTTGCTGAAGATTCAAAGTCTCCGGAAGAAGAAGAAGATCTTGCACGTGAATCTGGAAATAGGTTGACGATCGGTGATGGATTTGTTCGTTGGGGGAGATTCTTGACGAAGAAGATCCTTCGTTCGTTGTATTGGCGATTGATTGTTGAAGGAGCAGGGAGCTTGATGGCGATCTCGCGAAGAATTTTCTGGAAAAATGTTCTGAAGTTCTCGAAAGTCTTCTTTCTGGAACACTTGAAGGTCTTGTATGAATCTTGAAGATTTTGGGAATCGCCGAACAAATGGAGATCAAGAACTGTTGGTGTTGATTCTGGTGACGACCTGGAGAATTCACGAAGAAGATCGGTGCAACTTGACATCGGAGGGATGATTCTCAGTGATGAATGTTGAGCCAACTGGAAACTCAATGATGAACTGATGAGTTTTCCGGTGGTGACTTGAAATTTCCGGCGGTATCTCCGGCGGCTATTGATGATGACGATCGGAGATGATGATCGGTTGGAGGTGGATTCTGGAATTTTTCTGGGTTGTTGGCGTTCTGGTGAAGTTCACAGTGGCCGGAGGGTTTTTAGGGCTGCCGGCGGCGGTTATGGCTGAGGATCGTGGCGGCTGCATGGCCGGCGACGAAGGGGAGGTGACCGGAGTCACGTGGCGCGCATGCAGATGGAGTGGGACGGAGGAGTGACACGCGGGGAGAGGGAGGCTGAGGTGAGGCCACGTGGAGAGACGGGTGGCACGCTGAGGGAGTGAGGAGGGCGTGATGTGTCAGATGCAGGGTGAGTGAGGAAATGAGGTGGCGTCTCTGAGTGGAAAAACGTGGACTCCTCCTCGAGTTTACACGTGGATGCTGGCATTTATAGCACTGAGACTTTCTCTGGATCCTTCTGGAATTTGCTGGAAAATGCTGGATTATTTTGGACAAGAAGACCACAAACTGGGTCTCCAAAAACGGGAATCTGGGCCCAACGAAAAAACATTAAAACCCAAAAAAAACTGAAATGAATTAAACTGAAAAGAAAAACTAATTAAAAATCTGATTAAATGGAAATAATATGGATTAATGACTCAATTAACAATTGGACCTAATCAATCTAATATCCTAAAAACTGATTAATATCCAATTAAACTCTAATTAAAAACTCTAATAAACCCACTACTCTAAACTTCTAAACTTTTATTAAACTCTAATTAACTATATTAAATTCTATGAAAAAACTATATTATTATATCTAAAAATTAAAAAATCATTTAATTTCTATTAACCCTATTATTTATTATTCTAAAACATTATATCCTAAAAAAACCATTTATTTAATAAGGAAAGATCTATATTAAAAAAAGATTAAAAAGCTATTAAAACTATTTAAAAACTATTAATATTCTAAAAAAAATTCTATATTATCCTAAAAAAATCTATTAACTCCTAAAATGATTAAAATCTAAAAAAGAATTAAAACTATTAAAAATCCTATTAATATTCTAAAAATGATAAAAAATGATTTAAATCTATTTAAAACTATAAAAAAACAAACTATTAATATCCTAAAATGATTAAAATCTATTAAAATATCTATTAATAGCTAATAAAATCCAGAAAAATCACAATAATTCCCGAAGGAACAAAAATAGCACCGAACGACAAATAACACTGCGGGAGCGCACCGGGATAACCGATAAAAATAAACGGACACCGAAATATCCTCAAAAACAACAGCGCGAGCTGAAAACACCGGGAATAGCACGACTGCTCAAAAAATACGATTCTACCTATCTAAACTGATTAAAAACCACCTGAAACACGAGACGAGAGCTGTGATCCCAATAAAATCAAAACAAATGAAAAATGCACTGTATGCGATATGCAGATGCGAATGCAGTCATGCGTCGAAACATAGAGCCAGATACGAGACCCGGTTGGTCAAATTTTGGGGTGCAACAATCAATGCCTAAATGTTGTTACATTTGTTATACCTTGAACCTATGACATGCTTACCTTCAAGTTGTAATTTGTTTACATGACTGTTACTTTTGTCTTTGTCAAGATATGCTTCCATATTTGTTAAGATATTTGATTCTCGGTTGTAATCATTTGTATTATTTGACCCTTGCTTATTGTAATATGCATGCTTACTTGGTTGTAACCATATCCTTTAATCACCATGCTTAATTGTTTATTGCTTTTTTAAATATTTCTTCCCCAAGTGATGGAACTTTTTAGTTCTCATCCAAGATTGTCTCCTCTCTCTCCTTCCAAAGGAAAAGTCTCTCTATTGACCTTTGGGTCATAGATAGCTCATTACATCATAGGTCTGGATAGAACCTTCTCTCCCTTTTGATCTGGATAAAACCAATAGGACTTAAACTCATAGGTCTGGATAGAACCTTCTTCCCTCTTTTGGTCTGAAAAGAACCAATTGATCCTTATTTTGTAGTTCGTGCCCGAACTACGACCGCTCTGATTTCTCATTAGATAATGAGAATACGTAGGCACAAGATGCGATATCTTGACGAGCAACATTTCCCCTTCTCCCACCTTTTGGTCTGGATAGAACCAATTGGTCTCACAACGTAGAACTTTAGGATAGAGTTTGGTTAACTCTATGTAAGAATCATGGAAATGATTACTTACTTCCCTTTCTTGAGAGTTTAACATAGATCTAGAGAGTTTTGTGAAACTCTACACAAGCATGGATATGTTTGTTCCCCATTGAACCTTGATCATAATCAAGTGTTCTTCATCCCTAGTGAGGTGAACAACGATTGCTCTGATTCTATCCTAGTTAGGATACGTAGGCGGAGGACACGATGTCTTTGCGAGCAAACTTAGAAACTATCTTTAGGTCTTAACCTTCACCTTTTACCAAATCCCAATCCATAGCAAACATTTAACAAACTTAGCATGCAAACAAACAAAAGGTTCCTGTAGAGTACTGCAGATGTTTAGGATGTGAAATACCTACCCTATGCATAACCAACCCCCGATCCCCGAATCTCTTAGCGTTGTTGTTACATCGCGCAAAAGGTTCTTTCTTTCTTTAGACCTTTCCTTTGGATAAATTAAAGTCCGGTTGTGAATTTAAGAATTTAAGATTCAAGTTAATCAATAGCTTGGTATCACGATTCTCACCACAACAGGTGTCAACCAAAAGTCCAATGGATAGACATATTGTTCGTCGTGAAAATTAGCGAACAACCGCTGGTCTTACAAATCGAAAAAAAAGATTTGTTTTACTTGCAGGATAGACCATACAAATCCTAGGACATGTGTTAACTGATCTTAAATAAAGTTTATAAAAACTATGAACACTTTGTCAGAGTTCATGATAAAGCAACTTATCTCAAATGTAAATGAATTTAGGTGACAAGAAGTAAAATCGAAGTACTGGTAAATGATGAAGACAAGAACTTGCATAAAGTAAGAATAAATTCTTAAAGAATGAGATTTATTAAATTGCATGGAAACGAAAAGCTGGTGTTACATCAACCTACATTCTTACAAACTCGTTTCTCTCAATACACGAGTACTTGGAGTATACTGAAGAATTTGTACACAATTGAACACACACAAATCCTAACACTAAGACTTGTTATTTATAATAATAATAAATAACTGCCATTAACGGCTAGATAACGAAATCGAGACAAGTGTCGTTATGCATGCCTTCAAATCATATAAGCGTTCCACGTGTCTCCTTTAAGGAATAGATGAAAACGACTTTTCTCTCTTTTATTTGAATTCAAATGATCTTGTCGAAATACCCTTAGTGACACCTCTGTCGAATCAAATCTTCCAACTGCTGAGAAATATCTCTAAGTCCATAACATAGATTCTTCTGGCGAAAGGACGCCTTCGACTCCCATTCCAAAATATGGATCCAGTTGAAATAATTAAATTTCTTCAGGAACTCTATTTCCTACTTTTAATTCCATTCAGGCGTCAAAATTAAGAGCCAGCAAATTGTCCCCCAAAAATGTCATTTTTTACATCAATAAAGAAAAAGACATTTTTTGATAGTATCATTCGATGCCTCGAATGACTTTTGCATGTTTTTTGATGTCTCTTACTTAACTCTTCTTTACTGCAAAATCTCATGTTGTCTGATACTTCAACTGTTTTCTCCTCAGAGCTCTCGAAGGCCACCCCTCACTCAAAAGAAGCGAAAATCGAGAGGAGCTTCTAGCCAAATCATAATTGAGTCGGATGAGGAAGACCAATCTCCTCCTGAAGAACAGACCCTAAAAAGGAGGAGGAAGCAGGAAAAAATAACTAAAGCCTTCAATCAACCGAAATCAAAGGCTGGCAAACTCTCGACAAAAGTGTCCCCTACATGCAACGCAGCACAGACTGAGAGTGACAACTCTAGTCCTGGGGCTGATGATCCTAAGGTAAATACTTCTCCTGAAACCTTGAAATGTCTTCACCATTTATCCCTCTAATTCTTTGGCCTTTCTCTTTTCAAGTTACCACCGACATCAGAGGTCAACCCATGGTGCAGCAGATTATTCCAACAAACAGCAGTGACCCTAGCTATCATCCAACAACTCCTTCTAGAGCTTCTGCGAAAGGCTCCACAAAAGGCTCTGAGGAAGGAATCCAATCTGCAGGTGCCCCCAAGAAGATGCCATTCGCTCCTGTGTGTTACACCCTAATTTTTGACCATAAGATCCCACCTATCTTTTTTTTTGCGTTTTCTTGTTGTTATTTGACTTTATTTTAATGTTCAATATTTATGCGACTAACCAGTTTGTACAAGCGCAATAATGTTAAGATTCAATTTGAAGATTCAGAGAGTACCGATCAATTTCAAAACTCAATTTGCAACAGATCTGGTTATAACTACAAAAACGGATTCAACTATACTTTCCCTTGTTCTTTGTTCTACTCGCGTTTGACTTTCACGTATTCCGGGAGGTGTAGGGTATTTGCATTAAAGTGTGTTGACAGCTTATTCAAATGTTGTCAAGGGATTGCAAGATAAGAACGTCACTTTTAATTACTAGTTTTAAGGCTGGCTTGCACAATTTGATTTCCTTACTTCGAAGTTCAAGTCCAATTAAAGGGTTTAAAGAAACAAAACTCAAGCCCTTGAAATTCAGTAGATTCAAAAGCCTTGTGATCAAATTACAAAGTCCATGAATTTCGTTTCATATCAAGATCCAAGTATTGGTTTGCATGTTCAAAAGCTAAGTGAGAACTCATTCTTGTTTCAACTAATCCACGAGCTTACATAAATGAGAACCTTTTCATCCCGACCAAGCCTTGGTATGTGAATCTAAGAAGAATTGGTTTGACAATCAAAGGAGGTATGAACATGTTTATTTGTAGTCTCATGGTCTCATCGGCCTGTTCATCTGTTCGAAGGCAAGTTTAAACTCTTACGTTTAGTACTAGCAGACGATTCATAATGTTATTTTGCAAGCTATCCACGAATTCACAAATCTTGTAGAGCTTTCAAATCTAGCGCTACAACAATCATCATGATAAAATTAATTATTCACATGGGTAAAGAGTCATCTTTACATTTGCAAGTTCACCATTCAAATGCAAGTTGGAGCGCCTAAACTCTATGTACATAATATTCATACTGCAGCAAATTGTGATTCAAACAAATTCCTGGTCACGGAAGGTACATGAGGAATCTTCTTGAACACCATCTTACAGGTCAGAGAATGCAAATGAAATGTTGCTGGACATCATGAAGAACCAGAAGAATACAGTGACAGTCCCAACTCTAGAACACAACTGTGTCAAGCATCATTCCCAAGGTCTGAACAATGGTTAGAAGACATTAAATAAGAAACATGCTCTTCAAGATGCTTCTTAGCATCCTGCCTTCCCACATTAGCAATTGCAAGCTTTTCTGGGGCAGCTTATATTCCTCCTGCACTGCCTTATTGTACTTGGTTGCTAAACTTAGCATCTCCTGAATTACCAAAATTATAAATGAAAATTTTCTCGAGTATAGTAGATGTGATAAATCGAGAACAGGACAAACTCAACAAAAAGTTTGAATTATTGTGAAAGTTACGGCCAAGAATCTTAACTTACCTGAACAGTCTGTTCATCAGTTTGGAATTGTGAATTGAATCGCCTGAGTGTCAAACCATTGGTCCATTCTTTTTCTTATAAAGGTTAAGCAACATCCTCTCTTCAAGCTCGTTCTTTCTATATTTGATTGCTATTGAGTAATGATGTCGGTTTAAGCCATGGATCAGAGCCTAAAAAGGAGAATAAGAAGTCAAGTTTGGTACAGAAAAATAAAACAATGCAGAAGCTATAACTTTGAATAGAAAATTTCAAGACACTCACTTGGATAGATGGCTTGTTCAGATGGCCAAAGTTAGAGGTTGTCTGCCGTGGTTCTTGACCAAACATCTTAGTTTGTAGATGAATTAGCCGGGAAGCATCAATCACCACCTTGCCTTTAACACTCTGAATAGGACCCACCACAATTTGATGTTTACCACCATCCATGATTTAGAGTACAAGCAGAGAAACATAAAACATCAGGTGGAGAAGAGATTGGACATAGTCGAAACTCTCAAATTGGTAAAGAAGCCTATGCTGATAATAGGCACATACCACATCCGAAAGTTGAACCGAAACCGCTTGCAGAGCAGTTTTTGAAGAAGTATCAACCAACCTGTGGATAAAAAAACAGGATAAACAGCCAGCCCCCAAAGCTTATTGAAGTTGTCTTCCTGAACCGCAGAGGACTAATGGACCACTGGGTTAAGCCGTATCTCAGAATTACAGTTGAACGCTTGCATCGAACTGAAAAATCAAATTTAAAATGACTCTCAACATATTGCAAAAATTAGGTGTTGCATCAGAAATCTTCAATCTTTGGTTTCATATGCTACAAGGAGTCAAGACTGTAGAAGCATGCTTCAGTCTCAAGTTTTGATGATGTCAACACTACTCAAGGTCATCTCTTGATTACAAAAAGACAAGCCTTTCAAAGTTATCAAGATCAAGTCAAGTTATCTTTCAAGTCAAGCTACACATGGATATATGATTTTTTCAAGACTTGGACACATTGCCGGTATATCAAATTCTACCCTTATAATCTGATATACAAGTGTTCAAAAACATCAAGCATTTTTGCATAATACATAAGCATGTTTTTGAAACCTTAGAATTGGTATAACGTTATTTTTTAAAAGCATTTTTCTGAAAATTAGGAGTGTTAACCGATTAACCATATAGGTTAACCGGTTAACCAATTTGAATTTTGAATTTTCTGGGCTAACGTACCAGTGTTAACCGATTAACCATATAGGTTAACCGATTAACACTGAACGTACAGTGAAAAATGGCTTTGTTCCAAATTCAAAAATTGTTTGAAAATTACACCATTTCATATTTTTGATGTCTACTCAAATATACCTTTTTGAAAGGGTATTTTACTCATATAAATTCTGAGTTTTTCATTTTTGAAAAACAACTACCAAAAACACAAAAACTTCCAATCTCCAAACACTTTCTACATTCAATTTCAAATTGTCTTAGAATCAAATTCACCATTTTTCAAAATCTTTTCTAAGTGTTCATATGTGCATAAATTTCATATTCATCTTTGAACACTTGTGTTGAAAATTATAAGAGTGAATTTTGATCATTTGGAGAAGATCAACTTTGATATTATTATTCTCAAATCAAAAATTACAAGTATTTGTATTCTGACTTGTGATCCAGGATTGTTGGACACAAGGGTGAGTGTTTACAAGAGGATTGTTCTTGTACACTTGTTAGTTTCATTGTTTGATAGTAGGCCTCACCGGTTGATGGTGTGATAGGTTGTACTTTATTAAACAATAGTGAAAACTCTCTTTCGTGTTGAAAGGGGAGTGGAGTACTCTCGGATTGTGAGGGGAACCACTATAAATTCTGGTGTCCATTGTTCTTTTATCTTTTTCTGCTTTCATAACCAAGAACACCAACTAGTAAAATCTCAAGAAACCATAAAAACCGGAAAAATTTCTAAAGTCCTAATTCACCCCCCCCCCCCTCTTAGGCATACTCTGTACTTACAATTGGCATCAGAGCAGGTTAAGGTAACCTGTTCCTAACGATTCAGTATGGCTTCCGCAAGTACCAACCCGATTTTCAAAGATGGTGGAAGTAGTAACAAGCCACCACTCTTTTCTGGAGAATACTTCGATTTTTGGAAAATCCATATGAAGGCACATCTTGAGGCTCAAGGAGATGGTATATGGGAAACCGTTGAAACTGGTCCACATGTTCCTACAAGTGTGGTAAATGGTGTTGGAACCCCAAAGATTAAATCCTCATATGATGAAGATGACAAGAAGAGAATCTTGAATGAGAAGAAAGCAATCAACATACTTCAAAGCGCTCTCAGTATGGATGAATTCTTTCGCATATCACAGTGTCAATCGGCAAAACAGATTTGGGATACCTTGGTAGAAACGCATGAAGGAACAGCAGAAGTAAAAAGGTCAAGACTTAACACGTTAAGTCAAGAATATGAGATGTTCCGTATGCAGCCTGGTGAATCTATTGTTGCCTTGCAAAAAAGGTTCGTTCATCTAACAAATCATCTGATTGCTCTCGGGAAGACCTTCACCAATGATGATCTCAATTTAAAAGTCCTAAGATCCTTGACAAGAGAATGGCAACCGAAGGTGACCGCCATTTCGGAAAAGAAAAGTCTTTCAACAATGACATCCGCTTCATTATTCGGGAAACTTCAAGAGCATGAACTGGAACTTGGAAGGCTTGAGAAACATGAAAGTCAAGACAAGAAGTCCAAAGGAATTACCTTGAAGACTGACACAAGGGATGATAAAAATGACGAATCTTCCGAAGACGAAAATTTCATGCTTCTAGTAAAGAAGCTTGGTAAGTTTTTTAATAACAATAAAATTTCTTCTTTTTCTAAAAAGAATAGACATTTCAGGAAAAAGGAGGCACCCACATCAAACCAAGAAATTACATGTTACGAATGTGGGAAACAAGGTCACATAAAGCCAGATTGCCCAAAACTCGCAAATAAAGGAAAATTCAAGGGCAAGAAGGATTTCAAAACAAAGAAGGCTTATGTCGCATGGGACGACGACGAAGTGAGTTCATCATCGGAATCAGATAACGATGAATGCGCAAATATGACTTTAATTGCCTCTCACCATTCCGATGACGAAAATGAGGTTAGTAGTAATTTTTCTATCTATGATAATGATGCACGAGAAGTTATAGATGAACTTCTAAAAGAGTGCAAGACTTTGTATAAAGACATCTCATCACAAAAGAAAAGAATTTTACTTTTAGAAAAACAAAATTCTGATTTCTTGAAAAATATTGAAGATGAAAAACAAAAAGTGATGGATGAAAAACAAAATCTTGTATGTAAGAATTGTGAGTCTTTGTCTTTTCAAATTGTTCAACTTAAAAGAGTTTTAGAAAGATATGAAAAAGGTCAAATTGGCTTGGAAGAAATTCTTAAACATCAAAGGTATCCTAATGATAAAAGTGGATTGGGATACTCTAAATTTTCAAAACCAAGCACCAATAAGACCATTTTCATAAGAGCAAGTGAACAAATTGTTAAAGAAGAGACAAGCACTTCTAAAATTCAGCATCAAAATCATAACAAGAAAAGAAGTGATAAGAAAAAGAATTTTATTCCTAGGTATAGAAGTCATTTTTAACCTACGTGTTTTTACTGTGGAATTAAAGGGCACACACCTAATGCCTGCTATGTACGTAATATTGGTATTGCAAAGGGGCATTATGTGTGGGTTGAAAAAGGTACTAACTATCAAGGACCCAAAGCAATTTGGGTACCTAACACTACCTAATTTTTGTTTTGTAGGTATGCTTGAAGACAACCACAAATCAATGGTATCTTGATAGTGGTTGCTCGAAGCATATGACGGGAGATATAAACAAATTTTCAAGTTTATCATTAAAGGCCAAAGGATACGTCACTTACGGTGATGATAATAAAGGAAAAATTCTTGGAGTTGGAACCATTGGTGCACCTCCATGTACAATCATCGAAGACGTTCTTTATGTTGAAGGCCTTAAGCACAACCTGCTCAGCATCAGTCAATTGTGTGACAAAGGGTTCAGAATCAACTTCACAAAGGAAGAATGCTTGATCGAACACGAAGTCACTCATGAGATTCTGCTAAAAGGTAAAAGATATAACAATATTTTTATGATCTCTTTTGATGATTCTTCCTTGAAGGTAAAATGTCTTATGGCAAACAACAACGAGGCATGGCTTTGGCATAAAAGATTCGCTCACATTCACATGGAGCATCTAAACAAATTAATCAAACATGATCTGGTTGTTGGGCTTCCGAAGATAAAATTCATCAAGGATAAATTATGCGATGCATGTCAAAAGGGAAAACAGACCAAGACAACTTTCAAATCCAAGCAAGTGGTTTCTACATCAAGACCACTTCAATTGTTGCATATGGATCTTTTTGGTCCATCAAGAACAAAAAGCTTCAGAGGTAGTATTTACGCTTTAGTTATTGTTGATGATTTTTCTCGATATACCTGGACAATGTTTTTAGTGCAGAAAAATGATGCTTTCAAAACATTCAAAAAGTATGCAAAACAAATTCAAAACGAGAAGTCACTCACTATAGCCTCCATAAGAAGCGACCACGGTGGAGAATTTCAAAATTCAGACTTTGAAGAATTTTGTGAAGAACATGGAATTTCACATAATTTTTTGGCACCAAGGACTCCTCAACAAAACGGCGTTGTAGAACGAAAGAATCGTTCACTAGTTGAACTTGCTAGAACAATGCTCAGCGACACAAATCTTCCAAAATATTTCTGGGCAGAAGCAGTAAACACAGCGTGTTTTGTAAGCAACCGCGTGAATATTCGACCGTTACTCAAAAAGACTCCGTATGAGTTGTTCAAGGGAAGGAAACCAAATATATCATTCTTCCACATATTTGGCTGTAAATGCTTCGTTCTCAACAACAATAAGGACAATCTCGGTAAGTTTGATGAGAAGTCCGACGAAGAGGATAATATTGTTTTGGATGATGATGATGATTTTGTAGATACTCCACAAAATGAAGAAATTGTTTCAAATGATCAAACAATATTACGAGAAGATGTTAATCAAGAAAATCAAGATCTTCCAAAAGAATGGAGAACACACAGAGATCACCCAATTGATAAAGTTATTGGTGATATTAGTCAAGGCGTTGCAACTCGACTTAATTTAAAGGATGCTTGTCTCAACATGGCGTTTGTATCTCAAATTGAACCATCAAAGATCGATGAAGCTTTAGGCGACGACCAATGGATTATAGCAATGCAAGAAGAACTTAATCAATTTGAAAGAAATCAAGTTTGGACCCTTGTACCAAGACCAGATAATAAGCATATCATAGGAACCAGATGGGTGTTCAAGAACAAACTTGACGAGAATGGGATTATAGTTCGTAACAAGGCAAGATTGGTCGTACAAGACTACAACCAGGAGGAAGGAATTGATTTTGATGAAACATTCGCTCCGGTAGCAAGGTTAGAAGCAATTAGATTACTACTTGCTTACGCTTGTTCTATGAATTTTCAGTTGTTCCAGATGGATGTCAAAAGTGCTTTCCTGAATGGGTACATTAATGAGGAAGTCTACGTCAAACAACCTCCGGGTTTTGAAGACTTCAAAAATCCCTCACATGTTTTCAAACTGAAGAAGGCTCTCTACGGTTTAAAACAAGCACCACGAGCATGGTATGATCGCCTTAGCAACTTTTTATGTGAGAAAGGATTTACAAAAGGAAAGGTTGACAAGACGCTGTTTATAAAGAAAATCAAGGGTAACACCTTGTTGGTACAAGTCTACGTCGACGACATCATATTTGGATCAACAAACAAAGAACTTTGCGAAGAATTCTCACTCATGATGCGAGAAGAATTCGAGATGTCCATGATGGGAAAGTTAAATTATTTTCTTGGACTACAAATCAAGCAAACCAAGGATGGAATCTTTCTCAACCAATCCAAGTACTGTAAGGAATTAATAAAGAAATTTGATATGGATAGTTGTAAAATGATGTATACTCCTATGGGATCCGGAACATATGTTGATCAAGACGAATCTGGTACTCCAATTGATATTACTAAATATCGATGTATGATTGGTTCATTACTATATTTGACGGAAAGCCGTCCTGACATTATGTTTAGTGTTTGTTTGTATGCTCGCTTCCAAGCAAATCCGAAGGAATCGCATCTCACTGCTGTGAAGAGAATTATCAAGTATCTCAAAGGAACGACCAACGTCGGATTATGGTATCCTAAAGGTAGTACTTGTTCTTTAGTTGGTTATTCTGACGCTGACTATGCAGGATGCAAAACCGATAGAAAAAGTACAAGTGGTACATGTCACATCCTCGGAAATGCTCTAGTATCATGGGCCTGCAAGAAGCAAGCTTGTGTAGCTCTCAGCACCGCCGAAGCAGAATACATCGCCGCAGGAAGTTGCTGTGCACAGATTTTATGGCTGAAACAACAACTTCTGGATTATGGTGTTGACCTCGGATGCATTCCTCTACGATGTGATAATACTAGTGCCATAAATATCACGAAGAATCCGGTTATGCATTCCAGAACAAAGCATATTGATATTCGGCATCACTTCCTTCGAGATCACGTATTGAACAGAGATGTTGATGTCACTTTCATCGACACACACAACCAACTCGCCGACATCTTTACCAAGCCCTTGGCAAAAGAACCGTTCTACAAAATTCAGAGAGAACTTGGGATTCTTGATGAAGGTGACATCTGACTTTTTTCTCTAATATGTGTATGCATCATTTGTGATATATTTTCATATATATGCATTCTGATTTTAAGTACTTTTCAAAAATTCGAGTGTGTTAACCGATTAACCTATATGGTTAACCGATTAACACTGTTGAATTTTCAATTCTGATTAAATTTTTTAATGTGTTAACAGATTAACCTATATGGTTAACCGATTAACACTGTTAATTTTTCTAAAAAATCAGAAACGAAAATCATTTAAATTTTTGAATATTTTATATTTTATAAATGTATTTTTATGTGGTCCATATTCTCTCAAATATCCAAATCCATATCCAAAATGCATATTCCCTCTTCAAACCCTAACTTCTCTCTCCCACTCTCTAAAGTTGGAAAACTCCCCACAACTTCTCAAACCCTAACTTCCTCAGAACCCACAACCTCAGGTCTCTCAAACCTTCATCCATGGCTTCAGCATCAAACCGCGGCAAGGGAAAGGTTCCAGAACATCATTCTGCATCTGATGAAGAAGATATCCCTATGGAAACAACCAAGAAGCACAAAATGGATTTCAAAGTCCGAGTTCGTTCTATCCTCCCGGTAAAGTATGTGAATCTTAAGGCTTTTCCAGCATCATCTTTTGATTTTCCTGCTTTGCTCAAATATCAGAGGATCGATAAATTTGTGTCTGATTCTGGAAACTGCTACCCGGATGTTGTCCAATCCTTTTTGCATAAACTGTCTGTGTTTATAAACGCAAATGATGAGCATATTATGAAAACAATTGTTAGAGAATGTGTTGTTGAAGAAAATCTGTCTGATGTTGCTGCAATGCTGAACATACCATCATCTGGGTACTTTCTGAGAAAGGGAGTTAACCACGTGGAAGGGCCATGGTCCAACTACGACAAGATGGAGTTCTATTATCAGATCTGCAGATTTCCAAAGGAGATGATTATTGCCAACCAACGCACTGCTCGTCTGTTGTGCTATGCAAAGAATCTTACCGTTTCTGATTGGATGCTTCACTACATAATCTGTTATGTGCTGATTCCAAAGGATTCGAATCATGCACAAATTAATGATCTGGAAATGCAGCTCCTTTTTGCCATCAAGAACAAGATTCGTGTCAATTGGATTCTGACCATCATGTATCACCTTCAACAACAACTATCTCTTTCAACCCGTCTTCCCTATGCACGGCTGGTATCAAGAATTTTAGAGTTGACTACTTTGGATCTTAACCGTGAACCAACCATCAAGATGAAATTAACCACCAATAAGATCAACGAGATTACAATTGTCAAGAATACTGGAATTTTTAAGGATACTGACAGTACTTACAAGTATTCAGATGAAGGAGCCAATGCTAACCAAGCCTATCCCGTACCTGAAGGAGGCATTACAAATGAGTTCCTTTACCAAACTATAATGACTCAGCATAGAGAAACCTCCTGGGCCATTGCTTCTCTCTGAAACCTTGTACTTTCCTCTCACCACATCAACCCTGACAACCTTGTTGTATCTGATGAAGAAAATGAAGGACAAGAGGAAGAAGAGGAGGAGGATATGGCGGATGAGGATGCTTACAGAATATGTTCCTGTTGTTGTTTTTATTGCTTTGCTTTCTAGTCTTAAGTTTTATGCTTCCATTTGAACTATGTTTTATTGTAACAAGTACAATTTCTATTTGCTGCACTTTATATGTACTACTGTTTATGCTTTGTGTTTACTTGGCTTCGCATGTGCTTTTTACTATATATGCTGCTATATTGTGATTTCTTTGAAAGCTCTTCCTTTTTGCTGATGTCAAAGGGGGAGAAGAGCTTGGTTCTGTTAATGTCTCTCTGTGTGCAGATTTTTTTTCTCTCTGTTAAGATAGGGGGAGTTGCTAGACATAGGGGGAGAAACATGTCAAGAACCATATCAAGAACCAAGAGATATTGCACAACATTTTTTATTGCCATCATCAAAAAGGGGGAGACTGTAGAAGCATGCTTCAGTCTCAAGTTTTGATGATGTCAACACTACTCAAGGTCATCTCTTAATTACAAAAAGACAAGCCTTTCAAAGTTATCAAGATCAAGTCAAGTTATCTTTCAAGTCAAGCTACACATGGATATATGATTTTTTCAAGACTTGGACACATTGCCGGTATATCAAATTCTACCCTTATAATCTGATATACAAGTGTTCAAAAACATCAAGCATTTTTGCATAATACATAAGCATGTTTTTGAAACCTTAGAATTGGTATAACGTTATTTTTTAAAAGCATTTTTCTGAAAATTAGCAGTGTTAACCGATTAACCATATAGGTTAACCGGTTAACCAATTTGAATTTTGAATTTTCTGGGCTAACGTACCAGTGTTAACCGATTAACCATATAGGTTAACCGATTAACACTGAACGTACAGTGAAAAATGGCTTTGTTTCATATTCAAAAATTGTTTGAAAATTACACCATTTCATATTTTTGATGTCTACTCAAATATACCTTTTTGAAAGGGTATTTTACTCATATAAATTCTGAGTTTTTCATTTTTGAAAAACAACTACCAAAAACACAAAAACATCCAATCTCCAAACACTTTCTACATTCAATTTCAAATTGTCTTAGAATCAAATTCACCATTTTTCAAAATCTTTTCTAAGTGTTCATATGTGCATAAATTTCATATTCATCTTTGAACACTTGTGTTGAAAATTATAAGAGTGAATTTTGATCATTTGGAGAAGATCAACTTTGATATTATTATTCTCAAATCAAAAATTACAAGTATTTGTATTCTGACTTGTGATCCAGGATTGTTGGACACAAGGGTGAGTGTTTACAAGAGGATTGTTCTTGTACACTTGTTAGTTTCATTGTTTGATAGTAGGCCTCACCGGTTGATGGTGTGATAGGTTGTACTTTATTAAACAATAGTGAAAACTCTCTTTCGTGTTGAAAG
This sequence comes from Lathyrus sativus, assembly GCA_963859935.3. Taxonomy (NCBI): domain Eukaryota; kingdom Viridiplantae; phylum Streptophyta; class Magnoliopsida; order Fabales; family Fabaceae; genus Lathyrus; species Lathyrus sativus. The sequence goes on from OZ012739.1 coordinate 604,510,601, forward strand.
GGGAGTGGAGTACTCTCGGATTGTGAGGGGAACCACTATAAATTCTGGTGTCCATTGTTCTTTTATCTTTTTCTGCTTTCATAACCAATAACACCAACCAGTAAAATCTCAAGAAACCATAAAAATCGGAAAAATTTCTAAAGTCCTAATTCACCCCCCCCCCCTCTTAGGCATACTCTGTACTTACAAAGACGAGTGGTGTGCGTGCTAATTTTAAAAGAGAACATGGTAAGAAAGTTTGTTGCCTTGGTTTAACATCCTTGTTGGTACTTCCAGCTGATCAAGTGCCAGGAGAGGTTTTAGGCCGGGTATTCCGTGCCACTCTCGATCGTCTGGTTGCATACAAAGAACAAGTTGCAGAAGCTGCAAAAGAGGAGACGGAAGTGGGAATAATTCAGTCGCCTCAGGTATTGTTTAGACGGCCCCGTGTTGTTAGCATATCAAAAATGGAAGCCTATTGTTAGAAACCTTCCTGTCCAGGCAAGAAAATTGAAATAAGAGATGTGTTTAATCCACAAAGATTTCAAAAGGTTTCACCCTTGTAATTCACCTGCAAGCAAGATGCTGAGAATGCCGTTCGAAAGCTCAATGGATCGAAGTTTGAGTGTCATACAGATGTTGACTGGGCTGTTCCAAAGGAGATGTTTAGTAGTGGTACCAACGATGCTCCTGGTTCAGAGTAAGGACAACAAAAGCATCAGATAAGGGCCTTAGTACTACTACAGATGATGATATTGAAGATACCAACAACAATATGATGAAGAAGGCGAAGCTTCAACCTCCAAATTTTCGTGACTTGTTATCTACAACTTACTTAAGACAAAGAATGACACAGCCGAAGAAGCTTTGCATTGATGCAGCCATCTCTGAAGACCGTTCAACTCCCAGAATCCGTTGTGGGCCGCGTATCTCCTCCCTGGCCCAACAGCTCGTGTTTGCTTTCCACACCTACAAACGCAAATCCGAAATTAGCAAAATCAACTGAAGAATATTCCCTGAAATAGAAGATGATATTCAGATTCCAATCTTGAATTTGAATCACAGAATCAAAGATTGAATTGTCAATTAATTAGGTCATTACTGCAATCATTTGGAAAAGGAAAGTTTCCATTTGATTCATCTCAAAACAGAAAGTTTCAATCAGCCTTCAAAAACATTTAAATCAGACATTCAAAACACTAAATCCCAAGAGTCTATATAAGACGAGAAAGGAGGAGAGCCTTAGAACGACGGAAAAAAACACAACACAGAAATCACACTTACGAGATCAAAGAAAACCTTCAACAATTTTCAACTCAAAATCCAACAACGAATTCAAAACAGAGAATCCCAAATTCAAAGAGACCTAAAAATCCGAAAATAAGAGAGAGATGAAGACTTAGCTCGTGGTGGCTTCACGTCCACGAATCCACCGCCGGAAACCATTGTCTATGTTATCGCACCATATCCGCATCCTGGACATTTCCTTGACCATGGGTAACGTTTCTCTCAAGTGATATTCATATTGTTGCTTTTGATCTTTGTTTTATTTTGCTAGATTTTATGAGAAGAAATTCGAAAAGAACAAAGAAGATGGGAGAAGACGGTAATAGATCGAGAAGGAAAGAACAAGAAAAGAGATGAATGGATCGAAGAAGATGGAAGAGGAAGTTAAAGAGGTGAGAGCGAAGAATAGCGAAATGAAGGAGATGACGGAGAGGATCAAACGAAGAAGAAGGAGGGAGAATCAACGATCTGGGGGAGTCGATTTGGGATTTCTGGGATTTAGGGTTTTTTTGTCATTTTGCTTAATCTGATGTTTATGTTGTAATCACTCACTAATCACTAATCACACACTACACACACATACCTCACACCCCCCTAGTCCTTTCGTTAACTGCTAAACCACCCTTAATCTACCTTAATTAATCAACCTAACCAATTTAACCAATTTAATTAATTAACCCTTCAAATTAATTTACTTAATTTACCTAATAACCCAAATTTTAATTTACTATTATTTATTTTTTATCACCTAATTAATCTTTTATTAAATAATACAATTAATAAACCATTTCATAGTTCAGCCCTTTTAAGTAATAATAATAATATAAAAAGAATTTATGATGACAAACTTTTTTCTTATTCAAAAATAACTTTTTTTATAATAACCTTTTACAAATAGATAAAACTTATTTAACTAAATCTATTTCATAATATTATTTTGTACTTATCTTATAATAATAAAACTTTTTTAGAAACAATAATAAACTATTTTATTTAATAAGGAAAATAATTTCATGATTTTAATTCACATTCACTTGTTAAACCAAATTTCAAATATAAGAACCTTTTTAAATCACTTGTTTCTAACTAGAAATTAAATTAATTCACCTCTAAAACCTGCTGCTAATTAAAATAAATCAACCTTTTTCTCAAAATCAATCTCTCGAAACAGATCAGTTTCACATGTAAAATCAATTCAACCTCACGCTCAAAATCAACTTAATCAATCAACATCGTAAAACTCAATCTAATCGTGCACTACACCTTAGCGCTTTCATGCGTGTGTATGGTTTTACTTTCCGCGATTTATCTTCTACAATTTATTTTCGCATTTACATTACCGCAACTTACTTTCCGCATCGCATCCGTCCAAAGGAAAAACCTACACATGATTCAACAATCGTGTGTAGTGCATCTCATTTTGCACCATACTCCCGCTTGATCCTTGATCCCCTTCAAGTTGATCTCTAAGTTAGATCCTACCCCATAGGAATGACTCTTTTACAACTTAGAACAAACAATTCAAACAACACAATACAAATAATATTCAAACACAATAGAGAAATAGACGTTAATCATCTTAAGCGAGATAGAACCTCCACCCCACAACAATACAATCAACATGTAGGGACTTTGCCTTAAGAGAGATAAAGGCTGTCGCTACTGCGAAAATCGGCGTCGGCTGAACAGAAGAGTCGCCACCGTGCGTTATTTATCCCACGGGAGGGGAAGGAAACGCTCAGAGTAAACCTCGCACAACACGGGAAAGGTATGGTCGTCGCAACCAAAACCTGGATTCGGGAGTCGGTTACGCAAGGGGAAGGTATTAGCACCCCTCACGTCCGTCGTACTCGACGGGATCCACGCTTGTTTTCGGGTATGGATTGTTATTCTATCTAAACTATGGGTCGAGGGTTAAAAAGAAAATAAAATGAAAATAAAAATGACTCGGCAAAGTATCGCACTTTATGCCTACGTATTCCCGTCTGGAACGAGAAATCAGAGTCAACGTAGTTCGCCTACCTACGGGAAAGGAGGGGAAGGTTGCTCGCTAGGATATCGCATCCTATGCCTACGTACTTCCACACTGCATGGAAGATCAGAGCAAACGTAGTTCGGGCTACGAAAGACACAGGCTTGTCCTGGTTGATTTTATTCCTTCTGAAAAAGGTTTTCTTGATTAGCAGTCCAAGCGGACAAAAAGGACGTTTTGATGAGTTCACATTCTTTTACGAAAGAAGTGTCTTTTATTGTGTTTGAAATTTTATTGTGTTTTTCTGTTTGTTTGAGGAAGAAGAGACAGAACTCTAACCTACGGTTGCGAAGGGAAACAAACTATCCTAATGTTATCATGCATGGGTTAAGACCTAGTGTCTATCATGCTCCTCTCTTGCACAGAGAGAAACAGAGATCCTAAGGGATAGGCAGAAACAGAAACAATATCAGATATATACAGTAAAACAGTAAAATGCATGGATGCAACAGTACAAGCGAGGCAAGGGAGTCCCACTCAACCTCGAACCTAGAAAACAATAGGCAAAAGTGAACAGACTTCACTTTCAACCCAGCAGGGTAAACAGCAAACAATACAGTCCAGAAAACCAATCAATACATCAGCAATGCAATACAACAGCAAAAGAAACAGCATCAGCAGCTCTGAATCAACATCTGGCTTCAAGTCATCTCCAAACAGCTACAGGCTTCAGCAAGCATCAATCTCCATCTCCACAGCCTTCAAGCAAGGCCTTGATTATCAGTCTTCCATCTGCTATGGCTTTTCTTCAAGTCTCAGGCTCTAGGATGGACATCAGTCAACCAGATGAGGTGAATGAATGTTAGACAGTTAATTACCTACCAAGGGTGGTTCATCAACTGTTAACATTAAACAGAAAGTTTTCTCTCAAAAGTTCTATCTTTCAAATACATTCACTGATCCTTCCAAAGGAAGGAGGTGGATATTTGAAAGAGACTTTGAATCATAGAGAAAGGATAGAGGCAAACAAAGCCATCTATGTTTGAGAAGCAAGCTTTCTAATCTAGAGCTCTGCCTAGCTCCTAAACCCTAGTCTCCTCAGCAGCTGCTAGCAAGAACCTCCTCTCCAACTCTGGCAGTTGTTCTTCAATCTCTGGATCTCCAATGGTCTTCATCTCCTCAAGTCCTCAGCTCTCCCAAATTCCCAGACAATCCCAATACCCACACAAGCAAACAATAATCCCCAGAGGGCACACCACACCAGTCAATCAGATATATTCAGTATATTAATAGCAGTAGGGGAATCCTGACTTTTTCTAAGGGATCTAATAACTACCCATAACCCCTATAGTCCCATAACTAAACTAGTCAAACCCTAAGTCCTAAGGGAAAAGAATCAAATCTCCTAAGTCATCACCTAAAACCCTAGTTTTATCCATGTTATTCACACTTAAACTAAGCACCTAAATTTAATTTCTAAAAATGGGAACTAAATTGAATCTACAAGTGTGATGCCTACCCTAAACAACCTAAAAAGAATGGATGAAAAATATTGAAGCAATTAATAGAACAAAAAAAACCAAAATCATGTATGAAATGAAATTATGTAAAATGCTATTTATTTAGAAAATATGGGAAAAATATCAAAAAATAAAAAATAAAATGCCATTTTTATTTTTTATAATTTTCTAGACATCCTAAAGAAAAATATGCAAAAAGAATGAATTAAAAATGATGATTTTTCCATTTATTATGAATTTTTAAAAATGAATGAAAAATGAAAAGAAAGTAATAAAGAAAATGGAAAGAAAAAGATGGGAAAGGGTGCAAATAGAAACACGCTGCAGTTATAATCTCAGTTGGGCTGAGGAAGTGGGGGTGCGAATATCAAGTGGATAAGGCCCAGGTGCGCTCAGAAAACATTTGAGAAAATGCCAGAAAAATAGAGACAGGTTCGGTGTAAATAGCATCTCATTCATGTGTATTTGCTTGGGCTTAGTGAAAAAGGGGTGTGTGTAGCAATGTGATTCAAGGCCCACTCAGCATACTTAAGTGAAACGGAGCGTTTCACTCCCAAGGCTTCCCTCCGTTTTTTCGTTTTGAACGTGGTCCGTTGGATCAAGATTGGGGTCGTGGTCAAACAAAGGATCCCACGGCCATCCATCATCGTCCCCAAACTTCTTCTAGGGTTTCAGAAAAAACCAGTTCCATGCATGACTTTCGTGCTCATCATTCTCCTCCAATACGCCATGAAATCACTCCCTTCCAAAACCAAAATTCATCCATTTTTCCCCCTCTTCACATCTATGATGCTATCTCATTCTGAAACTCACTCAAAGAGCAAACCCGATAGTGATACCAGATAGAATCCACCATGATCACCTACCAACAACTGCTTCAATTCTTCACAAAATTCACCCTAAATTAACCTACAACTCATCCTGATCACAGCATGCTAATTCAACCACCTCTTCGTGTCCTATCTCAGCAATTACAAGCTCTAACAGATTTGATGCACCATATTCAATCTTCATGAAACCTTCCCAAATTCATCCAAAACAGTCCTCTATCCTATCTTAACCATTCTACTCTATCAAAACCCTAAAACTCTAACTAAACTAAGCAGTTTGAATAGAAAACAAACCTGGTGCAAAGTAAGAAAACAGCTATGTTACTCCTTGAATTAGGTGCTTGCAGTGATTGAAACTTGCTCAGTGACTTGAAGGATGAATTTTGTATGCAATATCTCGTGTGCAAACCCTCTGAATCTTATGCTTCCAATTTCTTGAACCTTGAAGAATAAAACTTGTATGGCACTCTCCTTGATTGATTCAACCAAATGGATGTGTGAATTACAAACTATGGATGATAGTGATGAGATTCAGATCAAGAATGAGGATGATTGGTGAGAAATTGAGGGAATTTGAGAAGCTTATGCAAGAATGAGAAAATGGATGAAAATTGAAGCTTTGAACAAATGGGAGCACCAACCCTTGCATGAATCAGCTTGTATGAATATATAGGTTGCATTAGAACCTCCTAGAAACTTGGAGAAGTTTCCCTTACACTTTTCCCTTTCAATTTGGATTATGTTACTTTCAATTCAAGCAACCATGGATAACTCACAAATTATGACCTAAACTCAAAATTCCACTTTAGCCAATGTCTTTAAAATGCCTTTTCCATTCAAAATGACCTATAATTTTGCATCATTTGGCCAAGATATGAAAAATCTCATTTTTTAAGCCATTTTCTTCATTAAATTCACCAATTTTGAAACCTTGTGCTATGGACATTTCCAATCTCTCATGGTCACTTTTCTAGACTCAAAATGTCATTTGGAGCAAGTTTTATGTTGTAAGTTTTTCCATTTGAGGCCTCCTTGTATGAGTTTTGGACATAAGTTAAAATGACCTGTAATTCACAAATGACCAAAATACCCTTTGCTTGCCAAGATCATAAGTTGAGTTCCACACATCATATGAAGGCATAATATACCATTCTAGAAAGCTAAGACAATGAGGAACAATTCTTATGTTGACCAGAAATTCATTTGAAATCTCCTTGAGGGGTAAAAATTGCTTGGAAGCCAAGTCACTTTCATAGACAAAATTTCAGATACCTCAGATGACCTGTAACTTGCAAGGACCATAACTTGAGTTCTATAAATCTCCTTGATGCCTTCCACCACTAAAATTAAAGGTCTTGAGATCCTCTACAAGTTCCATGTTGTCCAAGGATCCATTTGAAGCTTGCATTTTGACTTATCTTGCTTGGAAATTTGACCTAAACTAGGGGATTTTACATAGAAACCCTAATTTAGAAACTCCTCTTCTCCTTGATTTCTCTTGATTTCTTCTTGGCATAACAACATATCCTTATTCTCCATGTCAAATGATGAACCCCACATCTCTCCAATGGCCCTTAATGCCTTTAAATCAATCAACTGACCTAGGGTTGACCCAGATGAAACCCTAGTTGACTGTCTTCAACTGTAATTCTTGTGACTTCACCAATGACTTGTCTCCTTCTCCAAATGACTTTCTAAGTCTCCCATGATGTCCATATAATCTCCATGCTCAATCCATAGCTCACAATTTCTTTGATGACCCTCAGACACCCCCAGGATAGGAGATAGATTGCTTGCTTGATCCCTTTGACTTCTTTAGCTTTCCAATTCTTTTCTGATGACTTGAATGAGATGGAATTAGGATAATAACCTCTTGATAGGCCTCTAGAGATGAGAATAATGATTGGACCCCTGTTGGCTGACTTGCTATGCTTATGCTATGCAGATGAGTAACCTATGTACGTGGCCCTATATGCAAATGCTAATGCTATTGAAACATAAACCAAGTGAATAAGGCTGGGCAAATTTTAGGGTGCAACAGCTGCCCCTATTCAAGCGACTTGGACCCGATTGGGTGAAGAGCCCGGAGCCTTCAGACATTCGCGGTACGAGACGGTTGAATACTAGTGGAACCCCAGAAATTTGCCAACCGCAGAAATGAACTGCGCCACTGCTTGGGGAACGACATTCATCAGTTGAATCTGACTGTTTGCAGCCGCTCACTGATCTCGTAACGACCGCGCTGGGGATAACAGATTGCTTGCTTGTCCACATTAGGACTCTGTCTGTCATCAATACGAAGAAATCTCAACTAGAACCTGTCCACGTTAGGACTCCACTTGCTGTTAACCCAGAAAAATCTCGGCAACTCCGCTGGGGGATAGTTCGTATATATTCCAATAAATCGTCCACGTTAGGAATAACACTCTTCCACGCTAAGAGTAACACCTGTCCACGTTAGAAGTCATCTCTTCTGCCTCTGTCCACGTCAGGACTAAACTTTCCATCTTTCCACGTCAGGAAGCAATCTTCTTTCCACATAAGGAGAACTATATCAAACTGTCCACGTAAGGACCCCTAATACCACTCGACATGTCCGCGTCAGGACTCCAATCTTTCCGCGTAAGGAATACACCTTTTGTTCTGAACCTGTCCACGTTAGGACTCACCTTTCCACGTAAGGAGTACATCATTCTTCCATGTCAGGAATCAACTTTTCTTGAATCCGTCCACGTAAGGACCCCAATCTCTCCACGTAAGGAAACCAACTCTTTCCGATTTGTCCGCGTCATGACTACATTTTTCCACGTAAGGAATGCCATCTTAATCTGTCCACGTAAGGACTCCGCTCTTTCCACGTAAGGAATCCTCCTCCTATGTGTCCGCGTAAGGACTCAATCTTTTCCACGTAAGGAACACGATCTCCTTTCCCCGTAAGGAACCATTTTCTGATTTGTCCACGTAAGGACTCCCATCTTCCACGTAAGGACCTGAAGTTTCTCTTTCTCTTCCACGTAAGGAACACGCCTTCTTTCCACGTTAGGCATACTTCTTCTTCTGAATCTGTCCACGTCAGGACTAAATTTTCCACGTAAGGAATCTATCTTCTTCTTCCACGTTAGGAATAACTTCTTTGATCTGTCCGCGTCAGGACTAAACTCTTTCCACGTAAGGAAACCCATCCTTTTCCACGTAAGGAATCTACTTGCTCTCCCATGTAAGGAACAAAAACTTCTTTTTCCACGTAGGGAATAGATTCGTCCACGTCAGGACCCATGTTTCGTCTTGATTTGTCCACGTCAGGACTCAGGCATCTTCGACCCGCTGGGGAAATAGAACTTGTCCACGTCAGGACTCACGTCTCCTCTGCTGAGAACATAAAACTTGTCCACGTCAGGACTCACTTCCTCCTTTGTCCCAACCCACAAACTTCTTAGCACTGACGTGACAGCGGCTTTGAGGTGGACTCTACTGGGGATATCTGGAAACCATACTACCGGATGCCTGTTCTGATGACCGGAGGCAACTTCTGAAATTCTGATTCATGAAACCCCTTGATGACAAATAACTCAGCCTGGGAATAAAGAGAAACTTATCCTGATAACTCTGCGGGGAATACGGCCGAAACTGACATTATCATTGGATGTCCCGTGCCGAGGTCTTGAATGTTTGGTAGTTCATTTGAGCAAGGGCTCTCTCTACCTGAATTGCTAAAATACAAGAACTGCTTCAGCAAAATAAATGCTGAAGATGATGCCAACTCCGCTGGGGATAGCCAGATGCTACAGAATTATTCCAGCAAAATAAATGTTGTAAGAGTGAAGTCGACTCAGCTGGGAAATTGGGAACTTAAACCAAACACCCTGTTGAGGTAACCCCCTGCTGGGGAATATAACTTTGCTGGGGAGTAGCAGATGTGCGCAGTATGATCGGACTTTCTGCTGGAGAGCGAACTGATATTACACGGTGTCCCGGACAAAATAAATGACAGGACCCACCGCCAACTCTGCTGGGGAGAGTCTTGATCTTCGAGTTCCACTGGGAGGAAAGGACATTTGCTGAAAGGAGAATTTCGCTGGGGATGGGATGATTCTCTTGGGGAAAATTAACTGACTCTGCCGGGAGAGGGTAAATGACCCTGCGAGGAAAGATGAACTTGTCTGGATACAGCTTACCAATTTGGAAATATAAATCTTCTGAGGCTGAACCACTCTGCTTGAGATAAGGAATCCTTCTGGGGGACACCACACTGCCTGCATACAGCCTACAATCTTTGAATCGTCAATTCCGTAGAGGATGAACGACTTTGCTGGATAATCCTTTTGCACAAGCTACGACTAGCTGGAGAGTTCTATCCTTCTTCAGGAAGAACCTGCATGACCTGCGTGAGGGCTGAGTCTTTAGTTATTGCAATCTTTTGATCATCTTCCTCGTACGGTTATGAAACCTGCAACAACACAAACAAGACAAGACAAGCCTATGCAACCAAATCAATTCAGGTTAGTGACGTTATTTTCAGTTAATTCAAAGCTTTAGCAACTGTTGGCAAGGGCCAGTGACGTTATGCACATGCTAGTTTCATCAAACTTAGGCGTTAATCATGCACAAAACAGTAAAGAACAGTGTCAAGTACTAAATAACGCATTTTATTGATTGGGCCCCTGAATGGGCGGAGTTTTGTACACGGGATGTAACTCCTGAAATGAGGAAGCTACACAAAGCAAATATACAAGTATACAAGTATGCACAAGAAGCATAAATATTGACAACTTAAATTTGTACACATGTCGGCAACGGGATGCAGATGAACACCACGAACTGATCCTCCCATGACTCGCCCGACTCTAATGCTTTCCCGGTATCCCCACTTCTGAAGAGATTGCATCAGATAACTGACTCCTCAAATGTATTCTCCCGCATTGATGCTCATTGCAATTATCCAATTCGGACCGCAGTCATTTGCTTTTCAAATCCCTAACTTTTGCGTGAACCGCCCTTTACGGGTTTTCAGTTCACCGGGATACCCCTTTTTGCCGAAGTCGCCCAGTGTAGGTTTTCAACTTCGCGGGTGTACATTTTTCAATTTTATCCCTAATTTTTGCCCGAACCTTTCATTCTGTTTTTTGGTTCGCCAGGATGCCCCATTTTTGCCTGGACTCTCTTTTTCTGTCCAGCGGGTCAATTTTAAGCAAAGTATTTTTTAACTGCGTCCGAATTCACAGGCGACGTGAAGTCTTCACCGTCCATAGTGGACAACAACAACGCTCCCCCTGAAAATACTTTCCTGACAACGTATGGCCCCTCGTAGTTGGGGGTCCACTTGCCTCTGTGATCTGCCTGCGGCGGGAGAATCCTTTTCAGCACAAGGTCGCCCGTCTGAAAGCTTCGCGGATGTATTTTCTTATCATAAGCTTTCTTCATTCGGCTCTGGTACAAACGACCGTATGCTAGAGAAGCTAGCCTCTTCTCATCCATCAAACTCAGTTGATTCAACCTGTCTTTCACCCATTCTGCCTCGTCCAGCTGAACGTCTCGCAATACCCTCAGAGAAGGGATCTCGACTTCTAATGGTAGCACCGCTTCCATTCCGTATACCAACGAGAACGGAGTTGCCCCGGTTGATGTGCGTACCGTCGTACGATAACCGTGCAGAGCAAAAGGTAGCATCTCATGCCAGTCCTTATAGGTCACGACCATTTTCTGAACAATCTTCTTGACATTCTTATTGGCCGCCTCGACAGCGCCATTCATCTTGGGTCGGTAAGGGGAGGAGTTGTGATGTTCGATCTTGAAATTCTGACAGAGCTCCTTCATCATTTTGTTGTTCAGGTTTGAACCATTATCCGTGATTATCCGCTCGGGGATTCCATATCGGCAAATGATATCTCTCTTGATGAATCTGGCCACCACCTGCTTAGTTACGTTTGCGTAAGACGCCGCTTCTACCCACTTGGTGAAATAATCGATTGCCACTAGAATGAACCGATGCCCATTAGAAGCTGTCGGCTCGATCTTTCCAATCATATCGATTCCCCACATAGAGAATGGCCATGGCGATGACATCACATTGAGAGGACTTGGAGGCACATGGATCTTATCAGCATAGATCTGGCACTTGTGACACTTCCTTGCAAACTTGAAACAATCAGTTTCCATGGTCAGCCAAAAATAACCTGCCCGCAGCAGCTTTCTCGTCATAGCATGCCCACCAGCATGCGTACCAAAGGTACCTTCGTGAATCTCCTCCATGAGCAGCTTTGCCTCTTTCTCGTCTACACAACGCAACAGCACCAAATCGTGGTTTCTTCTGTACAAGACACCGTCCGGATTCAAATAGAAATTACCCGCTAATCTCCTGAGAGTCTTCTGATCCTGACTGGATGCCCCGGCCGGATACTCTTTATTCTTCAGGAAATTAAGGATATCGAAATACCATGGTTTGTCATCATATGCTTCATCAATAGCAAATACATAAGCCGGCCTGTCAAGCCGAGAGATAATGATTCGGGGAGCTTCGTTCCAGAAGTTGACTTTGTACATGGAAGACAAAGTGGCCAGGGCGTCAGCCATTTGATTCTCTGCCCGCGGTACATGATGCAATTCAACCTTGTCGAAGAAAGGCAACAATCTCCTTGCATAATTCATGTAATGTATCAAATTGGGCTGCCGTGTCTCCCATTCCCCTTTGATCTGATTCACCACCAGAGCTGAATCTCCGTATACGTCTAAGTTCTTGATTCGCAAATCAATGGCTTCTTCAAGCCCCATTATACAAGCTTCGTATTCGGCCTCATTATTGGTAACATCAAAGGTCAATCGGGCAGTAAACGGGATGTGCGACCCGTGCGGCGTAGTGATGATTGCCCCTATTCCGCTACCGTAAGCATTCACAGCTCCGTCAAATATCATCTTCCATTTGGAACCCAACTCTGGTCCCTCGTCTGGCAACGGCTCTTCACAATCTTTCATCTTTAGGTACATGATATCCTCGTCAGGAAAATCAAACCTCATCGATTGGTACTCTTCAATAGGCTGCTCCGCCAGATATTCGGATAGCACACTCCCCTTTATAGCCTTTTGCGAGACATATTGAATATCATATTCAGTCAAGACCATCTGCCAACGGGCAATTCTACCTGACAACGCCTGCTTTTCAAATACATATTTGATAGGATCCATCTTCAAGATGAGCATGGTTGTATGATTCAGCGCGCAACAAGTTTTCTCCAGCATTGAATACCGAGATTCGCAGTCTGTAAACTTCTTACTCAGGTAATAGATTGCATGCTCTTTTCTCCCTGTCTCGTCGTGTTGACCGAGGACACAACCCATGCTTCCCTCAAGAACCGTCAAATACATTATCAAGGGTCTACCCGCCACTGGGGGTATCAAAATAGGAGGCTCCTGCAGATACTGCTTTATTTTATCGAACGCCTTTTGACAATTTTCGTTCCACGTTACTGCTTGATCTTTCTTCAACAGCTTGAATAATGGTTCACACGTGGCCGTTAGGTGAGATATGAACCGGGCGATGTAGTTCAACCTCCCTAAAAACCCGCACACCTCTTTCTCCGTTTTGGGCGTCGGCATTTCTTGAATCGCTTTTACTTTAGCAGGATCGACCTCTATTCCTCTTTCACTTACGATAAACCCCAGCAGTTTACCCGATCTCACCCCGAAGGTGCATTTGTTAGGGTTCAGCCTCAGCCTGAACTTCCTAAGCCTTTTAAACAACTTCAGCAGATTTACCAGATGCTCTTCCTCCGTTTGGGATTTGGCAATCATATCGTCAACATAAACTTCGATCTCTTTATGCATCATGTCATGGAAAAGAGTCGTCATCGCACGCTGATATGTTGCCCCAGCATTCTTCAAACCAAAGGGCATCACTTTGTAGCAAAATGTTCCCCAAGGCGTTATGAAAGTGGTCTTCTCCATATCCTCTGGCGCCATTTTAATTTGGTTGTAGCCCGAAAAGCCATCCATGAAGGAGAATACGGAGTATTGAGCAGTATTATCAACTAACACGTCAATGTGAGGAAGTGGAAAATCGTCTTTTGGGCTTGCTTTATTCAAATCTCGATAATCCACGCACATTCGAACCTTGCCATCTTTCTTTGGCACTGGTACGATGTTGGCAACCCATGAAGGATACTTCGTCACAGCCAGGAAACCAGCGTCCCACTGTTTTTGAACTTCCTCTTTGATCTTCATTGCCATATCGGGTCGAGTTCTGCGAAGCTTTTGTTTGACCGGCGGGCAATCTTCTTTCAGTGGCAGGCGATGCACAACCATATCTGTATCGAGCCCTGGCATATCTTCATACGACCAAGCGAATACATCACTATACTCTCGGAGCATCTCAACCAGTCTTCGCTTGATATCACTCTGCAGTGCGGCTCCGATACGAATATTCTTCTCAACCCCTTCCGACCCCAAATTGATAATTTCGATGACCTCGTCGTGAGGCAGAATGGCTCTTTCCTCTTGCTTCACTAACCAAGACAGTTCTTCAGGAACGTCGTTATCTTCGACAACCTCTTCTTCGGCCTGGAATACCGGGTGCTCGAAGTCGGGACGAGTCATAGGTGGCTCAAAGATGTCATCTGAAAATGTTATCCTGCAAAAGGAATGGTTAAGTGCTTCAAAATGCGTATAAAGCGAACAACCACGTTGCCATTTTATTGAAAAATATAAAACAAGAAAGACAGGGATTACAGTATTTGCACATGAAAAAACGCCATTTATTTAATGATTGACACGCAATGTTCATAACAACACAGCCCTAAGCAAATCCTGATGCCCCGGGCAAGACATCAGATTATTCAACAATTAATAAAGCAAAGCATTACTGTTTAAAAGTCACAGGAACAAGCTCCTGAATAGACCAGTTGCACAGTCCTTGTCCTGGCGCGCTTGGCTGAATCCAGGCATCCATATCACAGTCGTTGTCTCCTTCATCAGACTCCGAAGCAGCATTGACGGTTTCATGACACACTCCATTGGCAGAGATGGTGATTGGCCTTCTGAAACGGGGTGCCCCCACGGAAGAAGTTGATGACGACGGTTGGTACCCCAGCCCGAACCGGTCCATCTTCACAGGAATGTCCAGCACTTTGCCCCAGCCCTTTGCTTCTCCTGCTTCTACTAGAGCTTGCGCTTCTTTATACGATGAGACGGCTATTTCTGGCACTTTGCTCGGCCCGGGACCTTTGTCCTTGATGCACAACCCTTCAAATGCCTGGCAGGGTGTTTCGTGGATCTCTCCGTCGACTTCCACATATTTAAATGACGATAGATGGCTGACCAGGATGTCTTCTTCTCCGCATACAGTGACTACGCTGTCTCCAACCATATATTTTAGCTTCTGATGCAGGGTGGACGTGACTGCCCCAGCCCCATGAATCCAGGGTCTTCCAAGCAAGCAGCTGTACGCAGGCTGTATATCCATGATATAAAACTCAGTTGCAAACACCTCCGGCCCCACCTGTAGAGGCAATGTAATTGATCCAAAGACTGTTCTCCGCGTGCCGTCAAACGCTCTGACTACCAAATCACTGGGCGTACACAAAATTCCTCTAACATCCAGCTTCATCATCGCCTTCTTGGGCAGCACATTCAAAGACGATCCGGTGTCAACCAATACGTGTGACATTACTGATCCTCTACACTCGACAGATACGTGCAGCGCCATATTATGATCTCTCCCTTTCGGAGTCAAGTCAAAATCAGTAAATCCCAAGCTGTGGCCTGCATTCACATGTGCCAACACTCCTTCCAGCTGATTCACAGAGACGTCTTGGGGTACAAAAGAAGTATCCAGGACTTTCAGCAAAGCATTTCTGTGAGCTTTCGAACACAACAGCAATGACAGGATAGATATTTTGGACGGTGTCTGCTGTAGATGCTCCACAATCTTATAATCACTTTTCCGAATCAAGCGCATGAACTCTTCTATATCTTTCGATGCCGATTCTTTGTCACTTGCTTGCGCTGGGACATTCTCAACTGCCTTCCCTTTTCCTTTCGCTAGTCTTTCGGCTTCCACTTCGGGGGATATAAAGATCCTACCACTTCTTGTCATACCTCCCGAACCAACAACATTATCCACAGTCTCGGCTGGCTGCTTATTAACATCAATCTTTATCCTGTCACAATACACCTCTAACCCATATGACCATGGGACTGCCTTCGTGTTATCGTACGGAATCGGCCCGGCCTTAGTTATGGTGATCGGTGGTCGCTGAGTTGGTGCTGCGATAGTGATTGTCTTCCGAGGAATTGTTACAGTGGCCACATCATTCTGATCATCTACTACTGCCCCTGCGGGCTCTTCAGTTGCTGCTTGGTCAAACTGCAATATGCCTTCATCAATTAAAGCCTGAATGCCCTTCTTCAAATCATCACACCCCCCAGCTAGGGTCCAACAGTCTAAGCAATACTCGTCACATCCCGGGTAAACACCCCCTTGTAACAGTCGGCTCTTTATCTCGCTCAGCGACGTCTTCAAATCTTCAACACTCATAATCAGATTCAACCCTTCCTCAGTCAGAATGGCGTTAGCCCCGTGATTAGGCATGGGTTTCTGCACTATATTCGGACCTGCTGTTCCGAAATTGATAGTCTTATTGTCCAAAAGATCCTGCACCACGTGCTTAAAAGCATGGCAACCTTCTATATCGTGACCCGGAGCCCCAGAATGAAACTCACAGTGCCTGCTTGCATCGTAACCAAACGAGGGAGCTCCCGTTATCGGTGCTAGAGTTCTTTTCTCTACCAGGTTCAATCCCAACAATGTCTGCAACAAATCGGCATAGGTTGAGGGAGGCTTCTCAAACACTCTTCTCGGTTTACTACCCTGGAATCTTCGCTGAGCCTGCTGTGCCCCCTGCTGAGGCTGCTGCTGCTGTTGCATTGGCTGTTGCTGAACCGGTTGTTGTTGCTGGAGTGGTTGTTGTTGATACGGGATAGTAACACTCGCCACCTGCTGCGGCTGACGATATTGACCTCGTCCCCTGCCTCGGCCTCCAAATACTGCGCTTGCCTCGCCCTGACGGCGCCCACCATAAGCTTTCCTATTACTGCCAGATGCAGTTGATTCCTCGACTTGGAACTTTCCTTGCTTAATATTACGTTCAATCTTTTCTCCCATCAGAATTAGGTCTGAAAAACTGGCCAGAGACGTATGAAACAGCATATCATGAAACAGACCTGTGAATGTGCCGACAAACATATCATTCATTTCCTTATCTTCCACAGGAGGACAGACCCGGGCAGCCATATCGCGCCACCTTTGCGCGTACTCTTTAAAGCTCTCCCCCTTCTTTTGTGACAGCCCTGCCAATTGGACCCGATTGGGCGCCAAATCGCTATTATACTTGTAGTGAGCTACAAATGCCTCTGCCAATTGCTTCCATGTCTTGATATCAGTTGGTTCCAACCCCATGTACCATTCTAGGGAAGGACCCGACAGACTATCTTGAAAGAAATGCATTAGCATTCTTTCATCAGTTGAGTATGCAGACATCTTTCTGTAATAAGCTCGTACATGCACTTTTGGACATGTGTCTCCTTTGTACTTGTCAAACGCAGGAGCTTTGAATTTAATTGGCACCCTCAAGCCAGGTACCAGCCCCATTGTTGCCATGTCCAAACCCACAGCACTTTGGTTCAGGACTCCCCTCATCTGCTCTTCTAGCATTCTGATCTTCTGGGAGTCATCCATCGGCCCTTCGAAACCTCCTCCGGAGAAGGCGTCCTCCTGCTGATCTTCTTGCCACATACCAGCCCCATACCCATCATATCCATTATTACGTCCAGCTCTGATCTGATTCATCCCCGGACCTCGGCCTCTGTTGCCGTACCCTTGAACACCTCCAGCAGGACCAAAAGCCATAAATCCAGCATCGTTTCCGTTTCCAAACCCTCCGTAACCCGGGTTGGTCGCGCCATAACCATCTTGCCCAAAGCCTTGAGCATTGAAACCATATTTCCCAGTGTTATCGAATCCCTGATCATTGAATCCGAATCCAGTATTGACGAAGCCATTGCCTCCCATATTATCTCCCAAATTGACATCACCCAGCCCAACGTTATGGACAGCAGTCTCATTCCCAACTCCGACGTTACCATTCACAGCAGCGGTAGCGTTGTTGATGTTAGCAGCAGGTATATTGACTACAGGTGGAGCCACTGGCGTGGGAGTGCCGTCTCCATGAACAGTATCGACCTGCACAGACTGATGATCTTCATTACCGTGACCAGCGTTTCGGGCCAACAGAGGCTGGACCATGGCCTGCAAATTCTCCTTCCCTTTTGCAATAGCTTCCATGGTCTGCATAAAGAGAGCGAGCTTCTCGCGCACATCTTGCATCTCGTTCTGCATTTGATCCATGATTCTTCGACAGTTGGTGCGGGTAGAATAGCGGTGCGGGTGCTGATCTGCAATCCTGAAAAGTACCTGGTACAGAGCAGGAAATAAGACGCTTATTCAAAGATTACCTGTAATGCAATATGAATATGAATGCAATGCAATGTGTCTGTGCATTAGGGAAATTCATTCCCCCAGTTCTAGTGTGAAGGTGCCAGTGCAGTGACAGTGTTGACAATAGGAATATCGGAGCTGAATCATAGAAAGCCTCATATATTGCTGAGAAAACCAGAATACAATGTCGCTGAGAGTACGATAAGAAGGCATGACCTCAACCAACAATCCTGGTGATGGTCAGCACTATGCAAATAAAGCATACAAGTTACTACAAGTTACTACATGAAATGATCAAATCCTCCCAAAAGTCTGGTACTCTTCTATCAGCTTCTTGGTCTCTGGATGGCTTGGTCGATCAAGCAGCCCTTCAACAAGTTGGTTTCTCTTCTTAAGAACACGGCGCACGTCTTCAGCAGTTTCTTCCCATGTTGCTTCTCCGAAGCAATCTTCTAGCTTTCGCTTCTGAGACACCGCTTCATCTCTGCATTTGATTGCCTTGTTCAGTGCATGCTGGACACTATACCGGGTCATCACTTCTTCCTCACACTTCTTGATGCTAGACTTCAACGTCTCCTCGAGGTCGGAAATTTGCTGCTTCAACTTATCTTCCCTCTTCTTATTGTTGGTGAGTGTAGCATTCCAAGTCTTGTTGCAAGAGGAGATTTCTCGATGCGCCGCGTCGAGCGCTTTCTTTTTGGCTTCCAGCATGTCATGGGAGCTTCTGAACTCTTGCCCCAGACGTTCGCGCTTCTTCCTTTCTTCGGTCAACTCAGCCCCTAACCTGTTTAACAGCTCGATTTGTTGTTGGAAAGCATATACGGCCTTGTTTTTCTCACTACGTACTTGAGCTAGCTCTCGCTCCAACCCTTCGTTGATCTCCAACAAGGCTTCCTTTTCCTTCACAACTTGCTCGTAGGCCTCCCTAGAAACAGTAGTTGGCTCTTCTGCCGGGACGGGAGCAGTGACGGGTGCAGCTGGGAATGGCATTAATAACTGTCTTGCTCTCTCCTGAATCCAAACTCTATAAGGTGCATAGGCCTGACAATCATTCTTTCCTAACAACGGCTTCCCTCTTCGGTTAATGCGCGTCCAGGCATGCTGCAACTTAGCCAATAACTCCCCCTTCACATCTCCAGTGAAGTACAGAGATTCCTGTACTTCTTCCTCCTGAGGTGGATTCTTCAGTGCATATCCGAACTGACGAATGAATAGAGAAGGGTTGTAATTGATACACCCTTTTCTTCCTATCAGCGGCACGTTAGGGTACCCAGAACAGCTGAAGATGAGCTCAGATCCCAACAGGTCTCGATCAAACCACACAACGTCTTCGGAATATAGCCTCATCAGGCGCTCTGACCAACTGGCTGAGGTTGCACTGTCCACAAATGGTCCCTTCATGGGGAGATGACTTTTGAACCACATATTTAATAGAGGAGCACAGCAGTAAACAACTTTTCCCCTTCGGTTTTCGTTCTTGTAGTGCAATGAGTGGTAGAAGTCTCCGATCAACGTTGGCACTGGGTTGCCTGCAGCAAACAGATAGAAAGCGTCCAGATCCACAAAGTTGGGCAAGTTAGGAAACAGCACGATCCCATAAATGCATAAAGCCAAAATAGCATTGAAAACCACCCAACAACCGTTCTTGGCGTACTCTTGAGCCTTGCCAACCAGAAAATCCAGAGAGAAACCGGGAACCCCGAGCCAAGAAGTCACTAACAGCTCAGCAGCGTTCATATGCAAGGCTTTGGCTAAGTCCTCCAACTTGGGCTCAGCAGCAGAGTGAATAAAGGGAACCTTGTTCTGCACGGGAAGCTCAGTAAACTCCACATACTCCTCAATGGTAGGCCCTAGAATGAAGTCAGCAAACGTAAAGCATCTCAATGCGGGGTCATAGAACTGCATCAAGGCGTATAGCCCGTTCATCTCATCAGCAGTGGGCTTGCAGACTAATCTCAGTAGTCTCCCGTGACTCATTCTGAAGCTTCTCCTAACCTCCTCATCGGCAAGAGATATCAGACCAAGCAAAGAGGTAATATCAGGTGTCGGTAGCTTATACGCAACTGTCTTCCTCAAACTAGCCATAGTCAATACTCAGAAGTCTGGGCACTAGAACCGGGGAATATGCAAATGCACCTGCAGCACAGACACACGTTAGTGAAATGCAAGTGGTAATGAATATGCAGACAATGCAATGCAAGTAACATGCAACAGGGACCAAAGTTGTAGCTGAATAGCCTGAACCCAATCAAGAAAGGTCTCAGATAGACCATCCAGAAGTCACCAAACCCTGGTCTCAGATAGACCTAAAACAAAGCTCCAATACTGGTCTCTGACAGACCTCAAACCATAACTCCCACTGGTCTCTGGTAGACCTCAAATCACATCTCCAATTGGTCTCTGACAGACCTCAGAACTCTCCAACTGGTCTCTGACAGACCTCAGAACACATCTCCAAATGGTCTCTGACAGACCTCCTAACTCCCCATAAATACCCAGGATCTCTGATCAAAAAATAATCGGTAGTCTAAAGGTCTAGTTACCTGCATAATCCCAAACCCTCTCACAGGTGGATGTCCTAGTAACTGACAAAGGTATGGCATCCTATGCGGTCGTCGGCGTCACAGACTTTCAGGGTTGATGATACGATTCCCAGAAGGAGTGGCATCATCAAATCCTGAAGAGGCCTCACTTAGCCAACTTCCAAATGATCGGTTCCCGGAGTCGACAATTCAGCTGACCAACAACCCCTTTGACCCAAAGGGTAGAAAAAGAAGCCAACCAGAAGAACCTCGTCCGAGTGTAGATTTCATGAGACACTAATGCAAGCAAAGCCGGCACGCGCCCACTACTTTCTACTCTAATTCTAGGTGCACTCAAGCCCAGGTCCGGCTTCTCACTCAATATCAGAACACCCGTCACACCCCAAATACAGCAATAATAATCAATATACAAAGCTGAAGATACAAGGTTAGAAATATAAATCCATACAAAATCCTCGACGAGAAAACAAGCATTAGGATTGACTCTCTTAAGGGACGTTGGATCCCAAATGCATAAGAACTATCGCAGTCCTCAGCAGCCAGGGGACGTTGGATCCCCAGCAGAGTCGCCAGCTGTCGCTACTGCGAAAATCGGCGCCGGCTGAACAGAAGAGTCGCCACCGTGCGTTATTTATCCCACGGGAGGGGAAGGAAACGCTCAGAGTAAACCTCGCACAACACGGGAAAGGTATGGTCGTCGCAACCAAAACCTGGATTCGGGAGTCGGTTACGCAAGGGGAAGGTATTAGCACCCCTCACGTCCGTCGTACTCGACGGGATCCACGCTTGTTTTCGGGTATGGATTGTTATTCTATCTAAACTATGGGTCGAGGGTTAAAAAGAAAATAAAATGAAAATAAAAATGACTCGGCAAAGTATCGCACTTTATGCCTACGTATTCCCGTCTGGAACGAGAAATCAGAGTCAACGTAGTTCGCCTACCTACGGGAAAGGAGGGGAAGGTTGCTCGCTAGGATATCGCATCCTATGCCTACGTACTTCCACACTGCATGGAAGATCAGAGCAAACGTAGTTCGGGCTACGAAAGACACAGGCTTGTCCTGGTTGATTTTATTCCTTCTGAAAAAGGTTTTCTTGATTAGCAGTCCAAGCGGACAAAAAGGACGTTTTGATGAGTTCACATTCTTTTACGAAAGAAGTGTCTTTTATTGTGTTTGAAATTTTATTGTGTTTTTCTGTTTGTTTGAGGAAGAAGAGACAGAACTCTAACCTACGGTTGCAAAGGGAAACAAACTATCCTAATGTTATCATGCATGGGTTAAGACCTAGTGTCTATCATGCTCCTCTCTTGCACAGAGAGAAACAGAGATCCTAAGGGATAGGCAGAAACAGAAACAATATCAGATATATACAGTAAAACAGTAAAATGCATGGATGCAACAGTACAAGCGAGGCAAGGGAGTCCCACTCAACCTCGAACCTAGAAAACAATAGGCAAAAGTGAACAGACTTCACTTTCAACCCAGCAGGGTAAACAGCAAACAATACAGTCCAGAAAACCAATCAATACATCAGCAATGCAATACAACAGCAAAAGAAACAGCATCAGCAGCTCTGAATCAACATCTGGCTTCAAGTCATCTCCAAACAGCTACAGGCTTCAGCAAGCATCAATCTCCATCTCCACAGCCTTCAAGCAAGGCCTTGATTATCAGTCTTCCATCTGCTATGGCTTTTCTTCAAGTCTCAGGCTCTAGGATGGACATCAGTCAACCAGATGAGGTGAATGAATGTTAGACAGTTAATTACCTACCAAGGGTGGTTCATCAACTGTTAACATTAAACAGAAAGTTTTCTCTCAAAAGTTCTATCTTTCAAATACATTCACTGATCCTTCCAAAGGAAGGAGGTGGATATTTGAAAGAGACTTTGAATCATAGAGAAAGGATAGAGGCAAACAAAGCCATCTATGTTTGAGAAGCAAGCTTTCTAATCTAGAGCTCTGCCTAGCTCCTAAACCCTAGTCTCCTCAGCAGCTGCTAGCAAGAACCTCCTCTCCAACTCTGGCAGTTGTTCTTCAATCTCTGGATCTCCAATGTTCTTCATCTCCTCAAGTCCTCAGCTCTCCCAAATTCCCAGACAATCCCAATACCCACACAAGCAAACAATAATCCCCAGAGGGCACACCACACCAGTCAATCATATATATTCAGTATATTAATAGCAGTAGGGGAATCCTGACTTTTTCTAAGGGATCTAATAACTACCCATAACCCCTATAGTCCCATAACTAAACTAGTCAAACCCTAAGTCCTAAGGGAAAAGAATCAAATCTCCTAAGTCATCACCTAAAACCCTAGTTTTATCCATGTTATTCACACTTAAACTAAGCACCTAAATTTAATTTCTAAAAATGGGAACTAAATTGAATCTACAAGTTTGATGCCTACCCTAAACAACCTAAAAAGAATGGATGAAAAATATTGAAGCAATTAATAGAACAAAAAAAAATCAAAATCATGTATGAAATGAAATTATGTAAAATGCTATTTATTTAGAAAATATGGGGAAAATATCAAAAAATAAAAAATAAAATGCCATTTTTATTTTTTATAATTTTCTAGACATCCTAAAGAAAAATATGCAAAAAGAATGAATTAAAAATGATGATTTTTCCATTTATTATGAATTTTTAAAAATGAATGAAAAATGAAAAGAAAGTAATAAAGAAAATGGAAAGAAAAAGATGGGAAAGGGTGCAAATAGAAACACGCTGCAGTTATAATCTCAGTTGGGCTGAGGAAGTGGGGGTGCGAATATCAAGTGGATAAGGCCCAGGTGCGCTCAGAAAACATTTGAGAAAATGCCAGAAAAATAGAGACAGGTTCGGTGTAAATAGCATCTCATTCATGTGTATTTGCTTGGGCTTAGTGAAAAAGGGGTGTGTGTAGCAATGTGATTCAAGGCCCACTCAGCATACTTAAGTGAAACGGAGCGTTTCACTCCCAAGGCTTCCCTCCGTTTTTTCGTTTTGAACGTGGTCCGTTGGATCAAGATTGGGGTCGTGGTCAAACAAAGGATCCCACGGCCATCCATCATCGTCCCCAAACTTCTTCTAGGGTTTCAGAAAAAACCAGTTCCATGCATGACTTTCGTGCTCATCATTCTCCTCCAATACGCCATGAAATCACTCCCTTCCAAAACCAAAATTCATCCATTTTTCCCCCTCTTCACATCTATGATGCTATCTCATTCTGAAACTCACTCAAAGAGCAAACCCGATAGTGATACCAGATAGAATCCACCATGATCACCTACCAACAACTGCTTCAATTCTTCACAAAATTCACCCTAAATTAACCTACAACTCATCCTGATCACAGCATGCTAATTCAACCACCTCTTCGTGTCCTATCTCAGCAATTACAAGCTCTAACAGATTTGATGCACCATATTCAATCTTCATGAAACCTTCCCAAATTCATCCAAAACAGTCCTCTATCCTATCTTAACCATTCTACTCTATCAAAACCCTAAAACTCTAACTAAACTAAGCAGTTTGAATAGAAAACAAACCTGGTGCAAAGTAAGAAAACAGCTATGTTACTCCTTGAATTAGGTGCTTGCAGTGATTGAAACTTGCTCAGTGACTTGAAGGATGAATTTTGTATGCAATATCTCGTGTGCAAACCCTCTGAATCTTATGCTTCCAATTTCTTGAACCTTGAAGAATAAAACTTGTATGGCACTCTCCTTGATTGATTCAACCAAATGGATGTGTGAATTACAAACTATGGATGATAGTGATGAGATTCAGATCAAGAATGAGGATGATTGGTGAGAAATTGAGGGAATTTGAGAAGCTTATGCAAGAATGAGAAAATGGATGAAAATTGAAGCTTTGAACAAATGGGAGCACCAACCCTTGCATGAATCAGCTTGTATGAATATATAGGTTGCATTAGAACCTCCTAGAAACTTGGAGAAGTTTCCCTTACACTTTTCCCTTTCAATTTGGATTATGTTACTTTCAATTCAAGCAACCATGGATAACTCACAAATTATGACCTAAACTCAAAATTCCACTTTAGCCAATGTCTTTAAAATGCCTTTTCCATTCAAAATGACCTATAATTTTGCATCATTTGGCCAAGATATGAAAAATCTCATTTTTTAAGCCATTTTCTTCATTAAATTCACCAATTTTGAAACCTTGTGCTATGGACATTTCCAATCTCTCATGGTCACTTTTCTAGACTCAAAATGTCATTTGGAGCAAGTTTTATGTTGTAAGTTTTTCCATTTGAGGCCTCCTTGTATGAGTTTTGGACATAAGTTAAAATGACCTGTAATTCACAAATGACCAAAATACCCTTTGCTTGCCAAGATCATAAGTTGAGTTCCACACATCATATGAAGGCATACTATACCATTATAGAAAGATAAGACAATGAGGAACAATTCTTATGTTGACCAGAAATTCATTTGAAATCTCCTTGAGGGGTAAAAATTTCTTGGAAGCCAAGTCACTTTCACAGACAAAATTTCAGATACCTCAGATGACCTGTAACTTGCAAGGACCATAACTTGAGTTCTATAAATTTCCTTGATGCCTTCCACCACTAAAATTAAAGGTATTGAGATCCTCTACAAGTTCCATGTTGGCCAAGGATCCATTTGAAGCTTGCATTTTGACTTATCTTGCTTGGAAATTTGACCTAAACTAGGGGATTTTACATAGAAACCCTAATTTAGAAACTCCTCTTCTCCTTGATTTCTCTTGATTTATTCTTGGCATAACAACATATCCTTATTCTCCATGTCAAATGATGAACCCCACATCTCTCCAATGGCCCTTAATGCCTTTAAATCAATCAACTGACCTAGGGTTGACCTAGGGTTGACCCAGATGAAACCCTAGTTGACTGTCTTCAACTGTAATTCTTGTGACTTCACCAATGACTTGTCTCCTTCTCCAAATGACTTTCTAAGTCTCCCATGATGTCCATATAATCTCCATGCTCAATCCATAGCTCACAATTTCTTTGATGACCCTCAGACACCCCCAGGATAGGAGATAGATTGCTTGCTTGATCCCTTTGACTTCTTTAGCTTTCCAATTCTTTTCTGATGACTTGAATGAGATGGAATTAGGATAATAACCTCTTGATAGGCCTCTAGAGATGAGAATAATGATTGGACCCCTGTTGGCTGACTTGCTATGCTTATGCTATGCAGATGAGTAACCTATGTACGTGGCCCTATATGCAAATGCTAATGCTATTGAAACATAAACCAAGTGAATAAGGCTGGGCAAATTTTAGGGTGCAACAAAGGCGTACTCGTCAAACAATCCGAGTACTTGAGCCCTTTTCTTAAGACGATGCAAAGACTATTTTCCTACAACCTGTGGCGGTTAAATCTCCCTAAAAATGGCAACTCGTCTTTTCTTCTAAAATCAATCAATCAACTATCCTAAACCCGTAGGAACTTTGACCATAGTCAAAGAACTCCTCTAACCCTTTAGGGGAACTACAAATACTCTGATTCCATTCCCGTAAGGATATGTAGGCATAAGATGCAATATCTTATCGAGTATACTTAGAAATAAACCCCTAGGTCTTCAACCATTAAGCAGATAAACACTTAGCAATAAACAAACATGAAACAAGAGGTTCCTGTAGAGTACTACAGAAACTTAGGATGCTAGCACCTTCCCTAAGTTTAACCAACCCCCGAACCTAAAACTCTTTAGTTTGCATTTGCATTGCATTGTGGGAATTTCGATCTTTATCCCTTCCTTTGGACAAATCAAAGTTTGGTTGCAAAATGAATTAAAGATTCAAACTAATCAATAGTTTGGTATCCAATTTTCACCGCGATAGAAATGGAGACTTCACTGGGGACTGAAAGTGGGTTTCCCTAACTTGTTTTTGCTTCTTTATTACTTTATATCTGCTTATTTGCTTACTTGTTTATTTGCGTTCTTTATCTCTTATTGGGTTATCATCTTTGAGTGGTGAGACAAAGTCCTACACCCGTACTTGAGAGAAATTATGATAGGATGGTGATATATTCGATGAGGCTTATAGGGAGTGAGTCCCAACTAAGTTGACTCGAGAATCCCGCTTAGTTGAGACCCTTTTGAAAATGGTTCGGTTGAACGAGTTTAGTCGTGAAAACTTTTACTATTCTCAATTGGAGTCCATGATACTAAGAAGCGTAGTTACCTTTAACCCCACTTTGGCCTTTATTAAGATGTAGTGCGAGACTATGAGGGAGTAAGTCCCGAAATAGTGTTACGCGATGCTACACTCAAAAGAAGTTCTCTTGAGAATATTATTAATCCTCGAGTTAGTTGGGAAATTGATAATATCCGAAAGATGGGCTGATGATTTTGAGTCCCTTTAGAACCTTGTTCTGCAGGTACAAACAACCTTTAGTCCATAACCTTTGGGAATGGGTATACCTTTGGCTCCATGCTCGTTGCAAACCTAGGACCTTTGTTTGTTTATCTTTGTGTGCCCTTATGTGCTTACTTGTGTTTGTTGCATCCATATAGCATCATATTACATTAGGTTTCATGGGATTCATAGATTAGTTATAAACATTACAGAAACCAATATGGATTACAAAATAAAATATTTTGGAATATTCTTTTAAGAGTTCTAACTTGGAGGTCCTAAGGAAGTTAAGGGCGCCGATCAAAGAATCAAGCAAACTCAAAAATGAATACAAGAGATTTCCATAGAAGTTCAAAATGCCTTCATCAATATTGAAGATCCAGGGATTCATTTCTCACCTTCCAACAAGAATAAAGGAAGAGATGGAGGATTTATTTTCCTCTATCAAACTAAATCTTTAGATGTCGATCATCAACAAAACTTATATTCAAGAAGATCCAAGTAGACAGCAAATCAACAAGCACGATGAAGGACTTCCTTAGGGCTTTATTAGCTTTTATTTAGCTATTAAGTGTGGACTCTTATAAGGCTGTTTCCTTGTAATCCAATAAAATAGTAAAAAAATAGTAAATAATTTTATTTGGTATTCTGTAACGCTTATAAGAACTTGAGTTCCATGAAATCTTTCATTTCTGCATCCTTGCATTAGCATTTAGCATTTTGCATATGCATGTGTCTCTCCTCTTTCGTGGCTCATTCCGGTCTTTTGTCTTTGTCTGTCAGCGGACATCTCGACCATCTGACCAAGCTCGAAGTATTATTGAAGGATAGCAAAAAGAACGAAAGATATGGATTCCATGACTAGCTTCAGAATTATGAACAATCCGTTATTCAATCTTCCCTCTGACGACAATGTTCAACAAGTGGATGTTCCTACCCAACCTCGGCCCGTGCAAGATAACTTGGTTGGTCAAACTTCTCAACCTCTACATCATGTACCTAATCTTCAGAATATTCATGCTAAGATAAAGATGGATGATCCTAGATTCATAGCAATGGAGAAAGAATTATGTGATTTTAAAGAACAATTGAAAATAGTGAAAGAAGCTAATGCATCTGATCTTGATGCTCGTGACCTATGTCTAGTTCCAGGTGTAATCATTCCTCCGAAGTTCAAGATGCCTATCTTTGAAGTTTACAAAGGTGTTAGTTGTCCAAGATACCATTTGACAATGTTTTGTCGAAAGATGGCTGCTTATGTTGACGATGACGAATTGATGATGCACTGCTTTCAAGAAAGCTTATCTGGGGCATCCTTGATATGGTATATGAAGCTACAAAGGAACTGTATTCAATCTTGGAGAAACTTAGCCGATGCTTTCGTGAGGCAATACAATTATAATTTGGACGTGGGTCCGGACAGTGATCAACTAGAAGGAATGAGTAAGAATGATGATGAATCTTTCAGGGAATATGCTCAGCGATGGAAAGAGTTGGCAGCCCAAGTTCGTCCACCACTTCTAGAGAAAGATTTAACCAAAATGTTTCTAAGAATGCTGTCAGACTCTTAATATGATAGGATGGTGGGCGTCGTGCCATCAGATTTCTCTAAAATTATAGAAGTTGGAGTAAACATTGAGAATGCGCTCAAAAGTGGAAGAATTCAAGATAACTTGAATGGACAAGCTAATGAAGAGATTTCAGTTGATGATTCCCTAGAGGAAAGAAGCATTGATGTTAATGCAGTCTGGGATTCTTCTCAAATCCTGCCGGTTCCAGAACCTTATCCTCAACATCAGTATGAAGCGCCTGCTCAACACAGACGACGACTACCTCATAAACGAAGATTAATTTTTCCGAATCAGCATCAGAGTCGACAAGTTCGAAGACGGTTTCAGAATCAGAAGGCACCTCTAAGTACTCCAAAAGAAGAAACTCGATGGCTTGATCTCATCCCAATGACTTACAGTCAACTATGGTCTTATTTCATCCGAAACTCGGTGATGACGCCCAGAAAGACTAGAATCATGAAGTCGCATCCACCGTGGTTCAACCCGAACGCCAGTTGTGAATTTCATGATGGAGTGTTAGGGCATTCGATTGAAGAATGCAAGGTTTTTCAAGAGAAAGTGCAAGAAATGATAGATGATGAATTGCTAACCTTCAAAGGAGGAAGCCCATCGTAAATGGAACACCATTATGCTGATGTACACTCCAGGAATCCTGAGAAGGGCTCTCATCATATTGTTGATCTTGTCTGCTCATGATTGCTTTTATTTCTTTGATTAAAGGCATAGTTGGCATGTAAGAAAAATGTTATTTTGAATAAGTAGTGCGATAAGTGTTTGTCTTGAAGAAATCCATTTGTTTCACTCTTAAAATATTTTTCATAATTTATAATGCCAACTTTTACCCAATCTTTCCTCACTTTGGTGAAGAATTGGAAGGAGGATGACGAATCAAAAACGTAAGGTCTCTCGATGTATGCTTTTGAAAAAAAAAACCTACTGATGATGTAAGGCATTTTCTTCAAACCTCCAAAACACCACTAGATATAAAGCGGTTAATTCCTCTTTAACCATTTTCAACCTCATTTTAACCTAGGGAAATTTTCAGTCAGCTTGATTGAGCACCTAAGTTTTCAAAAAAAAAATGAGCATCTTTCAAAAATGGATGGGTACAAATATACTTTGACCCTTATACCTTTGTTTTACAAATAATATAACCTTCAAAGTCCTAATTGAAGTAAGGTTACTTCGAAAGCATACTCGATGAGATAACGTTTCCTGACTCCTATGAGCTACGCTCAATTTTTGTTGGCTTTATAAAAATAAATCTATATCCTAACTAGTGGTTTCGACCACAAGTTATTGCGATATCTCTTTTCAAAACTTCAAGACAAACGTGTGTTGCATTAACAGCTTCGAAATCAACATTTCTGACTTGCTAACATTGTTTGATAAAAATTACACCTCAGCATTAAGTTTGGATTTTGAAGATTATGTTGACCTGGGGCAAATTATTTTCAAGTGGTTGTTCTGTGCAAATTTAACTTCGCCCAGAAAGCTTTTTTTTTTTTGGAAGACTCATCCATGATACCGACGATCAGGGCCGGTTACGTCGAGATTCGGCAAATCTCTCTAAAGAGTTTGAAAACATTGGGACGCCAAGTTTTCTGTAAAATCCTCTTAGAATGGATTTCTTTTCATTACCATTTGACTTGGGGCATCTGAGGGAGGAAGATTTTTTTATCCATTCACAACAACTATTATTCAAATGGCGACTATTATGCAGCTCATCAAGATAAACGACTTTGTTGCTACAACATTCTTCAGATCTCCGATGAATTTTTATTTCTGGTGGTCATGACATTTCTCCAATGAAGCTTTTCGATGTAAGAATTCCCAGTGGTTTACTCAAACTTCACTTCCCCAATGAAGTAGATAACACTTTTAATCCTCGGTGATTTGCTTCACCAACTTCACATTCCCGGTGAAATTGACGTGTCCTACTGCTTAATGGACCTTCTACGACGTCGATCTTCTCTAGCATGAGTCTCTCCAGTAAAGCGGATATTTATTTTATCCATGAAGTTTCTACAGTTATGAGTTTGATCCACTCCTAGTGGATCTTTATCCTCATCTTCGACAGGATAATCTTTCAAACTTATCAAGAGGTTACATCCCAAATAGATTGATCTCTATTTCCCAAAAGAGAACATTTGGAGCCCTGAAGCAGGAGTGTGATCCCATATTTAGTTCTCCGTTTATCCCCAGTGGTACTTCTATCTTCGAAGATTGGTCGAGATGTTTATTTCATCTCTGGTCGCCTCTTTCTGTTTGTTTTGTCAGCCTAAGCATACGTATAGCATACAAGTAGACAGCATGGCATGTGCATTTGTTTGCATTATTTGTGTTCATTTTATTATGTCGCCTTGGCTGTAGTTATCACTAGGTGTTTGGGTGCGTCTTATCCCTCCAATTAGATTTGTCAGCCCTAGGCAGAAAAAGCATAATATTTTTGTTTCCCCGCGAAGATTGATCCTCGTGGAAGACGGTTGTTTCAGCATATCCCATTTGAGTTCATACCTCAATGGTCGAGTCTTGCTTAACAGTTTCTCTTCAGATATTTCCTGAATTGAACTACGGTCCTTGGCAATCACATTGTGGACGTCTCCAACTTTTGAGTTTGGATTAAGTGTGCATTTATTTTGCACTCAGTTCCCCAGGATGGATCTTTATAAAGGTGCATTTCTCCAACAGTGTTATTAGAACTTCTCAACAATGTACATCTGAATTGCAAGCAGCTCTTTATTCGAGCAACTCATTTCAATCAGGTTTTTATCTCCACAAGACAGTTTGTCCATCCCCAGTGATTATCAACTTGGTAAATGGAAAACATTACAGACGTTTCTCCTTATTTGAGAATTCACACATTTTTACAAACAGCTAGGATGCTCCTCAGGAATGTATTCCCCAGCGAGTTCATCACACAAGTTTATTTCCGTCAAGCGACATCTCCCCAGAGAAGTCAAGGAAGTTTACCACATTAGTCTCTCTTTATTTGGGAAGACATACTTTACAATCAAACCGGCTTATATCTCTTCTGAAGACCCCCGGTGAACTTTTACAGTCTACAACGACATCTACAGTCTACAACGACAATCATTCGAACATCTTACAGTCCCTGGTTAATCTCGGCAGTAGATTCCCAGAAGACCTCGGCAGTAGGTAGTTTTATTTCAATTCCTG
Source organism: Lathyrus sativus (assembly GCA_963859935.3). Taxonomy (NCBI): domain Eukaryota; kingdom Viridiplantae; phylum Streptophyta; class Magnoliopsida; order Fabales; family Fabaceae; genus Lathyrus; species Lathyrus sativus. Next base: position 604,542,332 of record OZ012739.1, read on the forward strand.
GTTAATCTCGGCAGTAGATTCCCAGAAGACCTCGGCAGTAGGTAGTTCTATTTCAGTTCCTGGTTAATCTCGGCAGTAGATTCCCAGAAGACCTCGGCAGTAGGTAGTTCTATTTCAGTTCCTGGTTAATCTCGGAAGTAGATTACCAGTAGACCTCGAAAGTAGGTATTTCTATTTTATTTCCTAGCTAATCTCGGCAGTAGATTACCAGTAGACCTCGGCAGTAGGTAGTTCTATTTCATTTCCTGGTTAATCTCTGCAGTAGATTTCCAGAGGACTTCGTCAGAAGTATTTCTCCGACAGCTTCAACACAGAATCTCGGCAGTAGATTCCTTACAGATTTTAGCAGTACATACTTTGGAAAAAGTATTTTCAATTACAGTTACAAGTCTCGACAATAGGCTTCTCTAGTTGATATCTCGAATCAATTACATTTTGACATATATAGTAGATTCCTCCAGAGGATTTCTCTTCCAAGTTTTCTTCACAGCATATTTACAAACACTTTGTGATTGTCAATCTTTTCCCATGGAGTCTCGCTCTAATGAGCCCGTTCTTCCCGTGTATCGCGTCTAGTTGTTCCCCTGTGGCGCCATTTCTCCACATGACCCGTGTCTCGCATTCTCATATCATTGTGTACCATACGCATTCGGTGGCTTCTTACGGCCAAAAATTTGTGCTATGTTTGTATTTAAGTCCCTCCTATCTCGTCGAGACGAAGATTTCGATCTCCATATCTCCGAATAAGAGTAACTTAAATAGGGGCATCTGTTGTACCCTAATTTTTGACCATAAGATCCCACCTATCTTTTTTTTGCATTTTCTTGTTATTATTTGACTTTATTTTAATGTTCAATATTTATGCGACTAACCAGTTTGTACAGGCGCAATAATGTTAAGATTCAATTTGAAGATTCAGAGAGTACCGATCAATTTCAAAACTCAATTTGCAACAGATCTGGTTATAACTACAAAAACAGATTCAACTATACTTTCCCTTGTTCTTTTTTCTACTCGCATTTGACTTTCACATATTCCGGGAGGTGTCGGGTATTTGCATTAAAGTGTGTTGACAGCTTATTCAAATGTTGTCAAGGGATTGCAAGATAAGAACATCACTTTTAATTACTAGTTTTAAGGCTGGCTTGCACAATTTGATTTCCTTACTTCGAAGTTCAAGTCCAATTAAAGGGTTTAAAGAAACAAGACTCAAGCCCTTGAAATTCATTAGATTCAAAAGCCTTGTGATCAAATTACAAAGTCCATGAATTTCGTTTCATTACAAGATCTAAGTATTGGTTTGCATGTTCAAAAGCTAAGTGAGAACTCATTCTTGTTTCAACTAGTCCACAAGCTTACATAAATGAGAACCTTTTCATCCCGACCAAGCCTTGGTATGTGAATCTAAGAAGAATTGGTTTTACAATCAAAGGAGGCATGAACATGTTTATTTGTAGTCTCATGGTCTCATCGGCCTGTTCATCTGTTCGAAGGCAAGTTTAAACTCTTACGTTTAGTACTAGCAGACGATTCATAATGTTATTTTGCAAGCTATCTGTAATACCCCAAATTTTACCCTTTCTTTTTTATTTTTATTTTAAATTCTTATTAACTTAATAAATTAACCCTTTTTTTAGATCTTGTTTTTTTAACTAATAATAATTTAATTAAATTTTTTTTTTAACTTTACTAATGTTTTTTATTAACTTTTTTTTTCTATTTGGTTTATTTATTTAAATCATTTTAAGCTCTTCTTACTAACTTTTAGGATTTAGATTAAAATTTAACTTTTTTTTTTCTTTTCTTTAAGAGTAAATTTTTTTATAACCTTTTTTAAATTAATTTCTAACACATTTTTTAAATCAAATTCTAATACCTTTTTAAAAATAAAAATCTAACTTCTTTTTAAAATTAAATCTTTTTTCTAACTTTTTTTTATCTTTTTTCTAACTCCTCTTTAAAGTTAAATCTTTTTCTATCTTTTTTAAAGCTAAATCTCTTTTTCTAACTTTTTTTAAAGCTAAATCTTTTTTCTAACTTTTTTAAAGCTAAATCTTTTTTTCTAACTTTTTTAAAGTTAAATATTTTTTTCTAACTTCTTTTTAAAGTTAAATCTTTTTTCTAACTTTTATAAAGTTAAATCTTTTTTTCTAAAAAAAAAAATTAAATCTTTTTTTTTCTCTAACTTCTTTTTAAAATTAAATCTTTTTTTCTAACTATTTTAAAAATTAAATCTAACCTTTTTTTATAAATTAAATCTATCCTTTTTTTTTAAATTAAATCTAAATCTTTTTTGACACCATCCTTTTTCAAATTAAAATTCTAAATTCCTTTTAAAATTAAATTCTAATGCCATTTTATTTTCTTTTTTAAAATTAAGATCTAAATTCCTTTTAAAATTAAATTCTAACAGTTTTCAAAATAATTCTAACATTTTTTAAAATCAACATTCAAATGTTTTTTATTTTAAAATTCTAACTCATTTTTTTAAAACTTAAAATTCTAATTTTTATTTAACTTGAAACTCTTATTTTCTTTGCTAACTTTTTAAATTTAAATCTAACACTTTTTTAATCAAATCCAATCCCAATGAATTCCAGATGGAGCAAAATCAAATCAATCAGATCATATCATCATCATAAGAAAATCAGATCTAAATATCAATATCACCATCATTGAATCAAATCTGAAATCATCATAAAAATTCATTCAAATCAAATCAGAGATTGAAAAAGATTGAGATATTCAAATCAAATCTGAGATTGAAAAAGATTTAAAAAATTCAAGTATAAAAGGACCCTCAGGAGCAACAAAACGGGATCGACAAGCATCAAAAACTCTTACAGTCTTCATCAAAAGTAACTAACTCTTCTTTTTTTTAATTTCTAATCTTTTTATATCTTTTTTCAAAATTTCTACCATTTTTTTTTAATTAAAATTCTAACATGCTAACTCTTTTTTTATTAAAATTCTAACATTTTTCTCTTTTATTTTCAAACTTTTATTTTTATTTTCTAACCTTTTTTTAAAAAGCAAATTTCGAAGTTCTAATTTTTTTTGCTAACTTTTAATTCTAACTTTTAATCTATTTTCTTTTTCTTAATCACATTAAAAACTCTAGCTTTTCTAAATTTCACCCAAAAAAAAACCTAATTTCATTCTAACTCTTTTCTAATTACCTAAATCCTCACCGTCTCAAAACATTCATCACTTAACTTCTAATTATCGTCAATTCCAATTTTCATCCTTCATTCCTAACAGTATTCTTGATTATCCATGAACCTGTTCACTAATATTTATTTATTTATTTTTGTATTTATTTTTATATTTGTACATAATCTGACATCATCGTTCCATTATCACTTGTATATTATCGTCATCTTCTTTGCATATTAATTTTCATTGTTTATTAATTTTTCGCTAACATCCTCATTTTAAAGATCCAAATTTCTAACTTTTTTTCTTGTTTCGTTAATTATAATTTTCTACTTAAATTCCTAACATTCCCGTCTAATTTTTTGTCTAACCCCGTATAATAACAGTCTCGGTTTGTTTTGGTTTTTTGCAGCTGACTAAGTTCAATTGATTTTATTTTCAGTTTAAATATTCAATTATCATATTTGTAACTGCTTATGGGATGCAATTTTGCGAGACAATTGTCGCATTTATCTTTCCGCACTTTATTTTCTGCCGTTGTATGTATATTTAATTTCATCACATCTTTATAATTAATTTCACATCCGAAGGTTAGGTCTAACCGTTTGGCCGCCGCACCAATAGTCCTCAACTTCAAACCCTTACAACCTCACAAACCCTAATTTTCACAAATGCCTCGCCACAGGCAAAATTACAATTTTACCCCTAGCATTAGGTCAAAGAGCCGCCGCGCTCATTTTAGGGTTTCCCGCCGCGGAATCCCTAATTTAACCCTAATTTCAACTTAACATTTCAACGTAGAAATTTGGAGTTCCTACACTCCGCGTAAGCGTGTCCTTAAGACATGTTTATTCCCCTTAAGACCTTGACCACAGTCAAGAAGTCTCTAACCTCCCTTTTGAGGGGAACTACGATTACTCTGATTCCACTCCCGTAAGGATACGTAGGCACAAGAAGCGATGTCTTGCCGAGTAAACTTAGAATTAACCCCTTAGGTCTCTTTTCTCACATGTAATCCCTTTGTACATATACCTTAAGCAAATAAATAAAGCAAATAGTAAACATTTGAACAAAAGGTTCTTGTAGAGTACTACAGAAGTTTAGGGTGCTAATACCTTCCCTAGATTTAACCAACCCCCGAACCCTAGATCTTTCCCCGCATTGTGTTTACGATGCAAAATAGGTTTTCCCTTTTTGACCTTTTCCTTCGGATAAATCAAAGAGCGGTTGTGAATTGAATTGCGATTCAAACTCATTAATAGTTTGTGATCCTATTTCCACCGCAACAGAAAATGGCGACTTCACTGGGGAATCTTCTAAACTTTTGAGGGTTATCCCTAACTTGTTCATATTTATTACTATTTGTGTTATTATTCATTTACGTGTATATATCTGTGCTTTGATTGTGGGACTGTTCCTTGTGCTGTGAGATAAGTCCTACGCCCGGACTAGTGACATTATTATAGGATGGGGATATATTCGATGAGGCTTATAGGGAGTGAATCCCGACCAAGCTGATTCGAGAATCACCGCTCAGTTGAGACCTTTTCGAAAATGGTTCGGTTGAACGAGTAATCGTAAAAACTTTTTCCATGGTCGATTGGAGTCTGTGATATTGGGGACCGTAGTACCTTAACACCACCTTGGCCTTATTTAGGACGTAGTGCGGGAGCTATGTGGGAGTAATCCTACAACGGCTGATACGCGATACTACACTCAAAAGAGGTTCTCTTGAGAATATTATTCACCCCCGAGTCAGTCGGAAGGTTGATAATATCCGAAAGATGGGCTGATGACTTTGGGCACTTTGTAGAACCTTGTTCGGCAGGTACAACTAACCTATAGTACACTCCTTTTGGGATGGGTAGACCTTGACTTCGCTCACGTTCCTTTAACCTAGGACTTTGTGTGTTTTCATGCATTGCATCCATAAAGCATCTCATTGCATTGTATTTCATGGAGTTCAAACATCATTTATGGATATCGCGGGATACCATAAATAAAAAAATAAAATGAAAAAAAACAAGAAAAAGATTTCCTTGGTACCCTACGACATTCGTAAATGTTTGAATTCAATGAAATCTTCATTTGCATTCACATTTTAGCATCATACTTTTGCATTGCATGTGTCTCCCGATTTCTCATACTCGGTTCTCTCACCCTCCAGTTTTGTCACCCTGAGTTCTCTGCATCAATACGACCCTTCAAAAGAATGGAAGATCAAAACCAAGAGATCAACCGTGTCAGCCATGAATTCGAAGATCTTCGAGGAAGTGTAGGGCAGATTTTGGAGATGTTACGAGCTCTTAGTGTGAAGGTGGATGCTCAGTCTACTGTTGTTTCTAAGACTAATACCGTTATGGAACCTCAACCAGCTGTTACTGTCGAGAATGTACCTCCTCACGGTCTTCAATCCGGTTTGGTGCCTCCCAGTGCTCGACCAGTTCGACGAGCTACCCCCCCAAAGTGCAAAACTCCTAACTCCGACCATGGTAAAGGACCTACATGTTCAAGGAACCGCAAAAAGGCTACTCCTCAACCTTGGCAACATCAGCAGAGTTATGTTCAAGGTTATCCGCTTCTATATGTTCAACAACCCTATGTAGCTACTGTTGCACCTCCTTTCGATCAGCAGTTTCCTACATGCCAGCCTGTGCAGTCAGCTCCGGTATATCAAGCACCGATCCGTCAACAACCTTCCGGTTATCCGCCTATGCAAGTTCCTGTCGACAGTCAACGAGTGCCCAACGCTCCTGTTCACCAGCAATCACAGGATCAGGTTCCTTATCCCCGTAAGAGTCAGTATAAGCCTTGTCCTCCAATTCCGATGACTTTCACTGAGTTATACCCCCATTTAGTACAACAAGGTCTGATTACCACCAGTGCTTTGGGTCCTCCACCTAATCCATTACCTGCAAGTTACAACGCTACCGCTCATTGTTTATTTCATGAGGGTGCGCCCGGCCATAACCTAGAGAATTGCTATGCTCTTAAGAAAGTTGTCAGAGATTGGCTAGAAGCAAAGAAGTTGTCTTTTGGCGATGCTCAGCTGAAGACCGAGACTCCTCTCAGGGTCCCTCACTTGTCAAGTGCGAATTCTGCAAAGCATGCTACGCCTGTGGCAAATCAGCCGAATCCAGTAGTTATTCAAAGGCCTAGCCCGCTTCATTTCAGTAACCCTCAAGATGATATGACCGGGATCAACAAAGAATCTGGGAAAGTTATTTTGAAGCAACGACTGAAAACTGTTGAAGATGTGACCAGCGTAACTGGGGCAAGCCATGACGACTCACAGTGATCAGGAATCAGACGTTCTTTCCATTGAGGCTCCGCCAAAGGAAACTGTCACTCTTGAATGCAAGATTTCATAAACATTTAGAAGGATTTTTCCGACAGTTCATTTGTTTATTTATATGTATTTCTCTTTGATTAAGCATATTTAGCATGTACGAAATCGTTTATCTTTGATTAATTAATGCAACGCATATGTTTGTCTTGAATAAGTCCATTCGTTTCACTCATTCAAAATATTATTTTTCATAAATTATAATGCCAACTTTACCCGATCTCTTGCTCTGATGGAGAATTGGGAGGAGGATGACGAACCCAAAACGTCAGATTTCTTGTCGTATGCTTTCGATTGAAACCCGCTGATGATGTAAGGCATTGTTTCAAATCCTAAACACCGGAGATATAAGGATGATAATCCCTCGTTAACCTCTTTGAGCCTTGAAGTAGGAGTTTTTTTTAAGAACCCTCATCTTAACCTGGGGCAGGGTAGGTTTCAGTTAAACCGATCGAGCGCTTAGACTCTCAAAAAAGGAAGAGCAAACATTCGAGAATTTATCCTTAGCATCTTAAGAAGTCCAATACAATGGCTATCCCTCGGTTACCTAAGGAGTGGGGCAGTCACGAGCCTTTCGAAAGATTTACACGACTTGTGCATAAAAGAATATTCAAAAAAATAATAAAAGCCCGCTAAGTCAAAACCTATGAAGGAGACTTAGGCAAAACTGGGGCATCCCGCTGGACTCCAAAGTCAAATCAAAAGACGTTGTCCAGGCAAAAGTTAGGGAATAAGAACAACAAACCAGTAGTTTTTAGAACCCCTATAAAGAACAAGGTCGTGTGACCAATTGCCAAAAGAAATAGGTGAGTGACTGCCATGTCCAAAGCCTTGATAAGTTCTCGACCATAGCAAATCCACTTGAGATATGAGCGTTCGTATCCGGTTAACTGAATTAGGTTTGGAGGACATCACGAAGAATGGGTGGGTACAAATATAACTTTGAGCCTTTATCCTTTGTTCTTAAACCGTGAACCGAGCCACGATACAACCTTTAAAAGACCTAATTGAAGTAGGACTTCGGTTGAAAGCATACTCGACAAGATCACGTTTCCTGACTCCTACGAGCTATGCTCAGAAAAAATTCATGTTGGCATTATAATTAAAACTTATATCCTAACTAGTGATTTCGGTCACAAGTTATTGCGATATCTTTTTCAAAACAAAAATTCAAGACAAATATATGTGTACATTGACAAGCTCAGGATGGGCATTTCAGGCATGACAACTTTGCTTGATATCTTAGAGATTTACATATGAACATAACCCGTGGAACTTGAAGATCCTGCTGAACAGGGGCAGGCAGTTTCCCAATTCGCTTACCAACGCGAGTCTGACATTCTTAAGAGCTATTTCCCAAAGATTTCGTCGTAACACGATTAATTTGTGCCAGTTACGTCGAGACCTGACAAATCTCTCAAAGAGTTTGAGAACAATGGGGCAACCGGACTCGGTGTTCTCTATAAAATCCTCTTGAGATGACCATACCTCACAACACAAGTATCCTGGGGCACCGTGTTTTAAAGGAAAACAAATGGCGACTACTACAAGGTCCTTCAAGATCAAAACCATGTTTTCTTCGTGCACCCGAGGGATTTTACTCACAGCGGCCTTCACTCCCCAGTAAATCTCAGTGTTGCAACAGGCTCCTAAACTATAGCCATCACAGTCCCCAGCGAGACTATAAGCTGACAACCTTTTCTTGGGTAACTCGAAAGGGTCCTTCAGGTTTTCCTCTCCCCATGAGAAGACGTGATACTGGGCACCCAAGCAGATTACCTTCTCCCCAGAGAATTCAGAACTTTAAAACCAGATTTGGTTCTACCATTGATCTTTCTTACCCATGATTGACGTATTGGTTGCAGAGAATGCAGGGTATCTCCGTCGAGATGTTTATTTCATCTCTCGTCCCGTCTCTAGTCTGTTTCGTCAGCATACGCAAGGGCATAAGCATCACAAGCCTATTTCATTACATATTCATTACATATTCATTACATATTCATTACATATACATTACATATTCATTACATATTCATTACATATTCATTACATACTCATTTCATAACATCTTGCATATTTAACTACATAGACATTAACATACATTCATATTAACATATTCATTAACATACGCGTTAGCATGCACAGGTTCATTGTGTCTCTATCATTGGTCATTACCGCCGAGTAACTGGGGTTTGCCCATTCTCTCCAAATAGATTGTCAGCCATAAGCATAAAATACTTACTTGTTCCCAGTTTCCCCACAGAGCTCGATCCTTGTGGATGACGGTTACTTCAGCTATCTTTCCTCACCAGGATAAGATATTTACCCTCCGAGATCATTCCCTCGATGGAGTCTTGATTACCAGTTTTCTTTCTAGCTCGATCCTAGATTGAACCTCAGTATTGTCGGTCGTCAATCCCAACCGGACGTGCATTTATTTTGCACCATCTAAAGGTTTTCACCACACCATGACAGATACGCAACTATCTCGCTGGAGAAGTTTATCACTGTACCCGGACGTGCATTTATTTTGCACTATCTTTCAAGAAAATCAACTACAATCCTTTACAGATACACGCCAGTTCACGCCTGGAAAATCTATCAGTACAACACTTTACAATCCTACATGTTACAACATCGGTACAACACTTTACATCTTACAACGTCGGTATACAACATTTCTCACCTAAGAAGCCGATCCTATCTTCGTTATGACTCGCAGCAAATGGCCATCTCCATGGAGCAGTTGGGCTTCCATTTACCTGTCATCTTGAAGTATGGGGAGGTTTGAACCAAACCGTATTCAGGAGAGCACGATCTTGAAATACGGGGAGGTTTGAGCGGAATCATATTCAGGAGAGCACGATTCTGAATTATGAAGAAGTTCATTTACCCTTTAGTAAAAGAAGGAGCGGAATCATATTCAGGAGAGCACGATTCTGAAGTATGAGGAAGTTCAGTTAGCCCTTTTCATATTCAGGAGAGCACGATTCTGAAGTATGAATAATTTCATTTACCCGAAAGAGCAGAATCATATTCAGGAGAGCACGATTCTGAGTTATGAGGAAGTTCAATTAGCCCTTTTCATATTCAGGAGAGCACGATTCTAAAGTATGAAGAATTTCATTTACAAGAAAGAGCCGAATCATATTCAGGAGAGCACGATTCTGAGTTATGAGGAAGTTCAATTAGCCCTTTTCATATTCAGGAGAGCACGATTCTGAAGTATGAAGATTTTCATTTATCCTTTAGCCGAATCATATTCAGGAGAGCACGATTCTGAAGTATGAGGAAGTTCAGTTTACCCTTTTCATGTTCAGGAGAGCACGATCTTGAAGCATGAAGAAGTTTATTTATCCTTCAGTAAGAGAAGAATCAGAATCGTATTCCAGGCGCCGACCTTAAATGCGAGAAGATTTATTTATCAGATAAGCGGCAGCCTCTTTATTTGAGTGCTTATCCATTTTGGCACATAAGTCCCTTCCAACGATAAGTGACAGTTCTCCCTCGAGAAGCTTATCAGGGCATTTCCCATTAAAGTCCATTTATTTTGGCATACAGTCGGTCTTTACCCTGTATATTTGATACGGATTTCCGAAAAGTCCGTTCGATCCCATCACGAAGGATAGTTTATAGAAGCTTGGATGTTATTCTTTGCTCAATGCTCCAGCATTCTGTAATCGATCTTGCAATCGTGTTGGTCCAGTTTTATTATTAGACATTCCCTAGTGGAGGTCATCTCATAGGTGCCATCTCCATTTAAGGATCTTATTCCTAAAGTCCATTTATTTTGGCATACAGCCGGTTTTTACCCTGTATATTTGCTACGGATTCCCGAAAAGTCCGTTTGATCGTGTCACGAGAGATAGTTTACAGAAGCTTGGATGTTATTCTTTGCTCAATGCTCCATGCATTCTGTGATCGATTTTGCAATCGTACGTGATCCAGATTTACTTTTAGATTCCCAGTGGAGGCCGTCTCACAGGTGTCATCTCCATTTGAGAATCTCGTTCCCGTTCTAAAAATGACAATTGGTCGTGTTCGCACCAGTTGACCATCATTTTAGAATTCCCCGGTGTTGTGCTGTGTCCCAGCGCGTCGTTTTCCCCGGTGTGTTTCTTCTCGAAGCGTCTGTCCCTGTGTCGTCGTATTCGTCAACATTTTCGCATTCATCATTTCAACATACGCATCATATCATATTCATGGCATTGTCTGCATTAGTCTGTCCTCGTTTTGTCTATAACATTGCATATCGCCACATATAAGGGCAAAATTTTCGGTTATCTATATTTAAATCCCTCCACCATGATTCCTCGAGTCTCCGCCACTCAAATCATCCGGTGTAGTTATTTAAATAGGGGCAACTATAATACCCCAAATTTTACCCTTTCTTTTTTATTTTTATTTTAAATTCTTATTAACTTAATAAATTAACCCTTTTTTTAGATCTTGTTTTTTTAACTAATAATAATTTAATTAAATTTTTTTTTTAACTTTACTAATGTTTTTTATTAACTTTTTTTTTCTATTTGGTTTATTTATTTAAATCATTTTAAGCTCTTCTTACTAACTTTTAGGATTTAGATTAAAATCTAACTTTTTTTTTCTTTTCTTTAAGAGTAAATTTTTTTATAACCTTTTTTAAATTAATTTCTAACACATTTTTTAAATCAAATTCTAATACCTTTTTAAAAATAAAAATCTAACTTCTTTTTAAAATTAAATCTTTTTTCTAACTTTTTTTTATCTTTTTTCTAACTCCTCTTTAAAGTTAAATCTTTTTCTATCTTTTTTAAAGCTAAATCTCTTTTTCTAACTTTTTTTAAAGCTAAATCTTTTTTCTAACTTTTTTAAAGCTAAATCTTTTTTTCTAACTTTTTTAAAGTTAAATATTTTTTTCTAACTTCTTTTTAAAGTTAAATCTTTTTTCTAACTTTTATAAAGTTAAATCTTTTTTTCTAAAAAAAAAATTAAATCTTTTTTTTTCTCTAACTTCTTTTTAAAATTAAATCTTTTTTTCTAACTATTTTAAAAATTAAATCTAACCTTTTTTTATAAATTAAATCTATCCTTTTTTTTTAAATTAAATCTAAATCTTTTTTGACACCATCCTTTTTCAAATTAAAATTCTAAATTCCTTTTAAAATTAAATTCTAATGCCATTTTATTTTCTTTTTTAAAATTAAGATCTAAATTCCTTTTAAAATTAAATTCTAACAGTTTTCAAAATAATTCTAACATTTTTTAAAATCAACATTCAAATGTTTTTTATTTTAAAATTCTAACTCATTTTTTTTAAACTTAAAATTCTAATTTTTATTTAACTTGAAACTCTTATTTTCTTTGCTAACTTTTTAAATTTAAATCTAACACTTTTTTAATCAAATCCAATCCCAATGAATTCCAGATGGAGCAAAATCAAATCAATCAGATCATATCATCATCATAAGAAAATCAGATCTAAATATCAATATCACCATCATTGAATCAAATCTGAAATCATCATAAAAATTCATTCAAATCAAATCAGAGATTGAAAAAGATTGAGATATTCAAATCAAATCTGAGATTGAAAAAGATTTAAAAAATTCAAGTATAAAAGGACCCTCAGGAGCAACAAAACGGGATCGACAAGCATCAAAAACTCTTACAGTCTTCATCAAAAGTAACTAACTCTTCTTTTTTTTAATTTCTAATCTTTTTATATCTTTTTTCAAAATTTCTACCATTTTTTTTAATTAAAATTCTAACATGCTAACTCTTTTTTTATTAAAATTCTAACATTTTTCTCTTTTATTTTCAAACTTTTATTTTTATTTTCTAACCTTTTTTTAAAAACCAAATTTCGAAGTTCTAATTTTTTTTGCTAACTTTTAATTCTAACTTTTAATCTATTTTCTTTTTCTTAATCACATTAAAAACTCTAGCTTTTCTAAATTTCACCCAAAAAAAAACCTAATTTCATTCTAACTCTTTTCTAATTACCTAAATCCTCACCGTCTCAAAACATTCATCACTTAACTTCTAATTATCGTCAATTCCAATTTTCATCCTTCATTCCTAACAGTATTCTTGATTATCCATGAACCTGTTCACTAATATTTATTTATTTATTTTTGTATTTATTTTTATATTTGTACATAATCTGACATCATCGTTCCATTATCACTTGTATATTATCGCCATCTTCTTTGCATATTAATTTTCATTGTTTATTAATTTTTCGCTAACATCCTCATTTTTAAGATCCAAATTTCTAACTTTTTTTCTTGTTTCGTTAATTATAATTTTCTACTTAAATTCCTAACATTCCCGTCTAATTTTTTGTCTAACCCCGTATAATAACAGTCTCGGTTTGTTTTGGTTTTTTGCAGCTGACTAAGTTCAATTGATTTTATTTTCAGTTTAAATATTCAATTATCATATTTGTAACTGCTTATGGGATGTAATTTTGCGAGACAATTGTCGCATTTATCTTTCCGCACTTTATTTTCTGTCGTTGTATGTATATTTAATTTCATCACATCTTTATAGTTAATTTCACATCCGAAGGTTAGGTCTAACCGTTTGGCCGCCGCACCAATAGTCCTCAACTTCAAACCCTTACAACCTCACAAACCCTAATTTTCACAAATGCCTCGCCACAGGCAAAATTACAATTTTACCCCTAGCATTAGGTCAAAGAGCCGCCGCGCTCATTTTAGGGTTTCCCGCCGCGGAATCCCTAATTTAACCCTAATTTCAACTTAACATTTCAACGTAGAAATTTGGAGTTCCTACACTCCGCGTAAGCGTGTCCTTAAGACATGTTTATTCCCCTTGAGACCTTGACCACAGTCAAGAAGTCTCTAACCTCCCTTTTGAGGGGAACTACGATTACTCTGATTCCACTCCCGTAAGGATACGTAGGCACAAGATGCGATGTCTTGCCGAGTAAACTTAGAATTAACCCCTTAGGTCTCTTTTCTCACTTGTAATCCCTTTGTACATATACCTTAAGCAAATAAATAAAGCAAATAGTAAACATTTGAACAAAAGGTTCCTGTAGAGTACTACAGAAGTTTAGGGTGCTAATACCTTCCCTAGATTTAACCAACCCCCGAACCCTAGATCTTTCCCCGCATTGTGTTTACGATGCAAAATAGGTTTTCCCTTTTTGACCTTTTCCTTCGGATAAATCAAAGAGCGGTTGTAAATTGAATTGCGATTCAAACTCATTAATAGTTTGTGATCCTATTTCCACCGCAACACTATCCACGAATTCGCAAATCTTGTAGAGTTTTCAAATCTAGCGCTACAACAATCATCATGATAAAATTAATTATTCACATGGGTAAAGAGTCATCTTTACATTTGCAAGTTCACCATTCAAATGCAAGTTGGAGCGCCTAAACTCTATGTACATAATATTCATACTGTAGCAAATTGTGACTCAAAACAAATTCCTGGTCACGGAAGGTACATGAGGAATCTTCTTGAACACCATCTTACAGTTCAGAGAATGCAAATGAAATGTTGCTGGCCATCATGAAGAACTAGAAGAATACAGTGACAGTCCCAACTCTAGAACACAACTGTGTCAAGCATCATTCCCAAGGTCTGAACAATAGTTAGAAGACATTAAATAAGAAACATGCTCTTCAAGATGCTTCTTAGCATCCTGCATTCCCACATTAGCAATTGCAAGCTTTTCTGGGGAAACTTATATTCCTCCTGCACTGCCTTATTGTACTTGGTTGCTAAACTTAGCATCTCCTGAATTACCAAAATTATAAATGAAAATTTTCTCGAGTACAGTAGATGTGATAAATCGAGAACAGGACAAACTCAACAAAAAGTTTGAATTATTGTGAAAGTTACGGCCAAGAATCTTAACTTACCTGAACAGTCTGTTCATCAGTTTGGAATTGTGAATTGAATCGCCTGAGTGTCAAACCATCAGTCCATTCTTTTTCTTATAAAGTTTAAGCAACATCCTATCTTCAAGCTCGTTCTTTCTATATTTGATTGCTATTGAGTAATGATGTCAGTTTAAGCCATGGATCAGAGCCTAAAAAGGAAAATAAGAAGTCAAGTTTGGTACAGAAAAATAAAACAATGCAGAAGCTATAACTTTGAATAGAAAATTTCAAGACACTCACTTGGATAGATGGCTTGTTCAGATGGCCAAAGTTAGAGGTTGTCTGCCGTGGTTCTTGACCAAACATCTTAGTTTGTGGATGAATCAGCCGGGAAGCATCAATTACCACCTTTCCTTTAACACTCTGAATAGGACCCACCACAATTTGATGTTTACCACCGTCCATGATTTAGAGTACAAGCAGAGAAACATAAAACATCAGGTGGAGAAGAGATTGGACATAGTCGAAACTCTCAAATTGGTAAAGAAGCCTATGCTGATAATAGGCACATACCACATCCCAAAGTTGAACCGAAACCGCTTGCAGAGCATTTTTTGAAGAAGTATCAACCAACCTGCGGATAAAAAAACAGGATAAACAGCCAGCCCCCAAAGCTTATTGAAGTTTTCTTCCTGAACCGCAGAGGACTAATGGACCACTGGGTTAAGCCGTATCTCAGAATTACAGTTGAACGCTTGCATCGAACTGAAAAATCAAATTTAAAATGTCTCCTCATGCAGGTGATCGCAGATGGTCTATACTACAATGCTGCATTGACTCTCAACATATTGCAAAAATTAGGTGTTGCATCAGAAATCTTCAATCTTTGGTTTCATATGCTACAAGGAGTCAAGACGAGTGGTGTGCGTGCTAATTTTAAAAGAGAACATGGTAAGAAAGTTTGTTGCCTTGGTTTAACATCCTTGCTGGTACTTCCAGCTGATCAAGTGCCAGGAGAGGTTTTAGGCCGGGTATTCCGTGCCACTCTCGATCGTCTGGTTGCATACAAAGAACAAGTTGCAGAAGCTGCAAAAGAGGAGACGGAAGTGGGAATAATTCAGTGGCCCCAGGTATTGTTTAGACGGCCCCGTGTTGTTAGCATATCAAAAATGGAAGCCTATTGTTAGAAACCTTCCTGTCCAGGAAAGAAAATTGAAATAAGAGATGTGTTTAATCCACAAAGATTTCAAAAGGTTTCACCCTTGTAATTCACCTGCAAGCAAGATGCTGAGAATGTCGTTCAAAAGCTCAATGGATAGAAGTTTGAGTGTCGTACAGATGTTGACTGGGCTGTTCCAAAGGGGATGTTTAGTAGTGGTACCAACGATGCTCCAGCTTCAGAGTAAGGACAACAAAAGCATCAGATAAGGGCCTTAGTACTACTACAGATGATGATATTGAAGATACCAACAATAATATGATGAAGAAGACGAAGCTTCAACCTCCAAATTTTCGTGACTTGTTATCTACAACTTACTTAAGTCAAAGAATGACACAGCCGAAGAAGCTTTGCATTGATGCAGCCATCTCTGAAGACCGTTCAACTCCCAGAATCCACTGTAGGCCGCGTATCTCCTCCCTGGCCCAACAGCTCGTGTTTGCTTTCCACACCTACAAACGCAAATCCGAAATTAGCAAAATCAACTGAAGAATATTCCCTGAAATAGAAGATGCTATTCAGATTCCAATCTCGAATTTGAATCACAGAATCAAAGATTGAATTGTCAATTAATTAGGTCATTACTGCAATCATTTGGAAAAGGAAAGTTTCCATTTGATTCATCTCAAAACAGAAAGTTTCAATCAGCCTTCAAAAACATTTAAATCAGACATTCAAAACACTAAATCCCAAGAGTCTATATAAGACGAGAAAGGAGGAGAGCCTTAGGACGACGGAAAAAAACACAACACAGAAATCACACATACGAGATCAAAGAAAACCCTCAACAATTTTCAACTCAAAATCCAACAACGAATTCAAAACAGAGAATCCCAAATTCAAAGAGACCTAAAAATCTGAAAATAAGAGAGAGATGAAGACTTAGCTCGTGGTGGCTTCCCGTCCACGAATCCACCGTCGGAAACCATTGTCTATGTTATCGCACCATATCTGCAGCCTGGACATTTCCTTGACCATGGGTAACGTTTCTCTCAAGTGATATTCATATTGTTGCTTTTGATCTTTGTTTTATTTTGCTAGATTTTATGAGAAGAAATTCGAAAAGAACAAAGAAGATGGGAGAAGATGGGAGAAGACGGTAATAGATCGAGAAGGAAAGAACAAGAAAAGAGATGAATGGATCGAAGAAGATGGAAGAGGAAGTTAAAGAGGCGAGAGCGAAGAATAGAGAAACGAAGGAGATGGCGGAGAGGATCAAACAAAGAAGAAGGAGGGAGAATCAGCTATCTGGGGGAGTCGATTTGGGATTTCTGGGATTTAGGGTTTTTTTGTGATTTTGCTTAATCTAATGTTTATGTTGTAATCACTCACTAATCACTAATCACACAGAGCACCCTCTGACTGGGAAAACTGACAATGACTTGCTTATGAAAATAAAAGAAAAATTTTTTGCAGTGGACTTGTTTCAAATCCTGGAATAAGACGTTTCTGTCAGTTTTGGTCTCAAGAAACTTCTGAAGCAAATCAATTTCTTGGAAGTTTCCCCAGAATTGGCTGATGTCATTATGGAACAGAGCACGATGATTGATCTTATTACTGTTGATTTCAACCACCTTAGAGACTTCTCGAGCAACCTTACCAAAAAAACTGGTAATCAAAAAGCTGCATGGGAGGCTGTCTCGGCTTCTACTGAAAAAGTTTCGACATTCGAGAAACTTTCTGAGCATAATAAGAAGGAGGTCGAAAAATGTGACAAGAGCATTACAGAATGGGAGAGACAAATTGTCATTTTGAAAAACATAATCTCTCAGGCCAAGCAACGCAAGACTAATATGCTCAGCTCTGTCGAAGATGAAATGGAAAAAGAGATCCAGGTTGGCCTTCAATATCTTGAAAAAGCTCAACAACTTGGGAAAGACATTGATGCTCTCTCGACCAACAAGACTCTTTGCAAACGCCGCCTGATGCTTCAAAATTCAAAGTACAAAAAGATGAAAGGCTCTCTTCCCTTCTAAAATTGTTCTGTAGCATTTTTCCTTCTTTTGCAAATCATGACTTTTGGCCCTTTGTGGCCTTTTTCTGTAACAAATTAAGCTATTTTGGCACATTTATTTACCATATTAGATTTATTTTTCTCGCATGATTATTCTTAGGTTATCTTTATCTCTTGAAGTGTAGGCTTATATTTTTTCAAATATTTCTAATTTACCTTCAATATTCTTTTATCTTTATCTAATTCTTCAATCTTATATGCACCATTAGAAAAGACTTGTATAACTTGAAAAGGGACTTCCCATTTAGGGGACCATTTACCTAGGGCTTTATCTTTTTGATCCATAGGAAAAATTACTTTCCAAACCAATTCTTTTGGCAAAAACATTTTAACCTTAACATGCTTGTTATACAATTTCTCAACTCTTTTCTTCTGCCTTCTTAACAATTCCAAGGCATTAAGCCTTTCTTCATCCAAATCAACCAACTCATCCAACATCATGTTCCAATAGGATTCAAATGGAATCTCATGGTGTCTTTGGATCCTCGTTGACTGTAAGTAGATTTCCACTGGCAACACTGCATCATGGTCAAACGTTAATCGAAACGGAGTTGCGTTGGTCGATTCTTTGGGAGAGGTTCGACATTCCCAAAGCACTTGATCTAAAGTCTTATGCCAATTTCTAGGCTTCCTCCCCACATGTTTCTTGATTAAATCTATCACTATTTTGTTTGCCGCTTCGACCTGACCGTTAGCCTGAGCATAATAGGGCGTGGAAGTCAACAATTTGAAACCCATTTCCTTGGTGAAATATTGCATCTTTCGACTAATAAAAACTAATCCTTGATTCGTTCTAATGGTTTCTGGGATTCCAAATCTATAAATAATATGTTTTTTGATGAATTCGATTACATCTTCTTGGTCACATTTGGCAAAGGTATAACTTTGATCCATTTTGTAAAATAGTCAATACCTACCAAAATGTACCTTTGATTTTTGGATGACGTTAGTCGAATTTCTCCAACCAAATCCAAAGCCCAACCCCTAAAGGGCCATGGTTTAACTATGGAATGTAATTCACTTGCAGGAACATGTTGTATACTTGTGTGTACTTATCACTCTTAGGACCCTTTAGCGAATTTGATACAGGCTTTTAATATGGTGGGCCAATACATGCCTTGTCGAAACAACAACCATTTCATCTTATGGCCTACCTGGTGTGCCCCACATGCCCCACTATGGACAGTCGACAGGGCTAAATATGCCTTTGATTCACTAAGGCACTTAAGTAAAACTCCCTCAGGAGTCTTTTTAAACAACTCATTCCCCAAAAGAACATAACTTAAAGCACGATACTTGATTTTTCGCTTTGTAAATGTCGTCGCATTTTGAAGATACTCCACTATTGGTTTCCTCCAATCTCCATTCATCAAGCTATCCATTTTGAGGATTTCAAAATTCTCTTTATTAGCATACCCTAGCTTTGTCGTTTCCAAATCTGATGGGGACAACCTGGCTGACACAACTCTTCCTATGACTTCGCCTTCATCTTGTAATTTTTCTTTCGAGATTTTATACCCTTAAACAATCTGGGGCAAATCATTAGCCACTTGATTCTCCAATCGAGGTATGTGTCGAATATTAACTAACCATTTCAAACCTTTTCAGTAATCAATTGGCTATTACAAAGTACATAATAAGATTTTTCTTTAATGCATTTGTACTCTTTTGTAATTTGTTTTATGACTAACTATGTGTCTCTCAGTATTTCGACTCGAGTTACCACCAATTCCGACAATATCTCAAGTCCGGGTATTAAAGCCTCATATTCATCCTCATTATTCGAACAAAGACCTTCGACTTTATACTTGAATCTTGTTAGAATTTTGTCGGGAGAAATGATCAACACTCATACACCGGTTCTATTTCTATGACTATAGCCATCAAAATGTATTTTCCAAGGCTCAAGTTCGAGATAGGTTATGTTATTTTCATTTATTGAGTGGTCGACTATAAAGTCTGCTACCACTTGTCCTTTAACAGCCTTTAAAGGCATATATGTTAATGAATATTCAGTCAAAGCTAACGCCCATTTACCAATTCGACTATGCAAAATTGGTTTGGACAACATATGTTTAATGATATTGAAATGGGAGGAAACATAAACAGTAATTGGTTTTATATAATGCTTTAACTTTGTACAAGAGAAATACAAGCATAAAAACAATTTTTCAACTATGTTATACCTAGTTTCTGCATCATTTAAAACTCTACTAAGGTATTAAATGGCTCTTTCGACGCCATTTTCATCCTCTTGAACCAACATGCTCCCTAAGGTTTTATCTGACGCAAATATATATAATCTCATGCTCCTATTCCTACAAGTTGGTGATAGAATTGGAAGATGACTCAAGTAATCCTTGATTTTGTCGAATGCTTCTTGTTGAGGTTTCCCCCATTCAAATCCTTCCTTGTTGAGTCGAAGCAGAGGTGAGAAGGATTAAGTCTTTCTGCTGAGATTCGATATGAATCTCCTCAAGAAGTTAATCTTACCCAGCAGTGACTGTAATTCCTTCTTTGTCGATGGCGCTTTCGCCTCCATTATGGTCTTGATTTTATTCTGGTTTATTTTGATTCTCTTTGTGTGGACCACAAAGCCTAAGAAATCTATCGCCTACACACAGAAAGCACATTTGAGAGGATTCATTTTTAGACCATGCCTTCTCATCCTTTCGAAAGATTGTCAAAGATGGTCAATATGACTCTTCCCTGAGGTAGACTTAACAATAATATCATCAATGTATATTTGCATAAAAGTCTCTATATAATCATGGAAAATTGAATTCATTGCTCTTTAATACGTTGCCCCAACATTTTTTAAACCAAAAGGCATCACTACCCATTCGTAAGTGCCTAAGGCCCCAGGGCATCGAAAGGCTGTCTACGAGACATCCTCTTCAGCAATAAAAATTTAATTATATCTCGAATACCCATCAAGCATACTAAGGTATTCATGGCCTACGGCAGAATCGACTAACATATCTGCCACATGCATTGAATATTCGTCTTTTGGAGTTGCAGCATTTAAATCTCTAAAATCTATGCATATGGATAGGCGGATGAAGTTTCCTGTGATTACACATATGATGTTCCCGTATGGGTAGGTGGATGAAGTTTCCTGTGTTTAGACAGATGATGTTCCCGTATGAATGGGCGGATGAAGTTTCCTGTGATTAGACAGATGATGTTCCCGTATGGATAGGCGGATGAAGTTTCCTGTGATTAGACAGATGATGTTCCCGTATGGATAGGCGGATGAAGTTTCCTGTGTTTAGACAGATGATGTTCCCGTATGAATGGGCGGATGAAGTTTCCTGTGTTTAGACAAATGATGTTCCCGTATGAATGGGCGGATGAAGTTTCCTGTGATTAGACAGATGATGTTCCCGTATGGATAGGCGGATGAAGTTTCCTGTGATTAGACAGATGATGTTCCCGTATGGATAGGCGGATGAAGTTTCCTGTGTTTAGACAGATGATGTTCTCGTATGAATAGGCGGATGAAGTTTCCTGTGTTTAGACAGATGATTTGCCCGTATGGATAGGCGGATGAAGTTTCCTGTGATTAGACAGCTGATGTTCCCGTATGGATAGGCGGATGAAGTTTCCTGTGTTTAGACAGATGATGTTCCCATATGAATGGGCGGAGGAAGTTTCCTGTGTTTAGACAGATGATTTGCCCGTATGGATAGACGGATGGAGTTTCCTGCGATTAGACAGAAATGTTTCCCAGTGAAGTCGACAAACTTATTGCCTATGATTGATAGAGCCTCCTCGTGTTGGCGAGATGCGGACAACTCATCCCCAGCGAAGTCGTCGGGATTTTTCCGTGTTGACAGAATGTAGCGTCCTAACGTGGACAAAGTTTTATTCCTGTGTTGTTGATATTTCTTCGGGTTGATGAAATATGAGTCCTGACATGAACAGATTGGTGTTTATTCGTGATTTGACAAAATTTGGGTCCAGATGTGGACAAGGTTACTCCTGTGACGACATAATCTCTATTCGTGTTGACGAATTTGTCTCTCTTCTTGTGTTGATAAGGTTAGTCCAGTTATGGACAGAGGTGTTTTGCGAAAAGTGTTCAGTACCTGTGGCGTTACATAGGTGGTTGAAGTTGAAATTAGAATTATCAGACGTCGGATCAGTTGTTGCCGTGACAACCAGATTCAGTTGGTGGATGTCGTTCCCCAAGCAGTTGTGCAGTTTATTTCTGTGGTTGGTAAATTTCCGGGTTCCTGGGTATTCAACCGTCTCGTACCTCGATTGTTTGAAGGTCGTTCGCTCTTCACCCAGTCGGGTCCAAGTCGTTTGAATAGGGGCAGTTGTTGCACCCCAAAATTTGCTCAAACTTTTCTTGCCCAATTTATGTTTCATTGCATTTCATTTGCATAGTTACAATATTCACATAGTTCTAGTCATTTGCATATCATAGCATATCACTCATCCAACAGGGGTTCAAGTGTGATTCTTATCAGAAGAAGCCTAGCAAGAGGTCTTATCCAAGTATGAGAAATCATCCAAGCCATCAAGAAGTGATTTGAAGTCTTGAGAAGTTTGAGTGTCTATATGTGGGTTTTGCTCCTATCTTGAGGAATATTGAGTATCATCAATGGGAGGAGAGGCATGGAATGTGAATTTGAGGTGTGTATGGATCTCATGGGATGCCTAGAGAGCCCTATTGAAGCTGAGACAAGTCATTGATTCAAGTACAAGAGCCACAGTTGAGGTGCAGTCAACTAGGGTTTCATCTGGGTCAACCCTAATCCAATTGAGAAATTGGAGAGCATCAAAGCCTACCTTGAGGTCATGGGATTCATGAGTTGGTATGTTGATACATGTGCGGTGTTGTGCCAAGATTAAGCAAAGAAAGATCAAGAATGTGGGAAGCTGCTAAATTAGGGTTTCAGTGTAAAATCCCTTATTTAGTGCCTAACTTCAAGGCCACATAAGTCCAAATTCAAGTCTCAAATGGATCTTTGGACAACATGGAACTTGTAGAGCTTCTCAATACCTTTAATTTGAGTACTAGAAGTCCTCAAGGAGATTGGTAGAACTCAAGTTATGGTCTTTGCAAATTACAGGTCACCAGAGAACACTGAAATTTATCTGCGAAAGTCACTTGACTTCCAAGCAACTTTTGCCCTTCAAGGAGTTTTCAAATGGATTCTTGGCCAACATAAGAGTTGTATATATTGATCTTAGCTTTAATTTGAGTACTAGAAGTCATCAAGGGGAATTATGGAACTCAAGTTATGATATTGGCAATCCAGGGGTATTTTGGGCATTTGTGATTATAGGTCATTTTCAAGCATGTGCCAAAATCTCCATCTTCCACTCCTCAAATGGAAAATTGTTCAACTAGAAAGTTGCTCAAAATAGGGTTTTAACCTTGACCATGCATTAAGGAGGGTTTGAATTGGCTTGTATGAGAAGTTGGTTTGAAGTGGTTTTTTAATGAAGAATTTAAAGTCATTTAAAAAGTCAAAATTGCAATTTCATGATTTATGGCCAAAACAAATCCATGTGATATACCATTTTGATCAGAAAATGTATTTTGAGAGTGATGGAAATATTACATTTTTCAAATGAGGCCATTTTGAAGCACTTTCCTTTTGTTGCTTAAGATTGAAGAAACATAACCATCCAATGCCTTAAGATCAAATGCAAGGGAATTGCCATTCCAATTCAGTTCTAAATACCATGAGGAGAGAAATTCAAAGGAGATGTTGAGCTGAAACAGAGCAAGGCATGGTTTTGCCATGTGAGATTTTCAAAGGAGATGAGAAATTGAATTTCTCATTTGAGCTGTTCCAGATCTTTCTAACATGTTCTATATATACATTGTAACTGATTCAGTTGGTTTTTTGGCGAAGAATTGCAGAGAATCGTGATCAAGCAACTTGAATTTTCTTCATTGCATCAAGATTCGGTTTCAAGGATTGGAGTGATTTCAAGCCAAACCAGTGCATACAGAAGCTTCAAAGTGATTGTGTGAAGGAATCTAGAAAGAATTGAAGCTTAATTTGAAGCCAAAACCACTCTGTTCATCCACTTTTTACAATTGAAGTTGCTTTGGAGCTTGCTAGAGCTTGGAGATGAAGATCTAAGACGTTGAAGATGCCTTTCATAAGGTTTGCTTGATGATGGAGTTATGTTACTATCAACTTTGCTGTCAGGAGCTGGCTGGAGGATCGAAGCTAGGGTTTACTGTTGCTGTCAGAGCTGCTGTTTGCTGTAGGAGTTTGATGCTGCTGCTTGGGTTGTCTCCTCTGCTTTGGGGTTTTTGTTTTTTGTATTGTTTGTTGGCTTGTGGAGCTTTCCCCCTAGGTTTGAAGTGAATGTTGATTCACTTTGCCTGTTGTTTTCCCAGGTTCGAGGTTGAGTGGGACTCCCTTGCCTCGCTTGTATTGCTGCATTGCATGCATTTTACTGTATTTGCTTGCTTTCTTTTCTGTTTATCCCCTAGGATCTCTGATTTCCTCTGTGCAGGAGGGAATTATGACAGACATTAGGATTCTTATCCATGCATGACAACATTAGGTTAGTTTTTATTCCCTTTTCAACCCTAGGCTTTTTAGAGCTTCTTTCTCTTCTCATCTTAAAACAACTCAAAAATACAGTAATAAGGTTAATTGATGTCGTACTGTAACACGGTGGGAGAACTGACTTTAAACAATGTTGCGGATAGCAAGAGTCGCCACCGACTTTTATTTTATCCATAAGGAAAGGTTATAAAAGAACAGGAAAGACCTTAGAGAATATTTTGGGTCCGGGGGGTAGGTTATGAAAAGGGAAGGTGTTAGCACCCTTTTCATCCATGGTTATCCATGGGCTCTTAGGTACTTAAGCTCACTTTTGAATTGTTTTGAAATTGTAGTGTGTGAATAGAAAATTTTCAGAATAGTTAATAAATAATCCATGTAAGGATGTGTTAAGAACTTGTTTGAAAACTTGTTGAAAATTTGTTTAAGTGCGAAACAGTTTTGAAGTGAGCAAGCACCTAGGAGTAACCTACCCTAATGTTTAAAGGTCTTTCTTATTCTTCATTCTTTCCTTTAGTAAGACTATCCCTACTATAATGGAGTAGGTAGTCCTTACTTTGGATGTTAAGGGACATGTGAGGGACAATTGGATTTTTGAAGGCCATTGTGGGATGTAATAAGCACATATAAGGGACCATCATCATTTTTCGAAAGGGACTTGATTCGTAAAGGCAACCATAAGGGACTTTGATGATTTTTTTATTTGAGGGACCTGCTTTATACACCCCACTTAACCATTATTCGTAGGCAACTTGAGGGATATCCTTAGGAAGTGAGACGGCGATTAAAATCGACTTACGTGTGTGACGTGTTTATTTTAATTATCTTTATTTAAAAGTGATCTAAATTTATTTTAATATTACATACATGTTGTTACACTCCCTAATTACTAACCATAATAATAATTAAATAATTAAACAACTTTACATCCAAGAAACAATTACAAAATAATAAGCAAAATAATTAAATAGCAAAGATAAATAAAATGTAAATAAGCAATAAATAATAAAGGGGGTTAATTCTAAGTTTACTCGGCAAGACATCGCATCTTATGCCTAAGTATCCTTACGGGAGTGGAATCAGAGTAATCGTAGTTCCCCTCAATAGGGAGGTTAGAAACTTCTTGACTGTGGTCAAGGTCTCAAGGGGAATAAACGCGCCTTAAGGACACACTTACGCGGAGTGTAGGAACTCCAAATTTCTACGTTGAAATGTTAAGTTGTAATTAGGGTTAAATTAGGGATTCCACGGCGGGAAACCCTAAAATGAGCGCGGCGGCTCTTTGACCTAATGCTAGGGGTAAAATTGGTAATTGCGCATGCGGCGAGGCATTTATGAAAAATTAGGGTTTGTAAGGGTTTGCAGTTTTGAGGACTATTGGCGCGGCGGCCAAACAACTAGACCTAATTCCTTCGGAGGTATGCAATGTGACAGATTAACGATGCAAATGCAAGAACTTAAACCATACAGACAGCAAAAATTTAAAGGAGCGGAAAAGTAAACGCGATTATTGGTTTGCGAAGTTACAAATGAGGAGCATATACAATGATGATGAAATTTTGAATTGAAAATACACTAAACAGTTAATGGCAACGTAACAAAGCTGCAAAACAAACGATCAATGTTAGTAGACAGAGTTAGACAAGTTATGAAACGAGAGGGAAAAATTATAGACATTTTGTTGTTTATTTGTGATATTTATATAAAAAAAGTCTCATTTTAAGTTAAAATAGAAGTTTTAATGTTTGAGGAAGAAACTCAGTTTAATTTTTTAAAAAAATAGTTTAATTCAATTATTAAAAAAAAAAGGTTTTAATTTTAAAGGAAAATGTTTAGTGTTATTATGAAAAAGAAATTTATTACTATTTTTATTTAAAAAGATTTTAGGTTAATAATAAAAAAAAAGTTTGTTTACAAAAATGAGTTTTTAAAAAGAACTGTTTTTTTTAATGTTAATTGGAAAAAGGTTTTAACAAAAAATTTTAAAATAATAATACCTATAATTAATAATACAACAAAATATATATAAAAAAATAAAATAAAATAAAAAAGGGGTTGGGCCGGTAGTTACATCCGGACCCAACCTGGTGATACTCAGACCACGCAAAATAAGGGGTTTTCTCTAGGGTTTCAGACCCTTCTCCCTTTTGCATGCGCCGTTTTCGTTTCTCTTCCTTCGTCTTTCCGTGTTCGCTTTTCTCCATCGTGTTTCATTCATCTTTCACCTATCTGAAATAAAAACATGAAAACTGTGAGGAAATCATCGTGACTCACATTTGCGGTAATGGTTCGGTGAGAAATTTCGCGTTGAAGAGCCTGTGATGGAAACTGAGGCTGGTTGCTGATTGCCCGCCGTTCGTAATTGACGGCGCCGGCGGTCTTTCGTTCGAGTGATTTATGTTTGGTGGTGATGTTTGATCGAGGTTAATGGCCGATGATGAGCGCGGGACTCTGAGGCTGGAACGTGATTGCCCGCCGTTGGATCTTCTCGCGGCGACGGCGGTCTTAAACACGTTCGATTAGCGGCTTTGACAATGTTTCAGTTTTGGTTGGTAGTGATGCTACTTCGCTGAGGCTTTCGCTTGGTAAGCTCGTTTTATCCCTTTTGATTTGCGGCCGCTGTAGTTAGGGTTCCCTCGTCTTTTTTTTCGGCCCCCTTTTCATCTGGTGAGATCGTTCTTTTATATCACTCTCTTCTTCTCTAACTTTTGTGGGCTTGGATAATAGGGTGATTTGCGTTATATTTGTGATGGATTTGAGATTTGCTTTTTCTGATATGATTAAATCCATTCTGATACTGCTTCTGATTTTCTCTGATATTATGGGATTTGGTTTATTGATTTTGATACTGGTTTGATTTCTGCTTGGATTTTTTCGTGATGCAGATTTGGACTGATATGGTTGGATTCGATTGAGTTGCTTGTATCTGATCTGTAGTGGACTTGTTTCGATTTTCTGATATGTTTGCTGATACGATTTTTTTCTAATCTGATTTGAAACTTTCCATTTTGGATTTTCCTGATACGGTTTTGATATTTGGATTTTGTTGGATATCTGCTTTGGCTTTTAATCCACTTGATTTTCTGGTGCAGATTTTTCTATGGATTCTTACCCACTTTCGGTTATCCAGTTTTGATCCTAATATCCCGTTGTAGCCTTCTTCATGGATTCGAAAACCTTCTGTTATACCGACTCTTGACGCTGTTTGATCTTTGATGTCTATTTTTTTCCAATGCAGTTCGGATACTCACAATGATTTTGCTGTTGATATTCAGTTGTGGATTTCGTGGCCTATTCAGTTATCCGGTTGCATAACTTGAAATCAATTTCGGTTTTTGATGAACTGATGAGAACAGTTGGATTATTCTGAGTGGGTTTAGAGCTAACGGCATCTGGCTCGTACATCCGGTATTTACTTGATAGTGCCCCGCAATATTTACTTGATATGTGTTGCTGCTTTGTATCAGGATTCGGTGAGGATTTTAGGTGTAGGCGGAATACCAGAGCGGAAACTCCGAAGCTCGCGGTTGTAGATGAGTAACAGCGGTTTAAGGTCCTTATTGTAATATATGCTATAGCGGTCCGAATTTTGTTTGAATATTGGAGAATGATTGTAATTCTTTGGTTTGAGATATTTTTGTAAATTGCCTCTCATGTACTTGCTTTGGCTGAAAACTTGTGAAAATTAATGACAATGATGCCTTCTTGATTTAAAATATGCCTGTTTTTTAAATGAAACTCCGTGCGATTGCTTACGTATGGGAATAGGTAGGATTGTAACAATATTGATTATAGCACCCCATCCGCTTACCCATGTAAAGGCCACGTGTAACAAGGTCCTGTGGGAGGATAACCGTTCTTTTTCCAACAATGCCTCACGCGGCCATAACTTGTTGACTCATACTTCAAACATAGTGGTAGCAAAGTAGAAATGGCTAGCAAATAACATCCTCCACGTATGTTTCTTAGCAAGTGTCTATTCCTTTTATTATGATGAAAATCATAAGATTAATCATATTGCATAACACTTATAATGAAGCAAAATTCCTTGCGAGGAGGAACTCGTGAACGAACATCAATTTGGATGAGTTTCATCATAGCCGGTGTAACGTGGACCCTAGGATCCTGTAGCTTCAGTTATTTATGCTTTGAATTTGTAGCTTTGAATGAACATGAAATTATTTTGATTATGGAGATGAAAGCATGATATTGTCTTGCACTTGTAGCATTGAAAAAAAATCTTGTGAATCCAAAGAGGTCATCATTTTTATTTTAATTTCATTCTTGGTTCACTCGGTTGATAAGTTGAATTTGAAAGCTTTTCAACATGCCAAACCTGGCGTGCTTGGATGTCCTTGAGCCGTGGCAAAAACACTAGTGGCTTCCGCTATGAGAAGTCCTCCTTGAGATGCTCTCTATGCGTAGTAGTTAATGGCGGTGGGTTGAGGAACGTTGTTGTATGATCTCATCCAAATTGTTGTATGATCTCATCCCAGCTGACATGTCAAACTTCTTTGTACTTGTAACTCTTGGATTTAAAAAAAAAAAGTTCAAAATAGTCTTCTCTTTTACCGTGTTTTAGACTTTCAAACTCCTTTGACTTCGGACACACTTTGAATTCAGGATTATCTTGTACTTGTAGAATTAAATACTTGAATAATCCAGAGAAAAAAAAAAGATAATTTAAATGCACCCTTCAGCCAACTTTTGATGCCTTCGGATCTGATTCTTCATGAGCGTCTTATATTACAAGGGATGACATTCTTGAATCCAATCATTCACGAGCACCTTGTATTAACACATAGTTAGTCTTAATCCCCGTTGGATTAGACTTTGAATCGGGGGCTAAAGGTCATGTCAGAAATGTTGATTATGCAACGGGCACCCTCCATTGGAATTTAAAGCCACTGCACAAACTTGTTAGTCGCAAAAACATAAAAATATGAAATCACGAAGTCCAAAAAGCGCAAGAAGATCACAACCAAAAAGAGGTGGGATCTTACGGTCAAAAATTAGGGTGCAACATATGTGAACCTTGTGAATCTTCTTAGAACACAAAGTCTTGTATTGTGAGGGCAAATTTTGGGGTGCAACAGCTGCCCCTGTTCAATTTTCTGAAACCTGAGGGGTTAGATTGGTATATTTGCCAGTCGTAACCTGGAAGGTTGAAGGGGATTGAACACAAAAGCCCAAAAATTTGCACTCACCAGTGCATGGAGTGATATTGATGGTTGGTTGAACATGATTGAGTGGGCTTAAAGATGCCACTAGGGGAAAGTTCTTCAGTAGTATAATGAGAACTGTCAGGAGTCTGGAGTAATACTGATGTAACAGCATGTCTTCATGAGGATAGAGCAATCAATAGTGATAACCCTAAAGCAGTCTTGAAGCAATGATATGATTTCAGGAGGATAGAACAATGAATGGCTCTAAAGCAGTCTTGAAATAATAATGTGATATGTCTTCAGGAGGATAGAGCAATCAATAGCTCTAAAGCAGTCTTGAAGTAATGATTTCAGGAGGATAGAGCAATGGATAGCTCTAAAGCAGTCTTGAAATAATAATGTAATTTCAGGAGGATAGAGCAATGGATAACTCTAAAGCAGTCTTGAAATAATAATGTAATTTCAGGAGGATAGAGCAATGGATAACTCTAAAGCAGTCTTGAAATAATTAGATGGCTTCAGGAGGATAGAGCAATGAATAGCTCTAAAGCAGTCTTGAAGTAATGATTTCAGGAGGATAGAGCAATGGATAGCTCTAAAGCAGTCTTGAAATAATAATGTGATATGTCTTCAGGAGGATAGAGCAATCAATAGCTCTAAAGCAGTCTTGAAGTAATGATTTCAGGAGGATAGAGCAATGGATAGCTCTAAAGCAGTCTTGAAATAATAATGTAATATGTCTTCAGGAGGATAGAGCAATCAATAGCTCTAAAGCAGTCTTGAAGTAATGATTTCGGGAGGATAGAGCAATGGATAGCTCTAAAGCAGTCTTGAAATAATAATGTAATATGTCTTCAGGAGGATAGAGCAATCAATAGCTCTAAAGCAGTCTTGAAGTAGTGATTTCAGGAGGATAGAGCAATCAGTAGCTCTAAAGCAGTCTTGAAGTCATGAGAGGCTATCAGGAGGATAAAATAACCCTGAGGTTACAATAAAGCAGTCCCAAAGTAATAAGAAGCTCATCAGGAGGATAAAGTAACCCTGAGGTTACAATAAAGCAGTCCCAAAGATCATAAGCTTGTTTGTTGGATAATTAACCTGAAAACAAGGTAGCATTCTGTATAACAACATTAGTTTATGCTTTATGTATGTATGACATGATGCACTTAGGTAATGTACTATAGATATATATGTTATGGTATGATGTAAATGATGTATGTATGATATGACACTGCTGGAAGTGTCTGGATATCCTTGTATAACAACTGCTGGCCAAGGAAAATAAATCCCGATTCGTTGTTGAAGAATATATAACCCTCCGTCTGCTGGGAATAACAAGGTATAGATAACCTCCCGTTGTTGGGGATAACAAGGTATAGATAACCTCCCGTTGTTGGGGATAGTAGGGTATAGATAACCTTCGTTTTCGTTTAATAGTAGGATAAGTATAACATCCCGTCTTCGTTCATCGTGCCCTTATTGGAAAGTAATTTCCCGTATATCCGTATGAGGATAAAAGAGATGGATATAAATTCCAGGGGAGATTAGACTTTGTGAAAATGGATTAGTCCTACTGATGGTTTGTAACTGTCTTGTAAAGATGAACCGGCGAAGCTTCGTTGAAATCCTTCCCTCGTTCGTCCTTAGTAAATACTATTACTGCATTTCTGGTAAACATCAATCATATTAAAAGCATACATGCATTTCTGGTAAACATCAATCATATTCAAAGGCATACATACATTCAAACACAACCAATGGACGTTTCGCTTATGTAAATAGGATAAAAGTAAATCTGGATTCAAAAGATGGAATTTATTTATATCAAAAGTGACCCATACACGGGTAAGTTTGTACAAGGAGACATAAACCCTAGTAAGAGAATTTTGTCATGAAGTTTTACAAAAAGAATCAGCTATGTGGGAAATAATCCTATTGAGTTTCAATTCTACTATTGCCACTCAAGTATCTCATCTTCTTGCTGTTGAGACGGAAACGATTGGATTGAGCTTTATCTGTTTGAGCTTGAGTAAGTAGTACAACTGGTTGCAGTTTCATGAGTGATCCAAACGAGACATAGTCATACGCTTTAATCCCTAACTTTTGCCTGGATTGCCCTTTCAGGTTTTCAATCCACCGGGATACCCTTTTTTGCCCAAGCCGCCTTTTCAGGTTTTCGACTTGCCGGGTGTACATCTTTTTATATATATATCCCTAATTTTTGCCCAAACCCTTTTGGTTTGCCGGGATGCCCTTATTTTTGCCTAGGCCTGTCAACCTAGCGGGTCTCTTTTTATGCGTAGTATTTTTTAACTATGTCTGCGTTTACAGGTTGTGGGAAGTCTTCACCATCCATTGTAGTCAGTATCATGGCACCTCCTGAGAACACTGTCTTGACTACAAATGGTCCCTCATATGTTGGAGTCCACTTGCCCCTAGGATCACCCTGTGGTAATATGATACGCTTGATTACCAAGTCACCAGCCTGATATACCTTTGGCTTAACCTTCTTGTTAAAAGCTTTGATCATCCGTTTCTGGTACATCTGGCCATGACAAACTGCTGCTAACCTTTTCTCATCAATCAAATTTATCTGGTCAAGTCGAGTCTGAATCCACTCATCTTCATCCAAGCCTGCATCCTTCATAATTCTCAAGGAGGGGATCTGAACTTCAATAGGCAGAACTGCTTCCATACCATAGACTAAGGAGAATGGGGTTGCCCCTGTTGAAGTACGTATTGTAGTACGATAACCATGCAGAGCAAATGGTAACATCTCGTGCCAATCCTTGTAAGTAATAGTCATCTTCTGTACAATCTTCTTAACGTTCTTATTAGCAGCTTCAACTGCCCCATTCATCTTTGGACGATACGGAGAAGAGTTGTGATGCTTAATCTTGAACTGCGTACAGAGATCAGTAATCATAGTGTTGTTCAGATTAGAGCCATTGTCAGTGATAATCCTTTCAGGGATACCATACCTACATATGAGATTATTCTTAATGAACCGAGCCACAACATTCCTAGTCACAGATACAAATGAAGCTGCCTCTACCCACTTCGTGAAGTAATCAATAGCAACCAGGATGAAACGATGCCCATTAGAAGCAGTAGGCTTGATCTCACCAATCATATC
Source organism: Lathyrus sativus (assembly GCA_963859935.3). Taxonomy (NCBI): domain Eukaryota; kingdom Viridiplantae; phylum Streptophyta; class Magnoliopsida; order Fabales; family Fabaceae; genus Lathyrus; species Lathyrus sativus. The sequence continues at coordinate 604,574,754 of OZ012739.1, forward strand.
AATGCCCCACATGGCAAAGGTCCAAGGAGCAGTCAACACATTCAATGGAGATGGAGGTACATGTACTTTATCAGCATAGATTTGACATTTGTGACATGTTCTGGAGTGTTGATAGCAATCAGCTTCCATGGTAGACCAATAGTAACCTGCTCTCAAAATCTTCTTTGCCATGGTATGACCACTAGAATGAGTGCCAAAGGTCCCATCATGCATCTCTTCCATAATTTCTGTAGCTTCCTTCTTATCCACACAATGAAGCATAGTTGAATCATGATTACGCTTATACAGAATGCCATTACTCAGAAAGAACTTAGCAGAAAACCTTCTCAGGAACTTCCTATCTTTGACAGATGCCCCTTCAGGGAACTCCTGAGCTTCAAGATAGTTTTTCACTTCATAGAACCAAGGCTTCTCCTCTGCCCCTTCAGTGTCAATCTCATTGCAGTATGCAGGCTTCTCAAATCTATCAATGGTAATCTTGGGAGCTTCATCATCCCAGCTGATCTCAAACATAGATGCCATGGTGGCCAATGCGTCTGCCAACTGATTCTCTCTTCGTGGAATATGTCCAAAAGTAATCTCTTTGAAATGTGGGATCAAAGACAACACATGTTCTCTGTAAGGAATGAGATTATCATGCTTTGTATCCCAATCTCCTTTAATCTGACTTACTACCAGAGCTGAATCTCCATACACCTCAAGGAACTGAATCTTCATATCAATAGCAACTTGCATACCCATGATACATGCCTCATACTCAGCCATGTTATTGGTACAATAGAAACAAAGTCTGGCAGTAATCGGGGTATGACAACCTTCAGGGGAACTAATCACAACACCAACACCATTACCATGTGCATTGGAGGCACCATCAAAAACCATAGTCCATCGGGATCCTTGTTCAGGTCCGTCATATTGTCCAGGTTCTTTGGTAACAGACATAATGTCTTCATCAGGGAACTCAAAATTCATTGACTGGTAATCATCTACTGCTTGATGAGCCAAATGATCAGCAACAACACTCCCCTTAATGGCCTTCTGAGTGGTATACTGTATATCATATTCCGTCAAGATCATTTGCCATCTTGCAATTCTTCCGGAGAGAGCAGGTTTCTCAAATATGTACTTGATTGGATCCATCTTCGAAATCAACAAGGTAGTATGGGTCAACATATACTGTCTTAGTCGGCGAGCAGCCCATGCCAAAGCGCAACAAGTTTTCTCGAGCAGTGAGTATCTTGTTTCACAGTCGGTAAACTTTTTGCTAAGGTAGTATATTGCCTGCTCTTTTCGACCAGGCTCGTCATGTTGCCCCAATACACACCCCATTGAGTTGTCTAATACTGTTAAATACATAATCAAGGGTCTTCCATCAACTGGTGGCATTAAAATTGGAGGTTCTAGCAAACATCTCTTGATTTCATCAAAGGCAGTCTGGCACTCATCATTCCATTCCATCACCTGATCTTTCCTCAACAACTTGAAGATTGGCTCACAGATGGTAGTTAATTGGGAAATAAATCTTGCAATGTAGTTCAATCGTCCCAAGAAACCTCTAACCTCCTTCTCAGTACGGGGAGCTGGCATCTCTCGTATAGCTTTCACTTTTGCAGGATCCACTTCAATACCTTTTCCACTGACAATGAAACCCAAGAGCTTTCCAGATCTAACTCCAAAAGTACACTTGTTTGGATTTAATCTCAACCTGTATTTCTTCAACCTCTCAAACAACTTGTGCAGATGATCAAGATGTTGTTCTTCATTCTGAGACCTGGCTATCATATCATCCACATATACCTCTATCTCATGATGAATCATATCATGAAACAAAGCCACCATAGCACGCTGATATGTTGCCCCTGCATTCTTCAAACCAAATGGCATTACCTTATAGCAAAAGGTGCCCCACTGTGTCACAAATGTAGTCTTCTCCATATCTTCAGGTGCCATCTTGATTTGATTGTAACCAGAGAAACCATCCATAAAAGAGAATACCTTATGCTGAGCAGTGTTGTCTACCAGAATATCAATATGAGGAAGTGGAAAGTCATCTTTAGGGCTAGCCTTGTTCAGATCTCTGTAGTCTACACACATACGTACCTTACCATCTTTCTTAGGAACTGGTACCACATTTGCAACCCACTGAGGATAAGAAGTTACGGCCAAGAACCCTGCGTTGAACTGTTTCATTACCTCTGCTTTGATCTTTTCTGACATTTCGGGACGCATACGACGAACCTTCTGCTTCTTTGGACGACAATCTTCTTTCACTGGCAAACGGTGAACCACAATGTCTGTATCCAACCCTGGCATATCTTCATAAGACCAAGCAAAGATCTCCACATAGTCACGTAGCATCTGAATCAACCTGCTCTTGACACTGTCCTCTAAATCAGCCCCTATCTTGACCTCTTTTCTGTTTTCTTCAGTTCCCAGATTCACAACTTCGACTGGCTCTTCATGTGGCTGTATAGCTTTCTCTTCTCGTTGTAACAACCTAGCAAGCTCTACGGGTATTTCACAATCGTCCTCGTTTCCGTCTTCAGTTTGATAGATCGGATTCTCAAAATTGTAATTGGCAATAGTAGAACTGTTATCAACTGGATCCAGAGTGGATGAGGATCTGCATTTTAGTGACGTGGGTGTGTGTAAGAACACATAGCTGATAAAGCAAAAATAAAAGAAAAAGAAAGACAAGGAACACAATATTTACGAAAACGAAACGTCCACTGATTTTATTGAATGCAGTATGCAAATGAAATGACAACCCGTAACAAGCACACCATTGTGCCCCGGGTAAGGCACATGGCTTGAAAGTTTTAATTGTTCCGGAAATTATAAAATTTAAAAACATAACACAGTAATAGTATTTACTCCTGACTAAAGGAGATAGGGATAACATCTTCAGCTTTCCAATTATTGAGTCCAGCACCCACAGTAGGAAAAATCCATGCCTCCAAGTTGTGGTCTTCATCTTGATCTCCCACAGCATTGATAACCCCTTGATTGGTGATACGAACAGCACGAGCACGACGAACAGCCTTCTGGGACTCTTCTTCCACCACAGCTTTTGCATCATTGAGGGAGGCCATTGCCATTGTTGGAGGGTTTCTGATGACCACAGGAACCTTCTTCACAGCAGGAGGAGTCACACAATCCTTAACAGCCCAGGGAACCACTTCAAATGACTGACATGGAGTTTCAATGTATTCACCTTCTACTTCCAGATACTTGAAAGTGTTTACATGGCTGACAAAGTATTCTTCCTCTCCAAAGACAGTAACAACTTTTCCATTCACCGGATATCTCAACTTTTGATGTAATGTGGAGGTCACAGCACCTGCCCCATGGATCCAGGGACGTCCAAGCAGACATGAGTACGAAGGACGAATATCCATCACATAGAATGTAGCAGTAAACACCTGAGAGCCAACCTTGATTGGAAGATCAATTTCCCCATGCACTACTCTTCTAGAACCATCAAAAGCCTTTACCACAATATTACTGGGCTTCAATACCGTATCTTCAGGACTCAGCTTGTTCAGGACTTCCTTAGGCAACACATTTAGAGAGGAACCATTGTCTATCAGCACATGAGACAGGGTAGTGCCCCTGCATTCAATTGAAATATGCAAGGCCCTGTTATGATCCCTCTTGGCAGGGGTCAAGTCAGCATCAGAAAATCCTAACCCGTTGTCATAGGTCAGGTGAGCAACACAATTCTCAAACTGGTCCACAGAAATTGCACTGGGTACATGAGCCATCTTTAGAAACTTGATCAATGACTTGGCATGAGCCTCAGAACATAATAACAGGGAGAGCATAGAAATCTTTGAGGGAGTATGCCCCAGCTGATCAACAATATCATAATCACTCTTGTGAATGATTTTCAATACTTCTTCCATCTGCTTAGAGAGGTCATCAGCAGCTGGCACATCAGTAGATACAGGCTCAATAACAGGACCCTTGCCCCGAGCATCAGTGGTGGAAGTAACAGCAGGAGTAACTGCACTCTTAGAAGCAACTGGAGGAGAGAAGACTCTTCCACTACGAGTGATCTTGCTAGATCCAGCAATATTATCAATGTCAACAGGCATATCAGGTAAAGGCTCCTGCTTGACACCATGGATGTAAACATCAGACCCATAGTGCCAAGGCACAGCTTTGTCAGATGTATAAGGAATAGGACCAGGAGTGGTAATGATCAGAGGAGCTACTCTGGCTTCAGCAACAACTTTCACAGGACCTTCAGCAGTAATCTTGATTGGGCCCTGATGAGTGATTCTTAGTGGTACTTTGTCAACCATGTCAACCTCTTCAATCTTCTTACCCTGAGTCAGATGATCCACCATACTTTCTACAGATGCTGGTCTTCTTTCAAACACTATAGTATATTTATCCATGAGACGTTGAATCCCATCTCTCAAAATGAAGCAACTATCCGGCTTATAGGTACAATATAGACAATCTTCATGACAACCTGGAAAGATCCCAGCTTGTACTAACCTCTTTTTGATAACAGACAATGGTGTGCTCAACTCCATAACTGAATAGACATGCAGATCTTCATCAACATCTTCATCAATGGCGTTGACAGTCTTCTCGTGATTTGGCATTGGAGCTGTAATCACATTTGGAGTACCTGGTGGATCAAACTCAATTTCTCCAGCATCAATCATATCCTGAATTTTGTTCTTCAAGACCCAGCAGTTATTAGTATCATGTCCTGGACAGTTTGAATGATATGCACATCGTGCATTGGGATTGTACTTGGGAGAGGTAACATTGGGATTCTGAGGAGCCTCCCTCAGGGTAATAAGTTCAGCCTTCAACAAGTGTTGCAATGCCTGAGCCATTGACATGTTGATCTTCGTGAACTGTCTTCTAGCCCTCTGTTGGTTGCCTTGAGGCTGCTCTGTTGTTGCAGGAGTTGGATTTGAAATATGAACTGCACTAACAGACTGATGCCTTCTGTTACGATCAGGCTGACCATACACAGCATTAGATTCTCTCTTCCCAGTGGGAGGCTTCTTTGCAACACCTGATGAAGAAGTGCCCACTTGGATCTTACCACTCTTGATACCATTCTCTACTCGCTCTCCTGTCATGATCAACTCAGTGAAGCCAGATGATGAGCTTCCAATGAGATGACTGTAAAACGGACCATTCAGCGTACACATGAACATATCAACCAACTCCCTATCAGTCAAAGGAGGTTGAACTCTTCCAGCTAAGTCTCTCCACTTCTGAGCATACTCCTTAAAGCTTTCTTTGGCACCCATAGACATGCTTTGAAGCTGCATGCGAGTGGGGGCTAAGTCAGCATTGTATTGATACTGCTTGTAGAAAGCTTCAGCAAGGTCATTCCAATCTCTGATGTTGACACTCTCCAACTGATAATACCACTCTAGCTGAGCTCCAGATAAACTCTCTTGAAAGAAATGGATCCATAACTTTTTATCAGCAGTGTGGGGTTGCATTCTTCTGACATAAGACCTCAGATGCAATTTGGGACAAGAGACCCCATCATAGACAACAAATGTAGGAACTTTGAACCCAATGGGTATGACCACCCCAGATATCAAGCTCAAATCCTCAAAATCCAACCCAGATGATTTTTGTAATTCCATAGCATCCATTCTATCCACCAGCATCTTGAATTTGTCTTCGTTAGGCTCATGGTAGTAGTTAGCCTCAGAATCAGAGTCCCCCATAGTGTTGTGGAGACAGCCTCTCTCCTGCTCAGATTCTTCAGATTCATAGTCTTCAACCTGTTCCTTGGTCTTGGCAGGACCTTTGAACCTTCTTCCCATGTTGAGCAACCCAGCAGACCTTCTAGCCTTCTTAGTCTTCTTGGCCAGCAGTGTCTTCAATTCATCCTGCCCCTTGGATAGGTTCAGGATCAGCTCTTGGAACTGTGCATTCTGTGCCTGGAGATTCTTAACTGATTGTTCAAGAGCCATTGCTGAAATAAACAGCGAGAAGATGAGAACCCTGTGCACAATTATAAACCTGTGATGCAATGATATGGGAATGCATATGCAATGTTTTCAAGGACCGCAGGATTTAAATTTGCTTAAACAAACAAGAAAGTAACTTTTTATTAGTAATAACTTGTTTTGCCTTTTAGGCTTACAAAAAATGAAAACGAAATAAGTACAAAAGATGGGGTTTTAAGTCTCCCATGGACGTTTCCTCTTTGTGTTGAGGTATGAGTTGAGGTTTCGTTCCTCATGAAGTAGCTTTGTTAGCTCTAGGATCCTTGCTTGGCTTGCTTTGTAATGAGCCTCGAAAGTATCCCTTTGCTCTTTCAGTTGGATCCATGATCTCTGCAAGTCTTCCATATCAGTAGGCATGTCTGGGTGAAGGATGGTATAAGCTGTGTCTCCTTCAGCAACAGGTTCCATGGTAACTGGTAGGACGGCAGGATATGGCATCATGAGTGTCTGAGCACGAGATCGTACCCATCTGAGATAAGCCTCAATAGGAATAGTGTACTTAGGCTCCAGTGTCTTGCTGTCAATCCTGTTTACCTTTCCCCAAGCTCGGATGAATCTCTGACGGTAACCCTGAGGATCGTTGTCGTAATCAAACACAATGCCCTGAATCAACATGTCATGTGGACCATCGCTCCGGGCGTAACCAAACTGTCGTAAAGCTAGAGATGGGTTGTAGGTGATGCCTCCTCTTATGCCTAGAAGTGGCACATTAGGAAACTCCCCACAACGGTCAACGACGGTGACATTCTCCATAGATCTGGAGCACCAATGGATGTCTGAGTGAGAAAGTGACATGATCCTCTTGGACCATCTGAACCCTTGCTCATTCTTCATTACTGAGCGAGGAAGGTGAGAAATAAACCACCTAGAAAGTAAAGGTATGCAGCACATCAAAGTTCCTCTTGCCCTTGTAGTACGGGTGTGAAGAGAATGTAGGATGTCTCCAAGTAAGGTAGGCACTGGATTGTGACTCAGGAATATGTTGATGGCATGAACGTCTATGAACTGATCAGGATTGGGGAACAACACTAAGCCATAAATCAATAAGGCTAAGATCTCCTCAAAAGCATCGTAGCTCATAGCCTTCAAGAACATTTGAGCTTTATCCACTAATACCTTGGCAAGAATACCTTTAACTCCACTTCTCGTCTCTAGAACAATGTCAGACTTCTTCAGATGTAGAGCTGCAGCAATAACTTCTGGTTTAAGCTCCTTCTCTAAGCCTGTGAATGGCTTCTGATCAAGAACAGGTATACCCAGAAGTTTAGAGAACTCCTCCATGGTTGGAACCAGCTGATAATCAGGAAATGTAAAGCAATGGTGCTTAGGGTCAAAGAACTGAAACAGCACGCTCATCATGTCTTCACTGAACCCTGAAGTAACTAAATCCAATAAGTGACCATGTCTCTTGTTGAACTGGGAATGATCAGGCACTAGGGAAACCAACTCCTTGAGCTTAGCAGGTATCCCTACAAAGTTGATCCTGATGGTGTTTCTACGAGCAGAAGCCATGACCTGCAACAAAGAACAAAGATAAATCCTTTGGTCCTTGAAATGGTTAGGGAAAATGATATGCTTATGATGCATGATGATGTCATGATGTCATGCTCAATCACAAACATGTGGCACACACAAACAAGTCACACCATAGCCCTAGGTTTAAAGGCTTGCATGAGGTTCAAAGGCAAGTACCCTCCCCTGAAGTTAGATGGTTCATCCTGTCCTACAAAAGTAACCAGGTTCTAAGGGATCTCAATATCATTAATCCTTCACAAGGGTGGTTGTTCAGAAGGCAACTTACTTGCCAACCAAAACCCTCCAAGTTTAAGATCTCAATGAGCGTAGTATCGAGTGTCAACCAACTTCAGTCTGCACCAAAGCCGGTTACCTCACTACTTTCTAAAGGCCAAGATGAGTTAACTAGGGTTCTAAAAGTCAGTTAGTGCATTGACAACATATGGCAGCCTCAATATTATCCTCAACTTGACTTAAGGAATATAAGCACCAACCAAGAAGTCGCACTAACTATGGCCACCAGATCAACCGTATCGATATACGTTGTACAGTTTCCTTGGTCTATTGCCATTTACCTAAGGTACACTAGATCCGGGTTAGGACCTTTCACACATAAGAGCACCCCAACAATATAATAATAAAGCAAACAAGGCAAACAATTTAAAGTGATCTTAATTCCTAAGGGTACCCCTCTTAAATAGATCCCCAGCAGAGTCGCCAGTTCTGTAACACGGTGGGAGAACTGACTTTAAACAATGTTGCGGATAGCAAGAGTCGCCACCGACTTTTATTTTATCCATAAGGAAAGGTTATAAAAGAACAGGAAAGACCTTAGAGAATATTTTGGGTCCGGGGGGTAGGTTATGAAAAGGGAAGGTGTTAGCACCCTTTTCATCCATGGTTATCCATGGGCTCTTAGGTACTTAAGCTCACTTTTGAATTGTTTTGAAATTGTAGTGTGTGAATAGAAAATTTTCAGAATAGTTAATAAATAATCCATGTAAGGATGTGTTAAGAACTTGTTTGAAAACTTGTTGAAAATTTGTTTAAGTGCGAAACAGTTTTGAAGTGAGCAAGCACCTAGGAGTAACCTACCCTAATGTTTAAAGGTCTTTCTTATTCTTCATTCTTTCCTTTAGTAAGACTATCCCTACTATAATGGAGTAGGTAGTCCTTACTTTGGATGTTAAGGGACATGTGAGGGACAATTGGATTTTTGAAGGCCATTGTGGGATGTAATAAGCACATATAAGGGACCATCATCATTTTTCGAAAGGGACTTGATTCGTAAAGGCAACCATAAGGGACTTTGATGATTTTTTTATTTGAGGGACCTGCTTTATACACCCCACTTAACCATTATTCGTAGGCAACTTGAGGGATATCCTTAGGAAGTGAGACGGCGATTAAAATCGACTTACGTGTGTGACGTGTTTATTTTAATTATCTTTATTTAAAAGTGATCTAAATTTATTTTAATATTACATACATGTTGTTACACTCCCTAATTACTAACCATAATAATAATTAAATAATTAAACAACTTTACATCCAAGAAACAATTACAAAATAATAAGCAAAATAATTAAATAGCAAAGATAAATAAAATGTAAATAAGCAATAAATAATAAAGGGGGTTAATTCTAAGTTTACTCGGCAAGACATCGCATCTTATGCCTAAGTATCCTTACGGGAGTGGAATCAGAGTAATCGTAGTTCCCCTCAATAGGGAGGTTAGAAACTTCTTGACTGTGGTCAAGGTCTCAAGGGGAATAAACGCGCCTTAAGGACACACTTACGCGGAGTGTAGGAACTCCAAATTTCTACGTTGAAATGTTAAGTTGTAATTAGGGTTAAATTAGGGATTCCACGGCGGGAAACCCTAAAATGAGCGCGGCGGCTCTTTGACCTAATGCTAGGGGTAAAATTGGTAATTGCGCCTGCGGCGAGGCATTTATGAAAAATTAGGGTTTGTAAGGGTTTGAAGTTTTGAGGACTATTGGCGCGGCGGCCAAACAACTAGACCTAATTCCTTCGGAGGTATGCAATGTGACAGATTAACGATGCAAATGCAAGAACTTAAACCATACAGACGGCAAAAATTTAAAGGAGCGGAAAAGTAAACGCGATTATTGGTTTGCGAAGTTACAAATGAGGAGCATATACAATGATGATGAAATTTTGAATTGAAAATACACTAAACAGTTAATGGCAACGTAACAAAGCTGCAAAACAAACGATCAATGTTAGTAGACAAAGTTAGACAAGTTATGAAACGAGAGGGAAAAATTATAGACATTTTGTTGTTTATTTGTGATATTTATATAAAAAAAAGTCTCATTTTAAGTTAAAATAGAAGTTTTAATGTTTGAGGAAGAAACTCAGTTTAATTTTTTAAAAAAATAGTTTAATTCAATTATTAAAAAAAAAGGTTTTAATTTTAAAGGAAAATGTTTAGTGTTATTATGAAAAAGAAATTTATTACTATTTTTATTTAAAAAGATTTTAGGTTAATAATAAAAAAAAAGTTTGTTTACAAAAATGAGTTTTTAAAAAGAACAGTTTTTTTTAATGTTAATTGGAAAAAGGTTTTAACAAAAAATTTTAAAATAATAATACCTATAATTAATAATACAACAAAATATATATAAAAAAATAAAATAAAAAAAAAGGGGGTTGGGCCGGTAGTTACATCCGGACCCAACCTGGTGATACTCAGACCACGCAAAATAAGGGGTTTTCTCTAGGGTTTCAGACCCTTCTCCCTTTTGCATGCGCCGTTTTCGTTTCTCTTCCTTCGTCTTTCCGTGTTCGCTTTTCTCCATCGTGTTTCATTCATCTTTCACCTATCTGAAATAAAAACATGAAAACTGTGAGGAAATCATCGTGACTCACATTTGCGGTAATGGTTCGGTGAGAAATTTCGCGTTGAAGAGCCTGTGATGGAAACTGAGGCTGGTTGCTGATTGCCCGCCGTTCGTAATTGACGGCGCCGGCGGTCTTTCGTTCGAGTGATTTATGTTTGGTGGTGATGTTTGATCGAGGTTAATGGCCGATGATGAGCGCGGGACTCTGAGGCTGGAACGTGATTGCCCGCCGTTGGATCTTCTCGCGGCGACGGCGGTCTTAAACACGTTCGATTAGCGGCTTTGACAATGTTTCAGTTTTGGTTGGTAGTGATGCTACTTCGCTGAGGCTTTCGCTTGGTAAGCTCGTTTTATCCCTTTTGATTTGCGGCCGCTGTAGTTAGGGTTCCCTCGTCTTTTTTTTCGGCCCCCTTTTCATCTGGTGAGATCGTTCTTTTATATCACTCTCTTCTTCTCTAACTTTTGTGGGCTTGGATAATAGGGTGATTTGCGTTATATTTGTGATGGATTTGAGATTTGCTTTTTCTGATATGATTAAATCCATTCTGATACTGCTTCTGATTTTCTCTGATATTATGGGATTTGGTTTATTGATTTTGATACTGGTTTGATTTCTGCTTGGATTTTTTCGTGATGCAGATTTGGACTGATATGGTTGGATTCGATTGAGTTGCTTGTATCTGATCTGTAGTGGACTTGTTTCGATTTTCTGATATGTTTGCTGATACGATTTTTTTCTAATCTGATTTGAAACTTTCCATTTTGGATTTTCCTGATACGGTTTTGATATTTGGATTTTGTTGGATATCTGCTTTGGCTTTTAATCCACTTGATTTTCTGGTGCAGATTTTTCTATGGATTCTTACCCACTTTCGGTTATCCAGTTTTGATCCTAATATCCCGTTGTAGCCTTCTTCATGGATTCGAAAACCTTCTGTTATACCGACTCTTGACGCTGTTTGATCTTTGATGTCTATTTTTTTCCAATGCAGTTCGGATACTCACAATGATTTTGCTGCTGATATTCAGTTGTGGATTTCGTGGCCTATTCAGTTATCCGGTTGCATAACTTGAAATCAATTTCGGTTTTTGATGAACTGATGAGAACAGTTGGATTATTCTGAGTGGGTTTAGAGCTAACGGCATCTGGCTCGTACATCCGGTATTTACTTGATAGTGCCCCGCAATATTTACTTGATATGTGTTGCTGCTTTGTATCAGGATTCGGTGAGGATTTTAGGTGTAGGCGGAATACCAGAGCGGAAACTCCGAAGCTCGCGGTTGTAGATGAGTAACAGCGGTTTAAGGTCCTTATTGTAATATATGCTATAGCGGTCCGAATTTTGTTTGAATATTGGAGAATGATTGTAATTCTTTGGTTTGAGATATTTTTGTAAATTGCCTCTCATGTACTTGCTTTGGCTGAAAACTTGTGAAAATTAATGACAATGATGCCTTCTTGATTTAAAATATGCCTGTTTTTTAAATGAAACTCCGTGCGATTGCTTACGTATGGGAATAGGTAGGATTGTAACAATATTGATTATAGCACCCCATCCGCTTACCCATGTAAAGGCCACGTGTAACAAGGTCCTGTGGGAGGATAACCGTTCTTTTTCCAACAATGCCTCACGCGGCCATAACTTGTTGACTCATACTTCAAACATAGTGGTAGCAAAGTAGAAATGGCTAGCAAATAACATCCTCCACGTATGTTTCTTAGCAAGTGTCTATTCCTTTTATTATGATGAAAATCATAAGATTAATCATATTGCATAACACTTATAATGAAGCAAAATTCCTTGCGAGGAGGAACTCGTGAACGAACATCAATTTGGATGAGTTTCATCATAGCCGGTGTAACGTGGACCCTAGGATCCTGTAGCTTCAGTTATTTATGCTTTGAATTTGTAGCTTTGAATGAACATGAAATTATTTTGATTATGGAGATGAAAGCATGATATTGTCTTGCACTTGTAGCATTGAAAAAAAATCTTGTGAATCCAAAGAGGTCATCATTTTTATTTTAATTTCATTCTTGGTTCACTCGGTTGATAAGTTGAATTTGAAAGCTTTTCAACATGCCAAACCTGGCGTGCTTGGATGTCCTTGAGCCGTGGCAAAAACACTAGTGGCTTCCGCTATGAGAAGTCCTCCTTGAGATGCTCTCTATGCGTAGTAGTTAATGGCGGTGGGTTGAGGAACGTTGTTGTATGATCTCATCCAAATTGTTGTATGATCTCATCCCAGCTGACATGTCAAACTTCTTTGTACTTGTAACTCTTGGATTTAAAAAAAAAAAGTTCAAAATAGTCTTCTCTTTTACCGTGTTTTAGACTTTCAAACTCCTTTGACTTCGGACACACTTTGAATTCAGGATTATCTTGTACTTGTAGAATTAAATACTTGAATAATCCAGAGAAAAAAAAAAGATAATTTAAATGCACCCTTCAGCCAACTTTTGACGCCTTCGGATCTGATTCTTCATGAGCGTCTTATATTACAAGGGATGACATTCTTGAATCCAATCATTCGCGAGCACCTTGTATTAACACATAGTTAGTCTTAATCCCCGTTGGATTAGACTTTGAATCGGGGGCTAAAGGTCATGTCAGAAATGTTGATTATGCAACGGGCACCCTCCATTGGAATTTAAAGCCACTGCACAAACTTGTTAGTCGCAAAAACATAAAAATATGAAATCACGAAGTCCAAAAAGCGCAAGAAGATCACAACCAAAAAGAGGTGGGATCTTACGGTCAAAAATTAGGGTGCAACATATGTGAACCTTGTGAATCTTCTTAGAACACAAAGTCTTGTATTGTGAGGGCAAATTTTGGGGTGCAACACGTACGCTACGAGCCTTAAGCTATTTGAGAAAGGGTTGCTGGAGAGCTTCTTTCCAGTAGTCTGGCTGCTTAGTGTGGCACCCTTTGGGTGACACGCGACGTAGTCACTCTCAGATCATAGTCTCTAGTGCATCAGAGATTGCAAACAAACTAAAAAACACTTCTTTCGTAAAAGATTCAAAACAAACATCAAAGTGTCATTTTTTGTCCGCTTGGACTCTTAATCAAGAAAAACCCTTTTTGAAGGTAATAAAAAACAGTCAGACAAGCTTGTGTCTTCCGTAGCCCGAACTACGTTTGCTCTGATCTTTCATGTTGTATGAAAGTACATAGGCATAGGATGCGATATCCTAGCGAGCAACCTTCCCCTCCTTTCCCTTAGGTAGGCGAACTACGTTGACTCTGATTTCTCGTTCCAGACGGGAATACGTAGGCATAAAGTGTGATGCTTTGCCGAGTCATTTTCTTTTCTCTTTTAACCCATACCCTTAGAGTAGATAGAATAACAATCCGTACTAGAAAACAAGCGTGGATCCCGTCGAGTACGGCGGACGTAAGGGGTGCTAATACCTTCCCCTTGCGTAATCGACTCCCAAATCCTGGAATTTGGTTGCGACGACCATTCCTTTCCCGTTTTGCGTTAGGTTTACTCTAAGCATTTCCTTTCCCTTTTGTGGGATAAATAACGCACGGTGGTGACTCTTCTGTCATAGTCGGCGCTGATTTTCGCAGTAGCGACAACTGGCGACTCTGCTGGGGACTCCAACGGTCTACGCGAGTCAGTCCTAGTGCTTGTTTTCCCGTCGTGGGTTTTGTATGGATTTACATTTCTGTCTTTACTTTCCGCATTTTATTGTCAGCTTTATATTGTTATTGCTGTTGTGGGGAGGGGGTGATCTGTTGAGAGATAAGTCGGACCTGGGCTTGAGTGCACCTAGAATTAGTTGTGGAAAGTAGTGGGCGCGTGCATGCTTTGCATGTACTAGTGTCCCGCAAAATCCACGCTCAGACGAGGTTCTTCTGGTTGACTTCTTTTTCAACCCTTTGGGTTGAGGGGGTTGTTGGTTAGTTGGATTGTCGACTCTGGGGACCGATCAATTGGAAGTTGGCTAAGTGAGGCCTCTTCAGGACATGATGATGCCACACCTTCTGGGTATCGTATCATCAGTCTTGAAAGTCTGTGACACCGACAACCGCATAGGTTGCCGTACCTTGTGTCAGTTGATAGGACACCTACCTGTGAGAGGGGTTGGGACATGCAGGAAACTTGACCTCCAGACTACCCGGTTTTCTTAGTATTGGATCAGTATGTGCGGTTACTTGGGGTTCTTCATCGGGACAGTGTTATAGGTCTGTTGAGACCAGGTTGGAGCATTGTTTTAGGTCTGTTGAGACCCGGTTGGAGCATTGTTATGGGTTTGTTGAGACAGGATTTGAGCAGTATTGTGGGTCTGTTGAGACAGATATTGTGGATGGATCTCCTCAGCAATATATCACTTGATCCCTGTTGCATATTTGCATATTGCATTGTTGCATACTCATTTTGCATATCATTAACATGTGTCTGTGTTGCAGGTGCATTTCATACCTTCTGATTCTAGTTGCCCGGATTTCTTTCTGTCTGCTATTATGGATACTCTGAAGAAGACTGTGGCATACAAGTTGCCTGCTCCAGATGTTTCTCCTCTGCTTGGTTTGATATCTCTAGCTGATGATGATGTGAAGAGAAGCTTCAGGAAGAGTTATGGGAAACTGCTTAGGTTGGTTTGCAAACCATCCATGTATGAGCGGAACGGATTGTACGTGCTGATGCAGTTCTATGATCCCCCGCTGAGGTGTTTTACTTTCCCTGACTTCATTCTGGCTCCGACCATGGAGGAATATGCTGAGATCTTGGAGTTAACCATTCAGAACAAGGTACCCTTCATTCATATGGGTGCTGAGCCCAAGCTGGAGGATTTGGCTGTTGCTTTGCATTTAGACTCCTCAGAGTTGTTGTTAACCTCGTGGAATGGAGTGTCTGGTTTTTCTCTCAAGTTCTTAGTTGGGAAAGCACAAGAGTATGCCAAGGGTGGCTGTTGGGTTGTGTTTAATGTTGTCCTTGCTTTGTGTATCTATGGCATTGTACTGTTCCCGAATATGCCTAACTTCATTGATTTGGATGCATTCCATATATTTGCTTCAGGCAATCCGGTGCATACACTGATTGGAGACTTCTATCACTCACTGCATTATAAGAATGAGAATAGGCGGGGCAAAAATGTCTCGTGTTGTGTGCCTTTGCTGTATATGTGGTTTAATAGTCACCTGCCCAAGAAGGGTATCTTTGCTGAGTCTGCAGCTACGGTGGATTGGTCTGAGCATCTTATGGGACTTTCTTTAGAAGATGTTGTCTGGTTTGATAGAGATTTATTGGGATCTGAGATCATCTACAGCTGCGCCGGATATCCTAACGTTCCTCTGATTGGGAGGAAAGGGTGCATTAACTACAATCCGTCATTGTTGATCAGGCAATTCGGTTATACTTTGAGAAGCCCGCCAAAGGAAGAAGAAGTACAGGAATCTCTGTACTTCACAGTTGATTTGAAGGGAGAATTGTTATCCAAGCTTCAGCATGCTTGGAATAACATATACAAGAAGGGTAAGCCATTGTTGGGTAAGAATGATTGTCAAGCCTATGCTCCGTACAAGGTTTGGATCCAAGATAGGGCAAAGCAGACGCTGATGCTGTTTCCTGCAGTATTACCTCCTGCTCCCCTCGTGATTGAGGAGCCAACCACTGTGCCTATTGAGAGATATGAGCAGGTTGTGAAGGAGAAAGAAGAGCTGATGAAAGCCAATGAGAAATTGGAAGAAGAGCTAGTGCAACTCAGGAACGAAAGGAATGAAGCCGTATATTCCTTCAAGCAGCAAACAAAGCTGGTGAACCAGTTAGGCACAGAACTGACTGAACAACGAAAGAAGCGTGAACGTTTGGGGGTAGATTTCAAGAGCTCTCATGACATGCTGGAGTCTAAGAAGAAAGCACTTGATGTAGCCTACCGGGAGATCTCTACATTCAACAAAACCTGGAACGTTACGTTGACAAATAACAAAGAAAGAGAGGACAAACTGAAGCTGCAGATCTCTGAACTGGAAGATCAGTTGAAAGCTAGCCAAAAAAAGTTTGAAGAAAAGGTTATGCGGAGATATGGTGTTCAGAATGCTTTGAACAAAGCTATCAAGCGTAAGAAAGAGTTTGTATCCCAGAAGCGAAAGTTAGAGGAGTGCTTTGGAGAAGGTGTTTGGGAGGAATCCATTGGGGATCTCCAGCGTGTTATCAGGCAAAGAGACTCGCTCGTTGAAGGGTTGCTCTCCCAGCCAGATCATCCCAAGACTAAGAAATTGTTAGAGGAGTATCAGGCATATGGCCGCACTTGATTACCTTATGTACTGTTGTATATGCTTTATTCGCATTGTGCTGGCCATCACCAGGATTATTGGTTGAGGTCATGCCTTCCGGTTATTGTACACTCAGTGATATTGTATTTCTGACTTGATGGGCTATTCGCAGTAATATATGAGATGTTCTTTCCATGAGTGGATCCAGGCTTCTTATCACATCACTTCACTTTACTACACTGGCACTTTGGCACTAGAATCAGGGGTTGATTTCCCTAACGCACAGACACATATTGCATTTGCATATTCATTTTACATTTCCAGTTACTTGTTGAATCTGTATCTTATTTCCTACATCTCACAGGTTTTTTAGGATCGACGACCAGAGAGTCCACCGTTATTCAACCAGAAACAACTGCAAGAAGGTAATGGATCAAGTCCAGGTCGAGATGCAGGAAATCCGCGAGAACTTGACTCTGTTCATGCAAGCTATGGAGAGCATGGCCAAGGGCCAGGAGAATCTCCAAACCTTGGTGCAGCCGCTGCTGACGCGGGCCAATGGAAAGGGAAATACAGACCACATTTTTGTTGAAACTCCTCGCCGGGAGGATGAGATACCGGCAATTGTTACTCCACCTGTTGTGACTGGCAACAGAAACACTGGTATTGGTGCGGGTGCTGGCGCTAGTAATGGCAATACTGGAAATGGTGGTGATGGGCATGTTGTCAACAACAAAGGCAACACTGTGGATGCCAATCAAGGATTCATTGACACTGTTGGCTTTGGAAACAACGGGTATGGCAATGTCAATCAGGACGGGAACTTCGGGTTCAACAATCAAGGCTTTGGTAATGACGGTTACAGCAACAATCAGGGGTATGGCTACGGTAATGGTGGATTCGGTAATGCTTTCAACAATGGTTTTGGACCTACTGGGGTCAATCTAGGGTTCGGCAACCGAGGACAGGGTCCTGTGTTCAATCAGCAGGGGTTTGGTCGTAATATGGGTTACGATGGGTATGGCAATGACTGGAAGGTGGATCAACAGGATGACGCTTTTTCAGGAAAAGGTGTGGGACCTGAGGGCCCCATTGACCCTGTTCAGAGGATCAGAATGCTAGAAGAGCAGATGAAAGGTGTGGTTGATCAGAACTCCGCTGGGTTAGATATGACTACTATGGGGTTGGTGCCAGGGATGAGGGTGCCATTAAAATTCAAGGCTCCAACATTCAACAAATACAAAGGGGATACCTGCCCAAAGGTCCATGTGCGTTCTTACTATAGACGGATGTCTGCATATTCCAATGATGAACGAATGCTCATGCATTTCTTTCAAGATAGCTTATCGGGGCCGTCATTGGAATGGTACATGGGACTGGAGCCCACTCAGATTAGAAGCTGGAAGCAGTTGGCTGATGCTTTCGTTATGCATTACAAATATAACAGCGATTTGGCACCAAACAGGGTTCAGTTGCAGAGCCTGTCGCAGAAAAATGGTGAAAGCTTCAAAGAGTATGTGCAGCGGTGGCGCAATATGGCAGCTCGGGTGCACCCTCCTTTGGTTGAAAGGGAGATGAGTGACATATTTGTGGGGACATTTACAGGAATGTACTATGACAAGTTACTCAATGTTTCGATGGGTAGCTTCTCTGATATGATCCTTATGGGAGAAAAGATAGAAAATAGAATTAAAATCAGAAGGATTCAGGCAGGAGAATCTACTCCAGCTGGGGGTGCGAGAAAAGCGTTCGTTGGAAGACGACAGGGTGATACAAGCGATGTGTTTGGTGGCAGAGGCCGGGGCAGAGGCAGAAACCAGTATATGCAACCTCAACAAATAGCCAGTGTTACTATTCCAATCCCTCAACAACAACAACAACAACAACAACAACAACAACAACAGCAACAACAATCGCAGCAGCAGCAAAGGCAGAATCAGGGTCAGGGAAGGTTTCAGAATGTAAGGCCGAAGAGGGTATTTGATAAACCTCCGTCGAAATATGCAGAGCTCCTTCAGATACTGCTGGGGTTGAATTTGGTCGAGAAAAGAACAATGGAACCGCCTACTGGACCGTTACTTCCTAGGGGGTATGATGCTAATAAGCAGTGTGAATTCCATTCTGGGGCGCCCGGGCACGATATAGAATCTTGTCATGCTTTCAAGCATAAAGTTCAAGACTTGTTGGACAGTAAAGCAATAAACTTTGGCCAAGTGGGGCCCAACATTGTACAACAACCTATGCCTAATCATGGGGCAAATGCTATCTTAACAGAAGGAAATTTGAACTTGGCGTTGGATGTTAATGAGTTGAAGACACCATTGAGTGAAGTGAAAAGCAGGTTGCTCAGAGGGGGAGTATTCCCCGGTTGTGATGAATACTGTTTAGAGTCTTGGACCCAGCCAGAGGGTTGTAATGATTTGAAGCAGGGCATTCAGGCCATGATCGACGAAGGGACCTTGCAATTTGATCGAACTGCGGTTGAGAAGCCTGTGGAGGCATTATGTGACGAGCAGAATGATATTGCAACGGTGACGATCCTGAGGAAAACTATAACGATAATGGCGCCCGTCCAGCGGCCAACTATTACGATTACCAAAGCAGGGCATGTTCCCTTTGAGAGTACGAAAGTTGTCTCATGGGCATACAGATTAGAAGCATATTGCAATGGTGAAAAGATTATGGTGAATAGCCGGCCAGCTGGGGCTGTTGATAATGTTGTTGGAACGGGGGGCATGACCCGTAGCGGGAGGATCTTTACCTCACCTGAAATAGAAGCAGAGAGATTGGCCAAAGGCAAAGCCAAAGCAAATGAAAGCGGGCCTACTCAGTTGAAAGAAAAGGATATGCCACTCAAGGACGTAGAGGAGTTCATGAGACTAATTCGCAAAAGCGACTACAAAATTGTTGAACACCTACAGCAGACGCCGTCGAAGATTTCTATCTTGTCGTTGTTGTTATGTTCCGAGGCCCACCGGAACGCCTTGCTGAAAATACTGGATACGTCATTCGTGCCCCAAGAAGTTTCTGTAAATCAGTTAGAGGGGGTAATGGTACATGTCAATGCTGGACATAGCCTGGGTTTCATAGATTTTGACCTAACACCTAAGGGTAGAGAGCACAACATGGCTTTGCACATATCGGTGGAATGCCGGGGCACCGTAATGTCGCGTGTATTGGTAGATACTGGATCGTCGTTGAACGTATTGCCAAAGAAAGCCATGATGAAATTGGACATACGGGGAGTTATTTGCACGCCCAGCGATTTGGTTGTGAGGGCGTTTGACGGTACGAAAAGATCAGTGTTCGGGTCAATAACATTACCGCTTCAGGTGGGGCCGGAAATTTTCGATATCGAGTTCTACATCATGGATATCCATCCAACTTATAGTTGCCTTCTTGGGCGCCCGTGGATCCACGCTGCGGGGGCCGTAACGTCCACATTGCACCAGAAGTTGAAGTATATGGTGGGTGATAGTGTCGTTACCGTTTGCGGGGAGGAGGACATTTTGGTAAGCCACCTGTCATCGTTCAGATATGTTGAGGTCGACGAAGAAATACACGAGACACCTTGTCAAGCCTTCGAGGGGTTGCGGATTAAAGACAAAGCTCAGGGTTCCAGCAAAATGTCAGATGTGGCAGTGTCATCTTAAAAAGAGGCTCAGGCTTTAGTGCAGACTGGTGAGACTAAAGGCTGGGGGAAGGTACTGGAGATTCCCGTGAAGAATGACAAGTTTGGGCTAGGGTATCAACCGACGTCAACGTCATCTTCAGGAGCGCCTAGGTTCAAGGGACCGGTCACGATTACGCCAAGCGGGGTGTGCTTTAAGACTATTAACGCTATTTCTAATGCTGAAGACGGAGATAGCGACTGCAATATGGACGCGTGGATCAAGCCAAGCGTGCCAGGACAAAGTCTCTGTAACTGGTCCGTCCGGGAAACTGTCCCAGTGAATTTTAAACAGTAATGATTTGTTTTATCAATTGTTGAATAATCCTGTGTCCTACCCGGGGCATAGTGATGTTACATTAGGGCTACTTGATCATGTGTATTGCATTGTCTTAATCATGAAATAAAGGCGTTTTTCATATTCAAATATTGTGATCCCTGTTTTCCTTATTTTACTTTAACAATAAATGGCAACGTGGTTATTTGCTTTGTTTACATGTTGAAGCATTTAACCATTTCCTTTGCAGGACTAATATTTCAGATGACATCTCCTATGAACCGCCTATGACTCGTCTCGACTTCGAGCACCCGATATTCCAAGCAGAGGAAGAGATTGTGGAGGATAGCGACCTGCCAGAGGAGCTGACTCGTTTGTTGAAACAGGAAGAGAGAATCATTCTGCCTCATCAGGAGGAAATTGAGATTATCAACTTGGGGTCGGAAGAAGTTGTGAGAAATATCTGTATAGGGGTTGCGCTGTAGAGCGACGTCAAGCAAAGGTTGATTGAGATACTGCGAGAGTATGGTGATATATTTGCTTGGTCGTACGAGGATATGCCTGGGTTAGATACGGACATAGTTGTGCACCGTCTGCTGTTGTGAGAGGAATGTCCGCCTGTTAAATAGAAACTCAGAAGAACCAGACCAGACATGGCTGTAAAAATCAAGGAGGAAGTTCAAAAACAGTGGGATGCTGGTTTCCTAGTTGTTACAACTTATCCGTCATGGGTCGCTAATATAGTACCAGTGCCGAAGAAAGACGGTAAAATGCGAATGTGTGTAGACTACCGTGATTTGAATAAGGCGAGCCCGAAAGACGACTTTCCACTTCCTCACATTGATGTGCTGGTTGATAACACTGCTCAGTTCTCCGTATTCTCCTTCATGGACGGCTTCTCAGGCTATAATCAGATCAAAATGGCACCAGAAGACATGGAGAAGACTACCTTCATTACTCTCTGGGGAACATTTTGCTACAAAGTGATTCCCTTCGGACTGAAGAACGCTGGGGCAACATATCAACGTGCTATGACGACTCTCTTTCATGACATGATGCACAAAGAGATCGAGGTTTATGTTGATGATATGATTGCCAAATCCTAGACGGAGGAGGAGCATTTAGTTAATCTGCTGAAACTGTTCAAGAGGCTTAGGAAGTTCAGGTTGAGACTGAACCCTAACAAGTGCACCTTCGGGGTGAGATCGGGTAAACTGCTGGGGTTTATTGTGAGCGAAAAGGGAATAGAGGTTGATCCTGTGAAGATAAAAGCAATACAAGAAATGCCGACGCCTAAAACAGAAAAAGAAGTGTGTGGGTTTTTAGGGAGGTTGAACTATATCGCCCGGTTCATATCTCACCTAACTGCGACATGCGAGTCGTTATTCAAATTGTTGAAAAAGAATCAGGCTGTGACCTGGAATGAAGATTGTCAAAAGGCGTTCGACAAGATAAAAGAATACTTGCAGGAACCTCCTGTTTTGATACCCCTAGTGGCCGGGAGACCTTTGATTATGCATTTGACGGTTCTGGAGGAAAGTATGGGTTGTGTTCTCGGTCAACACGACGAGACCGGACGTAAAGAGCATGCGATCTACTATTTGAGTAAGAAGTTTACCGACTGTGAGTCCAGATACTCAATGCTCGAGAAGACGTGTTGCGCGCTAGCCTGGGCCGCCAAACGTTTGAGGCAATACATGTTGAATCATACAACCATGCTAATTTCAAAGATGGATCCAATCAAATACGTGTTTGAGAAGCAAGCACTCTCCGGAAGAATTGCCCGATGGCAGATGGTGTTAACAGAATACGATATCCAATATGTCTCGCAAAAGGCTATTAAAGGTAGCGTTCTGTCAGAGTACCTTACGGAGCAGCCTGTTGAGGACTACCAATCGATGAGGTTTGATTTTCCTGACGAGGATATCATGTACCTGAAAATGAAGGATTGTGAAGAACCGTTGCCGGATGAAGGACCAGAGTTGGGTTCCAAATGGCAATTGATATTTGACGGAGCTGTTAATTCCTATGGTAGCAGAATATGGGCAATTATCACTACTCCTCATGGGTCGCACATCCCATTTACTGCCCGATTGACCTTTCCGGTTACCAACAATGAAGCAAAATACGAGGCTTGCATCATGGGTCTGGAAGAAGCTATTGATTTGAGAATCAAACATCTAGATGTATACGGAGACTCAGCTCTGGTGGTGAATCAGATTAAAGGAGAATGGGAGACACGTCAGCCCAATTTGATACCCTATATGAATTATGCAAGGAGATTGTTGCCTTTCTTTGACAAGGTGGAATTGCATCACATACCACGAGCAGAAAATCAAATGGCTGACGCCCTGGCGACATTGTCTTCAATGTATAAAGTTAACTTATGGAACGAGGCTCCCCGGATTGTTATCTCCCGGCTCGATAGGCCTGCATTCATATTTGCCATTGACGAGGCTCCTGATGGTAAACCCTGGTACTTTGACATCCAGAATTTCCTGAAGAACAAGGAGTATCCGGCTGGGGCATCCAGTCGAGATCAGAAGACTCTCAGGAGATTGGCTGGTAATTTTTATTTGAACCTGGACGGTGTCCTATACAAAAGAAACCACGACTTGGTGTTGCTACGTTGTGTAGATGAGAAAGAGGCGAAGTTACTCATGGAAGAGATACATGAGGGTACATTTGGTACACATGCTGGCGGGCATGCTATGACAAGAAAGCTGCTGCGAGCAGGTTACTATTGGCTAACTATGGAAACAGACTGTTTCAAGTTTGCAAAGAGGTGTCATAAATGCCAGATTTATGCGGACAAAATCCATGTGCCTCCGAGTCCTCTGAATATGATGTCATCACAGTGGCCTTTCTCAATATGGGGAATTGATATGATTGGCAAGATTGAGCCTACGGCATCCAACGGACACCGGTTCATTTTGGTGGTAATCGATTACTTCACCAAATGGGTGGAAGCAGCATCATATGCCAACGTGACCAAACAAGTGGTAGCCAGATTTATCAAAAGAGATATTATCTGCAGATATGGAATCCCTGAGCGGATCATCACCGACAATGGTTCGAATTTGAATAACAAAATGATGAAAGAGTTGTGCCAGAATTTTAAGATTGAACATCACAACTCTTCTCCTTACCGGCCCAAGATGAATGGCGTTGTCGAAGCGGCCAATAAGAACATAAAGAAGATTGTTCAGAAGATGGTTGTGACGTATAAGGACTGGCACGAGATGTTACCTTTCGCTTTGCACGGTTATCGTACGATGGTACGCACATCAACCGGGGCAACCCCTTTTTCATTGGTATACGGGATGGAGGCGGTGTTACCGTTGGAAGTCGAGATTCCTTCCCTAAGGGTTTTACGTGATGTCCAACTCGACGAGGCAGAATGGATTAAAGATAGACTGAATCAGCTCAGTTTAATGGATGAGAAGAGACTGGCTTCTTTAGCATACGGTCGGTTGTATCAGAGCCGGATGAAGAAAGCTTATGATAAAAAGGTGTGTCCTCGAAGCTTTCAGACGGGCGATCTTGTTTTGAAAAATATTCTCCCACCACAAACAGATCACAGGGGCAAGTGGACTCCTAATTACGAAGGACCCTACGTTGTCAGAAAAGTCTTCTCTGGAGGAGCCTTGTTACTATCTACCATGGATGGTGAAGACTTTACGTCTCTTGTGAATTCGGACGCAGTTAAAAAATACTTTGCTTGAAAGTGACCCGCTGGACAGTAAAAAGAGAGTCCAGGCAAAAATGGGGTCATCCCGGCAAACCATAAAAAATGAATAAAAGGTTCGGGCAAAAGTTAGGGATAAAATTGAAAAGATGTACACCCGCAAAGTCGAAAACCTGAAAAGGGCGACTTCGGCAAAAAAGGGTATCCCGGTGAATTGAAAACCCGCAAAGGGCGGTTCACGCAAAAGTTAGGGATTGAAAAAGCAAATGACTGCGGTCCGGTTTTGATACGGCATTGCTTAGTGGTTTGGGAGTACATAGGGGGCCGTCTACCCAAAAAAACAATCTCTTCCGAAGATCGAGTACCGGGAAAGCGCAGAGCCAGGCGAGTCATAGCAGGATCACCTCATGGTGTTTGTCTGTGCCTCGTTGCCGACATGTATACAAATATTGTTTTGTATTTTCTTTATGCTTCTTGTGCATATATTTATGTGTGTTTGTGCGTAACTTCCTTTTTTCAGGAGTTACATCCAGTGTACAAAACTTTGCCTATTCAGAGGCCCATTATCAATAAAGCATGTTATTCAGTACTTGATGTCTGTTCTTTACTGTTTTGTTTGTGAAAGACGCCGATGTTTTTGATAAACTTGCACTTGCATAATCTTGCTGGCCCTTGCCAATAATTGCCAAAACTTCGAATTGACTGGAGTAATGTCACGGATGCTAACCCGGATAGATTCTGTTGTATAGGCCTGTTTTGTCTCGTTTATGTTTTGCATGGTTCTTACCTTCGGAGCAAACGGTCAGGGATTGTACTCCCCAGCCAAGGTCGCTTGATGAAGAGCCTGATTACATTTGATGTCATTCCTCAGCTAGTCGTAGCTCATCCCCAGAGAGTTGAAATGACATTTATCCCTTCCCGAATGAGGGATTAAATTCCCCAAGAGAGTGTCCTCATGGAAAGTTGTCCACAGGATATTCCCAGCAGGTCGAAATCAGTATCCCCTGCAGAGGTTGAGCTCTTCAGCGAATCGAAGATGTGCACGTTCAATCTCCAGCATGGGAGATTCCCGCAATAGTTAACCAGGTTGTTGGTTCGATCCGCAAAGGATGGGTTTCTCTTGCTCCCCACAGGTCGTCATGTCGTTGGCAGGATGTTGATCCTCAGCAGAGTGGTAGCTCTGAGTTCGTAAACTGTGCCCAGACAGTATGCTTTTCCTAGAAGTGTCGCTTCTTCCCCAGCTAAGTTTGTTCACTAGCTGGGTGGCTTGTTCTTTCCTCCCAGTGGAAATTGATGTTTAATCGCTCCTCGGCAGAGTTGGTTGTGTTTCTGGCGTTTATTTCGCCGAAATACTTTGTGATACTTGTTCTCCCCAACGGAGTTGGCTTTATCCTCAGCATTCATGTTGTTGAGACAACACTATCAGAGTGGCCCCGGCAGCTTGAGCCTGCATTTGCATTTGCATATATCGTCACATTTGCATCTACTCAAACGCGTAGCATTTCCGTGCCGTACAGAGCATTACGCCATTTTCAAACATACGCATTTTGAAGCATAAGTCAGGTTGGCTACCTCTTTGTTTTCAGGTGTTCTTCCCTGCAGGTAATTGGACTTCTTGTTCAAGATAGTTTTCAGATATTCAGATTTACGGCATAAGATATGTTCGTCCCGCCATATGCTCCCTTATCAGAGGTGCTTGATTAACTTCTCTTCTTCCTCAGCGGAGTGTTCTCTACACGGCTTCATAATTGGACTTTGGAGTTATTGTCAAAAATCCCTCGACGGTGTGTTCCCTCGGGTTGCTGTCACGTCAGCATTTTCAGAAAAGGTTTCAGGGATTAGACATCTGAAGTCATTACTCGTCGTCAAGTTGGATGTCTGGCAGTTGACGTCAGAATTCCCCCGGCAGAGTTCTCCCCAGTTTGCTGTTACGGCTTCATAATTGGACTTTGAAGTTGTTACCATCAATTCATATGGCCTCATAATTCGATCTTGGGGTCCGTCAGTGTTAAAAAGCTTCATAACTAGACCTTGGAGTTGTTGTTAGGAATTCCCTAGCGGATTTTCCTCGCGTAGCTGTTATGTCAACATTGCAGACTTCATAATTTGACTTTGGAGATCGGCATAATTTTCTTCGAGTGGCTGTTACGTCAGTGTTACACGGCTTCATAATTAGACTTTGGAGTCGTCGTTAGCAATTCCCCAATAGAGTTTTCTCTAGCTGCTGTTACGTCAGCATTGAGCAGCTTCATAATTAGACTTGGAAGTTCAGCGAAGTTTTCAGTAAACGGCTTCACAATTAGACTTTGAAGTTCGTCGGCATTAAATGGCTTCGTAATTTGACTTTAAAGTTGTAGCCTCCCTTTATGTTGCTTCATAATTAGACCTTGGAGTTGTCGTCAACATCAAACGACTTCATAATTAGACTTTGGAGTTCTTCAGCATTGCAACAGCTTCATGATTAGACTTTGGAGTTGTTGTCCGAAAGTTTTGTCCGCATGGAATAGCTGCATAAGTAGACTTTGGAGTTGTTGCCAGATTTTCCCCACAGAGTTGCCTGTTGAAGTTTCTCTTATCCGGCCAGCGGAGTATTTTCTTCAAGTTTTCTGTTCCGTCAGCGTCACAGGGTTTCATAAATCAAAATTTCAGGAGTTGTCGCCTGTTGTCGAAATAGGTGCCTGGCAGCTAATTTCAGAGCATCCCCAGTGGTTTTGGGCTACTGCAAAGGTAAGGTGGAGTTATTGTCCAGTATGATTGACAAAATTGAATTCCTATTGGGTGGAAGAATTCTATCCCCAGCGAAGTCGTTGTGATTTCTTCGGGATGACGAAATATTATCCACAGTAGAGTCCTCCTCAAAGTCGTTGTCACGTCAGCACTGAAAGGTTTGTGGGGTAGGACCAATGGAGTTAGCTACTGCAGAGATAAGCGAAGTTTCCTGTGTGTAGGAAGACGGTTTTCCCGTATGGATAGGCGGATGAAGTTTCCTGTGATTAGACAGATGATGTTCCCGTATGGATAGGCAGATGAAGTTTCGTGTGTTTAGACAGATGGTTTTCCCGTATGGATAGGCGGATGAAGTTTCCTGTGATTAGACAGATGATGTTCCCGTATGGATAGGCGGATGAAGTTTCCTGTGATTAGATAGATGATGTTCCCGTATGGATAGGCGGGTGAAGTTTCCTGTGTTTAGACAGATGATGTTCCCGTATGAATGGGCGGATGAAGTTTCCTGTGATTAGACAGATGATGTTCCCGTATGGATAGGCGGATGAAGTTTCCTGTGATTAGACAGATGATGTTCCCGTATGGATAGGCGGATGAAGTTTCCTGTGTTTAGACAGATGATGTTCCCGTATGAATGGGCGGATGAAGTTTCCTGTGTTTAGACAAATGATGTTCCCGTATGAATGGGCGGATGAAGTTTCCTGTGATTAGACAGATGATGTTCCCGTATGGATAGGCGGATGAAGTTTCCTGTGATTAGACAGATGATGTTCCCGTATGGATATACGGATGAAGTTTCCTGTGTTTAGACAGATGATGTTCCCGTATGAATGGGCGGATGAAGTTTCCTGTGTTTAGACAGATGATTTGCCCGTATGGATAGACGGATGAAGTTTCCTGTGATTAGACAGATGATGTTCCCGTATGGATAGGCGGATGAAGTTTCCTGTGTTTAGACAGATGATGTTCCCGTATGAATGGGCGGAGGAAGTTTCATGTGTTTAGACAAATGATTTGCCCGTATGGATAGACGGATGGAGTTTCCTGCGATTAGACAGAAATGTTTCCCAGTGAAGTCAACAAACTTATTGCCTATGATTGATAGAGCCTCCTCGTGTTGGCGAGATGCAGACAACTCATCCCCAGCGAAGTCGCCGGGATTTTTCCGTGTTGACGGAATGTAGCGTCCTAACGTGGACAAAGTTCTATTCCTGTGTTGTTGAGATTTCTTCGGGTTGACGAAATGTGAGTCCTGACATGGACAGATTGGTGTTTATTCGTGATTTGACGAAATTTGGGTCCAGATGTGGACAAGGTTACTCCTGTGACGACAGAATCTCTATTCGTGTTGACGAATTTGTCTCTCTTCTTGTGTTGATAAGGTTAGTCCAGTTGTGGAAAGAGGCGTTTTGCAAAAAGTGTTCAGTACCTATGGCGTTACATAGGTGGTTGAAGTTGAAATTAGAATTATCAGACGTCGGATCAGTTGTTGCCGTGACAACCAGATTCAGTTGGTGGATGTCGTTCCCCAAGCAGTTGTGCAGTTTATTTCTGCGGTTGGCAAATTTCCGGGTTCCTGGGTATTCAACCGTCTTGTACCTCGATTGTTTGAAGGTCGTTCGCTCTTCACCCAGTTGGGTCCAAGTCGTTTGAATAGGGGCAGCTGTTGCACCCCAAAATTTGCTCAACCTTTTCTTGCCCGATTTATGTTTCATTGCATTTCATTTGCATAGTTACAATATTCACATAGTTCTAATCATTTTCATATCATAGCATATCACTCATCAAACAGGGGTTCAAGTGTGATTCTTATCAAAAGAATCCTAGCAAGAGGTCTTATCCAAGTATGAGAAATCATCCAAGCCATCAAGAAGTGATTTGAAGTCTTGAGAAGTTTGAGTGTCTATATGTGGGTTTTGCTCCTATCTTGAGGAATATTGAGTATCATCAATGGGAGGAGAGGCATGGAATGTGAATTTGAGGTGTGTATGGATCTCATGGGATGCCTAGTGAGCCCTATTGAAGCTGAGACAAGTTATTGATTCAAGTACAAGAGCCACAGTTGAGGTGCAGTCAACTAGGGTTTCATCTGGGTCAACCCTAATCCAATTGAGAAATTGGAGAGAATCAAATCCTACCTTGAGGTCATGGGATTTATGAGTTGGTATGTTGATACATGTGTGGTGTTGTGCCAAGATTAAGCAAAGAAAGATCAAGAATGTGGGAAGCTGCTAAATTAGGGTTTCAATGTAAAATCCCTTATTTAGTGCCTAACTTCAAGGCCACATAAGTCCAAATTCAAGTCTCAAATGGATCTTTGGCCAACATGTAACTTGTATAGCTTCTCAATACCTTTAATTTGAGTACTAGAAGTCCTCAAGGAGATTGGTAGAACTCAAGTTATGGTCTTTGCAAATTACAGGTCACCAGAGGACACTGAAATTTATCTGTGAAAGTCACTTGACTTCCAAGCAACTTTTGCCCTTCAAGGAGTTTTCAAATTGATTCTTGGCCAACATAAGAGTTGTAGATCTTGATCTTAGATTTAATTTTAGTACTAGAAGTCCTCAAGGGGATTTATGGAACTCAAGTTATGATATTGGCAATCCAGGGGTATTTTGGGCATTTGTGATTATAGGTCATTTTCAAGCATGTGCCAAAATCTCCATCTTCCACTCCTCAAATGGAAAATTGTTCAACTAGAAAGTTGCTCAAAATAGGGTTTTAACATTGACCATGCATGAAGGAGGGTTTGAATTGGCTTGTATGAGAAGTTGGTTTGAAGTGGTTTTTTAATGAAGAATTTAAAGTCATTTAAAAAGTCAAAATTGCAATTTCATGATTTATGGCCAAAACAAATCCATGTGATACCATTTTGATCAGAAAATGTATTTTGAGAGTGATGGCAATATTAAATTTTGAAAATGAGACCATTTCAAGCACTTTCCTTTTGTTGCTTAAGATTGAAGAAACATAACCATCCAATGCCTTAAGATCAAATGCAAGGGAATTACCATTCCAATTCAGTTCTAAATACCATGAGGAGAGAAATTCAAAGGAGGGGGTGAGCTGAAACAGAGCAAGGCATGGTTTTGGCATGTGATATTTTCAAAGGAGATGAGAAATTGAATTTCTCATTTGAGTTGTTCCAGATCTTTCTAGATTTTTCCAACATGTTCTATATATACATTGTAACTGATTCAGTTGGTTTTTTGGCGAAGAATTGCATAGAATCGTGATCAAGCAACTTGAATTTTCTTCATTGCATCAAGATTCAGTTTCAAGGATTGGAGTGATTTCAAGCCAAACCAGTGCATACAGAAGCTTCAAAGTGATTGTGTGAAGGAATCTGGAAAGAATTGAAGCTTAATTTGAAGCAAAGACCACTCTGTTCATCCACTTTTTACAATTGAAGTTGCTTTGGAGCTTGCTAGAGCTTGGAGATGAAGATCTAAGATGTTGAAGATGCCTTTCATAAGGTTTGCTTGATGATGGAGTTATGTTACTGTCAACTTTGCTGTCAAGAGCTGGCTGGAGGATTGAAGCTAGGGTTTACTGTTGCTGTCAGAGCTGCTGTTTGCTGTAGGAGTTTGGTGCTGCTGCTTGGGTTGTCTCCTCTGCTTTGGGGTTTTTGTTTTCTGTATTGTTTGTTGGCTTGTGGAGCTTGCCCCCTAGGTTTGAAGTGAATGTTGATTTACTTTGCCTGTTGTTTTCCCAGGTTCGAGGTTGAGTGGGACTCCCTTGCCTCGCTTGTATTGCTGCATTGCATGCATTTTACTGTATTTGCTTGCTTTTTTTCTGTTTATCCCCTAGGATCTCTGATTTCCTCTGTGCAGGAGGGAATTATGACAGACATTAGGATTCTTATCCATGCATGACAACATTAGGTTAGTTTTTATTCCCTTTTCAACCCTAGGCTTTTTAGAGCTTCTTTCTCTTCTCATCTTAAAACAACTCAAAAATACAGTAATAAGGTTAATTGATGTCGTACGCTACGAGCCTTAAGCTATTCGAGAAAGGGTTGCTGGAGAGCTTCTTTCCAGTAGTCTGGCTGCTTAGTGTGGCACCCTTTGGGTGACACGTGACGTAGTCACTCTCAGATCATAGTCTCTAGTGCGTCAGAGATTGCAAACAAACTAAAAAACACTTCTTTCGTAAAAGATTTAAAACAAACATCAAAGTATCATTTTTTGTCCGCTTGGACTCTTAATCAAGAAAAACCCTTTTTGAAGGTAATAAAAAACAGTCAGACAAGCTTGTGTCTTCCGTAGCCCGAACTACGCTTGCTCTGATCTTTCATGCTGTATGAAAGTACGTAGGCATAGGATGCGATATCCTAGCGAGCAACCTTCCCCTCCTTTCCCTTAGGTAGGCGAACTACGTTGACTCTGATTTCTCATTCCAGACGGGAATACGTAGGCATAAAGTGTGATGCTTTGCCGAGTCATTTTCTTTTCTCTTTTAACCCATACCCTTAGAGTAGATA
Organism: Lathyrus sativus; assembly: GCA_963859935.3. Classification (NCBI taxonomy): domain Eukaryota; kingdom Viridiplantae; phylum Streptophyta; class Magnoliopsida; order Fabales; family Fabaceae; genus Lathyrus; species Lathyrus sativus. Next base: position 604,606,213 of record OZ012739.1, read on the forward strand.
GAATAATAATCCGTACTAGAAAACAAGCATGGATCCCGTCGAGTACGGCGGACGTGAGGGGTGCTAATACCTTCCCCTTGCGTAATCGACTCCCGAATCCAGGAATTTGGTTGCGACGACCATTCCTTTCCCGTTTTGCATTAGGTTTACTCTGAGCGTTTCCTTTCCCTTTTGTGGGATAAATAACGCACGGTGGAGACTCTTCTGTCATAGCCGGCGCCGATTTTCGCAGTAGCGACACCTCCGTCGTTGGTTTGAATGTAGATGGCTTAACCCCTGGCACCCTCTGTTTGGTTTCGTCTTTCTTGGAAGAAGATCTTCTTGGGTCGAAACCTCGTTGCCCATAGGAGGCCCTTTACTCGCGCCTCTCTTTTGCCTTTCTTACGCCCTCTATGTTGCATGCCGCCTTTTTATCAAACACAACACTGCACCTTGGGCACAACATAACTTCATATTTTTTGTTCTGGCACCTGTGGAGAAAGTCTATGAGGCTTTCCTCCTTTTTTAGGTAAGCCACTTTGTTGTATTCTTCTTGTCAACGCTCCCTGTCGACTTCCATGGGGGTTCCCTGTGAGACTTCCACCATGTTGATGTCCAAGTTGATGTCCATGTTGACATCATCAGCAATGCATTTTAAATCCACCAGCGGCCTTGTCCATTCGAACGAAACCATCAGCGGCTTCCTTTGTTATTATCATAAGGTTGGAGTCCTCAGCAACTCCTTTGGTGAAGCCATTAGCAACTCCTCTATCGAAACTGTCAGTAGTTTCTTGGATGAAGCCTTCAGCGACTTCACGAATAAAATTTGTCATAAATTTCTGGTCAAACTCTTCAGTAATCTGGACCAAAACAACTTTATTAATGAAGTCCTCAGTGACTTCAACCATGTTGACTGCATTGTCGAAACCTTAAGCGACTTCGACCATGATAACCTATTTTGGCTCAGTATAGTGAGCATCTGCAATTTGTAGAGGATCAGCGTCAACCTTCATCTGGTTTTTAGGTTTCTCCCTAAATTTCAGCCTTTCCTCTAGGATAGCATTTTGAACAAGATCCCTGAAAAGAAAACATTGAGAGGTTTTATGTCCCAAAAAGTTATGGTATTTGCAAAATCCTCTTTTCTTTCTTTGATCTAAAGGGGCATTTTAGCACCAGGAGGTACTATCATTTTCCCATCTTTAACTAATATATCGAAGATTTCGTCACATTTTGTGACATCGAATGTATAAGTTTTCTTGGAAAACCTATCATTCTTTTCTAATTCAGTAGAGTTCTTACCATTCGAAGGTGCTAAAACCTTGCAAGAATAGGGTGAACCCTTTTTCAATTCAGCGAGATCTACTTCATTCTCATCAAAACTCATAGGCTCACTGTAAGGCCCTTCGTCGTCTTATTGAATTCGACATAGGCTATTATTTTATTCTTATTTACCCTAACCTTTTCTTCTCTTAAACATTCTAACTGTCGAACCCTATCGACCAACTGGGCCATATCCCTCAGGTATTGAGTATCTAATTTCTTCCTAATGGAATAACCTAGGCCACCAGCAGCCATTTTGACTAACACATGTTCTGGTATATGTGTAAAACACCTTGCTTTGAGAAGTCAAAACCTATTCAAATAATCATCTATTGGCTCAGTAAAATTTTGTTTTATACTAGCCAATTCCTTCAAACTAATATTTGTTTGTCCCATGTAAAATTGTTCATGGAATAAACATTCTAACTGGGCCTAATTATGAATTGAATTTGGAGGTAGGGTTGTGAACCAAGTGAAAGCGTTTTTTGTAAGAGAACTTGGAAAATACTTGACCCTAATATTCTCATCATTCAAAATGTCTCCTGCTTCTATCAAATACCTAGCCACATGTTCGACAGTAGACTCAGTAGTATCCCCAAAAACTTAGTAAACTTATGAACCTTTGTTCATGGGGGTAAATCTGACTAAAGGATGTACTCAGATAATGGTGATATATAATTTGGCCGTCGAAGGCCAAAATTTACTCTGTTACGTGCCATGATTCTTTTGACCATGACAGCCAAATTATTGTCTGCTACTAGGTTGTTACATCAAACTTGTTGTACAATGTTTTAAGCATCCTGGTTCCTATTTACCAAAACTACCCTTGGTTCTTCTTCTCTAGGAACTTGTGGTTGGTTCCTAGGGGGTTCGACTCTAGGTCGTCGATTATTCCCTGGTTGTTTTGATTTTCATGGGGTATATTTCCTGGATTTTTTTGAATTTGGTTAAAGGTGGTGTCTTCGTTGAAGACTGCCCCTTGGTTTTCTATCATATACTCCCTTTGTGGTTGTCAAGGGGGATTTGATACACTAAAGAATTCTACAAGGCGTGCCGTTTGCTTGCCAATTGTTGATCAGTTTGGGTAGTATTCTGAATAAGGGGCTGAAAATTTTCCCCCATAGTTTGAGACATCATTTGAACCATTTGATGGTTACTTTTTTCCATCTGTTGTCTCAAATAAGATGCAGAACTGGTTGTCAAACTTGGCATCTAGGCTGAATACCCTATTCCTAAACTTTGACTATTTCGACCCATATATACCCCAGAGCCATATCCTTGCAAAGGCGAAGTCATTACGGGTTCTGTATATAATAGAGGGGCATTTTATAAGTTTGTCACCATCGAAGTTGGCATTCCATAGGGTGGGTCTCGAGGCAAAGGCATTGAAAACCCAGGGGGAGGGATGCCTCTGAATGTTGAAGCCCCTATTGGCGGTGGGGTCTGTGGAGGACCCATTGGCCCAATATAAGTCAGAATAGGTTGCGTATGGGAAATCGAATGTGTGGGTATCGAACTTCCCATTGATGGTATTGCTTCAGAGACAGGCGCTAAGACCGTTGGTCCTCTTGTCGAAGATCCTATGGGTTGTTCTATATTGTTATTCGGCATATCCTGAGGAATATTTGGCTGGTTTGAATTTTTCTCTGTTCTGCTCCAATATCTCCTTCTTGTTCTATCTTCGTTAGCGATGGCTACCTTACCACTTCTTAATAACATATAACAAAGTTTTTTTCAAAGAAAAAGTTGACCACATAACTAATAAATTTTTTCCAAAAAAAAAAATTGAAGCAACTTTTATGATCACTTAGCACCGTCCCATCGGGTGTGCCAATTTGCTCGCCGTGAAAATTGGAAAACAACCACTGGTCTTACAAATTGAAAAAAGATATGTTTTACTTGTAGGATCGACCACACAAATCCTATGACATGTGCTAATTGATCTTAAATAAAGTTTATAAAAACTATGAACACTTCGACATAGTTCATGATAAAGCAACTTATCTCAAATGTAAATGAATTTAGGTGACAAGAAGTAAAATCGAAGTACTGGTACATGATGAAGACAAGAACTTGCATAAAGAAATAATAAATTCTTAAAGAAAGACATTTATTAAATTGCATTGAAATGAAAAGCTAGTGATACATCAATGTACATTCTTACAAACTCGTTTCTCTCAATACACGGGTACTTGAAGTATACTGAAGAATTTGTACACAATTTAACGCACACAAATCCTAACACTAAGACCTTCTATTCATAATAAAAAAAAAATAACTGCCATTAACAGCTAGCAAACAAAATCGAGACAAGTGTCGTTATGCATGCCTTCAAATCCTAGAAGCGTTCCACGTGTCTCCTTTAAGGAATAGATGAAAACGTCCTTTCCCTCTTTTATTTGAATTCAAATGATCTTGTCGAAATACCCTTAGTGACACCTCTGTCGAATCAAATCCTCCAACTGCTGAGAAATATCTCTAAGTCCGTAACATAGATTCTCCTGGCAAAAAGACGCCTTCGACTCCCATTCCAAAATATGGCTCAAATCGAAATAATTAAATTTCTTCAGAAATTCTATTTCCTACTTTTAGTTCCATTCAGGCGTCGAAATTAAGAGCCAACACATATGGGTTAATTAGGAATCCAAATTGCTGACATCAATTAATCACAACATTCAATGCAAATACAACTAGCCCTTTTTAGAGAGAAAAAATCAACGCAACTTATTCCAAAAAGAAACCAACATCCTCTTATTTTTCATTATCACCATTTCTCTCTTCTAAATGTTCGTATTCGTTCCACAAACATAAAAACCTAAATCAACCACCAAAAAAGGAATCAAATGTAGTTTTATAAGAAAACTCGATGAACACTGGTTGGTGTTCATCATTTGAAACTCAATTTTCAACTATACATCTTTAGATCAACAACTAATCCACATGAACAAGTTAAAATAAACACCCTGAATCTAGATCCCTTGTCAATTTGCAAACACACCAAAATCTCTTACAGATCCAAGATAAATCAAATAAAAAACTAACTCAAAAATTCATCATGAATCGACAACAAAACTTCAATAATCATCAAAAAAAACATGCAATCAACGACTATATGGAGCTTCAACACATTGAAAAGCTTAAAACATAGGGTACAAGATCTCGTCGAAGCTCTGTAACTCCGGCAACCATATTTACCTCAAGTAAGTGCTCTTTTTGGTTTTGTTTCTTAGCTCCTCTTTAGCTTTTCCTCTAGCTTCTCCTTCTTCTTCTACTATCCATACTCATCCACTTTTGTTAATTTGATATTTATTATTTGGGTTTCACTATTGTTGATGTTGGTGCAAGGTTGTAGCTCAGTGTCGTACCTCGGAAAATGAGAACACGGCCTCGTGAAGTGCAATCGCACTCTCGCAATATGGGCTTAACAGAGTCGCCATCGAACTTTATTTATTCCCAAAGAGAGAAAGGCGAAATATCGATAAAACCGAAAAGGAATGACAATGATTATGGTCGTTGCAACCAAATCAGAGTTCGGGAGTTGATTAGTGCCCCTTGAAGGTACGGAAAACACTGAGAAGGGGGGTTGAATAAAGGTTTTCAAAAATAACTTAGGCAATAAAAATAACAGGTATTTTTATACTGGTTCATTTGAACTCAAACTACTCCAGTCCACCCCGCCAAGGTGATTTCGCCTCTCTCAATTGAGGACTTAATCCAATAATCAAAACTGATTACAATCTTTTCACTAAGACAAACTTGCCTTAGTCTTCTCAAGAATACTAACCACAACTTGGTATCTCAAGGAACTATTACAAAGTAATACAAACAAGAGTGTTTAAGTGCTTCTTAGAAAAGCTATATCACAACAATGATTTTACACAAATGAAGAACAATGAAAACTATCTATTTGCTAATATGAAGTTTTCTTGGAAGTGATAGCAAAGTAGGTTTTTCGTTATAGAATGATGTTGTTGTACTTCACGTTCTTGTTTTTCTCTTATTGTTTTGTTCGTTGTTGTTCGTTCGTTGAAATGTTGTTGAAGACTTGTTTAAATACTTCAAATCCATTTCTCAAATAGTGTGCAGCTTTTGTCTTCTTTGACTGATTCTTTCCAGAAGAGGAATGTTCAGAGATATCCTTTTTGTTTTGACATTATGTACCATACACAAAAGAGGAATAGTACCGTTGGATGAAGACAATGGATTTGGCAACGACTCTTTCTGGATCAGCATCTTTTTGAATAAACTAATATGGAAGTATTTCCCGCATCAGATCCTCTGATGATGTTCCATTTTCTTCTTATCAGAGTTTCTTCTTATCAGAGCAACTTTCTTCTTATCAGAGTAACTTTCTTCTTATCAGAGTAACTTTCTTCTTGAGTTCTGTAGCTTAGTGCTAGCGTGATTGTTTTAACACATTGTTGATCTAGATGTATCACTTTGTTACTTAATGTTTCAGAACCTTGTTCGTTATGATTCTCAGAGCCTCTGCAGTTGCAGTGTTGAGTTTAGTACATTCAGAGTCTTCTGAATCTTCGCTTAATACTCTACACTCAGAGTCTTCTGAATCTTCGCTTTATACTCTTCGCTCAGAGTCTTCTGTAGCTTCGCTCAGAGTCTTCTGAATCTTCGTTGTATACTCTACGCTCAGAGCCTTCTGTAGCTTCGCTTAGAGTCTTCTGTAGCTTCGCTCAGAGTCTTATGTAGCTTCGCTCAGAGTCTTTTGCGTGTTATAACTTAACATTCAGAGGAATATTCCATTCAGAGGAATTCTGTGCGTTCAGATGAATATTTATTCTGTTATCTGAAACAAAAACACTTGAACAAAATTAGAGTATATATTTTCTCCATATAAAATTTCATTATTATTATCATCAAAACATTGAGATATATTAAGAACCAATATATGTTCTAACAATCTCCCCTTTTTTTATGATGACAAAAATTATACGAAATTTTGTTCAAAAAATTAAATATATATATCTCCCCCTGAGAATATGATTCTCCCCCTGAAATGAATACTACTAGAAACTTTAAAAACTTCCCTTTCAGCACTTGTATTCTTTCCAGAGTTAGAGTAATCTTGTGGAATATCTCAGACCTTGTTCAGAGGTAATTCTATAAATATTTTCATATGAGTAACATTAGCTCTGAAACATTGAATTCATGATTAGTTAGATTTTAACATGTGTGAATTTCCATTCAGTATTTGTTTATGTGAACGATTCAAAATTTCCATTTTCTCCCCCTTTTTGTCATATCAAAAAGTGATTTTAGAAAAATCATTTAAGACAACAAAAAAACAAGAAAAAAATAGAAGAAATCTAAGATAGATTCAGATGTAAAGAAAAATAGTCACAGATGTATTAGAAACTCAAAAGAGAAGTAAAACAGGAAAATTCATAGATAAGCATAAACAAACAAACAATTAAGTTAAACGAGAAGCTAAAATCTTAAGAAGCTCCATCATCTCAGAAGTTGAAGCTTCTTGTTTGGCCATCCATGTCTTGATTTCAATAGTGGATTCTTCCTGTTTGACCATCCACTCCTTAATCTCTGCCGTTGCTTTCTCTTGCTTGATCATCCAAGATTTAATCTTGCTGTTAGTAGCCTCTTGCTGAGCAAATTTTTTTTGCAAATCTTCATTTTCTTTCCCATAATCTATTGAATTCTGAACAACCAATGAAGGAGATGCATTCCCTAATTCCAGAGCAAAGGGCTGACCAGAGGCAGGAATCTCTTCAGCAACAAGAGCCTCTATGATACCTTCTTCAGCTTGAGGACCTTCACCAGTCTGAAGTTCAGCAAATTTCTCAGATGAGGAACATATAATCTCTGCAGGTGTGTTTTCCATACAGAGAATAGAAGTTCTGTGAACACTGAGTTGAGCAAGTTTCAGAGCTTCAGAAATTTTCTCTTGCACATCTGCAGAGCAAGCGTCCTGAAGATCTATAGTCATAGAAGTAAACCTCTTTCTGAAAGCAGTCCAGATCTCTTCAGAGTCACGAGGATTCGTGCTAGTGAGGCTATTCTCCCTTACAGCAGAAAACCACATCTGCATCTCTGTTTCAAAACTAGATAACAGATTACCAACATTTGGTCTGGGTTTGGGCTTAAGGTAGGCCTCTAAGAAGGATTGCCTAAGGGCATCAAGGAATGAAGGTTTATCTAGAGAATGAGAGGGAATGGGAGTGGGAGAAGAAAATTCAAGAGAATGGTTTAGGGAGTTATGTGGAGGGGATGTAGCATCTTATTGGTCAGAGGAAGAGTCAGGGGAGTCAGAGGAGTCAGATGATTCAGATGAAATTGGGTGAATAGTCATGAGAGGTGTGGCATTAAAAATTTCAGGTTCATAGGGGTTTGTATCAACTGGTTGGTTTGTAGAGGGGGCTTCAGTAGAATTGGTTTGCTGAGGGATATTGAATGAGGGTGTGGATGGTATAGAGGTGGTTTGTTCAGAAGTGGCTTCTTGGTTAAGTTTAGAGGTGGTGTGATCAGAGGTGGCTTCTAGGTTAAGTTGAGAGGTGGTGTGAGGATTCGAAGTTTGTAGTTGGGGAGAGGCATTAGAGACATTAACATGCTCAGAGGAATGGTTCTCAGAGGTGATGTGTGGAGGGGAAAGAGGAGAAGGGTCAGAGGGTTGAGATGTTGGTTCTTCTATTACAATTTCTAAAACATGAGATAAAATAGCAGAGTGATTACCTGATTGTTTGGAACGCTTTGAGGACTTCTCAGAAGAGTCTGCTTCAGAAGCCTTCCTCTTAGGACGTTTCTCTGAGGGACCTTCTTCAGAGACCTTTCTCTTCTTGCGTTTATTCCTCATGATCAGCTCTGGAGCAGGTTCAGAAGCACGTTGCAGCAGATCAGCTGGCATAGGAGTGCCATCTGCTATACAGGAAGCAATATAATTTAGGAGAGCTTCCCTTGGCTCCTCTGCAGTGAAGAGTGGGAAATCTTCCACTAGTACCCTCCTTCTGTGCACAACATCAAAATCAATCTGAATTGGATCAGAATAAAGTTTCTTTACCAACTTCATTCTCTAAAGACTCTTGCCATCCAGAGGCTTCCCAAGAATAGGATCTAATTCATCTGTCTGACCAGCATCTTTCAGAGCAGATACCAAACCACTTTCTGTGAGGATATCAGAAATTAACCTTCCCATGGGAATCCAATCTATGATCTTCTGGTGTTTGGTGTGAATGACTTCTCTGGACATCTTGACATGATTCCACAGATGAGCAAACAACAGATGTGGAAGATCCACCTTGATATTCTTCCATAGACAATACAGAAGATACGGTTGATCTGTACTAATGTAATTTGGAGAATTTGAAGCCTTGCGGTGATGAATACATTCCAAAAATATCTTAGCCCAGATTTTGTAATGGGTCTTCAGATCCTTTATCTTGTTGGATGGAAGCCCAGAGGTAAACAGCTCGTTGTACACTTCATTCAGCATCGCGTGTCCTACTGAGGTATTCACAGTACCCTTTTCTTCATAGCCAATCAGTTGAAAAATCATTTCCTTAGTGATGGTGATGGTTTTACCCAAAACGGATGAAGAAATGAAATTAGGGTAAACTTTGGCATGAATCCAAAATTCCTTTACCAGTTGGGGAAAAACTGGACCAGACAACCGATCAAAGTACTTTACCTATCCTTGGAAGTTAACCGTTGAACGAAGATCAAACTCATTCTTCGCCATGCAGTCAAAATCAACCATGAACTCATAAAGTACTTCTAATTTGTCCACTGGTGTGAGAAGAGTGCGTTCTGGTTCTTTGTAAGTTTCATTACCCATTTGTGATGTAGATGACCCAACCATTGTAGAAGCCAAGTTTTGATGTGAAGAAGATGAGGTAGCCATTGAAGAATAACGATTGAGATGAGTGGAGTTTCTTTTAGGTTTTGATTTGAAAAGAAAGCAATGAAGAAGACCAAAATGCATAAAGTGTGTGAGATAGTGAAGGTGTGAAATGTGTAGCGTCGTGGAACATAAAGAAAGAAAATTAGGGCACAAAGAGAACCAAGCACGCTTTCAGCATTTACTCACATTAAATAAAACATAAATAAAATCAAAAAAGAATAATGATTTAATGAATTAAATGTGATCTGACAAAGTGGGGGGAAAAAGAGAATTTTAATGATTCAAACAGTACCTGAAACGGCGCCTCAGCGTTGTGTACACTTAACCGTTCAAAATTCAAATTAGAAGTGACACGTGTTTGATGTGTTGTGCCTCTGAAGCTCTTTTAGGAAATGAAACGTTAACTAACGCTCAGATCCTCTGAAGCTTGTTAACTCAGATATTCACAAAAAAAATAAAGTAACTTAAAAAAAATTTCAGATGCAATACTTCAGAGTATAGACTTTAAACACTTTTCATCTGAATAAATTTAATTTTGAATAAAGATTTTATCCAGGACAAGAATCCATACTAATATTTTTCAGAATAAATTTAAATCTATCTTCAGAGAGAGGTTTTATAAAAATGTCAGCCCATTGATGGTCTGTATCAACAAAATTTAAACTTAATATCCCTTTCTGAATATAGTCTCTGATGAAGTGGTGTTTAATCTCTATATGTTTTGCCTTTGAATGTAAAATTGGATTTTTAGAAAGATAAATTGCAGAAGTATTGCCATAGAAGATAGGAATATTACTCTCATGTATTTGGTAGTCCTCCAGCTGACTCTTCATCCAGAGCATCTGGGTACTACAACCAGCAGCAGCAGCAATATATTCTGCATATGTAGTTGAGAGTGCTATAGTGGGTTGCTTCTTGTTGTACCATGAGATTAGATTGCCTCCCAGAAATTGACAGCTTTCAGAGGTGCTTTTGCGTTCAACTTTATCTCCAGAAAAATCAGCGTCACAGAAGCCTACTAATTTATATTCATCAGATCTACACAGACTCACGTTAGTTGTACCTTTCAAATACCTCAGAATTATCTTAACAGCAGTTAAGTGAGATTCTCTAGGATCTGATTGGAACCTAGCACATAAACATACATTGAAGAGAATGTCAGGCCTAGAGGCAGTCAAATACAGAAGAGAGCCAATCATACCTTTGTACAGCTTCTGATCTACCTTTTTACTTATCTCTTCTTTTCCCAAAGTGAACGTTGGATGCATGGGAGTCTTAGCTGGCTTACTCTCTGTCAGATTAAACTTCTTCAGAAGCTCCTTCACATACTTCATCTGATGTCTGTAGGTGCCTTCTGGAGTCTGATTAATTTGAATGCCCAGAAAGAATCTTAATTCTCCCATCATGCTCATTTCAAACTCTGCCTGCATAGACTTAGCAAACTCCTTTCCAAGTGAAATATTTGTGGTTCCAAAAATAACATCATTAACATAAATCTGATAGATTAAGATATCTTTCTTAATTTATTTATGAAAAAGAGTGGTGTCAACCTTTCCTCTGATAAAATTATTTTCCAGAAGAAAATTACTCAGCCTTTCATACCAAGCTCTAGGAGCTTGTTTTAGGCCATATAGTGATTTCTTTAATTTAAAAACGTGCTTTAGAAATCTTTCATTTTCAAATCCAGGAGGTTGATGAACATATACTTCTTCTTCTATTAAACCATTCAAGAAAGCACTTTTAACACCCATCTGATACAGAGTGATGTTATTCTGTGCAGCAAAAGAAATTAGCAAGCGTATGGATTCTAAACTTGCCACAGGAGCATATGTCTCTGTGTAGTCAATACCTTCTTGCTGACTGTAGCCTTGAGCAACAAGTCTAGCTTTATTTTTGATGACTTCTCCTTGCTCATTTAACTTATTTCTGTAGACCCATTTTGTTCCAATAATGTTGAATCCTTTTAGTCTTGGAACCAGATCCCAGACATCATTTCTTATGAATTGATTCAACTCCTCTTGCATAGAAAGTATCCAATCATTGTCTTGAAGAGCTTCATCCACAGAGGTAGGTTCAATAATTGACACCATACCAAACAGTGATGTCCCAAAGAATTTGAGGAAGGATCTTGTTCTTATGGGATCTTCTTTCTTTCCAATAATTATCTCCTCTGGATGAGAAGATTTGATTCTTGAGGATCCTTTCAGAGTTGGTTCTTCAGAAATAGTTAAGTTGTCCAGATGAGTAGCTAATGGAGTGGCATATGGAATTGCTTCTGGTTCTTTAGCTGGAACTTTGTTTGCCTCTAATTCTTTAGAGTCTGTGAGAAAAACTTCTCAATCTGCAGAAATTTCAGACTGCTTTGACTTTTGATTGCCAAGCTTATCATCAAATCTGACATGAATTGATTCTTCCACAATATGTGTTTCAGTATTGTATACTTTGTAGCCTTTTGAGCATTCAGAATATCCAAACATAAAACACTTTTGTGCTTCAGAGTCAAATTTGTTCAGATTATCTTTAGTGTTCAGAATAAAACAAATACATCCAAAAGGATGGAAATATGAAATGTTGGGCTTTCTATTCCTCCACAATTCATAAGGAGTCTTCTCCAGAAGAGGTCTTACAGAGACTCTGTTTTGAATATAGCACCCTATATTTATTGCTTCTGCCCAAAAATGTTTAGCCATATTTGTCTCATTTATCATGGTTCTGGCCATTTCTTGCAATGTTCTATTCTTTCGTTCTACAACTCAATTCTCTTGAGGAGTTCTAGGACAAGAGAAATCATGTGTAATGCCATTTTCTTTAAAATATTTTTCAAAAGATTTGTTTTCAAATTCACCACCATGATCACTTCTGACTTTGACAATATTAAATTTCTTTTCATTTTGAACTTGATTGCAGAAATCAAAAAATACATAGTGAGACTCATCCTTGTGCTTTAGGAATTTTACCCATGTCCATCTACTATAGTCATCAACGATGACAAGTCCGTACTTCTTGCCTCTGATGGGTGCAGTTTTCACTGGTCCAAACAGATCAATGTGCAGAAGCTCTAATGGTCTAGAAGTTGAAACAACATTCTTTGATTTGAAAGTGGATTTTGAAAATTTGCCTTTCTGACATGCTTCACAAAGAGCATCTGAGTTGAACTTCAACTTAGGAAGTCCTCTGACCAAATTGAGCTTGTTAATCTGAGATATATGTCTCATGCTAACATGTCCCAATCTTCTATGCCAGACCCTTTGCTCATCATTAACAGACATAAGACATTTAACATTTTGATTTTTCAATTATGAAAGTTTTATTTTATAAATGTTGTTCTTTCTTTTACCATTAAAGAGGATTGATCCATCTTTCTGACTAACAGTTTTGCAACATTTTTTTATTAAAGATAATATCATAACCATTGTCACTTAATTGACTTATGGACAACAAGTTATAAGTTAATCCTTCTACAAGCAGAACATTTGAGATAGAAGGGAGGTTACCATTGCCAACTATTCCAGATCCAATGATCTTGCCCTTTTGGTTTCCTCCAAACTTCACGTCTCCACCAGATCTAAGTTCCAGACTTTGGAACATAGACCTTCTTCCCGTCATGTGTCGTGAGCATCCAGAGTCCAGATACCAGGACTGGTGTCTCAACCTTGCTGCTAAGGACATCTGCAACATAAATTATTTTATCCTTAGGTACCCATATCTTTTTGGGTCCTCTGGGGTTAGTTGTTCTGAAGTTCTGCCTGAACTTCTGTCCATTAAAAGCAGTTGTGTTCTGACGCAGCTTAGGTTTATTAAAAATTATGGTGTTCTGATCTGAACGTGTGTACTTTATGTCATGTGAGTGACCAAATTTAAAATGAGAATACAGAGGAGTATAATTGATAATTAACTTATCAACAGGTTTTGGATTTGATTCCTTCCAGTAATCAAATTTTTCTCCATCAAACATAGGAGGCTTTGTGTTGATTCTGTCTTTCTCTTCATATTTGTTGTTCAACTCAGCGTTAGTGTTGTTTGAAGATTCAACCATAGTAAATCAAAGAGTTTTCCAACCAGATCTTTTCTCTGTCACTGTTAAGTGATATCACTTAGAGCCGGAGCTCTGATACCAACTGAAGGTACGAAAAACACTGAGAAGAGGGGAGGGGGGTTTCAAAAACAACTTAGGCAATAAAAATAACAGGTAATTTTATACTTGTTCGTTTGAACTCAAACTACTCCAGTCCACCCGGCCAAGGTGATTTCGCCTCTCTCAATCGAGGACTTAATCCAATAATCAAAACTGATTACAATCTTTTCACTAAGACAAACTTGTCTTAGTCTTCTCAAGAATACTGACCACAACTTGGTCTCCCAAGGAACTATTACAAAGTAATACAAACAAGAGGGTTTAAGTGCTTCTTAGAAAAGCTATACCACAACAGTGATTTTACACAGATGAAGAACAATGAAAACTATCTATTTGCTAATATGAAGTTTTCTTGGAAGTGATAGCAAAGTAGGTTTTCCGTTATAGAATGATGTTGTTGTACTTCACGTTCTTTTTTTTCTCTTATTGTTTTGTTCTTTGTTGTTTGTTCGTTGAAATGCTGTTGAAGACTTGTTTAAATACTTCAAATCCATTTCTCAAATAGCGTGCAGCTTTTGTCTTCTTTGATTGTTTCTTTCCAGAAGAGGAATGTTCAGAGATACCCTTTTTGTTTTGACATTTTGTACCATACACAAAAGAGGAATAGTACCGTTGGATGTAGACAATGGATTTGGCAACGACTCTTTCTGGATCAGCATCTTTTTGAATAAACTAATATGGAAGTATTTCCCGCATCAGATCCTCTGATGATGTTCCATTTTCTTCTTATCAGAGCAACTTTCTTCTTATCAGAGTAACATTTTTCTTGAGTTATGCAGCTTAGTGCTAGCGTGATTGTTTTAACACACTGTTCATCCAGATGTATCACTTTGTTACTTAACATTTTAGAACCTTGTTCGTTGTGATTCTCAGAGCCTCTGCAGTTGCAGTGTTGAGTTTAGTACGCTCAGAGTCTTCTGAATCTTCGCTTAATACTCTACACTCGGAGTCTTCTGAATCTTCGCTTTATACTCTTCGCTCAGAGTCTTCTGTAGCTTCACTTAGAGTCTTCTGAATCTTCACTTTATACTCTACGCTCAGAGCCTTCTGTAGCTTCGCTTAGAGTCTTTTGTAGCTTTGCTCAGAGTCTTCTGCGTGTTGTAGCTTAACATTCAGAGGAATATTCCATTCAGAGGAATTATGTGTGTTCAGATGAATATTTATTCTGTTATCTGAAACAAAAACACTTGAATAAAATTAGAGTATATATTTTCTCCATACAAAATTTCGTTATTGTTATCATCAAAACATTGAGATATATTAAGAACCAATTTGTGTTCTAACACCCCTCACGTCCATTATACTCAACGGAAACCATTTAGTTAGGTGTTGAATAAATGTTAGCGTGATGTTAGTTTGCAATCTTCAACTTAAAAAAAAAAGATAAATGTTTTTTTGGATATTTTCATTAATGTGCGAAGGACTAAAGAGATTTCTTTATTATAGTGTCAGACCGGACTTTGAATCTCGCTTCTACATATCTCAATGTGCAATAGAGAACTCAAGGTTTACGTAGTTATGGGTAGAAAATGTTTGTTTATTGGTCAATTTTAGCAAAAGCTATTTTGTATTAATCGATGAAAAATATTGTTTTACCCAATATAGGTGAGCGACGAGAGTTTGAATCACATTGAATGGATTTAAAAATCAACATTCATGCAAAAGTCTCACTTATCTTAACTCAACAGTTGTGGATGAAGCATTGCTTTGCATCATCTTAAGACAAAATGTCTTTCGTTTATAAAAAGGTTTTTGAGATTGCACGACGACGACAAAAAGAAGTTTGATGTGTTGGATGTATTTTATAAGTGAAATTGATGAGAATGAGACATAAGCCTCAGGATCAATCATTTGGGGTTCGGAATGCTAGATTCTAAAGGTACTTTTTAATTCAAGATTATTTAAGAAAATTGTTTGATGGACAAGGAACGCTTGATAAGAACAAGACATATGTCTCGTAATCAATTGTTCAACAAATTACGCCGGAATGTTAAATCCTAACAACCCTTTTTGTCCAAGTTAACTAAGTGTCTTAAGAATTAAACAAAGAACAAATGGTTAACCTAAAATATATGCTTCGAGACCAATCAATTAAAGGTTCTACCAGAATGTGATCAATTCTCGGCAAGTATACTGATAATGTCACAGTAGTAAAAAGATCGAACCCACAAGGACTGTGTTCGAATAGAACAATAATTTGCGCAATATTAACTAAAAGCATTAAAGAGTGGTTTTTTCAAATTTTAGTGTAAAAAGGTAAATTTAAGAGAAAACAATGTCACAAAGGCAGTTAGGTTATATTTTAGAGTCTTTTTATCCCCTCTTGTTGATGTACGGTGCCTTGTATGACTTATCTTATCCTTATAATTTTATGGCGAACTAACAAAACTGTTATAGGCAGTTTCCCACAAAATAACTCACTAACTGTTAATTGAAAATTTTGACTTAAAATGAACTGTCTTTCTTGGCACATTTCAACTAATTTCTCATGTTTTTATAGATTTAATTATTGTTCTTATGTAATTCTTCGATTATATTTAAAATGCCTTTGGATTATTTGATGTGTGCCTTATTGTGCAAAATTAGGCATAAAACATCAATGGTTAAGACACAAATGAATTGGACAAGGAAGACAAAGAAGTGAAGAAGAACCAGGAAGTTTGTTGTGCGAACAAGAAGCGAATGTTCGTTGTGCGAACATGCAGCAAAGGACCAGCTATCCATCCAAGATTAAAGTTAGTAGCCAAAGGATCCTAAGTTCATTGTGCGAAGTTGTAGCGAGGTAGTTCAAAGTGTGAAGAATTGCTTGCACAACAAACTTCAGATATTTCTCAAGGGCGGTTTAACTGTATAGAGGCACCTCAGGTGCCTAAAAGTGTGTTCGTTAGGAGAAGAAAGGGTTCACAATGCGAACATGACAGATTATATAAATACTATATAAATACTTTTCTCACTTTTTAGAAAAAGGAGAATATATTTTGGGATCAAAACTTTATCTCTCTTCATTCCAAGCATATTATAGACTGAGAAACACAAACCCTAAAAGAGGGAAGCATAAATCAAAGCAACTTGGAGCTTGATCTTCGAGTAAGAGTGTTATACCCCAAATTTTGACCCTATATTTCATCATCATTCTAGGAGCATCATTCATTGCAGTGCTAACCCTAGCCTTGTGCAAGTTCCTTTGTTTTGTTTCATCTGTGAATTAGGGTTTTGTATCAAGATAATAAAAAAGATCTTTATTTGATCATTCAATGTCTTGGATTGATCATCAACCTACCAAGTGTGCATACACTCAATATAACTCTCTCCATTAAAAATCAAGTGCAAATTAGTCTTGTTACAAGTTCATTGAGGCTCAACTTCATCTGACCATAAATTACCGTTTTATCTAAGAAAATCAACTATGCCTTTGACTTTTGATAAAATCATGATCCCAAGCCTTGTGAAATGATTCAAGATGCTCAAATAAATCCTTGAAGTTTATTCATGATATTTGAAATACTCAAGAGTTCAAGATCATTGAAGATCACATAGTCAAATTCATCTGATACACAAGTTTTTAACTGCAAAGTCAACTCTTTGACTTTTGAGGTTTTTTGTCAAAATTGAATTCCTCAAGATAAATTTCATGAAAACATTTTTTATCAATGATTTTGATCATGAAAATCAAGAATTTGGAGATTTCTTGCAAAAGGGGTAAAGTGGGAGGAAGTTGAATTTTTTCTGAGTATGGTGAAAAAACCTAATTTGGTGCCAACTTTGAAAGGCCATAAATTTCATTCTAGAGCACCATTTTTTGTGTTCTAACAATCAAATTGAAGCCCTTAAAACATACTACAACTTTGTCAATGAGGGTCAATCTCCAAAAAGTGCATATATATTGAGTTATAAGGCCATCAAGTTAGTGAAAAACTTTCCACACTTGGAAAATTTTCAAGAAATTTTTGTTCTTAAAAAGTACCAAACGTTGGAGCCAGTTTTTATGATCCATTGAGAATAAAGAAATTCATAAAACATGAAAGTTGTATAGTATGTTTGGGGCTTTCCAAAAAAACAAGAACTCATCAATCCCATTCTTGAGCTAGAAGTTCGAAGAAGGGAAATTGACCTTAAAGTCTGATTTTCAAGTCATGTTCTTGGCAAACCATGATTGAAAATCCTAATCTAAAGCCATGAAATATGGTTTTGAAGCCTATGTAACTTTTAAATCTTCCCCTAATCAGAGGATTACACAATTCCTTGGTGCATTACACATTGATTTGAGGCATTATCCAAGTGATCGTACCATTTTTGGAGTGTTTTGCCAAAAAGATTGCAATGCCATTCTCATAAAGCTCCTTTAATCAAGAAGTCAACTTCTCTTTAGCTCCATATTAATTTTTCTGCACTCAAACTTTTGGTGGCACAGAAGAAAAGTCTCTGAACTTTCTAACAACTCTAGAAAGCATGGTATTTTGCATTGGAACTTCAAAAATTCATGAAACTACCCTTTGAATCCCAACCAAACCAAAAACTCCTCAAGTTACAATTCTGCAGCACATTGAGCCTCGCTCTTTCCCTATAAATAGAGGCATATTTCATGCTTCTAACAGACAATAACAAGCCGTAGAAACTCCTCCAAAAACCTTTGCATTTCAGCATCTTGCACAACTTTCCTTTTGTGCCAAGAAATCACAACTTGCACAAACACAAACAGTTTCACTTCCACACCTCAAGTCATCAATCTAATTGTCCTAACACACTATAAAGCATATTTTGAAAGTGTTCAAACCTTCATCCCCATCCCAAACCTGTAAAATCAAAAAGTCAACTCTCAAAACCTCAAACTGTTGACTTTCTGCATCTTCAATACTAAAACCCGATTCTGACCCTTCCCAAATCATTTGGTCATTCAAAATCAACCCTCAAGCATGTCTTGAACTATCAACAACATCAAAACCTAACTGTAAATCTATTTGGATAAGGTTCAAAATCTCACTTTTTCCATTTTTGCAAGAAGGAAGGCACAACCTGTTCCATAGAAAGGTCCAAGGAGGTCCAAGGTAGCAATCCAAGTCATTGAAACAGTTCTATAGAAGCTTGTTTGGATTTTTAAGTTTTGGCTTCAAGAGGTAAGTCACTACAATCTTGAACTCTTCAAGCCATGCAATATCTTGTTGTACATTGAACATAAATTTGTTTGCTATGATGTATATGATATTTTTGATCCATTAGTTGTTGCTCATCATGAATGTATGTGATTGTACCATTAAAATTGCAAACTTGAACCTTTTGAGGTTTTTCTATCGTGTTTTGAGTTAGAGGCATTTTTAGAGAATTCTAATTGCACCATTGAATTCCTTGTTGAAAAATATGCAAGATTGGTTTTTTACTTCATGGTGTATTCATAAAGTTATGGTAGCTTTTGCAAACTGAATTTTTGAAGGAGATGATGTTGCAGCCATGACGCCTTGGCTAGGTTTTCAGGTATTGTTTTATATTTATTTTATTAGGTGTGGGTGATACAATGGATGTATCACCATCCCAGTGGTTCTTGGCCTGGGCGTGTTTGTGAGTTTGAGTGTAAAAATTGGGGTTCGAATCCCCCTCGCCCCAGTTCTTTTTTATTTTTGTTCATTTTCAAGTAGGTTCTAAATATATATTCATGTTTCTGTTGTTATCTTACATGTGCGCGCTACTTGGTTTGGTTTACATTTTGAGTGACAAGTTAAGTGGCGTGGGTTCAACACCCACCAAGGCCACTCCATTAATTTTTATCACTTATTTTTCTCATTTTCTTCACAACTTGAAACCTTCATAACTTCTTCATCCTAAATTATTTTTGAGCCATTATTTTTGCTAAATGATCATGAAGATGTCTACTTTCTTTTTGTAAAAAGAAATTTCCAAAAATATTTATTTTTCTTGCACTTATGTATGTTCAAAGTAGATGACTTTTTAGGGTTTCTTAAGGTGTTCCTTTGATTCTTTTGATTGATTCCTTTGACTTGCTTTGTGCATATTGGCTTGTATAAACCTCTTACACTTTGTAGGAACTTTGTATAATGATGTGAACTTGTACATTATTGTTTTAACTTGAGTTTGACTCTTTTTTTTAAGTGTATGTATACATGTTAAGTGTATGTTGAAACTTTAATTGTACCATGAGTCCTACTTGGTCATTTGTATCGTTAATATGTGACCCTCTTTCATGTACTATATGAACCTTGATGTGCATATGTGCCTTTGTGTTGATCATACCATGTTTGGGTGTTCTAAATACTTGACTTTTGTATTAACATACCTTTATACACATGCTTGTATGTCAAAACTTTTGTGATGTCTTTATCTTATTTAAGAACATGTTTGGTTGTTATCTACTTGTTTTAAAAATGCTCAACTTGTATCCGTGATTAAATGTTCAAGTAATATCTTAACTTGTTCATATGACTACGTGATGTTAAAACCATACCATGTCATTTATATGCATGCTCACATGTCATCCTTTATATGTTTGCATCTTCCATCCACATGTTATTGTCATAAACATGTCTCTTTGCTCAAGTATGCTTTGGTTGTTACCTATACTTGTCTCAAATATCTTAAATTGTATTCATGATTAAGTGATGTTTTAACTTATACATGTTTACCTTGAATCTTGATTGTTACTATGTTAAGTAATGCTTTGACTTATACATGCCTTATTTCAACTTTGAATCTTCTTCATGTTAAGTGATGTCTTGACTTATACATGTCAACTTTGAACTTTGTTCTCATCCATGTTTAGGCGTTGTTATAACTTATACATGTCATAATTGAACTTTGAATCTTACCATGATTGAGTGTTGTTATAACTTGTCCATATTAAATTTTATTCATGATTAAGTGGTGTTAGTAAACCCTAATGCATGCTTGTCCTAATTATGTGCTTAAGCTTGTTATCCGTGATGCTTGAGTCTTGTTAAAACTATACCTCATGTATGTTTAGGTGTTGTAACATCTTTGCTTGTATGAACTTACCTTGGTTGTCACCATGTTGATTTGTAACTTCATTAAGTCTTGAATATGTTCATTGGTTGTTACCTTGATCTTTTATGGCTTTGTCAAGTCTTTACCTTATATGTTGTCACATCCACTCACTTGCTTTTGTCGTAACCATGTGCTTTAACTCTGTCATACCAATTGACATCATGTTTGAATGTTACTTTGAATACTTGCAATTGATATCATGTTTGAATGTTACTTTGAATACTTGCAATTGATATCATGTTTGATACAATAGATATATTTAATTAATTATATTAATTAATATATATTAATATTAATAAAATTATATTTATTGTTAATATATTAAATAATTATATTAATTAATATATATTAATATTAAACTTGTATTAATATTAATATATATTAAATGATATATATATATATATATATATATATATATATATATATATATATATATATATATATATATATATATATATATATATATATATATATATATATATATATATATATATATATATATATATATATATATATGTTAATTATAAAAAAATAAAAAATAAAAGTTCAATTCGCCTATTGTCACCCTTTTAATTGACAGTAAAGTTTATCTTTTTATAGATGTCGTTCTTTAAAAGGACCGCAGTATTTTTTTTTTTTAAACTATGGCATAATAATATATAAAGTTGAATGATATGGCATTATAGTATATAAATTGTATAACTGTTGCATAGTAGAAAAAAATTCACGAAGTGCAGCCATGTATAAAGTGCTAGCAGGGATTGTTGCCTAGTTTTAAACACATGAAGTGGACTTTGAAGGCACTCAATTTCCAACTTGTCGACTGAAAGAGCTCTTGAAGCTAGAACAGCGGATTTATTTCATATTAGCGAGTCCCACATTGTTTTTTCAAAACTAAAATGAATACTTATAGTACTCATTCACGCATGAACAATTTGACATATGAAGTGGATTGTTCATGCAGTAATTTGGGCTTCAGGCCCAATAAGACTCTTTTAAATTTTGCATTATTTTCTAAATAATTTTTTATAAAAACTTAATTTACATTATTAATTATTTATTAATTTTGTAAAAATATTAATTAATAATTTATCTTATCATAATTGTCACCTCATTAAAAATATATTTTTATCTTATTTATCATTGATACATTTGCAAAATTGGAGAGGAAAACAAAATCTAAAAAATGTAAAGTTGAGTGGAAAAAATAACTTTTAAAATAAAGAATTAAAACTCTAAAAGTTAAAATTCATCAAAATAGAAAGATGAAAATCGCATTTAAGTCATAATATTACTAATAAAAACTAAAAACACGACGGAAAAGAAACTGAAAACATGAAGGAAAAGAAGCTGTGTACTCCAAACGTGCGATTCGCTCAATGAATAATAGGATAAAACTTGCAACCAATGGGATGAGAGAGGATATTTTTAACGTTAGCCAAAAACAGATTGCAAAAAATCTGACTGATGATTTCATCGAATCTACTTTATCAGCTGCTTTTCATATTCTCTCATATTAAAATATCTATCTTCACTTGCTGTTTCCTTGGAACAACCTTTTTTGGAACAACCTTTTTTTTGGAACAACCTATGAGAATGACACGCAACAATCACACTCCGACATGTGGATTTACAAAATGTTCCATTTTTCTATTTTACTTACCCTTCCAATTTTACAAAGACTAATGAAACCAATATCTAATTTGATTAGAAATGACAACTCAACCCATGAATCTAAATCAAATTAGTTTTACAAAGACTAATAAAACCAATATTTAATTTTATTATTTTTTGTCCTTATTATAAATTTAAACAATTGAAGATTCTCTTCATCTTTTTATAAGAAAATATAACGATTTTTAAGGTGACTTTATTGTTTAAAAAACTATTTTAACCTCCCTGGATTTTTGTCTTTTTAATACTCTTTCGGTGTTTTTTTAATATTGGAATGAGCCTTTCTTTAAAAACCGTTTATGGGTATTAAAAAAATTTAATAATTATTTTTAAAAATGTGAAATTGTGAGATTTTATAATATTCTCTTATATTTATTAATTGTAGGAAGAAGATAAATTTTTAAAGAAATGGAAAAGAAAAAAGAATAATAAATATTTAAAATATAATAAAAAATATTATTAATAATTCATTAATACATTAAATGACTTAGAATGTGATACACATATTTCTAAAGTAAATTCAAGAAGAAAAAATAGAGAAACTATAAATAAACATATTTAATGCTTCATATTTTTCTCTAAAACATTTATTATTAAATAAACTTAAAAAATTATTTAAAAATTATCGCAATTGATAATATTGATGTTTTCGTTGGTACAATAGAGGGCCTAAGTCCATGATTATTGATTTTTGTTATGAATATTGATTGTAAAATGCTAATGGATACTAAGTGCTTTTATTTTATTTTTTATCTCTCAATGAATTTTTTCCACTTTTCCTTTACTTATTTGTATTTTGTGTCCTATAAATAGGTGATATATAACTGTGTAATGTTACATTTGTGAATAACATAATACCTAACTTAAAATTGTTTTTCATTTTTTTTTAGTTTATAATACGTTACCAATGTTGTTATGTGTGTTTGCAAGTATAGTCAAAGTGATCTAAGGTGGTAAAGTTTATGAATAACAAAGTTGTAAGTCAACTAAGTTGCTGTTTATTTTTGATGATGACAACAATTAATATCAAACAATATTCAGTGGAGTCAAGTATTTACTGAAGATAGCTTAGTAGATCAAAGATGCACAAGATGATTGAGTAAACTATTCTTTTAGGATCAAGTTTGTTTAAAGTCAATATTGTGGTCAAATGACTTTTAAGTAAAGACTTCTGATTCAAGAATCACCGGTGGTTTAACCTCTCAAAAATCTCATATGATGACAATCAACATAAAGATATCTCAAGACTCATTAAAATGATTCAAAAGCTAATGTAAGATGCTAAAGTCAAAGATAAAGATGTCAGGGCTTAAAACTTCAGAATCGTGAAAGAAAGGAATTGTGAAAACTCTTTTGAATGTATCCTGTAAAGACATAAGGGTATTTATGGAAATATTTATGACTAAATTTTACAAACTAAAAATATTTTAGGAATCTCTGAAAAATGTTTTTACAAGATCTCGGAAAAATATATTTTGGAATTTTTTTACAGCCTACCCAATTGATTAAAAGAGTGTCTGTTTGATTGAAAGATATTTGTCCATTAAATAATTGATTAGATATTTTGCCTAATTAATTAGATATTGCTCGGGTGAGTCCGTATGATTGGTAATGACTATATATTACCCCCTTCATCCCACAATGAGTGACTCAGTTGACTATTTTACACATATTTAAAAAAAATGAATAAATGAAAGAGACAGGATGATATTTTTACTAAAGTACTTTTATCATGCATTGGAAATGATGAAAGTAATAATAACTAGAGGGTAAAATTGGAAAAGATGCATTGAAAATTGAAACTGGTCATTTATTTTGGAACACAATTTTATTCCAAATGGGTCACTCATTGTGGGACGGAGGGAGTAAAATCTTATATTAGCAATCGATTATTTAAGGTGTCTAATCGATTATGACATTGAATAGACCCATGAATTATTTCCAAATTTATACCATGCCTTAGTATATAAATGGGGAGATTCTCTATCATTTTCTCACATCTAGACGACGAATGTAAATCTCACTTTTCATTTCTTTCATCATTTCTCTAAATCTTTCATTTTTCTCACATATATTTAGCCATAGTGTTTTGAGACTATTCTTGAGTTTAAGTGATGATATTTGTTCTGGCGAGGGCCAAATTATAAATTTTCCAAGAGTAAATTATCTCTTGAGTAAATAATGCTTTCATAGGAAGTTGTTATTTTGGTTGCGAGATAAACCAATTAAAAACTCTTGTTTGATTTGGGGATTGCCTTATGAAATCTATGTTTGGTTTGTGAGTTTTGCCTTGAAGAAAAAGCTCTTTTTTGGTTCGTGAAGATCAACCAATAAAACTTTTATAATGATTCTTGAGCTCGGCTAGGTTAAAACCTTTATCAATCTGAGATCAGCTTAGTTAAAATTTCACTTGTTTTTGAGTTCAACCTGGCATAAAATCTTAGTAGATTCGAGATCAGCCAGGTATAAATCTCAACTAGGTTAGTGGTCAATGTATAAAAATTTGGTTTGATTTAGAGGATATCCAACTCAAAACTCCGCATTGGTTTGAGATCAGCCCGTGCAAAATCTCTGTTTGGTTTGGAGACTAACCGCTCTAAGCCTGGTTCGTTGTTTAGTTTGGAGACCAACCACTCTAAGCCTGGTTTTTTTATTTGATTTGGCGACTAACCGTTCCAAGCCTTGTTCGATGTTTAGTTTGGAGACTAACCGCTCTAAACCTTATTCGCTATTTGGTTAGAAGTTAGACTGAAAACTTCATTTCCTTGTATAAGGAGGTTCGTGAAAAAATCCTTTTAAAAGCTCTCAAGTTTATTGGATACTCTCAAGAATTGTTATTGGAGATTTAAATAGGTCTTCTTAGGCCAAACTTATATAATTATCTGGTGTTCTTCTTCTCTCTTCTCTCTTTTATTTCCAGTTATTTTCTTTCTGCTGTTCATTTACTCATTTGTTTTACAAAATATTTGTAAACCTCCACAATTCACCTCTTTCTTATGTATAGAGTCACATATCCAACAATCAACACAAAACTCTAGAAAACTTTACCATATGAATGTTGACTAATTTACTATGAGGTTATACAGTTAGAAACTCTAGCATATAAATATTGACTAATTGACTTTAAGGTTATATGGTTAACATTCATCTTCTTCCTCATAACCATACATATCTTGTTACTTTTTTTCCCATATATATTTTAATGTCAAATAATCTTATTTTGCATATAAATTTTATTAAAAAATATTTTTTGTTTGTATATTATATACATTTTTATATTTATTTTTATTAAATTCCAAAAGAATTTAATAATGAATCATCTCTAAAGGATTGCAAAAAAATATATTCATCATCCCTGAAAGATTGCTAAAAATAATTTTTTTTAATCATTATTTATGAAAGTTATTTGTGATATCATTCATGGAGAACTATAAATTTAATGTTAAAATATCCTAGGAGGATTGTAATTTTTACTGACCTTTATTACAATGAATCGTGACCGAATTTCATAAAAGCTTAACAATTAGAATGTGATTAAATATACGATCAATTTGATCTTAGTATAAGTTGGACCAAAGAAAATTAAAAGACAAATTATTTATGATTATGTTTCTTGAATATTCTTATGAAGTAGCAAAATAAAGAATATACTATTAAGAATATTTTGAAAGAGTTTTCACCATTATGATTGAACAAAAATAAATAAATAAATATCATATCTCAATTGAATTGATATTAAACATGTAACACATGTTCATAAAATTTAAAAATAAGGTACTTGAAGATTCATCGTTTAGGCGTTTAAAGTTAGTTGTATAATTATACTTATGAGATCACAAATTTTAAATTAGATAATGGAAACACATAATCATGAATATTAAGATATACATTTGTGTTAAGACAACACATTACTATATGTTAGTCCTCCCTTAACTTTTGATTTATTTTAGGTTAATAACATAATACTTTTCATCTAAATAAACTTTTGAATGTGTTGTGTATACTTTAATTTCTCTAATATAATACACTAGGATGAGTCATGATAGAACTCTAGAAAAATGTACTTTATATGAATTTCATGTTTGAGGATATATCTTAAGAAAATAGTTGAATATTTGATTGTAGTCAGTAGGTTAATTATTAATTTTTCTCATATTAGGGGAGATAATGAGCGGTTGGAAGTGTGAATTAGAAGTTCAAATGAATAATTTAAAATAAATTATTAAATTGATCCTCGCATAAACAAATATAAACAAACAATTAAAATTATTATTCATTTGCAAAGTTCATAAAACTGATTATCAGGTGTTAATACTTCAATTAAAGTGGATGAAGCATGGTAGGCATATCAGCTCCAATGTTAAATGTCATGTACCAAAAAAAGAAGCTAAAATTGTAGATAACCCAATTGAAAATATGAAAAATGTACTTTGACTTAATTTATTACTGAGTTCTAGAATAAATAATCAAAAATCTGAAATATAATAGAACAAAAATTGAATTCATAGAACAAAAAATGAAAACAACGTTGACAATGTCTTTGTATATAATATATGGATAAAAATAATAAATGATAATGAGGATCATGAATTAAACAAAAAAATTAAATAAGATCAAAAGGTGTGAAATTTAAGAAAAAATTAAAAATTGGCCAAAACAAAAAATATACAATTAAAGCAGAATTAAACTTATTTTACAAGGCACAAGTTTTTGGACCTAGTCCAAACATGTTAAGGTGTGAAATCAATTGGATATAAATAAGATCATGTGAAAAAAGAGAAATAATAATTATAAAATTGTGATATACAAAGCTAGCTTGATTTGTTGCTCAAGGATTTTACAAATATCTAAATTGATTTTGATGTGCCACATTCACCTATAGTGAATGCATGTAACTTTTAATATTTACTTAGCCTTGTAGCACATAAAATTTTGCACTTGATGTATATTGTAACAAATTATTTGTATGACATACTTGATAGGGAAATTTACATGAAGCTTCCTAAATGTTTAATTTATTTGAGACACATAATTTTGGATCTCGAAAAAACTATTCTATAAAATTGAATAAGTCCATATATGAGTTAAAAGAACAGTCTTAATGAATATTTTCTAAGTGAGTGATACACAAATGAATCCATTTGTCGTTGTACTTTTATGAAAAAGATCTGAAAATAATTTTCTATAATTTATATCTATGTTGATGACAAAAATATATTGAAACTCCTAGAGAGCTTCCAAAAGCTATAAGTTGCTTATAGAAATAGTTTGAGATGAAAGACTTGGGAAACACAAAGTTTAGTCTAGGATTACTAATTAAATAGTTGGACAGTTGAATTTACACAAAGAAGTTCATATATAAAAAGTGATAAAATGTTTTTATATAGATAAATCTCATCTGTTATCTACCCAATGGTTGTTGATCAGTGGTTTTTATGCGATATTTTACCGATAGTTTGAGTTAATCTTCTTATATGTATAGTTGCATTTTATTTAATTTTGTCGCATTTTATGCGTTGGTTTATTATTTCCATTGTTTTTAGGTCCAGGTAAGCAATCAGGAAGAATCAGAGCAAAAACCGGGAAAAACTGCAGTAATTTGAAAGAGTTTTAAAAGTGAAACAGGGGCCTGACACGATCACCCGTGTCACCAGACACGGTCTGTGTCAGATGGTACTAGAAGAGTGAAGATGGAGTTTCAGACAGGGGGCTGACACGGGTGCCTGTGTCAGCAAGTCTGGAGCAGTGAAGTTTTTTTATCAGATCACCAGGGGGCCAACACAATCCGTGTTGGTTGAAGCGAGTCATCTTCCAATTTTCTGATTTTTTAGACCTCTGTGATCCCTATGGGTATTTTGGGTATTTTCCTATTACTGTGTTGGACCTGGGAGTATTTAAGAAGGAAAACATAACTTTTTGGCCAGAGAAGAATTACACGATCAAGATTGGAGAGATCAAGGTGATTGGGAAACTTAAGGTTTTTATGAGCGAAAGCCATTGAAGATCCAAGAACCCTATTATCTTGTAATGTCTAGTTTTTATTTTATATTTTCTTTGAATAATATGAGTAGCTAAAACCCCCAATGCTAGGGGGTATCCCTGATTTGAATCTGTAATGACTCTGATATTATTATTGCACTGAAATTTCCTTTGTTTAATAACTGATTTGATCTCTAGCTGTTCTTAATGCTTGCCATGTCGGACCAACAGGGTTTGATTTACGATTAATGATTAGGCCGGACCGCCGTTGTTAAAGCTTTGCTTTTGATCATCCTATAGTAGATATCACCTAGGACTAGGTATACCATATAGGAATCGTAATAATTCTTGATAATTGATTGCTTAATCTCACTTATAATTCACTATGGACGTAGGAATTAGGGTAGATGATTAAAGGTTTTCTCACTAAGGACTTAGGAGTAAACATTCTAAAAAATCGGTAATTAAGTAGTCACAATAAGTCAGTACATGTTAATTCAGAGTTGTTACTGAGTCGGATCATACACCTTCCCTAGCAGGTTACTCATAATTGTTTAAACCAATTAGTCAATTTTCCCTTTTCACTTGAAAAGATTTTTATAATCAACACAAACCTTTTTAAAACCCCAATTACTTTTATTTAACTAAAATAAAACCAGAACTCTATATCGTCAAGCAGTCCTTGAGATCGACATTTGGGGAAATCCCCTTTATTACTACAACGGAAAAGACGATTGGTCCTTTTAAGTTGGGTAACCCTCATCGGTTACTTAGCCTAACGACGGTTGAATCTCTATAGTCGTTCCAAAGAGGACTAATAAACGTCAATGCGAGAGAAAAAAAAAGGAATAAAGGTGCCAAGAAAAAAGTCTCGATCAAACTTGGCACATGTGAGGGAAAGCAATAAAAAATGCCTTAATCTGACTATCCGAATGAAAGAGGTAGAAAATTAAATAAAAGACTTAAGCTTAAAGCATAGTTGGAGAGGTGACCCAAAGGGGGATTTAGGTCAGTGGTGTTACTGCGGTGTGTGTTTGTTCAATACCTTCATTAACAGATGATTACTAAGAGAACTGGTTTTAGCCGATCGGAACAAAGACCCACGTATGAGTATCGATACACCTTACATTCATAAGTCTTTCATTTGATATATACTGTTTGATCTGAAAAATGTTTATCCAAGCTTGTTGCTTGAGGTCAAGCAACATTTTAAGTTTGGGGGAGTTTGATTCGTGGTTTTTATGCGATTTGTTACCGATAGTTTGAGTTAATCTTCTTATATGTTTAGTTGTATTTTATTTGCTTTTATTGCATTTTATGCGTTGGTTTGGTATTTCCATTATTTTTAGGTTCAGGTAAGCAATTAGGAAGAATCAGAGCAAAAATCGGGAAAAACTACAGTAATTCAGAAGAGTTTTAAAAGTGAAACAGGGGCTTGACACGGCCACCCGTGTCAGGATGGTACTAGAAGAATGAAGATGGAGTTTCAGATAGGGGGCTGACACGGATGCCCATGTCAGCTGACACGACCCATTTCAGCAAGTCTGGAGTAGTGAAGTTTTGTTATCAGATCACTAAGGGGTCCAACACGGCCGCCCGTGTCCGCTGACACGGCCCGTGTTGGCTGAAGCGAGTCATCTTCCAATTTTCTAATTTTTTGGGCCTTTGTGATCCCTGTGGGTATTTTGTTATTACTGTGTTAGAACTGGGAGTATTTAAGACAGATTTTGAGAAGGAAAATGGAACTTTTTGGCTAGAGAAGAATTATACGATCAAGATTAGAGAGATCAAGGTGATTGGGGAACTGAAGGTTTTTATGAGCGGAAGCCATTGAAGATCCAAGAACCATATTATCTTGTAATGTCTAGTTTTTATTTTGTATTTTCTTTGAATAATATGAGTAGCTAAAATCCCCAATGCTAGGGAGTGTCCCTGATTTGAATCTGCAATGACTCTGATATTATTATTGCACTGACATTTCCTTTGTTTAATAACTGATTTGATCTCTAGCTGTTCTTAATGCTTGCCCTGTCAGACCAACATGGTTTGATTTACGATTAATGATTAGGCTGGACTGTTGTAATTAAGGCTTTGTTTTTTTATCATTATATAGTAGATATCACCTAGGACTAGGGATACCCTATAGGAACCGTAATAGTTCTTGATAATTGATTGCTTAATCTCACTTATAATTCTCTATGGACATAGGAATTAGGATAGACGATTAAAGATTTTCTCACTAAGGACTTAAGAATAAACATTCTAAAGAAGCGGTAGTTAAGTAGCTACAATAAGTCATTGCATGTTAATTCAGAGTTGTTACTGAGTCGGATGATACACCTTCCCTAGCAGGTTACTCATAATTGTTTAAACCAATTAGTCAATTTTCCCTTTTCACTTGAAAAGATTTTTATAATCAACACAAACCTTTTTAAAACCCCAATTGCTTTTGTTTTAACTAAAATAAAACCAGAATTCTATATCGTCAAGCAGTCCTTGAGATCGACATTTGGGAAAATCCCCTTTATTACTACATTGGCAAAATAGTACACTTGCTATTTTCCCGATCAGTTATTATTTGATGTGGAGAAAGATCCTTGTAGACATCGAGAAAAGAATGAAAAACTACTTGGGCTTAAAGTGACATGTATCAGTGTGATTTGAGCACTGATGTATATTACTAATTATACTCGTCATGATGTACCATGTCATGTCAATTTATTAGGAAGGTATATTTTTACCTACCCAAAGATAATGGAACAAAATTAGACATATAATTTGTCATCATAAATGTACAATGAATATGGGTTTGTTTTATTTTAAAGTATCTACATTAGAGTTAACATGCTACACAAATGCATGTTACTTGAGAGATCCTTATAGTGGCATATCACAAACATGTTATTTATTTACTTATAATATTACAACTATATTATGAAGATATGCAAAAAAAACTATAGTAGTAACTTCATCAAATCATGCAGAACTTTTAGCGCTACAAGAGGCAAGTGGAGAATGAGTTTGGTTGAGATACCTAATATAACTCATACAACAAATAAATACAACAACCATATATGAATATAATATTGCATGCATTACTCAACTGAAAGATGATTACATTAAAAGAACCCGAACATAATACATTTCTACAAAGTTCTTTCTCATTCATGTTCTTCAGAAGAGTGGTGACATAAACATCCGACAAATTTGTTCTCGTGATAATCTTGTAAATATTTTCATAATTTCACTCCCAAGTAGAACTCTTAACCAACTAGTACAAAATATTAACCTTCATCGTCAAAGAAAATGAGTGTTAACCTGAGTGGAAGATATAAATTTATTTTAAAAGGATATTGTACTCTTTTTTTCTTTACTAGATTTTTTTCCAGAATTTTTTTCAATAAGGTTTTAACAAGGCACATCCTCAAAGAATATTAAGGAAGAATGTTCTGAATAATGGATGTTAAATATTCTTGCATGTTTGTCTCTAAATGAATATCCTTTACTTATTTTTATTTATCATTATGTAATGCTACATTTGTGATATCATAATACAAAATTCCTAATCTTTTTTATCTATCTCTTTACTTCATAACATATTTTTTGTTTTTATTTTATTATTCGACCAAACCACTTGACCTACATTTATCCTTAAGAGTTTCCTCGTGAGAGTTTCACTATAATCAGACTTTAGTTTTTACAAGACCAACCCACGAGTCTTCCAACAAATAAATAAAATTTCTACACATGCTAAGCTTAAGAACCATCACCCAAGCTTTTTTAGGTTTAGCTTCCAACATTTAAATCCTACACATATACAGTTTACAAGAAAATCATACTCTTTATAAAATAATTTAATCACAATAATAATTACAACAAACTCTCAAAAGATTTTTTTTGGTCTTTTAGCACTATGTCAATTCTCATAAAAAAAACAAATATAAAAGCAAAGAGAGTATAAGAAAATTGATAAATTTCTATTCAAAATTTCAGTGCAAAATGAAATGAGGAGAAACCTCTTTTATATAGGAGTTTTTTTGTTGCTAAATAAGAGAATGATCCATGAGCCAATTTAATGTTTTAATCTATTAACCCTAGCAAGTAATCGATTAAAACCTTTAAAAATACGACAACCTTAATATTAAAAAAGGAAACTCTAAAATGACTATATGCATTAACCAATTAAAAGCTTTTCTAGTTGATTAAGAGATCATTTACCATGCTCTAATTGATTGGATCAAGTATTTAATTGATTAGGTAGTGTAAAAACTTTACTATTTGATCAAGAATACTTCTTGGTCAATTTCATACAAGCCTTCATAGGCATTCAAGAGATTTTATGAAACCAGTGAGGGTTTGAAAAACTTTGTGTGTGTGTGTGTGTGTGTGTGTGTGTGTGTGTGCGCGCGCCATATTACTTCAACACTTACTTTTGACCTTTATATTTAAATTGATCGCTCTAAGATTCTAAGTAATGAACCAGGAGATCTTCCACACTTTATATATATATATATATATATATATATATATATATATATATATATATATATATATATATATATATATATATATATATATATATATATCAGAATTCAAGGTCCCTCTACTTTATTCATCAACTTAATTAACACTACAGTTAGATTCTTGAAATTTCTGTCTGATAAGGCTTTAGATATTTTCTTGATGACGTGCCACAAT
Source organism: Lathyrus sativus (assembly GCA_963859935.3). Taxonomy (NCBI): domain Eukaryota; kingdom Viridiplantae; phylum Streptophyta; class Magnoliopsida; order Fabales; family Fabaceae; genus Lathyrus; species Lathyrus sativus. The sequence goes on from OZ012739.1 coordinate 604,638,876, forward strand.
CATAAACTTTTCATGACAGATGAAATCAACTCGCCATCTAGCATAGAAATTTTAATATTCAAAAGTCATTTGACTTATGGAGTTGTTATCTTCAAAGCTTTCTTCATTAGTTGTCTTCATCGAAACTAACTGACGACCATACTTACAAGCACATCAATCCATAATCTTAGTAGTAATCTCCTTTATGAGAAAATTTGGTAGAATGAAAGGGCCAAAAGGCACTGACTTTTAGAATGGGATCTAAACACTAATAATTTTCACCACAAAACTTCTAAGAGAAAGCAACACAATAATATATCAAATATTTTTTGAACGATGAGAGTTTATCCTACAATGAAAATCGTTTTCATGAGATTTTCTTAGAACTCTTTAGGAAGAACTGGATGGACTTCTTTGTGTTCGACGGAGAACTCAAAGAAAGCCCTGCATTTGTCTGGATTCGCCTCTATTCGTCATTTTGTCAAGTAGAACCCGAGGAATTTGCCTGCCCGTACACCAAAGGTGCACTTCTCCGGATTGAACCTTATTCTGCATTCCCTCACCGTCTCGAAGACCTTTTTGAGATGGGCGGTACGGTCGATTTCTTCTCGTGACTTCACGATCATGTCGTCCATGTAGACCTCGAACATGTCTCTGATCTCTGCCCGAAAGAATTTATTCATCATCCGCTGGTAGGTCGCGCCGACATTTTTCAAACCGAAGGGCATTACGTTGTAGTAATAGTTGCTTAACTCAGTCATGAAGGTTGTATAGTGTTTGTCGGCCTTCGCAATGGGGATTTGGTTGTACCCTGAGTATGCTTCCATGAATGACAATAATTTAAAACCTGCAGAATTGTCAATGAGTTTGTCGATGTTAGGTAACGGGTAAGCATCTTTGGGACATGCCCGATTGAGATCAGTGTAATCAGCGCACATCTTCCATTTTCCATTATGTTTTTTTAACTAGTACAACGTTGGATAACTAGGTTATGTACTGGGCTTCCGATATAAAATTTGCATATATGAGGTCTTTTACAGCTTTTTCAGCAGCCTCCGCTTTCTCGGGAAACTGCCTATGCATACGTTGAACTATGGCCCTAGCACACAGATCTATGGTGAGGTGGTTGCATGTTACGTCAGAGTCGAGGTCGGGCATCTCAGCAGCGCTCCACGTGAATAGGTCAGCGTTCTCCCGGAGGCAGGCCTTTAGCTGCTTCCTCGCCAGGTCGGGGAGTCCCGCACCAATTTTCACGCTTCTTCCTAGGTCATCTCCGAGCGTGATGGACTTGAAGTCTCCATGTGGAATGGGGTGCATTAGATGGGGCGAATGCCTGTTGTTTGTTGGAGGTGCATTTTCAGACTCTGCACTTTGCTCTTGCTTGTTCGGGAAGCGGCTGTCGAGATCGACGGAGTTGACGCAGGGTAGTGGCTTCTGGTCTTTAGCCCGGGATGGCGTGTCGGTCGTCTTGGGGTGATGTTGATTGAGTTAAGGCATTTGATTGCTGCCTCGAAACATCTCATGGCCGCCTCGATGTCCCCGTGAAGGGTGACGACTCGACCTCTGGTCGTGTAACACTTCATCTTCAGGTGTACTTTAGATGGTACTACGATCAGTTCAGTTAAGGTCGGCCTTTCCAGGATGCATTGGTACAGAGAAGGACATTTGATCACCAAAAAGCGGACCTTCACCTGCCTGGTAGTCTTCTCGGCTCTGAACGTGATGAGCAGCTCCACGTATTCCCAAGGCTTTGTGGTGGTGCTGTTGAAACCCTATAGGTCGAAGCCGACATACGGGGTCAGGTGGCTCTCGTCGAGCTGGAGGGTAGTAAACAGATTAGCGTACATTATGTCCACCTAACCCCCTTGGTCGACTAGGATTCGACTCACGTTAAAGTTCTCCATCAGAGCCTTGATCAAGAGGGGGATGCTGGAGTTGGATGCACCCCTGGGTAGCTCCTCGAGGTAGAAGGTAATCGGGTTCGATTAACCTTTGAACTTTTCGATGGTAGTGCACTTCTTCGAACTCTTGTCGATCAGCTCCTCGAATTTCCTCTTGACCAACCCGACTAAGAGCTTGTCGGGGCCTCCGTCGGATATGACCAATGCGGAGGGGAAGTTCTCCCATGGACCACGGGCGAACAACGATGTGTCGTGCTCGCCGGGAAAAAGAAAGTCTTCTGGCCGGGAGACACATAGGGCAACTTGCAGTCTAGCTTCTTTAGAGGGTGGAGACACCTCATCGACCCTCTTGGCTTCGCGGGTCTCTTATCGAGGAGCCTCGCTTCTCCGAGTGTACTAGTTCAGGTGTCCCTCCTTGATTAGGATCTTGATCACATACTTGAGGTGGATGCAATCTTTCGTGATGTACCCATGACTCCGGTGGAATTGGCATTATTTGGACTTGTTAACGTTGGGCTTGGGGGTGTCAGTTTCGGAAAATGAACACCACCTTTCTAAAATTCTGAGTTAATACACTCGGATAGGATGCATTCGCGGGGAGCTATGATTAGCGTGTACTCAGTGAACCGACCTGCTGACCCCCTCTATTCTAGGGGCTGGTCCTTTCTTCTTCTTTCCCGCCTTTTCGAGAAGCAGCGATATCCTCGTGCCTGGTGCCCCTGACGCCATTTTGATTCCCCGTGTCGCGAGTGCAGTGGGCGGCCTCTATTTCCTAATACTGGATGTATAATTAAGCCTTGAGAAGGAGGGCGTTTAAGGTGCGGGGTCTTTCAATACCGACAACCTTGGCGAAGTCGGTGCGAGGTCGTAGTCCTTGCTTGATCAGAAATTTCTTTATGTCGTCCGAGGTGGACACCTGGACAGCTTCTCAGTTGAACCTCTCTATGTAATCCTGAAGAGGTTCGTCTTTTCCCTGGATGATGACTTTTAGGGATGCTTCCATCTTCGGATCGGGTCGGGAAGTTGTGAAGAGCCTGAAGAACTGCCTCTTCAGTTCACCCTAGAAGGTGATGGACTCGGGTGCGAGACGATTGTACCACGTCATAACACCCTTCCTTAGGGTAGTGGAGAAAAGCCTGCTTTTGATGGCTCCTGGACGTTCCGATAGTCGAGCATCACATTGATGCTTTTGATACGGTCGTCCGGGTCAGTCATACCATCATAAGTCGCCAAGGTCGGGGGTTTTTCCATCTCGACGGGAAACACAGTCTCCCTGATGGCCCTGGACAGTGGTGAGCGCTGATCGTCCTCGTCGCTTCTGATAGGTGACCGAGAAGGGGAAATGTCACCTCAATCGTTTCTGTTGCGTCAAGGAGCATTCCTCAGCTGGCTCTTTGGATTCTCGACGCCTCCCTCATCTTTGTTTCTCTTTTGAGTGGGGGAGCATCACTCCTTCCAGGAAGGGGATCAGTCGTGTTTTTGGGTGGCCACTGGCTGAGGCCGCTCCAAGCGAGGACGACGTCTAGTCTATCAGAGAGAAGGGCTCTGAGAGTCACCGTGTCCTCCGTGAGGGAGGAGAGGAACTATTAGAAACGGGGCGACGATGTCTCTGCGGAGGAAAGCGTGATTATCACTCCTTCTCGAGCATCCCTATCCGCTCATTCTGTTAGAAGATCATCAGATTGATCTGGTTGATCGCCACGAACAGAGCCACCATGCTTTTGATACGGTCGTCCGGGTCAGTCATACCATAATAAATTAAAAATAAAATTTATGATTTAATATAAATATAAAATTTATTCAAATAGGAAACTTATTTCTCTCGGAATCTAGATAAGTTGTTGGACAATCTTTCACAAGATCTTACTATTATTATATCAAAAAAGAAATTAGAAAGTGCTACTTTATTACACTAAAATAAAATTCTTTCAAAAAAATAAACTAACACTTTATTTGCAAGTACCATTAATTAATCATAACCATAGCATAATTATCTGTAAAAAAGAGTAAAAGAGTAGATTAAGACAATAAAATAACAATTTAATACAATAAAAGAACTTCAAGTTCTATCCAAATGGGCCCCACTTGCACTTTTCATATATCTTCTCTAACAAAATGACGATACTTTCCGCTTCTTTCTTCTGAAGAACAAAACAAGAATCCCTAAACACTCTTTCTCTCTCTTTTTTTTTCTCTATCCCTAATTTTTCTCTTCAATATTCAATCTTTCTCTCACAATTTGATTTTGTTGCTATACTTGTAACCAAGATCAACTGTGAATTTATAGGTTTTTCTAGTTGGGAGAAGTTTAGATTTGGTGAATTGGATGTGTCTGTGCTATAATCACTTTTTTTTTTAAGCTTCAGAATTATAAGTGATTGTGTTGTGTAACTGTGGAAGTTAATTGAGTTGTTGAATTAGAGGATTGTGAATTTGTTGGGTGATTAGAGTTTAAGATCGAAAAGGGGTAGGGTTTTGTTTGTTGTGTTGGGGAAAGTTGAGGATGAAAAGAGGGAATGATGATGAGAAGATGATGGGGCCATTGTTTCCTAGGTTACATGTTGGTGATACTGAGAAAGGAGGGCCTAGAGCACCACCTAGGAATAAAATGGCTTTGTATGAGCAGTTTAGTATTCCCTCTCAAAGGTTTAACTTGCCACTACACCCGAATACTTTGACCAATTCGGTTCCCCCGGCTTCCTCGAGCCAGGTAATTTTTAGAATCGGGGGCTTTTGTTAAATCTTGAGTTAATGATTTGGATAGAAGTATGATCCTGGATAGATCACAGAACATAATATGTAGCTGGAAAGTTGATCCATGTGGCTGGTTAGTTAGTGGATAAGGCTTGGTTGTTGTTGATGGTTTTCTATTATGTATAGTTCCTTGTAGCATTTGGATAGTTTAATTTGGCAGTTAGTTTGCACATTTGTGTTCTAGTTTTAAGATTGTGTGAGAAATAGTTTTTTTTTGTTGTTATTTTCTGAATGTTTGTTTTTTACATGTTGTAGGGGACTGTCCATGAGCGAAATTATGTTTTTCCTGGTCATTTGACTCCTGAAACACTTATTCGTCAGGCTGGAAAGCATCTCTCTCGGCAAGCAAAAGGGGCGAATTTGAATGCTTCTCTAGCACAACTTGAACATAGAAAGAAGGTTGATGAGGATGACTTTAGGGTTCCTGTATACGTTCGTTCAAATATTGGTCAATCTAATGAGAAAAGGATTGAGAGTTTTGATGGGAAAAGACCCCCTTCTACAGGCTCTAGGTATTTTGGTTTTCTGAAACCAGGTAAAATTGATCGGGAGAGGGAGCCGAAACAGCATGGATCTGCAGTTGTTAATGCAGGGACAGACGTGAGAAATGAGATTGATGGTCCTCCGCAAGTGAGTCCAAATAAGGAGCATCCATTTACATCTGCAAGAGACGAATCGATTGGAGAACGTAGTGACACCTTAGTAAGACAAGGCAAAGTGACTGCAAATCAAGACGTTCAAGATCGCCGTGTGTTCAAACTTGACAGTTTACGTCAAGGTGATTCACGCTTACGTCAAGACTGTCGAGCTGAGTCGCAATCAAACGGACATGGAAATGGACAAAGTGACAGTCTCCTTGAATCGAGGGAGGTAGACAAGAGTCCCGGCCCTATAGTAAATCAAACCAGTCCAACCCAGGCTGTCAATGGCACTAAATATCATGATACCGGGACAGGCAGTCCGAAACAGTTAGAACATTTATCAACAGTAAAAATTTCTCCTGATGATGTTGTTGCAGTGATAGGCCAAAAACATTTCTGGAAAGCTAGAAAAGAAATTGCCAAGTAAGTCTCGCTGCTCGTCACGTTCTTTTATGATTTTAAATAGGAATATTTGAAAGGTAATCTGGTTCATAAATATTGAATAGTGAACTCTATTAATTGCATCAACCTGAAGTTATCTAGATTGCTGAATTTTATGAATGTTAGAATTTTGGCCAAAAACAAAAGGCTTAATTTGTTTTACAGGGAAATGCATGAAGATTTAGAATATAAATAGCAAAATTACTACTTCTGATGGAAGTTTGATAGTCCACTGATTTGGTTTTTGTTATTTTGTTAGTATTTTCTCCTACCTTCTATATTATACTCTCTTGCATTTATCATTAGCCCAGTGGTTTGAAAATTACTACTAGGGATATAGGTTGGATAGTTACATTTCAATTTTCAATCTAGGAGTTGTATGTATGACTTTGAAGAAAGGAAATATTTTAGTCACGGGATCCTTGCCGAATTGTTTTTTTTTTTTTTTTTTGCGTTCAATGTCCTTACTAATGTTTTATTGGTGGGTACTGGTTACTACAGGGAGAGCTTTAAATTATACTATGTTGGAGGGGGTCCTTTTGACCGCAGATCATCACATAATTTACTGTCTTCTAGTGACTGGATTTTGGATGTATTCCTGTCTTGGTATCCTCTTGCTTAGTTCTCCATGTCGCCACTTGGGCATGTTTCCTTGCACTACACTGAAGGACTTGAGCTAAAGAGGGGGACCAAGTAATTCAGGATGACCCCTGGATGTATGTGTATTACCTCTCAATAGATGTTATGATAGTTAGCAGATTTCCCCAACTTACCTAGTGTCTTGGTTTTCTGTGTTTTGAAACATTATGGGTAAGGGATTTTATTTTATAATAAACAAACACATTAGCTAGTTAAGGTGTCCTGCTATCTATAGCTCTGACAGATTTCATATAATTAATATTGTGTGATCGAAGATTATTTGATTTTTGTAATGTGTGCTGTATAAACTGGTGCTTTCAACCTTATCATGTCTAGCTTAAAATGCTTTATTTTCTATTTTATTTTGATTGTATACGTCATAAGTCCGCTTTTGATCCCCATGTTATTAATGTTGATTGAAAAATAGCCCGTTGAACGTGTTGCCTGCTGTGATTGATGATCCTTCAATTTTTGTTGTTTATAAGTCGGTGCTTCTAGCATTTCGTTTTAGTTCCATATGCTCTATTTTTCATTTCGTTTCAATTGTCTGTGTTTTTAGAATTTTCTTGATCCAACTTCTGTTCCTCTCTACAGTCAACAGAGAGTGTTTGCAGTCCAAGTGTTTGAGTTGCATAGACTGATAAAGGTAAATTATCTTTGACATTGATCAGTGCTTTGTACTAGTCCAAAATGAGGAATGCTTTCACACACCCTTTAGCATATATGTAATGATTAATTCTTTTTATTTAAGCAGGTCCAACAACTGATTGCCGGATCGCCAGATCTATTGTTTGATGATGGTGCATTTTTAGGAAAGTCTCTTCCAGATGGATCTACTCCTAAAAAACTCTCATTGGAATATGTTGTAAAAGATCGGCTGCAAAATCTCAAGCGCAAAGTTGATTCTGAAAAGATAAATCAAAACCTGGAATGTTCTGCAGAGAATGCCGTTGGTAAAACATCTATTTCATCAGTGAAAAATACGAGCCACATTTCAAGTTCCATGCCTTTTGCCGGAAATCCACACCAAGGAAATATGGCTGCTGATAACGGGATGGGTCCCTGGTGTTTCAATCAGTCACCTGGGCATCAGTGGTTAATTCCCGTGATGTCTCCTTCTGAAGGGCTCGTTTACAAGCCATATCCCGGGCCTGGATTTACCGGAACAAATTTTGGAGGATGTGGGCCCTATGGGGCTGCTCCTTCGGGTGGCACTTTTATGAATCCTTCCTATGGAATCCCACCTCCACCAGAGACTCCTCCAGGCAGTCAAGCTTACTTCCCTCCTTATGGCGGCATGCCAGTTATGAAAGCTGCAGCTTCAGAGTCAGCTGTTGAACACGTGAACCAATTCTCTGCACGCGGCCAAAATTGTCGTTTATCTGAAGATGAAGCTGATTGTAACAAACACAATCAAAACTCATGCAATTTACCGGTTCAGAGAAACGGAACTACATCACATGTCATGTATCATCAGAGATCCAAGGAGCTTGAGGTGCAGATGAGTACCGCAAGTAGTCCTAGCGAAATGGTACTAGAAATGAGCACGGGACAAGTGGCTGAAGGAAGAGATGTACTACCTCTTTTCCCTATGGTTCCAGTAGAACCAGAGAGTGTACCTCAGTCTCTCGAAACAGGACAACAAACTCGAGTTATCAAAGTGGTACCTCACAACCGAAGATCTGCAACTGAATCAGCAGCTAGAATTTTCCAATCAATTCAAGAAGAGAGAAAACAATACGATGCACTGTAGTGGTGTATATTGACACGGAGGATCCATTCAAGTGTACGTTGCCTAGTTTCTGCACGCACTGCAGGTGCGCGTGCCATCATGTAACGGTATATTATATTTACAGCACATTGGTATGTATATATGTCTGTCAAATCAAAATTGGTCAAAACATAGTATTGTTGTACTTTGTCCTCTTAAGTAATTGTAAGTTTTTTACAGGAATTGAATCACCCAAAAGAGTGCTCCCTTTTGCTTGGGAGGAGCTGCTTTTTGATCCCTATGTACTACTTGACATGAAAACTAATAAAAATCACTTTTCTTAGGCTTCAAATTTCTCAGTTTTCTCTATTATTAAAAAGTCTTAGAGCTGACTGTAAGAAGTGAAATTGCAAGATGGAAAAAAATTATACATCTTTATTGTTCATCAAACACATTTTAGCATCCAATACAAAAATATGATTTCAAGGACAATGAGGGTTTCGTCCAGCCCCTCCGAAATAGAATACAGGGTCTTTTCCATATTGAACATCATTTAAGGTATTGTAACAATCTGGTTCTGAAGCATGAACGCCTACTATCGGAGGATACTTTAGTTTTAGTGAATAATCTATAATTCTCACAACACTCATATAGCATGCGTGCCCGAATCGTCCACCTGCTGGTCCTCCACTACCCATCTGTGTTCCAGTGTGGGGAGGGTCTGTTTTGACCTCATAACTAAAAACTTGTCCACCCCATTGAACCAATGATGCACTGTGTTGTAAGTTTCTCAGTATCTCGGTCGGCCAATAGCCTACTGGAATGTTATTTTTCACTTTAAGCCACCACTTTCCATGATAATCCTAAATGATGCAGACAAATTAACCCAAGTTACATCAATAGAAATTGCACTAATTAATAGAAATACATGAACAAGAACACACATGCATGTTATTATTACCGAATATATTGCGTAGTTGAGTTCATATTGTGGACCACCAGGGGATGAAATAGGTTCTATGGCACCACCAAGCACTATATTCTTGTTTGTATGCACAAAACCTGAGCATAAAAGATCAAAGCACCCTGTAGTTCTGTATGTATCTCTCTGCACCACAATCAAAAAACCAGAAATTAGTGTTTATATGTTTGAAAAAACCAACAAAAGAGACAAATCTGTCTTCTGATAAATAAGAACTTACAGTCCAATGGACGAATAATCGGGTTCTGTGGTCACCATACAACTTTGGATTAACCTAACCATAACATATATAAGAGCTTTAGCAATATGGACTCATATCTATAGCATCATGCATGCATTAATCACTTACTATCCAACCGGCTTCGATGCTTTCGAAATTATTATCACCATTAGCAGCCTTAAGCCACAACTGAGCAGTAGTGAAATCTTCTGGTTTTTCAACTCTAGGATTCCACACATTAATATTTGCTTGCCCCCCTATGAAATTATATCCCACTGCTACAAGATATGCATCCTGCATGATTACACAACCATATCCATTTATATATTAATCATATGTACATGCATTTATACTGCACTAAAATGATATCAGATGTTTGTGCAGATGTGTGTACCGAGCGATTTGTCACTTCGACTATACCACTCATGGTGCTGGTTGAATTATCAAATATTTCAGGGGGTTTCCGTCCGAAACGATCAAGTGAACCTGCTCTCAGCAAGTCCTCTTTTCGAATTCTTCGAATAGGGATAGTTTCTTCAGGACAACTTCCACTTTTCTGCCATGTCTGAAACACATCAGAGCTTGCGTTGAAAACACCTACTGTGCTTGAATTTTCGGATTCAAGAGGAAAACTCGGCACCATCTGTATTCTATGGTTTTTTAAAGCAGGATGGTCAAAAGCAGGTTGTTTGTAAATATCGACGCAATCAATAATATCTCCGTCCTCACTCTGCAATAAAAATTGCAATAAATATGATAATTTTTTTAAAGAAAAATCAATTTTGAAATGTAAAAGCTATTTTCCTTAGCTGACAAAATAAGGTGAACAAAAAATGAAATATTAAAGTGATTGAATGAAATTGCATACCTTAATAGTTTTCACTGCTGGCTTGTTTAGAAGCTTCAATTTAGCTTCAATTTCTCTTTCTAAATGTGAAGATTTTTTTGCTTCAACTTTGAATTCTAGTAAGGAAAAGAATACACAAAGCAACAACATTGAAACCATGTGTTTTGCCATTGCACTTTGATATATTACTCCCTTCATTTCTTCTTCAATGAAATGAAGTTAGATAGATACATTCAAGATAAAAGGCACACTTATTTATACAATATTTTATATGCAGAAAAAGTGACAATATTTATGTTTTATACAATATTTGAAAAACCATATAGAAGAAGATTTTATATATTAGAAAGTATTGAATATTTTTGTACCAAAAGAAAAAAGAAAAGAAAGTACAGAATATTTTAATACAGTATTGAATTATAAATTATTATTATGTATTTATATTTTAAGTAGAACGAACAGAAAAAACAATAAAATATATGAGAAATTAAATTTATAGAATTGTCTAAATTTTGTATATAAAAAATAAATTTTGTCTAAATTTTGTACAGACTTGATACTTTTTGAAAATAAAATTTAAATTTTGTATATTATATATTATTTAATTGAATATGAGTGAATATATACTTTTTAGATATAATTAAATATTAATAAATATAGATAAATTATAGGAAGAAAAGAGAAAAGAGGTTAGGAAGATAAATATACTTTTTAAAGTCCTTCGCAATTTCTATTATCCATGCTGCATTTTACAATACATCTAAAAAGTAAAAAACAACTTATTAGTATAACAAAAAATGGAGGGAGCATCTCATTACAATACCAATATAATATTTTTTTCTTCTACTATACTCTTATTTTTTTTATCCTTTAAAAAAAAGACATTTTAAACTATAATTAATATAAATATTTTGATATGTTATAAAAAATTAACTTTAGTTAAATGTATTATGTTAACTAATAATATTTTATAATATATTATATTTAATTATCTAAAAATATTTAATAAATCAACAATCTAAAATGAAACTCAGCTGAGTTTTAAATTAAATGTTATGAGATATTTTGACCAAATTTATGATGCTGAAGTAATTGTATTATTTAACTTTTTTCTTTATTTTTGAAGGAAAATATTAAAAAAAAACATGAATATATGGAAAAAAATATTTTTTAATTTTATTTTAATCTAATGAATTCGATGATTTAACCTCTCACACTTTCATTTAATTTGACACCTCTATATATTTTCATAATTCTCAAATTGTTTATGGACAAATTTGAGTCAAAAGTATCAACAAAATTTTTGATAGTTCATTCAAAATTTTTGATAATAGATCAAAATTTTTAATATTTCATTTTTAAATTGTTAATATGAATCTTTTATCAATTTTTTTTTCTTTTTGCATTAGGGAAATCTTCGAAAAGTGTTATAGGTTATTAGAAAATTTGAAAAACATTGTATTTTCTTCCGAATTTTTATTTTCAAAAATTAAAGTATTTTTTCTTCAAATTATTTCCAAAAATATGTTTTTTATCAGAAATTTTAAAAAATTACGATTTAAATTTTTTTTAATAAATGTAATAGAAAATTCCAAAAAAATTTAGTAAAAACATAAATCTTCATATATTTAATTGGAAGAGGGTGGTGTGACAGATTAAATCTACGTTTATATATTTAGAAGATTTCGCAGATCAATTAGAGTATCTTTAATGGGAGCAACTAAATTGGATGAACTAAGTTATTTTACGTGGGTCCAAATTGACATAAAAGATTTAAGCAATTCAAAATTGAATTAAGAAATTTTTACTTCGTGATTGTTTATAAGGAATTCAAACTTAGTATTAAATGGTTAATAAAAATCTATTATTTATGTTAAATAATTAATAAAAATTTATTATTTATGTTAAATAATGAATTAGAGTAAGTTGCTTGTGTAAAACACGTAAATTAGTTATAGAGCATCTCATATGCCATGTCAGCTCTACTATAATACAGATTCCTTATTACTAACGTAAGCTATACAAAATTTGGTTTAACAACTATGCGTTAAAGTTGCTTTTAATAGTGGTGGATAAAAAATCTCAACTCTCTACCGCCAAAAACAATAGATAAAATTGATCACATATCAGACTCAATCCAATCACTATTAAAAATACTCTGTTTTTTTTCCAGTACTACGGATTTTACTGCAACTTTATTAAATAAAATTTAATTTCTTATGGAATAGAGTTTGACAGCAAATTCCGTAGATATACATGCATATAAAATTATTGAATTATAATAATAATTATGTATTTATATTTAAGCAGAACAAAAAGGAAAAACAATAAAATGTATGAGAAATTAAATTGTACACAATTGTTTAAATTTTGTATATAAAAAAGAAATTTTGTCTACATTTTGTGTAGAATTGATACTTTTTGAAAACTAAATTTAAATTTTGTATATTATGTATTATTTACTTGAATAATATTTAGTATATATTTTTTAATATACTTTTTAGACATGATCAAATATTTAGCAAATACTTTTTAGACATGATCAAATATTTAGTAAATATAGCTTGAATTATAGGAAGAAGAGAGAAGGGGTTAGGAAGATAAATATACTTTTTAAAATCCTTCCTAATTTCTAGTATCCATCATTTTTCAATATATCTAAAAAGTTAAAAAAATAACTTACTAGTATAATAAAAAATGGAGGGAATATCTCATTACAATACCAATATAATATTTTTTACTATTATACTCTTACTTTTTTTTACCCTTTTTAAAAAAGACATTTTTAACTAAGATTAATATAATTATTTTTATATGTTATAAGAAATTAATTTTAGTTAAATGTATTACATTAATTAACATTATTTTATAATATATTATATTTAATCATTTAAAAATAAATTAACAATCTAAAATAAAACTTAGCCAGTTCACAAATTAAAAATTATGTGATACTTTGATTAAATTTATGACATCGAAATAATTGCATTATTTGACTTTTCTCTCTATACTTTGAAAGAAAATAATAATTAAAAAATGAATATATGAAAAAAAAATATTTTAATTTTATTTTAATTTAACGGGCCAACTCATCTCACTATGTCGTAATTCTATTTATTTCGAGGATTTAACATCTCACATCTAAATTAAACTCAACACCTCTACATATTTTTATAATTTTCAAATTATCTATGAACAAATTTGAGTCAAAAATATGAATGACATTTCCGATAATTCATTCAAAATTTCTTGTAATACATCAAATTTTTAATATTTCGTTTTTAAATTGCTAAAATGAATTTTTTTAATCATTTTTTTGAAAATTCATTTTACATTATTGAAAATTTAGTAGAGTGCTGTAGTTTATCGAAAAGTTTGAAAAGTATTTATCGAAAATTTTCAAAATTTTGATAGTATAAACTTTTTTTTTTCAAAACTTAAAGTCTTTCTTCAAATTTTTTCTAGAAATCATTAATTTCATAAAATTTTGAGATTTTTTCAAAAATTCTGATAAATGTAATAGAAAATTTAAAAAATATTTGATAAAAACATAAATATAATAGAAGCTGCTATGTAAGATACCAGATTTAATTGGGAGATAATGGTGTGACTGATTAAATCTTTGTTTATTTAGAAGATTTGGTGTGGCAAACTAATTAATAGTGGTAGGTTAAAAATTTTAATTCTCTCCCGCAATAGATAAAGTCGGTCATATATTAGACTCAATTTAATAACTACTAAAAATACTTTATTTTTCTACAAAAAATAAATCCGCAATATACTGCAAATTTTACTGCAATTTTATTAAATAAAATATAATTTCTGCATAACAGAATTTGACAATAAATTATGCAGTACATCTGCGGATTTTCTTACAAATATATTTTATTATTAAATAATAAATTATTATTATGTATTTATATTTGAGTAGAACAAACAGAAAAAATAATAAAATATTTGAAAAATTAAATTTATAAAATTGTCTAAATTATATATATAAAAAATAATTTTTTTCTACATTTTGTATAGAATAGTTACATTTTGAAAATTAAATTTTAAATTTTATATACTATATATTATTTAATTGAATATGAGTGAATATATAGTTTTTAGATATGATCAAATATTTAATAAATATAGATAAGTTATAGGAAGAAGAGAGAGAAGGGTTTAGGAAGATAAATATACTTTTTAAAATCCTTCATAATTTCTATTATTCATACTGAATTTTCCAATACATCTAAAAAATAAAAAACAACTTACTAGTATAATAAGAAATGGAGGGAATATCTCATTACAATACCAATATAATATTTTTTTCCTCCTATTATACTCTTCTTTTTTACCCTTTTCAAAAAATACATTTTTAACTATAATTAGTATAATTACTTTTATATGTTATAAAAAATTAACTTTATAGTAGGAAAATAATTTTATAATTAATATTTTTACCTATTATCTAAAAATATTTAATAAATCAACAATCTAAATTTAGTCCGTTCACAAATTAAAAATTATGAGATACTTTGAACAAATTTAAGATACCAAATTAATTGTATTATTTGACTTTTCTCTCTATCTTTTGAAGGAAAATAATAAAAAAATTATGAATATATGAAAAAAAGAAATTTATATTTTTTAGTTTTATATTAATCTAACGGGTCACCTCATCTCTATTGTAATTTTGTTTATTTCAAGGATTTAACCTCTCACGTTTAAATTAAACTCCACCCCTCTACATATTTTTATAACTCTCAAATTATTTATGGACAAATTTGAGTCAAAAGTCTGAATGAAATTTTGATATTTCATTCAAAAATTTTGGTAATAGATCAAATTTTCGATATTTCATTTTTAAATTGCTAATATAAATTTTTTATCGATTTTTTTGAAAATTTTTTTTACAATATGAGAAATTTCGAAAAGAATTATAGTTTATTGAAAATTTCAAAAAGTGGTGTAGTTTATCGAAAATTTTTAAATTTTCGGTGATGTAAAAAAAATTTCTTTGGATTATTATTTTTTTAAATTCAAGTATTTTTCTTCAAAAATCAATTTTTTATCGGAAATTTTGGAAAATTTTAATATATTTTCAAAAATTATAACAAACATAATAGAAAATTAAAAAAAAATAAATTAAAAAACATAAAAGTAATAGCAACCGCAATGTGAGATACAGATTTAATTGAGAGAGGGTGATGTAAAGATTAAATCCTCGTTTATTTAGAAGATTTGGTGTGGCTGACCAATTAATAGTGGTGGATTAAAAATCTCAACTCTTTCGCCAAAAACAATTAATAAAATCGGTTATATATCTGACTCAATCCAATCACTACTAAAAATATTACGGAAGTTAATGCAGAAATAAATCTGCAGGTATCCTCAGATTTTCCTGTGAATTGTGCATTTGATTATTAAAATTTAAATTATTATTATGTATTTATATTTAAGTAGAACAAGAAAAACAATAAAATATATGACAAATTAAATTGTATAGAATTGTTTAAATTTTGTATAAAAAAATTAAATTTTGTGAACATTTTGTATAGAATTGATACTTTTTGAAACATAATTTTTTATGTTATATATTATTTACTTGAATATGAGTGAGTATATATTTTTTAGAAATGATCAAATATTTAGTAAATATAGCTTAAATTCTAGGAAGAAGAGAGAGAAGGGGTTAGAAAGATAAATATAATATTTAAAATTCTTCATAATTTCTATTATCCCTACTGAATTTTCCAATACATCTAATAATAAGTAAAAAACAATTTACTAGTATAATAAAAAATAGAGGGAGTATCACATTACAATATCAATACTATTTTTTTCTACAACTATACTCTTACTTTTTTTATCCTTTTCAAAAAAGACATTTTTATCTATAATTAATATACTTATTTTTATATGTTATAAAAAAATAATTTTAGTTAAATGTATTATGTTAATTAAAATTATTTTATAATATAATATATTTAATCATTTAAAAATATTTAATAAATCAACAAATGAATCTTAACCAATTCACAAATTAAAAGTTAGGAGATACGTTAACCAACTTTATGATACCGAAAAATAATTGCATTATTTGACTTTTCTCTTTATACTTTCAAGAAAAATAGTCAAAATTATAAAAATAGTAAAAACATATATTTTTTACTTTTACTTTAGCGATTAATTAAAAGACACTGTCAGTTTAAAATTAGTTTACACTGTTATTTAATTAAAATAAATTATTTTGATACATAATTGTGAAATAAAAAATTAAAAAAATCAAATTATAATTAAATTATTTTAATAATTACTTTTTCTATATTTCTCTATTTTAACGTGTCAAAATGATTTATTATAATTAAATGATGGTGTAAAGTAATTTTACAAGACAATGTATTTCAATTAATCTCTTAATTTTAACTTAACAAACCAACTCATATTGCACTGTGGTAACCATATTTAGTTCTAGAAGTTAACCTCTCACCCCTTAAATTAAACCTAACACCCTTATATATTTTCGTAATTCCATATTTTTAAATATGATCAAATATTGAGGAAATATACCAAAATTATAGGAAGAAGAGGGGTTAGGAAGATAAATATACTTTTTAAAATTCTTCACAATTTTTATTATCCATAGTGCATTTTCCAATACATCTAAAACAAAAAACAACTTACTAGTATAATAAAAAAGAGGGAGTATCTCATTACAATGCCAATATAATATTTATTTTTATTATTATACTCTTATTTTTTTACCCTTTTCAAAAATGACGTTTTAAACTATAAGTAATATAATTATTTATATATTTTATAAAAAAAACTTAATTTTAGTTAAATCTGTCATGTTAATTGACATTATTTTATAATATATTATATTTAATCATCTAAAAATATTTAATAAGTCAACAATCTAAAATGAATCGTTCACAAATTAATAAGTTAAGACATACTTAGACCAAATTTATAAGAGAAAAGGGATGATATATTATAATATAATTTTTTTTTATACTATCAACCAATGACAATTATATATTTTATCAAATCAGTTTGTAAATTTTAAATTATTTATATAATTTAATATTTTAAAATATTTTAATTAAATATAATAATAATTTTTTATTCTGAGAGTGCATGCCATTAAATTCAATTTATAATACTAAAGTAATTGCATTATTTAACTTTTCTCTTTATCCTTTGAAGGAAAATAATAAAAAGATATAGACTATATGAAAAAACAAATATATCTTTTTTTTTAGTTATATTTTAATTCAATAGACCAACCCATGTCGCTATTTCATAACTCCCTTTATTTAGAATATGAGAATTTTTTAAAGCATTCTAGATACTTCTTAGACATCTCATAAAATTTTAAAATTGTTTTTAATTTTTAGATATATATTTTTGAACATAACCTAAATTTTATAAATATATTTATTTTGAAAATATATTTTAAAATTTTTTCTAAAAATATATTTTTGAAAGCTGAAAATCTGCTTAATAGAATGTGGCATTTCTGTATAATGTTACTTATGTTATTGCTTTGTACATAACTTGGGTGATAAACTAATAATTATTCATTTAAATGAATGATTATCTAATACTGAATTACTAAGATAAGATAACATAAAATAAACTTAAAATTGGAAGTGAGGTAAAATTGAGATTGAGTGTTTTGATAACTTCATTTTCTCTCTCTCTTTTTCCAATGTGTCTAATCATTTTTAGAAAGGATAATAAAATCTAAGCAAATCAAATAAACCGAAAGATGTCTCTCTCAAACTAAGACTAGATATTAAAACCATTTTTCAATTACTCTTTTACTTTCATGAAACAACTCTTTATGAATGGTGTTTTGGACTGAGCCGACGCTTAGACCACCCCCAAGCAAGCCCAAGTCTAGCGGAGTTGGGCCCAAAAATATCACGTTGACGAGCAGCATCCCCGTCAGAGATAGACCAATTGCTGTCGAGCAGGACCCTTTTTACTGGCCAGCCGACCTCTTCGCCCCAGTGTCGGGCAAGACCTTCGCATCGACCAAACTACCCTGTCTATCCGGGGATTCCTCAAGGCCTCCCCACGTTCTCCACTGTCCCTCATGCAGGGACACGTCATGAAGTAACTACCCACATCCGGGAGATTCAGCCTTCCTCCTTCCAGATAGTGCGGAGCAGTTACACTAGGGTGAAAACCACGTGCTGGTCTCCACGACGTCACGTTAGCCTTAACAGTTGCTAACATTGGGCCTGACAGTCCAGCCCAGTGCTAGGTAACCGTTGACCCTACGCTGAGGGCTCATTATAAACACCCTCTTCACTAGAAGGTCAGGTAACTTAATCTTCTTACTCTCTCTTTGTACTTGCTTCCACTATATTCGTCACTTTGACATCAGAGTGTGTTTCAGGTACACCTCCTCCTCTTCAATACTTTGCTGAGCAACTTTCAGATCAACGACGCGTGACAAATCATTAATCCCCTTCTAGTCAGGTACGATCAAATGATAATTAAAAAAAATACAATTATTCTTATAATTACTTTTAAAATGTTAAAGAAGGCTATACACTTTTTTTAATAGATTTAACATCATATATTTTAAGCATGCAGTTTTGATGTATCTATTTTATAGATGTGGTAGTGATAAATATGATAAAATAATTTTTTTAATGAATTGATTAAGATACAAATTTATTAAATAATACTATAAATATTGATCAATAATTTATTTTTTATTTTAATCATCACTTCAACTTTTATCATAATCCCTCGTGTTGAAAAAGACCATAACAAGCGACAAAATTCTCAATTTTTTTTAATTCGGTTAAAAATGAGTTCAAATTTAGAACCTCTGAATAAGTTGAATGAAATCCTTTAACATCTCATTCAAATGTTGTTGTATTATTTTTTATTTATATTTGAGTAAAGTATATTTTTATTATGAAAAAAAGAATATATATGTGTAAAATATTTTTATATTATCAACAAATAACATACTTATATTCTATCAAATCACATTTTTATTTTAAAAATATTATTATGATTTAATACTTTAAAATAATTTGATTAAACATTTGCGTAATATTTCTTATAGTATCTTTAAACTCTTTTATTATTGTATGAGATCATATTAAAATACTTATTTTGGACTATTCTTTTTATATTTGAGGTGGAGTATATTTTATTATTGTATGAGGTCATATACTAAAAATGCTATTTTTTTCCATAAATAGACCTTTTATCAAAAGAAATTAAAATACATTAATGACATCCATTATTTTCCTTTTTTTTTTCTTCACAAACATCTTGTATAAATTAGTGTGTCATTTATCTAAATGTCCACAAGTTTATTGAAGGAGAAATGAAAGGAAGATATCAAGGTGGAATGGAGAAATGCAATGTTGCAATGATGTTGCTTTGGGTTTTCTTTTCCTTGTGTACCATTATAGAATTCAAAGTTGAAGCAAGAACATTATCATCATCATCATCTTTAGATAGAGAAATAGAAGCCAGATTGAAGCTTCTAAACAAGCCTGCAGTGAAATCTATCAAGGTATGCAATTCCATAATTCCCCATCCCTATTATAACTTTTTAAATCTTTAGGTTTTTTTTTTTGTTTATTATATGTTATTTTAATATTTTAATAAATATTAATAATATAATTATTTGTGTATTAGAAATATATATTTATTACTTTTATTATAAAAAATGAAATGTAAGTAAAAATTGTATGTAAAAGGTTGATGTTTTGAGTTAAAAATTAGGAGTTGATACATCATATATATATATATATATATATATATATATATATATATATATATATATATATATATATATATATATATATATATATATATATATATATATATATATATATATATATATATATATATATATATATATATATAAAAGGTTGATGTTTCGAGTTAAAAATTAGGAGTTGATACATCATATATATATATATATATATATATATATATATATATATATATATATATATATATATATATATATATATATATATATATATATATATATATATATATATATATATATATATATATATATATATATATTGTTAGGCGAAAGTATTGTATAAAATTATTTTTTTAAAATATATATATATATATATATATATATATATATATATATATATATATATATATATATATATATATATATATATATATATATATATATATATATATATATATATATATATATATATATATATATATATATATATATATATATATATATATATATATATATATATATATATATATATATATATATATATATATATATATATATTGTTAGGCGAAAGTATTTTATAAAATTATTTTTTTAATGGTTTTAAAATAATGACAAAAAATTGACTCAAATGTACTTAATATTTTTATTTTATTTTATTTAAAAAATCTTAGTCTCTCATTTTAAAACTAAATATTTTAGTCTCCTATTTAACAATTTATAAGATTTTTTAGTCTCCTATTAAAAAAAAATTTCTTTCAAAAATATTGTGATTTAAATTAATATAACATTTCTTTGCAGAGTGAAGATGGAGACATTATTGATTGCGTTAGCATCTATAAACAACCTGCCTTAGACCATCCTGCATTAAAAAATCACACGATTAAGGTTTGTTGTTAATTACTATTCCCATCATGCATTAGCATCTATAAACAATAATATGATGCTATAATAAATCCAACTCTAAAATAACTCAATATGATATGTTGTATAAAAAGTATAATCAATTAAATTATTATTGTTATTTTTCTAATTTTTTTACTAAAAAATTGTGTGCAGATGATGCCCGATTTTACTTTTGAGTCTCCAAACTCAATTACAGTAGACACTTTCAATGCAAGCTCTGAAGTGTTTCAAATATGGCAAAAGAGTGGAAGTTGTCCAGACGAAACTATTCCTATTCGAAGAATTCGAAAAGAGGACTTACTGAGAGCTGATTCACTTGATCGTTTCGGACAAAAACCCATGGAACTATTTAATTCAACATTCCCCACAAACCTTAACTCCTCCAACTCCAACGACACTAACGATGAAGTTAATTTAAAAAATCGATCGGTACATCTTATATTCTTTCCATGCAAATGATCTCATTTTATTTTTTTTAACCAATTCATTGAAGTAAAAATGAATTTATGAATCATATTACAATTGTTGTATGATTTTGTAGGATGCATATCTTATGACATACGCACATCATTTTAATGGCGCACAAGCCAATATAAATGTTTGGAATCCAAGGGTTGATAAGCCAGAAGATTTCACTACTGCTCAAATGTGGCTTAAGGCGGGATATGGTCGTGATAATTTTGAAAGCGTCGAATCAGGCTGGACAGTTAGTGATAACCCTACTATAAAGTCTTCATGATTAATGCATGCATGATGACATAAATACTAGTCCATATTTCTAATGCTCTATATGTTATGGCTAGGTTAATCCAAAGTTGTATGGTGACCACAGCACGCGATTATTCGTCTATTGGACAGTGAGTTCTAGTTTGTTAGAAGATTTGATTTTTTGTAACCGCGAGTTTCAAAGAAAAATAATTATCGATTTTTGATCATCCTGAATGTGTTGCAGAAAGATACATACAGATCAACAGGGTGCTTTGATCTTACATGCTCAGGTTTTGTGCAAACAAACAAGAATATAGCGCTTGGTGCTGCCATAGGACCTATTTCATATCATGATCAACAACAATATGAACTCTACTACGGAATATTTATGGTAATAATACTAATAAACTAAAACAGGCACACGCGCACACACATACACAAATTATTTACAATAACGTTACTAATGTACCAAATAATTTTAATTTTATTTAAATTGTTTTCTTGATTTAGGATCATGACTCGAAATGGTGGCTTAAAATACGGAGAAATATACCTATAGGTTATTGGCCACCTGAGTTATTTGGTAATTTAAGATACAGTTCGACGATGGTTCAATGGGGTGGACAAGTGTTCAGTTATGAAGTCAAAGACACACGTCCTCACACTGGAACACAAATGGGGAGTGGAGATGCAGCAAATGGTCGATTTGGAAACGCTTGCTATATGAGTGGTGTGAGAATTAGAGATGATTCACTGCTATTGAAGTATCCACAATATGTAACCACACATGCTGCAGAACCCTATTGTTACAATACCTTAAATGATGCTCCATATGGACAAGATCCTGTATTGTATTTTGGAGGGGCTGGAAGAAAGCCTCCTTATTGTCCTTGAACTTACGTATAAGTTAATCTATGTTATTATTTTTTTATATTGAATAATAAAATGTGGTGATGAATAATAAGGATGGTTCACTATTTTATTTACTTTCTTTTTGTTTTTGTTTTTCTCTCTCTATTTGATCTCTCACTTTGGCCACATTGTTTTAGAATTACTTTTGATGACTATGAGACTTGCATTGCACAAGATCAAACTTTGTTCATTTGGTCGATATTCATCATTTCTAAAGCAGTTTTTCCTTGCATATTTTCTAGTAAGCATGCATGCGAAGTGTAGGACAAAGTCCATAAACACTTTCACGCGATAATGAAAGAAAAAGTTTGTCAACTTTGATCGGAACTCAAGGCAACAAAGAAAGCCAATCAATCAATTTTAGAATATCTTCTCAAAATTAAAGTCATTACGGATTCACTTCTTACAGTTGGTGACATAGTCACGAAATAAACACAAATCAATGCAATTTTTGATATAAGTCAATTGTTTTCAAGTTATGTATATTGTCCTCCTCAACATATGACAAATTTGAACTTGGATGATGATGAGCCATCCTCTGATTTTCTTACAACCCGTATATGCGGTGAGAGGGTGAGTTGAAAGTGGAAGACCGTTTCCGCACTAACATTCTATTGGAGAAGTGTACAACGATATTTGTCGAAGGACGCCATTTGGGACACATGAAAACAAACCTTGATGAATCCATGAACGAATTCTTCAAAGGCATTAGAAACTTATCAATAGTCGCGTTGGTGAAAGCAACCTATTTTAGGTTAGGATCACTTTTTTCAACCAGAGACGAAAAATGGAGTTCGGTGTTACGGTCAGAGCAATTACTCAATGAAAGTTGCATAAAAGTGATGAAGGAGAAAACTCTCAAAGCTAACACACATGTCGTTAAAATCATTGACAATCATAGACACACTTTTAGTGTAAAGGAAACACATGACCACAATGAGGTGAGATCGAATGGAGACTATCAGGTCCAACTGAATAGAGGTTGGTGTGATTGTGACAAGTTTCAAGCCTTCTGCATGCCTTGCTCCCATGTCATTCTGGCATGTTTATATGCTTTCCAATCATCTATTTGATGTTTACAAAGTCATAAATATTTTCAATGTATACAACAATGGCTTCCCGGCGGTAGCATTGGAAAATTATAGGCCTACATATCAAGGGGACATAATTTGACACAACGAAAATATGCGACAAAAGAAAAGAGTCGCTCCAGTAGCACGCGAATTAGAACATAAATGGATACAACTAATAAAATGGTAAGATTATGTGGTATATATTGTCAGTCTAGATACAATCGGACAAATTGTCCCAATGTTGGAGCAAGTTCTACATGATCATTTATTTTTTTCTTTAAATTTTTGTAACCTTGGTATTTATAATATATAACAACTTTTGGTTACAACAAAAATAACATAAACATCTTTAAAAAAAACAAATTTCACACACGAACAACACACGACATATCATACAAACACAAATACACATAAAACAACAAATAAAAAAAGACTTAACACCACAACATGTCTAAGATATTACAACAATCAAAACAATATCATCTCCTACAATATCATCTCCTACAACATCATATCCCAACATCATTGTCATTTTTGACTCACACCCACATATGCTGCATAACATTATTGTCATATGCAATTGAGATTACGAAACAAACCTCTCGATACTTCTAATTCTTTCCCCATCATTAATCTCTCAGTTTAACCAACTTTTCAAACTCCTTCCAAGATGCTCGAAACCTTGGATGTTCCAAAAAATAATTTTTATCGAAGGTTTCGTTGCCGAATAACATACATGTCCATATCTTTTAACAATCATGATAGAGATAGTGAAAAAAACAAAAGAAAAATTTAAAATAAGGTGTGAAGTGAAGTAAATGGTAGGAGAAATCTCTATTTATATTAAAAAATTCCACAATTTACACCGGTGCCAGATGAATTGGCGCCACCTTTGATAAGTTATACATCAATACCAATTAGGCTGAAAACACCATATCTAATCGTCAATCCAATTGACGCCACTATTGAAAAATTAAGTGTTGTCGCCAATTTGTCTGGCACCACAACTTTGTTACAAATATTTATTTTATTAAAAAGTGGGTTAGATTGAAATTTTTGTGAAACCTCGGTACTTTTAAAAATAATTTGTACAAATAGATTTTTTGAATGAAAAAATTCAGATATATATATATATATATATATATATATATATATATATATATATATATATATATATATATATATATATATATATATATATATATATATATATATATATATATATATATATATATATATATATATATATATATATATATATATATATATATATATATATATATATATATATATATATATATATATATATATATATATATATATATATTGTTTGACTGAACATTTCTTTATCAAATCATTTTAATGCAAGCATTAATAGGAAATATGGTGATACAAAAGGTTACATGTATAGAATGAATAAGAGAATATATAATAATTAATCGTGTCCTTATAATATAAATTATAACAGTCAAATAAAAACTTTTTTATAGCCTAAAATGAATTTGAAAAGAAGGGAATAGAACAATAGATAAATATATCTTGATGTCATAATATAAAAAGTCAAATATATATATATATATATATATATATATATATATATATATATATATATATATATATATATATATATATATATATATATATATATATATATATATATATATATATATATATATATATATATATATATATATATATATATATATTATGAAATAAATCCTTTAAATATCTGAATAAAGATATTTTTTTCCAAAGGAATCTTATTAAAGATATCAATATCATTCATTATATTAATAAAATAAAGTAAAATCATATATTAAAATACTTATCGTTATTGTCTTTTTTTTCATCCATAAACTAAATACTTTGTATAAGTATGTGTTCTATTAATCAAGAATGCCTACAAGTTTATTAAAGGAGAAATGGGAATATGCAATGTTCCAACGTTGTTGTTTGGAGTGTGTTTTATCTTGTGGTTTATACTAGAATTGCAAGTTGAAGCAAGAGCTTCTTCTTCATCTTTAGATAGAGAAATAGAAGCCAAATTGAAGCTTCTAAACAAACCTGCAGTGAAATCCATCAAGGTATGCAATTTCATATTTCCTTTCGTGTTAAATTTATCTAAATTAAATACAAAAAAATTCTTCCATTAATAATTTATTCATTGTGATGACTAATCAGTGTGTTTTGGATTTTCAGAGTGAAGATGGAGACATTATCGACTGTGTCCACATCTACAAACAACCTGCTTTTGATCATCCAGCCTTAAAGAATCACACTATCAAAGTAAGTTATTCTATACTTTGCATAACACATAGCTTTCAAATTTAATTTTTGACATTGTTCATCACCATGCAGCCGATACCGAGTTTTCTTCTTGATTTCGAACCTTCAAGCGTGAGAGGTACTCCCAATGCAAGCTCTCAAGTGTTTCAGCTATGGCAGAAAAGCGGAAGTTGTCCAAAAGATACGGTCCCTATTCGTAGAATTCAGAAGAAGGACTTGTTGAGAGCTTCTTCACTTGAACGCTTTGGACAAAACCCTAAAGCCTATTCAACCAACAAGAAAAATAATTCCACCATCCACGGTGTTACCGATGATTATGTTAATCTGCAAAATCGCTCAGTATATACACATATTACAATTATTATATACATGTTGATGTTGATTTTGTTTAACTAATTTATTAACCGTAGTATAAATGGGATTATGATTATGCAGGAATCACATCTTTCAGCATTTGGGTTCAATTTTATAGGTGCAAGTGCAAATATTAATATATGGAATCCAAATGTTGAAAAGAAAGGAGATTTCACTACTGCTCAAATATACCTTAAGGCTAGCAATGGTGATTTTTTTGAAAGCATTGAAGCAGGCTGGATGGTTAGCGATCACCCTACTTCCTTGGTTGTTTTTCTGTTATATACATGATTAAATATTCCTAATGATCTCTATGTATGTTATGGATTAGGTTCATCCCGAGTTGTACGGTGACTTTAACTCTCGATTATTTGCAGCTTGGACTGTACGTTTCTATTCTTATAGTTGTTTTATATTATGAAACACCAACAGACATCAGACACAATCTTGACACTGACATATGTTAGTGTTATGTCATCTCTAACACCGGATATGTCTTCGATAAGAGTTTTTACTTTTATATAATAACTTGAATATTGGTTTCTTGATTGTTGTGCAGAGAGATTCATACCATACAACAGGCTGCTTTGATCTTACATGTAAAGGATTTGTGCATGTAGGCTCAAGTACAGCACTTGGTGCAACTGTTGGACCTTATTCATCCCAGTTTAACCAGCAATATGAAATCAACATTGGAATATTTT
The DNA here is from genome assembly GCA_963859935.3 of Lathyrus sativus. Classification (NCBI taxonomy): domain Eukaryota; kingdom Viridiplantae; phylum Streptophyta; class Magnoliopsida; order Fabales; family Fabaceae; genus Lathyrus; species Lathyrus sativus. The sequence continues at coordinate 604,665,679 of OZ012739.1, forward strand.
GGGTAATGATAACATATTATTCACATATTTATATTCAACTATCTTAATCTTAATGTACAAAACAAATATTAATTCATTTTGTCATAAATTATTGGCATGATTTAGGATGTGGATGGGAACTGGTGGCTTAAAATAAAGAACAACATAGTTATAGGTTATTGGCCAGCAGAGTTATTAGGTAACTTAAAACATAGTGCAACAATTGTTCAATGGGGTGGACAAGTGTATAGTGATAAGGTAAAGAAAAACCCTCCTCACACTTCAACACAGATGGGAAGTGGTGAATCAGCAGAGGATAGATTTGGGTTTGCATGTTACATGAGCAATGTGAGAATTAAGGATTATTCAAAATATCTCAAGTATCCACAACTTATAACAACACATGCTGATGAACCTTATTGTTACAATAACATCAATGATGTTCAATATGGAAAAGATCCTGTGTTCTATTTTGGAGGGCCGGGACGAAATCCTCCTTATTGTCCTTGATTTTAAACATAGGCATATATGGGATTGTTTTTAGGTTCTTGCTATTGCTATGAAAACAAACAAAGAAGACATCTTTACATTAACACCATTTTGAAGGTGAAGAAAAATATTAACAATTTATACTTTTTTTCCTCCTTTTTTTTAAGGGTAATAATTCTCTTATACTCACTATCTTCGACGATAATATCCTCTCATACTCACTATTTTCGACGATACATATTCAATTCAATTAGATCTATCAAATGTATCATAGTCTAAATATACATTTTATTGCTAAAATTTTAAATATGAATAAGAATAATTGTTTATCATAATAATTTCAATTGAAGTTGTAGTTTATGGGTTATAAGTTAGTGTTGTAGAAAAATTTGTCGAAGTTAAAGAGCTTTGTCGAAGTCAAAGAGCTAATGTAGCTATCGAGATATGTTGGCTTGTTATTTAGGTTAACATGTTAAATTGGGTCTATCTGTTACGCCAATTGTTTAGTATGTTAGCTGAAAGTTAGAGTTTATTTTCTTATAAATAGCATACTAGTTCTCACTTCTCCATCAATGTCTGATAATCCTAATAAGAAGGAGAAAATGGTGTGGTTGAGATTCAATTGTAAAAATTGTTCCTTAATGTGTAATATTGAATCAAGAATCCGGTTTTTAACCACTTTGGATTGCCTTTATCTTTGCTTCTCTCTTTTCTTTTACTTTTTTTTTATTTTCTTGTTAATCAAGAAACCGATCATACTTTATTTTCTGGGAATCGCTTTCACAATGAATTGATGCGGTGAGTGTGGAGGAGAAGATGCCGTCAGCAAAGTATGAGATTGAAAAATTCACCAGTGTGAATTATTTCGATTTGTGGCGCTTGAAGATGCAATCCTTACTAGTTTGGAAGGGTTTGTTGCAAGTGTTGAAAAGATCGGAGAAGACACATGTTTCCCTAATAGAGAATGAGAAGACGACGATGATCGAGAAAACCCATAGTGCCATCATATTGAGCCTTGGTGATAAGGTTCTCCGGTAGGTGTCGAAGGAAAAGGCGACAACATATGTATGGAGAAAACTCGAGGGATTGTATATGACCAAATCCTTGGTCAATCGTCTCTACCTGAAGCAAGCTTTGTTCAATAAGGTCTTGGCTAAACAACTGGATATGTTCAACAAGTTGATTCTTCCTCTTAAAAATATCGAGGTCAAGATTGATGATGAAGATCAAACGTTGCTGTTGTTATGTGCTTTACCAAGATCTCATGCTCACTTCAAAGAAACTCTCTTGTATGGAAGAGAGTCCCTGACCTTTATAGAAGTTCAATCAACCTTGTACTTGAAGGACTTCAACGAAATAAAATAGAAAAAACCATCATCTGCTGGTGAAGAATTATCCGTAAAAGAAAAATTCTTGAAGAAAGATGCTAGATTTCAGAAGAAGAAGGGTAGAGTTCTACATAATTCTTATGGTGGTAATAATCCTTCTATTAGGTGTTACCACTGCAAGAAGAAGGGTCACACAAGAAATGTGTACCCTGAATGTCTGAATAATCATGGAAATGACAATGGTAATGTAGACATTGTGCAAGATGATTATGAATCATCTGATATCCTGGTGGTTTCAAACAGTGACTCTAAGAAGGAATGATTATGGATTAAGGTTGTACTTGGCACATGACTCCAAACAAGGATGTGTTGGAGGAATTATGTGACCAAGATGGTGGATCGGTGCTGCTGGGAAACAATAGAGCCTGCAAGATTGCAGGAATTAGATCTGTCAGATTCAAGCTCCATGATGAGTCAATAAGGCTATTGACTGATGTCAGGTATGTGCCTGATCTTTAGAGGAATTTGATTTCTCTTGGTGAATTCGACAAGAAAGGATATGTTTTCAAGAAAGAGAAAAGTATCTTAAGGGTGATGATGGGGTCGAAGAAAGTCTTAAGATACATCAAGAGGAAAGACATGTATACCCTTTAGGCTGAGGCTGTAAGCGGTTCATCAGATGTGGCATCCAATAAGCCTGTGTCGAAGACAGAGCTATGGCACAAGAAACATGGTCATGTCAGTGAAATAGGCCTAGTCAAATTGTCGAAACAAAATCTGATATGCAGTGACATGGTCGAAAAATTAGAGTTTTGTAAACCTTGTGTATTTCGTAAATCCTATAGGGTGAAGTTTAACAAAGATCAAAAAGAACACATGGATCCCTTTATATATTCATGCTAATCTTCAGAGGCCTGAAATAAATCCTTCACAATCAAGTGTAAGATATTTTCTATCCATACTTGATGATTACTCACGGAAGTTGCGGGTATTCATTCAGAAATCTAAGGATGAAACTTTTGAAAATTTCAAAAGTTGGAAGACTCTGGCAAAAAACCAAACTGGAAGGAAGGTCAAAAGCTTGAGGACTGACAATTATCTTGAATTTTCCAATGAGACTTTCGAAATATATTGTGATGTGTTTGGTATTGTAAGGCACAGAACAACTGCAGATTCTGCCCAACAAAATGATTTGGATGGAAGGTTTAATCAAACCATTCAGGAAAGAGTGAGGTGCATGTCGGTTAGTGCAGAGTTAAAGAAGGTTTTTTGGGATGAGGCAGTCATGATTGCAACTTACCTAATAAATAGGTGTCCATTTGGCTGCTTTGGCGATGAAGGCACCTAAAGAAGTTTGGTCAGATCACCCACCAGACCTCGACAAACTTAGAGTATTTGGTTGTGTATCATATGCTCACATTAGGCAAGACAAGATCGGATATAGAGCTCTGAGATGTATGTTCCTTGGACACCCTGAAGGAGTTAAATCTTATAGGTTGTAGTGCCCAGATCCAGGTCACAAGAGGTGTATCACAAGTCGAGATATAGTTTTCAAAGAAGTTGAGATGACTTTCAAGAAAATTGATGACATTGGTTGAAGTATGAAGATCTTTGGAGAAGAGATGGAACAAGAAGAGATTCTTATTGAGGTGGAACATATATAGTGATTATGAATTGCATAACTCAAATGAAGTCGAAGAATAAGAACAAGTTATTGATGAAGATGAGAAGGCTAAAAATGACTACCTTCTAAAAAGAGACAGGTCGAGAAGAGTCATCAAGCCACCTTAGAGACTTGGTTATGCAAATCTCATAACTTATGCCTTAATCTCGACAAGTGAGGTTCTGGATGAAGAACCTATAGACTATAATGAAGTTGCGAGGAGTCGAGACAAGAATGAATGGCTTAAAGACATGGATGACGAAATGAAATCTCTTCATGATAATAACACTTAGAATTTGATCGAGAAAACTGCAGGGGCAAGGTTAGTCAGCTGTAAGTGGATTTTCAAGGTTAAGAAAGGAATCAAAGGAGTGATGTCAAAGTGATTTAAAGCAAGGTTGGTTGCTATGTGGTTCACTCAGAAAGAAGGAGTCAACTTTAATGATATGTTCTCACTTGTTATAAATCATAGATCCATTAGAATGTTGTTAGCCATGGTGGCAAAGTTTGACCTAGAACTTGAACAAATGGATGTGAATTCGCCTTCTTGTATAGTGATCTAGATGAAACATTTATGATTAGGCAACCTGAAGAGTATGCAGAAAAAGGAAAGGAAGATTATGTGTGTAAGCTGGATAGGTCGTTAAATGTTCTGAAACAACATCATCGAAAATGGAATAAGAGAGTCAGTCCGACCATCATGTTTACTTACAATTTTCACCTGGAAATTAACTTGTTATATTGTTACTTTATATGGATGACATCCTTGTTGCAAGCAATAATTTCAAGGATATTATGAAGGTGAAGGCTGAACTCGATACGGAGTTCGACATGAAGGATTTGGGAGCTGCCTCCAGGATTCTTGGGATTGACATCCGGAGAGATAAAAAAAAATCTAGATTATGCCTATCTAAAGAGACATACCTACTGAAGAATCTCGACAAGTTTGGTATGTCGAATTCAAAGCCTATTGTAACACTGGCTAATCCCCAGTTCAAGCTGAGTACTACTCAAAGTCCTAGTACTGAAGTCAAAAGAGCCTATATGAATATAATTCCATATGTTAGTATAATAGGTTCTTTGATGTATGTTATGGTCTGTACGAGGTCAGACATAACATATGCAGTGAGCCTTGTAAGCATCCCCATACTAGTAGGGTGGTCAGTGGCCTTAGTGTTTTTCTAGTGTTTAGAACTTGCTCGATTCAAAAATTCCACCGTCCAACCAACCAGTGGCGTCCTTCATCTGCCGATCTAGTGCATCCCTTCCTATTCCTCTATTATCCGCTTTTCCATCATAACTCACAATCACAATATTTTTTATTTGTTTGGTTAAAAATGAAATGTATGGATGTTATATTTGGATCTTATTATGTTTTTGTGAAAAAAATTAATGTGATGAAATTTTGTTGTTAAATTATGAGTGAATTATATGGATGTTATGTGATAAAGTTTTTTTTAGTCTCTAAAAGAAGTTAAAGTTTTTTAAATAAAAAACATTATCCATGGATATGTGTAAATATCTGCGGATACTGTAAAACCTACGAATTACCCGCTTAACAGATATCTGCATGGATATGGGACGAATACAAATATCATATTTATCCAACAGGGTGGATATAGATACCATAATATTCGTCCCTATGGATATCCGTTTATATCCCTAATTAAAATATGAATAACAATAATGAGATAATCATAACATATTGTAACATTTTTCTCAAACTTAAGTGGGTAGAACTAAAAACAACTTGAGCTTGTAAACTAAAGTTCAGAAGCGACCAGTAGAATGAGGTTCTATGAACAAGTTAGTAGGTTGGTCAAGAGTTCCCGTGGATATAAATGAAGTTCACTATTGAGAAGATGCTAACAAATGAAGTGACAACCAATTCCAATATGTTATGTTTGCTCACAAAAAACATCATTGTGAGCAATTTGAATGACACTACAATTGTCGCAAAAAGATTTGTCGTGAAGGTTGAGATGTCTTTAAATTAGCAAAAAGCCAACGAAACCATAATATCTCAGATTTTATATCAACAAGAGCATTTTATTCAGCTTTAGTGCTAGAGCGGGTTGTCAAAGTTTTTTTCTTTCTATTTCAAGAAATAAGAGAATCTCCAAGAAAAATACAAAAAATTGTGGTAGATCAACGATCACTAGAATCATTGGCCCAATTGGCATCAGATTAGATCTAAGAATCAATGAGGATGCAGTTGAATAATGTAGAACATAAAACATGATGGCCTTAATATACTGAATAATCGAGAGGACAACAACATAATGAGTGGTACATGGAGAGGCCATGAATCGACTAACCAAATGAACAATATATGATATACCTGGTCTAGTAACTGTGAGATAAATCAAGCTACCTACGAGTTGCCGATAAAGAGAGGCTTCATCAAGCAAAGTACAATCTTGAGGAGTAAATCGTACATTGGCTTCTAAGGAGTGTGTTGCGGTGAAAATTGGATATCAAGCTATTAAGTTAACTTGAATCTTAATTCTTTTACAACCGAACTTTATTTTATCCAAAGGAAAGGTCTAAAGAAAGAAAAACCTTTTTCGCGATGTAACGACAACGCTTAAGAGATTCGGGGATCGGGGGTTGGTTATACCTAGGGAAGGTGTTAACACCCTAAGCATCTGTAGTACTCTACAGGAACCTTTTGTTTGATTGCTTGCTAAGTTTGTGAATATATACTATGGATTGGAAAAAGATTAGGCATAGGTAAAGGCCTAGATGGTTTTCTAAGTTTGCTCGCAAAGACATCGCATCTTCTGCCTACGTATCCTAACTATGATAGAATCAGAGAAATCGTAGTTCACCTCACAAGGGAAGAAGAACACTTGATTATGATCAAGGTTCAAAGGGGAACAAACATGAAAATGTTTGTGTGGAGTTTGACGAAACTCCCTAATTTAAATTGTAATATTCAAAAGGGGAAGTAAGAAATCATGACGATGATTCTCACATAGAGTTGACAAACTCTATCCTAAGGTTCTAGTTAAAGAACTCTCCTAGTACAGGTGGGTTTCTTAGACTTAAAGCAGAGTCTAATGGCTTCTAAAATAAAGTTAAAGTGACTTAACAAAGTCAAGGGAATGGATGGATGAGTGATCCATAACATAAGGGTTATTGGAAAGATCTTTTCCTTTGGAGAGGGACATGAGAGGCAACTTGGATGAGAGCTAACAAGCTTCATCACTTGGGGAAAGAAAATTTTGAACAAGGTAGCAACATAATAAGTATGCATTCATGGTCACAACCATTAGGTGAGCATGTGAAATAACAAGAATGAAAATGCATTGATGACAATCAAAGCAGTTGATTAAGCAGGAAGTGTGACAATAGATCAAGCTTTAGTGTATTTAGCAGATGAAATGGTAGCAATCAAAGATGAAGTACTAGCATGTTAGCTAACATTTAAGAACATGAATGCAAACAAATATTACAAGCAATCACAAGTATATCACAAGAAAAATTCATCTGCATACGCGAAAACGATCACAAAACATACATAACTTGCACATAGTCAAAAAAAGATGAAAAATTAGGAAAAAATGAAAATAAAAAATATGACATGAAAGTAGACATAAAAATAGACACAATGAAAAAAGAATGGGTGAAAATTGATTAAAATTGAGAGAGATATGAATTTATGAAGTTTGGTTAAAAAATGACAAAAATTAACAAAAGGGTTGCCCTCCTCAGGGGTCAAAACCAGGTTCAAGGCATGCAAGGCGTGTTTTGGCTAATGTTCTTACCACTGGGGTGGCTATACATTTGTTGATGAAAGCCACCCCATAAATATATATGAGGTACCTACAAAACTGGTTGGGCACAAAAAACACACAAACTCAATGATTTGCATTTTGATCATAACTCAGTCAATTTTCCATGGATTTTGACAAAATTTTAGTGTAAACTGACTAGAATTTCATGAGGAACAAGATGACATATTCAGTTTTTTGAAATTCTTCCTCTAACTCAAAACCCGACAGTACTTGCTTTTTGAAAGTTTGATGTGCATTTTGAAATGTAACACCTGTTCTAAACATTTCCAATCCAAACAAAACACACACACACACACACACACACACACACACACACACACACACACACACACACTATAAACATGATGATGGATGATTTTGAATACCAAGATTGAGCCTAAACACACTGTGGCAGAAAGTGAGGTTCAAGTTGCAAATTTGTGTTTGTGGTGTGCATGAAGGTGTGCTATGTCAGTTCTATATATATTCAGATTAAATCAAACACATATACATCACATAAACATGATATTGAATGAGTTTAAACAAACTTTGATCCTCAACACCAACTGTCATAAAATATGAAGACTGAGTTACAAGTTTGGCACTTTTGGCATAGCATTAAGAAAGGCATTTCAGTTTTGAGGCATAATCAGACCAAAGATTCACATACACATACTACACATATACATACAAGTGAAATCAAGTCATAGTTTTAGTGCAAAACAAGTTGGTGTGAAAAAGTGGTGCTCAAGTGGAGATTTGTGCTTGTGAGATGCATGAACATGCTCAATTTCAGTTCAAAGCCAATTCAGATCAATTTAATCACCCACACATCTCATATTCATGATATTGAGTGAGTTCAAACACAAAAATGGTTTCAAAATAGGCTGTAACAAAATGTGACCTACAAACTGCAATTTGGTGTTTTGATGAATACATGAAAAGTTCAAAATCAAGTTTAATGCATATTTCAATCCAACAAATCATGCATACAGTCCACATATATGCTGCTAAATGAATCCAAACACAAAGAAGGGCTCAAATAAGTCTGTCATGAAAAATGGCATTTTATGTGCAAGGTTGATTTTTGAAAAAATGCATGTTGTGGTTCAGTTTCAATTCCCAACATTTTCTGATCAAATCATTCATACACACAGCACAGGTACATGATATTAAATGAGTCTAAACCACAATTTTGATGTAAAACAAACTGGTGTAAAAAAAATTGTGTTCAAGCTGCCAATTTGTGCTTGTGAGGTGCAGGGCAATGTCCAGTTTTAATTCCAAGTTCTTTCAACCTTTTCAAACACATATACACCTTACATACATGATTTTGAGTGAGATTAAGCAAGGATTGAAATTCAAAACACTCTGTCATGGAAAATGACCAATAAGTTGCAGTTTGAGGTTTTGGTGATGCATGAAAAGGTTTAGTTCAGGTCTTATGCACATGTAAGCCACACAACTCATACACACAAGTTATATTCATGAAACTAGAGACGCCTATGCTCAAGAACTGGTTGCTTTGTGGATAGAAAAGTTTTTGGTGTATCTCATGGCATATTGTCTTGAAAAGGTGCATTTTTGAGGTGACATATTGAAACAGATGAGAACAGGTTGGGCAGGTTACACATACATGTCATAAATGTTCCTCTAAATGATATTGAATTCAATTTTAAACCCTTCCTGGTCTGAAACTACAAATGGCATATCCATGGCAATGATGTACAACACATAGCATTTTATGAATGAAGACACAAACCAGATTCAATTAGCTCAAACCAATCATACTCACCCCCTGATTATGATTTCAAATGTGATTCAAATCAACAAGGAGCTGTTTCTCAGTTGTGACAGAATTTTGGCATGAAACATACACATGACATATTTTCACATAATGGACTCAAAGTGCCAAATCATGGAATCATGGTATAATGCAAGAATGGATTGTTTACATACCTCTAGTAGACTGTGTTGAGTAGGTTAGTACACCAAGAAACCCAAAGAGACTTCCAAATAACACTAGCTTTGAAACTTCCTCCTTTTTGAAGCAAGAAAGCAATCTTTGAGACAGTTGGAGAAATAAACTCCACCAATGATCTTTAACACTTTAGATAGTTAAGAAATAATATATGAGAGGTGTTTGAGTGATTAGAACACTAAGCAAATGCATAGAATAAGTTTTGGCAGATTTTATGGCTTTTGGTCAAAGTAACTTGGTATGGAAGTTGACTTTTTGAATGGTGAGGTTTTTGAATGGTCTAAGGTCTTGGACACCTTCTATATCATATTTAGAGATTGTGTGGATGATTGTTGGGGTGTTTGAATGTAGAGAACTGAGTTTGGCAGCAAATGTACCAAGACGGATTTTTGAAACTTTTGGCAATTTTGTGATTTTGAGATTTTTGGAGTAAGGTGTGAAAAAGCCAAGGCTTTGTGTTTCTCTGGTTTTTAGAATCAATATTGTATGTAGAATGAAGTGATGAGGGCTCCCTTTTATAGGCAAATGAAGAGAGGGGGCAGATTTGGAGATTTCTTCACATGAAAGAAAGGTTTTACACTTTTGGATCAAACCTCCACAAAGGGGTTTCCTTGGCTGATAGGTAAGCCCATTAGTCAAGCAACATGATGATTTTGAAAGGGCTAAATGCAGGCTAGAGAGTGTAGGTTGATGGCTAATTCAGATTCACTTTTCTACCTCATGCTTGCCTTATGATTTCAAATGCAAGTTGTAAAGCCACTTGCAAGCCCACTTGCAAGTTTGGCTAATTCCATCTCCTCTGTATTTTCTTCACATTTCTAGGCTTCAAACCCTCTACATATCAGAAATAACAACATTCAAAGGCTGAGTTTGTTCAGATTGATGAAAAGAATGATTTTTGAACTTTGAACAATGTGGGACTAAAGTGTGAAATCACCAACTTGCCATAACCATAACTTTCAGCTCATAAATCCTTTTGAGATGTGCTAGTACTTTTTAGAAAGCCCTCAAATATCTCTAAAACATTCATGTTTTCATGAGTTTCAATTTCCCAAAGGAACTTGGTCAAAAAGTCTCTCAAAGTTGCTAAAAAATGAACTTAAAAGTGAAATTTTTCTGTCTTTTTCCCTTCTCAAAATGAATTTGATTATAACTCCAAATCTATGCATTTTCTGATCATGGACCACTTAGGGACTTTTGTAGGATTTTTCAAGAGCTTTCGAATGAGCTTTGAACCAACTCAATTGGATGTGTGGTTAAGGAGTTATAGTTTAGCCCCTTTCAAAACCCTAATTTCCCGATTTTTTGATTACTCCTTCATCCTTGATCCAATGGTCATGAAAATTGATAGGCAAGTGAAATATGATATAAGGAACATTTTTGAATCACACTTTGAAGTCCAATTCCTTTAATTTGAAGAGTTGACTTTTTGGTCAACCGTACAATCGGTCGGTGACTACCGAGTCGTCTGTTGACACTCTGGACCTCCTGAGACTTTGAAACTTCTTGAATGAACTTTATTAAGCTATATGAACTTCATGGATCATAATCCCACCATTAAAACACCTTCCAACATCAAAGTCAAATTGCAGTTGACTTTTACTAGTTAAAAACCCTAATCGGGTGTCCTGAAATACACTGTTCTTGATTCTGGGGTAACAACCTCAAATTGGATTCTCAATTGACATTATATGATACCCTTGACCTTGTTTCATGATTGAATTAGCCTAAAACTTGGATTGATCACAAACCCTGAAGCTTCGATTTGATTGTACACAACCCTGATTCATCTGTAACTTGACAAAGACAATCTTGCACTGGGTTAGGGTTAGATAATTCATGAGTATACTCCTAAAATGAGAATGAGAATCTAAGGGGTCAAAATTTGGGGTGCAACAGTTGCCCCTATTTAAATATCTTCACTAGATGGAACTGAGAGATGATGATCCTCGTAGAATCGCAGTGAAAGGTAATATAGAAAACAAAAAATTTTGTCCCTTAGATCCGATGATATGCAAAAGGACAGGTCATGATATGCCATGAATTCTAAATGATGCTTCATGTTGCTTGGATGCAAGACATATGCAGAAGACAGAAAAACAAAACAACGAGTAACTACTCACGGGACCTGATTTTATAGATCTGACACTGGGGAAAACCGAGGTATAACAAACAATAGTTCAAACATGACTAGTGATAACTGAGAGGAAAATTTCACATGAGGATGCACAAAGTCCAATGAAGATGACAATCTCACTGGGGAAGAGCAAACACCCCACTGGGGAAGAGGTAGATTTCCACCGGGGAAAAGAGTGACTTTCTACTAGGGAAGTGAAGAACTAAAACACGAACCTCACTGGGGATGATCAGATGAGGAACTTCCTATAGCGAAGAGTTCAAACGGGATCTTCAGGAATGTACTAGAAACAAAGACAAAACATATCAGGGACACTGGTGACGACTAGATCTCCGAGACTTGTCTAGGGAGAAAGATTTCACTGGGGATTTGATGTCGCCCAATTTTAACAAATGGTTCAGACAGCGCTAGTAACCACTAGACTTTCCGGAGGCAATGGTAATGACCAACTTGGGATAATAACAAATGGGATTTCTTAAATCCAATCGATAACACGTAAGATTTCGACTGGGGAAATTGGTGATGACCAAATTTCAGGCGATGCCAGTAGCTACTGGACTTAAAGGAGATTAGTAACGACCAAGTCCGGGTACCAATGACGATTGGGTTTCAAACAATGCCAGTTACGACTGGACTTTGAAAGAAAACATGGTGACGACCAAATCAGGGTATACCAACACATGTGGTTATGAGAATGCTAGCAAGCTACTAGACTTTAGCTGGGGAGGTTGGTAATGACCAAACCAAAAGATACCAATAACAATTGGATTTCAAGTAACGCCAGTTACGACTGAACTTCATGGGGAAGGTTGGTGACGACCGACAAAATATCAATGCCGATAGGACTTTGAACATCCGCCAGTTACGACTGGGCTTAAACGGAAGATCAACTGGTAACGACCAGACTTCATGGGGGATTTGCTAGTGACGACTAGACTTCAGAGGAAAAGGTTGGTAACAACCGAACCAAAAGGTAATAACGAGTGAAGTTAAGACAATGCTAGTCACGACTGGATCTCAAAGGAAAATATGGTGACGACCAAAATAAAACCAATAACGATTGGATTTCGAACTCTACCAGTTACGACTGGGGGAATTGGTGAAGGTGGTGACGACCGAATCACAAGATACCAACGAGTGGATTTTAAGGCAATGCCAGTTACGACTGGTCTTAACAAGAGATATGGTGACGACCAAAAGAAAACCAATAACGATTGGCTTCTACAACAATGCCAGTTACAACTGGACTTTTAGGCGGAGGTTCACTAGCAGTGACCGGACATTCACGGGGAATCGACAGATAGCACATCGAACTCGAGAGACAAAATGAATCACACTGAACCCAGGCTGAAAGGTGTATGTAGTCTTGAAAATAAATCCAATCCTAACAGGGGAACAGAGCTTTCTAAACAAGCTATTCAGAGATGACAAAGTAAATTCAAGTGCTCAGACATTTTCTACTGGGACGAGTCTTCACATCATCATAAGAAGTTCTTTGAGAGACAGTCTTCGAGTTTTGATACCCACACATGACCAAAGGAAAATCAGCAGTTCGACTTGCTTACACTTTATTGGGGAATGTAATTGGATTGCATATCAAAGTTATGTTACCCTGAGGTTTCGGGGAAGTATGATTTTCCTCGACTCTTTTCATGAGTTGAAGTTTTTATGTTTGTTAATCTTTTCAAGTTTTATTCAATAATTTGACCATAATGCTTTCAAAATTATCGTTGATCAACGAAAAATATTTTGCATAACAAAGAAAATAAAGGAAATGATAAATTTGTAAAAGAAAGAATGGCTCAAAACTGATTTTATTCACGGATGAAATCTTGCAAATGACAAAATTCCATAGAAATTTTTACAAGTGAAAAATGGCAATGTGGACTAGGTTACATTGAATCCCCTGACCAAACTATCCCTAAAGACTAAAACTCCCCAAAATCCTCGCTTCTGATTGGAGTGAATTCTTGTAGGATCTTTTGCGGTAGTGACAACTCATCTGATACAGTGAAACGCCTTTGTCCCTAATTTTTGCCTGGATCGCCCTTTCGGGTTTTCAATCCACCGGGACGCTCCTTTTTGCCTAAGCCGCCCTTTCGGGTTTTCAACTTAGTGAGCTCTCATTTTCTTTCTTTTTCTCTTTTTCTCTTTTCTTTTCTTTTTCTTCAACCCTAACTTTTGCATAAGCCGCTCCTTCGAGTTTTCGACTTATCGGGTTTTTTAGGCGTAATATTTTCGTACTGCATCAGAATTCACTGGATGAGTAAGCTGCTCTCCATCCATGGTGGTGAGGATTAATGAGCCTCCTGAGAAGACTGTCTTCACAATAAACGGGCCGTCATAGTTAGGCGTCCACTTTCCTCGTGCGTCTTTATGAACTGGCAAAATCTTCTTGAGTACAAGCTCCCCTTCTCGGAACTCTCGGACACGAACTTTCTTGTCAAAAGCTCTCTTAATCCTCTTCTGATATAACTGACCATGACACATCGCAGACATGCGCTTCTCGTCGATAAGATTCAATTGGTCAAACTTTTCTCTTACCCATTCTGCTTCTTCAAGCTTGGTTTCCATTATGACTCTCAAAGAAGGTATCTCGACCTCAATAGGAAGTACCGCATCCATTCCATATACCAAAGAAAAAGGGGTTGCCCCTGTTGAAGTGTGGACGAACGTTCTGTACCCATGCAAGGCGAATGGTAGCATCTCATGCCAATCTTTGTAAGTTTTCACCATCTTTTGCAAAATCTTTTTGATGTTTTTATTTGCAGCTTCTACAACTCCATTCATCTTGGGGCGATAAGGAGAAGAATTATGATGTTTAATTTTGAAGTCATCACACAACTCTTTCATGATTTTGTTGTCCAAGTTGGTATCATTGTCCGTTATGATCCTGCTCGGAATTTCGTAACGACAGATAATCTCCTTCTTGATAAAACGGGCCACCACTTGTCGAGTGACATTAGTGTAGGATGCGGCTTTAACCCACTTTGTGAAATAATCGATAGCGACTAACCGGTGTCCGTTAGAAGCTTTTGGTTCAATTTCCCCAATCATATCGATGCCCCACATAGAGAAAGGCCACGGTGATGACAACACATTTAGCAATGTCGGTGGTACGTGCATCTTGTCCGCATAAATCTAACACTTGTGACATTTCCTGGCATATTGAATACAGTCAGTTTCCAAAGTTAACCAGTAATAACCAGCCCTCAAAATCTTTCTAGACATAGCATATCCATTGGCATGAGTACCAAACATTCCTTCGTGAACATCTTGCATTAACAATTCTGCTTCTCGTCTGTCGACGCATCTAAGCAGGACCATATCATGATTTCTTTTGTAAAACACATCATTGTTGAGAAAGAATTTGGATGCTAATCGTCTTAGAATTTTCTTGTCAAGTGATGTAGCATCTGCTGGATACTCTTGTTTTAACAGGTAATTCTTTATGTCATAGAACCATGGCTTGTCATCAGTTTCTTCTTCAACCATATGACAGTAGGCGGGCTCGGTCTTGTGTTCGATCCGAATGAGAGTGGCATTATTGACATCCCTGATTTTCCACATTGAGGCTAACATGACTAGGGCATCGGCGATGTGATTCTCAGATCTCGGAACATGCTTGAAAGTGATTTCATCAAAATACTCCATCATTTTGACGATGTAGGCTCTATAAGGGATCAAATTCTCATGTCTAGTTTCCCATTCTCTAGTAACCTAATAAATAACCAAAGCTGAATCCCCACTGACTTCAAGAAGTTTGATTTTAAGGTCGATAGCTACCTCGAGGCCGAGAATGCATGTTTCATATTCGGCGATATTGTTTGTGCAGACAAAATCCAACCTGGCTGTGAACGGAGTGTAACCACCTTCCGGACTCATTAAAATGGAGCCTACGCCATGCCCACTGTAGTTGGAGGAACCATCAAACATCATTTTCCACCGAAGACCTTCCTGCGGACCCTCATCAAGACCTGGCTCTTCACAATCTTTTACCAACATGATGTCTTCATCTGGGAAATCAAATTTGAGAGACTCATAATCTTCCACTGGTTGATCTGCAAGATATTCTAACAACACATTACCCTTCATAGACTTCTGGGCTACATACTGGATGTCGTATTCTGATAATAACATATGCCAACGGGCGAGCCTTCCAGTCTGAGCAGGCTTTTCAAAAATATACTTTATTGGGTCCATTTTTAAAATCAACAAAGTGGTATGACAAATCATATACTGCCTCAAATGCCTGGAAGCCCACGCTAAAGCACAACAAGTTTTCTCCAGAAGTGAATATCGGCTTTCACAATCAGTGAACTTCTTACTCAAATAATAGATAACATGTTCTTTTCGTCCGGACTCGTCCTGCTGACCTAACACACAACCCATTGAATTCTCAAGCACTGTCAAATACATGAAGAGAGGTCTTCCCGGAACCGGAGGTATTAATATTGGAGGCTCTTGAAGATAGCCCTTAATCTTATCAAACGCTTGCTGACAATCTGAATTCCAAACAACTGTCTGGTCCTTGCGTAATAATTTGAAGATGGGCTCGCAAGTAGGAGTCATATTGGAAATGAATCTGGATATGTAGTTCAGTCTTCCAAGAAAACCTCTGACTTGCTTTTCCGTTTGTGGAGTTGGCATGTCTTGAATGGATCAGACTTTATCTGGATCCACCTCAATCCCTTGGTGGCTGACAATGAAGCCGAGTAACTTCCCAGATCTTACTCCAAAGGTACACTTGGCTGGATTCAGTCTCAACTGATATTTTCTGAGTCTCTTAAATAATTTCAAAAGATGTTCCAAATGGTCCTCCTCGCTTTGAGATTTGGTTATCATGTCATCAATATATACCTCTATCTCCTTGTGCATCATATCATGAAATAAAGTCACCATGGCCCTTTGATAAGTGGCACCTGCGTTCTTCAGACCGAAAGGCATAACTTTGTAACAGTAAGTCCCCCACGGAGTAATGAAAGTAGTTTTTTTCCATGTCATCGGGATCCATTTTAATCTGATTGTAACCGGAGAACCCATCCATAAATGAGAAAACTGCAAAACGAGCCGTATTATCCACCAAAGTATCGATATATGGCAAAGGGAAACCATCCTTCGGACTGGCCTTATTTAGATCCCTGTAATCCACACACATTCTGACTTTCCCATCCTTTTTCGGTACAGGTACAATATTGGCCACCCATTCGGGGTATTTGGACACTGCTAAAAAACCCGCATCAATATGTTTTTTCACCTCATCTCGAATCTTGAGAGCCATGTCAGGTCTTGTTCTTCGGAGCTTTTGCTTAACCGGTGGGCATTCTGGTCTAAGCGGTAACTTGTGAACCACTATGTCAGTGTCTAGACCCGGCATATCCTGGTACGACCAAGCAAATACATCTACATACTCTTTTAGAAGCTTTTCTAGTTGCTGCTTGACTTCTGCCCCTAGAGCTGCCCCAATCTTGACTTCTTTCTTGTCTTCTTCGGTGCCAAGATTAATGACTTCTACCTATTCTTTGTAGGGTTGAAGCTCTGTGTAATCCTTGGTGTGCCAATTTTACCAGTTCATCAGGGGTTTCGAAGTCTTCATCCTCATCTTCAGCTTGGTATATTGGTGAATCAAAGTCAGGAGGGAATGCAAAGTCATAGGATTCAATGGGTTTTAGGACATCACTGCACGTTGGAATGACTTAATTTATTAAAACACACAAAGAAAATGCAGCACACAAAAGAGAAACATTGTTTTGGGTTTTTTAAGATTGCCATTTTTCTTTTAAAATGAAAGTAAAAGCAGTAAAGGAAATAACACATGGAAATTACCAAAATAGTTCATTTTTCATTGATTTTCTTGAAAGCTCGGGGCCCTTACAAAACATTCCTATAGCCTTGGGGATGGCTATGGAGATTCAAAACAAAAACAAGAAAAGAAAGACAAACAAATTACTTTAACTCAGGAAAAACCGAAGGAATCTCAATAGCTTCCCAGTTGCTCAAGGCAGAGTTGCAATGATACACTAACTCTTCAAGGTCTTCATCTTTTAAATCTTCCTCCACAGCACTGACTTGGAAACCTCCACTGATGAATACTTCTTGTATAGTCTTCGGGCGTCCCTTGTCATGTGTCGGTGCTTCATCATGAGTTGGTTTGTAACCCAACCCTTGGCGATCCATCTTTGGCTTCACTTCAATAACCTCTCCCAGACCTGCGGGAGTACCTTCTTCCAGTGTAGACTTGATGCTCTGAGCGGATGCAAAAGACGGACCACTCCTAGCCACTGTTTCTTCCAACATCACTGCATTAGCTATCTCGAGTGCCTGAAAGGAAGTTTCTAACGCGCCTTCATCTGCTTCAATATACCTGAATGATGACAAATTACTCACCATTAGGTCCTCTTCACCGTGTATAATCACTAACTTATCATTTACAACAAATTTCATTCTCTGATGCAACGTGGAAGTCACTGCCCCAGCGGCGTGAATCCACGGTCGTCCCAACAAACAACTATAAGTTGGGTTAATGTCCATGACTTGGAATGTAATATCGAACACATGAGGTCCGATCATGATTGGCAATTCTACCTCTCCCACAATCGTTCTTCTTGAACCGTCAAAAGCTTTTACAATTAATGACGTCGGTTTCATTTCCGCCTCTACGTACGCTAACCTTGCGAGTGACCTTGCGGGCAATACATTCAATGAGGATCCAGTATCGACTAAAACTCGTGCCATTGTTTCTTCTTGGCATCTGACAGATATGTGCAATGCACGGTTGTGATTACGTCCTTCTTTTGGCAACTCTGCATCACTAAAGCTCAGGGTGTTACAAGTTGTAATGTTGGCTATTACTGAATCAAATTGTCCGAGGGTTATGTCTTTTGTTACGTGTGCCTGCCTCAATACCTTTTGCAGAGCCTCTCTGTGAACTGGAGAGTTCATTAAGAGAGACAAGATCGATATCTTTGATGGGGTTTGGTGAAGCTGATCGATAACCCTGTAATCACTTTTCTGAATAATCCTCAAGAATTCTTCGTCGTCTCCCTCAGTACTTGGTACCTCTTTTTCTTTTGTCGCAGCAGGGGTGACTCCTTTTCGAGTGACTGCTGTTATCTTTGGTTGATAGATTCGACCACTACGGGTCATTTTACTTGTACCTACAATGTTTGTCATGTCTACTTGGTCGTCTTTTACTGTCTCTTTCTGACTAACCTTCCCAGATCCTCGGTCTATCACAGTCATGTCATACTTCCATGGAACGGCCTTTGTGCTTTCAAAAGGAAATGGTCTTGGTTTCTGGATAATAACCGGTTGAGGTTGACTGATAGCCGACTTGTTGAAAACAGGCTTCATGCTTTTGTTGGTCATCTTGAACACCGGAACTTTCTCACCTTTCTTTGGTAAATTAAAAACAGGCTCAATTACCAAAACTTCTTCTTTCCTCCCTTTGCTACCTACTTGCAATAATCCATCATCAATCAATCTTTGTATATTTCCTCGTACCACATCACACCCTCTAGAATCACTAGAACATTCTTTACAATCATTATGGGTATCTTCTATCAATCCTGCTTTTAGTAGTTTCTCGTGAAGTAACCTCAACGGGGTCTTGATGTTTGACACACCTCAGACTACCCTTTCATCTGAAACTTCTTCTACAACATTAACCCCTCCATGGTTCGGAAATGGGTTACTTTTAACATTTTGGGGTACATCATCAAAAAACAAGATCTTCTTTTCCATCAACTCCCTGACAAGATGTTTTAAAGCAAGACACCCTTCTAAATCATGACCGACAGCGCCTTCGTGAAAGGCACAATGAGCGTTTGGATTATAGTGAGGAGATGTAGTATCTGGATTTAATGGTCGTGTTGTTACCAATCCTTGCTGCACTAAGGAGGGGTACAACTCTGTGTAAGTCATCGGTATCTGAGGAAGTGGAGGTTTTGTTGCTGGCCTCCGATTCTGGTAGTTCTGTCTAGGTGCCTGAGCTCTAGGCTGATGATGTTGCTGATAGGGTGGAGCGTTGGGCGCTCGTTGATACCCTTGTTGAATTGGCTGATATACAGGTGCTGGCTGCACTGTCTGATAACTGGGAACATGATGACTGAAAGCCAGAGTTACAGCTGCCACATACGGTTGTTGGGCATACTGCAACGGATACATTGGTCGTTGTTGCTAGGATTGCTGAACATAACTTGCTTGAGGCTGCTGAACAAAGCCTTGCTGAGGTTGTTGAACATAACTCTGCTGATACTGTTGGTAAGGTGGTTTCCAGGTGCGACTCTTTCTTCCCACGGTTACGGCATTTGTCTCCCCTTCTTTCTTTTTATGAAAGTTACTGCTGAACATTTTGACATTGTTGTTACCAGAACTGCTGGAACCACTAGCCACCTTTCCATTCTTCATTCCTAACTCCACTCTCACCCCCACTGCTACTATATCAGAAAAACTTGCGGTTACACTACTGATCATCTTCTCATAAAACTCCGGCCTTACTGTATCGACGAACCAATCTGTTAACTCTTTTTCACTCAAAAGAGGTTCTACCTGAGAGGCAGTTTCCCTCCACCTTTGTGCATACTCTTTGAAAGATTCTGAACTCTTCTGTGATATACTCAGTAACTGTCTTCTATCAGGGGCTAAGTCCATGTTGTACTTGTAATGTTTCACAAAAGCATCAACCAAGTCTTGGAAACTATGAATACGAGACTGATCCAAACCCAAATACCATTTAGCAGGAGCTCCTTTCAAACTGTCTTGGAAATAGTGAATCATCAACTTGTCATCTTCCACGTGAGCAGCCATCCTTCGGTAATACATAATCAGATGCGTCCAGGTAGCCCCAGAATACTGATCAAAATTGGGAACTTTGAACTTCGGCGGAATTACCAACCCAGATACTAAGCACATATCTCTGGCATCATTACCAAAGATGTCATTCCCTTCCATTGCTCTGACTTTCCTGCCGATAGTCTCTACACTTTCTTTCAACTTATCATGTCGTCCACTCTCCTCTTCATACCCATCAAGACCTTCGTACACTTGTGGAGGATTATGAAATTTAGGGCGCGCTTGAATCTGAACAGAAGGCTGAGTGTAAGTAGGAATGGCTTGAGGAACTTCTGGCCCTAGAGGAACTGCTTGTTGATTGACTACTGGTGGAGGTACAAAACCAGGCAGTAACCCATATGGTGGAACATTTGCAACAGTGATTGCCGTTGGGATCGGCTCTACAGCTATGCCAGTGATTTCATAAACAATAGTGGCTTGAGTGTCCAACTTTGCACGAATGACTTGTAGGGCTTCCATGATCTGCCCCATGCCTCCTCGTAGCTCTCCAAGCTCATTATCAATCCTGTCCACATCCAAATTCTGTCCTTCCATTCTTAGGCGAGCTTGGGCTCGGGTGTTGTATAGGTGTTGAGGATTCAATGTGATTCTTTCTCTGAGGACAAGACAGTGAGATGAGACACAACACAAGAACATGCACATGCAATGCTTATGAATGCAAAATGCAACAATGCAAAATTAATCATTCAAGGAATCCAAAGAAATATTTGCAAAAATTATAACAATGGGGAAATAAACAAATTCAAAAGTCTTCATAGATTAACAACTGAGAGTTTTACAACAGCGATTCTGAAACTGAAATACAAGTCTTCAATACAGATACATGATGGAATAAAACGGAAAACAAAAGGATTTTAGATCTCCTGGTTGGATGGCCGTTCGTCTTCTGGCTGACCTCTCTTTCCACCTTGGCGGATCAACTCTTCAAGCTCTTCCTTCTCTTGCATAGCCTTGAAATACTTATCCCTCCAAGCCTTTCCTTCTTTTTCAGCTTTTGCCAAAGCAACTTTCAATTCTTCTACGAGAGTAGGTTTGGGTGAGTCAGGCTCAAAGCGAGTATAGAACATCTTCAACGCTGCTTCTTTTACCTAGGATAAGTAAGATTCTGAAACAGTAGTGTCATGGTAACCTAGGGCAGTTACTCCCCTCGTGTGGACATAACGCCAAGCATACACAATTCGAGCCCTGTAAGCGGGATTCTTACCTTCTTCAATGTAGAAGCTTCTCAAAAAGTATGGGTCTGGTTCATTCTCCATCGGGTGCCCTAACTGTCTACGAGCCAGAATAGGATTATAACTGATGCAACCATTAACGCTGATAAGCGGTACATTTGGGAAATCTCCACAGCTTTGGATCATGGCAATCCCCCCATACATAGGGTCATACCACTTAATATCTGAATGTTTGAGTAACAACAGCTTTTCTGTCCACGAGAGCCCATTTTGCTTATCCCAGAGTGCTGGAATTTTTGGCAAGTGCGAAATAAACCACTTGTGCAGGAGAACGGTGCAACACTCAATCCGTCCAACTCCATAACGGTTCCTATGGTGGATGGTAAAGTACATATCAGCCAACAAGGTAGGTACGGGATTTTTGATTAAGAAAAGGTTGATTGCATTTGCGTCCAAAAAATCATTAGCAGTCGAGAACAGGAACAGTCCGTAAATTAGTAAAACTAGGATGGCCTCAAATGCTTCAATATTCTTTGACAAGGCATAGCTTTGAGCTTTTTCATATAGGAACATAGCTGGAAATCCATACAACCCTCCCTTAGCAATCATATGAGATCGTACCTCGCCCACCTCTAAATACGCGACCTCTGCAACTGCTCTTTCATTAGGAGTCCCTTCTCTTCCAGAAAATGGTCTAAGAGTGATGCCTATTCCCATCAGGGCGGAATATTCCTCCAAGGTTGGCAGCAATTGATAATCTGGAAAGGTGAAACAGTGATAGGTTGAATCATAGAACTGCACGAGTGCGGATAACATCTCTTCATATACTTGAACTTCTAGCAAAGACAGCATATTCCCATACTTCTCTCTGAATGCTTCGGGATCTTCTACTAAACTTCCCAGTTTCTTCAAGTTTTCCAATTTTGGTCTTTGGAATACAACCTCTGCTTTCTTTCCAGAATCCATCCTATAATATTTGCAAAACAATCTTTAGTTCCTTGAATGATTAATTAATGTAAATGCAAATGCAAAGGTTTCATGGAACTCAGATCAAAACATTATTTCATTTCATTGATTTTCAAGATTGTATTACAAAATATCTAGTACATTTTACAAAAGTCCTAAGGCTGACAGTATTCTAAATAAAAGTCCTCTTTTTCTTTGAGCTTCTTGATTTCTTCTTCCATCTGAGTCTTCTCAAGAATGAGTTTGTCCACGACTAGCTTCCATGGAGTTGACTGAGAGTTGGAAGGAAATAAACCTTCCCGTGTCTTCCTCTTCTTACAAACAATCATCTCTTCATCCTTCGCCTGGAGTTGTCTACGGAGTTCATCATTCTCTTCCATGGCCACTTGGTATTTGTACCTCCAGGCTACTTCAGTTTGTTGTGATTTCCTCAAAGCAATCTTTAACTTCTCCTCTTCAGACATAAAGATCATTGGGGGTTCCTCCTTCAACACCATGGGTTTCTGCCGAGGATAAGGCATTTTCAACTGAATAGCTCTCCTTCGGACCCATTGGAGATAAGGCTCGAGAGAGACGCAATTAGGTTTCCCTAAGTCTTCCTTTCCTTTCTTATGCACATGACCCCAAGCTTTTAGGATCTCTTTTCTTAATTCTGATTCTCCTTTAAAGAAAACATTCTCCACGTGAGCGCTACTAGGTTTGTCCTTCAAAGGATATCCAAGCTGTCGGCGAGCGAGAACAGGGTTGTAACTGATTCCTCCATTTGTACCAAGAAGAGGTACGTTACCAAAACTTCCACAACTGTCAATGATTTTTATCCCATTGTAATTACGACTGTACCAACCAATATCAGAGTGAGTGAGAGCCATAACCTTTTAAGACCACCAACCTTCCTTCCAAAAAGCATGCGCCTTAGGCAAGTGAGAAATAAACCACTTGTATAACAAAGGGATACAACAGGTAATCATTCCTCCTTTATGTAAATTCCTCAAGTGAACAGAATGATAGGCGTCAGCTAGTAAAGTAGGCACAGGGTTTTTCTTTAAGAAAATCTTAATGGTGTTGAGATCCACAAATTTATCAAAACTTGGAAACAAGAAGATCCCATAAATGAGCAAGGCAAAGATGGCCTCGAATGCATCCATACTCAAATGATCGGCATAGTATTATGCTTTCCCAACCAAGAACTCTGCAGTCAAACCAAATACTCCTCCTTTAGTAACCATATTTTTCTGTATATCCACCAATCCCAAACGTGTAGCTTTAACAATTTCTTCTTCCTTAGGGTCCTTCTCTATGATTGGAAAAGGAGAGTCTTCAAGAATAGGCAAACCAATCAAGCAAGAATATTCCTCAAGTGTAGGTACCAGCTGATAATCAGGAAAAGTGAAACAATGATAGAGTGGATCATACAACTGGAGAAGTGTGGAGAGAAGTCCCAGATCCATCTTCTTTTTTACCCTTAACAATGACAATAAGTTCCCATACCTGCTCTTGAATCCTTCTAGATCTGTTATCAAAGTGCTCAACCTTTCTATGTCATCCAAGTTAGGACTTTTGTAAGTGTACTTCATAGTTTTCTTTTTTCCATTATCCATGATGATCCTAATGTTTACAAACAAGAGATCTGAGTTCCATGAAACTTTTATGATATGATGTTCATGAATGCATGAATGCACAAACACAGGTAAGTATAGATTCACATATACACACGGGTAAACAGATAAAGGTTTTGGTTTGGAGAACATGAGTATGGAGTCAAGGTCTACCCACCCCAAAGGTATGTACTAAGGCTTTCCAAAACTGTAGAACAAGGTTCTAAAAGGTTCCCGGAGTCCTCGACCCATCTTTCAGATATTATCAATTTCCCAAATACTTGGTGGTTGATAATATTCTCAAGAGAGTCTCGTCCGAGTGTAGTATCGCGTATCAACTATTTCAGAATTACTTCCTTATAGCCATCGCACTACATCCTAATAAAGCCAAAGTGGGGAAAAAGTAATCTAAAGGTTCTCAGTATCATGGGCTCCCATGTAGAAATTAGCATTGTTTTCACGAATACTAGATCAACAATACTAACTCCCAGAAGGGCCTCTACTGAGTGGAGGTTTTCTCAAGTCAACTTGGTCGAGAATCAACTCCCTATAATTCTCTTTGAATATACCACCATCCTATCATAAGTACGCTCAAACACGGGTATAGTGTTGTCTCACCACTCAAAGTTCCCAAGATTTAACAGGGCACATATATACATATTTACAAGTATTCACAAATATAGCAAGTATTCAAACAAGATAGGCTAAACCCTCAAAGCATTGATTTTTCCCCAGTAAAGTCGCCATTTCTGTTGCAGTGAAAATTGGATATCAAGCTATTAAGTTAACTTGAATCTTAATTCTTTTACAATCGAACTTTATTTTATCCAAAGAAAAGGTCTAAAGAAAGAAAAACCTTTTTCGCGATGTAACAACAACGCTTAAGAGATTCGGGGATCGGGGGTTGGTTATACCTAGGGAAGGTGTTAGCACCCTAAGCATCTGTAGTACTCTACAGGAACCTTTTGTTTGATTGCTTGCTAAGTTTGTGAATATGTACTATGAATTGGAAAAAGATTAGGGATAGGTAAAGGCCTAGATGGTTTTCTAAGTTTGCTCGCAAAGACATCGCATCTTCTGCCTACGTATCCTAACTAGGATAGAATCAGAGCAATTGTAGTTCACCTCACAAGGGAAGAAGAACACTTGATTATGATCAAGGTTCAAAGGGGAAAAAACATGAAAATGTTTGTGTGGAGTTTGACGAAACTCCCTAATCTAAATTGTAATATTCAAAAGGGGAAGTAATAAATCATGACGATGATTCTCACATAGAGTTGACAAACTCTATCCTAGGGTTCTAGTTGAAGAACTCTCCTAGTACATGTGGGTTTCTTAGACTTAAAGCAGAGTCTAATGGCTTCTAAAATAAAGTTAAAGTGACTTAACAAAGTCAAGGGAATGGGTGGATGAGTGATCAACATAAGGGTTATTGGAAAGATCTTTTCCTTTGGAGAGGGACAGGAGAGGCAACTTGGATGAGAGCTAACAAGCTTCATCACTTGGGGAAAGAAAATTTTGAACAAGGTAGCAACATAATAAGTATGCATTCATGGTGACAACCATTAGGTGAGCATGTGAAATAACAAGAATGAAAATGCATTGATGACAATCAAAGCAGTTGATTAAGCAGGAAGTGTGACAACAGATCAAGCTTCAATGTATTTAGCAGATGAAATGGTAGCAATCAAAGATGAAGTCCTAGCATGTTAGCTAACATTTAAGAACATGAATGCAAACAAATATTACAAGCAATCACAAGTATATCACAAGAAAAATTCATCTGCATACGCGAAAACGATCACAAAACGTACATAACTTGCACATAGTCAAAAAAAGATGAAAAATTAGGCAATGAAAAAAGAATGGGTGAAAATTGATTAAAATTGAGAGAGATGTGAATTTATGAAGTTTGGTTAAAAAATGACAAAAATTAACAAAAGGGTTGCCCTCCTCAGGGGTCGAACCCTGGTTCAAGGCATGCAAGGCGTGTTTTGGCTAATGTTCTTACCACTGGGGTGGCTATACATTTGTTGATGAAAGCCACCCCATAAATATATATGGGGTACCTACAAAACTGGCTGGGCACAAAAAACACACAAACTCAATGATTTGCATTTTGATCATAACTCAGTCAATTTTCCATGGATTTTGACAAAATTTTAGTGTAAAATGACTAGAATTTCATGAGGAACAAGATGACATTTTTAGTTTTTTGAAATTCTTCCTCTAACTCAAAACCCGACAGTACTTGCTTTTTGAAAGTTTGATGTGCATTTTGAAATGTAACACCTGTTCTAAACATTTCCAATCCAAACAACACACACACACACTATAAACATAATGATGGATGATTTTGAATACCAAGATTGAGCCTAAACACACTGTGGCAGAAAGTGAGGTTCAAGTTGCAAATTTGTGTTTGTGGTGTGCATGAAGGTATGCTATTTCAGTTCTATATATATTCAGATTAAATCAAACACATATACATCACATAAACATGATATTGAATGAGTTTAAACAAACTTTGATGCTCAACACCAACTGTCATAAAATATAAAGACTGAGTTGCAAGTTTGGCACTTTTGGCATAACATTAAGAAAGGCATTTCAGTTTTGAGGCATAATCAGACCAAAGATTCACATAGACATACTACACATATACATACAAGTGAAATCAAGTCATAGTTTTAGTGCAAAACAAGTTGGTGTGAAAAAGTGGTGCTCAAGTGGAGATTTGTGCTTGTGAGATGCATGAACATGCTCAATTTCAGTTCAAAGCCAATTCAGATCAATTTAATCACCCACACATCTCATATTCATGATATTGAGTGAGTTCAAACACAAAAATGGTTTCAAAATAGGCTGTAACAAAATGTGACCTACAAACTGCAATTTGGTGTTTTGATGAATACATGAAAAGTTCAAAATCAAGTTTAATGCATATTTCAATCCAACAAATCATGCATACAGTCCACATATATGCTGCTAAATGAATCCAAACACAAAGAAGGGCTCAAATAAGTCTGTCATGAAAAATGGCATTTTATGTGCAAGGTTGATTTTTGAAAAAATGAATGTTGCGGTTCAGTTCCAATTCCCAACATTTTCTGATTAAATCATTCATACACGCAGCACAGGTACATGATATTAAATGAGTCTAAACCACAATTTTGATGTAAAACAAACTGGTGTAAAAAAAATTGTGTTCAAGCTGCCAATTTGTGCTTGTGAGGTGCAGGGCAATGTCCAGTTTTAATTCCAAGTTCTTTCAACCTTTCAAACACATATACACCTTACATACATGATTTTGAGTGAGATTAAGCAAGGATTGAAATTCAAAACACTCTGTCATGGAAAATGACCAATAAGTTGCAGTTTGAGGTTTTGGTGATGCATGAAAAGGTTTAGTTCAGGTCTTATGCACAGTTAAGCCACACAACTCATACACACAAGTTATATTCATGAAACTAGAGATGCCTATGCTCAAGAACTGTATCTTTGTGGACAGAAAAGTTTTTGGTGTATCTCATGGCATATTATCTTGAAAAGGTGAATTTTTAAGGTGACATATTGAAACAGATGAGAACAGGTTGGGCAGGTTACACATACATGTCATAAATGTTCCTCTAAATGATATTGAATTCAATTTTAAACCCTTCCTGGTCTGAAACTACAAATGGCATATCCATGGCAATGATGTACAACACATAGCATTTTATGAATGAAGACACAAACTAGATGCAATTAGCTTAAATCAATCATACTCACCCCCTGATTATGATTTCAAATGTGATTCAAATCAACAAGGAGCTGTTTCTCAGTTGTGACAGAATTTTGGCATGAAACATACACATGACATATTTTCACATAATGGACTCAAAGTGCCAAATCATGGAATCATGGTATAATGAAAGAATGGATTGTTTACATTACCTCTAGTGGACTGTGTTGAGTAGGTTAGTACACCAAGAAACCCAGAGAGACTTCAAAATAACACTAGCTTTGAAACTTCCTCATTTTTGAAGCAAGAATGCAATCTTTGAGACAGTTGGAGAAATAAACTCCACCAATGATATTTAACACTTTAGACAGTTGAGAAATGATATATGAGAGGTGTTTGAGTGATTAGAACACCAAGCAAATGCATAGAATAAGTTTTGGCAGATTTTATGGCTTTTGGTCAAAGTAACTTGGTATGGAAGTTGACTTTTTGAATGGTGAGGTTTTTGAATGGTCTAAGGTCTTGGACACCTTCTATATCATATTTAGAGATTGTGTGGATGAATTTTGGGGTGTTTGAATGTAGAGAACTGAGTTTGGCAGCAAATGTACCAAGACAAATTTTTGAAACTTTTGGCAATTTTGTGATTTTGAGATTTTTGGAGTAAGGTGTGAAAAAGCCAAGGCTTTGTGTTTCTCTGGTTTTTAGAATCAATATTATGTGTAGAATGAAGTGATGAGGGCTCCCTTTTATATGCAAATGAAGAGAGGGGGACATTTTGGAGATTTCTTCACATGAAAGAAAGGTTTTACACTTTTGGATCAAACCTCCACAAAGGGGTTTCCTTGGCTAATAGGTAAGCCCATTAGTCAAGCAACATGATGATTTTGAAAGGGCTAAATGAAGGCTAGAGAGTGCAGGTTGATGGCTGGTTCAGATTTGTAGAAGCATGCTTCAGTCTCAAGTTTTGATGATGTCAATGCTACTCAAAGTTAATATCTCTTGATTGCAAAAAGACAAGCTGTTCAAAGACATCAAGATCAAGTCAAGCTATCTTTCAAGTCAAGCTATATGGAACTGATTCTTCCAGACTTGCCTGCATTACTGGTATATCAAATCCACCTTTTTAATTTTGATATACAAGTGTTCAAAAAACATCAATCTTTTGTGCATAATACATACACATGTTTTTGAAACTTTAAAAATGGTATAACATTAATTTTAAAAAAGCATTTTTCTGAAAATTAGCAGTGTTAACCGATTAACCATATGGGTTAACCGGTTAATCATTTTGAATTTTGAATTTTCTGGGCTAACGTACCAGTGTTAACCGATTAACCATATGGGTTAACCGATTAACACTGAACGTGCAGTGAAAAATTGCTTTGTTTTGAGTTCAAAATTATTTTTTAAAATCATACCTTTTCATGGTTTGAATCTTTTAAAATCATACCTTTTGTGAAAGGTTATTTTACTCATATAAATTCTGAGTTTTTCATTCTTGAAGAATGACACCAACAAAAAACCAATCCTCATTTTTAAAATTGTCTTAGAATCAAATTCATTTTTCAAAAGTGTTCATACTTGCATTGAAAGTTTCACATTCATTGAACACTTGTATTGAAGAAATTACAAAGAGTGAATTTTGATTCATTGAAGAAGATCACTTTGACAATTATACTCAATCCAAATTCATTACAATTATTTTGTATTTGACTTGTGATCCAGGATTGTTGGACACAAGGGTGAGTGTTTACAAGAGGATTGTTCTTGTACACTTGTGAGATTTTATTGTTTGATAGTAGGCCTCACCGGTTGATGGTGTGATAGGTTGTACTGTTTTTAAACAATAGTGAAAATTCTCTTTCATGTTGAAAGGGGAGTGGAGTACTCTCGGATTGTGAGGGGAACCACTATAAATCCTGTGTCTTTTGTCTTTCTGTTGATTTACTGCTTTCCATAACCAAGAACACCATCCAGTATATTTCCAAGAACCATATAAAAACCGGAAAAATTTCAAAAGTCCTAATTCACCCCCCCCCCCTCTTAGGCATACTCTGTTCTTACAATTGGCATCAGAGCAGGTTAAGGTAACCTGTTCCTAACGATTCAGTATGGCTTCCGCAAGTACCAACCCGGTTTTCAAAGATGGTGGAAGTAGTAACAAACCACCACTCTTTTCTGGAGAATACTTTGATTTTTGGAAAATCCGTATGAAGGCACATCTTGAGGCTCAAGGAGATGGTATATGGGAAACCGTTGAAACTGGTCCACATGTTCCTACAAGTGTGGTAAATGGTGTTGGAACCCCAAAGATCAAATCCTCATATGATGAAGATGACAAGAAGAGAATCTTGAATGAGAAGAAAGCAATCAACATACTTCAAAGCGCTCTCAGTATGGATGAATTCTTCCGCATATCACAGTGTCAATCGGCAAAACAGATTTGGGATACCTTGGTAGAAACGCATGAAGGAACAGCAGAAGTAAAAAGATCAAGACTTAACACGTTAAGTCAAGAATATGAGATGTTCCGTATGCAGCCCGGTGAATCTATTGTTGCCTTGCAAAAGAGGTTCGTTCATCTGACAAATCACCTGATTGCTCTTGGGAAGACCTTCACCAATGATGATCTCAACTTAAAAGTCCTAAGATCCTTGACAAGAGAATGGCAACCAAAGGTGACCGCCATTTCGGAAAAGAAAAGTCTTTCAACGATGACATCCGCTTCACTATTCGGGAAACTTCAAGAGCATGAACTGGAACTTGGAAGGCTTGAGAAACATGAAAGTCAAGACAAGAAGTCCAAAGGAATTGCCTTGAAGACTGACACAAAGGATGACAAAATTGACGAATCTTCCGAAGACGAAAATTTCATGCTTCTAGTAAAGAAGCTTGGTAAGTTTTTCAATAATAATAAAACTTCTTCTTTTTCTAAAAAGAATAGACATTTCAGGAAAAAGGAGGCATCCACATCAAACCAAGAAATTACATGTTATGAATGTGGAAAACAAGGTCACATAAAGCCAGACTGCCCAAAACTCGCAAATAAAGGAAAATTCAAGGGCAAGAAGGATTTCAAAACAAAGAAGGCTTATGTCGCATGGGACGACAACGAAGTGAGTTCATCATCGGAATCAGATAGTGATGAATGTGCAAATATTGCCTTAATGGCCTCTCACCACTCCGATGACGAAATTGAGGTTAGTAGTAATTTTTCTGTCTATGATAATGATGCACAAGAAGTTATAGATGAACTTCTAAAAGAGTGCAAGACTTTGTATAAAGACATCTCATCACAAAAGAAAAGAATTTTACTTTTAGAAAAACAAAATTCCGATTTCTTGAAAAATATTGAAGATGAAAAGCAAAAAGTGATGGATGAAAAACAAAGTCTTGTATGTAAGAATTGTGAGTCTTTGTCTTTTCAAATTGTTCAACTTAAAAGAGTTTTAGAAAGATACGAAAAGGGTCAAATTGGCTTGGAAGAGATTCTTAAACATCAAAGGTATCCTAATGATAAAAGTGGATTGGGATATTCTAAATTTTCAAAACCAAGCACCAATAAGACCATTTTTGTAAGAGCAAGTGAACAAATTGTGAAGAAAGAGACAAGCACTTCTAAGACTCAGCATCAAAATCATAACAAAAAAAGAATTAATAAGAAAAAGAATTATATTCCTAGATATAGAAGTCATTTTCAACCTACATGCTTTTATTGTGGTATTAAAGGGCACACACCTAATGCTTGCTATGTACGTAATATTGGTGTTGCAAAGGGGCATTATGTGTGGGTGGAAAAAGGTACTAACTATCAAGGACCCAAAGCAACTTGGGTACCTAACACTACCTAATTTTGTTTTGTAGGTATGCTTGAAGACAACCACAAATGAATGGTATCTTGATAGTGGTTGCTCGAAGCATATGACGGGAGATATAAACAAATTTTCAAGTCTATCATTAAAGGCCAAAGGATACGTCACTTACGGTGATGATAATAAAGGAAAAATTCTTGGAGTTGGAACCATTGGTGCACCTCCATGTACCATCATCGAAGACGTTCTTTTTGTTGAAGGCCTTAAGCATAACCTGCTTAGCATCAGTCAACTGTGTGACAAAGGGTTCAAAATCAACTTCACAAAGGAGGAATGCTTGATCGAACACGAAGTCACTCATGAGATTCTGCTAAAAGGTAAAAGATATAATAATATTTTTATGATTTCTTTTGATGATTCTTCTTTGAAGGTAAAATGTCTTATGGCGAACAACAACGAGGCATGGCTTTGGCATAAAAGATTTGCTCACATTCACATGGAGCATTTAAACAAATTAATCAAGCATGATCTGGTTGTTGGGCTTCCGAAGATAAAATTCATCAAGGATAAATTATGCGATGCATGTCAAAAGGGAAAACAGACCAAGACAACTTTCAAATCCAAGCAAGTGGTTTCTACATCAAGACCACTTCAATTGTTGCACATGGATCTTTTTGGTCCATCAAGAACGAAGAGCTTTGGAGGTAGTATTTATGCTTTAGTTATTGTTGATGATTTTTCTCGATATACCTGGACAATGTTTTTAGTGCAGAAAAATGATGCGTTTAAAGCATTCAAAAAGTATGCAAAACAAATTCAAAACGAGAAGTCACTCACTATAGCCTCCATAAGAAGCGACCACGGTGGAGAATTTCAAAATTCAGACTTTGAAGAATTTTGCGAAGAAAATGGAATTTCTCATAATTTTTCGGCACCAAGAACTCCTCAACAAAACGGCGTCGTAGAACGGAAGAATCGCTCACTAGTTGAACTTGCTAGAACAATGCTCAGCGACACAAATCTTCCAAAATATTTCTGGGCAGAAGCAGTAAGCACGGCATGCTTTATAAGCAACCGCGTGAAT
Source organism: Lathyrus sativus (assembly GCA_963859935.3). Lineage (NCBI taxonomy): Eukaryota > Viridiplantae > Streptophyta > Magnoliopsida > Fabales > Fabaceae > Lathyrus > Lathyrus sativus. Next base: position 604,698,244 of record OZ012739.1, read on the forward strand.
ATTCGACCGCTACTCAAAAAGACTCCGTATGAGTTGTTCAAGGGAAGGAAACCAAATATATCATTCTTCCACATATTTGGCTGCAAATGCTTCGTTCTCAACAACAATAAGGACAATCTCGGTAAGTTTGATGAGAAGTCCGACGAAGATACTTCACAAAATGAAGAAATTGTTTCAAAAGATCAAACAATATTACAAGAAGATGTTACTCAAGAAAATCAAGATCTTCCGAAAGAATGGAGAACACACAGAGATCACCCAATTGATAAAGTTATTGGTGATATTAGTCAAGGCGTGGCAACTCGACTTAACTTAAAGGATGCGTGTCTCAACATGGCATTTGTATCTCAGATTGAACCATCAAAGATCGATGAAGCTTTAGGCGACGACCAATGGATTATAGCAATGCAAGAAGAACTTAATCAGTTCGAAAGAAATCAAGTTTGGACCCTTGTACCAAGGCCGGACAATAAGCATATTATAGGAACCAGATGGGTGTTCAAGAACAAACTTGACGAGAATGGGATTATAGTTCGTAACAAGGCAAGATTGGTCGCACAAGGCTACAACCAGGAGGAAGGAATTGATTTTGATGAAACATTCGCTCCGGTAGCAAGGTTAGAAGCAATTAGATTACTACTTGCTTACGCTTGTTCTATGAATTTTCAGTTATTCCAGATGGATGTCAAAAGCGCTTTCCTGAATGGATACATTACTGAGGAAGTCTACGTCAAACAACCTCCGGGTTTTGAAGACTTCAAAAATCCCTCACATGTTTTCAAACTGAAGAAGGCTCTCTACGGTTTAAAACAAGCACCACGAGCATGGTATGATCGCCTTAGCAACTTCTTATGTGAGAAAGGATTTACAAAAGGAAAGGTTGACAAGACGCTGTTTATAAAGAAGATCAAGGGTAACACCTTGTTAGTACAAGTCTACGTCGATGACATCATATTTGGATCAACAAACAAAGAACTGTGCGAAGAATTCTCACTCATGATGCGAGAAGAATTCGAGATGTCCATGATGGGAAAGTTAAATTATTTTCTTGGACTACAAATCAAGCAAACCAAGGATGGAATCTTCCTCAACCAATCCAAGTACTGTAAGGAATTAATAAAGAAATTCGATATGGATAGTTGCAAGATGATGTCTACTCCTATGGGAACCGGAACGTATGTTGATCAAGATGAATCTGGTACTCCAGTTGATATTACTAAATATCGAGGTATGATTGGTTCATTACTATATTTGACGGCAAGCCGTCCTGACATTATGTTTAGTGTTTGTTTGTGTGCGCGCTTCCAAGCAAATCCGAAGGAATCGCATCTCACTGCTGTGAAGAGAATTATCAAGTATCTCAAAGGAACGACCAACGTTGGATTATGGTATCCTAAAGGTAGTATTTGTTCTTTAGTTGGTTATTCTGACGCTGACTATGCAGGATGCAAAACCGATAGAAAAAGTACAAGTGGTACATGTCATATTCTCGGAAATGCTCTAGTATCATGGGCCTGCAAGAAGCAAGCTTGTGTAGCACTCAGCACCGCCGAAGCAGAATACATCGCCGCAGGAAGTTGCTGTGCACAGATTCTATGGCTGAAACAACAACTTCTGGATTATGGTGTTGACCTCGGATGCATTCCTCTACGGTGTGACAATACTAGTGCCATAAATATCACAAAGAATCCGGTTATGCATTCCAGAACAAAGCACATTGATATCCGACATCATTTCCTTCGAGATCACGTATTAAACAGAGATGTTGATGTTACTTTCGTCGACACACACAACCAACTCGCTGACATCTTCACCAAACCTTTGGCAAAAGAATCATTCTACAAAATTCGGAGAGAACTTGGAATTCTTGATGAAGGTGACATCTGATCCTTGTCTCTATTTCATGTATGCATTAATTGTGATATGTTTTCATGTATATGCATTCTGTTTTTATGCATTTTTCAAAAATTCGAGCATGTTAATCGATTAACCATATGGGTTAACCGATTAACACTGTTAAATTTTCAATTCTGATTAAATTTTTTAATATGTTAACCGATTAACCTATATGGTTAACCGATTAACACTGTAAACTTTTCAAAAAATCAGAAACGAAAATTATATTAATTTTTGAAAATTTTATATTTTTTCTTTATATATATTGTGTGGTTCATATTCTTTTAAATATCCACATCCATATCCAAAATCCACATTCCCTCTTAAATCCTAACTTCTCTCTCCCACTCTTAAAAGTTGGAAAAACTCCCCATAACCTCTCAAACCCTAACTTCCTCAGAACCCACAACCCCAGTTTCTCTCAAACCTCCATCCATGGCTTCAGCATCAAACCGCGGCAAGGGAAAACTTCCAGAACACCATTCTGCATCAGAATCAGATGACGACAGTATTCCAATGGAAACCACCAAGAAGAGACGGATGGATTTCAAAGTGCGTGTTCGTCAACTTATGCCGGTAAAGTATGTGAATCTTCGAGCTTTTCCTGCAATATCTTTTGATTTTCCTACTCTGTTGGAATATCAGCGTATCGACAAGTTCGTCACCGACTCTGGTATTATCTATCCTGATCTGGTTAAAGCTTTTATGAATAAAATGTCTGTATATCTGGATATGGATGAGAACCACATGATCCGGTCCACCATTAGAGATCATGAGTTTGTTGAGAATTTATCCACCCTTGCTAGACACCTTAAGATCCCATCAAAGGGATGCTTTCTGAGAAAAGGTGTAAACCATGTAGATGGACCCTGGGCAAACTATGATAAAATGGAGTATTACTATCAGATTTGCAGGTTCCCAAAAGAAACCGTTATTGCAAACTCTCGCACTGCTCGTATGCTATGCTATGCCAAGAATCTGACAGTATCTGATCGAATGCTTCACTACATTATCTGCTATGTCCTCATTCCAAAGGACTCAAATCACTCTCAGATCAACGACTTGGAAATTCAGCTGATCTTTGCTATTAAGAATCGCATCAGAGTCAATTGGATTTTGACTATTATGTATCATCTGCAGCAACAACTTCATTGCATTACCCGGCTGCCGTATGCTCGCTTGGTTTCTAGAATTCTGGAATTAACTGAACTTGACCTCAACAGAGAACCATCCTCCAAGATGAAACCTACAACGAATGAGATCAATGAGATTAATATTGTGAAGAATACTGGAATCATCAAGGCGGCTGACGGTACCTACAGGTATACTGATGATGGTCCTGTGCATCACGCTTATCCAATGCCTGAAGGGGGTCTGACCAGTGAGTTTCTCTACACAACCATGATGAACCAGCATCGAGAATCCATGAATATGCATAGAGAGACCTCCCGAGAAATTGCCTCCCTTAGAAACCTCATACTTAACCCTCCTCATTCCAGCACCCGAGTTGTGGACGACGAGATTGAAGAAGAGGTTGATAGTGATGAAGAAGAAGAGGAGGAGGATATGGCGGATGAGGATGTTTAGAGAATATGCTGCTGCTGTTGTTTTATTGCTTTGCTTTCTAGTTATAAGTTTTTATGCTTTGATTTGAACTATGTTTTATTGTAACCAGTACAATTTCTATTTGTTGCATTTTATATGTACTATGTTTGTGTTTTGTGTTTACTTGGCTTTGCATGTGCTTATTACTATATACTGCTATCTTGTGATTTCTTTGAAAGCTCTTCCTTTTTGCTGATGTCAAAGGGGGAGAAGAGCTTGGTTCTGTTAATATCTCTCTGTGTGCAGATTTTTTTTCCTCTGTTAAGATAGGGGGAGTTGCTAGACATAGGGGGAGAACCAGATCAAGAACCAAGAGATATCGCACAACATTTTTGATTGCCATCATCAAAAAGGGGGAGAATGTAGAAGCATGCTTCAGTCTCAAGTTTTGATGATGTCAATGCTACTCAAAGTTAATATCTCTTGATTGCAAAAAGACAAGCTGTTCAAAGACATCAAGATCAAGTCAAGCTATCTTTCAAGTCAAGCTATATGGAACTGATTCTTCCAGACTTGCCTGCATTACTGGTATATCAAATCCACCTTTTTAATTTTGATATACAAGTGTTCAAAAAACATCAATCTTTTGTGCATAATACATACACATGTTTTTGAAACTTTAAAAATGGTATAACATTAATTTTAAAAAAGCATTTTTCTGAAAATTAGCAGTGTTAACCGATTAACCATATGGGTTAACCGGTTAACCATTTTGAATTTTGAATTTTCTGGGCTAACGTACCAGTGTTAACCGATTAACCATATGGGTTAACCGATTAACACTGAACGTGCAGTGAAAAATTGCTTTGTTTTGAGTTCAAAATTATTTTTTAAAATCATACCTTTTCATGGTTTGAATCTTTTAAAATCATACCTTTTGTGAAAGGTTATTTTACTCATATAAATTCTGAGTTTTTCATTCTTGAAGAATGACACCAACAAAAAACCAATCCTCATTTTTAAAATTGTCTTAGAATCAAATTCATTTTTCAAAAGTGTTCATACTTGCATTGAAAGTTTCACATTCATTGAACACTTGTATTGAAGAAATTACAAAGAGTGAATTTTGATTCATTGAAGAAGATCACTTTGACAATTATACTCAATCCAAATTCATTACAATTATTTTGTATTTGACTTGTGATCCAGGATTGTTGGACACAAGGGTGAGTGTTTACAAGAGGATTGTTCTTGTACACTTGTGAGATTTTATTGTTTGATAGTAGGCCTCACCGGTTGATGGTGTGATAGGTTGTACTGTTTTTAAACAATAGTGAAAATTCTCTTTCATGTTGAAAGGGGAGTGGAGTACTCTCGGATTGTGAGGGGAACCACTATAAATCCTGTGTCTTTTGTCTTTCTGTTGATTTACTGCTTTCCATAACCAAGAACACCATCCAGTATATTTCCAAGAACCATATAAAAACCGGAAAAATTTCAAAAGTCCTAATTCACCCCCCCCCCTCTTAGGCATACTCTGTTCTTACAAGATTCACTTTTCCACCTCATGCTTGCCTTATGATTTCAAATGCAAGTTGTAAAGCCACTTGCAAGCCCACTTGCAAGTTTGGCTAATTCCATCTCCTCTGCATTTTCTTCACATTTCTAGGCTTCAAACCCTCTACATATCAGAAACAACAACATTCAAAGGCTGAGTTTGGTCAGATTGATGAAAAGAATGATTTTTGAACTTTGAACAATGTGGGACTAAAGTGTGAAATCACCAACTTGCCATAATCATAACTTTCAGCTCATAAATCCTTTTGAGATGTGCTAGTACTTTTTAGAAAGCCCTCAAATAGCTATAAAACATTCATGTTTTCATGAGTTTCAATTTCCCAAAGGAACTTGGTCAAAAAGTCTCTCAAAGTTGCTAAAAAATGAACTTAAAAGTGAAATTTTTCTGTCTTTTTCCCTTCTCAAAATGAATTTGATCATAACTCCAAATCTATGCATTTTCTGATCATGGACCACTTAGAGACTTTTGTAGGATTTGTCAAGAGCTTTCAAATGAGCTTTTAACCAACTCAATTGGATGTGTGGTTAAGGAGTTATGGTTTAGCCCCTTTCAAAACCCTAATTTCCTGATTTTTCGATTACTCCTTCATCCTTGATCCAATGGTCATGAAAATTGATAGGAAAGTGCAATATGATATAAGTAACATTTTTGATTCACACTTTGAAGTCCAATTCCTTGAATTTGAAGAGTTGACTTTTTGGTCAACCGTATGATCGATCGGTGACTACCGAGTCGTCTGTTGACACTCTGGACTTCCTGAGACTTTGAAACTTCTTGAATGAACTTTATTAATCTATATGAACTTCATGGATCATAATCCCACCATTAAAACACCTTGCAACATCAAAGTCAAACTGCAGTTGACTTTTACTAGTCAAAAACCCTAATCGGGTGTCCTGAAATACATTGTTCTTGATTCTGGGGTAACAACCTCAAATTGGATTCTCAATTGACATTATATGATACCCTTGACCTTGTTTCATGATTGAATTATCCTAAAACTTAGATTGATCACAAATCCTGAAGCTTCGATTTGACTGTACACAACCCTGATTCATCTGTAACTTGACAAAGACAATCTTGCTCTGGGTTAGGGTTAGATAATTCATGAGTATGCTCCTAAAATGAGAATGAGAATCTAAGGGGTCAAAATTTGGGGTGCAACAGATTGTTTTCAATTTTTCAATCCTTGAGACCTACTCGAGTAACAAGATCTAAAACATACTTAGCTAGTGAGATAAATAAGCCATCACTTGAAGATAAGACCTTAAGTCCCAAAAAGAAACTTAATGGTCCAAGATCCTTCATTTCAAAGTGCTCACACAAGAATTTCTTAAGCTTTTCAATTCCAATAGAGTCATCGCTAGTGATAATCATGTCATCAACATAAAGAAGAAAAACAATAGTACCATTGTTTATTTTTAGTAAATAGAGCAGAGTCATGAGAACTAGAAGAGAAATCCACCTGAGTGATAGTCTTGTGAAATTTAGCAACCCAAGCTCGAGGTGCTTGCTTAAGACCATATAGAGCCTTACAAAAATGACACACTTTATTTTCCTAGAAGGTATATATCCTGGAGGAGGTCGCATATAAACCTCTTCTTCTGACTCACCATTCAGAAAGGCATTTTTGACATCCATTCGCGTAAGTACCCATTTTCGAGTGGATGGAATAGCAAGAAGAGTTGGAACATAGGTAGTGCATGGAAAAGGAGAAAATGTTTCATTATAATCAATATCATACTCTTTAGTGAATCCTTTTTCCAATAGGGGAGCTTTGTACCGCTCAATAGATCCATTAGAAAGAGTCTTAATTTTATATACCCATTTTCATCCTATAAGAGACTTATTAGAATAAGGTTCAATAAGGTCCCATGTGTGGCTTTTCTCCAATGTCTGTAATTCCTCCTATATAGCTTGTTGTCAATGTGGGTATGTAGAGACTTCCTTATAGGTCTGTGGTTCATGAAGGTGAATCATAGTAGAAAAACAATGGTAATTACAAAGATACGTATGAGGTCTTCTTACCCTCGGAGGAAGCTCATTGGTGGTAGGTGCAGGAACAACAACTGGGACATCATCACCAGAAGTGGATGGAACATCATAAGGGGTTGAAATCTCACTAGAAGAAATTGCATACGTCTCAAAACTTATATAAGTGTCACTAAGAATGTAATTAACATTAGGGTTAGGAAAGAGAAAGGTGGAAGTGGATGTGATTGAGGTAACTTTTAACAAGGAGGAAAACATTATGTTTTCCCAAAATATAACATGGCGAGAGATGCAAATACACTAAGATATTGGGTCCCAACGTCTATAACCCTTGTGTTAAGTTCCATAACCAAGAAACAACATAGATGGGCGCGAGGTTCAAGTTTAGTATATTCATGGTGCAGAAGGAGGAAAAAATAAGCACAACCAAGCACCTTAAGTGAATTGTAATCTGGTGTAATGAGATAAAGATGCTAAAAAAATTGGAGACATTACCAAGGAGAGACGAAGGGAGACGATTGATAATATGGATAATAGTAAGATTTTATTCATCCTAGGTGCGTTCTGGAAAAAAAGGTTGATATAAGCATGGCATGAACCGAGTCAAGAATGTAATGATGCTTTCTTTCAGCTCGACCATTTTGTTGAGATGTGTATAGACAATAAAATTTAGACAAGATACCCTGCTCACCAAGAAAAGATAAGAGTTCAGGCTCACTATATTCCATGGAATTATCTCGTTGAAAAGTTTTAATGGCATTAGAAAATTGAGTTTAAATCATTTTGACAAAGTTAATGTAAATTTGAAGAAGCTCGTGTCGATTTTTCATCATGTATATCCAAGCCGCCATACCCCAATTTCCCCCCTGAATCATTAAATCAATGCATTCAGAAGACATTTACATCATATCCACATCATAACATTTATTTCTTTCAGTATAATGTTTATAATGTCACTCAAAATAAAGTTTCAGTTTTATAGACAGACTGATTGATTGATTTTTAATTGCGCGTTATATTAGCAAGCAGAAATTTTGAGATCGGGCCTGCACCTATCTATTTTATTGATCTACGAATTCTGTAGCTCAACCTGGCGTGCTTGTTTGATTTTTTCAATTCCATTTACGTTCGCATTTTGATTAGCCTGAGCCTTTTCAACCGAGCATTTTTATTGCAAAATTTGATTTTTACCTGTCTATTTTCCAGAACTTCATTTTGCATTGATCATTTTAATGCATTCATTTTATTTTTTTGCGCATTTTCGCATCTAATTTTTATTCATTTTATTTCCTTTTATTTTTATTTCTTTATCAAAAATGTCAAAAAAAATAATATAATTAATGGAATATTCAATTTTATTTTAGCTTTATTAAAAAAGTTGTGATTTTTATTGCATTTGTTTTATTAAACTCTCTTTAACCACTAAAATATCTAAAAGGGACATTTTTTTGCATTAATTTAAAATTAAAACCTAGGATGGTGATATAAATAGATAAATGTGTGAGAGTTTTAAAAAAAATACAGGAACCTATAAAAAAAACTAAACGACGCCATATCCCTCTTTCTCTCTTTCAGCGTATCACCTTCCATCGATTTGTTTTTTTTTTCTACGTTGGATTTTCTTGTCACAATGCTATATGTTGTTTCATATTTGATGAGAGAGAAAATGTTGCTTTGACTTTCACGTTTTTCTATTTTCAAGAGAAGGGGATAATGTGTTTATTTTGTTATGTTTAAAAATTCAAACTTGTTATTTTAATCTATTTAATCTATTCTAAGATTATTACTACCTCTGTTTTTTATTATAAGTCGTTTTGAAAAGAAAAAATTGTATCACAATATAAGTCACATTATAATACAGATGAATCATTAATGTCATTTTTCCTTTTATACCCTTAAATATTTATTATTCTCTCTCCTTTCAATTATGTACATTTATCTTTCCAATATCATTAATAAATGACAATTTTGTAAAAGCATTTACAATTTCTCTTTTTCATACTACAATGATTACATTTCTTAATATGTGTGAAACATAAAAAATGACTTATAATAAAAAACGGAGGGAGTATATGTTATTATTATAAAAATGAATTTAGGTTAAGTATTAGGTTGCTGTTTTTTATATTAGGTTCTTTAACTATTTTGCGCCTCTTATATGTTGTAAATAATGTTGTACTATTGTAAACAATTTATGGGTGTGTTGCTTGTTTCATTTCGATTCATTGAAGATTTGAAATGAATAATATATACGTGGGTTATGCTGTTAAATTTCTATTTTTCTGTTATGTTGAAATCGAATCGAATTCGTGTCGTAACGTTGTTTGCATATACGTGCGTCATGCATGGCATTTGCTTTGATTCGATTCGTTTGCAATGATCTCATTTTAGCACTAGCAAACTTGCTGGATTTCTTTGCGTCCGCGTGCGACATGTTACTTTTATTGTCTTTGCGTCTCATTTAACTTTAAGAATCATGTTTAAAACCTCGCGTTGCATTTCTTCACATTGAGGTTACTTTTTGTTACATTATGCTATTGTTACTTTTACGTTGTTGGCTAATGGTTGCAGTATTCAACATCAAAAGTAAGTACTTGTTTATCGTATCCATAGGGACTGATGCGATATTTAAGTCATTTAAAAATTAATACAGTTTAAGTGAAGAAATGTCGGGTTGTTTGTTTGTTAAAAGTACGTAATTCTAAAATGATAATTGATAAATTAAAGTTTAGGAGATATGGCATCTTGCTGGGATTAGATTTCATCCACCGAATGTGTACGTAGTTTTCCAATCACTAATAGATAACCTAACTATCAATCACTACCCTCACGTCTCACTCACAACAGAGTTTATGTCCCAACTCCTATTGAGATATCTTACCGGATTGTTTAATCGACAATGTCTCAATCTATTAAACAATATAGTAGCATTAAGATATGATACTCGATGCGAATGCTTAATCCTAAATTATGTCTTGCATTTAGATTTTAACAGATTGTTATCTTAGATCAAGGTTCAAATTGTATTTGTCAATTCCAATTCCAATCTATGAAGTTCAATAATAAAACAAAGATAACAATGATAAGTGATATATAACAAGATTATATATTTATGTAATCAACAAACATACATACGGTATAGATGGATTACATCCAATCCAAACAAGAAATAGATTTAGCTACTCATTTTCATGGTTATTGATACCCCAACTAATGGTTGGGTGACTACTTCGTGGATGTGTTTCAATTTTTCGCTAACTATTTATGGTAAGAGTTTTGGGATGAACTTAGTATATCTACCATTGAATCAACTTGATGTCATCCTTGGAATAAACTAGTTGGAGTTCAACCATGTTCATACTGCTTCGACAAGACTGTGATGTTCCCAAAGATTGAAGAAAGCAGAGAGTTGATATTTATATCTGCTAAGCAAGAAGAAGAATTCTTGAAAGATGAGGCTTAGGTGTTTGTGATGTTTTCTTATTTAAGAATTGACAGCAAAGTTGCAATTGTGGAGCTGCCAGTTGTGTGCAATTTTCTAGAGGTGTTTTCAAAAGATATATGTAATTTGCCACCAGAGCATGCAGTGGAGTTTGTTATAGACTTAGTACCTAGTACTACTCCTACATCGATGGATACTTACAGAATGTCTGCTTTAGACCTGAGTGAATTGAAAAAATAGTTGGAAGAGTTTCGTGAGAAAAGTTTGTTTGACCGAATGTTTCGCCGTGGAGAGCGCCAATGTTGTTAGTCAAGAAGATGGTAGCATGAGGTTCTATTGATTATCGACAACTGAATAAAGTGATTATCAAAAACAAGTATCCTTTTTCGAGAATTGACAATTTGATGGATCATTTGGTTGGTGCTTGTGTATTCAGTAAGATTGATTTGCGGTCGGGTTATCATCGGATTCAAGTGAAACCAGAAGATATTCTGAAGACTGCATTCAGAATAAGATATAGTCACTATGAGTATTTTGTGATTCTGTTTCGTGTGTCTATTGTATTAAGTGTGTTTATGGAATATATGAATAGGATTTTCCATCCATATCTAGATCAGTTTATGATTTTGTTCATCGAAGATATTTTGATATATTATAAGTTTGATGAAGAGCATGCATAGCATCTGAAAGTTGTGTTGTAGACCTTGAAAGAAAAGAAGTTGTATGAGAAGTTATCCAAGTATGAGTTCTGGTTACGAGAGGTAAGTTTTATCAGGCATGCAATTTCTTGTGGTAGTATTGTTGTTGATTCATCGAAGGTCAATGTTATGTTGTAATGGGAAACTCCAATGTATATTACTGAGATCAGAATTCTTTTAGGTTTGGCTGGTTATTACTGCAGTTTTTTTTGTGAAGGATTTTAGAAGTTGGTGTTGCCTTTAACTAAGTTGATTTGAAAGTGTCAAACTTATGTTTAGAATGTGCAGTGTGATGAGAGTTTTTAGGAACTTAAGAGGAAGTTAATGTTTGCTCTAGTTTTGACTTTTCCAAGTCTAAGTGAATCCTCTATTGTGTATTGTGATGCCTAGAAGATGAGTCTAGGCGATGTGTTGGTGCAGAATGGTCAGGTTATGGCTTATGCTTCTAGATAGTATAAAGTTCATGAGAGGTATTGTTTCGAAACAAAAAAGGGTGGTACCGAGAAACCAAACCCCATACAAGATCAAAAAGACCTTGAGTTAAAAGAGATACTGAAACACCTAAAATATGTCCTTTTGGGTGAGAAACCGTTACAACCAGCCATCATCAGTAGTTCTTTGTAAACTTTAGAAGAAGAGAAGTTGTTAAAATTCTTAAAAAGTAACAAGCAAGGACTTGGTTGGAGTGTGACTGATCTGAAAGGTATGATCCATTTCTATTGCATGCATGAGATAAAGCTAGAATAAGAATTCAAGTTGGTAGTTTAACCTCAGAGAAGAATGAATCCTACCATGAAAGAAGTGTTTAGAAAAAAGTCCTAAAATTACTTGAGGAAGGTAAGATCTACTGTATTTCTGATCGTTCTTAAGTGAGTCCAGTGCTTGTAATACCTAAAAAAAGAGGTATGAACTTCATTCGCAATAAAAAAGAACGAGTTAATTCCAACTCGAACATTGACCAGATGGTGGATGTGTATTGACTATAGGAGGTTGAACCAAGCAACTCGAAAATATCATTTTCTATTACCTTTTAAGGATCAAATATTATAAAGATTGAAAGTCAAGCTTATTATTGTTTCTTGGATGGTTATTCAAGCGGTCCTCCTTACTTTCTAACTCTTGGCTTGAGTGTACCCTCGACTCACTAGTTCCACCAACACTTCGGAGTTCTCGTGGTCGCTCAACCATGATCCTACCTATCACGCACATAGCATTAGGTTGATCATGACCAATACTATATACAATGATATTAAGAATCATGTTGGCAAAACACACATGAGGCAGGAATAGATTTACTTATGATGTTTCAAGTCTAGGTCGAGAATCGAACTGCTCTGATACCAACTATAATAACCCATCAAATATATATCTAGAATAATTATCATACAAGTGTTATTATCTGGTACTGGCGCAATCATAAGTTCCTATTAGCATCATTTACATACTTGACCATTTAACAAACAATAAGACAACCTATGGTACAAGATATGGAAAATGCCAAAAGTAAAAGCATGAGATCTTAGTATAATATCCATCATTATAGAAAATACATAGCGAAAAATCACAACATAAGCTTCCCTTGAAACATCAATGCACAACTCTTCATATATACTAAACCTCCAAACAATACCTGAAAATAACCACAATATTAGAGTGAGATAATAATTTCAGTGACTTCCCCTATCATATGGGTTCACTTGGATCTATAGGGTTCTAATTAAATCATAGCTCAAGTCAAAGGGAAAAGGGAAATAAGACTTGAGTTCACAAAATTCGCAATGTATAAAAACATGTATCTTGAGTCCATCAACTCATATAAACACTAGTTCAAAAACTGTACCAAGGAATCTTTCCCCGACTAACCCTATGCCTAGAGTTATCAACACAGGTCACGGATCCTTGTATCGTACTTTGACATACGCATAGATTTCAGATTCTAAGGGACTCCTCAACCTTAAGAATCGTCGCTTCCTATGGGACTCCAAACCCATTTCAAGCCTCTCACCCGTATGAGACTCTAAGCCACTTAAGGTTCCATTGTTTAGGGACTCTTCAACCTGGTCAAAGTAATGGTGTGTACATCCCAATGGAGCTCGACATAAGCATCACACTTGGGAAGACACAAATAGGGGGTTGTTTCCAACTATGTGATAAAACATAACATAATGTGATTGTATTCGACAATCACAAGGTGATCACATTCACCTTAAGTATATAAATACACAACAAGTTGCACACAATGCCTCTCACTCATAACTATGGTGATCATTCATCCATGACATTCACCTAGGTATCATATTGCATGAATGTCACCTTCTAGTGTTATCTAAATCATGCTTGTAACCTAGTTATCTTTTTAATCCATTTACCTAGCTATAAGCCTAGGTTTCCTAATTCATCTTCATAGTGTTTTAATCATTTTATTACACAACTAATACAATCATAATATATAACAATAGTTCTAGCAAATATTATGAAATGCATCACATATGAAAAACAACAAATATATCATATACTAACATATAATTCATGAACCTACACATTACTATCCTCTACCAAGAATTCTTGGTCGGTTCATGGTCTCACAATAAATAGACTTTCAGAGCCAAGCTCCTCACCAAACAGGACTTTTGGAACAAAGGTTCCTCACCAAATATCAAACAATTTGTCATGGTGTTCATCGAAAATACTAGGTGTTCATCTCACCCACTCACATATTATTCCATGTTCACTTCAATCCATTTCTATTCTATCAATCAATTGCATATATCCATATTCCTACTCACTATCACGTAGAGCACTGGAATAGCTTTCCAACTCTTCCGATCGGGCCTCAATCTGAGTTACGGTTCTCCAGTTACGTCAATTTCAAATCTCCATTTTTTCCCATTCAATTTGTAGTAATTGATTACTAGAATATGGTAATCGATTACCATACCAGAAAATGCCCTAGAAACTCAATTTTAAGTTAGTAATCGATTACGAATAGGTGGTAATTGATTACCACAACAGCTAGGCTGAAAAATGCCAAGTTTTCTTCATACAAAACACTTCTTTCTTTCTTTCTTTTTTGTACTGATATCTCCTTTTCTTTTCCTTATCTCATTCTTATTATTATCTCTTCTTCTTTTAATCTCCACCATATAATCATATAATATATATAGAATATAATATTAAGTAATGATAGAAAATATCTCAATTCATATTTTGTCTTCTAGTGCTAATTAATCAATTATTAATGTTACCAAAATGTCCCCTCTTGTATTTTTTAATATTGGTCTGTCTCTTTTATTAATAATTGATCTCTTCAGAGTTTAATGGTTACTTCATTTGTCTCAATTGACAAAATTTAGAGCACTTAGGAGCTCAAATTGATCCAAATGACAAAAGATAAAGTACATAGGAACTCAGTTAGTCTCAACTGATAACTGATTGATCATTTAAGGGAATACGAGATGTTACAAACACACAACACACCAAACTAGACCTGACTCACTTAGGGGGGAGTCCCCAGTAAAGTTTCCATCTGCCGCACCTCATAAAATAAGAAGACGATCTCGCGAAGCGTAATCTCACGTTCGTTGGATAGACTTAACATAGTCGCCACTGAACTTTATTTATTCCCAAGAGGGAAAGAGGAAATATCGATAAAACCCTAAAAGAACGACAATGATTATGGTCATTGCAACCAAATCAGGGTTCTGGAGTCAATTATGCAAGAGGAATGTATTAACACCCCTCACGCCTATTGTACTCAACGAGAACCATTTGGTTAGTTGTGCGCATTAGTGTTAGCTTAGAAATGTTAGGCTTCTCATGTTATTAAAAGGGAAAAGGATAATACAAATAGGTTTTTTTTATTAGGGTGTGTTGCGGTAAGAATCGGATATCAAGCTATTGAATTAACTTGAATCATAAATAATGAAGTTCACCACCGAGCTTTGATTTATCCAAAGGAAAGGGTAAAGATCGAAGAAAACTCTAAGTGCGCCTTGTAACAACACAACTAAAAGATCTAAGGTTCGGGGGGTTGGTTATACCTAGGGAAGGTGTTAGCACCCTAAGTATCTGTAGTACTCTACAGGAACCTCTTGTTAGTATTTGTGTTATGCTAAAGTTGTTTCCTAAGGGAAATATGATAAGGTAAAGGTCTAAAGTATATACAAAATATGTACAAAGTATGCTCTCCAAGACATCGCATCTCGTGCCTACGTATCCTGACGGGAATGGAATTAGAGCAACCGCAGTTCTCCTCAATAGGGGTGAGGAACTCTTGAATGTGGTCAAGGTTCCAAAGGAAAAAGAGAAAAATTTTGCGGTGAGACACCTACATAGAATGCGGCGACTCTAAACTAAGATTAGGTTAAACGGGAAAGTAGGTGCCCATGGCAGAACAACCTAAACAGAGTACGGTGACTCTAATCCTAAGGTTAGGATAAAGGGTAAGGACCTAAGGTTAGGTTAAGTATGACATGGCAGTCAACAAGGGAGATCCTTTTCTTTGGAATGAAGCATAAGAAAATGAGGGACAAAGAGATGAACCTCTCGTATCAAGTGTAAGAGAAAAAGCAATATATACAGTAAATACTCAAACAAGTCAAAAACTCAAAATATAGGACATCAAAATCAGGATTTAATCATAGCCAAATGCATCAAGAATTAAATTCAATATGAACATCAAGTCATGAAATCGAATCGGGCGACAAATAATTATTAATTAGCTTAAATATAAATATTTAATAAAATTAATTAATAATTGAATTAATCAATATTAAATAAAAATAATTAAATCAATTAACAATCATAACATTTTTTTTTGATATTTTAATATACAAATCAATAACTAGAAATAAAATGCTAAAATGAGTAATTAGAATATTTTTTGGTCTTTTTCAATATCACAAAAATAAATAAATAAACAAATAAATAAAATCAAAACATTTTTTTTTTATTTTTACATTTTAATATTTAATACTAAATAGTTTAAACTAAAAAATGAAAATATTAAAATAAAATATTAAAATGTTTTTGGTTATTTTTAATATTTAATAAGTAACTAACTAAATTATAAATGAGAATGAAAAAAATGTTATTTTTTTAATATATTATAAAAAAAAATCAATTAAAAGAATGGAAGAGATTAAAAGTATAAATTTGGTATTTATTT
This sequence comes from Lathyrus sativus, assembly GCA_963859935.3. NCBI lineage: Eukaryota > Viridiplantae > Streptophyta > Magnoliopsida > Fabales > Fabaceae > Lathyrus > Lathyrus sativus. The sequence goes on from OZ012739.1 coordinate 604,714,563, forward strand.
TTTATATTTTTTTTAAAGGACGTGAGTGGAGATATATTTCTCCAGATTTTAAATATAATGCACCAAACATTGAATCATGAAGTTGAATTAATAAAAAGCCTACATTGACTCTCAGTGTGTCTATGTCATTATGCTTCAAACAAATTTTCCATGCAACTATGTATCATCACGCTTCAAACAAATTAAAAAACAACACCTAAAACATGCTGATGTATATTATCATTATTACGAAATCAAAAGCCCAACGACACATAAAAAATTGGCAATACATCACATGAACATAACACAAACTAAGAAACTAAGGTAATCGAAACGTAAGTCGGTACAAACAACCAACATAAAAGGTAAAACAACAATCCAAACACATAATTAACAATGCACAATACTAATAGTTCACATCAATTTTCAAAAGGGAAATACACAAAATGAAGTAACAGTTGCAGCAAGCATTAAAAATTTGAAAGAAACAAAACGCATACCGTAACCGAGTCCGAGTAAAGCCGAGCTGCAGTAGTAGATGGAAATGAACTCGAAGTTGTGATGATGGCGATTGTTGGCGAAAAATGAGTTGGGGTGTTGTTAGATGCCAAACTTTACTTATTTGATCTATCAAATGTTGACATCTTTCGTTCTTTTTGTAGAGAAAATGATTAGAATCATTCTTGTTTTTGATGATATGCTTCATCATGTGAAAATGTCTTGATTACTTTAATTTGTATGCTATTGTGCAGGAATTAGGCATGAAAATATGAAGAGTAAGATACGAAAATTGTGACAAGGAAACCAAGTCAGTATGAAAACATCAACAAGTTCGCACAACAAACTTGTTAGCGAATCTGCCCAGAAAAAACATCAACAAGTTCGCACAGCGGACTTGCCAGCGAAGACCTTGGAGAGCATGATACTGTTCATACAGAAAGAAAAGGGACCTAAGTTCGCTGTGTGAAGGAGCTAGCGAAGAGTTTGTTGGAGCGAAGAAGAAGCGAATGCCTAGCGAACACCCCTAGACTTGAGGCAGTAAGTATTCGAACAAGAATTCGATGTGCGAAGTTTGCAGCGAAGCCTTCGCACTGCGAAGGATTCTTCGCACATCGAACATGTGGAAATAGCTCAGGGGCGTCTTCACTGTACACTAGCATTTCAACTGCCATTTTTCATTGTTCGCTAGGCGAACATTATATTCGCAGTTCGAACATGACAGCTCAACAACATGTCTATAAGTAGTATGTTGTACTTTTTGCAAAAATATCTTTTTTCTTGTACCTTTTCTAGTTTGAGATTTTTCAGAGCAAAAACCCTAGTTTCTCCATTTTCATCATCTCTTAGCCATCTTTCACAAAAAGAAGGTGGAATCCCATCCAATCTCAATTATTCGACTCGGATGTTGATCAACCTTCTTCTGAAACTTGTTGCTCAATCTATCATGGAAATGGGTGGCTAAAACCCCTCTTTTGTCAAGGTTAGAGGTAGCTAATTCTGATTTTATGTATTCTTCTTAATCTTTTGTATGTGAACAAGGCTTTGATCAATATAGATGATGTTATTTTCTATCTTTTGTTATATTTATGGTTTGGATTGCTTTAGACATGAACTTTTCAAGTCTTGACCTAGTTTCTTCATCTATCAACTATACAAACTCTAGACATATATTTGGAAGTTGATATTATCATACCATAATTTTGACCTGACGTTTTAAATTTTCATTCATCAGACTTTATGTCTACATCGCATCACCTCTATAGCATAACATGTCTTTCATCACGCATACTGCCTAAAATGTCAGCCAGAATAAATTTATCGGATTTACAGTCGAATTAGTCAAACTGAAAGTCAACTGTGCGAAAAAATCACTGGACAGAAAGTTTCAAAATTGAGCTTGCAGATGTTATTTATTTTAATTTACGTTTCGCGTAGTTTAATCAGGCGTGCTCGTTTTAATTTTTGATGACTTTTCGGCCATGTTTTGATCGGTTAGATCATTTTTAACCATCAAGATTTATTTCAAAATTTGACAAAACGCTATATTTTTCCAAGTCGTTTGTTCTGCGTTGATAATTTTTGTGAATTCATTTTTAATTTTTAAGCACTTCGATACCAATCCGATTACACGTTTTTAATCGGTTTATATTTTTTAGTCATTAGTCCTTTTATTTAATAGCTTAATTAGATTTTAATGTATTTTGTTTTTATTTTCTTTATTTTTAATAGTTAATACTTGTTTTTTTAATCTATTTCTAGGAAACTTGTTTGCTAAGATTTAAAAAGTATTTTTGGTATTTGCTTCTTTTAAAAATTATCCTAGTATATCTACTTAGCATGAGAAAGAGAGGACCGGGACCAGCCGCACCATCCTCTCACCATCAACGTTACTTTTAACATACTCTCAACAACAACCTACTGTTATCTCATATAACAAAACCATGCCCATGTTACACTCAAATACTCATTCCATTCATTCATATTGAAGCTAAATCACAAACCATTGAATCTTCTACTTTTATTATTATTTACATTGAACCAACTCCATATTTCATTCTATTATACTACCTTTTTTAGTTTTTAAATATATATTATACGTTAGTTTTATTTAGATTTGTTATACATATTGTATTGTTTTTTTCCTTTTATTTTTTTTATATAATTTTTATATATAGTGTTTTTTTATATAGTTTCATATATATATATATATATATATATATATATATATATATATATATATATATATATATATATATATATATATATATATATATATATATATATATATATATATATATATATATATATATATATATATATATATATATATATATATATATATATATATATATATATATATATATATATATATATATATATATATATATATATATATATATATATATATATATATATATATATATATATATATATATATATATAGTCTTTACATAGTTTTTTATATTGTTTTTTTTATATAGTTTTATATAATTTTTTTGTGGTGGAATGATGAGCTTAGTGTTAAGCCCAAGCGATTTACACTTTTTGTTCACATTTGCATACCCTTTATTTTAGTAATGCAACCCCGTCTCTTTTTATTAATTTTTGTTGTTGAAAGAATGATTTCACCATTTATTTTTTGTTTTTTTTCCTAAACTTTAGTTAGCTTTTGATTTCGCTTTACTTTTGGGTCGATGGCGAGACCTCCAAAAATCATTATTAGTCAAATTATTGATAAATAATGATAAATTTGAGATCAATTACTTTTTCGCTTCTCATTTTCTTCTCTATCTCGACTTTATTTCATTTTTCGATCTATGTAGTCTTTCGATTCACGAACGTTAATTTTCGAAGTTGTTAACCTTCATTATTTCAAATCTGTAGAAAATGATCATTTGAATCATTTTTCTATACTTTGGAATCGTGAGAGGTTACCCTCGATTAATTAACACGAGTTTGTGATTAAGACGAGATCCCACTCTTTTTGGTCTGTGCGACACGGTTAAATTGGAGAATGTTCCTCAATATCATTTCTCTAATTTGTTCTTAGCACAGATATCAATTTACGCGACCTCTTATAGTTTGACTTTCATCATAAGTCGAGCTACGACGGTTTAGCGTTACATTTCGTCTCGATTCAGTTCATAAATCGACTAACCACTAATTTTACTTTCCGTTAATATACAACTGCTTTATTTTCAGTCAATATTATCTTTATTCTATTATCTTGTTCCTATTATCTTGTTCATATACTTGTTAGCATTTATCTTGATATATTATTGTGAATATTATCTTGTTTATATTGTTATATATCTTGTATATTATTCATATCTTGTTCATATTCATATCATATTCATTTGTTCATCCTATTCACATTCAAAACACCTAACAACTATCGAAATCATAAAATCCTAAATTGGTGGACTGTTGGTTGTTTGTCCGAGTGACGGATCATTGGACTTTGTCAGAAACCCTAGCTTGGAATATTATCCGACTTTTGCTCAAGGCTTAGTTTAACACATTACACACACACGGCTTCCTCTTGGGCTACCTAACAATGAGACCTTTTATTTCGTGCAATCCCGTGTAATTTACATGTATCGGTGTACACTTTCGTATTTCTTTGATTGTGGTTTATCTTGTAAGAGCACCCCTAGGGACTAGCGTAGATTAAACTGTTTTCAAACTAATTCTTGATTCGTCGTCGAGCCATATTCAAATACCCCTCTATAAGTCGAGTGCTCGTCAGCATTCGCCATCAACCTATTACACACGATTTCACATTTCATCGTGATTTCGATATTAGGAGCACCCCTAAAGACTAGTATCGTTTCTCATAAACTAACCCTTGATTCGTCGTCAAGCCAGTTCCATTTTTAAACCCATTTTCCATTCCACCACGGTTTTGCACGCAAATACAAGTTAAAACCCTTGATCCAACGTCAAACGGATTTTCTCAACAAACTATCAAACCAATTAACAACTATCCAATTCTTTTCAAAATGAAAGGAGGGAGAGTCAAGTCTTTGACTCTGTCTCCCGATTACTTGGGCCCGAGAATCCTTTCTTAAGTTTCAAGTAATCGACATTCGAAACCAGTTCACCACCTTTTCTTTTCAAAACTTTCCTACTTTTCTGTTTGTCTTCTTAAGTCTAAAAACCTTGGTCTTGTGCCAAGTGCATTTTCGAAATTCCTTTCTTAATAAACTTGGATGGTTGTGGAGTGGTTAGGCGAATTCCTTGTCCTATCCCGAGTGCTTGACATTACCTTTAGGGTTCACTGTCGTAAAACACTTACCATTCAAGATCAAAACACCTTTAATAAGAGAATGAAGTTCTCTTTGTATTAAACTAAAGAGAGAGGATTGAGTGAAGACTTCTTCCTCTCCGAGTGTCAGGATACTCACTTTAGAGTGTGTGGTATCGATACTCGTCTTTCAATATGAAGACGTGACTATATTCGCCATACCATTTTCAAAATAAATATTTTGAGATAAAGAATTGGGTACCACCCGCAAGGGGTTACTATCCGAGGGCCTATTTCACCCTTAAAAATAACTTCCACAAATCAAATGTGACATCTTGCCTTGATGGCGAATATTATCTCTTTTCAAAAGGATATGTTACGTCCGTTCTACCGCAAACAAGTAAAGCCTAAGACTCCACTAGCGAGCTGCAATACACCTAACTACTAGAATGCGTACGTTAGCATCATCCACAAAAATACTAGTTAACCGTAGGCCGAACTACGACTGCTTTGATTTTTCACTTCTTTTAAGTGAAGATACGAAGGCACAAGGGCCCCAGTCCTTGTCGAGCGCACTTCCATCTTTTTCATGCGTAGTCCTCCGAACTATGTTGACTCTGACTTTCTCATACCCGTTGTGAATACGTAGGCATAGGACCGCGAAGTCCTACCGAGTCTCTTCCCCCCTTCCACCTTCTCTTTTCTCTCAATCTTTGTCTTTAACTCTTCTCTGTCCCTCTTAGAACAATCTTAGTAAGCAATATCCTTTAGCAGACATCCTTACACATGATACAAGTGAATGGTTCCCATCGAGTACGATGGATGTGGAGTGTGTTAATAGCTTCCCTTCGCATAACCGGCTTCCGAACCCTTTCTCTTGGCTGCGAGACCATCTTATCCATTTTCTTTTTGGGGTTTTCTCGATGTTTTCCCTTCCCCTTTTGGGATAAATAAAGTTCGATGGCGACTCTCCTGTTTTCCTCTTTCGCCTCTCCGTCGTTGCATTTTTCGAGTAGCGACAAATATTCGTTTGTATTGATCTTAATGATTATTGTTTCGAGTGTTATTTAGAGAGATCATTTAACGGTCGAAACAGTAACATTCACGAAATCGCTTTAGAGATGAACGTTTTTGAGAGGATACGCGGTTATGTTGGTTAAACCTGAGTTCACATATTTAATTGGTTGGATACGTTTATGACGGATTAGTGAACCCTAATCTTGGCATGCTTTTTATCAAACTAAAACCAAATTTTACTTTGTTTTATTTCTTACAAACTCTTGATACAAAATAGAAACCATTTAAAAAAAACCCCTTCTTAAATCATTAAACCATTGAAAGACAATCATCAAATATTCTCATCAATCCCTGTGGATACGATAAAACACTGCCGAAAATACTTCTAACAGGTGCTGCGAGTGAAGTTGATGAAGTCTTTGAATAAGGGAGTGTAGTGGCGAAATTTATGTGTGATAATGTAATAAATGAGCAGGGTAAGTGAGAAGGCTTGTCGAGCTGATGAAAATGCCGATGGGATTATTCTAATGGTGAGAAAGATGGAAGTATCATGGCTGGATTTGAAGCTTTGTTGGAGTTTGGTGGGATGTAGGGAAAAAGCCAGAAAGGTTGGTTTTATGAGAAGTGAAGTTAGAGATGAAGATGAACGTTTCAAGGTTGTGGGAAGATATTGTATCATGAGCAGTGACAACAGAGGAGTAAAGGTTAGTAAAGGAAGTCAAAGCTGTGGAGGTTTTTATTTTTAGTTTTTATGAGGCGGAAAAGGCATTAAATGATGCATGTGCTCTTTTTTCTTTTTATTCAAATAAAAAAACAACAAGTGAGTGGTGTGTCCTCAAGTAGCAAATGGTTGGGTAGCCTTTATTAACGCTATTGTTTTTTCTCTTTGTAATTGAAACGAGGGAAGGGCAGATATGGGGACTGATGGAATCTTCGAGGGAGGTAGCAGATGAGTGGTGGTGACGTTACCATCTCATGAAGTCTACATTTTGAATAAAAAGAGAGAATTGTGGATCCGCGTGCATGCATACATGTATTATTTCATAAAAATGGGAACAAAACAAAATGTCTTTTATAAACTTGTTAATTAAGGATTGTCTAAAATTGATAAAAAAAACAAGAAATACAAAATATTAATAAAAAAATATTAAATAGGATTAAAATATTATTATTTACAAATAAAAATCTAAAATAAAAACTTACTAATAAAAGTGAAAATTAATTGAAAATAGAAATAAAAAACGATAAAAAATGAATAATTGGACCGATATCGAAGTGTTCAAAAAATAAAAATGAATACACCGAAATGATCAGCGCTAAATAAACGACTCAGGAAAATACATCGTTTCGTCAAATTTTGAAATAAATTTTACCGTTAAAATAACTTAAACTATCAAAAAATGCGACCGAAAAGTAGTCGAAAAATTCAAATGAGCACGCCAGGCTAAATTATGCGAGACGCAGATTAATTTGACTGACGTTTGCAAGCTCGATTTTAAAAAAATTTCGTCCACTGGTTTTATGCACAGTTGACTTTTAGTTTCGACCGATTCGACTGTAAATCCAACAAACTTATTTCAGCTGATAAATTGGGTATGATGCAAGATGATTGACTTAAAATGATATGCGAAAGATCAAAGAATCTGAGGGTAAATTTTGGGGTATGACAGGGTGCCTGGCGAGACTTTGAATCTCACTTTGAGTTATCTTCGGGTGCAATAGAGAACTCAAGGCTTATGTAGTTCTAGGTAGAAAATGTTTATTTGTTGGTTGATTTTAGCGAAAGCCATTGTGTCACAATCGACGGAAAACATTACTTACCCAAAACAGGTGAGGAACAGGCATTTGTATCATATTTAATGAATTTCTAGATATCAACATTCACAGGAAAACGCCATTTATCTCAACTCACACGATTGTGGATGAAGCATTGTTTTTGTATCGTCTCGAGACAAAATACCTCTCATTTGAAAAGATTTTGAAAGATTGTGCCAAGAGGCATAAAACTTTGAATGTGTTTGATGTATTTTTTTGTTTGTTTGAAAGATGAAGATTTATGACTTGCAAGCTCTTACAACTTGGGTCTAATACTCAGGACTACGACTGGATGTTTAACCCAATTAGTCTTTTTCTTTCAATTTTGTTATGAAAATGATCAAAGTTGTTAATTATTAGTCATTTCTTATTTGCTTGAGAAAAGAAATTTTACGTTGGATCAAGATTTTATTTGTGGTTATAAGAAGTGGTTTTTAGAGTTTGAAAATGATTGAATGTGAAATGTTTGAAATTGATGGTGACAACTTAGTCTAGACCAAGTGCTTTTCTAAAAATGAAACTTGGTGTTGACCAAGTATTTTTGTTTTTGAAAGGTTGATTTTTTTATTCATTTTTGTTAATTATCTAACTAATGGAAGCATACAAATAATAAAATTACAAACAAATGATGAGGGATACATTTTGTCAATGAGGATTAAGAAAGTGATTAAAATACAATCCATCAAACAAGTAAATGCAAACACACAAAAAGAAAACAACTCATTGTAAAAAGGCCTATCATTAAGGCACATGACCGAAATAACCTAATTCATTGTAAGAACGCCCAAGAGTAAGTCACAAGACTGAAATAAACCGAAATCATTGTAAGAAACCCCAAGAGTAAGGCACGGGACCGAAAATAAACTGAAATCAAAAGCAACTGAATTTAGCTCGGAGCAACCAAATTTATGCGTCCAAATGCTGTTTGAATGCTAAATTAGTTTTAAACTTCTGAAATCGTAACGCAATGAAATCGATTCAACAATTAATCAAATAATATATTTCCCTTTTTTATAAAAATAATTATAACTAATTAAAAAATCAAATAAGTAATTACTAAATTAAATCAATCAAAACGAAAAAAAGAAAAAAAGATCAAGGGTGCATACAAGCCTATAAGGGTTTAAATATCAATTTAACATGGGTCAAAACCAATATCATATAAACCTTAATTTAATAATAATAATAATAATAATAATAATAATAATAATAATAATAATAATAATAATAATAATAATACAAAAATATTTAAATAAAAAAAATAAGGACTTGCGCTTGCGCTGGCTTCCTGTTGTTGATAATTTTAAAAATAAAACAAAAAGATTTAATAAAATGAATTAAAACAAAAAGATTATAAAATCTCCCTCTCATGTATCTCTGCAGAAAAAAAAACAAATAATGCAAAGTCCTCTCAAACCCCTTTTTCATGCACATTTAAGAGTAGGGGCGACCGTCCGTCCCGACGATGGCAGCTCCCCTAGATAAACCTCTCTCACCTTATTACTCTCTCCTTTTCTCAATCTTGCTCTCAAAAACATATAAATAAATTTAAACTATACACAAAATTGAAACAAAACAAAAACGCCATTAGACAGACTTACATGTGGTGATAGTTAAGAGGTTAACACAGAATACTTATGAAGGAACTTAGCATTGAGTAAGCAATGTGAATAGTTACCAGAGTGGTGTGATCATCCATGTATGGTGGTCACGATTTTATGTTGACTATGTGATTAAAGGAAATGGTGTTTTTATTTTTAGAAGAAGAAGAATAAAAAATGGAGACTGAAAGAAATGTGAAGAGGAGAAAAAAGTGGATCTATAATGTTATGAAGACAAAAAAATTCGTTATCTTTTCCTTCCTGTAGGCTAAGGTCTCTTTTTTTTTTTTTCTTAAAATGGAAAACATATGTTATCCTCATTAGTACGCCATTGGATGATTTTTATTGGTCTCTCTCCTCAAATTTCAGCAACGCAAATATATATGTGATTTTTATTGGTTTCTCTCCTCAAATTTCAACAAACTAAATTAAATAAAATTAGACCACTTTAAATAATCAAACATTGAATCGAAACAAAAGTATAAAAAAATCTATTTAATTATTTCAAATATATTGATAAAAAATAAAAATAAACAAACTCAAAATGAATAAAAGTCGGGCGCAAAAGTGTTCAAAAACTTAAACTGAACGCACAAAAATGATCAGTGTGAAATGAACTTCTTGGAAACATACATGTTTTCATCAAATTTTAAAATAAAAATTGACCAGTTAAAAGAGCTGAAACTAATCAATGTGCGACCAAAAATGTAGCTGATAAAATAAAATGACCATGCCAGGTTAAACTACGTGAACCATAAATTAATAAAATTAACATTTGCAAACTCGATTTTGATATTTTTTACCCGCTATTTTCTTGTACATTTGAAAATTAGTTTGATCGGTCTGTCAGTAAATTCAAAAATTTATTCTGGTAGACATTTTAGGCATTATGCGAGATGAAATGCATATTTTGCTATGCAGATGATGCAAATGTCATGATGCATGTATGGATTTATTAAATGAGAGGCAAAATTGGGGTATGACAATATCTCTTCCGTAAGAAGTTTTTGTTTGCGCTCAAAATTAATCCTGTTAAAAGCTTTGTTTGGGGGATTTAGTATTAAGTTGCCATTTGATTCCTGAGTTGAGACACTTAAGGAAAGAATCTCTTTTTTTAGATAATCAATGAAAAATATTCTAATTGGTTCTTGAACTCATCCTAATGTAAAATATCTACTTGGTTTAAGACCAGTCCAGTGTAAAATATTGGTTCGATTCGTGGTCAGCCCGTATGAAACCCTAGTTCGGTTCAGAGGATAGTTAGTTCAAAACTCCACATTGGTTTGAGATAAGTATGTATAAAATCCCAATTTATCTTGGGGACTAACCGCTCAAAATTTTTGTTCGTGTTTGGAAGGAAGACTAACCGTTTCAGCCCATTGTTTGTTGTTTGGTTGGAAGTGAACCTGAAACTTCATTTTTCCTTGTAAAACTTGGTTTGTGAACTTAACCTACTAAAACCTCATAAGATTATTAGATAAACCTAAAATTAAGTCTTTAGGAGAGTAGTTGGTCACTTCTTTTAGACGGGTCCTCTATAAATCTTGGTGTCATCTCCTTTTCGTTATCTCTTTACTTTACACATATTTTCTTTACCTTATTTTTTAGCTTCTATATTCAAACGTTTTCTTTAAAATGTTTTTGAACTTTGATTTAGAATTTTTTTTTTTAAATAGTTGATTCTTAAACCCACATAATTCACCCTCTCTTATGTGTGGAATCACATGTTTAACACTTTCCTCTATGCGCCTTATGCTTGGGAGATTGCGTACATTCAGGATTAACTCTCTAAAGAATTACTCCTCTTTAGGCCATGTGTTTTAGGAATTGTGTATATTCTAGATTTCCCCTCTAAACTACTTAACTCTTATGGGCCTTATGCCTATGATTAAGGGACTATGTACATTTTGGATTCTCCATCTAAAGCACTTCTCCCCGTTGGGCCTTAAGCTTGAGGGGCTATGTACATTATATACTCTCCCTTTAAAGCCCTTCGCTCCTTTTGGGACTCATGCTTAAGGGACTGTGTACATTCTGGTATCCCTGTGGATCAAATGTGAATTCAGGCTTTGGATAACGAGGTCGATGAGATATTACGAGTATAGGCATATCTTTAGGTCAAGAACGACAAATCCTTCATATGATAGAAGAATCTTTCTAGAGGCGCGATCTTATAGACTAGTTAATAGCCATAAAAGGTCATCAAAGGAAAAAAGGACATGGTAGTTGATCTATATTGAATGACCTCTAATAGACAAGGGACATGGGAATTTATGGCTCATCAAAATCTCTTATGGAGGATAAGTCCGAAAGATAGTATATGAAACCTATATAGAATGAAGCATATTCCACATGCACAACTTGTAACTAGAACAATTTTATGATCCTGTCCGGCTTAGCTCCGGTAGTGTAACACCCAGGAATTCCATAGTTAAATTCCTTAACTTAACATGATTACTAATTCCATTAAATTAGAAATTCATATCACCTCTAAAAATTTAACATGAGAAGCATGAGGGTCAAGAGAGGAAAGAAGGGAATCGTTAAAGGCATTTAGGTATTTTCTTCAAATGAATACAATAACCCAAAGTGAAGCATGTTCCCTCACTTTTGCCTTGCGTTGCAGTGAGAATCGCGATATCAAGCTATTGATTAACTTGAATCTTTAATTCTTAGATTACAATCGGACTTTAATTTATCCAAAGGAAAGGTCTAAAGAAGGAAAAACCCTTTTCGCGATGTAACAACAACGCTAAGAGATTCGGGGATCGGGGGTTGGTTATGCCTAGGGTAGGTATTTCACATCCTAGACATCTGTAGTACTCTACAGGAACCTTTTGTTTGATTGCATGAGTTGATAAATGTTTTCTAAGGTTTGGGATTGGGTAAAAGGTGTAGGTTAAAACCTAAAGATAGTTTCTAAGTTTGCTCGCAAAGACGTCACGTCCTCTGCTTACGTATCCTAACTAGGATAGAATCAGAGCAATCGTAGTTCACCTCACTAGGGTTGAAGAACACTTGATTATGATCAAGGTTCAAAGGGGAAAAAACATGACAATGCTTGTATAGAGTTTAACAAATCTCTCTAAATCTATGTTATAACACTCAAAAGGGGAGTAAGTAATCATTACTATGATTCTTACATAGAGTTTACAAACTTTATCCTAGGGTTCTAGTTGAAGAACACTCCTAGTGAAGGTGGTTCTTTTAGACTTAAGGCAAAGTCTAATGGCTTATATGTTCTAACTTAACTAAGCTAGGGTTTAAGATGACTTCAGAAAGTCAAGGGAGGGTAATGAACTATCCAATGACACAAGGGTCAATGGAGAGACTTTTCCTTTGGTAGGAGAGAGAGAGAGAGAGAGAGAGAGAGAGAGAGAGAGAGAGAGAGAGAGAGAGACAACTTGGATGAGAACTAAAAAGTTCCATCACTTGGGGAGGAAATACTTAACGAAGCAAATAAACAATTAAGCAAGAGGAACAAGATTATAATCAAGTAAGCATGCATATTACAATAAGCAAGGATCAAATAATACCAATGGTTACAACCGATAATCAAACATCTTAACAAAGATGGAAGTAACAACCCCAAAGCCATATTATCAAATATGAAACACATCAACCATACAAATAAGTTACAACTTAAAAATGATCATGTTATAAGTTCAAATGTAACAACAATTAGGCATTGATGACAATCAAGTACACAAGGACTGATCACAACAGTTCAATTCAAGACTTTAGGAAAGGAACAATAATTCCTGGTAACCACCAACAAGAAAATGAAATCTCAACATGTTAACAAACATAAAGAAATCAAATACCAATAAATCTCACAAGATAAAATAAGCATGGCATAAGGGAAATTTAATCGAAACGCATGGTAACGACCTAGAACGAATCTACTAACAAGTAGGCAAAAAGCATTGTAAAATCAAGCAACTATGAGATTACAATCCATTTAATATAACTAGACATCACAATGAAAAATTTGCAAAAAGAACGGGTTGAAAATAATAAACGATGAATAAGTTACGAAATTTGAGGTTTGATTGATTTTATGAAAATAAAAATAACAAGCACATAAAAAAGTGGCATGGGTGGGGATTGAACCCATGCCCTTGTGTTTACAAACACAGAACCACAACCACTAAAGCACCATGCGCGCGCTGTAAGGAAAGTGGAAGCAAGGCAGAAAATAAATTCAATCACAATTGGAAAATAAAATGCCCAAAAAGGGTTGATCCCAAGGATCGAACCCATGGCTGGTAAGTGAAAGGGGAGAATGCACGCAAGTTGATTACCACTGGGGTGGTTGTACATCCAAGTACAAAGCCATCCCAAATAAAATATAAACTTAAAAAGAGTGAGTTTTCTGGGCAAGCTTGAGGCAAAAACAAAGCAATTTTTCAAAAGGCGTTTCAATGCTAACTTGCTCAATTCTCCACCAATTTTAACAAACTTTAGGTCTAACTTGGGTAGAATTGAACAAGGATCATGATGGTAGTGTTAATTTTTCAAGATCATGCACACAAATAAAAATTTGACTATAGATGCAGATGGGAGTTTATGTGTTGCATTTTGAGTTCAATAGATCAAGACAGATGCAATTATTGGTAGAAACTGGTTTGAGCAAATTCCAAATATGACATTGAATGAGCTTTAACAAGCACTTTGGTTTAAAACACAACAGAACCTGAAATGGCAAGTGAGTTGCAAGGAGTGAAGTTTTCCACACTAGCTTTTATGCATAGATACTGTTAGAACAAGTGATGCAATGATAATACAAAAAATCAACAATCTAAAACTGCCACTGCTCCACAAGCTTAAGCCAAAGAATGCAATGAGCTCACATTAGATCAGTCAATATCACCAAGGCAATGTTCAACCCCATTGGTTTACCAATTCTGTTCCAAACAGAAATTTCTCATATGGCCAACAAATCCAAATCAAACACCAAACAGCCCTATCACCTGCTAGCAACTACCCTTGAATTGACAACCCCACCTCACAATAGTTTCTGGACAGCATATTGATTGATCATAACAATGTCATCACTCATATATTATACCTCACACCTTGACAATTTGGCCTGACCAAACATATTGAGTTTGCAACTTACAAATTGAAAATGTTAAGCCACAAACAAACCTTTCTTTCAGAAATAAAGACAAACAAACAACCTTGTTTAAAAATAGGTAGGAAACCAAATTGCATTACAATGCTAGCAAACACCAGTGTATGGACTCTATGATAATTAAAAGACATTTCAAAAGTGAGTGGTCACATCCTGAGCAAATCAAACTCAAAGAACAGTCTAGCAACAATGCTACAACCTTATAACACAGTCCAAGCCCCAAGACTGCTCAAAGCACCCTTGCAGTCACAACTCAAAAAAGGCATCAAACAAAGACATCAAGACTTAGAAAACACAACACCATATCAAATCAAGCATGTATTCATGAAAAGCAAGTTTGGCCACCATGTGCATAAACAAAATAGTGTTAATTATCAAGAATCAGGATGTGCTTCAACATCCTATGAATCATTTCAGCAATGCTTTTAAGCAACCAAAAACAGCAGTCACCACTTCAATGGAAAAATGGAGAAACCAAACTTAAAACAGTTGTAACAAACAAAGAAGTAAACTCAAACTTCAAAGCAGAAAACTGATGAAATGATGGCACTCAAATTCATTCAAAAAAAATTGTTCTATTCCCACATGATAGGCAGTTGCTGTAGGACATATTTTCATAGAGAGAGGCGTGTTTTCAAATGGTGAGGTTTTTGAGCCAAAACAATAACACACACACATTTCAAATATGATAACAGGTGAGATTTAACTCAAAATCTAGGCATATGCAAACAGAAAAGCAACTTGGTATGTTCATGGTAGATTTTGCTTTAAAAATGCATTTTTCAAGGGAGATGAAGAATTAGGTAAGAATGGATCCAATAAACAATGTGTACACATCAAAATCATGATAAGGATAGAGATCATGCATAGAAATCAAGCTTATTGTAGCTGCCACAGAAATTGACATGTTGGTGGTAAGAAAAAGTTGTTTTGAAACAGGTTTTGGTACAACAGGGCATTTTTAAGGTAATGAGTTTTTATGAGGAAGCAAATATCATACACATACTATAAATATGCTAACAAATGAGATCAAACTCAAGAAATGGATCAAAACAATACCAAATAGAATATGGCCTTGTGAAACTCAAGAAAATGCAAAATATCAATTCATGTAGGCAACAAACAAGTTCATGACAGTTAGGATGATGGAGCATCACATACAAGTTTCAAATAAGTAGAACATTGATTCTAGATACATGGATCAAGTAGAAATCAATTGAAATAGAATATGATATATTGGTTCAAAACATTTTGACAGCAAAACTCATGAAATCTCATAACAAGCCTTAATAAACATATCTCATGTTTTCATCATTTTAACAAACTTAAATGGACAAACCAAATCATATAAACACATATCAACAGTTTGGAACATTTAACACACAACATGTCAAGCACAAACCTCTTAACACCAAACTCATGGTAATGGTAAAAGTGAAATAACATAAGTGTGAGAACAAGTGCCACAATAGATTCAAACATGATCTAGGGCAGGGGGATCTCATGAACAATTCATCCAAATATCACCAATGAACAAGGTTTGACAGTTCTAAAGCAAGCACACAGCATTTCAATGTTGGATTCTTAAAAAACACCACATAGACAAAAACTTTAAAGACAAGTCAAACATGATATCAAAGTGCAATATTTGTAACACATCATCAACATGTCATTCAAAAATGGAACACCTTAACAAAAACAAGTATCATAACCATAAGACATGAGTTCTTGACAAAGAACTAAAATGGGGCAGCAAGACTACATTTCCACAAAATCACTTCAAAATGATAAAACATGATAATGTATGATCAATAAAGAGTTTGAATATCACATACCTCTTATAGACAAGTCTTGAGCAAGCTAAGAAGCTGAGAAACCCAGAGACCTTCTTCCTTGGCAAAGATTTAAAGCTTGCTTCCTCTTGAAGCAATAAACCACTTTTCAAGACAGTTGGAGTTGTGTAGTTTCCAATTGGTTTTTTAGAGTTTGGAAAGTTGAGATATGATGTATATGAGGTGTTGGGAGTGTTGGGATGGTAGGAAATGCCTCAAGTAAGGATTTGGCTTTCAAAGTGCAAGAAAGTCAATATACTAAGGTGTGAAGGTTGACTTTTGTGAAAATGAGGTTTTTGAGTGGTTTGAATGTATGGACACCTTCTACACAATGTTTATGGATTGTGTAGATGGTTTTGAGTGGCTTGGAAATGGTAGAATTGAGTTTGAGCAGAGTTTTGCTCAAGACAGCTTTTTAGTGAAAAATGGAAGTTTTGAAAAATGAGATTCTTGAGGAAATGAAAGAGAGTTGAGAGCTATTGTTTCTCTTGGTTTTGGAGATTTCTCTGGTGTATCTAACATCAATGAGGATGCCTCTATTTATAGTGAAAACAAGAGTGAGGGCAGCTTGGTATTTTGCCGCTTTTTGAGGGAGATTTGTGAAGTTTTTTTGAAAAATCTTGCCAAGATCTCTACACATCAGTTCCATGGACAATTACTGAGCCAAATTCAAGTGAGATGGGAAGGATGGGATGGCTGAAATGAGGCTAGAAGGTAGGGGACTGCAGCTTGCTTGAAAAGTTTCTCTTTCATGCTTTTAAATGATTATTTTAATATCAACTTGTTCCAGGTTGCACATCCCTTCCAATTTCTCTTTTTTTTTCCTGGTGTTTGCATCATCCAACCTTCATAATATCAGAAAGGAGCAAGATCCAATGGCTGAGGGTAGCCCAAGTTGTGAAAATCTGAATTTTGAGAGGTTTGACATAGTGGTTTCAAGTGTTGGCAGTCCTAACTTCCATGGTTCATAACTTTCTGCTCACACATGCTATTGAGGAGTTCTACCACAATTTAGAAAGCTCTTAATTAGCTCTATAACTTTCATGTTTTGTAGATTTCCAAATTCTAGATGGAACTAGATTGAAAAACTCTTCCAAGTTGTTGAAAAAAATCACTTAAAAAGGCTAAATAAGAATTTTTCTAAGTTATTTCCCTTCTTAAAATGAATCTTGTCATAACTCCAAATCTATGCATTTTTTTATCATGGAACACTTTGAGTATTTTGTAGGATTTGCCAAGAGCTTTCCAATGAGCTTTGAACCACTTCATTTGCATGTGTGGTTGATGAGTTATGGTCTTGCCCCTTTCGAAACCCTAATTTACGATTTTTGCAATTACTTCTTAACCCTTGATCCAATGGTCATGAAATTTTATGGGGAGGTGTAATATTACATAAGGAACATTTTTGATTCACATCTTGAAGTCAAATTCCTTATTTTTGAAGAGTTGATGTTTCGGTCAACCGTTCGTTCAATCGGTGACTACCGAGTCGACCGTCGGGGTTCCAGACATTTTGAGGATTTGAAACTCTTTGGATGGACTTTACTAAGTCATAAGCGCTTAATGGACCTTGATCCCACCATTGAAACACCTTTTGAATCAAAAGTCAAACTACAGTTGACCTTTCCTGATCGAAAACCCTAATCGGGCATCTTGAACTGTACTATTCTCAATTCTTGGGTGACCACCTCAAATTGGATTCATACTTGACCCAATGTTGTATTTTTGATCTTGTTTGAAGTTGAATCAATCCAAAATATTGATTGATCAAACCATCGAAGCCTCGATTTTGACGGTACAGAACCCTAATTCATCTGCATCTTGACAAAGATAAACTGGAAATGGGTTAAGGTTAGTTAATCAAATTAATATGATCCTACAATGAAGATGAGGATCTAAGGGGTCAGAATTTGGGGTGCAACAGATGCCCTAATTTAAATATCTTCACTAGATGGTAATGAGAGATGACAATCCTCATAGAATCGCAGTGAAATGTATTTAAATATAGCAAACCAGAAATTTTGTCCCTTAGATCCGATGGTATGCAAAAGGACGAATGCAAATATGCCATGAATCTAAATGATGTTTTATGATGCTTGAATGCAATACACATGCAGACACACGAGCAACTATAAAAGAACGACAATACAACGAGTAACCACTCACGGGGATCCAACACACTAGGGAAAGATTCCAAGCGAAGTAAGCAAGATAGTTCAGACATGACTAAAGATGCTTGTTCAAGGAAATCTTTCACGCAGGAGACACAAATTCCACCAGGGAAGACACATCTTCATTGGGGAAAGGAGATATAAACCTCACTGGGGATAACCAGATGAGGAAGCCCACCGGGGAAGATGACAATTCTTCACTGGGGAAACGAAAGAAAAAAAATGCAAACCACACTGGGGAAGAAACCCAATAGGGAAAGCTTTGCTGGGAAACAAATCCACTGGGGAAGCAAAGCTTCACCGGGGAAAAGACGGAACGAAGACACGATCTCACTAGGGATAACCAGATGAGAAAATTTCCTATAACGAAGAGTTCAAACGGGATCTTCAGGAAAATGTTAGAAACAAGACCGGGCGTGCCGGGGAAGTTAGTATCCACTAATTCTCCGAGACTTGACTGGAAAAGCAAAAGCTTCAACTGGGGAGACTGGTGATGACCAGAATAACAAATAGCTTCAAACAGTGCTAGTTTCCACTAGACTTACTGGGGAGGATGGTGATGACCAATCCAAACTTCGGCTTTCAAAAAGTGCTAAATACCATTAGACTTCATGGGGATATGGTGACAACCAAATCGAAGTTCCAATTTCGAATGGGAATTTCCAAACAACATTGATAAAACACAGGACTTCGGCTGGGGAAGTTGGTAACAATCGACTAGTAACGATTAGCTTTCAAGCAATGCCAGTAACTACTGGACTTAGAGGGGACTGGTGATGACCAAATCAGGATATACCAATAACAATTGGTTCTGGATGATGCTAGTAACCACTAGACTTAACCGGAGAAATTGGTAACGACCGAGTCCAAGGAGACCAATGACCATTGGATTTTCAAAGAGTTTGGTGACGACCAGACCAAAGTGGGGATAACAATCTGATTTTAGCGATGCCAATAAATATTGGACATAGGCCTATTGGTGACGACCAACTCAGGTATACCAATAACAATTGGTTCAGGATACTGCTAGTGAAAACTAGATTTTCCAAACAAGGCTAGTGACCACTAGACTTAGAAAGATTGGTAATAACCGAATCAAGAGGTACCAATAACAATTGGATCTGAAGGTAATACTAGTAACTACTAGATTCAGAAAGACTGGTAATGACCAAATCAAACAGGTACCAATAACCATTGGATTCCAGGAGATGCCAATAATTATTGGACTTTTAGGGAATTTTGGTGACGACCAACTCAAGTACCAATGACCATTGGTTTTAGAAGGCAATACTAGTAACTACTAGATTTTTAGCAAATATTGGTGAAAACCGAATCAAAAGGACTCCAATAACGATTGGTCGGCTTTATAACAGAATCAGTGACGACTAGGTTTGGGAAATTGTTGGTGACGACCAAATCAAGACACCGAACATAATTGGTTCTGAACAGGTGCTAGTGACTACTAGTCTTTCAAAGATTATTGGTGACGACCAAATCAAAGATGAATATTGGTAACAACCGCCCATTTGTGTAAATCGGATACTGCTAGTCACCACTAGCTTCCTAGAGAATATAGGAAACCCCAAGATGTCAACTTCGAAGCGAAATTGCAGCAATAGATCACAGATAAAGGTAACGACCAAAGGATCTCAAAGGCAACAGCCAGACAAACAGAGACCAAAACCACAATGCAAACAAATGCGTATGCTGGTATGATGTTGTATGTAAAATGCAAACCGACCCGCAAGAATAAAGGAAAACAAAACAAGGAAAACACAGAGGGAACTCGTCACGCTGAGTCTCAAAGCTTCAAGTCAGGCGACACTTCCTTCTTGGCGTAGATAACGATCTTTCCATTAATATCCTTGTAATTTTGCAGAGGAGAAATCTTGGCTTAAGAGCCGAAATGGTTGTTGGATGCATATAGTTTGGTCAAAGGTGACAGCAAACTTTCACAACTTTGAGAACTGTGTAATGTTATCAGATTACCTCTAGAACTCTTCAATTGTTGTCAAATTGTGTTTTCTTTTTAAAACAAGACTTAAGTTTTTCAAAACACTTTGCTTTCAAGAAAATTCTTATTAACGAATAAGTGAAATTGCATAATAAAAACAGAGGATCATAACAATGATTGGCCAAAATCTGATTTTATTGATAGACAAGAACTTTACAAAGGGCAAAGCCTCGGGAATTTTATACATTTTGAAAAAATGGCAAACAGAAAAGGTTACAGAATCCCATAATAATCCGGTCCTTTTAACTGTCAGTTCACTTGCTTCTGACAAGGATGACAGACGTTGATCTTTCTTCTGATACCTTGCACAAGACTCTGCCCTGACGTTTGTCAGCTTTCGATTCTTGGACTTCTGTCTTGCTGAAGCACTAGAATCTCCTTTCTAGGTCTTCTGCTTTAGGCATAGTACTTTCTCACTGCATCTGAGTTGATGGGATACTTGAGTTGTTCGCCATCCATGGTCTCAAGAATTAGAGACCCTCCGGAGAAGACAGTCTTTACAATGAAAGGGCCATCGTAGTTGGGCATCCACTTGCCGCGCATATCCTTTTGAGTTGGTAGGATTTTTCTAAGCACAAGCTCTCCTTCCCTATACTCTTTGGGACGAACCTTCTTGTTGAACGCTCTTATCATTCTTTGTTGATAGATCTGACTATGACACATGGCCGTCATTCTTTTCTCATCAATGAGGTTCAATGAGTCGAACCTTTCTTTTATCCATTCGTCTTCATCGAGCTTTGCTTCCGCCAAGATTTTTAAAGAAGGTATTTTGACTTCGATGGGTAGTACAGCGTCCATCCCATATACTAAGGAAAAGGGAGTTGCCCCTGTTGAAGTTCACACTGATGTTCGGTATCCATGTAGAGCAAATGGTAACATCTCGTGCCAATCCTTGTAGGTTATAACCATCTTTTGTACTATCTTCTTGATATTTTTATTTGCAGCCTCAACTGCGCCATTCATCTTGGGTCTGTAAGGAGACGAATTGTGATGTTTGATCTTGAAATCGTCACAGAGTTCCTTCATCATTTTGTTGTTTAGATTCGACCCATTGTCAGTAATGATCTGGTTAGGAATACCGTATCGACAGATGATTTCCCTTTTGATGAAGCGAGCAACCACTTGTTTTGTCACGTTCGTATACGACGCTGCTTCCACCCATTTGGTGAAGTAATCAATTGCAACCAGAATGAAGCGATGATCGTTGGAAGCTTTTGGCTCTATTGCCCCAATCATATCTATGCCCCCATATTGCAAAAGGCCATGGTGATGTCATGACATTGAGAGGATGCGGAGGGACATGCACTTTGTCGGCATAGACTTGGCATTTATGACACTTTCGAGCGAAGAGTATGCAGTCCGTCTCCAAAGTTAACCAAAAGTAGCCTGCCCTTAAGATTTTCTTAGCCATAGTGTGGCCGTTGGCATGGGTGCCGAAGGTTCCCTCATGTACTTCAGTCATTATGAGATTCGCCTCTCTTTCGTCGACACATCGGAGCAGAACCATGTCATGGTTTCTTTTGTACAAGGTACCATTGCTGATGAAGAATTTAACCGACAATCTGTGTATAGCTCTTTTGTTAATTCTAGATGCGTCAGTTGGATATTCTTGATTTTAAAGAAAATTCGTGATGTCATGGAACCACAGTTTCTCATCAGTTTCTTCGTTTATTGTCATGACATATGCAGGTATTGTCCTTCTTTCAATGCGAATTAGAGGCGCCTCGTTAACAAACTGGACCTTCCACATCGATGCCATCATAGCCAGTGCATCAACAATATGATTTTCCGCTCTCGGGACATGCTTGAAGGTAATTTCATCAAAATATTCAGCCATCTCCAAGATATGAATTTTGTAAGGGATCAACTTTTCATCCCTGGTTTCCCATTCTCCTTTGAGTTGCTAGATCACTAAAGCAGAATCACCGATTACTTGCAAGATTTTGATGCGAAGATCGATAGCAGCTTCCAACCCTAAGATGCAGGCTTCATACTCGGCTATGTTGTTCGTACACGAGAAACAAAGTCGGGTTGTGACGGCAGTATACCCTTCAGTTGGATTTTTCAAAACAGCTCTGACACCATGTCCGTTCTTGTTTGATGCTCCATCAAACATCATTTCCCAGCGGGATCCAGGCTCAGGACCTTCTTCTGGACCAGGCTTTGGTTTTGTGCGTTGAATATACATCACATCTTCATCAAGAAAATCAAACTTGAGTGGTTGATAATCCTTCATGGGGTGCTCTGCAAGGTGTTCTGACAAGACACTTCCCTTGATAGATTTTTGAGCCACATACTGAATGTCGTACTCTGATAAGAGCATGTGTCATCTGGCCAATCTTCCTATTTGAGCTGGCTTTTCAAAGATGTACTTGATGGGATCCATCTTAGAAATCAGCATTGTGGTATGACAAATCATGTATTGTCTCAGACGCTTGGCGGCCCATGCTAATGCACAACATGCTTTTTCTAGGGGAGAGTAACGACTCTCGCAATCAGTGAACTTCTTGCTCAGATAGTAGTAGATTGTGTGTTCTTTCTTTCCTGACTCATCAGTCTGACCTAAGACACAGCCCATTGAATCTTCTAGTACTGTCATATACATGAACAAAGGTCTTCCGGGTACAAGAGGAATCAACACAGGAGGCTCTTGTAAATACTGTTTGATTTTCTCAAATGCGGCCTGGAAGTTTTCATTCCATACTACTGTCTGACCCTTCCGTAACAACTTGAAGATCGGCGTGCAAGTAGGAGTCAGATTGGAGATGAACCTGGAGATGTAATTCAGATGTCCGAGGAAGCCTCTGACTTGTTTCCCTGTTTTAGGAGTAGGCATCTCCTGGATTGCTTTAACTTTGTCGGGGTCTACTTCAATTCCTCGTTGACTAATGATGAAACCAAGTAACTTGCCTGAGCGAACTCCGAAGGTGCATTTTGCTGGATTTAACCTTAGTTGATACTTTTGGAGTCTCTCAAATAGCTTCAACAGATGATCCAAGTGGTCTTCCTCACTTTGAGATTTTGCGATCATGTAATCCACATATACTTCAATTTCTTTGTGCATCATATCGTGGAAGAGTGTGACCATGGCCCTTTGGTACGTTGCCCCTGCGTTCTTCAAACCGAAAGGCATGACCTTATAACAATAGGTGCCTCAGGGTCTGATGAAGGTTGTCTTCTCCATGTCAGCTGGATCCATTTTTATCTTGTTATAACCAAAAAATCCGTCCATGAATGAGAATACTGCGAAGCTGGCTGTATTATCCACCAAAGTGTCAATATGTGGTAAAGGGAAATCGTCCTTCGGACTTGCTTTGTTTAAATCCCTGTAATCGACGCACATCTTGACCTTGCCATCCTTCTTTAGGACTGGTACGATGTTTGCCACCCATTCTGGATATTTAGATACCGCTAAAAAGCCTGCATCAATTTGTTTCTTGACTTCGTCTCGGATTTTAAGAGCCATGTCTGGTCTTGACCTGCGAAGTTTTTGTTTGACCGGAGGACACTCTGGCTTCAGGGGGAGCTTGTGCATAACAATGTCGGTATCCAACCCTGGCATGTCTTGGTAAGACCAAGCAAATATGTTGACATAATCTCGGAGGAGTGCTATCAGCCCACTTTTTATCTCTGGCCTCAATGATGCTCTAATCTTGACTTATCTTTTTTCTTCTTCTGACCCCAAGTTGATGACCTCAGTCTGCTCTTTGTATGGCTGGAGATAAACATCTTCGTACTCAGCCATTCTCTTCAACTCTTCTGGGACTTCTAATCCTTCATCATTTTCTTCTTTCGCTTGAAAGGCAGATGAACCACTAGTAGAAGGAGCCGAAGGATCATAGGATTCTGTGGCGGATGGAGGTATTCTGCATGTTTTATTTTTTGGGAACGATTAGACACACACACATTTAGACATGCAGATGAAGGGTTGTTTTTATTTTTCAAAAGATTGTCATTTTTCCTTTTAACAAAAAGAGTGAAAATGATGCGCAAAATAATAAACAAGAGTTTTAACAAAAACACTTTTTCATTCATGATTTTCAAATTGCAAAGTGGCCCAATACAAAATAATTCGAAAGCCTTGGGCAAGACCAGGAATTTTAAAGAAAACACAAAGCTAACAAGCAGAATGAATTACTCTAAAGGTAAAAAGACGGGAATTTCCACAGCCTCCCAGTTGCGCAAAGCTGCTCCTCCCCTAGTTATTAGATGATCTAGATTACCATCCTCATCTTCAGCAATGACGGTGTTGATTTGTATTCTGCCACTGGTAAGTATTTCCTTCAAAGACTTTTTCTTCATCGCGTTTTCCTCTGGCTCGCCTTCTGGAGTTGGTTTGTAACCCAACCCCTATCGATCGTTTTTGACTCGAGCGTTGACTTCGATGATCTCCCCCCATCCCAATAGGATTCCAGCTTTTAGTGCCATCTGGATACTCTGAACAGAGGTGAATGATGGGCTGCGAGTTATGTTCGATTCATCGACTAGAACAGCGTGGGCTATTTCTAGTGCTTGAAAGGTTGTTTCAAGGGAATCTTCGTCAGCTTCGATATACCAGAATGAGGACATGTTGCTTACCATTAAATCCTCCTCTCCATGAACAATGACCAACTGGTTATCCACAACAAACTTCATCTTCTGGTGGAGAGTAGAAGTAACAGCGCCAGCTGCATGGATCCATGGCCTTCCCAGTAAAAAATTGTAGACCGGATTAATATCCATCACCTGGAAGGTGACTTCGAAGATTTGTGGTCCGATCATGATAGGAAGATCAACCTCCCCTATCACAGCTCTCCTAGATCCATCAAATGCCTTCACAATGAGAGAAGTTGGCCTCATGGTAGCACCTTGATAAGCCAGCTTGGCTAGTGTCCTCTTCGGCATTACGTTGAGCGTTGATCCTGTGTCAACAAGAACCCTGGACAGTGTATCTTCTTCACATTTGATCGACACATGTAGAGCACGATTGTGCTTATGTTTCTCAGCTGTCAGATCGTTGTCGTCAAAGCTTAGCGTGTTGCAGGCCGTGATGTTTGCTACAATGGAGTCAAATTGCCCCACTGTAATATCTTTGGTAGCATGGGCTTGTGTCAAGATTTTGAGCAAAGCCTGGCGATGAGCCGGAGAGCTTAAGAGTAAAGCCATGACCGAGATCTTAGATGGTGTTTGATTTAGTTGGTCCACCACCCTGTAATCACTTCGTCTGATGATTCTCAAGAACTCTTCTTCATCATTTTTGACGCTTTCTTTTCCTTTGACCAAAGGCTCTTTAGTGACAACTACCTCTGGAACGGGTTTCGGAGGAACAATAGCTTTTGGAACGGGAATTGTTGGCGGAGGAGCCACATTGTATGTCCGATGTTGGTATATGCGACCACTCCGGGTCATCTTGCTCCCACCGGCAATGTTAGCTACATTTGCTGGCTTCCTTTCTTTGAATATTTCCTCGCACCATGAATGGTCCTGCTTTCGTGTTACAGCCCTTGGGTGAGGTTTGGATCCTCCCCTTGGTTCAAACCTGGCTTGTCCCCTCCAAAATTTCGGGGGTGCATCATCGCGGAATACCGGCTGGATGTTCTTG
The DNA here is from genome assembly GCA_963859935.3 of Lathyrus sativus. NCBI lineage: Eukaryota > Viridiplantae > Streptophyta > Magnoliopsida > Fabales > Fabaceae > Lathyrus > Lathyrus sativus. The sequence continues at coordinate 604,740,457 of OZ012739.1, forward strand.
TAGTTGTTATTGTTGTTATTATTTCTGAACACAGCTCTTTTGTTGGGCTCTTCTGGCATGTTAAACACGGGTTCGATGACTGCCACATCTTCCCCTTTCTTCCTGTGAGCAATCTCTATCATCCCTTGTTCGATCATTGCTCGAATGTCTTTTTTCACAGCGTCACAACCCTCTGGGTTTAGCATGCATTGTTCGCAGTCTTCGTGAGATGTCTTAAGCGCTCATGCCTGAGCAAGACGTTTGTGTAGGTCCGCCAATGGCACCTTGATCTCATCGATAGTGGTGACTGTCTTATCCTCTGGCCCTTCACCTTCTTCAGTAATGGCATTGACTCCACCATGGTTTGGCAGAGGATTATTCTTTACGTTTGGATGATTGTCTTCAAAGGACAGAATTCTTTTTTCAATTAATTCACGAACGAGGTGCTGAAGTGCGAAGCAACCTTCAAGATCATGGCCTGGAGCGTTCTCATGAAATAGACAACGGGCATTGGCGTTATAGTAGAATGGAAGTGGATTGGGTGGAGCGCCCAATTTCCTTGTCTTTATTAAACCTCTTTCTATCAACATGGGGAACATATCGGTGTAGCTCATCGGAATAGGCTGTATTCTTGGTCGATTTGCCTGATAATTCGCCCTTGGAGCCCTGTTTCGAGGCTGTTGATCCTGCGGCTGATGATATTGTTGTTGATTATTGGAGTGATATTGTTGCTGATTGCCGGAATGATATTGGTGTTGATTGCTGGATGCCCCAGGCTGGGGACCCTGCTGTGATGATGATTGAAAAACTGGAGTCACAGCCGCTATATATGATGATGGATGGTACTGCTGGCGATGGCTCCTGGAACTTTGTGCCTTCTTTCTGTATGTTATTGTCGCTACTGCGAAAATCGGCGCCGGCTGACAGAAGAGTCGCCACCGTGCGTTATTTATCCCTCAGAGCGGGAAAGGAAACGCTCGAAGTAAACCTCGCAAAAAAACGGGGAAAAGGTATGGTCATCGCAACCAAAACCTGGGTTCGGGAGTCGGTTACGCAAGGGGAAGGTATTAGCACCCCTCACGTCCATCGTACTCGACGGGATCCACGCTTGCTTGGGTTGTCTAAAGGATGCAAAACAATCTATCTACGGCTGCTAAATCTAAACGGAAGGGAATTGACTCGATAGAGCGTCGCACTCTATGCCTACGTATTCTCAAGAGAGAAAGTCAGAGTCAACGTAGTTCGGGACTACAGGGAAAAATGGCTCGCCAAGACCTCGCCTCTTGTGCCTACGTACTTCCACGTTGCATGGAAGATCAGAGCTTTACGTAGTTCAGACTAACTACGGCTAAACAAAACATTCTCACACAGCAGTGAGAAAAACAACTGGTTTCACAGGGTCGGGAACCTATGGGCAAAACTATGGCTTGGTCTCAAATGCACTCGGGCAAGAGAGAAAAAGGGTTACAATTAGTCGTCAGCGGGAAAGTCTCGATCGCACAACAGCGAGAGAACAAAAGTCAGTTGTTAGTGTGCTCGCTAGGATATCGCATCCTATGCCTACATATCCTCGTCTGGTACGAAGAATCAGAGCAACTGTAGTTCGGCTACTATCGGGACCACAGCTCAAATCTCGTTTTATTAATCTCTGAAAAATGATTACAATGATTGAATACTGAAAAATAAATCTCCTAAGAAATACTATCCTATTCTATCCTGAAAATTGAATGGAAAATAGCCCCCTAACAAATGGGCTTCTAAACTATCCTAAAATCGAAAAATAATCTCTATGGAAATACTAAAAGAAAATGTACTTTAAAAATATTAAATCTACTATAATATTTTTTCCTTCTTTTCCAATCATTTTCTCACATATTTTTCTCTTTATTTTTCTATGTATTTTTCTCTTGAATATTTCTTTCCTTTTCTTTTTTCAAATATTCTTTCCCTTTTATTTCTTTTGCTTTTTCACTATTTATTTTCTTTTCTTCTATTTTTCTTTATAATATCCTTTTTTCCCTTTTTCCTTTTTCATATTTCTTTTTCAACATGCTTTCCAATATTTTTCTCAATATTTTCTTAATGCTTTTTTTCTCTTCTCTTTTTCTCTTTTATTTTTCCTTCACTATATTTTTTTTTATTTCTTTTTCATGAAATTATATGTAAAACACAAAAGAAAAGAAAATAAGGGGAGGGGGTACACAGCTGGGGGGTATACAAGTAAATAAAACAGAATGGGCCCAGCCCAGCAAACCAACCAAAAAAAGCTGGGAGGGGGGTGTGGAATTGAAACGAGGGTGTTGACAGCAACGTGCATTGGGCCCAGCCCATTCATCAGAAAAAAAACGTGTGGGGAGTGTTTGCCCAAAAAATTGATTGGGCTTGGCCCAATCCAGCTGCGAACCCTTCCTCTCCTAGCACCATTCAGAAACCCTAGAATCCTTTCTCTCCTTCCCCGCCGCCGTCAACTTCCTATCTGAGCCTTCTCCGTCTCCTCCGTTCAAACCCCTTCAGCCTCACTCTCAATTATCGTTTTACAACCTTCTCAACAAGGAACAAAATAAAACTGCAAACTGATCACGACCTGGAAACGAGAACTCCATTCCCCTGATGTCTTCGAAACGATCTTTGATGGGGATTTTGGAACAGTTCTGGAAGATTTGACGAGCGAGGATGAAGACGTCGTTGTTGTGGTTGAAAGTCCTTGAAGATTTAGTACGAAATCAAGAGGATGACGAAGTTCTTGTGAGGAAGTTTTCTGGAAGGTTGTTCTCGAATGGTTGAACGGTGAAGGTTAGGTGGAAGACAGTTGAAGCGTGATGAAGCTCTTGAAGCTCCTGGAGATTGTTCGCTGAAATTCTTGCATGCTCTGGTGGTTGGAGATCTTGAAGAGGTCTCGAATCTGGGAAACTGGACCGTGATGTTCTTGATGAAGAGTTCTTCTGGATGTGAATGATAATCGGAGCACGAAGATGGATGATGGTCGTTGCGTTTCTGAAGAATGTGTTGAACATGGTTGAAATCTGGAAACGATGGAGGATTATCTGTTCTTGAAGTTTCTTCTGGAGAAGCTTGAAGGTGAGGATCACGAATGAATCTTGGAGCAAATCTGGAAAAGGTGTGATGAGGGAGATGAACATTGAAGGTTTGAGGGTTTTTTCTGGGTTTGTGAAGTGATGAAGGTTAGGGGAGGAAGATGAATGTTGAAGGTTGGCCGGAATCTGGAATTTTTGGGGTTTCCGGTGAGGCGTGCGGTGGCCGCCGGCCATGCATGCCGGCCGGTGGTGTTTTCAGGCGAGGGTTATGGTGGAGCCACGTGGGGGAGCTAGTGGGGTGGAGAGATGCATGCCCTCCACGTGCGTGGAATGTGGCAGAGAGAGGGAAGGTGCATGCGATGAGGTGGCGTGCGTGTGAGGTGTAGCGTGGGGCCAGCCTCTGCTTCACACGTGGAACCTGGCATTATATACTGACTGGGATTCTGGACACTTCTAGATCCTTCTGGAGAAAACTGGAAAATAGCTGGACATTTTTGGACTGATGCTGAATTGGGCTGCGAATTTGGACAATAAGGCCCACTGAAAAACTGATAAAATCTCACAAAAAACTGCAAATGAAGTGAAACAAAATTAAGAAAATGGATTAAAAACTAATGAAAATGATTACCACTAATTAATCCTAACTAAATCTCAATTAATCCTAATCTAATAATCCCACTAATTAATTCTTAATAAAACCTAGAAAATCTATTTAAATTCTATAAAAGAAAATAAAGGAAAAATCTATTTAACTCTATTTAAGAAAAAAAATCTATTAATATCCTATATCTAAAAATATATTCAAAAATTCAATTATTCTAAAAGAAAAATCTATTAATATTCTTTAAAATGCTATAAAATGATTTAAATCTATTTAAAAAGGATTAAAACTATTAAAAAATCCTATTAACATTCTAAAAATTCTATATTATCTAAAAATATTAAAATCTACCTAATATACTATAAAATGCTAAAAAAATGATTTAAATCTATTTAAAAATCCTATTAAATCCTAATATGATTAAAATCTATTTAAAATCCTAAAAAATGCCAATAAAATCCAGAAAAATCACAATAATTTCCGAACGACACATAACACCGCGAGAGCGCACAAAAATAGTCGGTAAAAATAAACGGGCACCAAAATATCCCAAAAATAGGATTCTATTTATCTAAACTGATAAAAAACACCCGAAACACGAGACGAGAGCTGTGATCCCGATAAAATCAAAACAAATTGAAAAATGCAATGTATGCAATATGCAGATGCGAATGCGATTATGCGTTGAAACATCAAGCCAGATACGAGACCCGGTTGGTCAAATTTTGGGGTGCAACAGCTGCCCCTATTCAAGCGGCTTGAACCTGATTGGGTGAGAAGCGAACGGCTCTCAGCCACTCAGGGTGCGAGACGGTTGAATACCGGTAAACCCGAAAATTTGCCAACTGCTCAACTTGTCGATCACTGGAATAATAGCTGCACGGCAACTATCTGGAGAAATACCGATCTGACATCGTCGTCGGTTATCCACGTTAACTTCTTCTGATATTGCCTTCAGACAACCACAACACCCAACATCGCCGCTGGAAGACTAAACCTGATATCGCCGTCGAACAATCGAAATACCCCGCATCGCCGCTGGAGAACTAAATTTGACAAAATACCCCGCATCGCCGCTGGAGAACTAAATCTGACATCGCCGTCGGAAACAAACATAATCTGACCTCGCCGTCAAATCCAAACGTTCAACCTCGCCGTCGAACAAAACATCCAACCTCGCCGTCAGACAAAACATGATCCGGGAATCCGAAGTATACATCTCAAAGGTACAAAACCTGAGCTTGGGATGGAAACAAACACTTCCAACGGTACACATCCTAATATTGGAGGCAAACATATCCAAAGGTACGAAACCTGAGCTTGGAATCAAACATATCCAAAGGTACGAAACCTGAGCTTGGAATCTTGTCTTCAGCCACACGTTGATTCATCAACAAGGAAGTCTGAACTCACAGGAACCTTCTGATATCGCCCTCAGGCGTTTACGAAGTCGATCTTCAGATTAGACGTCACTGTTGGAGCAGACATATCACGCTGCTAAGGACTTCAAGAATCATCTTGAACAAACAACTCCGTCGGGCACCTTCAAGAATCGTCATGAACTGATAACCTTTCTGGATACTTCATTCTGCTGGGTATTCCAGGAATCTTCCTGGGCAACTTTTGCTGAGGACGCTACTGGGGAACTCAAGCATCATACTAGGCGAACAACTCGGGAAGCTGTACTGAGGTCTTAAGAATCATCTTAAGCAAACGGCTCTGCTTAGGTATTCAAGAATCGTCTTGAACTGAAGACTTCGCTGGGGATCTCAAAAATCATCTTGAGCGAGCGACTGTGGGGATTATACCGGGGTCTTGGGAATCATCTCAAGAAAGCAACTTCGTTGGAGAGAATATCAGGAATCGTCCTGAGCAACTGGTCTCTTGGTGGGACACCTGTAAGACAAGCATAATAGTGACCTAGATCATGTTTATGATGCATATGCTTCTGCGCCATGCCCCACACGGTGGGAATAATATGCGTTTATGCCAAATGCCATGCAATCATGCACAATGCTATGCAGTATTAAATGCTATGCAATGTCAAATGCTATGACTTTATATGCAAATGCTAATGCAGGCTCGAGCTGCCAGAGGACACCAGGTCTGAAAACCGCTTGGCAAAATAAATGCCGAAGGTAACGGCAACTCTACTGGGGATGAACCGAAGTCACAGAATCATCTCAGCAAAATAAATGCTGGAAACGGGAAACCAAATCCGCTGGGGATAACTGCCCTGCTGGAGAAATGGAAAGGCAACCCTGCTTGGCGACTTCACTGGGGAAAGAAACAACTTTGCTCGGGGATGCTTCCTTCAAACCATTGGCAACTGATTGTGCTCTGCGGGGAATGACCCAAACTGGGATTGATTACGTGCAGCACACTGCTGGAAATGCCCCTATTATCCAGGATATCAATCTTAATCTGCTGAGGATCCTCCTGATCCTACTCTGATACGGGGTAACAATACAATCTCGACTCTTCCGGGGATAATAAGCAACTTTCATCTGCTGAAGAGTGGCAATTCTGATTTTAGCAACATCCACAAGGAATTCAAACATTACTCGGAGCGCTGGCATCCGTCGAGCTTCGTATCGGGGAACATGACAACATGCGGGTCATTGGGAAATACTGTGTCAGAGACCTTTAGGTTTTTTTTTGCTTCTTTCTGGTTTAGAATAAACACGGATTATGTACACAGTGGAAGATATGGAAAATACTAGACGAGAACTAGCATTCAGGGGTAGACTACCAGGCGAGAACTGATAGGAAGATTGAACGAAAATTGATTTTTGTTTTGGACATCAGACGGGGCTGACTGGATAACAGACTGAAAAAAAGACAACCAGGCGAGAACTGGCCGAAAGCTGACATACACCAGACGAGAACTGATATAACACATAGGTTAAACACACGATGATCAGACGAGAACTGGTTACGCGACGACGTGTACCAGACGAGAACTGATACAACAATTGAAGATCTGGTGACCAAACGAGAACTGGTTACAACAAACTGCACCAGACGGGAACTGATGCTTACGGTAGGGTAGGCCAGACGAGAACTGGTTACCGATTTGCCAGGCGAGAACTAGACTTTGGAAACGACTGGTTACTGACGCGCAACAGGTTTAAATGTAGGATAATGATCCAACGACAACAAGATCTTCTTAGGAATGCTGAGGTTTTTGATAAGGGTATTAACATGATTCCCCGATACTCAACTCCGGTTGGGGATAAACAGGCTGGTTTGAACAACTCGCCCCAGTACACTCAGCTGGGGATAAGAAGACTGGCTCGAACAACTTGCCCCAGTACAATTCAACTTGCCCCAATCTAACTCCTGGGAATACTTGCTCTGAACAGCTTGCTACGAGACGACTTCGAGAATATTTGCCCCGACATCCGTATGACAACAGAATTCAATCTCCATTAGACACCTATCAACCCAGTTGATTTCAACATTCTCTGCGATGACTTGCCCCTGAATGAGCGTTCTAGCGACTTAACTCAATCTGATTATCCACTGGAAATATCTGCTTCCAAATCTCAACGCTCTGCATAATTGCCCCTGATTGGCTCCCGAGAAAACTCACTTCTGATCAACTGCTTCTCAAATAAACTGCCCCTGATCAACTGAAGCTTCGGGACTTGTCCTCAGACTAGCTGATTCCGAACTTACTGGAAGATAATGCCCCTGATTCATTGGGCTTCACAATATACACCATTCTGGTTCAGACTGTTGAATTACTCAGTCCTGTTCGATTATTCCTGCTGGAATTTCTTTCATGCCAACTAGTAACCTGCAATTAAAATTGTCTGTTTACGAATGGTAATCTTAATGCAATGGTTATGCAGATTTTGAAAAATTTTTGAGCTGTCACTCGTTTACATGCATATGATTGTGAGTGACGAATGAACCAAAGTTCAAACGTAGTGCTTACGTGGTCAGTGAAAATACAACAAGGATGTGACTAGCAAGTCAAGAAGGAGTCAGGTTACTCAACCTTGTCGTCATGTGCTTCAGAATAACCCTACCTCAATTAGGTCTTTTAAGGGTTGTATCGTGGTCGGGTTCACGGTTCGTGAAACAAAGGATATTTGGCTCAAATTTTGATTTGTACCCACCCCTTCTACGTGATGATCTCTGATCCTAAGGTTCAGTTAACCTGGCACAAGCGCTCGCCTCTTCGAGAGGTATGTTGAACATCGGGAACAACTGGTTAAAGAATTCACAAGGCTTTTCTGGAGTGGCAGTTACTCCTTCTTCGCTTTCAGTGTCTGTGTACACGACTTTGTGATTTGCTGGGGAAAATTTTCTTTTTAATCCCTCTTTTCCATTCTTTTGATTCCCTAACTTTTGCCTGGACTGACTCCTTCTGAGTTCTTTTCGATTTTTTCGATTTCTTTTGAAGTCCAGCGGGATGCCCTAATTTTTGCCTAAGTATTAGCTTTCTCAGCTTTTCTTTCTTTTTACTTAGCGGGCTTTCTTCCTTCTTTCTTTTGGAACAAAGTCGTGTGGCACTGATTGTCTTGATTGCTCCGAAAGGATTGTGACCGTCTCACTCCTGATTGGTGAGGTTTGACCTCTTGAAAGGTATAAACTGGAATTGGTCCTCGAAAGACAACACTCCTCTGTAAGACTTGAATGCTCGGTCAAGCCAACTGACAACTACCCTGCCCCGGGTTAAGATGCAAGGGTTTAATAGTCCGAAAAAACTTCTACTTCCTGGCTCGAAGTGGTTAACAAGGGACTAACTCCTTATATCTCCAGTGTTTGGGGGATTTGAAACAATGCCTTGTACGTCATCGGTACGGTCTTATCTGAAAACATACAATCATCGGTTATGAGTATCAGTTTCGTCATCCTCCCTCCAATCTTTGCTAATCACAGTGATAAAGTGGAGTGGAAAAATGCAAGTGTCAGTGCAATGCAGTAAATGAGCGACAGCGACATAATTAATTCAGAAAAATGCATAGTCACTTTATTATCATCACCATTCGAAACATACAATGTTTAAAAGCAGGTAGTAACTACCGGAAAAGAAACTACAAATGCAAATGATGTATAGTCTGAGAACTGCCAATGCTGAGGCGCCCGCCTGTCTGAACCACTGGCTTCTTCTGGGGAATACCTCCCGAATCTACGAGCTTAGACAACTGAGCGGTTGGTATGAACAAACAGAAGTCCTTCCCGAAAGGAAATGCGATCCTGATCAATCAACTGCTGTACCTTCGCCTGAAATGCTTTACAATCTTCCGTCGAATGCCCCGGAGAGCCACCATGATAACCACACTGAACGTGGGGATTGTACCCTGGAGGGTAAGGCTCTGGCACGGGCTTGAGAGCTTTCGGTTCCACCAAAGACTTCTGGATCAGAGATGGTAGAAACTGGCTATACGGCATCGGCACTGGGTGAAAAGGAGCTTTCCTTCGTTCCAAGTTGTTACGAGGTCGGTTCTGATTCTGACGCTGATTCTGATAACCTCGGCCAAGGGCTCGTGGACCTGCAAGAGGAGCGACATAAGGTTCCCGATGGGGTGCCCCAGGCACAGTTGTCTGTCCAGAATAACGGGACACAGAAGATACTGACCGCTGAGAAGGCGGAGAACCAACAGATTTCACCGATTCGACTTGAGGATATCCAACATCTGTCAGGACCGCATTGATCATAGTTTCATCTTCAGATTGAGAGCCATAGAGAGATTCAGTTTCACTGCCTGACCTTTTGAAACATTCGGGATTCTTCCAGTCTTTACACCATACTCGATGCGCTCTCCCGTCCTTACCAACTCAGAGAAATTTGGTGCGGTTCCAAGCATTCTTTCGAAGTACGGGCTCTGCAAGGAGTTTACGAACATGCTTTTCAGCTCTTGGTCTAGGAGCGGTGGTTGCACTCTACCAGCAAATTCTCTCCATCTCTGAACATACTTTCTGAAAGATTCATTGTTCCCTTGAGACAATTCTTGCAGCTGCATGCGAATAGGAGCTTCATCAAGATTATAGTCGTACTGCTTCAGAAAAGCCCCGGCTAAATCCATCCATGATAGGATCTGATCACGCTCTAACTTCATATACCAACTCAGAGGTACCCTAGTCAGACTATCTTGAAAGCAATGAATCATCAGCTTGTCGTTGTGCACAAACGAAGTCATTCTTCGGCAGAACATCACCAAATGTTGCTTCGGGCAACTATCTCCTTTGTACCTTTCAAACCTCGGCATTCTGAACTTCGGAGGTAACACTAGGCCAGGAACCAGACACATATCTGCAGCACTAGGAGTAACGGCGTCTTTACCTTTCAAGGCTTTGAATCTCTCCTCTAATGCACGAAACCTTTCAGCATACACGGGAGCTAAGGGGTCTTCATTCTTTGCTGTTGGGACCTCTCTTCGGGATTTTGGCACAGGGAAGGCAAAACCCTGATAGTCTGAGACATCAAATGAAGGAGAACGTTCACCTCGGGCAACAAACTGCTCACGCCGACCTTGGTCTTCAACAGATGGATGCACAAGCTGAGCTGCAGTAAGATTGTTTACTTGCGGAAAGTCTTCGTCGTGCGGAGATCCATACAGAGGATTGGACGTCACGGTGAAACCTGACAAGGTATCAACAAACTGGAAGCTGCTCTCTGACATAGCCACCAACAACTGTCAGCTGACTCCACTGCTTGACTCTGATCAAATCTGCTTCCACCCCTTGGTCGTCTTCAACACTCACCTTCAGAACCAAAATAACGGCTGGATAAGAGCTCTGACTAGCTGGCGAATGGTATGCAATATGATGCGAAGATGCGAATGCAAATGCAATGCAATGCAACAAATACGGGATCACAGCCTCCACACAATCTAAATATTGCTGCACTGCTGACGGAGTACGGTTGCTCTGAAGAGAAGACTAGAATAACGGGTAGGTTGGAAGTCAAGTTTCCTGCACACAAAAAACCCCCCACTCACAGGTGTGGACCTATATCTGACAAGGTACGACATCCTATGCGGTCATCAGCGTCACAGACTTTCATGAGGAATGATACGATTCCCAGAAGGAGTGGCATCATCATCTCATGAAGAGGCCTCACTTAGATGACTTCCAAATGATCGGGTCCCAGAGTCGACAATCCTCACGTCTGGACTCCCCTCAGATCCTCAGGACCGGAAAGGAGCACCTCTGCAAGAACCTCGTCTGAGCGCAGATTTTCGTAGGGAACTGTGCCTGCTCAGCAGACAGGTTCGTCTACTACTTCTCCGCAACTATATCTAGGTGCATACTCAAGCCCAGGTCCGGCTTAGCTCTCAATCATAGAACACCCGTAACACCCCAACAGCAACAGATAATATCGATAAATAAGCCCCAAATAGACAAGCAAACAAGCGCTAGGATTGACTCTCTTAAGGGACGTTGGATCCCAAAATTGACTCGCTTTCGGGACGTTGGATCCCTAGGAAACTATTAACTCCCCAGCAGAGTCGCCAGCTGTCGCTACTGCGAAAATCGGCGCCGGCTGACAGAAGAGTCGCCACCGTGCGTTATTTATCCCTCAGAGCGGGAAAGGAAACGCTCGAAGTAAACCTTGCAAAAAAACGGGGAAAAGGTATGGTCATCGCAACCAAAACCTGGGTTCGGGAGTCGGTTACGCAAGGGGAAGGTATTAGCACCCCTCACGTCCGTCGTACTCGACGGGATCCACGCTTGCTTGGGTTGTCTAAAGGATGCAAAACAATCTATCTACGGCTGCTAAATCTAAACGGAAGGGAATTGACTCGATAGAGCGTCGCACTCTATGCCTACGTATTCTCAAGAGAGAAAGTCAGAGTCAACGTAGTTCGGGACTACAGGGAAAAATGGCTCGCCAAGACCTCGCGTCTTGTGCCTACGTACTTCCACGTTGCATGGAAGATCAGAGCTTTACGTAGTTCAGACTAACTACGGCTAAATAAAACATTCTCACACAGCAGTGAGAAAAACAACTGGTTTCACAGGGTCGGGAACCTATGGGCAAAACTATGGCTTGGTCTCAAATGCACTCGGGCAAGAGAGAAAAAGGGTTACAATTAGTCGTCAGCGGGAAAGTCTCGATCGCACAGCAGCGAGAGAACAAAAGTCAGTTGTTAGTGTGCTCGCTAGGATATCGCATCCTATGCCTACATATCCTCGTCTGGTACGAAGAATCAGAGCAGCTGTAGTTCGGCTACTATCGGGACCACAGCTCAAATCTCGTTTTATTAATCTCTGAAAAATGATTACAATGATTGAATACTGAAAAATAAATCTCCTAAGAAATACTATCCTATTCTATCCTGAAAATTGAATGGAAAATAGCCCCCTAACAAATGGGCTTCTAAACTATCCTAAAATCGAAAAATAATCTCTATGGAAATACTAAAAGAAAATGTACTTTAAAAATATTAAATCTACTATAATATTTTTTCCTTCTTTTCCAATCATTTTCTCACATATTTTTCTCTTTATTTTTCTATGTATTTTTCTCTTGAATATTTCTTTCCTTTTCTTTTTTCAAATATTCTTTCCCTTTTATTTCTTTTGCTTTTTCACTATTTCTTTTCTTTTCTTCTATTTTTCTTTATAATATCCTTTTTTCCCTTTTTCCTTTTTCATATTTCTTTTTCAACATGCTTTCCAATATTTTTCTCAATATTTTCTTAATGCTTTTTTTCTCTTCTCTTTTTCTCTTTTATTTTTCCTTCACTATATTTTATTTTTATTTCTTTTTCATGAAATTATATGTAAAACACAAAAGAAAAGAAAATAAGGGGAGGGGGTACACAGCTGGGGGGTATACAAGTAAATAAAACAGAATGGGCCCAGCCCAGCAAACCAACCAAAAAAAGCTGGGAGGGGGGTGTGGAATTGAAACGAGGGTGTTGACAGCAACGTGCATTGGGCCCAGCCCATTCATCAGAAAAAAACGTGTGGGGAGTGTTTGCCCAAAAAATTGATTGGGCCTGGCCCAATCCAGCTGCGAACCCTTCCTCTCCTAGCACCATTCAGAAACCCTAGAATCCTTTCTCTCCTTCCCCGCTGCCGTCAACTTCCTATCTGAGCCTTCTCCGTCTCCTCCGTTCAAACCCCTTCAGCCTCACTCTCAATCTCTTTCAATCTCCATTCCAATTCTCGTTTTACAACCTTCTCAACAAGGAACAAAATAAAACTGCAAACTGATCACGACCTGGAAACGAGAACTCCATTCCCCTGATGTCTTCGAAACGATCTTTGATGGGGATTTTGGAACAGTTCTGGAAGATTTGACGAGCGAGGATGAAGACGTCGTTGTTGTGGTTGAAAATCCTTGAAGATTTAGTACGAAATCAAGAGGATGACGAAGTTCTTGTGAGGAAGTTTTCTGGAAGGTTGTTCTCGAATGGTTGAACGGTGAAGGTTAGGTGGAAGACAGTTGAAGCGTGATGAAGCTCTTGAAGCTCCTGGAGATTGTTCGCTAAAATTCTTGCATGCTCTGGTGGTTGGAGATCTTGAAGAGGTCTCGAATCTGGGAAACTGGACCGTGATGTTCTTGATGAAGAGTTCTTCTGGATGTGAATGATAATCGGAGCACGAAGATGGATGATGGTCGTTGCGTTTCTGAAGAATGTGTTGAACATGGTTGAAATCTGGAAACGATGGAGGATTATCTGTTCTTGAAGTTTCTTCTGGAGAAGCTTGAAGGTGAGGATCACGAATGGATCTTGGAGCAAATCTAGAAAAGGTGTGATGAGGGAGATGAACATTGAAGGTTTGAGGGTTTTTTCTGGGTTTGTGAAGTGATGAAGGTTAGGGGAGGAAGATGAATGTTGAAGGTTGGCCGGAATCTGGAATTTTTGGGGTTTCCGGTGAGGCGTGCGGTGGCCGCCGGCCATGCATGCCGGCCGGTGGTGTTTTCAGGCGAGGGTTATGGTGGAGCCACGTGGGGGAGCTAGTGGGGTGGAGAGATGCATGCCCTCCACGTGTGTGGAATGTGGCAGAGAGAGGGAAGGTGCATGCGATGAGGTGGCGTGCGTGTGAGGTGTAGCGTGGGGCCAGCCTCTGCTTCACACGTGGAACCTGGCATTATATACTGGCTGGGATTCTGGACACTTCTAGATCCTTCTGGAGAAAACTGGAAAATAGCTGGACATTTTTGGACTGATGCTGAATTGGGCTGTGAATTTGGACAATAAGGCCCACTGAAAAACTGATAAAATCTCACAAAAAACTGCAAATGAAGTGAAACAAAATTAAGAAAATGGATTAAAAACTAATGAAAATGATTACCACTAATTAATCCTAACTAAATCTCAATTAATCCTAATCTAATAATCCCACTAATTAATTCCTAATAAAACCTAAAAAATCTATTTAAATTCTATAAAAGAAAATAAAGGAAAAATCTATTTAACTCTATTTAAGAAAAAAAATCTATTAATATCCTATATCTAAAAATATATTCAAAAATTCAATTATTCTAAAAGAAAAATCTATTAATATTCTTTAAAATGCTATAAAATGATTTAAATCTATTTAAAAAGGATTAAAACTATTAAAAAATCCTATTAACATTCTAAAAATTCTATATTATCTAAAAATATTAAAATCTACCTAATATACTATAAAATGCTAAAAAAAATGATTTAAATCTATTTAAAAATCCTATTAAATCCTAAAATGATTAAAATCTATTTAAAACCCTAAAAAATGCCAATAAAATCCAGAAAAATCACAATAATTCCCTAACGACACATAACACCGCGAGAGCGCACAAAAATAGTCGGTAAAAATAAACGGGCACCGAAATATCCCAAAAATACGATTCTATTTATCTAAACTGATAAAAAACACCCGAAACACGAGACGAGAGTTGTGATCCCGATAAAATCAAAACAAATTGAAAAATGCAATGTATGCAATATGCAGATGCGAATGCGATTATGCGTCAAAACATCAAGCCAGATACGAGACCCGGTTGGTCAAATTTTGGGGTGCAACAGTTATCACACTTACATCCCCCTCTTTCTTCTTGTGAAAGTTGCTAACCAGCTTCTTTGTCGCACTGGCGCTTGAGTTAGTATTTGGAGTAGCCACTTTCCCACTCTTTAAACCAGCTTCAACTTTGACCCCCACTGCCACAATATCAGAGAAGTTAGTTGTGACACTGATGATCAGTCGTTCATAGAATTCTGGCCGAACTGTATCTACGAACCAGTCTGCCAATTCATTTTCAGTAAGGGGTGGCTCCACTTGAGTTGCAGTTCCGCGCCATCTTTGCGCATATTCCTTAAATGTTTTAGTTCTCTTTTGCGTCATGTTGAGGAGCTGACGACGGTCTGGAGCTAAGTCCATGTTATATTTGTATTGTTGAATAAAGGCATCTGAAAGATCTTGGAACCCGTGGATCTTTGCTTGATCCAAGCTGAGATACCATTTAGCCGATGCTCCTTTAAGACTGTCTTGAAAACAGTGTACCAACAGCTTGTCATTTTCAATATGCGGAGCCATCCGCCTGCAGTACATGATTAGGTGCACTTTGGGACAAGTAGTCCCCTCATATTTGTCGAACACTGGCATCTTGAATTTCTGAGGAAATACCAAACCAGACACCAGGCACATGTCTTTGGCGTCAGACCCAAAAACATGGCTTCCTTCGATGGCTCTCATCTTTTTAGCCATAATGTCCATCTCTACCCTTGATTTTTCGTGTTTTTCATCTTCGGCTTCAGAATCGTCAGGTATGTCAAAGATTGGTTGTTGATTGTTGAAAACAGGTCGCACTGTAATGGGTCCACCCGCCTGAGTGAAAATAGGATTCCTGATTGTTGAATCAAACAGTGGATTAAGACTTGAAGATTGCATATTGTTGAATGGTGGCACAAAATCCTGAGACATGCCATAGGGAAATTCTGCAGTGGTAACCAGAGCTACCGTGACATTGGCCGCTGCCGTGGCGACTTCGGAAATTACCGTTGACTGTGTGTCCATTTTTGCCTTGATTATATTGAGAACATCCATAATCTGGCTGACGTCACCCTTGATTCCTTCAATGTCGTTGTCCATCTGATCGAACCTTTGTTCATTATCTGCCATCTTCTTCTGAGCTCTGGATCGAGTGTTGTATCTGTGAGTATTCAGCGTGACTCCTTCTCTCTCTTCTGAACAAGAACAAAGGATGAGCTGAGGAACCCAGATGCAAGACCAATGCAGGATGAAATGCGAATGCAAATGCAAATGCAGATGCATAAACCATTCAAGGAAAAGCAAATTTTTGTTTACAAACAAAAAAGTTGGAACAACATGTAACGACATGCTTAAAAAGCGTTTTTTCATTGATAGCTGGAAGTCTATTACAATAGATGGCTCTTGCTGAAAAGCAAGACCTTTCTTACAAGAAGTGAAAGTAAATGCAACATTAGGATTACAATCCTTTTAGGGAAAACAGGGAAATGGTGAAACAACGATCATTCTAACAAGATGATCCTTCTCCTTCTTGGACTTCAACATGAGCTTGGTCCTGGCGGATGATTTCCCACAGGTCTTAGTTCTCTCGTTGCGCTTTGATCAAAGTGTATTTCAGCTCTTCCCTAGTCGTGGGGACCTCAAGTTCCATAGTTATCTCATAATCATGAGTATAGAACATGGTCAAGGCTATTTCTTTCGACCAAAGCAAGTACCCTCTGGAAGTTAAACAGCTTGCATTCTCCATTAGAGTTATACCCAAGAGGTGAGGATCTCTTTGAGCATATTGAGCACGGGCTTCTAGTTTAGGGTTGCGACCAGTTTCACAGAAGCAAGGTCTCAACAGTTCTGGTTCGGGCTCTGGCCCGGTGGGATACCCATATTGACGCCGGGCAAGAACAGGATTGTAGGTGATAACCCCCTTCGTCCCAATGAGAGGCACATTGGGGAACTCTCCATAACTGGGGATCATGACTAGATCACCAAGGCTGATGTCATACCATGTGATGTCATAGTGCCTGAGAGTGATGAGTTTAGAAATCCATGCGCTTTTGCTGGGAAGCCTCCAAAGGATATGAGTCCTGGGTAGATGAGAGGTAAACCACCTGTCAAGTAGTACGAGGCAGCACGAGAACTGCCTGAGATCGTACAAGATGAAGCGATGGATGACCACATAAGTATCAGCTAGTATCTCGTTTACTGGATTTTTGATGATGAAGAGACGGATCGCCTCCTCACTGATGAAGTCATAACGGCTTAGGAAGAGATACAACCCATATATTAGAAATGCCATAATTGCTTCAAAGATGCCCAGATTTCTATTTTCAAAATGATATTCGGCCATCTCCATTATAGGTCCTGCCTCCATTCTGTACCATCCTCCTTTCGCTTTCATTGGTGGTAAATCCTCTTGCTTGATATGTAGGGCTTTAGCCAAATCCCTCCTCTTCGGTTTTCCATAAGGAAGTGTGAAAGTCCATGGAATCTTCAAATAGTCGGTGTACTCCTCTATGGTCGGGAGTAGCTGAAAGTATGGGAATACGAAGTAGTGGTAGGCTGTAGAATAAAACTCAACCAAGGCCTGTAGCATGGGCTCGTTTACCTGAGCACTTATTAGTGGTAGGAGGTATCCATATTTGGCAATGAAAGCAGCGGGGTTTCTGACAAGTCTTGCCAACATCCTAAGACGACCCAACCTTAAATCCGGGAACGGAAGCATGTCTCTTCTCATCATGTTGTTGTCTGCAAAAGGAAAAGTTTGAATTTCCTTGAATGGTTAGAAGAAATGCAAATGAAAATGGTGTCATGGAACTCAGATATTTACGAACATCAGAAGTCGTCATTTCATTGACCAACAAAATAGGCTTACAAAATATTGTTTCCTCTTACAAGAGTTTTAAACATAAACAACAGCTAAAATGAATACTAACAAGGTTCCCTTAGCAGCCTTAAGTTGAGCTTCTCGATTTTTCTTTCCATCTGAGCCTTCTCAAAAATGAGCTTGTCCACAATTAACTTCCATGGAGTAGACTGAGGCTCATAAGGTTCTTCTTGTGCTTTCCTCTTCTTACAAGAGAGTACTTCTTCGTTTTTCAACTGGAGTTGCTTCTGGAGCTCCGCATTCTCTTCGACAACTACTTGATACTTGTGTTTCCAAGCTTCTTCGGTTTGTTGTGCTTTGACTAAAGCAATCTTCAACTTTTCTTCTTCAGACATGAAGACCAAAGGGTGTTCTTCCTTCAAAGCCATAGGCTCTTGCTTAGGATAAGGCATCCTTAGCGTGATGGCTCTCTTTCGAACACATTGGAGGTAAGGTTCCAAAGAGACACAGTTGAGTCTTCCAAGATCCTTTTTCCCTTTCTTGTGTAGATGATTCCAAGCCTCTAGAATCTTCTCTTTTAGTTCTTGACTATATTTTTCTTCTTTGAAGAAAATGTTTTCCACTTGAACACCATTGGGTTTGTCCTTTAGAGGGTATCCCAATTACCGACGGGCGAGGATTGGATTATAACTGATTCCTCCATTAGCAATGAGAAGAGGTACATTGCCAAAATCCCCACAATTATCAATGATCATTGTCTCATCATAGTCGCGAATATACCAATCAATATCGGAGTGGGTGAGAGCCATGATCTTTTGTGACCACCATCCTTTCTTTGGATCCCAAAAAGCATTAGCTTTGGGTAAGTGTGAAGTGAACCATTTGTATAACAAAGGAGCGCAACAAGTAATCATCCCTCCATTGTGAGAGTTCCTCAAATGGACAGAATGGTATGTAACTGCTAACAAGGTAGGCACAGGATTCTTCTTCAAGAAGATTTTAATGGCATTGTGGTACACAAAATTATCAAAGCTAGGGAACAAGAAGATGCCATAGATGAGCAGGGCAAGGATAGCCTCGAATGCATTCATGCTTAAATGATCCGCATAATACTAAGCTTTCTCAACCAAGAACTCTGCTTTTAGCCCAAAAACTCCTCCTTTTGTAATCAGATTCTTTTTAATATCAACCAATCCCAAACGTGTGGCCTTGGCAATATCTTGTTCTTTAGGGTCCTCCTCCATGATCGGAAAAGGAGACTTTTCAAGAATGGGCAATCCAACCAACTGGGAATACTCTTCTAGTGTGGGCACTAGCTGATAATCAGGGAATGTGAAACAGTGGTAGAGCGGATCATAAAACTGAAGAAGTGTAGAAAGGAGTCCACTATCCATCTTTATCTTCAAGAGTAACAACAGCTTCCCATACCTGCTTTGAAATCCTTCTGGATCTGTCACTAAGGTGCTCAACCTTCTCAAGTCATCTAGGTTAAAACCCTTGTAAGTGTACTTCAAAGTTTTCTTTCTTTCACTGTTCATAACGACCTCTGATATTTACAAACAAAAAAGTCTGAGTTCCAATGGAACCATATGATGATATGATGTTATGAATGCAAAAATGCACAAACACAGGAAAATGCAAAGATCACACATATGCACACAACACAAGCTTAGGTTTAAGGAAGAGCATGGGTCCAAGGTCTACCCATCCCCAAGGATTATACTATGGATTGATTGTACCTGCCGAACGGGTTCTACAGAGTTCCCAGAGTCATCAACCCATATTTTGGATATTATCAACTTCCCAAATCACTTGGTAATCGATAATATTCTCAAGAGAATCTCGTCTGAGTGTAGTATTGCGTATCAACTATTTCGGAAATACTTCCTTATAGTCATCGCACTACGTCCTAATAACGCCAAAGTGGGGTAAAATGTATTCTAAAAGTCCATAGTGTCATGGGCTCCTTCGTTGAAAGTAGCATTGTTTTCACGAATACTCGATCAACAATACTAAACTTTCAAGAGAGCCTACACTGAGCGGTGGTTTCTCAAGTTAGCTTGGTCGGGAATCAACTCCCTATAAGCCTTCTTGAATATACCACCATCCTATTGATCAGTGCATATTTATGCACATTCTCCTACATTTTTACTTAGGAATTTATTTATTTTATTTTTTTTATTATTATATTTTATTATGTTTTCATATTTTATTTTATTTTTGGTTTAATTTAATTTTCGCACTTATTTTTCAGCTTTAGCAGTCTACACGGAAACAATCATAACTGGAGTTCCGGGAATCTGTTTGAGGCGTTCTAAAAATCGCCGGAAAGCTAAAAGAGAGAGCTACGACTTTTGTGTTGGAGTCGAAATCAGATTTGGAGCTAAAAATTCCAGAATTTCGTTTCAAGTTACAGCATTAGAATTCTGTTTTAGTTTTGATCTTGTTTTGGGCCTGGGTTATGTTTTTGACCCAGTTGGGTTATGAACTGAATTCATTGTTTTATTTTGAGGGGAAACTTCGTTTACAGTATCCTATTCACTATTCACGAAAATTTTGGTTGGAGCTTTGTATGAATTATGGAGAACTAATTCCTTCGGATTAATCTGCTGTAATCGGTTCCCGCCAACACTTTGAGGTTCTTTTAATTTCCAATAAAATCTATTTCCTTTCAATTCTTTTCTATGATATTTTGTTTGCTTAATTCGATTTATCTTAGGGATGATTGATTTATTTCGATGATTGCATGTTCTTATACTTTAATCGCGGTTGCTTAATCCGCGTATGTTTCTCGTGTTTGCTTAATTCACGATTACTATTTTATCTGTTTGCTTAATTCAGAAATTAGGAACGTGTATCGTATAATATCAATTGCGCTTGTTGATTGTTATTATAATCGAAAAGGGGATAGAATCCGCTTAGGAATTGGGAATTATTAGGATCGATGATAAGTTGGGAAACGAAAACAGTAGATTAGTCGTTTCAACTCATTACTACAATCACTTTTTCTAATCACTTATTTTTCGTTTATTTTATCTTAATCAAAACCCCCCATATTTTGTTACTATATTTGATTATTCCTACAAGAATCCTTGTGAGACGATATTCCGAGTCACTGTCGCTGTACTGCATTTTCCTAAAATTACTCGTTTTTGATCCGCGAGCGACCGCGGATCAAATTGGACCCGTTGCACAATTGCGCTCAAGTCCGGGTATAGGACCGTCTCACCACTCAAAGCACCCAATACCCCATAATCAAACAAATATATTGACAAATATACATGTTAAGCAAATATTTACAAATATAGCATGCAATTTAAACAAGATAGGCTAAACCCTTAAGTTATGTAAGTTGTTCCCCAGTGAAGTCGCCATTTCTGTTGTAGTGAGAATCGCGATATCAAGCTATTGATTAACTTGAATCTTTAATTCTTAGATTACAACCGGACTTTAATTTATCCAAAGGAAAGGTCTAAAGAAGGAAAAACCCTTTTCGCGATGTAACAACAACGCTAAGAGATTCGGGGATCGGGGGTTGGTTATGCCTAGGGTAGGTATTTCACATCCTAGACATCTGTAGTACTCTACATGAACCTTTTGTTTGATTGCATGCTGAGTTGATAAATGTTTGCTAAGGTTTGGGATTGGGTAAAATGTGTAGGTTAAAACCTAAAGATAGTTTCTAAGTTTGCTCGCAAAGACGTCGCGTTCTCTGCCTACGTATCCTAACAAGGATAGAATCAGAGCAATCGTAGTTCACCTCACTAGGGTTGAAGAACACTTGATTATGATCAAGGTTCAAAGGGGAACAAACATGACAATACTTGTATAGAGTTTAACAAAGCTCACTAAATCTACATTATAACATTCAAAAGGGGAGTAAGTAATCATTACTATGATTCTTACATAGAGTTTACAAACTCTATCCTAGGGTTCTAGTTGAAGAACACTCCTAGTGAAGGTGGTTCTTTTAGACTTAAGGCAAAGTCTAATGGCTTATGTTCTAACTTAACTAAGCTATGGTTTAAGATGACTTCACAAAATCAAGGGAGGGTAATGAACTATCCAATGACACAAGGGTCAATGGAGAGACTTTTCCTTTGGAAGGAGAGAGAGAGAGAGAGAGAGAGAGAGAGAGGAGAGAGAGAGAGAGAGAGAGAGAGAGAGAGAGAGAGAGAGAGAGAGAGAGAGAGAGAGAGAGAGAGAGAGAGAGAGACAACTTGGATGAGAACTAAAAAGTTCCATCACTTGGGGAGGAAATACATAACGAAGCAAATAAACAATTAAGCAAGATGAACAAGATTACAATCAAGTAAGCATGCATATTACAATAAGCAAGGATCAAATAATACCAATGGTTACAACCGATAATCAAACATCTTAACAAAGATGGAAGTAACAACCCCAAAGCCATATTATCAAATATGAAACACATCAACCATAAAAATAAGTTACAACTTAAAAATGATCATGTTATAAGTTTAAATGTAACAACAATTAGGCATTGATGACAATCAAGTACGCAAGGACTGATCACAACAGTTCAATTCAAGACTTTAGGAAAGGAACAATAACTCCTAGTAACCACCAATAAGAAAATGAAATCTTAACATGTTAACAAACATAAAGAAATCAAATAGCAATAAATTTCACAAGATAAAATAAACATGGCATAAGGGAAATTTAATCGAAATGCTTGGTAACGACCTAAGAACGGATCTACTAACAAGCAGGAAAAAAGCATTGTAAAATCAAGCAAATATGAGATTACAATCCATTTAATACAACTAGACATCACAATAAAAAAAGTTGCAAAAAGAACGGGTTGAAAATAATAAACGATGAATAAGTTACGAAATTTGAGGTTTGATTGATTTTATGAAAATAAAAATAACAAGCACATAAAAAAGTGGCATGGGTGGGGATTGAACCCATGCCCTTGTGTTTACAAACACACAACCACAACCACTAAAGCACCATGCGCGCGCTGTAATGAAAGTGGAAGCAAGGGAGAAAATTAATTCAATCACAATTGGAAAATAAAATGCCCAAAAAGGGTTGATCCCAAGGATCGAACCCATGGCTGGCAAGTGAAAGGGGAGAATGTGCGCAAGTTGATTACCACTAGGGTGGATGTACATCCAAGTACAAAGCCACCCTAAATAAAATATAAACTTAAAAAGAGTGAGTTTTCTGGGCAAGCTTGAGGCAAAAACAAAGCAATTTTTCAAAAGGCGTTTCAATGCTAACTTGCTCAATTCTCCACCAATTTTAACAAACTTTAGGTCTAACTTGGGTAGAATTGAACAAGGATCATGATGGTAGTGTTAATTTTTCAAGATCATGCACACAAATAAAAATTCGACTGTAGATGGAGATGGGAGTTTATGTGTTGCATTTTGAGTTCAATAGATCAAGACAGATGCAATTATTGGTAGAAACTGGTTTGAGCAAATTCCAAATATGACATTGAATGAGCTTTAACAAGCACTTTGGTTTAAAACACAACAGAACCTGAAATGGCAAGTGAGTCGCAAGGGGTGAAGTTTTCCACACTAGCTTTCATGCATACATACTGTTAGAACAAGTGATGCAATGACAATACAAAAAATCAACAATCTAAAACTGCCACTGCTCCACAAGCTTAAGCCAAAGAATGCAATGAACTCACATTAGATCAGTCAATATCACCAAGGTAATGTTCAACCCAACTGGTTTACCAATTCTGTTCCAAACAGAAATTTCTCATATGGCCAACAAATCAAACACCAAACAACCCTATCACCTGCTAGCAACTACCCTTGAATTGACAACCCCACCTCACAATAGTTTCTGGACAGCATATTGATTGATCATAACAATGTCATCACTCATATATTATACCTCACACCTTGACAATTTGGCCTGACCAAACAGATTGAGTTTGCAAGTTACAAATTGAAAATGTTAAGCCACAAACAAACCTTTCTTTCAGAAATAAAGACAAACAAACAACCTTGTTTACAAATAGGTAGGAAACCAAATTGCATTACAATGCTTGCAAACACCAATGTATGGACTCTATGATAACTAAAAGACATTTCAAAAGTGAGTGGTCACATCCTGAGCAAATCAAACTCAAAGAACAGTCTAGCAACAATGATACAACCTTACGACACAGTCCAAGCCCCAAGACTGCTCAAAGCACCCTTGCAGTCACAACTCAAAAAAGGCATCAAACGAAGACATCAAGACTTAGAAAACACATCACCACATCAAATCAAGCATGTATTCATGAAAAGCATGTTTGGCCACCATGTGCATAAACAAAATAGTGTTAATTATCAAGAATCAGGATGTGCTTCAACATCCTATGAATCATTTCAACAATGCTTTTATGCAACCAAAAACAGCAGTCACCACTTCAATGGAAAAATGGAGAAACCAAACTTAAAACAGTTGTAACAAACAAAGAAGTAAACTCAAACTTCAAAGCATAAAACTGATGAAATGATGGCACTCAAATTCATTCATAAAAACTGTTTTATTCCCACATGATAGGCAGATGTTGCAGGGCAGATTTGCATAGGGAGAGGTGTGTTTTCAAATGGTGAGGTTTTTGAGCCAAAACAATAACACACACACATTTCAAATATGATAACAGGTGAGATTTAACTCAAAATCTAGGCATATGCAAACAGAAAAGCAACTTGGTATGTTCATGGCAGATTTTGCTTAAAAAATGCATTTTGCAAGGGAGATGAAGAATTAGGTAAGAATGGATCCAATAAACAATGTGTACACATCAAAATCATGATAAGGAATGAGATCATGCATAGAAATCAAGCTTATTGTAGCTGGCGCAGAAATTGACATGTTGGTGGTAAGAAAAAGTTGTTTTGAAACAGGTTTTGGTACAGCAGGGCATTTTTAAGGCAATGAGTTTTTATGAGGAAACAAATATCATACACGTACTATAAATATGCTAACAAATGAGATCAAACTCAAGAAATGGATCAAAACAATACCAAACAGAATATGGCCTTGTGAAACTCAAGAAAATGCAAAATATCAATTCATGTAGGCAACAAACAAGTTCATGACAGTTAGGATGATGGAGCATCACATACAAGTTTCAAATAAGTAGAACGTTGATTCTAGATACATGGATCAAGTAGAAATCAATTGAAACAGAATATGATATATTGGTTCAAAACATTTTGACAGCAAAACTCATGAAATCTCATAACAAGCCTTAATAAACATATCTCATGTTTTCATCATTTTAACAAACTTAAATGGACAAACCAAATCATATAAACACATATCAACAGTTTGGAACACTTAACACACAACATGTCAAGCACAAACCTCTTAACACCAAACTCATGGTAATGGTAAAAGTGAAATAACATAAGTGTGAAAACAAGTGCCACAATAGATTCAAACATGATCTAGGGCAGGGGGATTTCATGAACAATTCATCCAAATATCACCAATGAACAAGGTTTGACAGTTCTAAAGCAAGCACACCACATTTCAATGTTGGATTCTTAAAAAACACCACATAGACAAAAACTTTAAAGACAAGTCAAACATGATATCAAAGTGCAATATTTGTAACACATCATCAACATGTCATTCACAAATGGAACACCTTAACAAAAACAAGTATCATAACCATAAGACATGAGTTCTTGACAAAGAACTAAAATGGGGCAGCAAGACTACATTTCCACAAAATCACTTCAAAATGATAAAACATGATAATGTATGATCAATAAAGAGTTTGAATATCACATACCTCTTGTAGACAAGTCTTGAGCAAGCTAAGAAGCTGAGAAACCCAGAGACCTTCTTACTTGGCAAAGATTTGAAGCTTGCTTCCTCTTGAAGCAATAAACCACTTTTCAAGACAGTTGAAGTTGTGTAGTTTCCAGCAGGTTTTTTAGAGTTTGGACAGTTGAGATATGATGTATATGAGGTGTTGGGAGTGTTGGAATGGTAGGAAATGCCTCAAGTAAGGATTTGGCTTTCAAAGTGCAAGAAAGTCAATATACTAAGGTGTGAAGGTTGACTTTTGTGAAAATGAGGTTTTTGAGTGGTTTGAATGTATGGACACCTTCTACACAATGTTTATGGATTGTGTAGATGGTTTTGAGTGGCTTGGAAATGGTAGAATTGAGTTTGAGCAGAGTTTTGCTCAAGACAGCTTTTTAGTGAAAAATGGAAGTTTTGAAAAATGAGATTCTTGAGGAAATGAAAGAGAGTTGAGAGCTATTGTTTCTCTTGGTTTTGGAGATTGCTCTGGTGTATCTAACATCAATGAGGATGCCTCTATTTATAGTGAAAACAAGAGTGAGGACAGCTTGGTATTTTGCCACTTTTGGAGGGAGATTTGTGAAGTTTGTTTGAAAAATCTTGCCAAGATCTCTACACATCAGTTCTATGGACAATTGCTGAGCCAAATTCAAGTGAGATGGAAAGGATGGGATGGCTGAAATGAGGCTAGAAGGTAGGGGACTGCAGCATTCTTGAAAAGTTTCTCTTTCATGCTTTTAAATGATTATTTTAATATCCACTTGTTCCAAGTTGCACAAGCCTTCCAATTTCTCATTTTTTCTGGTGTTTGCATCATCCAACCTTCATAATATCAGAAAGGAGCAAGATCCAACGGCTGAGGGTAGCCCAAGTTGTGAAAATCTGAATTTTGAGAGGTTTGACATAGTGGTTTCAAGTGTTGGCAGCCCTAACTTCCATGATTCATAACTTTCTGCTCACACATGCTATTGAGGAGTTCTACCACAATTTAGAAAGCCCTTAAGTATCTCTATAACTTTCATGTTTTGGAGATTTCCAAATTCTAGAGGGAACTAGGTTGAAAAACCCTTCCAAGTTGCTGAAAAAAATCACTTAAAAAGGCTAAATAACTTAGAATTTTTCTAAGTTATTTCCCTTCTTAAAATGAATCTTGTCATAACTCCAAATATATGCATTTTTTGATCATGGACCACTTTGAGGCTTTTGTAGGATTTGCCAAGAGCTTTACAATGAGCTTTGAACCACTTCATTTGGATGTGTGGTTGAGGAGTTATGGTCTTACCCCTTTCGAAACCCTAATGCCCGATTTTTGCAATTACTTATGAACCCTTGATCCAATGGTCATGAAATCTTATGGGTAGGTGTAATATGACATAAGGAACATTTTTATTCACATCTTAAAGTCAAATTCCTTATTGTTGAAGAGTTGACTTTTCGGTCAACCGTTCGATCAATCGGTGACTACCGAGTCGACCGTCGGGGTTCCAGACATTCTGAGGATTTGAAACTCTTTGGATGGACTTTACTAAGACATAGGAGATTAATGGACCTTGATCCCACCATTGAAACACCTTTTGAATCAAAAGTCAAACTACAGTTGACCTTTCCTGATAGAAAACCCTAATTGGGCATCTTGAATTGTACTGTTCTCAATTCTTGGGTGGCCACCTCAAATTGGATTCATACTTGACCCAATGTTGTATTTTTGATCTTGTTTGGAGTTGAATCAATCTAAAACATTGATTGATCAAACCATCGAAGCCTCGATTTTGACGGTACGGAACCCTAATTCATCTGCATCTTGACAAAGATAAACTGGAAATGGGTTAAGGTTAGTTAATCAAATGAATATGATCCTACAATGAAGATGAGGATCTAAGGGGTCAAAATTTGGGGTGCAACACCTTGGAGTTCATAAAATTATAGAGAATACTAAGAAAGGAAGGGTACACAAAAATTGAAAGAGGGGGAGAAAAAATTCAACTTAAAGCCCTAATTTACCATCTCAATCTTCTTGAAGAAAGACTCTAGCATGTGAAAGAAACATGGTATTTAGAAAAATGAGAGCCATTGAAAAACCATCAACTCCTTCATCTAACCACTTGAGCTCAGAATCGTAACTCAAGGTGGGGTTTTTAGGTTTGCTCTTTTGTAGAATAAATTAGGAACATTTCAAGTTGAGGTTCTTGATAAAATTAATGTGTAGGTTGTTTGATAAAATCTAAATTATGTTTCTTACCATGAATTGACTTTGAATTGGTGTTAGAAATGCCTTTAAGTGATGCATGCTGGTGAGGATGGGAGTTAGGATTTTTTTGGTGCAACTTTAACACGGGGAGAAATAAGAAGAAGAAAGAACTTAGGCCCATTACGAGTTGTAAACTACATTACAATTAGGCTGTAATGGCATATGGTTCATGTATAAGGGATGTTGCCTAGTGTATTATGGTCATAATACACCCTACAACCAGGCCATAACCGGGCCATATTTCACTATTTCCTTGTCTTATTTCACCTTAAACCTTCTAATAAGATTATACTTGGATAATATGACATTTCATTGGAAAAAAAACTCTAAAATGTTAGTATGCAGATCTAGTTGTGGGGCAATTGGTGAGTAAACGTTCTTGGTGATTAGTCTAGAACATAATAGATTAGGAAAATGATATGTGGTGAGGTACTAGGGTCATGATTCCCATCTATTTAATTGTCATGACTTGCAGAACTAATTAGTAGATACAAAATTAAATGACGCCTTTTTTGAGTAACACATTTGAGTATCGAATGAGTTACTACATCCTAAAGAGTAAAGATAAATAAGTACTTATAGGGTGAGATGCGACTTACTACACCCTATAATTTTATGACTTGTAATCATAATGAGAGACTTATCAAGTCGTGATATGATTATTCTGTCAATTTTGTTATGTTATATCATAGACTTATGCCATACTTATATTTTATCTTGATGAACCAATACCATTATGTATAATATTTCATTTAATATTCTAGATACTATCATTTGGGTTATTACATCAAATAGTGTATTCTACATGTTTGAAAAAACCGTTGCATCAGATTGATTTTCAAATTCATTTTTTAAAATCAAGTCAAACTATATACATATATTTATTATTTTATATATTTATTAATATGAAATATATTTCTCTAATCTATTATTTGGTAATTTTTATAAACATTTATTGATTTAATTTTACTTAATTTATGTGTTATTTCATATGTTTCAAATATAATTGATTCTTATCATTTGTTCATGTTAGTTTTATTATATTATATTTTACACGAAACATATTATTTTGCCTTGTATTTATATTATTGATTATAATACTTTTATGATTATAACTTAAATATCTATACAACAATTTAAATTAAACTTCATTAAATTGAAACGGGTCAATTAGATTTTATTATGCGAATTGTTCAAACTAGAGTACACTTAATTATATTCTTGGATTGCATCATTTTTATTTCAAAATAAAAAAAATAACACGGCATCACACTTAATCTAGTTGCTACATTTTTATATTTTATTGTTGCAATTGAAATAATTTGGATATAATATTTTAATGATAAAATTCTGATGTTTATTGGAGAATATATAAATTGTCGCACATTCGAACTTGCCTTTTTTTTAATTAAACTTCCTTGAAATTACCAATTAAGTCGAGTTAAAGAAACATATCGAGTCACTTTCTTACTCCTAATAAAAGGAAAACTATGGATATATTCAATGAATTAATATATTTCCATTATATATTAGGATGCGGTGAATTTAAGGAATTAAAATACTATGAACATTTTTTTAAGAATAAAAACGACATTCAATCATTCATTCAAATCGATAAAATATATTAAATAAAAGAAATTCAAAAGTTGCTATATATATATTAAGTCAAAGAAATGTTAGTTTTATTATAGAATGCTTTACATGAAACCTATTATTTTTCCTTATATTTATATTACTGTTATTATAATACTTTTATAATAATAATAATTTAAATATTTAAATATAAGTTCAAATTAAACTGAATCAGATCAATTAGAATTTGTTTTGCAAATTCTTCTAATTGAAGTACACTTAATTAATTCATTGAATTGGGTAACTATTTATTTTAAAATTGATCAAAATTGCACCGACTCATTCTAGTTGCTTCAATTTTAGAGTTTATTGTTATGATTGACTTTTTGTTTCGAAGTTATTAAAATAATTGAAAGATTTGAATTAATAGTTTAATAGTCAAAATTTCTATTATTTATTAGTGAATAAATAAAATGTCGTAGACTCAGTGATTTTGAAATTAAACGTCCTTTCAATTATAAATTAAGATGTCTTAAATAAAATGTATCAAGTCCAATTTTTACTCATAATAAAAAGAAAAACATCAATATATCCAAAGAATTAATATACTTCTATTAAAAATAAGGATGTGGTAAATTCAAAGAATTAGTATACTTTCATTGAAGATAAAATGTTAGGATGCAGTGAATTTTGTATCACAAATTGAGTAATAATAATTATAATTTCACACCTTATAGGTCATATTTTGGAGAAAATATTGAGATTGTGTAACATAACCAAACACATACACATAGGAGAGAGAATGGGTCAGGCTGTCTAGAAAACGTCTATAACCGACTTACTTAAAGTTTGTCTCGTTCTATTTCAATTAATAAAAAGTTCAAACTCAAGCATTTTAAAAGTTCTATTAATTTATATCAGCAGGATTGAGGCTTATAGAAAAACCTCTTAGGTCTATTAGTTCAACCAAGTTATGTGTTATCTTATATATTATATTAATTTATAAATTAAAAGTACATAATTAATTTTTATAAAATCTTAAAAGATATATGAAAATTATAAATCATCATGCTTAATAGTGTTCTGGACTGGGCCGACGCTTGGCCCATAGTCGAGCAGACTCAAATCCTACCAGGTTGGAAGGCCCAATAAGACCTCATCGTCGGGCAGAGACCTGTCGGACAGTACACCTTCTCCCGTCAGGCACAGACCAACGACCGTCGGGCAGGATCCTTATATCCGCCCGGCTTGTCTCTCAGCTCGAGAAGCTCCTCTGACCTCCCCCACGTTCTCACCCCTTGCAGTTACTAGTGTTGGGCCTAGCAGCCCAACCCAACGCATAGTAATTATTGGCCCTACACTAGGGGCTCATTATAAATACCTGTTAGAAAGTATTTTGTGGTAGTGTTTTATCTTATCCACAGGGATTGATGAGAATATAGATGATTGTCGTTCAACGGTTTAATGATTTAAGAAAGGGGGTTTTAAGAATGGTTTCAATTTTTGTAACAAAAGTTTGCAAGAAATAAAGCGGAATAAAAGTCGGTCTAAGTTTGATAAAAGCATGTCAAGATTAGGGTTCGCTAGTCCGTCCTAAACGTATCTAATCGATCAAATATGTGAACAAAGTTTTAACCAACATAACCGCGTATCCTCGCAAAAACGTTCATCTCTAAAGCGATTTCGTGAATGCTATTGTTTCGACCGTTAAATGATCTCTCTAAATAACACTCGAAACAATAGTCATTAAGATCGATATAAAGCGGATATCAACTTTCAAATCTATGTCTAGCATTTGTATAGTTGATAGATGAAGAAATTAGGTCAAGACTTGGAAAGTTCATGTCTAAAGCAATCCAAACCATAAATGTACAAAGAGTAGCAAATAACTTCATCTATATTGATCACAACATTTGTTCACATACAAAAGATCAAGAAGAATACATAAATTTTGAACTAACTACTCCTAACCTTGACAAGAGAGGTATTTAGCCGCTCATTTCCATGATAGCTTGAGCAACAAGTTTCGAAAGAAGGTTGATCAACATCCAAGTCGAATAATCGAGATTGGATGGGAATCCACCTTCTTTTGGTGAAATATTGCTAAGAGATGATGAGAAATGAAGGAATGGGTTTTTAGGTCAGAAAAATCCTCTCAAATGCAATTACCAGAAATTAGATATTTTTACAAAAAGTAGCTCATACTACTTATAGAAGGATCTGCTGAGCTGTCATGTTCGCTAGGCGAACAAATGGTTCGCCTAGCGAACACCAAAAATGCCACCTGAAGTGCTTGTGTCCTGTGAACTCTCCCCATACAAGTTTCCAAAAGTTCACTGTGCGAACAATGCTTCGCCTAGTGAAGCCTTCGCTGTGAACTTCGCCTAGTGAGTTTATGACCCTTTCGTCTCTGTCGTGAACAGTGCATTGGTTCTTGGCCTTCGCTATATAGTTCGCCTAGCGAACTTTATGATATTTAGGTGGCAGCTTCGCTAGCAAGTTCGCCTAGCGAACTTGCTGTTGTTTACATGTTGTCTTGGTTTCTTTGTCGTCATTCATGTGTCTTAATTTCCACTCTTTTATGCCTAATTCCTACACAATAACACATAAATCAAAGGTACCAAGATACTTTCACATAATGTTGCAAACCAACCAAAGCAAGAGTGATTTTTAACACTTTCTTGACAAAAGGGAGTGAAAGATGCCCACGTTTGATAGCTCAAATAAGCAAAGTTGGGCATCTAACAATACCCTCTTCCACGAGAGGGTCAGGTAAGCTAACTCTTACTCCTTTCTCTCTGTACTTGTTATCATTATGCTCGTCCCTTACTTTAGCATCGAAGTGTGTTTCAGGTACACCCCACCTGTCCATCAAGTCAACAGGTTGATAGCTCAGACGCGTAGCCTGCCAGCAGTCTCTCTGATCAGGTACGATCAATGGCGCCGTCTGTGGGAATCTAAAGCTTCCCCATTCCCCCGAGCAGAAGAACCAAAGCTTTCAACTTCAACTTCCAAGATCATGACTAGCCCACGTCACGACGATGCGGCCAAGAGCGTGAAGATTGGAGCAGGACTGCCCGACCTGGCGAGGAAGCAGCTAAAGGTCTTCCTTCGTGAGAACGCCGACCTTTTCGCCTGGAGCGCCGCCGAGATGCCCAGTTTTGACCTTGAGCTCGCCTGCCACCAGCTCTCCATCAACCCTGCCGCGAAGGCCATAGTACAACATAGACACAGGCAGTCCCCCGAAAAGTCGGCGGCGGCTGAAAAAGCTGTAAAAGACCTCCTAGAGGCAAATTTTATTTCAGAATCCCGGTATTCAACCTGGCTGTCCAACATTGTACTCGTTAAAAAATAAAATGGAAAATGGAGAATGTGTGTTGATTACACCGGTCTCAACCAAACATGTCCCAAGGACGCCTATCCCCTCTCTAATATCGACAAGCTCATCGACAACTCGGCGGGCTTCAAATTACTGTCCTTCATGGATGCCTACTCGGGATACAACCAGATTCCCATGGCCGAAGTCGACAAATAGAACACGACTTTCATGACCGATTCGGGCAACTATTACTACAACGTAATTCACTTCGGCCTAAAGAATTCCAGCGCCACCTAGCAACGGATGATGAACAAGGTCTTTTGGAGAGAGATTGGCGACATGCTCAAAGTCTAAATGGATGACATGATCGTCAAATTGTGTATTAAGGTCGACCGCACGGGCCACCTCAAGAAGGTCTTCGAAACAACGAGGAAGTGTAGGATACGGTTTAACCCGGAGAAGTGCACCTTCGGGGTACACGCGGGGAAGTTCCTCAGGTTCTACCTAACCGAACGAGGGATTGAGGCGAACCCGGATAAATGTCGGGCCTTCTCTGAAATTGTAACACCGAGCACGAAGAAGTTGATACAGTCTCTGAACGGGATGCTCGCTTCATTATCCCGCTTCGTCGCCAAATCCACACAACATGCCCTCCCATTTTTCAAACTGCTAAGGAAGGAGGACGCGTTCGAATGGACGGAGGAGTGCGATCAGGCCCTCCTCCACCTCAAACGTGTCCTGTCAGAGCCACCGGTCCTGACGAGACCTGAAATTGGGGAAACTCTTTACCTGTACCTGGCCGTCACCACCGAGGCCGTGAACGTCGTACTAATCTAAGAAACCCCTGACAGGCAGAAGCCGATCTACTTTACGAGCAAGGCTCTCCACGGCCCCGAGGTTAGGTATCACCAGATCGAAAAAGTCGCCTTGGCCCTCATCAACATGGCCATGAGACTCCGACACTACTTCCTGGCCCATACCATCATAGTCAGAACCAAGCAACCGATCAAATAGTTGCTCGGCAGGCCCGACATGGCGGGGCGTATGTTGAAGTGGTCACTGGAGCTCTCCGAGTTTGACATCTTCTACAAAGGCAGGAAAGCGCTCAAGACCCAAGTACTGGCCGATTTCGTCACTGAGATGACACCCACCGCGGAGCCGACCCCCGAAGCCCACAAGTGGACCATCTTTGTCGATGGCGCTTTGAGCTCCTCGGGGAGCGGCATAGACATTATCCTGGAAAACGAAGAAGGCACGGTCATGGAAGTTTCCCTGACCCTGGCCTTCCCAACAATGAACAATCAAGCCGAGTACGAAGCCTTCTTGGCTGGACTCTGCCTAGCAGAAGACCTCGGAGCCAAAGAGATAAAAATCTTCACAGATTCCCAGTTGGTCGCCTCCTAAGTCCGAGGCGAGTACCAAGCGAAGAACTACAATCTGGACAAATATTTGGCCCTTATAAGGGAGCGCATGAAGACATTCGACTCCACCAAAGTGCAACACGTTTCCCACGAACAAAACACACGGGCATACGTCCTCTCAAAATTGGCGAGCACAAAGAAGAAGGGTGGGAACAAATCCGTCGTCCAGGAGGTCCTCGCGCAGCCAAGTACGGAGAAGGCGAAAATGATGCTCGACGTCAATGCCATCGGGGATAGCAACTGTTGGATGACCCCGATACACGCCTACCTTAGCACGGGACGCCTCCCTGACGACGCTAAGGAGGCCAGCACGGTCAAACGTCGAGCCTGCTCTTACGTGCTGCTCGAAGGCAGGCTATACCGGAGAGGCTTCTCGATCCCTCTCCTCAAATGCGTCGACAAAGCCCAGGCCCCGACTATCCTACAAGAGGTTCACGAGGGCATCAATGCGCAACACCCGGGAGGACGATCCTTGGCGAGGAAGGCCTTGCGGGTTGGGTACTACTGGTCGATGATGCAACAAAATACGAAGGAACACGTGAAGAAGTGCGACAGGTGCCAGCAGCACGGGGACATGCACCTCGCCCCCCCGGGCGAGCTCAAGTCCCTCTCCTC
The DNA here is from genome assembly GCA_963859935.3 of Lathyrus sativus. Classification (NCBI taxonomy): domain Eukaryota; kingdom Viridiplantae; phylum Streptophyta; class Magnoliopsida; order Fabales; family Fabaceae; genus Lathyrus; species Lathyrus sativus. Next base: position 604,774,809 of record OZ012739.1, read on the forward strand.
CCCCTGGTCGTTCGCCTGGTGGGAGATGGATATCCTCGGTCCGTTCACCATAGGCTCCTATCAGAACAAGCACCTGATCGTCGGCGTCGATTATTTTACCAAATGGATCGAGGCCGAGGCCCTCTCCAAAATCACGATGCACAACATACTCCGCTTCTACAAGAGGAACATCCTCGCCAGATTCGACGTGCCCATGGCCATCGTGACCGACAATGGTACACAGCTCACTGACAAAAACTTTCAAGACTTTATGACCAAGCTTGGAACAAAGCAACACTTCACGTCAGTCAAGCACCCGCAAACGAACAGCCAGGCGGAGGCCGCAAACAGAGTCATTATGCGGGGTCTAAAACTCCGGCTCGGGGATGCCAAGAAGAGGTGGGTCGAGGAGCTCCACAGCGTACTCTGGGCATACAGAACGACGCCCTACTCGACCACCGGGGAGACCTCTTTTGGCTGACATATGGGACCGAGGCGGTAATCCTGGTAGAAATAAGGGAGTCATTCAGAAGAACTGAATCCCCCCTCGAGGAGGAGGCCAACGACAAAGCCCTCAGAGATGAGCTCGACCTAGTCGAGGAAATACGTTCAAGCGCGTCTCTCCGAGAAGCCGCACTGAAACAGAGAAATACCCTCTGCTACAATAGTAGGGTCATAAAACGTGAGTTCCAGATCAGCGATCTGGTCTTACGAAGAAACCAGAAAGACTCGCGCAAAGGCAAGCTCGCCGCCAATTGGGAAGGCCCCTATCGTGTCTGGGACAAGACAGTGCACGGGGCCTACTACCTCGAGAACTTACACGGGGACGAGATAGCTCGACCATGGAATGCTGAGAAGCTAAAAAATACTACAGTTAAACACTGCCCGCGACGACACGCCTCGGGACCACGGGAGCGCGACATTGTACCAACGCGTCTCCCCGAACTTAACGAGATAACAAGTGTCTACCCTTTGTGTGTGTGAGCAGCGTGCTCTGTTCGACGGAGACCTCTCAATCGAGAATCACCATCGTCGTATCGAGATAGGCAGAACACCAACTCACGATGGGACGTTCATACCGCGGAGATAGAACCACGACTGTGGTCCCTCTCCGTAACCGACCAGGTAACCACCCCGGTCACCCGACCAGTTCCCTAAACTATCGGGAATAACAAATAACATTGAGCTACCACTCCCAACAACATACAAAGCGTGCGAACGAGCATACAAAACGTGCGAACAAGCGTAAATAAGTAAATAAACTAACACACACAAACACTTAGAAAAACGATGAATTTTTATGAACAGGCATAAACCCGGCTGTCAAAAAATTACAAGGGCATGCGGCCCGAGCAACAACCAAAATGAAAAAACCAAGCGCGCAGGCTGAAGTATAGTTTGGCACGCAGGCCACCATCTCCTAATGAGCATGATCCTCCTCGTCCTAGGCGGGTTGCTCTTCCTCGTCATCCTCAGATCCTCTGAGCGCGACAATACAGTCGCCTTAGATCTGATGGTAGGGGTCATTCCCTTCGGTCACCAAATCCACGTCAGGGTTGGTGAGTCGAAGCTTGTCCACGGCACTCTTGAAGCCTACATCGACGGCCCCTAAGCAGTTGTCTTCCAGCAGCCTGATCTTCTCCACCAGCTCCTGTCGGGAAGCCAACAACCTTTCCTCATCGGACTCTTCCTCAGCAGGAGTGACCAGACACTCGAGCTCAGCAACCTGACTTCTCATCCCAGCTAGCTCGTCCGTCCTTCAGCATCTTCTCGAGCTCCCTGATCCGCTCACGATGGACCTTGTCCTGCTTTTGATACTCCCTCTGGTCGGCCACCATCTTGGACCAAACTTCCTCGGATACCTCCATCTCACCCTGAACGGTAGCCAAATCCGCCGAGGAGCACCTTTCCTCGTTTAGCACGAGGGTCGTTTCGAACGCCCTCACCACCGAAGCAAGGTCATCGAACAACATTTTCCTCCGAGCTTCCTTGCTGGCAGCTAGGATACTCTTCGCCTCTTCAGGAGCCACATTGGGGATATTCCCCCCTGTAAAGAAATTGGACCAGAGACAACAAGGGGGTAGAACAAAACATCTCTCCGGGGAGTCGTCCGTCAAGTAGATCAGGGACGTCTTAATCTCCTGTCGCCTCTTGGAGGCCGGCGGCTGCGCCGGGGAGCCGCTACCTTGTGGAGACGAAGCCAAGCCCTCTGGTCCAGTAACGGCCTCCTTCCTGACAGTAGCGGCCCTCCCCGAGGGATGTCGGGCGCCCCTTTAGCAGCTTCGTCACACGTTTTTCCATTGAACCCATAGCACGTGCAAGAAGAGCACGAGAAAACAGTTAGTATAGAAAGTCAAAACAGAACAAAGGAAAGCCGAGGAAGTGGCCCATTACCTAAAAATCGATGAGCCTATGCCTTTGTCCGGCACTCGAGGAGGGTCCTCGTATTGATGCACATGGTCTCGGTCAGGATCTCCCCGTCAGCTTCACAGATGTACTGCCCATCCGTGGTCACGCACTTGCGAGGGGGAAGACGCTCGACGAATTCGACCAATTTCTTAAAAGCCAGGTTATCCCCCTCACCCAGGCGATTAGGTCGGTAGATAAAGCTCTCGGTACTAGAGCAAAAGTGCAACTCCATCCATTCTAAGGGGAAATGAGACTCGAAGCTCTCTACAGACTCGCCGTCCACGACAGTAACCTCTTTCCGGAACATTGTATTGACGGCCTCGTCCATATATGGCATAACCACAAACCACCTATCCTTAAACCCCCTAATAGAGTCTGTATATGCCCGGAAGAGCCTGGTCGGCTGATTCAGGGAGACCCAGTTATGCCGATCAGCCACAATCTATCGCTGTAAGTCGAAGACACAGAAGAACAACAATATGGTGACCCTGAGCTCGAGATAATTGCAAACGATCTCGAATGCCCGGAGAAAAGCGGGGGAGTTGGGGTGAAGTTGGGATGGCGCTAACATTAGGTGGTCGAACACTCCCTGTTGAAAGCCTGTGAATGGAATACGCATCCCCGCCTCCTTGAAAGCAAATTTGTACAATGGGAATCGGCCCCCGTCGTAGCGAGAGCAGATACGGTCCAGTTCTCGAGGCCGACATGCTCTAAATTGACGGGGAGTCCTGACCTCTCTATCTTCAATCACGGAAAAAACATCTGAATTGTCGAGCACGAACCGCGACATATAATTGAGGGGTTCGTCCCCGACCCACTCCCCGACCGGCCTGTCTGGAGGATCCACGACGGCCTCGTCTTGACGACCCTCTTCGTCGTCGGACAGATAACACATTGTCTCCTCTTCTTCACGGTCGACCATTTACTTGAAAAGCAGAGGAACTTGGTGAATTGGACAGCCAAATCGAATCTACCCTTCCACCGCAGTTCAAGTGAAAGGGCGTGGATGCCTGGGTGCCCAGAAGACCATTTTGGGGTAACCCGACCCTCCAGTGTGCCCGGGGAATGAAATCTTTATCCTTGGCACCTTTATTAATCGTGTTTGGGGTATTCATCGACTACCCTCGGGACATTCAACGTTCATCGATTCTCCTCGGGCCGCTCATCGCAGGGGCCGGGGGAAATCAGTCAAAACCCTAGTTTTGAAGGACTCTCTGGCGTATTTGCCGGAAAATCCCATGGTCACCCCTACGTTCCCAGCGGAACCACTGGGAGCACCTCCAAAAGTACTAAAAAATACTAGTATAGAGGCAGAGACTTACGTGATACGGCGGAAAAAAGCGGCCGCATCGAGCAAAAAGGCTGTAGGCGTCGAGCAGAAAGACTGTAGGCGTCGAGCAGACAATTAAGAAGGTCGAACAAAAGTAAAAGGAACGAGTGAACGAAAAAGACAAGTTGTGCCCACGTATATATACGCCCTAGCACAGAAAATGAAGTGCCTAGCCCGTAGCTTCTGTAGGGTGACACGTGGCGACTCTCAACCTTCCCTACGTCTCTTCAGATTCCCCTCCTTGACCGTGGGCTTCCCCTACATCATAGGCTCACCCGACCAGTATAACCGCGGCCTGCCCGACATAGCGACATGCCCGACGCCTTTTGCACCTTAAGTCATAACTCGCTTGACCGCGAGCAACAACTTGGGGGGCTACTGTTTTAGACTGGGCCGACGCTTGGCCCATAGTTGAGCAGGCCCAAACCCCACCAGGTTTGAAGGCCCAATAAGACCTTATCGTCGGGCAGAGACCTTTTGGATAGGACACTTTCTCCCGTTGGGCACGAACCAACGGCCGTCGGACAGGATCCTTATATCCGCCCGGCTTGCCTCTCTTCTGCCCCACGGTCGAGAAGAACCCATCCAGCTCGAGAAGCTCCTCTGACCTCCCCCACGTTCTCAACTTGTCCCCTACGCGGAGACACGTCATTAGGTAACTATTCGTGTCCTGATTATTTGGTCCTCCACCTTCTGAATAGCACGAAGTAGTTACATTAGGGCGAAGACCATGTGCTGGTCTTGACGACACCACATCAGCCCTAGCAGTTACTAGTGTTGGGTCTGGAAGCCCAACCCAACTCATAGTAACCGTTGGCCCTACGCTGGGGGCTCATTATAAATACCCTCTTCTACGAGAGAGTCAGGTAAGCTAACTCTTACCCTTTCTCTCTGTACTTGTTATCACCCTGCTCGTTCCTTAATTTGGCATCGGAGTGTGTTTTAGGTACACCCCCTCTGTGTCCGTCAAGTCAACAGTTCGACAGTTCAGACGCGTAGTCGGCCAACAATCTCTCTGATCAGGTACGATCAAATAGCTTGCTATTTTATTGTTTAAGACCATTGACTAGTTGATTTGTTTTAAGGCTTGTAACTAATATACCTAAAACTTGACTGTGATTATTGGATTAAATATGTTGCCAAAAGTGGAGAAAAAAAGATATATAGAATCTAAAAAAATTATTAGCCTCAAAATATTAGACGTACACACACCATATGAAATGAGCTTTTAAATAGGCTAATAGACCATTTTTTTTAATTAAAAATAGGCCATGTAGGGCTTAGGCCTAACCTATTTAAGTAAAACTTGGCTTGGTCCAACTCATTCACACCCCTACATACACACTTCTCATACAAGCCACATGCAGTTCTCTCATTTTTTTTATATGGCATACTCACTTTATTTATTTTAATTCGTTTTATAAAAATATTGTCAAATTATATTTAAAACAACCAAAAATTATAAATTATTTTTCAATTTTAATCAAATATTAATATTTACTTTCTCATCATATTATTTATTATTCTATTATTTTATATTTTTTAAACATTTATATTTATTAACATTAAATTCGTTATAATTTTATTTTTCTCATATAAAATTAATTATATTCATTAACTCAAATGAAATAGTCAAAATTTTATATAATTAAAAACAAAGGGAATAATATTTTAAATCTTTGTTATTTAAACATAAAGTTTACATTGTATATAAAATTAAATAAGCTACGTCATATCAATATAAAATATTAGAAAAAAATTAAAATTTGTTCTGTTCAAAATAATATTTTTCTCATTTTCTTTTCAGTCGCAATCAACTTTATATGCATTTTTTAGAACAAAAAAGCTCATAAACGTTTTCTCTTTATCAATGGAGAAAGATATACTACCTTGGTTGCAACCTCCAACCGAAGAAGAGCGACACACAATTGGCAGCATCAACAACAATGGTGATGGTTTCAGAATTGAAGATGAAGGTCTTGCTTCTTTCAGGTCAATGTTGGAAATTGAGTGGTACATGAATAATATGCCAACTCATAATGAACAAGTTGTCCCAAATTTTCAAATCCAAACACGGCAAAGTAATAACTTTGTTTCTCCTTCAGATCCAAACAATTTTGTTGCTATGCAACCTTTGGGTTCCTCCTCTTTTTCGGCACCATCCAACTTCGGTTTCTCTCATATAATTAATACCGAAGACAATATCAATAACATCATCAACACCTCCACCATCGACAACAACAATCCATTTGGAAGTGTCATAAGTCTCGAACCCCAAAGTGGCTTCCTAACTCCATTTCAAGGGAACCAAACAGACTTATCGGCCCAAACTGGACAACTATGCAAGTTCTCGGAAACTAGTGCAGTTGGATTCGGACCAATAGGTTCACAAGAAGAAAGTTCCTTTGGTGGTGGTTCAGGGTCTTCAAGTTCCATGTTTTTGAGTAATGACAAAGTCTTTGGGCCTGTAGAGACTCCTTCACCAGTTCTTGCATCGCCTAATTTTCTGAATAATAAGGATATGAGTTCTAACATTAGCGAGGCAGATAAGTTGGGGCGATTGTCGATTCCACAATTTACATCGACATTGTTGAAGGAGTTTGATCAGAAGATGGAGAAAGAGGTAATTGGGGAGGTTTATGAAAAACTGAATTGTGAGTCTAAGGAGGGCGTTGATATTGGTGGTAATCAGGATGGCAATGACGAGAAGGATGAAAATGGTGTTGGTGAGGTGGATCGAAAAGGCAAGAAGAAGGAAAATCCATCAAAGAGTCTATTAGCTGAGAGGAGGAGAAGGAAGAAGCTCGGTGACAAGATGCACACTCTTCGTTCTATTGTGCCAATTATCAGCAAGGTATGTAACCTTATATACAAGATCTTATTACTTTTTAGGTTAAATACCATTTTTTGTCTCGTATCTTTTAATCAAGATTCATTTTGGTATCTTATTTTAATTTTATGAACAAATCGGCCACTCTATGAGATTTTATGAGTTTTTAATGTTTTCTTGATTTTCTGGATTTTTTGGGAAGAAAACTCTTCTAATCGTTTTATGGGTTTTCAATGAAAAAAGGAGACCCATTTTCTCTATCATTATTAGACTGAAATAAAATCAAAATTTTCTATTGCTATATGTTTTCAGCAAATGTCTTTGTTTGCCATGTTATTTGTGAATCTGGTATTGCTGATATAATCTTTCTGTCTTCATCTGCCATCGCCCACCACCACGAAATATAACACAAATATTGAATTTCTCTTCAATTAAAATATGTTATTTTCACATAACAATAAATTCCTTTTTACACCAAAACATATCACATGAGATACAAAAATATTCTTATGGTTTCTAGGTTTTTAATATCTTCTTGATTTTCTCGGTTTTCTGGTTTTTCTAGGAAGAAAAAGTTGAGTAGAAAACTCTTCAAATAGTGTTCTAAGTTTTCAAAGAAAAAACATCCATTTTCTCTATCATTATTAGACCAAAATAAAATCACTATTTTCTATTGCTATATGTTCCAACCTAAGGCCTTTGTTTCCCATGTTTTTTGTGATTCTGGTCATGTTGATATGGTCTTTGTGTGTTCATCTGCCATCGCCCTCACCACCACATATGACACAAATATTGGATTTATATTCAATTAAAATATGCTCTTTTCACGTAACAATAAATTTTTTTCAACACCAAGACAAATCGCGTGAATACAAAAATTGAATAGAATCAATAAAATGAAATTAACTTAGAAAATAAATATTGACTATTATGTCAGATACTTCACTAAGATTGAGTAATAAAGAATTTGTAGTGGGTTTGATTTCATTAAATATTAACCAATATATTGCTTGATATGAAACATGCTCAAGTATTATTTTTTGAAACAAAATGTAATATATAGTTATATAAATGAAACAAACTAACCGAAATAGTGGAAGAAAATGAAGAAATTGATGAATATTAATTAAAACATAAACAACGTTTTTTATTTGTACAGAGAAACAAAAAATTAAGTTGGAAGGAGAAACATTAATTTTAAATCTGAAATTTTCTTAATCTAAAGGTGTATGAAAGGTCTTCTTATCTCACATAATATTAAATGAAACCATAATAATTTAAAGGGGTATAAAATATCTTCTCCACTTTCCAACTTTGACTTCTTCCACAAGGGTAAAGTAAAAGAAAACACAATATGTCATTTGATTTTATTTTTAGAACAAATTTAACGAAGTGATTGGAAACAGAAATGAAACCATAGTGATTTATTTTGGGCAACAAAATCATAGTGATTAAGTTTTTTATGTTTCTTTCCTTCAACCACATTCAAGATGTTTCCCATTTCCTAGAGACAAAAACAAAAATCCAGGTTGGAGAAATACGAACAAACATTATTGAATCCTTATAGTTGTGATAGTTGTTGATGGCTAATACTCTAACTTTTGTGATTGTTCTTGATTGTTCTTGTAATTCACCTTATTTCCCTAACAAAACCCCTAAAATTGTGACAAATTTCATGATTTGAAATTATGATCTTCATCTTCATCTTCAAGTAGTTTCCACCTTGACAAAATAAAATGACACCTAGCCATTTCAGATTATATATTAGTGCTGCATAAACTATCTTATTGACTTTGACTAGTTGAGTAAATGAAAATGACTAATGTGAAACGATTTTGTATAGTTGAAGGACTATAATGGTCTTTTAAAAATAAGGGGCCAAATTATACTGAGTCAAAGATTAAAAGACAAAAAAAAATTATTTGGCCTATTTTTTTTTTTGTTATTGTGAACCATTTTTAATAGAAAACATTAATGTTTCAAATAATCACATTTTAATATTGTTGATATTAGTTATAATATTCATGTTGAACTTTTAGAAGTAATTCAAGAGTTGTAACTGTTACCACGGGTGTGCCACCAGTTACAGCAAGGCAAGAGATGCATTCCAATATAAGAAAATTGCATTTTCCGCAGGTGTAATCGGTTACTGAATTTGGTGTAACTAGATACCACTGAAGTTGATTTGATTTCCAAATTAATTCAGTCCCAGGTGTAATAGGTTACCCTGTTTGGTGTAACAGTTACTGACCTAATTTATTGTATTTTCTGTTATTATACTTGGTCAATTTAGGTCCCAATTGTTTTGTAGCTCCTATATAAGTGTTTAGGATGCACTCTCATCCTAGCTAATGAAAATATAACATCTCACCCTAAATTCTATCTCTCTCTCTCTCTATTCTCCACTTTCACTCTCCACATCCAAAATTTCTACACCATTGTTTCCCAAATCTTGTGGTTGCTTGTCCCAATATTTAGCAACAAGAGTCTGGTCCAGATCCATAAACACTTATCATGAAACATGAATCATGTCTCCAATGAAAAAATCCCTGCAAGTTTACCCATCCTTGATGCAAAGAAATGCGAAAAATGGTGCAAGCAATGGAAACCAAGATGTTTTTGAGGTGGTCCAGAATGGTATTCCTCCTCTTCAAGCTAATGCAACAGAGGTACAACATGCATCACATAAGGAAGAAAAGAAGAAAGATTTAAAGGCGTTGTTCTTGATCCATCAATGTGTTGATGGCGACAATTTCGAGAAAGTTGGTGATAGCGAAATGTCGAAGCAAGCATGAGAGATCTTAGAGAAAGCTTATGCAGGGGGCTGACAAGGCAAAAGTGGCGAGGTTACAAACTCACAAGCGTCAACTCAAATTGATTCACATGAAAGAGAAGGAGACAATCAACAACTTCACAATGAGAATCACTCGGTTGGTTAATCAAGTGAAATTATCCAGAGAAATTGTTATGGAGTAGTATGTTGTCGTGAAAATCTTGTGTTCTTTAACCCCAAGATTTGACAACATAGTTGTGGCGATTGAGGAGTCGAAGGATCTTGCGACGATGAGAAAAGAGGTGGTGCAATATTCTTTTGAGGCTCATGAGAAAATGATGGAGGAGAGGAATAAAGATAAGGAAAAGGTGGAGATCACTTTGAAATCTCAGTTTAATGAGAAGGACAAGAGATCAAAAGGAAAATGGCTCATGAAGAACAAAGGAAATTTTTAGAATTTAGATGGAAAAGAGTCCCAAAATTCAAAGAATTCAACTTGTCAAAGAGGTGAGAGCAGCTACAACAAACATGGTTGTCAAGGAAACTATAGAGGGGAAAGGAAGAGGTTTGATAAGAGCAAGGAGCAGTGATACAAGTGTCAACGGTTCAGTCATTTTGCAAAGGAATGCAATTCTAACAAGAAAGAATCTCTAAGGATGAAGCCAAGGTTTCAAGATAAGAGTTTGATGAAGATAATACGCTCTTGGTCATGATCACGAAAGCAGATTGTAGCAATAAACAACTACGGGACAGAAGTTGCAGTAGCTCAAAAAATGTTGAAAAATTGAGCTATGGTTGGTTGAATGATACGATTGATCGGTTGCTTGAAGAGGAAGATGCCATGATGAGTGTTAAAGAAGTTTAATGTTGTAAGGAGTAGTATTTGGAATCGGGTTGTTCAACTCATATGATGGGAAGAAAATATTCATTTGTCAAAATCAATCATGCCATGAAAAACAAAGTGAAGTTCGTGGATGACACCACTCTAATGGATGATGGGATCAATCATGTTTTGATCATGAAAAGGGATGGTGGAAATTCCTTGATCAAAGAAATCTTGTATATTATGGGAATCAAATGTAACCTTCTAACTATTGGCCAATTACTTGAGAAGGGTTACAAGATTCATATGGAAAACAAAGGGTTGCATGTTATGGATGCAAAGGGAGTTTTGGTCCTTAAAGCACTTATGAATTCCAATAGAACCTTCAAGTGTGAGTTAAATGTTATGGAACATAGATGTCTTACTACTGCAGCAAGTCGTCAAGAGTGGATGTGGCACTATTGTCTTGGGCATCTCAATTTTAGAGATCTCAATGACTTGCAAAAGAACGAAATGGTAACGGGGCTGCCATCGATCAACATACCAGTTGAAATTTGTGAAGAAAGTGTGCAAGCAAAGCAACATAAGGAAAAATTTAGTAATGATGATCACTAGAGAACCAAGTATCGCCTTGAGGTGGTGTATTCAGATGTGTGTGGGCTTATGCAAGTAGATTTTATTGGTGGAAAAAGGTATTTTGTCAAATTTATCGATGATTATAGTGGAAAGCCACTGAAATACCTAATCAAAAGAAAGGACGGGGTATTTTAAGTGTTCAAGAAGTTCAAGTCCATGGTGGAGAGGCAAAGTGGTCACAAGCTCAAATTTCTCAAAATAGATGGTAGATGTGAATATGTTCAAAATGACTTTGGGAAGCTTTGTAATCAAGAAGGGATTGTACATTAGGTAGTACCACCATATACACCACAACAAAATGGTGTAGTTGAAAGAAAGAAACGGTCGATCATGAACATGGTGATAATCATGTGAAAAGGGGAAGAACTTGCCGAAAGAGCTATGGGGAGAAGAGGTATCCACAACTGCCTATTTGTTGAGTAGATGCTCTACAAAGAAGCTAGAAATGTAACACCGGAGGAAGTGTGATCGGCGTTTAAGCCAAATCTGAACCATTTGAGAGTCTTAGGTTTTGTTGCATACCGACATGTTTCGGGTTAACTTAGAAAGAAGTTGGATGACAAGGAATAGGTGATGATACTTGTTGGATATCACTCTGCCGGTGATTAAAAACTGTTTGATTCTATAAACAGGAGGGTTGTGACCAGTTGGGACATCATAATCGATGAATTGAAGCAGGTACAACAGGGTGTTACCGGTTACCAGCAGACCGATTACCAGAATCATATAATTGATTACAGGTTCAAAAATTGCAATTCTGAGGAAAGTGGAATACCATAACAACATGGCGTTGAAGCCTGAAATGAAGAAAATGTGAGGAGGTGAACAGGCAGAGGTGTTTTCCTTAGAGACTCCAAGATTTGAGATATTGCGAGACAACAAAGTCAATGATGATGGTGATTTGGTGCATTTTGCACTTATGGCCGAATTCAAAACTGCTAATATGGAAGAAGATTTAAGTGATCCAAAATGGATTTGTGATATGAAAGAGGAGCTGGAATCCATTAAGAAGAAACATACTTGGGAGTTAGTTGATCTTCAAAAAGAAAAGAAGTTGATTAGTGTGAAGTGGGTGTTCAATGTGAAGGAAAATTCCATGGGTGAGATAATGAAGCATAAGGCTAGATTGGTGGCTAAGAGATTTTTGTAAAGAGAAGGCATAGAGTTTGAAGAGGTATTTGCACTGGTTGCTAAGATTGAAACCATCCGGCTTGTTGTTGGTAATGCAAATAACCACAATTGGATTATCTACCAAGTGGATGTCAAATCTGCGTTATTAAACATACCACTTGAAGAGGAGGTATATGTAGGACAACCCCCTGGTTTTGTTGTGAAAGACCAAGATCTGAAGTTCTATAAGTTGAAGAAAGCGCTATATGGTTTGAAGCAAGCTCCAAGAGCTTGGAACAAAAGAATTGATGGTTTTCTAAAGGATATTGGCTTCAAGAAATTATATCCGAGCATGGAGTCTATGTCAAGACGGATACAAGTGAAGGAGTAATTATCCTTTGTCTATATGTAAATAATTTATTGATCACGGGCAGCAACAGAAAGTGTATTTCAAAGTTCAAGGGTGAACTTATGGAAAAGTTTGAGATGACCGACCTTGGTCTCATGACAAACTTCCTTGGTATTGAGTTCCACAAGTAAAAAATGGGACTGCTGATGCACCAAAGGAGATATGCTCTTGAGATATTGAAAAAGCGTGAAATAGAGCATTGCAATGCTGCCATTTCTCCAGCTGAACAAAGGTTGCAATTATCTAAGAATGAGGATGAGCAAGATGTTGATCCAACTCAATATAGGAGGTTGGTTGGATTCTTGCGTTACTTGTGCAATATGTGACCAGACTTGCCTTTTAGTATCAGTATTGTGAGTCAATTCATGGTGAGACTGAAGATATCTCACTTGGCAGAAGTCAAGAGAATCCTACACTATGTCAAAGGTTCTGCTGGCTGCAAAATTCTCTTTCTCGCAGCGGATACGGGGCAGAAAATGCAATTTGCTCGGTTTTAACAATTCCAATTGGTACGGAGATAAAGATGATCGGAAGTCTACAACAGGATACATCTTTATGTTCGGTGTGCACCAATCTTATGGTGTTCGAAGAAGGAAATGGTAGTTGCACTCTCATATTGTGAGGCCAAGTACATTGTCGCTTCGTTATGTGTGTGCCAAGCCAGGTATATGAATCTGTTGGAGGAGCTGGGCAACAATGAGGGTGAGGTTGTCACACTCTTGGTTGATAATGTTTCCGTGATTAATCTTGCTAAGAACCCAATTTCACATGGGAGGAGAAAGCACATTGAGATGAGGTTTCACTATTTGAGAGAACTTGTTAGTGAAGGAAGGTTATGATTGGGATATTGCAGAAGTGAGGACCAAATTGGTGATTTGTTGACTAAGGGAGTCACAAATGATGTGTTCAAGAGGTTGAAGATGAGCATGGGCATGGTAGACTTGCAACACTTGAATTAAGGTGGTGCGTTGAAGTTTTAGAAGTAATTCAAGTGTTGTAACTGGTTACCACGGGTGTGTAACCGATTACAACGAGGCAAGAGATGCATTCCAGTAGTAGAAAATTGGACTGTTTACAGGTGTAACCGATTACAGGATTTGGTGTAACCAGTTACCACTGAAGCTGATTTAATTTTCAAATTAATTCAGTCTCAGGTGTAACTAGTTACAGGCCCGATTTTTTTGTATTTTCTGTTATTGTACTTGGTCAAGTAACCATTCAAAAGGAGGCAAACAAAAATGGCTCGCAATATCTACAATGAGAAAGAAGGAGGGAAAACCCGATAGCCATTATAGTCAAGTCAACCTACCTCTATGAAAGACCAATCACAAACCCCAACATAGGAAGAAAGGAACTTTTGTCAAAGAAAGAAACCAATGAAAACTAAGCCTCAACCCACCTATCTACTAGCCCAATGCAAAATAAAAGACTTGTCATACAATCAAGGAAACAATAACTAATGTCATAAAAGGCAAGAAACCATTTCCACGAAGAAAACAAAATTATATCCTCTAATTTCTCTAAAAGTTGAGACCCTATAAGAGGATACACACTCATTAAAAGTCATACAAATGATCCATGCCACAAAAGAGTTCAAGAAGACTCATAGTCAAAGAGGACAACTACCCATATCAACCACCTAATGATAGTATATCAAACCACATGTGACAATCATGTGATATATTTACTCCACCTTTTCAAAGTCAAATTTCCCCTCCCTGAAATTTTAGCAAGATCAATAATCTCATTCAATGCCACCACTTCATCCATTAGATGCCTACATTTAATAAGGGCATATTAATTGGAGGAAATAATCCTCTCTATAATTGGGGTGAGCCTAATATCCAAGACTTTTGCTAAGGTTTTGTATATGCACTCAAGAAACAATTGGACGAAAAATCATCCAAGTGAAGATATGATCCCACCTTAAGCACAAAGTTAATACAATACTATGTAAGACTCCTCTAAAGGATATTGTTGAAGAATTTTGTTTGGAATATAACCCTCATATCACCTCTTAGGTAAGACCAAAACCTTTTAAAAAAGGATAAATTAAACACGTTGGGACCTAGACACTTGTTACCATCATTTCCCGCTACCGCGTCATTAATCTTCAAAAGGATTGGCTATTCAAAAGGTGTTCTTGGCAATGTTGGAAAAAGAACTTAACAATTTATGCACGAACCTTGGCCACCTCTTTAGTCCAATCTTCCTTTAAACTCACAGCTAGTACTAAGTTCCTCATGGTACATATATTGACCCAATATTGAAAATAGGTGGTTTCAGCGTCTCTTTCTTTCCCTAGCCTCTATCTTGGTATTTGGACATATGAGAATCTTAGAGTTTGAGCAGATCTAGAGGTCTGCAACTACTCTACTCTTCTGAGCCACCTATTCTAGTGAGGGAGGGGGAATTGTCCTCCAAAGAATTCTACATCCTAATGGTATCCACAACACTAGTAATCCTTGACTCTGACTCCCCTAAAACCTCCTTCTACCATTTAAGACAATCTTTGAGGCCCTTCAACTTCGCTTTAAAGATGGAAATCATCCTATTTGAGGAAACACATGACGACAAACTTTACGGGATAATGTCTTGGATGGAACGATGATCCAACTAGTAATTATTAAACCTTAAATTCTTAGGACCTCACAATTGCGTGACATACCATATAAGGAGAGGATGGTTATAAGAAACATCGAGGGTCTACATACTAAAATTACCCAAATTCTCTTGCCAGACATTAGACACCGAGACTCGGTCCAATCTACTCATAGTCCCACATTACGATTGAACTAATTAAATCACATCCCAAATAATGGATGGTTAAGAATCCCCATAAACACCACAAAATTTTTGAAACTCATCCACCTCAACCTCTACGCCAAGAAAAGGAGCTCTCAAATCCTCTTCCACTTTTTACCACCTAAGATCAAGTTAAAGTTGTGAAACACATATATAAAATAGACCCCCAAAAGACTCACTAACTTTAACCAGTTGAACCCACAACAACCTTTTGTAATCAATATCACACTTTGAGTAGAGAATATGGATTATGCTTTCAATTGACAACTGATAGAAATAATCCCTCATTGTAACCCACTACCAAGGAGTAAATCTGATTATGATACATATAGCCCCAATAGAAATGAACGAGAGACACATCCACTGTGGCAAACTTAATATCTTGTATAATTATAAATTAAGTTGTTCACCATAATAATGTCCCTAATCTCATCTTCCTAATTTTCCCTCTAAACCTTTAATAATAAAGGAGCCAATAATCATTTATCATCTTTAACACACTTATTATTAGCTATTTCCAAGTCATCCTTAACTTCTAGCACAGAAAAAATAATGACCTCCATATTATCTTTCGTATGAAAAGTGAAACTTACCAACTTGATATCCTAATAATAAATGAGCCTATTATACATATGATAATTTCTATAATGTGAAATGACACATATACATTTATGATTGAAAAGTATGATTTGAGTTGTTATTATACATATGATAATTTTATAAATCTAAAATTTAACATGTGCTTTTGAGTTTTTCTCATAGATGGATAAAGCTTCAATACTTGGAGATGCTGCTGAATACTTGAATGAGTTGCGACAAAAGGTTAATGATCTTCAAACTGAGCTAGAGTCACTTCCTCCTGGACCATCTCTTGCACCCACCACTTCAACCCTTCCTGTACAAGTGAATGAAGAATTTCTTCATAGCAATGTGTCAAGCTCTAGAAACCAATCAACTAAGGTATTTGTTTACTGTACTGCAAACTTGTTATTCCCTATAAATTTTCTATTCATAAAACTTTAGTTGAGCTTGTACAAATTTTGCAGGTAGAGGCATGGGAAATGGAAGATGGAACTGTCAACATCCATATGTTTTGTGCCTACAAACCAGGTGTTTTGGTTTCGATTATGAAGGCATTTGAGATCCTTGGATTGGACATTCACAATGCTAACATAAGTTGTTTCGATGGCTTTACCATAGATATATACAAAGCTGAGGTATATATCTATTTTTCATAGCCATGTTTTATACAGAATTTAATGTTTGAATATGTTGCTCATTGATTATTAACTAATCATTGTCTTAATAAGTTTTTCTATATTGACTTTGGTTTTTGATGTTTGTTTCCAGCAATGCATACAAGGTGAGAAAGTGAACACTGAACTAATTAAGGCAGTGTTGGTGAATGCAGTGGATTACCATATGGCATGATGTGAGTGAAGTTATGGACAAATGGTAATGTTTCTTATTGTTTTGTTTTGTATGGAAAGCTATACCTAGACCAGTATCAAAACTGTTATGAGCACTTGATTTTGTATTTTCTATGGATTTTAGCACACCATGCTTTTATTACTTTAAAGGTATGGAAGAGATTGTTAAGTGAGGTTGTTTTTTTGTTTCTTACTAGTTGGTGTTTTGGAGTAACTTCTATGTTCTTGAATGATTGGTACTGTTAAATGCAATAAATGGATTATGTTTATCAGGATATAAATTTTTCTGTTTTTCTATGATGCAGTGAGTTTGTTATATTAACTAATTCTCCTATTTTCATATTGGATAATTAGTTAATTAATTATATGATTTTACATTGTATAAATATAGGGTCTATTCACTGTGGATAATTAAGTTGGGAATATTATTTCTCTGATTCCACTTTCATCTTTAATTTTTATGCATTATTCTAATTAATGAAAATTTTGCAATCTTTGATTTGTCTGATGGACATGTATTAACATGGTATCAAAGTGATGAGTCTTTTTCCATTGGTCCACATTTATATCTCAACAAAATTCAATTTTCACTTCTTCTTTTTTGCAAATTACTTAATGTGCAACTTTAATAAGTCATGGCACAATTCAATTTTCTTTTTTTTTCTTTCAAATTGCTACACGTGCAAATTTAATATCTTTCCATCCAGATTCTTGCTATTCTATTTTTTCAAAGTCAAATTGTTTCACTATCTACCCTACAATTCTTATGTATCGCCTTGTCAGTAGCTCCCTCAATTAATTCTCATCTCTTCACTATTGTTTTTTTTTTAAAAATACGATCTCACAAAATGCATTACACGCTCACGGATGGACTAGCAGAGTCGTCACCATTCTTTATTTATTCTTAAGAAAAGGAGAAATGACGATAAAACCCAAGGAGAATGAAAAAGGATAAGATAGTCACCGCAACCAAATTAGGGTTTGAAAATCGGTTATGCGACAGAAAGGTATTAACACCTCTCAAATATGTTGTATTCAATGAGAATCTCTTCTAGTTCCAAGGGTTAAACGTTTGTTTGCAATTTGTTTTATTTTTATTCTTATTCGAGATATTTATTAAAGTATTTAAAAAAAGAAATAATTTATAAAGAGAAGTGAGAAGAAAAAGATTTTTAATTATTGAGTTCGTCTAGGATCCAAACCCTCGTGCCTACGTATTCTCATCATACAATGAGAAAATCAAAGTTTTGTAGTTCGTTCTAAAAATTGGTGCGTGTTTGATTAATTTTAGTTTGGGAAAAACTTTTTAATAATGTGCACAAGGGAACAAAATAGATTTGATTAGTTGTATTGCTTTTAAGTTGATTTGGTAGTAATTGATCGATGCGACGAGCACTAAACAATTGATCACTTAAAGGTATAGTGGATATGTACCAACTTCATTATTTGAAAATATATATATTTAATTTGACTTAAAATAATTTGATTTAAAATATGTTTAATTTGACTTAAAATGATCTCACCTGATCAGAAAGGAATTAGTAGTCTGCCACGCGTCGTGAGCTACTACGTTCGCTGGTGTTGTAGAGAAGGAATGGGTGTACCTGCAAGGTACTCCGATGCTTAAGTGAGTAAGCAAGTACATAGAGAATAAGGTAGAGAATAAGATACATGGCCCTCTAATGAAAGAGGGTATTTAGTGCGCCCACAATGCAGGACCAACGGTTACATTGCATTGGGCCGGATTGTCAAGCCCAACACAAGTAACTACCAGGGCTTACGTGGCGTAGAGAAGACCAGCATGTGGTCTTCGCCCTGGATCAACTGCTCCGTGATTCTTTGGAAGGTAGGCTAACCAACTCTTTCGGAAGTGGATAGTTGCCTGATGATATGTCCCTGCGTGGGGACACGTGGAGAATGTGGGGGAAGCGTGTGAGTTTCCCCGTCAAGAGAGTCCCCTGCCCGACTAAAGAGCATCATTGAGGTTTGTGTCCGACAGAGGAGGATTGGGCCTTGTTGGGCCTCATCATCGTAGCATTGGATTGAGCCTGCCCGGATGACGGGTAGGTCTCGCCCCAGTCCAGAACAAGAGCCCCCCGAGTCGTTGCTCCTAGGTGGAGGAGTAATGATTTAAGGGTAAACCATGGTCTTGAGGACCAGTTCGGGAGATGGTAGTCTGCCCGACGCATAGGATTGAGGGTCGTGTAGGGGACCAGGAGCGAAGGATGCTCGATGAGACAATATGTCGGGAAGGTGGAAGGCGAGCGGACGTCCTTGCTCTCCGAGTGTGAGGGGGAGATGAATGGGTGAGAAGCGTCTGGTGATGCCATGTGTCAAGGCAATTAATGCATGGGACGACTAGGGGTAGGGGAATTCAAGTGCCTAGGGACGCCTCGAGTCCCGTGCTAGGTTTATAAATAGGAATGAGTCTGTTTCAGTCTCACTTTTTCCCTTCTTCCGTCCAAGACGTTCCTTCTCTTCTCTTCGTGATCCTCTTTTCTCAGCTCCCAAACGTTCGTCGTTCGCCGCTGTCTCGTCGTCCCAGAACCTCCGTACCAAGTAAGTCACAGCTGTATTACTCTCATTTTTTCTCATTTTCCAACGGTTTCTCCGGTGGACTTGATGAATGTCCCGGGGAAACTATGAATTTTTTGACGAATACGCCAGAACTTCTTTGAATTAGTATTGTTCTGGATAAATCTCTAGGGGATAGGCGATGAAGCCTCTAGGGACGTAGGATGAGTGACTCGGGGTCATAAGATGAATGCCCATGGGACCTGATAAAGGTCTCGAGGACCTAGGAAGGGATATCCTGGGACGTTAGATGAGAGTCTCAGGGACTCGGTTCTCGCCTGTCGAGGCAGGGGAGGTTCTCCTCTTGGGGGAGCCCTCTTCTTAGCCCTTTCACTTTATCTGCGGTGGAAGGGTGGATTTGATCTGGAGTGTCGAATTAACCGTTTTCCTCTGCTTTTCAGGTGAAGATTGCCACTTGGATTGATGGGGTCGTTGAAATTGACGACGAGCCTGATTCCCCAGTAGCGCAGACCAGCGAAGAGCAAAAACGGTCTGCCGCAGATTGGGCCGGGGAGGAGCCCCTAAGTATTTCTTCTCGTTTTGTTGTGGATGAGTCTGATGCCTACACTACGGTCGAGGACCACTGTGAGGGTTTCCCCTTGAACTGGCAGGTGTACAAACCCCGAGAAAACTATCGAATATGCTCGACTTTTAAGGGGATGAGGTTCCCCATGTATGAATTTACTTTCAGGGAAGCGGGCTTGCGTCTGCCCTTCACTGATTTTCAACGGGGAGTTTTTTACTAGCTGCGGTTGGCGCCCTCGCAACTACATTCGAATGTGATCGCGTTCGTGCGGGCGTACAACCATGTTTGTCGACATCTCAACGTCAGAGCCTCATTCACTATTTTCTTCCGCATCTTCCATCTCCAATGACAAACGTTCGAGGGTCGACACAGCTGGGTGTCCTTGAAGCAGCCGAGGAGACTGTTTCGAGCATATCTGGATTCCATCCTCACATTCAAAGACTGGTACTATATTGTCAAACCTGTCACTCACATGGTCGTGGACTCACTTTTTGACCTCGAGGTCCGGGAGAAAGACGGGCAGCTGGAGGAGGTCTTAGTGCCGAAGTTCTTGTTGACTTGGACGGAGGAGCATTTTGACAAGGGCACAGAGAGCTATATAGTGAGGGCGGGCTCGTTGGATGTCGTTGACCAGGTGGCCTACCAGAAGTTGGTCGCATTTGTCTCTAGTTTCACTCCCGCAAAGTGTGTGACACCGGACGGGAATTTTATCCTCGACTCGAACGGGGATATTCATCGAGAGACGCGGTTGATTAACACGAAGGTCCTTATCGAGTGTGCGTCCGAGGAGGAAGCCATTCATTTTTTAGGTTGTGGGTCTGCTTTTAGCTCGGGATCCCTCTATGCCTTCGCTGTTGGTTTGTGGTTTGCTGGTTTGTTTATTTTTCTTTTGCAGGAGAAATGTTGAGCATGCAGGAGCGTGTAAAGAGGTTGGAGGCCAGAAGAGGCGTGAATGAAGTTGGTAAGGGGAGAGTTGCCCAAGTACAGCAAATGCTCGGTCCCGACCAGAGGCCTGATGGCTCCTCCTATTCCCCCCAAGGTAGTCAGTCTCCATCTTCGCAGGGGACTTCAAAGAGGTCGCGGGTTAGTGAGCCTGAGACTGTCGACCTCACTGAGGGTAATCTTAAGGGGAGGTTCTTGCTCCCGCCATGCTATCTGCAACTCGCTTTCTTCTATGGGGCCAATTCACCGGTTGTGGGTGTCGTCGAGTCCAAGGCCATTCTGGGTGCTGACCGGAAGACAAGGAAGAAAGCTTTGTCAGAGGACCTGGTCGCGGTGATGCGGGTCTTCGAGACGACTCTAGTCCTCAACGATGAAGCCTGCTCTTCTGCCGACCTATCCAAGTTACAGGATGACCTCGCGATTGTCGAGGCTGAGAGGAACAAACTGGCGACTGATCTCGACCAGGCCAAGGAAAAGAGTGCCGCCCAGCTCAAACTCCACGGTGAGGTGGAAAAGCAATTGAAGGCCACTGGTGAAGAGAGGACAAGTCTCTTGGCAAGGATTGTTGAGTTGGAAGCGACTTTCCAGCCTGCTGAGGAAGAAACTGCTGAGAAAAAGCTCATGGTGTCTCGGGCAGCTCTGGTGTCGAGTATTAGAGAGCTCTAGCATGATTACATAGGGGCCCTCGGGGTGGGCTTTGAATGTGCCGTGGAGCAACTCCGAATCGTGAACCTAGATGTTCAATTCATCACTAAAAAGACGGGGCCCTTTCATCAGGTTGTCGAGGGGTGTGTGGTCTCCCCGGTAATTGAGGAGGAAGATGACGGCCAAGCCGAGGCGGGCGATGAGCAGGAGGAAAATAAAGTCGCATAGTGTTGTAGTATTTATGTCTTTCTGGCCTGCATGCCTATTTTGTTTTTCTGGCCTGCGTGCCTATTTTTTATGTGTTTGTTTCTGGCCTGCGTGCCTATTTTTTATGTGTTTGTTTCTGGCCTGCGTGCCATTTCTGTAATTCTTAAACAATGGGCTCTTCCCGCCATTTTTGGGAATGTAGTAATTTTACTTTTATGCTGCATGTGCTTTATTTTCTTTGTTTTCTTGTTTTCTATGTATGGATAGCATTTGTATGTTTATCGCCGGGAATTTTTTGCTCGACCTATTTTGTGGTCGACCGTGCAAGGAACTGGCCGGGTAGTTGGAGTTGGTATCCGATTGATGACGGAGCCAAGACCTCGGCCGAGGTCTTTTCTCGGGCATAAACTTTGCATCGCGAGCTGGATGTTCTGCCTCACTGGTACGACAACGGTGGAGCTCGGTTGAGGGGTCCTCGCTGGATCAAAGATTTGCCCGCACATGCAAAGGGCATACTCTTGTCTTTTTGTTTTAAATCTAGGAGTCGCGCATGTACCATGTCGCACCCCTGTGGTCGTGATGGTAGTGGGGTCGCAGGCAGTGTCTAAATGTAGTATTGCTTGAGCTTTTCTGCGTTTCATGGTCGAGCAAGTTCTTCACCGTGTAGGTTTTCGAGGTAATAGACCCGGTTGCCCATTTTGTCTCAGACTCGGTAGGGGCCTTCCCAGTTTGCAGCTAGTTTTCCCTCACGTGAATCCTTCTGATTCTTTCGTAGGACCAGGCTGCCCACCTGGAACCCGCGCTTGATGACTTTGTTGTCATGCCGCAAGGTTATCCTTTGTTTCAGCGAGGCTTCCTGTAGGGATGCCCCCAATTTGATTTCCTCGACTAGGTCGAGTTCCTCCCTTAACGCCCCCGTCGTTTTTCTCCTCGTGGCTGGGGTGACTCAGTTCTCCTAGAAGGTTCTCTTATTTCCACCGGAATTACTGCCTCAGTTCCGTAGGTCAGTCGAAATGGGATCTCCCCAGTTGTCGAGTGCGAGGTAGTACTATAGGCCCAGAGTACGTTGTGTATCTCCTTGACCCATCTCTTCTTGGCGTCTCCCAGCCTTCATTTCAGGCCGCGCAAAATCGTTTGCGGGTGTTCGACCGACGTGAAGTGTTGCTTCGTGCCCATCCTGGTGGCGAAGTCCTGGAAGTTCTTGTCAGTGAACAGTGTCCCGTTGTCGGTGACGATGGCTTGGGGTACGCCGAACCGGGCAAGTATATTCCGTTTGTAGAAACGGAGTATGTTTTGGACCGTGATTTTGGCTAAGGCTTCAACCTCTATCCATTTAGTGAAGTGGTCGACGGCGACTATCTAATATTTATTTTGGTATGACCCGATGGTGAAGGGCCCGAGGATATACATCCCCCACCAAGCAAATGACCATGGCGGCGAGAGTGTTTTGAGCTCGTTTGGCGGGGCCAGGTGCATGTCCCCGTGTCGTTAGCATTTATCGCACTTCTTGACGTGCTCTTTGGCGTCTTGCTGCATGATGGGCCAATAATATCCTGCTCGTAGGGCCTTGCAAGCAAGTGACCTTTCGTCGAGGTAATAGGCGTTGATCCCTTCGTGGATCTCTTAGAGTATGCCCAGCACCTTGGATTTATTGACGCACTTGAGGATAGGAATGGAGAATCCTTGTCTGTACAATTTATCCTCGACCAAGACGTATGAGCAAGCTCGACTTCTGACCATGCTCGCCTCTTAGGCATCGTCGGGAAGTCGTCCCGTGTTAAGGTAGGTGTAAATAAGGGTCATCCAGCAGTTACTGTCGCCAATAGCATTTACCTCGATAATTGTCATATCCTTCTCGATGCTGGGGCGAGAGAGGACCTCCTGGATTACGAATTTGTTTCCGCCTTTTTCTTCGTGCTAGCCAGTTTTGACAAAATGTATGTCCGGGTGTTGTGTTTGTGTGTGTTGTACTTCTGCGAAATCGAAGCTTTTCATTCTTTCTCTTACTAAGGAGAGGTATTCGGCGAGGTTGTCGTTCTTGTCTTGGTACTCTCCCCGTAACTAGGAAGCCACGAGCTGGGAGTCGGTAAAGATCTTTACCTCCTTCGCACCAAGGTCTTCGGCCAGACGGAGTCCGCGAGGAACGCCTCATACTCGGCCTGGTTGTTTGACGTTGGGAACGCCAAGGCGAGGGAGACTTCTATCAGGATACCCTCTCTTTTTCCAATATAATGCCCACTCTGCTTCCCTTCGAGCTAGAGGCGCCGTCGACGAAGATGGCCCATTTGTGCGCCTCAAGGGTCGTGGACTCTGTGGAAGTCATCTCCGCGACGAAGTCGGCCAGGACTTGAGCCTTAAGGGATTTTTTGCTCTCGTATTGGACGTCGAATTTGGAGAGCTCAAGCAACTATTTTAGCATTCTCCCCGACATGTACGACCGCCC
Source organism: Lathyrus sativus (assembly GCA_963859935.3). Taxonomy (NCBI): domain Eukaryota; kingdom Viridiplantae; phylum Streptophyta; class Magnoliopsida; order Fabales; family Fabaceae; genus Lathyrus; species Lathyrus sativus. The sequence continues at coordinate 604,798,680 of OZ012739.1, forward strand.
GAGTAGCTGTTTGACGGGCTGGTCGATTTTGACCATGATCGTATGGGCTAGGAAGTAATGTCGTAACCTTTTGGTCGCGTTGATAAGGGCCAGAGCGATCTTCTTGATCTGCTAGTATCTGAGCTCGGGACCTTGAAGGGTTTTGCTCGTGAAGTATATTGGTTTCTGCCCTTCGGGGGTCTCACGGATCAGCGTTGTGCTGATAGCCTCCGAAGCGACAGCGAGATATAGGTATAAGGTTTCCCCGAGTTTGGGCCTTGACAGCACTGGAGGTGCAGAGAGAACTTGCTTGAGGTGGAGGAGGGCCTGCTCGCACTCCTCGTTCCCTTTGAATGCGGCCTCCTTGGTAGAAGCTTGAAAAAGGGGAGGGCGTGTTGAGCAGACTTGGCAACGAAACGCGACAACGGCGCGATCATCTCGTTTAGTGATTGGATGAACTTCTTTGTGTTCGGTGTGGTGAACTCGGAGAAAGCCCTGCACTTGTCTGGATTGGCTTCTATTCCTCGTTTCATTAGGTAGAATCCGAGGAATTTTCTTGCTCGTACGCCGAAGGTGCATTTCTCAGGGTTGAACCTTATCCTGCACTTCCTCGCCGTCTCGAAGACCTTTTTGAGATGAGTGGTGTGGTCGACCTCTTCTCATGACTTCACGATCATGTCGCCCATGTAAACTTCGAGCATGTCCTCGATTTCTCCCCAGAAAACCCTACTCATCATCCGCTGATAGGTTGCGCCAATGTTCTTCAAACCGAATGGCATTATGTTGTAGTAATAATTGTCTGACTCGGTCATGAATGCCGTGTATTTTTTGTCGGCCTTCACCATGGGGATTTGATTGTATCTTTGGGGCATACCCGGTTGAGATCAGTATAGTCAACACACATACTCCATTTTCCATTATGTTTCTTAACTAGTACAACGCTGGACAGTCAGATTGTGTATTGAGCTTCCGATATAAAATTCTCCTCTATGAGGTCTTTTACAGCTTTTTCAGCAGCCTCCGCTTTCTCGGGAGACTTCCTACGCCTACGTTGAACTATGGCTCTAGCGGCCGAATCTATGGTGAAGTGGTGGCATGCTACGTCGGGGTCGAGGTCGGGCATCTCCGCAGCACTCCAAGCGAACAGGTCACCGTTCTCCCGGAGGTAGGATTTAAGCTGCTTCCTTGCCAGGTCGCGGAGTATCGTGCCAATCTTCACGCTTCTTCCTGGGTCATCTCCGAGCGTGATGAGCTCGAAGTCTCTGTCTGGAATGGGGCGCGTTGGGTGGGATAGATGCCCGTTGTTTGTTGGAGGCACGTCTTCAGATTCCATGCTCTGCTCCTGCTTGCTGGGGAAGCGGCTGTCGAGGTCGACGGAGTTGACATGAGGGAGTGGCTTATGCTCATCAGTTTGGACTGGTTTGCCGGTCAACTTGGGGGGACGTTGATTGAGTTGAGCCCTTTGAGTGCCGCCTCAATATCCCCATGGAGGGTGACGACCTGCCCTTTAGTCGTGTCATACTTTATCTTCAGGTGGACGGTATATGGTACCGCAGTCAGTTCAGCCAAGGTCGGCCTCCCTAAGATGCACTGGTACAGGGAGGGGAGTTCGATCACCAAGAAACGGACCTTCACCTGTCTGGCCGTCTCCTCGGCCCCGAATGTGACGAGTTGTTCCACGTATCCCCAAGGCTTGGTGGTGGTATCATTGAAGCCCTGGAGGTCAGAGCTGACATACGGGGTCAGGTGGCTCTCGTCGAGCTGGAGGGTCGTAAACAGATGGGCGTACATTATGTCCACCGAACTCCCTTGGTCGACTAGGATTCGACGCACGTCGAAGTTCGCCATCTGAGCCCTGATCAGGAGGGGGATGCTGGAGTTTGGTGCACCTCTGGGAAGCTCCTCGAGGTAAAAGGTAATCGGGTTCAATTGTCCTTTGAATTTATCGAGGGTAACGTTCGTCTTCGAGCTCTTGTCGATGAGTTCCTCAAACTTCCTCTTGACCGACCCAACCGATAGCTTGCTAGGCCCTCTATTGGATATGACCAAGGTGGCAGGGAAATCCTCCCATGGACTGTGGGCAGATAACGGTCTAGCGAGCTCGCTGAAAAGGAGGAAATCCTCTGGTCGGGAGACACACAGGGCGACATGTAATCCAGCTTCTTCGGAGAGAGGTGACACTTCTTTAATTAAGATTTCGATTGCATTGCATCCTTGAGGTGGATGTAATCTTCCGTGACGTGTCCATGACCCTGGTGGAACCGACAGTATTTGGATCTATCCACATTGGGCTTCGGGGGCGTCGGTTTCGGGAAACGGACACCACCTCTCTAAAATTCTGAATTGATACATTCAGGCTGTATATGCTCGTAGGGAGCTGTGAGCAGCATGTACTTTGTGAACCGAGCCGCTGGTCCGCTCTGCTCGCAGGGTCGGTCTTCTCTTCTTCTTTCCCTGTTGCGTCGAGGAGGAGCGACCTCCTCGTGCCTTGTGCTCTTGAAGCCTTCCTGGTTTCGTGTGTCACGGGCAGTGTTGGCGGCCTCTATCTCCTCATACTGGATGTATGATTAGGCTTTGTGGAGAAGGGCATTCAAGGTACAAGGCCGTTCGATCCCAAAGGTGTTGCCGAAGTCAAATTGAGGTCGTACGCCTCTCTGGATCAGGAATTTCTTTATATTGTCTATGGTGGACACCTGAACGGCTTCTTATAGTCTTTTAACATTTTTATATAAATATACTTCTAGAAAAGTCTCAACCTTTCTAAGTACAACTAACTTAAGACTAGAACATAGGCATTAGTGCATCCCTCAGTTCTACATGTCCAATTGAAAATGCAGCAACGAGACATTTCTATGTTCTAACATGTCCAATTGAAAATGCAGCAACAAGACATTTCTATGTTCTAACAAAATGGACCGAAGGATTTGCTTGTATGACCTCTGGAATGAAACTGTTTCCATACAAGAATGAAATTCTGAACAAGAACCAGGGTAAAAAACTAACAAGTTCAGATTCTAGCAAGTCATTTCAACATTTTGAAAATAGTATTATGATATGTATTTGTCTTGCTGCTCTTGAAGTAGCTTGGCTGATGATTTGGCATCTAAATAAAGTGAACAAATTTCCTCAAGATCCGCCTACAGATTTCGAAACAATAGTAACTCAATTAGTTAAAAGGATGTAGTTAACAAATTATTTTTAAGTGCCAAACATTTGATTCTTAATTACCTTGCAGATGTTCTCTCGGCCATTTATCTTGGCAACAACGCTGGCAGGTGATAAAAGCTGAATCGCATGCCTGATAAACAACTAGTATAAGTAACATTGGAAAGGAAAACATTAGATAACAGGAAATCTAGAATCCAGACCTTAAAGATGTCTTTTGTCCAATCTCCCCAAGGAAAGCTAAGCTTTCCTCATCCACAACCAGTTCTTCCACTTGAGCTCGGATAGCTAGAATCTATACACAAGTAAGAAGCATGTATGTCAGTGCATAAAAAATTAGCAAGTTTGACATATGGAAAGCATAAGCGAAAAAAATGTTGAAGGCCATTTACCTGAATTATTTCAGCTGGACCATAGGTTACTGTTCGAATGATCATCAATCGATCCAATAGGTCAACAGGTATGCCATGAGGACTGCTCATATCAGCCCCTCTGTAAAAAGCAGTCAATTTTACACTCAAATTTAAACATAATGAAAATAATTAAAATGGGATCATTTTGATCTGTTTACTAACAAATGTGATCGACATTGTGTGTTAAGGAACCTCTATGCCCCAAAAAATCATGAAATCAGAGACATGGCCTATTGACCTACTGTGATCATCATCTTTTCTTGGATATCAAAATTTCAAAAATCACTTTAATTTGAAGTTATTTCAAATAGTTTTTTATAAAAATCATATTTGAGATACATTTTTTTTTTAAATTGTGATAAAATTGTGATTTTGACTATGTTTTATCTTCAATAATGTTATTTATATCATAGGATGTCAAAATTAATCTTTCAATTTATAAAAAACGAATTTTAAAAAAAACTTTTAATGTTTTCAAGAACGTTTTTAGAAAAGTCATTTTTGAAAATACAAAGAAAAAATATATCTTTTAAAGCTAAAAGTCCGAATTGACTTAACATACTGAAAATGATGGCTAATTGACTTAACATACTGAAAATGATGGCTAATTGACTTAACATACTGAAAATGATGGGCTACCAGTAATCAGATTTCATTTGTCTAGTTTTTCCAAATTTTCCACTTCAGAAAAACTTTATAAGCAATTTAAGTTTAACTAACCATACCTTACAGAGCATATTCCTCTATTTGTGGCAAAGATTACTATTGGAGATAAGGAGCTCTCTAAAGCACGATTAAGATAGGAAAAACACTCCATATCTAACATATGCACCTGCAAAGAAGCATTAGAACTTCAATAAACGGATCCAAAATAATTGCAGGCACTAACTACTAAGAAAGTTAATGAAGTCACCTCATCAATAAATAGAACCCCAGGGACAAGCTCTGCAACACCTTCATCAATATACCGGTTGACAACCTGTCACCAACATAAGCATACTTGTAAACATAAACTACCCTCTTGTTTTTATATCATCCATCCATTTTTTTTTACTTTTTTTTGTCAAAAGTAAGGCTTTACTAATCACCAATTTCATTTTAAAGCATGAAACATCAGAAAGAATAACTATTATCCCCAATAACAAACAAGATTAATTGAGAAAATTGCTGTGAAAAAAGCCAATTTTTAGATGGCTAGTTTTTCCCTAAATGAAAAAGGTAGCCTAATACCAAATAGCATTTTCATGGTGGAATCCATGGAAAGTTGGCCCATTGTGGGTCTACTATAGAATTGCTGTGAAAAAAGCCAATTTTTAGATGGCTAGTTTTTCCCTAAATGAAAAAGGTAGCCTAATACCAAATAGCATTTTCATGGTGGAATCCATGGAAAGTTGGCCCATTGTGGGTCTACTATAGAATGCCTTACCATGCATTTTCAAGAGGCCGGTGCTATCATGCCACTACTTGGAGTTATGACCTTTTGATTACATGTAACATGACAACAACTTTGACCGTTGTGTCAGAACTCCCCTTCTGGTTTAAGAATATTAAACATGTATTACAAGTTATAAAAATACCTTATTAATCTCTTGTCTCAACTTGTCAGTGATTTCTGTTTTCCTAGGCTTCATCATCTGGCCCATAAGAGACAAAATATCTTGCCCCCCCTGAGGTCGTGCGTTGGCAGCATCCAGATCGTGTAGAGTCACGTCCTTTAAAGAACAAAAAATATCCAAACCACAATAAGAAACCAATAATATGTATAGCTAGTGTCTAGAAAATTTTTTGCAAAGTTTGCACCTCAGACAATTTTTAATTAAGAACTTTAAGCCAGAAAAGTTTGGTGCATTACTAGTAGAAGAAAAATACATGGGACCCAAGTTAAGTTCAGAGGCTTGGTAGAGTTACATCTTACTGTGGTTTGATGCACTTCCACCAAACTAGTTCCTCTGCAATGCAGACTGAGAACTTTCTTACAATGGCCAATATCAGGTCCGTGAAATGCTTAAATTCTTTATAGATAGATCAATTGTTGAATTGGAAACAATAAAAATGCTACCCTAACAGATTATATCCTAAGCTTTTTTCTGTGCTAAGGAGGAGTAAGCCCCAAACAGACTATATCCTAAGTTGCTATCATAAACATGATGCCAGTCTCTATTAACTTCAAATGAAACAATGGAAGTGATGTGAAGCTATTGATATTAGCAAATGAATTAAGAGATGAAACCTAACATCAGCCCAAGTTCTAGTACGGTAATCACCAAGGGTTCAAATATAGAAAATCTGTATAGACGTCACATAAATATAAAAATGGTCTTCAAATCAAATACCTGAACAATCTCCTTTTTCTTGTGAACCTCTCCCTTAGGAAGTGGAACATATTCCTCTGCTTCAAGGTCAAACTCAGTAGCAAAGGCATCACTTCGGCCAACCCTTTTCACAGCCCCACTGTTTGCCTCAATATATATAACATCTCCAACAGCTACCTGTACGATGTGCATAAATCGCATGCATCAAAATAGTAGAATGGTTGACACCAATATAAAGCTTTAAAACAAAAATAGCTTCCCGCCAAACAAAAAAGTTATAAAATATATTCACAGGAGCACTAGCAAAGGGAAAAGGATGATAGCGAGAAGAAAAGCTAGAAAATAAGAAGCCATACCTTTTCCTTAATCAACGCATCGTATATCGTGGGGTCTAACTTTAGTTGCTTGGTTCCTTTCACTGTCTTCAGCCCAATTATAACATGGCTAATACTTTTACCATAACCTCCTGTTATACTCTCAGTTTCTTCGGGAGAGAGCTCGGTCACCTTGCACAGTAACAGAAAAAACATCAAAAAAACTGTATCAAAATAATATGTAGAAGAGAAAGTGATCAACAAGCCAATCCCAGTTTTAACAAGGGAACCACAGCAAACTCACCTCGCCTTCGTATACTTCCTTATTTTCTTTAATACGTAGACCGATAGCCCGTCGAAAATTTTCCATAAGAACCTCAGTCTTCTTTACTTCTGTCGAGTATACTTCCGAACCAACCATTGGACAGAATGGAACCTACAGAGTGGTATAAACAAATCTTCTAAGAATCAGAGACAAAAGAATATAAATATAAGAATGACTTTTGATAGGAAACCTTAGTCCCAAGCTCCTGACATATCCCAAGTGCTAATGCAGTTTTGCCGGTTCCAGGTGGCCCGGCGAGAAGGATTGCTTTGCCAGCCATCTTCTTCTGGCGTATCATATCAACCGCAAGGCCACATGCTTCTCTTGCCTCAGCTTGTCCCACAAACCCAGAAGCAAAAGGCAGAGGTTTTCCACTTACCTGAACAATAACCAAACCAAACCCCAAAAAAAATGTTAACTTTAAATTAAAGCATCCAAACCATCTGAGCATAACAAGACTTTAATGTCATTGGGCAATAAGCAAAAGGGTTCCATTTCACCCACAACAAGCCAGCGTGTATAAAAATTTCAATCCGTGCCCATTACAATCTATTGCAAATACTGTTGAAGTTCAGCAAATATTTCCACACAAAATAATGAGACAATAACTTGTCATAATGCTAAAAGAGGAAGAGAACAAACCTCAAGACCTAGGCCTTTTATGTGTGTGTGAGTAGCAACACGCTGTTTCTTTGTCGTTGACTGAACCTCTTCTATTTTCATCTTCTCCATCTATCTCTAGACAAGGTTTTGAGTTTTAACGTTGTACTGGAGACTGAAAGCCAACAGAGAATTTGCAAAATTCAAAGTATTAGGGACAACAAAATATCAAATCAGTGAGTCACACTAGTTGAATTTGAACCGCATAACCCAGATTCCATTAAAGCATTCATACTCTAATAAATGTTCATAAACCTAAGCAGCATCATAATAACAAGGAATGTATAACCAGTAGGTTACAATAAGCTTTGCATATGGCCACCATATAGAAAATCAGTTCAGAAGTATATAATGTGAAAATTAAACATTTTTCCCACCATTCTAAATATTCTCATAACAAATAACTCATACAACTTCAAATTCGTGCTACACAAAATGCATTACAGGAACACATAACTCAAACAAAGTATGATTAAATTCCAACTTATTCCAAATTAAGTATCAAAGTATTTAGCTTTCATGAATAACACTACCTATTAGAAAAATAGAAACCCTTAAAAAACTTGAAACTAGCACCCATTTACTTAAAAAAACTGAATAGAAAAAAAATGAAAGAAAGGAGGAAAAAATGAAAACCTATGAAGTGAACAAGTTTGAACCTGATGATGTAGCTCTGGCAATGGCCACGTAGCTGCTGTGCTCTTTTCCTATGCAAGCTATCGGCGGCCGGGATCACCGTCTCTTGCTATGGCGGTAGCGGCTAGGTTTTAGGGTAGAGAGGAAGAAGAAAATGTTTGAGCGCTGAGAGAGTGAAACGAAAAGAAACGAGAAAGAAGAGAGGGTTTAGTTTTGTGGTGGTTCTGCAGCGTGTTTTGATCAAAATGAGCGTGTTGTGTAACTGACGGTTGAGATTGATTCAAATGTAAAAGACTTGATCACTTCCATTGAATTAAAAGGAGTCAAAGAAGAATTTCTAAAAGCTAAGTTTATTATTTAAAAATTGTTATAATACTCCTTTGAAAGTTAAAAATGAAAGAATGATTATCTTACTAATATTATCTTAGAAAATAAATTAAAGCTGGCTGGAATAAATTTGGTAATGTGGTCTTTTTCTACAAGCAAATTATATTAATTAAGGTATAAGCCTTATTATTTGCTGTGATTATTATTTGCAAACAAACAAAATTTTGATTTGGTTTAAGATTTTTTTTTTTAGAGCTGATTTGTCATCTTCATTTTCTGAATTGGATGATCTTATTTTGAATTTAATTTGATGGGTTGTTTGTTGGTGTATTTGGAGATCTAGAAATTAAATTATTTTTATAGACTAACTCTTTAAGATGGTAGCCGTTTTAGATAGAATTGTTTTATTTGTATGGCTTTACTTGCCTATTAAGAATAAACACTTTCTTATATATATTTTGATGATTGACTTAAACATCTTTGTAATTGTGTATTTGTTTGCATTGGTGTATGATTATTGTGTTGGAGGACCCTTAATACTCCTTTTAAATGTACTTGTGATTATAAAAAATATATATAAAAATATCTAATCTAATGTATCTATTGTAAAAAAGTTTTAAAAATTCAATCAATCCATTTATTAAATATAATTCATCCAATTCATTTATTGTTAATTTTTTAATGGATGATTATTCATTCATTCATAAAGTTAATTTAATTTATTTTATTTTTTTACAACGATTTATTTTATTTATTAAATTTTACCAAAAAAATTTTTAAATGATCTTTATAAATTAAATTCTTGACATTGATGAAGAAAGTGTTTAAAATGTTTTTTTTTTTGTATATATTCCATAATGATATCTTTGTGCTTCCATTAATATAACGAGTTTGTATTTTTTTTCATCAAAGTGTAATATTACATTTTCAATTTTTTTTTACGTTTGCTTCAATAAGGTGTGTCTCTTTTATAGTATCTTACTTTTTAATTTACATCATGATTTACATTATGTTCTGAATTGTGTCAACGCTTAACCCACAACTAAATAGGCCCAAACCCTAATGAGATTTGGGTCCAAGAGTACCCCGCCGTCGGGCAGAAGCTCGTCCGAGCACAACCTTCCCCCTGTCGGACATAGGCCAACGGCTGTCGGGCAGGACCCTCACAGTCGACCAGCCAGTCTCTTCCTCGTCGTCGTCGGGCGAATCCAGCCTGCCCGGGAAGCTCCTCGAGCCTCCCCCCACGTTTTCCACGTGTCCCTCATGCAGGAACACGTCATAAAGTAACTACCCACGTCCTGGAGATTCGGTATTCCTCCTCCCAGATAGCTCGGGACAGTTACCCTAGGGCGAAGACCACGTGCTGGTCTTCACGACGCCATGTCAGCCCTAGCAGTTACTAACATTGGGCCTGGCAGCCCAGCCCAATGCTAGGAAACCGTTGGCCCTGCGCTGGGGGGCTCACTATAAATACCCTATTCACTTGAGGGTCAGGTAACTTAACTCTCTTACTCTCTCTCTGTACTTGCTCTCACTCTACTCGTCACTTACTTTGGCATCGGAGTGTGTTTTAGGTACACCTCTCTCCTCTTCCATACCTTCGGTGAGCAACTAGCAGATCAACGACGCGTGGCAGGTCATAGATCCCCTTCTGGTCAGGTACGATCAATGGCGCCGTCTGTGGGAACCCAAGCTTCCTCGTTCCTCTGAGCAGAGAACCAAAGCTTCCTCCTTTCAAAATTTTAAGAGCATGACTAGCCCACGCCACGATGACGCTGTTCTTGGCTCCGCCATCACCCCAGCCACCAACGGCGATAACCCGCTGGGGACGTTTCAACCCCATGAGACGGCCAGATTGCCTCCCCCTCATCCGAGGATGCGGCACATCACGTCGTGCCTCGGGCGAGAAGCCTGACAGTTTTCCAACCCATCCCCATGTCGGTCGGGGCAGACCCGACGATGGTTGCCCTCTTCGCAGCCATCAATTAGACGAACCAGATGTTGTTCTAGCAAAATGAGCGTATTGGCGTGCTAGAACACAACACCTCGTCCCGCTCCCTTCCGCGGAGAGATCAGCACGGGAACTCTCGGAGCCCCTCTCCCCAACCGCGGGGGCGCCGGCCACAGCTGGAGAGGCCCCAACCAGTGGTCTTCAAGAAGCGAGCAAGGTCACCGCCCAGGAAGGAGAGGCGTTCCCCGGATCCGAGGGCGAACAGGCCCGAGGCCCCGGCCAAGAGACCGAGGGTGCGTAATCAACCTTCTCGGCACGGATCATCGTCGCCTCAGTCCCCCACCTACAGCGATGAGGACGACTATAGAACCCACATATCACGGGAAATCACGGCGACCCCCATTCCTCACGGGATGGAGAAGCCATTGGTCCTCTCGATGTATGACGACACCTCAGATCCAGACGACCACCTGGAAGACATCGAGGCTATGCTTGACTACAGGAACGTCCGGGGAGCCATAAAGTGCAGACTCTTCCCGACAACACTAAGGAAAGGCACCATGGCATGGTACAAAAGCCTGGAGCCCGAGTCGATCTCGTCGTGGAGGGTCTTGAAGGATCTATTTTTACGACATTTCACGGCCTCGAGATGACATCCGAAGACGGAAGCCGCCCTGAGCACGATCATCTAGGCCCCCGATGAGCCTCTTAGGAACTACATCGAGAGGTTCACAAGGGAGGCGGTCCAGGTAACGACTTCGGACGAGATGAAGCGTTACCTGGTGGAGCAGGGCTTGCACTGAGACTCCATGTTCTACGAGGTTGTGGCCATCCACCGGCCAGACTCCCTCCAGGACTTCCTCGAGAGAGCCCGTCATTACATCCGGTTCGAGGAGACGGAGGCCGCCAACACCGCTCGCACGGAACAGAGAAACCCCCTGCGGGTTCCGAGATGAAGGGGCCTCGACCCACCCACGTGGAGGAGATCGACGACGGGAGGATCGACCCCGAGAACCCCGCGAGTAGCGGGACCCCGCTGGTCGTTTCACTGAATACACGACACTAGTCGCTTCCCGCGAGCGCATACTGGCTGAGTGCGCCAATTCAGAATTTATTCGGGGAGGTGTCTGCTTCCCAAAATTGACGCCCAACAAAGCCAATATGGACAAATCGAAATTTTTTCGCTTCCACCGGAGCCACAGGCACGTGACAGAGGATTGCATCCACTTGAAGGATGCGATCGAGATTCTGATCAAGGACGGGCACTTGAAGAGGTACACCCGGGGAGGAGACCCCCACGGCAAGAGGCTCCCGAGGCTAAGAAATTTGAGGACCTCCCTCCTCCCAACAACAATTTTGGCCTGCAGGTAGCCCTCAGCGTGGGTCGACCTGAGGACTGGTTCATCCTGAGGGAATTCGGCCTCCCCGCCGAGCTTCAGCTGTCTGAGGAGCCCGTGCGCCCCACCAGCTGGTGGGAATATTTCCCTAGGGCCTTGATCATCTCGGGCGGGACCCCGAGCAAGCTCTCGATCGGATCGGTCAAAAGGAGATTCGATGATCTGATGAGCAACAGCTCCAGCAATATGAGCACACTCGACAAGTTCCAAGGTCAATCCAATCTGATCACTTTCTATCTCGAGGAGCTCTTTGGGGGAGCCTCTAACTCGATCATCCCCTTGCTGATACGGGCACAACTGGCCAACTTCGATGTTCGACGCATCCTAGTCGGTGGAGGGAGCTCAGTGGATATCATGTATACCTACCTCTTCTCGACACTTCAACTCGACGAATCCAATATGTCCCCCTACCTGGGCTCCGACCTACAGAGCTTCAACAGGACAACGACAAGACCGTGGGGATACATGGAGCTCAAGGTCACCTTCGGGGAAAAGCAAACGGCCAGAGAAATCAACGTCCGTTTTCTGGTCGTCGAGTGCCCATCTCTGTACAACTGCATCCTAGGCAGGACGATGATGGTTGAACTCACCGCAGTGCCGTCAACCGTCCACCTAAAGATGAAGTACTACACTAGATTGGGAGCCGTCATCACCCTCAACGGGGACATCAAAGTTGCTCGTTGGTGTTTCGACACAACGATGAAGGGCCTTAGTACAATCGGGCATGTGACCAAAGCAACTAAGCCCTCCCCCGTTCAGGAGGACAAACCAAAGGATCACGTCGACATCGTTGACCTTTACTGTCGTTTCACCAAAGAGCCTGACCACGAGGACAAAGCCAGCGACACTCCTCTAACCACCAACGGGCAGCCTTTCCACCCAACGCGCCCCATCCTAGACGGGGACTTCGAGATTGTGACCCTCGGGGCAGACGCAACGAAGATCGTGAAGATTAGGGTGGGGTTGCCCGACCTGGCGAGGAAGCAACTGAAGGCATGCCTCCGTGAGAATGCCGACCTCTTCGCCTGGAGCGCCCCAGAGATGCCCGGACTCGACCCTGAGGTCTCCTTCCACCAGCTCTCTCTCGACCCGGCCGCTAGGGTCGTAGTACAACGTAGGCCTAGGCAGTCCCTCGAAAAGTCGGCGGCGGCTGAAAAAGCTATAAAAGGCCTCCTAGAGGCAAATTTCATTTCGGAATCCCAGTATTCAACCTGGCTGTCCAACGTTGTACTAGTTAAGAAAAATAATGGAAAGTGGAGGATGTGTGTTGACTACACAGATCTTAACCAGGCATGTCCTAAGGACGCTTATCCCCTCCCCAACATCGACAAGCTCGCTGATAACTCGGCGGGCTTCGAACTACTGTCCTTCATGGACGCGTACTTGGGGTACAACCAGATACCCATGGCAGAGGCCGACAAACAGAGCACAACGTTTATGACCGAGTCTGGCAACTACTACTACAACGTGATGCCCTTCGGCCTAAAAAACATCGACGCCACCTACCAACGGATGATGAACAAAGTCTTCTGAGGAGAGATCGGAAACATGCTCGAGGTCTACATGGACGACATGATCGTCAAGTCCTGCACGGAGGTCGATCACACGGTGCACCTCAAGAAAGTCTTCGAGAATGCGAGGAAGTGCAGAATGTGATTCAATCCGGAGAAATATACCTTCGGAGTACAAGCAGGGAAGTTCCTCGGATTCTATTTGACCGAACGGGGGATCGAGGCAAACTCGGACAAGTATCGGGCCTTCTCCGAGCTCGAGACGTCGAGCATGAAGAAATCAATATAATCCCTCAACAGGATGCTCGCGTCATTATCTTGCTTCGTCGCCAAATCCGCACAGCACGCCCTCCTGTTTTTCAAGTTATTGAGAAAGGAAGCCACATTCGAATGGACGGAGGAGTGCGAACAAACCCTCTTCCACCTCAAGCGTGTCCTCTCATAACCGCCCATCTTAACGAGGCCAGAAGTCGGGGAAACCCTCTACTTATATTTGGCAGTGTCAAACGAAGCCGTGAGCGCCGTGCTGATCCGAGAACCCCCTGACGGGCAGAAGTCGATCCACTTCACGAGCAAGGCCTTCCACGGTCCAGAAGTAAGATATCGACAGATCGAGAAAGTCTCCCTGGCCCTTATCAACGCGGCCAGACAGCTCCAGTTCCTGGCCCATACCATAATAATCAGAACCGAGCAGCCTATCAAGCAGCTACTCGGCCAGGCCCCACATGGCGGGGCACATGCTGAAGTGGTCACTAGAACTCTCTGAGTTCGATATCATCTACGAAGGCAGGAAAGCCCTCAAAGCCCAAGTCCTAGCTGACTTCGTCGCCGAGATGACCCCCGCAACAGAATCAACCCCAGGAGCTCACAAGTGGACCATCTTCTTCGATGGCGCCTCATGCCCCTCGGGAAGCGGAACGGGCTGTTGGTGTAAGCCCTAGAGGCCAATACTTTTTGGTACTTGTATCGGATTATTCGTTTAATAATAAAAGGCATTTCTTTATTATGTTTGTCTTTCAGAATAATAAAGTCCCTAGAATAGTTAGTCTGTTTAATGTTAAGTGTGACTTAATCATGAGATCCCATTAAACATAAAGACATTATTCTTAAAATATCCGTAGTCAAGCTTTATTGCAAAGTGGGATAACATTAAAAGCATTGAGACTATTATGAAGATAGACTGATGATCACATCTCATGGATCATGGATAAAGAGTTATCAAGTCTTGACATAGGTATAAATATTAGGAGTAATATTTATACCGGATTGACCCGCTATGAGAATATTACATAGTATGTTATGCAAAGTGTCATAAGTAATTCTCATGGTGATAATGGTGTATTACCACCCTTCGACCTGAAACCACTATGAACCCTAGATGTAGAGTCGGGTGCTTTATTGCTGATCAAACATTATCCGTAACTGGATGATCATAAAGACAGTTGATGGGCACTCCACGAAGCATGCTGAGGGACATGAGTGTCCTAGATGGAATTTGCCAATCCTGCATAACAGGAGAAATGTCTAAGGGCCCAATATTGAACTGGACAAGGATGACACAGTGTATGCCTTGTGTTCAATATAAACATAGGGGCAAAAGGGTAATTGTACAAACATATATTATCACGAAAAAGGTTTTGTCAGATCACATGACATTTTCGTGACTTGGGTAGCAGTGATGTGTTGCTAGATACCGCTTACTGTTTATTATGTTAAATATATAATTTAATATAATTACCAACGTTACGAAATCCTACAGGGTCACACACATAAGGACAGTTTGATGAGAGATAGAGAAATCAAAGGAACACCGTAAGGTACGGTGCACTTAAGTAAAAAATAGAAATTCGGATAATATAAATTATTGTTATTTTATAATGGTTATAAAATAATAATAAAATAAATATATTTATTATAATAATAGTTATTATAATAATATATAATATTATTATGGATCATGTGAATTGGGTTTTTAGCCCGCAGCCCACAAGAGAGTCTATAAAAGGAACCCTTGTGATGAAGCTTTCACTTGATGCAATTTCGTTTTTGATTCTCTTTTCTCACTCAAATAATTCCGTTCGTAAGCAGCTAGCACTGTGACCGGAAGCTGTTCGTGTGGACTGAGTAGAGGCGTTGCACTTCATCAACGCTTGTGATCGTTGCATCAAAGATCTGAATCGCCACAAAGAGGTAACGATTCTATCACTGACCATGCTCATTCGTAAGGATCACTAAAGGAAATTTTTGTTTTCCGCTGCGTTTAGATCGCAATTTTCCTTCAGTGGTATCAGAGCCACTTACGAAACCATGGATCTGATAGTTGTTAAATTTCCGTCTTTTCTGTATTTGATTCGATTATAACACAGAATGAATTTAACAATAAACGATTAATTAAATTTGGCATCTGTTGTGTACGATTTGGATGATTGATGTTGATTATGCTTCAGAAACCGACATTAGTATGGTGAAGTTGTGCGATACATTGATCATCCATAGGTTACACAATTAGATCGATCACTTTTATATAAGATATAAGAAATTCTGATGCAAAGATGGTATATGGGATATACTGTTTTGATTTCATCCATTCAATCACATAAGGATTGTAATTCTTTTTGAAAGATCATCATTTTCATTCGCTTCGGAATCCGACGTTAGTATGGTGAAGGAATGACATGTTGATCTATCATATTGAGTTATCAATCGAGTTGTGTTTGACGGCATGAAATTGTTGCATTAGGATTAATGGCAGTACAAGTGTTGTATTGCCGCAGACTTTTCCGGTTGGGGTTGTAAATGCACAAAAGTTGTGCAGGAAACGACGTGAAATACAATGAAGTGTTCATAAAATTTTTCGCTGGGGCGCTGCCCCTAACAACCCCGCAAGGAGGCGCTGCCCCCTTGACCCCCGTCCGCTGAACGGTCAGCGGAACCACCGTCCGCTGAACGGGCAGCGGAACCCCCGGCTAAGTCTGCAAAGTGTGATCAATCAGCCGAAATTTAATTTAGTTTATTTAATTATCGAAATTTTAAACTAATAATAAAAGCGTGTTTATTATTATTTATTTGTGGTGATCAGTTATGGCCTTAGTTTTTCCTTTATTATTGTTTTGGGATTTTTGAATACGGCCTGCGTGTCGTGCCTCTCTCTCAATCTCTTTATGTAACTTCTTTTCTCATCTCACTCCCTCGTATGTAAAACGAGTTTTCCTATATGTAATGTAATATTATGTTATGAAAAAAAAAAGGAGGAAGTATTCAATATTAAAGGAGGATAACCTTGGAGATCATGCTTGGAGAAGCTTAGATCGTTATTAGGTTAGCTTAGGTTCTCTCATTGGCTTGAGAGAACAATTGCGTTAGGGGCCATAATTGTATCTTTTTTATATGTATGTTGATGCATGTAATTGTATGTTGATGCATGTGAGAGACGTTTTGCATGTTAAGCCGGTGAGATCAAACTAATAACAAATTCCCTCAAAATTAAATATTAAGTTTATGCTTTCCAATTTTTAGCACTCATCAAGACTAGTATCGAGCATTGTAGGTTTCGCCTACGCGAGGTGCATGTTCTATATTAGTAAGGTGTGATGGGATAATTGTAATATCCAATTGCTAAAACAATGGGTCAAACTTAACTAAACAAATTATAATAAGATTATATATGTTTAGAAGCAAGAATTGGGAATGATTCATGTGATGGATCAGAATAAGGAGTTATTCACCCAATTGAAAATATTCGAGAGTTGTATGAGATACAATTGGAAGGAGTTCCTACCTAAATAACTTAGTTTTGTGTAATCAGCCTAACGCTGACTTAAAACAAAGTGAAACATGGATCTCGACCCACTAGAAAGTCTTCCAACGGGATTTTCCGAATCAAATGATGAGGGTCATTTGTTTTGAATAAAATAGTGGGAGCATATTTGATTAAAGGCCTAATTAAATATGTTGTTTTAATGATACTTATATTTTCATATTTCTCTTGTAGATTACCATGACAACAAACACATCGAACAATATTTTGCGATCCATCCTAGATAAGGAAAAATTGTCTGGGACAAATTTTCTGGATTGGCACCGTAATCTGAGGATTGTCCTCAAGCACGATAAGAAGCTGTATGTCTTGGAGACACCAGTTCCTGAGGAGGAACCTCCTAGTTCTGCACCAAAGGCAGAAAGAGATGCTTATAAGAAGCATTTCGATGATGCCAATGAAACCGTTTGCCTCATGCTTGCTACCATGAACTCTGAGTTGCAAAAGCAACACGAGAACATGTCTGCGTTCGATATGATCGGACATCTGAAAACGCTTTATCAAGAGCAAGCAAGAAATGAGAGGTTTCAGGTTTCAAAGTCCCTTTTTAACAACAAGTTAGCTGAGGGAGCCCCTGTAAGTCCCCATGTACTCAAGATGATTGGGTATGTGGAGAACCTTGACAGATTAGGGTTTCCCCTTGGAAAAGAACTTGCGATTGATCTGATCTTGCAATCGTTGCCAGTGAGCTTCAGTCAGTTTATCCTGAATTTCAATATGAATGACTTGGACAAAAGTCTTCCAGAACTGCTAGGCATGTTGAGAACTGCTGAGCAGAATATGAAGACAAAAGGGAAATCCATTCTGATGGTCAGTAATGGAAAGAAACAGAACAAGAGGCCCATCAAACAGGGTGGTAGAGGGAAAGGCAAGGAAGTTGCCAAACCCAAACCCACTCCTCCTGTTTTGAAGCCTAGTGGAGGAATAGCAAAGGAGGGCACTTGCTTCTATTGCGGTAAGACCGGACATTGGAAGAGAAATTGCCCAAAGTACCTGAAAGATAAGAATAATGGAGTAGAGACTTCAAATTCAGGTATTTTTGTTATTGAAATTAATTTATCTACTTATGCATCATGGGTATTAGATACTGGATGCGGTTCTCACATTTGTACTAATGTGCAGGGGCTAAAAAGGAGTAGAGATTTGGCAAAAGGTGAAGTTGACCTACGAGTTGGCAATGGAGCAAAGGTTGCTGCTTTAGCTGTAGGAACTTATGTTTTAACTTTACCTAGTGGTTTAATAATTCAGTTAGAGAACTGTTATTATGTACCTGCAATTAGCAGGAATATTATTTCCGTTTCTTGTTTGGACAAGTTTGGTTTTTCATTCATAATAAGGAACAATTGTTGCTCCATTTATTTGAATGATATATTCTATGCTACTGCAAAAATGAATAATGGACTATATGTCCTTGATCTTGAAATGCCAATTTATAACATTAATACTAAAAGGTTGAAACCTAATGAGTTGAATCCAACTTACCTTTGGCACTGTCGATTAGGCCACATAAATGAGAAACGCATTTCCAAACTCCATAAAGATGGACTCTTGGACTCTTTTGATTATGAATCATATGAGACATGTAGATCTTGTTTAATTGGAAAGATGACAAAGTCCCCATTCACAGGAAAAGGTGAAAGGGCTAATGATCTTTTGGCACTCATACATACTGATGTATGTGGACCACTGAACATACCAGCCAGAGGAGGTTTTCAGTACTTCATCACTTTTACTGATGACTTCAGTAGATACGGATATGTGTATTTAATGAAACACAAATCTGAGTCCTTTGAAAAGTTCAAGGAATTCAAGAATGAAGTACAAAACCAACTAGGTAAGAATATTAAAGTTCTTCGATCAGATCGAGGCGGTGAATATTTAAGCCTAGAATTTGATGACCATCTAAAAGAGTATGGGATTCTATCCCAACTTACTCCTCCTGGAACACCACAATGGAATGGTGTATCTGAGAGAAGAAATCGAACCTTGTTAGACATGGTCCGATCCATGATGAGTCACGTCGATCTTCCAAACTCCTTTTGGGGACATGCATTATTAACAGCAGCTTACACACTTAACCGTGTTCCATCCAAAAAGGTTGATAAGACACCATATGAGATATGGAGTGGTAAGAAACCACATATGTCTTACATGAAGATTTGAGGTTGCGAAGTTTACGTCAAACGACAAATTTCAACCAAGCTTGAGCCCAAATCTGACAAATGCTTATTTGTGGGGTATCCTAAAGAAACAAGAGGATATTACTTCTACAATCCTTCTGAGGGCAAAGTGTTTGTCGCTCGAACTGGAGTCTTTCTGGAAAGGGATTTTATTTCCAAAGGAAACAGTGAGAGGAAAATAGAGCTTGAAGAAATTCAAGAATCACAAAACATTGAAACACCTATGGAGGAACTAGAGCGGGAAACACAAGTAGTTGTGGAAGAGCAACCTGCTCAAGTAGAACAAGACCAGCGTAGGTCAAGCAGGATACGTCACCAACCTGAGAGATATGGATATCTCATAAGTGATCAGGGTGATGTATTACTCATGGATCAAGATGAGCCTGTGACCTACAAAGAGGCCATAACTGGTCCTGAGTCTGAGAAGTGGCTAGAAGCCATGAAATCTGAAATGGATTCCATGTACACAAACCAGGTTTGGACCTTGGTAGAACCTCCTATAGGAGTTAACCCTATAGGATGCAAGTGGGTCTTCAAGAAGAAGACTGACATGGATGGTAAGGTACATACCTATAAAGCAAGACTGGTTGCAAAAGGCTATAAACAAATTCATGGGGTTGACTATGATGAAACCTTTTCACCAGTTGCGATGCTTAAATCTGTTCGGATTTTACTTGCCATCGCTGCATATCATGATTATGAAATATGGCAGATGGATGTCAAAACTGCTTTCCTTAATGGGAATCTTCTTGAGGATGTGTACATGACACAACCTGAAGGATTTGACATACCACAAGATGCCCAAAAGATATGCAAGTTACAGCGATCAATCTATGGATTGAAGCAAGCTTCCAGAAGCTGGAATCTTCGTTTTGATGAAACCGTAAAACAATATGGATTCATCAAAAATGAAGATGAACCTTGTGTCTACAAGAAGGTTAGTGGGAGCATGATCGTGTTTCTGGTATTATATGTAGATGACATATTACTCATTGGAAACGATGTCCCTACCTTGCAACAAGTGAAGACTTGGTTAGGGAATTGTTTTTCTATGAAAGACCTAGGTGAAGCAGCCTATATATTAGGAATTAGGATCTATAGAGATAAATCACAAAAACTGCTTGGCCTAAGTCAGAGTACATACATAGATAAAGTGTTGAGACGCTTTAATATGCATGATTCCAAGAAAGGATTCATACCTATGCAACATGGTCTGTGTTTATCAAAAACACAATCCCCTTCAACTAAGGAAGAAAGGGATCGCATGAATAAGATTCCATATGCATCTGCAATAGGATCTATCATGTATGCCATGTTATGTACTCGACCAGATGTCTCGTATGCATTAAGTGCAACGAGTAGGTACCAATCTGATCCCGGTGATGCTCACTGGGTAGCTGTCAAGAATATTCTTAAGTACTTGAGAAGGACTAAGGATTCATTCTTGATATATGGAGGTCAGGAAGAGCTTGATGTAATTGGTTACACTGATGCTAGCTTCCAGACAGATAAGGATGATTTTAGATCACAATCTGGTTATGTGTTCTGTCTCAATGGTGGCGCTGTGAGCTGGAAAAGTTCAAAGCAAGAAACAGTTACTGATTCTACAACTGAGGCCGAGTATATTGCTGCCTCAAATGCAGCAAAGGAAGCTGTTTGGATCAAGAAGTTCATTAGTGAACTTGGCATAGTCCCTAGCATTGTGGATCCCATTGGTTTATATTGTGATAACAATGGTGCTATCACACAAGCTAAGGAGCCTAGATCTCACCAACGATCCAAACACATACTTAGGCGTTATCACCTCATTCGAGAGATAATCGATCGGGGAGATGTGAAGATATGCAGAGTACCTACACTTGACAATATCGCTGACCCATTAACAAAGCCTCTTGCGCAACAGAAGCATGATGGTCATACTAGATCTATGGGTATTAAGGGTATGCCTAATTGGCTCTAGTGCTAGTGGGAGATTGTTGGTGTAAGCCCTAGAGGCCAATACTTTTTGGTACTTGTATCGGATTATTCGTTTAATAATAAAAGGCATTTCTTTATTATGTTTGTCTTTCAGAATAATAAAGTCCCTAGAATAGTTAGTCTGTTTAATGTTAAGTGTGACTTAATCATGAGATCCCATTAAACATAAAGACATTATTCTTAAAATATCCGTAGTCAAGCTTTATTGCAAAGTGGGATAACATTAAAAGCATTGAGACTATTATGAAGATAGACTGATGATCACATCTCATGGATCATGGATAAAGAGTTATCAAGTCTTGACATAGGTATAAATATTAGGAGTAATATTTATACCGGATTGACCCGCTATGAGAATATTACATAGTATGTTATGCAAAGTGTCATAAGTAATTCTCATGGTGATAATGGTGTATTACCACCCTTCGACCTGAAACCACTATGGACCCTAGATGTAGAGTCGGGTGCTTTATTGCTGATCAAACATTATCCGTAACTGGATGATCATAAAGACAGTTGATGGGCACTCCACGAAGCATGCTGAGGGACATGAGTGTCCTAGATGGAATTTGCCAATCCTGCATAACAGGAGAAATGTCTAAGGGCCCAATATTGAACTGGACAAGGATGACACAGTGTATGCCTTGTGTTCAATATAGACATAGGGGCAAAAGGGTAATTGTACAAACATATATTATCACGAAAAAGGTTTTGTCAGATCACATGACATTTTCGTGACTTGGGTAGCAGTGATGTGTTGCTAGATACCGCTTACTGTTTATTATGTTAAATATATAATTTAATATAATTACCAACGTTACGAAATCCTACAGGGTCACACACATAAGGACAGTTTGATGAGAGATAGAGAAATCAAAGGAACACCGTAAGGTACGGTGCACTTAAGTAAAAAATAGAAATTCGGATAATATAAATTATTGTTATTTTATAATGGTTATAAAATAATAATAAAATAAATATATTTATTATAATAATAGTTATTATAATAATATATAATATTATTATGGATCATGTGAATTGGGTTTTTAGCCCGCAACCCACAAGAGAGTCTATAAAAGGAACCCTTGTGATGAAGCTTTCACTTGATGCAATTTCGTTTTTGATTCTCTTTTCTCACTCAAATAATTCCGTTCGTAAGCAGCTAGCACTGTGACCGGAAGCTGTTCGTGTGGACTGAGTAGAGGCGTTGCATTTCATCAACGCTTATGATCGCTGCATCAAAGATCTGAATCGC
Organism: Lathyrus sativus; assembly: GCA_963859935.3. NCBI lineage: Eukaryota > Viridiplantae > Streptophyta > Magnoliopsida > Fabales > Fabaceae > Lathyrus > Lathyrus sativus. The sequence continues at coordinate 604,820,899 of OZ012739.1, forward strand.
CACAAAGAGGTAACGATTCTATCACTGACCATGCTCATTCGTAAGGATCACTAAAGGAAATTTTTGTTTTCCGCTGCGTTTAGATCGCAATTTTCCTTCACGGGCATCATCCTCGAAAATGAGGATGGCACTATCGTGGAAGTCTCCCTAACATTGGCCTTCCCAACAACCAACAATCAGGCAGAATACGAAGCCTTCTTGGTCGGACTCCGCCTAGAAGAAGACCTCGGAGCCAAGGAAATCAAAATCTTCACGGACTCCCAGCTGTCGTTACTTGAAAAATGCATCGCGCAACGACGGGGAGGCGAAAAGGGAAGGACAGAAGAGTCGCCACCGAACTTTATTTATCCCATGAGGGGAAAGGAAAATATCGAGAAAACCTTAGGAAAGAAATGGATAAGATGGTCTCGCGACCAAGAACGGGTTCGGAAGCCGGTTTTGCGAGGGGAAGGTATTAACACCCCTCGCATCCATCGTACTCGATGGGAACCATTTGTTTGTGGATGTGTGAATTTATTTGCTTAAATATTATGTTATAAAAGAGTGTTCCAAAGGGGGATAGAAAAGGTTTAGAAACAAGAAAATGAGAGGTTAGGAGGAAAGAGAGAACGGGGAAGAAAAGAGAAAGAACAGACTCGATAGAACTTCGCGGTCCTAGGCCTACGTATTCTCAACGGATATGAGAAAATCAGAGTTGACGTAGTTTGAGGAACTACAGATATAGGGGAATATGCTCGGCAAGGATTGTGGACTTTGTGCCTACGTATCTTTACTTGAAAGAAGTAAAGAATCAGAGCAGTCGTAGTTCGGCCTACGGTTTGTTAATGTTTTTATGAATGATGTTATCATGCGCATTCTAGCAGTTTAGGTGTTTTGCTGCTCGCATGTGAGGAGACTTAAGCGTTATCTGTTTGCGGTAGAACAAACGTAACATATCCTTTTTGAAATGATTAGATTTCGCCATGCGAGGTAAGATGTCACATTTGATTGGTGAGATTGTCTTTTAGGGGCGAGATAAGTCCTCGGATAGTAACCCCTACGTGTAGTACCCAATTCTTTACCTCAAAGTTTTTGTTATGAAAAGGTGTGGCGAATACAAGTGTCTCCGTATTGAAAGACGAGTATCAAAACCACATACACTACAATGAGTATCCTGACACTCGGAGAGGAAGAAGATTACACTTAATCCTCTCTCTTTAATTCAATGCAAAGAGAATTTCGTTCTCTTATTAAAGGTGTTTTTGGTTTTGAATGGTAAGTGCTTTGTGACAGAGAACCCTACGGTAAACGTCGGCACTCTGGATAGGAGAAGGCCTACGCCTAACCACTCCACGACCATTCAAATTTTTGTTAATAAAAGAGTTTGAAAAAGCACTCGGTACAGGACCGAGGTTTTAGGTGAGAAGGTTACGGAGCGAAGTTGGGAAAGGAGGTGGTAGAAAGAGATAGGTGATGAATAAAGTCGCGTCTTCGTATCGAAAGACGAGTATCGAGACCACCCACACTACAGTGAATATCCTGATACTCGGAGAGGAGGAAGCCTACACTCAATCCTCTCTCTTTAGTTCGATACAAAGAGAATTTGATTTTCTTATTAGCAAGATTTGAAAATGGACTCGGTACGGGACCGAGGTTTTTAGGAGAAAAGGGATTGAAAACGTATAAGCGTCTTCGTATTGAAAGACGAGTGTCAAAACCACCCACACTATAGTGAGCATCCCAACACTCGGAGAGGAAGAAGTCTACACTTAATCCTCTCTTTTTAATTCAATACAAAGAGATATTGATTGCTTTATGGAAGTGTTTCTGAAAATGCACTTGGTATGGGACCGAGGTATTAGGGGGAAAGGTTCTATCCAAACCTAATGAAAGATGAAAACCAAAGCAATATCTTAACGAAGAAATGGGGTACATCTTAATAAAGATGGAAAGGGATCTTATCAAAGATGCATCTTAACAAAGATGAGATTTCCTAGGGCCTACAAGATGATATGTATATTTACAAGCATCGTGCATAAACAAATAATGTCACAACAATTGTAAGTGAGAAGTTTAAAAACATCATGGGGATTTTAAATGAAACAATCATGATGCTCACAAGCAAAAGTAATTACAATCACATACACAAAGGATTGACAAACAAAAGCTCACATCAAGCACAACAACAAACTTAAGAAAAATGAATCAAAAGTTGAATGATTAGGAGGGTAAAAACCCTAAAAGAAGCATGACAATTTTTTAATGCAAAGTGTTTTCACAAATGAAAATTCTTAGGATATTAAAATACCATGTGAAAATATGCAAAAATATGAGAAATTTGCAAAAAGAACCAATCAAAAATAACAAAAATTGACAATGTTATGAAATTTGGAATTTTAAAAGAAAAATAAACATTTTTATGATTAAAAAGATAGGAAGGCGTCTGGTGGGTGTTGAACCCACCACCTCATGATCACTAGTGCAAAACCTTGCCAAACCAACTGGAAGCGCGCGCGTGCAAGTGGATGGAGAAAAAGAGCAAAGTGATAAAACATGAAAAATGAAAATAAAACAAAAGGGTTGATCTCCACATGGATCGAACCCAGGACAAGTAGCATGGCAAGGCGTATGAGAAACAAGGCATAACCACTGGGGTGACGATACATCCAAGTATTATGCCACCCCAAATGATACATAAGCCTAAAAATGTTGGTATTCTGGGCCAAGGCAAGCAAACAAGGCAATTTGTCATGAAAACGATAACATCACAACTCCCTCAAAACTCAATCATTTTTGACAAAATTTAGGTCTATCTTGTGTGAAATTTAACAAGGAACACAATGGCAATATTAGTTTTCCAAGATAGTGAGCACAAATTAAAATTCAATAGCAGTTGCAAATGGAAGTTTGTGATATGCATTTTGAAAGCCACAACTCAAAACAGAAGTGCTTATGATCAGATGAAGGTATGTACAACTTTCAAATACATTATTCATGGATTCTATATGCATAGATCACTCACAAACAATTCCAAACAGAATCTGTCATGTTTTTTACAACTACGTGAACAAAAGTGTTGAAATGCATTTTGGAAGCTATGATGCAAGACATAAGTGATTATGGCCAAGTAAAGGTGTGCACAAGTTTCAAATATGTTTTTCATGGATTCTACATGCAAAGATCCCACAAAAACAATCCCAATCAAAAACTGGTATGTGGACTGCAATTTGGACAAAATGCTTGAAATGCTATCTTGGGAAAATCAGGACATTTCATGATACAACATACATACTTCAAAGCATTAATACACATAGATGATTCTCAACATATCAAACATGAATACATCACAAAATGCAAGAAGGCTCACTATGGAGATAACAACACATGAGGCAAAACAGAAACTGGCAGCAAACCTGCTTCTTGGCTAAAACAGCATACACACATATATGGTTTTTCATATGTCAAAACATGGATTCAAATATCTTGCAAGAAAGAACAATCAAAACAGATGGCACATGAGTTGAAAGCATAAAACAGAAACTTGACAGCCAATAATGTGAACATGACAGCCACAACTCAAAGCAGAAGTGCTTATGATCAGATGAAGGTATGCACAATTTTCAAGTACATAGCTTATGGATTCTGGATGCAAGGATCAAGCAAAAACAACTTCAAACAGAATTTGGTATGTAAGTTGCAACTATGCTTGAAATGCTGTTTTGAAAAATAAGGAAAAGTCATATGATGCAGCAGGCATTCTCAACTCAATCATCATACATAAATGACTCTCATACATCAAATCATGGATTCAAACAGCTTGCAACAGAATAACAGCCTAAGGGGTGAAGGCCTCCAAAACAGAAACTGGCAGTGAGCTTGCCTCTTGGTCAAAACCAAATATTCATGATAAATACTACACACATACACACAATTCATACCAAGACAAGTTGATTTCAACACAAATTCTACAAGACATGATTAAAAGGTTAAGCATAGATCAAACATCATGACAGCAAGTCCTTGGTTGTTACAATACCAAACCAAACATACCAATTCAAAACATGCCTTGCAATGGAAGTTACAACACCATGGCAATGAACATAAACAAGTTCTAACAGAAAAAAGACTTATTTCTAGCAGCCACAGATACAAGCATGTTTATTAGCATCAAACAATCATGTTCTTTTCACAAATAAATCACAATAGCAAAACTTGACAAAGTTTGAAAGTAAGGCATAACAGCAAAACTTGAAAAAGTTGGAAACAATCATAGCAGCATGGTAGTGGTTCATAAATTTAGGCAGTTATGACAGCAACATAGGATCCTAACATGACAATGCTAGTTCAATCACCAATTAGCCCTAATGCACCTAATGCACATACCAATTTACAAGCATAATGACAATGGTTCAAATCAAAGGGATGGCAGCAGCAATTACATAGCAATGGTTCATGACAGCAAAATGAAACCTAACATGATAATGCTAGCACCAATCAACAGATAATCCTAATGCCATATGCACGATTTACAAGCTCAGGCCAATGACAGTGATATCTTATAACAATAAGGCTAAGGCAGTTGTAGTCACAATAACAAAAGCATGGCATCTTGATGCAAATAATCAAAACAATGATCAAAGGTGCCTACAAGCAATTTAAGACAGAATGCACACAATGCTTTTCAAAACATCAACACAATACACATAGGCTTATCACAGTTGACAAATGAAAGCAAGACATGGACAAATCATGATTACCACACAACCCTACTATAATGCCTAAGTGATTACAGCAATAAGGTGCAAGCATGAACATGATAATGTCAAGTTTGAAAACAGTCAGATTCAAAGAATATCACACTTTCATGTTAACCAACATACAACAATGGACAACAACTTCAATGCAAATAAGATATGATTATGTCAAGCTTGAAAACAGTCCTACCACAATGCCTAAGGATGATAGCAACAGATGCACACATGACAGTGCCAAATATATAGCAAAATATGATTCAAAGAGTACCACAATCTCATGTTAACAAACATAGACCAATCACCATCAACATTTCAGACCAACCATAAAGACATACTTAACATGACAAGGGTAAGGATCAAGTTTCAAGGCAAAACATCTCATGACAGTCACAAAAATATGACATCAAAATATGGTATTGGTCATCAACATCACATGAGTCATCCTAAATCCAACAGGACCAAGCAACTTACAAGCACACTCAAAATATGTTATAGACCAAGTTTGAGCACAAAAATGATTCAAAAGTGTACTAGCATTAAAAATGACCTGGTGAGTTTAAAGATGCACATGATTTTGAAAAATGCAAGAACAGAAATGTGCAGATCAAGCACACATAGTTTTCAACAATACAAACATCACATAAACACATATATGAGGGTTTCTAACCAACATGCCATCAAACAGATCAAGGCCTAAAAATGTTGCTGCAACAGAAGCAAATAAACATTACTCACCAACAGAACATATCCAAAGCAGTGCCAAACTTTCATAAAAATTGCCAAAATTCCCTCATATGTTCATACATGACATTTTAAGAGGATCTCAAGGTTTAGCACATAGCAACACAAACATGGTATGATGATTATGAAAGCAATATACATTAATGAGCAAACAAGCAAAATAGGACAGATTCAAACATGAACTGCATTGCATTCAAAACACATTGCTTTTAATCTCAAACCAAACTAATGCACATCAAACACATTCATGACAGTTTAAAGAAGGATAGTAACTACCAACCTCTTGTAGACTTCTAAGCAAGTTTGTGCAGTATGGAAAACCTTGAAGCCTCCAAATAAGATCCAATCCAATGCCTAGATGGAGATGACAACTTTTCTTGCACTTGAAGTAAACAAGTGAATCTTGGACCAGAACTTGAAACAAGTGATGATGATGATGATGTTTCAGGTTATGGACAGTTGGTACATCATAAACCTAAGGTGTTTGGAGGTTTACAATGATTAAAACAGGCCTGGTATGTGATTTGGCAGATTTTGTATGTGAAGTCAAACTTTGCTTGGTTGAAAGTTGGCTTTTGGAAAAATGAGGGTTTTGACTGGTTTAAAGGGTTGAACACCTCCCACACATCATTTGTGGATTGTGTGGATGGTTTGTGGTGGTTTTGAGTGGGTGAAAATGGTTTTGGAAGATGTTTTGCTCAAGGCAGATTTTTGAGGTATTTTGGGATGGTTTTCTTCACTTGTAAGAAAATGCAAGGTAGGATGAGAGCAATGGTTTTCTCTTGGGTTTTAGAGTGCTCTGGTGTAACTTTCAACATAGAGGAAACCTCTATTTATAGGCAAGGAATGGTTTGGGGCAGATTTGTCTTTTGGCATTTTGGAGGGAGTTTTGTAAAATACAATTTTGTTTAAGATTGTGGACAACTGCAAATTCAGGCTCTTGGCTCAAGTTTATGCATAAATCAAATGGTGAGGAAGACATAGAAGTGACTGAAGTATGGCTAGGGAGTAGGAGAACTGCAGCTGCAAGATTTCTTCCATAAAGTTTCTCTTTCCTCATTTCTTTCATTAAAATAATGCAACTTGCCTATCACTTGCCAAATCCATCAAACCCCTTAGTCTTCTGCATATTAACTCATCATACTCTCTAAATAATAGATAGAAACATGATCCAATGTCTAAGAATAGCTCAAGTGATCAAAAGGTGAGTTTGTGAAAAATGGAAGTGGTGAACTTAAGTGTTGAAACCTCAACTTGCTGAATTCATAACTCTCAACTCATAAGAGCTATGAAGGAGTTCTAGTACATTTTTGAAATCCCTCATGAAGCTCTACAACTTTCGTGTTTTCATGATCTTCAGATTCCAAATGGAACTAGGTCAAAAATCCACTCAAAGTTGCTAAAAAACATGCCTAAAAAGGCCAATAACAGAATTTTTCTAAGTTATTTTCCCCTCTTGTAATGACTTTGGCCATAACTCCAAACCTATGCATTTTCTGCTCATGGACCACTGTGGGACTTTTGTAGGACTTGTCAAGAGCTTTTGGATGAGCTTTGAACCAACTCAATTGGATGTGTGGTTAGGAAGTTATGATCTTGCCCCTTTCAAAACCCTAATTCCTGATTTCTCGATTACTCCTCCATCCTTGATCCAATGGTCATGAAACTTCATGGGTAGGTGTAATACGACATTATGAACATTTTTTCTTCACACTTTGAGGTCAAATTCCTTATGGTTGAAGAGTTGAGTTTTTGGTCAACGAAACGATCGATCGATGACTACCGAGTCGACTATTGATGTTCCGGGTATTCTGAGGCCTTGAAACTTCTTGAGTAGACTTCACTAATCCATATGAACTTCATGGACCATGATCCCACCATTGGAGCACTATTTAAATCAAAAGTCAAACTACAATTGACTTTTTCCCCAAATCTCCTGATTTTCAATTGATTGATCAATTGATGCTTTTCTGATTACAATTGATGGTCAATCTCCCATCCTCACACACCTTATGACACATGGAAGGCCATGGAAACAATTCTTGCCCTTAAAAACAAATTTATTCTGATTAAAATTGAAACCTTAATTTCACCCTTTTTGCCTGGGCATTGTGCAGATAAACTGGGTGATCATTCCAACTCCACCATGACCTCTGAGGTACCCAACAAGCTCCTACCTCATGCTCACACCAATGAAAAAAAAACTCAAAATTTCTTGACAACCCTCTGATGGTTTGTACCAATGCCTTTGATTAAAAAAAGTATGGGCAAATTTAGGGTATGACAGATGCCCCTATCTAATCGGCTTAAACCTGGTAAGACGAAATGCTACGACATTCATTCTTTCGAGGTAGAAGATGATTAGATATAGAAGACCCTAAACTTGTCCGAAAAGAAAGAAACTGCTTGGGAATGAAAAATTGGATATCTTGCAAAGGTCACTAACACTAAAAGGATGTTAACAGAGAAAACTTGTCACCTAAAGGATGACAAACCTATCTCCAAAAGGATTATAGTACAGTCACACACACTGCTCTGACATTAAAAGAAAGTAAGAGACCCACTATCAAAAGGATAGTGGAGCAAAGTAAAATCAACCCTAACACCAAAAGGATGTAGGGAATCCATTACCAAAAGGATAATGGAAAACACGCTAGTCATAACACCAAAAGGACATTAGACCCATCACCAAAAGGATGATGGAGCGAAACAAAATCAATCCTAACACCAAAAGGATGTAGGGAATCCATTACCAAAAGGATAATGGAAAATACGCTAGTCATGACATCAAAAGGATATCAGGCCCATCGCCAAAAGGATGATGGAGCGAAACAAAATCAACCTTAACACCAAAAGGATGTAGGGAATCCATTACCAAAAGGATAATGGAAAATACGTTAGTCATGACATCAAAAGGATATCAGACCCATCGCCAAAAGGATGATGGAGCGAAACAAAATCAACCATAACACCAAAAGGATGTAAGGAATCCATTACCAAAAGGATAATGGAAAATACGCTAGTCATGACATCAAAAGGATATCAGACTCATCGCCAAAAGGATGATGGAGCAAAACAAAATCAACCCTAACACCAAAAGGATGTAGGGAATCCATTACCAAAAGGATAATGGAAAATATGCTAGTCATGACATTAAAGGATATCAGGCCCATCGCCAAAAGGATGGTGGAGCGAAATAAAATCAACCCTAACACCAAAAGGATGTAGGGAATCCATTACCAAAAGGATAATGAAAAATATGCTAGTCATGACATCAAAAGGATGCTAGACCCATCGCCAAAAGGATGATGGAGCGAAACAAAATCAAACCTATCACCAAAAGGATGTAGGGAATCCATTACCAAAAGGATAACGAAGAACACACGCTTGTCATGACATCAAAAGGATATCAAACCCATCGCCAAAAGGATGATGGAGCAAAGTAAGATCAATCCTAGCACCAAAAGGATGTAGGAAATCCATTACCAAAAGGATAATGGAAAAACGCTAATCATAACATCAAAAGGATGCCAGACCCATTGCCAAAAGGATGATGGAGCGAAACAAAATCAAACCTATCACCAAAAGGATGTAGGGAATCCATTACCAAAAGGATAATGGGGAACACACGCTTGTCATGACATCAAAAGGATATCAGACCCATCGCCAAAAGGATGATGAAGCAAAGTAAGATCAATCCTAGCACCAAAAGGATGTAGGGAATCCATTACCAAAAGGATAATGGAAAAAACGCTAATCATAACATCAAAAGGATGCTAGACCCATCGCTAAAAGAATGATGGAGCGAAACAGAATCAAACCTATCACCAAAAGGATGTAGGGAATCCATTACCAAAAGAATAACGGAGAACACACACTCGTCATGACATTAAAAGGATATCAGACCCATCGCCAAAAGGATGATGGAGCAAAGTAAGATCAATCCTAGCACCAAAGGATGTATGGAATCCATTACCAAAAGGATAATGGAAAAAACGCTAATCATAACATCAAAAGGATGCCAGACCCATCGCCAAAAGGATGATGAAGCGAAACAAAATCAAACTTATCAGTAAAAGGATGTAAGGAGTCCATTACCAAATGAATAATGGAAAAAATGCTAGTCATGACACCAAAAGGATGTCGGACCCATCACCAAAAGGATGATGGAGTGAACCCCGAACACAACCCTGACACCAAAAGGATGTAGGGGGATAAGTTTCTCTGAAGAGATTGCCACTTATTGCTGAAGAGGATAATCGAGTCTACTGGAAACAATTCATTGAGGATGGCCCAAGAGAAAGATTGGATCGAGATAGGTCCATGAGGAACGCTCGCTGACTTAAATGATATGCCCCTGACTGGGTTGAATTTGAAGTTTGTCTCGGTCAACCAAAGGTTGAACAACTTTGTGAGGAACGCTCACGGCTTTGCTGAAGATGCCCCTGTTTGGGCTGAATGTTGATTTGAAGATTTGATCAACCACGAGGTTGAAATATGTCATGGGAAATACCCATGGTCTTGAAAAGATGCCCCTGACTGGGCCAAATTTTGCTTTGATATTCTTGAATCCCGTGGGGGACCCACGGTCTTTGCAGATAATGCCCATGACCGGGCTGAATTTTGCTTTGAAGCTCTTGAGTTTGCCCAACGAAGGTTGCACAACTTCGTAGGAAACACCCACTGTCTTGCGGAATATGCCCCTGATTGGGCTGATATAACCTTGGAAATCTTCGAATTTTAATCTTGGACCTGAACTCGCATATGCGAATGCTTAATGATCAAAATGTTCCATAAATGGAAATGCAAATGCAAAGAACGCGGAGACGCAAGAGTTGGAGAGGGATGATATGATTCTGGGTACGCATATGATAAAACATGCTTATGAAGTTGAACGCGATGCGTATGATGCATATGATTGCAAACGGGTGATTAGAAATGCAGATGCCAACGTGGCGGACTTTGGTAGTTTGTGGTTGCCAACGCAGATTGGACTTTGGGTGGGAAGGTGAAGGTACGACTCCCCGACACTCGTCTTGAACTCAACAGTTGCTGACGAAAAATGAACTTGCTTGAGTAACTTGCCCCAACGTAGTTCAAACTTTCCCTAGTATGATCTTTGGGAAAGTTCATCTTGAAAAGATGGTAACTTGCCATGAGACGGCCTCAAGATGGGTTGCCCCAAAATTTGTATCATGAAAGGATTCATCCTTGAATAACCGACTCTTGATGGTTGGCTTCAATACATTTTTGAAGTAGCTTGCTCTTAAGAGCATCGAAGCGACTTAACTTGTCCTGAATGAGCACTAGAGGGATCCGCCCTTAAGTTAAAGAAATTTTGGGTGGTTTGCCCCTGATTGGTACCACGAAAGGATTCATCATTGTTTAACCGATTCTCATGGTAGTTGACTTCTACATACTTTTGGAGTAGCTTGCCCCTGAAAGAGTGTGGAAGCGACTTAACTTGTCTTGAATGAACATTGGAGGGACCTGCCCCTAGCTCGAAGAAACTCTGGCTGGCCTGCCCCTGATCGGTATTCTCGAGATGATTTACTTCCGATCAACCACTTCTTGAATGATTTTCCCCATACTCAAATGATGCTTGGGGATTTGCCTCAGACTGACTGATTCCAAATTCGTTGGACGTCAATGCCCCAGATCCACAAGGTTATATGGTATACTTGGCTCTGGTCTAGACTGCTGAATAATCCAATCCTGTTTGATTGCTTCGTGTTGGAATTTCCTTAATGCCAACTACTGACTTGTAAATAGAATTGTTTGTTCACGAATGGTAATCTCAATGCAAAGTTTATGCAAGTTTTGAAAGAAACATCGTTTATTTAAGTGTCGTGATAGTGAAACGAATGGATTGTTTAGACCAAACGTTGTGTTGATTTGATTGGTGTGAAAGATATAGCAGGGATATTGACACCAATGCTGATGATTAGCAAATATGTGGGGAGTCAGGTTACGCAACCTTGCGATAGTATGCTTTCAGAATAAACCTCGCCTCAATTAGGTCTTTCGAGGGTTGTAACGTGGTCTGGTTCACGGTTATAAAACAAAGGATATTAGGCTCAAAGTTGATTTGTACCCACCCTTTCTTCATGATGATCCCCATTCCTACGTTCAGTTAATTCTGCATTTGCTTAACGGTATAAGCTTGATGGTTCAAGGTTCGCTTGAGATGGCAGTCACCTTATTTTGATTTTGATGGATGTCAGTGGCTCTTTTTTGATTTAATATGGCGGTCACTGAATCTTATTTTGTTTTTGTTGAGGGTTTGAGGGCCTCTTTTGATTTTATTTTCGATCCCTAACTTTTGCATGGACTGATTTTATTTGTTAGATCCATCGGGATTGCCTTGATTTTTGCCTAAGTCCCCTTTTGAGGTGCTCGACTTAGCAGGATTTTGATTTTTTTTTTATTTTGTCGTGACTGCCATGTCATTGGTCATTGAAGAACAACCGTCATGTCTTTTGATTTTGCTTTGTTGATTCGAGTGCGGGATTGGATTAACTGAACACTACCCTGCCCCAGGTTGTGTGTAAGGGTTTGAATATCCGAAGGAAACTCCTACTTCTAGGCTCGAAGTGGTTGACTAGGGATTAACTCCTTATATCTCCGGTGTTTAGGGGATTGAAACAATGCCTATACATCATCGACGAGATTTTATCCGAAAGCATACGATTTGCAATTATGGGTATTTCGTTTTCGTCATCCTCCCTCCAATCTTTGCTAAAACAACAGTGATAAAGTGGAGTGGGTAAAAAAAGGATGTGTTTGTGTTTTGTGATAAATAAGAAAAATGAGAGAATGCGACATAATTGATTCGGAAAATGCATAATCACTTCATTAATATTACCATTCAAACAACAATGTTTAAAAACAAGTAGCAATTAACAGAAAATGAACTACAATATGCAAATGATAAAAGCGCCCAAGGACTGCCAATGTTGAGGACGTCTGCCTATCTGAACCACTGACTTCTGGAAATGACCCTTGAAATCTTCAAGCTTTAGACAGCTGAGAGGTTGATATGGACGACCAAACCTCCCTCTGGAAATGATATGTACCCTTTGTCAATCAATTGTTGCACTTTGGCCTGGAAGGCTTTGCATTCTTCAGTTGAGTTCCCCTTGGATCCTCCATGATATCCACACTGAACATTAAGATTGTACCCGGGAGGGTAAGGTTCTGGCAACGGCTTGAGAGTCTTGGGCTCCACCAAAGAGTTTTGAATCAGATGCAGCAGAAGTTGACTATGCGACATAGGTACTGGATGAAGAGGAGCAGTCCTTCTTTCCAAGTTGTTGCGAGGCCTCCTCTGATTTTGGCGCTGATGGTTTTGTTGCTAAATGCTGAGGAACATAAGGTTATTGGTACTGATTAGAGCATTCCTCATGTGTAGGCACTTTCATCCTCAAATTTGGCCCAGGGACAGGCAATAGATGTGGACGTAGAGATTCTGAAACCAAAGATTGTAAGATACGCTCCTGACCTAATGCAGCTTCAGGGGAGAAAGCCGGGATATCCACTTCTTTTATAGCGACTGGAATAAGCCCACCTAGCACTCTCATACTGCTTGGCATGAACTCGAATGCTTTTGAATCAATTAAGTCTTGAACTTTATGTTTAAAAGTTTTGCATTCTTCCACATTATGGCCCAGTGCCCCAAAATGGAAATCACAGTGGGAACTTGCATCATAGCCTGGTGGTAGCTTACTAACACACGGAGCCAGAGTCCGAAGTTCAACCAATCGAAGTTGAAGCAAGAGCTGCAACAACTGAGTATAAGTCATAGGGATCCGGTCGAAGCTTCTGTCGGGCCGCTTCGGCCTCTGCGCATACCTCCTAACCTAGGATTGTCTTGGGAAACAGAAGGTAGCTGCTGACGGGAAAATCTTAGAACCTTAGGTTGTGCAAAAGATCTACGAGGCATATTGCGCTCTTGAAGATATTCCACAGGTACAGTTTGAACGATCATTTCTGCTGCGACTTCAGGCCTAAGATTTTCGTCCTTTCTTAGCACATTTTCCAAGACTTCCATAATCTGGCCCATCTGAGTTTTCAGCTGATGGACTTCTTCCTTGAGCATTTTTTGATCCTGATGCAAAGCTTGCATATCCACCATGAACTGTCCCATCTAGCTTCGGTCTTCCTCCAACTCTGCTTGAATCTGCTCCATAGACCGTTTCTGCTTCATAGCAACCTCGGCTTGCATTGTCTGACTTTACCTTTCAAGGTGTCTATGTTCCTCTTGCTTCAAATGCTTCACATCTCTTACAAGTTCAATGGGAGTGTCGGGAAATCAATTGCGGGTTATGAATAGAGGATGGGTAAGGTCTTGGTATCTTGGTCAGGGAAGAAAATGCAAAAATGACGCAGAGATGCTTATGCAAATGCAATACAATGAGTGCACACGAGAACAGATCCACCTCAAGGATTAAAGTTACAAATCCTGCAAGACAATAAAAAGGTATCTCTCCCCTTGGGTGGGCAATCTATTGGTTTAAGAGAGAGTATCCCAAAGGCTTTAAAACAAAGTCCCATGCACTAACCCTCAAAAGTTTTCCATCATAACGACTACTCGTAAGACGGTAATCCTTTCAAAGGATGAACACAGAGTTATGTTTTAGGAACCTTCGAAATAAGGTTCTACAAAAGGTCCTCAGAGTCACGGACTCCTAAGTTGGAAATAAAGACGCCATTACGACTACACGTAAGACATAATCATCCCAAAGGGGTCTTGTTTGAGCGGTGGAATTCGATCCAACTCAACGAGTCCTAAGTCTCGCAATTCAGAAAGAATCCACCTCCTAACTTAGTGTATACTCGAAAGCTCGGGCATAAAGCTTTTATCCTTACAAACCAATCTAATAAACCCAACAGGTTAGTGAAGACAACATAAAAAATAGATAAAAGCAAACAAGATCACACACGCGACAAACATATTAGGCTTGGCTTGCTAGGGGTCCCCAGCAGAGTCGCCAGCTGTCGCTACTCGAAAAATGCATCGCGTAACGATGGGGAGGCGAAAAGGGAAGGACAGAAGAGTCGCCACCGAACTTTATTGATCCCATGAGGGGAAAGTAAAATATCGAGAAAACCTTAGGAAAGAAATGGATAAGATGGTCTCGCGACCAAGAACGGGTTCGGAAGCCAGTTATGCGAGGGGAAGGTATTAACACCCCTCGCATCCATCGTACTCGATGGGAACCATTTGTTTGTCGATGTGTGAAATTATTTGCTTAAATATTGTGCTATAAAAGAGTGTTCCAAAGGGGGATAGAAAAGGGTTAGAAACAAGAAAATGAGAGGTTAGGAGGAAAGAGAGAACGGGGAAGAAAAGAGAAAGAACAAACTCGATAAGACTTCGTGGTCCTAGGCCTACGTATTCTCAACGGATGTAAGAAAGTCAGAGTCGACATAGTTCGGGGAACTACAGATATAGGGGAATATGCTCGGCAAGGATTGTGCCCCTTGTGCCTACGTATCTTTACTTGAAAGAAGTAAAGAATCAGAGCAGCCGTAGTTCAGCCTACGGTTTGTTAATATTTTTATGGATGATGTTATCATGCGCATTCTAGCAGTTTAGGTGTTTTGCTGCTCGCACGTGAGGAGACTTAAGCATTACCTGTTTGCGGTAGAACGAACGTAACATATCCTATTTGAAATGATTAGATTTCGCCATGCGAGGCAAGATGTCACATTTGATTGGTGAGATTGTCTTTTAGGGGCGAGATAAGTCCTCAGATAGTAACCCCTACGGGCAGTACCCAATTCTTTACCTCAAAGTTTTTGTTATGAAAAGGTGTGGCAAATACAAGTGTCTTCGTATTGAAAGACGAGTATCAAGACCACACACACTACAATGAGTATCATGATACTCGGAGAGGAAAAAGATTACACTTAATCCTCTCTCTTTAATTCAATGCAAAGAGAACTTTGTTCTCTTATTAAAGGTGTTTTTGGTTTTGAATGGTAAGTGCTTTGCGACAGAGAACCCTACGGTAAACATCGACACTCGGGATAGGAGAAGGCCTACGCCTAACCACTCCACGACCATTCAAATTTTTGTTAATAAAAGACTTTGAAAAAGCACTCGGTACGGGACCGAGGTTTTAGGTGAGAAGGTTGCGGAGCGAAGTTGGGAAAGGAGGTGGTAGAAAGAGATAGGTGATGAATAAATTCGCGTCTTCGTATCGAAAGACGAGTATCGAGACCACCCACACTATAGTGAATATCCTGATACTCGGAGAGGAGGAAGCCTACACTCAATCCTCTCTCTTTAGTTCGATACAAAGAGAATTTGATTTTCTTATTAGCAAGATTTGAAAATGGACTCGGTACGGGACCGAGGTTTTTAGGAGAAAAGGGATTGAAAACGTATAAGCGTCTTCGTATTGAAAGACGAGTGTCAAAACCACCCACACTATAGTGAGCATCCCAACACTCGGAGAGGAAGAAGTCTACACTTAATCCTCTCTTTTTAATTCAATACAAAGAGATATTGATTGCTTTATGGAAGTGTTTCTGAAAATGCACTTGGTATGGGACCGAGGTATTAGGGGGAAAGGTTCTATCCAAACCTAATGAAAGATGAAAACCAAAGCAATATCTTAACGAAGAAATGGGGTACATCTTAATAAAGATGGAAAGGGATCTTATCAAAGATGCATCTTAACAAAGATGAGATTTCCTAGGGCCTACAAGATGATATGTATATTTACAAGCATCGTGCATAAACAAATAATGTCACAACAATTGTAAGTGAGAAGTTTAAAAACATCATGGGGATTTTAAATGAAACAATCATGATGCTCACAAGCAAAAGTAATTACAATCACATACACAAAGGATTGACAAACAAAAGCTCACATCAAGCACAACAACAAACTTAAGAAAAATGAATCAAAAGTTGAATGATTAGGAGGGTAAAAACCCTAAAAGAAGCATGACAATTTTTTAATGCAAAGTGTTTTCACAAATGAAAATTCTTAGGATATTAAAATACCATGTGAAAATATGCAAAAATATGAGAAATTTGCAAAAAGAACCAATCAAAAATAACAAAAATTGACAATGTTATGAAATTTGGAATTTTAAAAGAAAAATAAACATTTTTATGATTAAAAAGATAGGAAGGCGTCTGGTGGGTGTTGAACCCACCACCTCATGATCACTAGTGCAAAACCTTGCCAAACCAACTGGAAGCGCGCGCATGCAAGTGGATGGAGAAAAAGAGCAAAGTGATAAAACATGAAAAATGAAAATAAAACAAAAGGGTTGATCTCCACATGGATCGAACCCAGGACAAGTAGCATGGCAAGGCGTATGAGAAACAAGGCATAACCACTGGGGTGACGATACATCCAAGTATTATGCCACCCCAAATGATACATAAGCCTAAAAATGTTGGTATTCTGGGCCAAGGCAAGCAAACAAGGCAATTTGTCATGAAAACGATAACATCACAACTCCCTCAGAAGTGCTTATGATCAGATGAAGGTATGTACAACTTTCAAATGCATTATTCATGGATTCTAGATGCATAGATCACTCACAAACAATTCCAAACAGAATCTGTCATGTTTCTTGCAACTATGTGAACAAAAGTGTTGAAATGCATTTTGGAAGCTATGATGCAAGACATTAGTGATTATGGCCAAGTAAAGGTGTGCACAAGTTTCAAATATGTTTTTCATGGATTCTACATGCAAAGATCCCACAAAAACAATCCCAATCAAAAACTGGTATGTGGACTGCAATTTGGACAAAATGCTTGAAATGCTATCTTGGGAAAACCAGGACAGTTCATGATACAACATACATACTTCAAAGCATTAATACACATAGATGATTCTCAACATATCAAACATGAATACATCACAAAATGCAAGAAGGTTCACTATGGAGATAACAACACATGAGGCAAAACAGAAACTGGCAGCAAGCCTGCTTCTTGGCCAAAACAGCATACACACATATATGGTTTTTCATATGTCAAAACATGGATTCAAATAACTTGCAAGAAAGAACAATCAAAACAGATGACACATGAGTTGAAAGCATAAAATAGAAACTTGACAGCCAATAATGTGAACATGACAGCCACAACTTAAAATAGAAGTGCTTGTGATCAGATGAAGGTATGCACAAGTTTCAAGTACATAGCCTATGGATTCTGGATGCAAGGATCAAGCAAAAACAGCTCCAAACAGAATTTGGTATGCAAGTTGCAACTATGCTTGAAATGCTGTTTTAAAAAATAAGGAAAAGTCATATGATGCAGCAGGAATTCTCAACTCAATCATCATACATAAATGACTCTCATACATCAAATCATGGATTCAAACAGCTTGCAACAGAATAACAGCCTAAGGGGTGAAGGCCTCTAAAACAGAAATTGGCAGTGAGCTTGCCTCTTGGTCAAAACCAAATATTCATGATAAATACTACATACATACACACAATTCATACCAAGGCAAGTTGATCTCAACACAAATTCTACAAGACATGATTAAAAGGTTGAGCATAGATCAAACATCATGACAACAAGTCCTTGGTTGTTACAATACCAAACCAACCATACCAATTCAAAACATGCCTTGCAATGGAAGTTACAACACCATGGCAATGAACATAAACAAGTTCTAACAGAAAAAAGACTTATTTCTAGCAGCCACAGATGCAAGCATGTTTATTAGCATCAAACAATCATGTTCTTTTCACAAACAAATCACAATAGCACAACATGACAAAGTTTAAAAGTAAGGCATAGCAGCAAAACGTAACAAAGTTGGAAACAATCATAGCAGCATGGTAATGGTTCATAAATTTAGGCAGTTATGACAGCAACATAGGATCCTAACATGACAATGCTAGTTCAATCACCAATTAACCCTAATGCACCTAATGCACATACCAATTTACAAGCATAATGACAATGGTTCAAATCAAAGGGATGGCAGCAACAATTACATAGCAATGGTTCATGACAGCAAAATGAAACCTAACATGATAATGCTAGCACCAATCAACAGATAATCCTAATGACATATGCACAATTTACAATCTCAGGCCAATGACAATGATATCTTATAACAATAAGGTTAAGGCAGTTGGAGTGACAACAACAAAAGCATGGCATCTTGATGCAAACAATCAAAACAATGATCAAAGGTGCCTACAAGCAATTTAAGACAGAATGCACACAATGCTTTTCAAAACATCAACACAATACACATATGCTTATCACAGTTGACAAATGCAAGCAAGACATGGAAAAATCATGATTACCACACAGCCCTACTATAATGCCTAAGTGATGACAACAATAAGGTGCAAGCATGAACATGATAATGTCAAGTTTGAAAATAGTCAGATTCAAAGAATATCACACTTTCATGTTAACCAACATACAACAATGGACAACAACTTCAATGCAAATAAGATATGATTATGTCAAGCTTGAAAACAGTCCTACCACAATGCCTAAGGATGACAACAACATATGCACACATGACAGTGCCAAATATCTAGCAAAATATGATTCCAAGAGTACCATAATCTCATGTTAACAAACATAGACCAATCACCATCAGCAGTTCAGACCAACCATAAAGACATACTTAACATGACAAGGGTAAGGATCAAGTTTCAAGGTAAAACATCTCATGACAGTCACAAGCATATGACAACAAAATATGGTATTGGTCATCAACATCACATGAGTCATCCCAAATCCAACAGGACCAAACAACTTACAAGCACACTCAAAATATGTTATAGACCAAGTTTGAGCACAAAAATGATTCAAAAGTGTACTAGCATTAAAAATGACATGGTGAGTTGAAAGATGCACATGATTTTGAAAAATGCAAGAACAGAAATGTGCAGATCAAGCACACATAGTTTTCAACAATACAAACATCACATAAACACATATATGAGGGTTTCTAACCAACATGCCATCAAACAGATCAAGACCTAAAAATGTTGTTGCAACAGAAGCAAATAAACATTACTCACCAACAGAACAAATCCTAAGCAGTGCCAAACTTTCATAAAAATTGCCAACATTCCCTCATATGTTCATACATGACATTTTAATAGGATCTAAAGGTTTAGCACATAGCAACACATACATGGTATGATGATTATGAAAGCAATATACATTAATGAGCAAACAAGCAAAATAGGACAGATTCAAACATGAACTGCATTGCATTCAAAACACATTGCTTTTAATCTCAAACCAAACTAATGCACATCAAACACATTCATGACAATTTAAAGAAGGATAGTAGCTACTAACCTCTTGAGACTTCCAAGCAAGTTTGTGCAGTATGGAAAACCTTGAAGCCTCCAAATAAGATCCAATCCAATGCCTTGATGAAGATGACAACTTTTCTTACACTTGAAGTAAACAAGTGAATCTTGGACCAGAACTTGAAACAAGTGATGATGATGATGTTTTAGGTTATGGACAGTTGGTACATCATAAACCTAAGGTGTTTGGAGGTTTACAATGATCAAAACAGGCCTGGTATGTGATTTGACAGATTTTGTATGTGAAGTTAAACTTTGCTTGGTTGAAAGTTGGCTTTTGGGAAAATGAGGATTTTGACTGGTTTAAAGGGTTGAACACCTCCCACACATCATTTGTGGATTGTGTGGATGGTTTGTGGTGATTTTGAGTGGGTGAAAATGGTTTTGGAAGATGTTTTGCTCAAGGCAGATTTTTGAGGTATTTTGGGATGGTTTTCTTCACTTGTAAGAAAATGCAAGGTAGGATGAGAGCAATGGTTTTTTCTTGGGTTTTAGAGTGCTCTGGTGTAACTTTCAACATAGAGGAAACCTCTATTTATAGGCAAGGAATGGTTTGGGGCAGATTTGTCTTTTGGCATTTTGGAGGGAGTTTTGTAAAATACAATTTTGTTCAAGATTGTGGACAGCTGCAAATTCAGGCTCTTGGCTCAAGTTTATGCATAAATAAAATGGTGAGGATGACATAGAAGTGACTGGAGTATGGCTAGGGAGTAGGAGAACTGCAGCTGTAAGATTTCTTCCATAAAGTTTCTCTTTCCTCATTTCTTTCATTAAAATAATGCAACTTGCCTATCACTTGCCAAATCTATCAAACCCCTTAGTCTTCTGCATATTAACTCATCATACTCTCTAAATAACAGATAGAAACATGATCCAATGTCTGAGAATAGCTCAAGTGATCAAAAGGTGAGTTTGTGAAAAATGGAAGTGGTGAACTTAAGTGTTGAAACCTCAACTTGCTGAATCCATAACTCTCAACTCATAAGGTCTATGAAGGAGTTCTAGTACATTTTGGAAATCCCTCATGAAGCTCTACAAATTTCATGTTTTCATGATCTTCATACTTCAAATGGAACTAGGTCAAAAATCCACTCAAAGTTGCTAAAAAAACATGCCTAAAAAGGCCAATAACTTAGAATTTTTCTAAGTTATTTTTCCCTCTTGTAATGACTTTGGCCATAACTCCAAATCTATGCATTTTATACTCATGGACCACTGTGGGACTTTTGTAGTACTTGTCAAGAGCTTTCCAATGAGCTTTGAACCAACTCAATTGGATGTGTGGTTAGGGAGTTATGGTCTTGCCCCTTTCAAAACCCTAATTCCCGATTTCTCGATTACTCCTCCATCCTTAATCCAATGGTCATGAAACTTCATGGGTAGGTGTAATACGACATTAGGAACATTTTTGCTTCACACTTTGAGGTCAAATTCCTTATGGTTGAAGAGTTGAGTTTTTGGTCAACGAAATGATCGATCGATGACTACTGAGTCGACTATTGATGTTCCGGGTCGTCTGAGGCCTTGAAACTTCTTGAGTAGACTTCACTAAGCCATATGAACTTCATGGACCATGACCCCACCATTGGAGCACTATTTAAATCAAAAGTCAAACTACAGTTGACTTTTTCCCCAAATCTCCTGATTTTCAATTGACTGATCAATTGAAGCTCTTCTGATTACAATTGATGGTCAATCTCCCATCCTCACACACCTTAAAACACATGGAATGCCATGGAAACAAGTCTTACCCTTAAAAACAAATCTATCCTGATTAAAATTGAAACCCTAATTTCACCCTTTTTGCCTGGGCATTGTGTAGATGAACTGGGTGATCATTCCAACTCCACCGTGACCTCTGAGGTACCAAACAAGCTCCTACCTCATGCTCACACCAATGAAAAAAAAACTCAAAATTTCTTGACAACCCTCTGATGGTTTGTACCAATGCCTTTGATTAAAAAAAAGTATGGGCAAATTTAGGGTATGACAGATGCCCCTATCTAATCGGCTTAATCCTAGTGGGCGTCGACTACTTCACCAAATGGATCGAGGCTGAAACCCTCGCCAAGATCACATCACACAACATACTTTGTTTCTACAAGAGGAACATCGTCTCCAGGTTCGGCGTCCCGCTCGCCATAGTCACTGACAACGGGACACAGTTCACAGACAGAAACTTCTAGGACTTCGTCACCAAACTCGGGACCAAGCACCATTTTACTTCGGTCGAGCATCCACAAATGAATGGCTAAGCCAAGGCCGCGAATAGAGTAATCCTTCGGGGACTGAAGCGAAGACTTGGCGACGCTAATAAAGGATGGGTCGAGGAATTCCACAGCATGCTCTAGGCATATCGAACAACGCCTCATTTGACCATCGGGGAAACCCCATTCCGTCTTACGTACGGAATCGAGGCGGTGATCCCGGTGGAGATAAGAGAGCCGCCCAAAAGGACCGAAGCTCCCCTCGAGGAGGAAACCAACGACGACGCCCTCCGGAAGGAGCTCAACCTAGTCGAGGAGATCCAATCAGGAGCGGCTTTCCGCGAAGCTACGCTAAAACAAAAGATCGCCCTTCGCCATGACAGCAAAGTCCTAAAGCGCGAGTTCCAGGTCGGCGACCTGGTCCTACGAAGAAACCAAAAGGAATCACACGAGGGCAAACTCGTCGCGAATTAGGAAGGCTCATATCGTGTCCGGGACAAGACGGAGCATAGGGCCTATTACCTTGAAAACCTACACGGGGATCAGATAGCTCGACCATGGAACACCGAAAAGCTAAAAAAATACTACAGCTAAACACTGCCCACGAGAACCCTCCTCACGACCACAGGATCACGGCATGGTACGATCGCATCTCCCCAAAACCAACAAAATAGCAAGCGACTGCCCTTTGTGTGTGCGAGCAGAAAGCTCTGCTCGACGGCGACCACTCGACCGAGAGCCACCGCTGCAGTACCAAGACCGGCAGAACACCCAGCTCGCGATGGGACGTTCACGGCATGGGGACTGGTCCATGATCGTAGTCCACCCTCGTAACCGACCAGGTAACCACCCCGGTCAACCGGCCAGTTCCCTACACTACCGGGCACAACAGAAGTCGAGCTACCACTCCTAAATTAGCAAAAATATACATTAAGCATAACAAATGTACAAGCAAGCATACAATACGAACAGAAATATGAATCATGCATAAATAACCGATCATACACACAAACAAGAAATTCCATAATCAGGCACAAGCCCAGAAGTCAAATATTACGATAAATGGGCAGGAGCCCAGAAAGTCGAAATTAATCACGGCACGTAGGCCAAAAAATACTGGGCACGCAGGCCGAATGAAAATAAAAAGGCACGCAGGCCAACATCCCTACTCTACAGGTTCCTCCTCCTCGTGGGCAGTCTGGTCGTCTTCCTCATCATCCGAGCCTCCGGGCGCCATGATCCAACCATCTTGGATCTAATTAAAGGGTCCAATCTCGTCGGTTGTCAGGTCCTGGTTGACGAGCCTGAGTTGGTCAACAGCATGCTTGAAGCCCACTTCGACGGCCCCTAGACAGTCCTCCTCGAGCTGACGAAACTTGGCCACCAACCCTCTCCTAGACGAGACCAACCACTCCTCTTTGGACTCTTCCTCGGCAAGCGCGACCAGGTCCTCGAGCTCAGTGATGCGACCTTTGGCCCCCTTCATCTCTTCATCCCTCTCCTTCAGGGCCTTCTCCAGCTCCCCAATACGTTCCCGGTGAAGCATGTCCTGCCTCTGGTACTCCTTCTAGTCGGCCACCAGCTTGGCCCGAACCTCCTTGGACATCGCAAGGTCGCTCTTGACAGCAACTAGGTCCTCTGAGGAGCACCCCGCCTCGTTCATCACATGGGCCGTCTCATAGACCCTCACCATCGCCGCCAGATCCGCGGATATCATCTTCCTCCGAGCCTCCTTGGTCGCTGCCAATATGCTCTTCGCCTCTTTCGGGGCCACCCCATGATCGTTCCTCCCCGAAAAGAAATTCGGCCAGAGACAACAAGGGGGTAAGACAAACCCGCGATCCGGGGAACCGTCAGTGAGATCAATGCGAGACACCTTCTGCTCCCGCTGCCGTTTAGGGACCAGGGGCTGCGCCGGGGACCCAATTCCCTGCGGAGAAGAAGTCGTTCCCGAAGAGGCAACGACCAGCTCCTTCCGTGCAGCAGGGGCTCGACCTTGGGCTCAACGGCTACCCCTATTTATCATCTTCGTCACTCTTTCCTCCACAGAACACATTGAACCTGCAAAACGAACACAAGAAAAATAGTCAGAAGCAAAATCGAGACAAGTGACACGATCAACCCGGAGGCACCCAAACTACTTAGGAGACGATGAGCCTCGGCCTCCGTCCTGCATTCGAGCAGAGCCTTCACATTTATATACCGGTCCTCTGTCAGTATCTGCCCGTCTTTGTTGCGGATATACTCCCCGTCAGGGGACACACACTTCCGAGGAGGAAGACGACCGACGAAGTCCACCAACCTTCGGAAGGCCAGGTTGTCCTCCTCGCCCAGCCGACCAGGCCTGAAGATAAAGTTGTCTGTGCCCGAACGAAAATGTAAGTCCCCCCAGTCCAACAGGAAGTAAGAATCATAGTTGTCCTCGGTGCGTCCATCCACGACCACAACCTTCTTCCGTAATATGGTCTCATATGCTTCATCCATGTCCGACATGACCATAAACTAGCGATCTTTAAAGCCCCAAACAGAATCGGTGTACGGCCGAAAGAGCTTGGTCGCTTGCTTCAGCGAAACCCAGCTATGTCGACCAGCCGTCGTTTGGCGCTGCAGGTGGAAGACGCAAAAAGAATAGCAAAATGGTTTCCCCGAGCTCCAAGTAATTTCAAACGATCTCGAATGCACGGATGAAGGCCAAGGAGTTCGGGTGGAGTTGTGATGGCGCCAACATCAGGTGATCGAACATGCCTTGCTGGAAACCAGTGAAGGGCGTCCGCATCCCCACCTCCTTAAAGGCAAACTCATACATAGGGAACCGACTGCCAAGATATCACGAGCATATGCGATCGGCCTCCCGGGGGCGACATGCACGGAACTGACGGAGGCTCCCCGCCACTCTGTCTTCTATTACTGCGAACGCATCAGAGTCGTCGAGGACGAACCTCGACATATAATTTAAGGGTTCCTCCCCGACCCACTCCTCCAAAGGTGTCTTTAGAGGATCCAGATCAACCTCCTCCTCGTCCTCGGATAAATACCACTCCACCTCTTCCTCAGCGTGAACGACCATTTTATACCTAAAAAGCAGAGGAACTTGGTGAATTCGACAGCCAAATTAAATCCACCCCTCCACCGCAGTTCAAGTGAAAGGGTGTGGTCGTGTAACATCCTATAGGACGAGTTAGGGCAATCTTAACCCCCGAGGAGACCAAAGAATACATCCTCTATCCTCGGCACACGCATCCACTTGTGCCGGGGCATTCATCCTGTTGTCCTCGGGGCATTCAAAGTTCTTACAAGTCCTCCCCGGGACACTCATCGCCAGGGCCGGGGACAATCGTTTTCTACCCTAATTTTGAAGGATCCTCCGACGTATTCGCCGGAAAACCCACGGTATTCCCAACACCCCCAGCGGGGCCACCGGAAACACCGCTGTGAACAGGAAAAAACACCAAGACGAATGCAGAAACTTACTTGATGTGGATGCTGAAAGGCTGTCGTTGGGCAGAAAAATCTCAAATGTCGGGCAGAAACGATCAAAGTTGTTGGGCAGAAGTCTTGTAATGTTGAGCAGCAACAAACAAACGAATGAACAAAAGGACGATCTAGGTCAACACATATATACCCCTAGCACGGGAAACAAAGCGTCGCTAGGCACTCAAGTTCCTAGGCCGTAACTGTAAGAGCACAGATTGTGTCTTAGTAATATCTCTATGTTTTGATGATAACATTAATGATAATTTGTATACAAGAATTATACTCTCTAAATTTGTTCTAAACTGTTTTCTACAGGCACAAAAGATTTTAATCTTAAAGAGCAAATTTGATGTGAACAATAAATTCTGAATGGCTCAAGAGCATCTGAAGATTAGAAGAATCTGAAGTATAAGAGCTTAGTCATCAAGATTCTGAAGATACAACACGCTGCATATATTATCAAGAATCTGAATGAAAGAAGACTCTGAGTGAAGAGACTCTGAATGAAAGAAGACTCTGAGTGAAGAGACTCTGAATGAGAGAAGACTCTGATCTGAGTGAAGACTCTGATCTAAGAGCATGTTACGCTTCAAGCACACAGCTGCACCAGACTCTGATTCAGCAACATCTGAAGAACATCTTAGGCTCTGAAGTTTCCAGAAGATTCTGAAGACTGAAGACTCTGATATTGATTGTTGATCTGAACTATCTGAAGAATTATTTGAAGAAGATTATTTTAATATATCCGTTGGAATATGCCAGCAAATCTTTCCTTAATTGGGATAGACATAAATCTCTGCAAGAAGATTATTCCTCTGATACATTCCATATATGGTAAATTCACAGCTCAGCAGACAATTGCTACACCCACATTTTGTGCGCCGTCTCTCTGCTGCAATAGTACAAAGGACAGTACTATTTGATATTGGAAATATCTTCTCCAACGGTATTATTTTCTCTCCAATATTCAAGTGGCTATATAAAGGATATCATAGCACTTTCTTCAGTGACAGAAATAGAGAACGAATTTTGACAAACTTATTCTCAAGCGAAGAAACTCTCAAGCTCTCATATTCTTTATAGTTCATACTTTGTTCTAAACTTAGAGAAATAACACAGTTGTGTTTATAGCTTTCATAGAAGCAATTTATTACTCTTACATTGTATTACATTAATTTGTAAAGGAAGTTTTCCTTAAGAGGATCTAGGTTAGATCAGTAGCTCTTGAGAAGACTAAGAACAGTTGTTCTTAGGTGTTGCTATTTGTAATCAGTTGATTTGAATAGTGGATTAAGTCCTTGTTGAGAAAGGCAAATCACTCTTGAAAAGGGTGGACTGGAGTAGTTGAGTTCAACGAACCAGGATAAAAATACTTGAGTTTTTATCTTTGATTATTTTCTGTCATACTTATTCAACCCCCCTTCTAAGTATTTTCTCACCTTCAGTTGGCATCAGAGCTCCGGTTCTGCGTGTGCATTCACTTAACCGTGACAGATAAAGATCCAGTGAGAAGAATACTCTGTTATTTATTTGGTTGCTAATATGGGTGATATTCCTACATCAAGCAACAAATATGAAGGAGACAGAATCAGCACCAAACCTCCAATGTTTGATGGAGAAAAATTTGATTATTGGAAAGATAGACTTGAAAGTTTTTTCTTGGGGTATGATGCTGATCTCTGGGATTTAGTCATTGATGGATATGAACATCCTACTAAGGATGGCAAAAAGATTGATAGAAAATCAATGACTGAGGAGCAGAAGAAAGAATTCAAGAATCATCACAAAGCCAGAACCATACTTCTTAATGCAATCTCTCATACAGAGTATGAGAAGATTACCAACAGAGACACTGCTCATGATATGTTTGAGTCTCTCAAAATGACTCATGAGGGAAACTCTCAGGTGAAAGAAACAAAGGCTCTGGCGCTGATACAGAAGTATGAAGCGTTCAAGATGGAAGAATCTGAGAACATTGAGACTATGTTTTCCAGATTTCAGATTCTAACAGCTGGGTTGAAAGTTCTGGACAAGGGCTACTCAACATCTGATCATGTCAAGAAGATCATCAGAAGTCTTCCTACCAGATGGAGACCTATGGTGACTGCATTGAAGCTGGCCAAGGATCTGAACAAAATCTCATTAGAAGAACTCATCAGTTCTTTGAGAAGTCATGAGATTGAGCTGGAGGAAGATGAACCCCAGAAGAAAGATAAAGGTAAATCCTTAGCTTTTAAATCTAACAAATCTGTTAAAGCTTTGCAGGTAAATGAAGAAAGCTCTGAGGAATCTTCTTCTGAAGAAGAAGATGAACTATCCATGCTGTCCAGAAGGATCAACAAACTCTGGAAGCACAAAGGGAAGAAGTTCAACAACTTCAGAAGATCTGATCAAAAGAGAGAATCTTCTGGACACAGAAGATCTGGCAAGAAAGAGGTCACTTGCTATGAATGTAAAGAACCTGGACACTACAAGAGTGAATGTCCCAAACTTCAAAAGGAAAAACCCAAAAGGAAGTTTGATAAAAAGAAAAAGGTTCTGATGGCTACATGGGATGACTCAGATGAATCTGAATCATCTTCTGAATCTGAGGAAGAATGTGCAAATGTTGCGCTGATGGCCAACACAAATGATCAAGATGAAGGAACGTCATCATCTGAATCTGAGTCAGAATCAGACTCTGACTCTGAAGAGGTATTTTCTGAACTCTCCAGAGCTGAACTTGTTGAAAGTTTATCTGACATGTTGGAAAGCTACAGCAAGATTAAACTCAAATACAAGAAGCTGAAAAGCAATCTTGAATCTGAGATTGATCTTCTGAGAACAGAACTTGTTGAGCAGAAAGAAATAAATTTAAAACTCAAAAATGATTTAGAAACAACTCAACAAGAATCTGATACTGAAACAGAGTCAAGTGAAAATATTTTAGAAAAATATGACTCCAGTTTTAAAAGATTCCTCACTAAAAGCATAGACAGAAGCAAAATGGCTTCTATGATCTATGGTGTTAGTGGGAACAACAGAAGAGGCATTGGATGTGAATCTTCCTCTGGAAGCAATCCAAAATCTGTTGATAAACTCTTCATCAAGAAGACTCCTCTGTATTCTCATTTTAAGTTTGGTCATCTGAATGATATTAAACATACAAGCTCTGAAAAGAGTACTTATGTGTTTAAGCCAAGGGCTAGCCAGAATAAACACTATGTTGAAAAACAGAAGTTTAGGCAAAACCACAGAACATCTAACCCCAAAGGACCCAAGAAGATCTGGGTACCTAAAAGTAAAATAATACCTGTTGCAGATGTTCTTAGCAGCAAAATCCAGACACCAATCATGGTACCTGGACTCTGGATGCTCACGACATATGACGGGCGAAAGGTCTATGTTCCAAAGCCTGGAACTTAGATCTGGAGGGGACGTGAAATTTGGAGGGAACCAGAAGGGCAAGATCATTGGCTCTGGTACAATAGGTAATGGTAACCTACCCTCTATTTCTAATGTTCTGTTAGTTGAAGGATTGAAACATAATCTATTGTCCATAAGTCAATTAAGTGACAATGGTTATGATATCATCTTTAATAAAAAATGTTGCAAAGCTGTATGTCAAAAGAATGGTTCAATCCTATTCAGTGGAAAGAGGAAAAACAACATTTACAAAATTAACCTTTCAGAACTTAAAGTTCAAAATGTAAAATGCCTTTTATCTGTGAATGATGAGCAATGGGTCTGGCATAGAAGATTGGGACATATTAATATGAGACGTATATCTCAGATTAATAAACTCAATCTGGTCAGAGGACTCCCTAATCTGAAGTTCAATTCAGATGCTCTGTGTGGCGCATGTCAAAAGGGTAAATTTTCAAAATCTCATTTTAAACCAAAAAATGTTGTTTCCACTTCTAGACCATTGGAATTACTTCATATTGATCTGTTTGGACCAGTGAAAACTGCATCCATCAGAGGCAAGAAGTATGGGTTAGTCATTGTAGATGACTACAGCAGATGGACATGGGTAAAGTTTCTAAAACACAAGGATGAGTCTCATTCTGTGTTCATTGACTTCTGCAATCAAGTCCAGACTGAAAAAGAATGCAAAATTATTAAAGTCAGAAGTGATCATGGTGGTGAATTTGAAAACAAATATTTTGAAAAATATTTTTCTGAAAAAGGAATTGCACATGATTTCTCCTGTCCTAGAACTCCACAACAAAATGGAGTTGTAGAGAGGAAAAATAGAACATTGCAAGAAATGGCCAGAACCATGATCAACGAGACAAATCTGGCAAAATACTTTTGGGCAGAAGCAATAAATACAGCATGTTATATTCAGAACAGAGTGTCTGTAAGACCTCTTCTGGAAAATACTCCCTATGAATTGTGGAGAAACAGAAAGCCCAACATTGCTTATTTTCATCCATTTGGATGTATTTGTTATATGCTTAACACTAAAGATCATCTGAACAAGTTTGATTCCAAAGCACAGAAGTGTTTCATGCTTGGTTATTCTGAACGCTCTAAAGGCTACAGAGTATTCAATACTGAAACACAGATTGTGGAAGAATCTATTCATGTTAGATTTGATGATAAGCTTGGCTCTGAAAAGCCAAAGCAAGTTGAAAGTTCTGCAGATAGAGAAGTTATTCTCACAGACTCTGAAGGCTCAGAGGCAGACAAGACTGAAGACAAAGACTCTGAAGCAAACCCAGATGCTACGCCTCTAACTTCCCAACTTGACAATCTGCATATTTCTGAAAGACCAACAGTCAGAGGATCTTCTTCCAGAATGAAAGCTTCTCATCCAGAGGATGTGATAATTGGAAAGAAAGATGATCCAATAAGGACAAGAGCATTTCTCAAAACTTCTGAATCTTCCTTCTGTGGCTTAGTGTCAATTATAGAACCAACATCTGTTGATGAGGCTCTGGAAGATAATGAATGGATTTTAGCTATGCAAGAGGAGCTGAATCAATTCACAAGGAATGAAGTCTGGGATCTGGTTCCAAGACCTAAAGGTTTCAATGTCATTGGAACAAAATGGGTTTTCAGAAATAAACTTAATGAGAAAGGAGAAGTTGAAAGGAACAAAGCAAGACTGGTTGCTCAAGGCTACAGTCAACAAGAAGGCATAGACTACACAGAAACATATGCTCCTGTTGCAAGGTTAGAGTCTATACGCTTGCTTATTTCATTTGCTGCACAACATAACATCACTCTTTATCAGATGGATGTTAAAAGTGCTTTTCTTAATGGAATTATAGAAGAGGAAGTGTATGTCCACCAACCTCCTGGTTTTGAAAATGAAAATTTTCCAGATCATGTTTACAAACTGAAAAAATCTCTTTATGGACTAAAACAAGCTCCCAGAGCTTGGTATGAGAGGTTGAGTAATTTTCTTCTGAAGAAAAATTTCATCAGAGGAAAAGTGGATACCACACTATTTTGTAAAACCATTAAGAAAGATTTGTTGATTTGTCAAATTTATGTAGATGATATTATTTTTGGATCAACAAATATTATGCTTGGAAAGGAGTTTGCTAAATGTATGCAGGCAGAATTTGAGATGAGCATGATGGGAGAATTGAGATTCTTTCTGGGAATCCAAGTAAATCAGACTCCAGAGTGCACCTACATACATCAGACCAAGTATGTTAAAGAGCTTCTGAAGAAGTTTAACATGCTGGATAGCAAAATGGCAAAGACTCCAATGCATCCTACAAGCACTCTAGGTAAGGAAGAGGTAAGTAAGAAGGTAGATCAGAAACTCTACAGAGGTATGATAGGATCTCTTCTTTATTTGACTGCTTCTAGACCAGACATTCTGTTTAGTGTTTGTTTATGTGCTAGATTCCAATCAGATCCTAGAGAATCACACTTAACTGTTGTTAAGAGGATTCTAAGGTATCTGAAAGGTACTGCTAATGTTGGTTTGTGTTACAGAAGATCTGACGAATATTCACTAGTTGGATTCTGTGATGCTGACTATGCTGGAGATAGAGTTGAGCGCAAAAGTACTTCTGGAAGCTGTCAGTTTCTTGGAAGTCATCTGATCTCGTGGTACAGCAAGAAGCAACCAACAATTGCACTATCAACCACAGAGGCAGAATACATTGCTGCTGCTGGATGTTCCACTCAGATGCTCTGGATGAAGAGTCAACTAGAAGATTATCAAATCTATGAGAGTAATCTTTCTATCTTCTGTGATAATACTTCTGCTATATGTTTATCCAAAAATCCAATTTTACTCTCTAAGGCCAAACATATAGAGATTAAACATCATTTCATCAGAGACTATGTTCAGAAGGGTGTAATAAATTTAGCCTTTGTTGATACAGATCATCAATGGGCAGATATTTTCACAAAACCCCTTGCTGAAGATAGGTTTAAGTTTATTCTGAAAAATATTTGTATGGATTTTTGTCCAGAGTAATATTTCTCAGAGTCAACTTCTCAGATGCTAAGTGTTTAACACTCTGAAGTATTTCATCTGTCTTGCTTGTTTAATTTATCTGTGAATTTTTTTTTTGTGTGAAACTCTGAACTGACCATCTCAGAGGATCTGAAAGTTGAAAACGTTTCATTTCTTAAGAGTTATAGAATCACATGCAAGCAAACACGTGTCACTCAGAATCTGAAAAGATGGAGTACACCTACTGATTATGACGTTTAAGGTATTGCTTTGAAAATCTCAATCTGTCTTGATTTTCCCCCAAATGTCATATCATAATTAAAAATGATTACTTTTCATTTAATGCAAACGTGCGTATGTGTCCTATGTGTGTCTGTTGTGTTTCCCATGCTTGCTTTATTTGTCTATATAAACCATTCTCATGACACATTCACACTTTTCACATTCTCAAACACATATGCGCTTTTGTTTGTTGTTCTCTCTCTTTGCAAACCCTAAAAGAACTCAGAAACCTTCATCTTCTTCATCATCGTCAACAATGGCATCTACTTCAAACGCTGTTACTACCAAAAATGCTACCACTGTCATAGAACCAGTACGCACTCTCCTAACTGCTGTTGATTCACTAGAAGTACTGTGTGAAAGTTTCGTGGACTTAGAAGATCTTGCTGAAAATGGGTTTGATCTGATTTCTTCAATCAAAGCACAAGGCTGGGACGGTTACTTTAACAGGCTTATGGGTCCTGTGTATCCAACGTTAGTGAAGGAGTTCTGGATCCATGCAGATGCTACTCCAAAGTTCATTCACTCCTCTGTGCTGGGAAAAAAAAGATAGTTATCACTGAAAACCTGATAAGGAAACTCATAGGTTTTAAGGCAACTGATGGAGTAACCTCTCTGTCTTCTGCGCGTGAAGACCTGAAAGATGTATGTCAAGAAATCTGTACTACTGGTGAACCTTGTAAGAAGGTTAAGTTCTTGAAACCCACTTACAAGATATGGGCTAAGATTTTCATGAGCACCATCTTTCACAGACCCTCTTCAAACTCTTCTGATTATGTTAATGCTGAACAACTTTACTTCATGTATTGTTTACACCAAAACATTCAGATTGATCTTCCATATTTGTTGTTTAATCATCTGGTGTCTCACGTCAAGGAAACAAGGGAAACAGCCAGAGATAAATCTGGAAAAGTCAGAACATGGATCCCTATGGGAAGGCTGATTTCAGATATTCTGATAGAAAACCAACTTGTGGCGCATCTGCAAGAGGCTGGGTTGACAGAAGATCTGACTTATATCATTGGCTCTGAAATAAACGGTTTAACTCTGAGAAGGATGAAACTGGTTGATGATTTATCTGAGAAACCAAGGAAAACTAACTCTGAAGAAGTTAGGGGAAGAAGGATTCCTGTTAAGGATTTTCCTTTATTCACCTCAGATGAACCTAGAGAAATTATTGCTGAGTATGTTGCTCGCTGCCTAAGAGATGGTGATGAGATTCCTGCCAATCTTGTGCAGAAGGAAGGCCAAGTTCTTCCTGATTTGACAAGGGAAAGAAGACGTAAGAGAAAAGTTGATAGTGAAGGTCATCAGAAGAAAAGGAAGCATTCAAATGTTGAAAAGAAGAAGAAAAGGAAGAAGCTGAAGAAGGTTCAACCAAATCCTCCTGCAGCAACTTTTGAAGAAATTAGAGATACTCTGAAACAGGTATTTAACACTGATTCTAATCCTGTTCATCATTCTGATACCCCCACACCCTCTGACTCCCCACTTAGATTTAGAAGATCCAGACCTTCTAAAACTTTTATCTCTAAACCATCTTCTGTCCCCCCTCATACACCACAATCCAAGCAACCAACAAACATACAAACAGAAATTCCACAACAAACTCAACAAACAACACCACAACCACAAAACACTATCCCAGAATATACCATTCCAGAGGATGTTCACCCTGAACACTCTGACCAACCTGAATATCTCGTTGATCCTGATGAGATATTAGATGTCACACCTTTAAACCAGTCTGTCAATTTATCTTCAACTTCTGAAAAATCTAACCACTCTGATGCATCATCTGATGATGAATCATCTGGTTACATTAATGAATGCTTGAATGATCTCAAACAACCTCGTTCTGAGAGTGTTTGGAAACAGCTGTTTAAATCTCCAACTTCTGAACATCCACCTTCTCCACAAAATTCCCCAACTCAAACTCTCACTCCACAACCTCTTGAAATCCAAAACACTCCACAACCAACAGAAACCCAACCAATTCCCTCAATACCTCAACCACAACATTCTGACCAACAAACATCTGAACCACAAACCAACCAACCAACATCTGAACCACAAATCAATCCTCAACCTTCTGAACCACAAACATCTGAACATCCATCTTCACAACCTCAACCCTCTGAACAAACACCACAAACACAACTAACCCAACCAAGAAAACCCAGAATCCCTGATGAAGCAGAATTGGGATCACGTGTTTATACTCTGTTAAGAGATTTTGATAAGGATAATGTCTCAGACTTTGCTGACATTATGGATGTTTGCATGACTACTATGGACAAAGAGGCTGCTGACGCTGTTTGGAAGAAATATCTTTACAGACTGAATAGGGAGGCTTTGAAAATCAGGACTCAATGTCTTAGATTGTCAAAAGTAAGGTTTGCTGCTTATCAAAAACGGATTAAGAGAAACACTCCTCCTATTCTTCTTCTAGAAGCTCCTCCACCTCCAGAAATTCCTGCACCTGATGTTACTCAACCTGTTTCAGAATCTACTGTTTCAGAATCTACAGATCTTCAGAAGGATGTCAAAGAACTTAAGGATTTTATGGTTGATCAAAAGAAAACAAATGAAGAAATGAAAACTTGGATGGCTAAGCAAGATGAAAATTCAGAAAGGATTACAGCACTGCTGCAACTCATTGCTTCTCAACAAGCCTCATCTGCTAAACCTACTTGATGTTTTGCACAAGTTTTTCATGTTTTGCTTTGTTTTGATTTTCTTCTGATATGTTTTGTATGCTTTTATCTGAATCTGCATGTTCTCTTGACTTAATGACAATGATCTTTTTGCTTATCTGGATATGTGTTTCTTCTGCATCTTTACTGTCTTTTAAAATTCTTTTTGATTATGACAAAAAGGGGGAGAAACAAAATAGAATCTGATTGTTCAAATCTATAAGCAATTATCTGAACTAAGTCAGACATGTTACTAACATTCTTTGAATTTAAGTGTCCCAGATATTATTAAAAAATCTGACAAATTTCATTGAAGTTTTTCCTGAGATCTATCTTTTCAGAACCTGATCAAAAATAGCTAAATCTGAGTAGACCAGACTCTGATATCTAACCTTGAGTACTATGATCTAAAAGATAACTCAAGACAGGAAATGGCAAGATAAACAACCAGGTGTTCTGAAGTTGTTCATCTGGCATCAAGCTTTAATATGGCATCAAGCTTTGACTCTAGAAGTCAAACATATGTCAACCAGGCTTCAATCAGGCTCTGAATCTGAAATGTACTCAACCAGAAAGGGAAGTATCTAATTCCATTAGAGTATTCATTTCAGGGGGAGATTGTTAATCTCAGGGGGAGTAATTTTAATTCATATTTTTATTGAACAAATTTCTCATGTTTTGTCATCATCAAAAAGGGGGAGATTGTAAGAGCACAGATTGTGTCTTAGTAATATCTCTATGTTTTGATGATAACATTAATGATAATTTGTATACAAGAATTATACTCTCTAAATTTGTTCTAAACTGTTTTCTACAGGCACAAAAGATTTTAATCTTAAAGAGCAAATTTGATGTGAACAATAAATTCTGAATGGCTCAAGAGCATCTGAAGATTAGAAGAATCTGAAGTATAAGAGCTTAGTCATCAAGATTCTGAAGATACAACACGCTGCATATATTATCAAGAATCTGAATGAAAGAAGACTCTGAGTGAAGAGACTCTGAATGAAAGAAGACTCTGAGTGAAGAGACTCTGAATGAGAGAAGACTCTGATCTGAGTGAAGACTCTGATCTAAGAGCATGTTACGCTTCAAGCACACAGCTGCACTAGACTCTGATTCAGCAACATCTGAAGAACATCTTAGGCTCTGAAGTTTCCAGAAGATTCTGAAGACTGAAGACTCTGATATTGATTGTTGATCTGAACTATCTGAAGAATTATTTGAAGAAGATTATTTTAATATATCCGTTGGAATATGCCAGCAAATCTTTCCTTAATTGGGATAGACATAAATCTCTGCAAGAAGATTATTCCTCTGATACATTCCATATATGGTAAATTCACAGCTCAGCAGACAATTGCTACACCCACATTTTGTGCGCCGTCTCTCTGCTGCAATAGTACAAAGGACAGTACTATTTGATATTGGAAATATCTTCTCCAACGGTATTATTTTCTCTCCAATATTCAAGTGGCTATATAAAGGATATCATAGCACTTTCTTCAGTGACAGAAATAGAGAACGAATTTTGACAAACTTATTCTCAAGCGAAGAAACTCTCAAGCTCTCATATTCTTTATAGTTCATACTTTGTTCTAAACTTAGAGAAATAACACAGTTGTGTTTATAGCTTTCATAGAAGCAATTTATTACTCTTACATTGTATTACATTAATTTGTAAAGGAAGTTTTCCTTAAGAGGATCTAGGTTAGATCAGTAGCTCTTGAGAAGACTAAGAACAGTTGTTCTTAGGTGTTGCTATTTGTAATCAGTTGATTTGAATAGTGGATTAAGTCCTTGTTGAGAAAGGCAAATCACTCTTGAAAAGGGTGGACTGGAGTAGTTGAGTTCAACGAACCAGGATAAAAATACTTGAGTTTTTATCTTTGATTATTTTCTGTCATACTTATTCAACCCCCCTTCTAAGTATTTTCTCACCTTCAGTAACTGTCACAAGAAGACACGTGGAAACCCTCCACCTTCCCTGCGTCTCTTTAACTTCTTCCCTTGATCGCGGGCACCTCCTCGACATAAGTTCACCTGGCCGACGCGATCGCACCCTGCCCGACAGCGAACTGCCTAACAGGTCAACACGCGCGACGCCTCTATCTACTTAAGTCATAGTTCTCCTGACCGCGAACAACGATTTAGGGGGCTACTGTTCTAGACTTGGCCGACGTTTAGCCCACAACCAAACAGGCCCAAACCCCAATCAGATTTGGGCCCAAGAGTACCCCGCCGATGGGCAGAAGCTCCTCCGAGCACAACCTTCCCCCCGTCGGGCATAGGCCAACGACTGTCGGGCAGGACCCTCACAGCTGACCAGCCAGTCTCTTCCTCCTCGTCATCGGGTTAATTCAGCCTTCCCGGGAAGCTCCTCGAGCCTCCTCCCACATTTTCCATGTGCCCCTCACGCAAGGACACGTCATAAAGTAACTACCCACGTCCTGGAGATTCGGTCATCCTCCTCCCGGATAGCGCGAGAAAGTTGCCCTAGGGCGAAGACCACGTGCTGGTCTTCACGATGCCATGTCAGCCCTAGCAGTTACTAACATTGGGCCTGACAGCCCAACCCAATGCTAGGAAACTGTTGTCCCTACGCTGGGGGCTCATTATAAATACCCTCTTCAATAGAGGGTCAGGTAACTTAACTCTCTTACTCTCTCTCTGTACTTGCTCCCATGCTGCCCATCAATTACTTTGGCATCAGTGTGTGTTTAAGGTACACCCCCTCCTCTTCCATACCTTCGGTGAGCATCTAGCAGATCAACGATGCGTGGAAGGTCATAGATCCCCTTTTAGTCAGTTACGATCACATTACAATATGAACTATGTGACCACGGGTAAATGAATTTCCGCAACGTTTATTTTTCATGAAAATATTTCCTTATTTCTCATTTTTATTTTCAATAATTATGCAGCCACTATAAAAAAAAAATTCAAATGCTTAAAATGATGTAAGCTTCCATTTTTAGATTATTATTATTATTATATTTTAAATACATAAAATTATTTTTGATATAAAAGTTTCAAAAATATAAAATATGTATTTTTAATATGTAAACTTCCATTTTTTTATTAGTTTGAGACATGCCAATATATATATATATATATATATATATATATATATATATATATATATATATATATATATATATATATATATATATATATATATATATATATATATATATATATATATATATATATATATATATATATATATATATATATATATATATATATATATATATATATATATATATATATATATATATATATATATATATATATATATATATATATATATATATATATATATATATATATATATATATATATATATATATATATATATATATATATATATATATATAAAATCATTTTTCAATAATAGCGATTTTGTTGGATTTCAAATAAAAATATGTATTAGATTTTTATATTATGTTAGATAGATTGGATCCATCCATGACTTTAAATGGATGGATTGAATATAATTCATTAATTAAGATTTTACATAAAAAATAGATTGGACGGATTATTTAGTGGATAAATTAAATGGATGTTTATTTAATGGTGTTAGTACCATGTGTTTATGGTTCTATGATTGGATAAATTTTGGTAAAACATGATTCTGCACTAATGGTATACAGGATGTCATTACCAAAGTCATGACATCAAGGTCTATTGCAGCAAGAGCTAGCAGCAGGAGCTAGCAGAGGCTGAAGAAAGAACTGCTGTCATGGATGTCATTACCAAAGAAATGACATATGAAGAACTAGCAGGAGCTAGCAGAGGCTGACATCAAGTTCGAGTGCAGCAAGAGCAAGAAGGAGCTAGCAGAGGCTGAAGAAAGGACTACTGTCATGGATGTCATTACCAAAGTAATGACATAGCTGTCTGGCACAGCTATGTGTTAGCAGTAGCCTAGTTCCTCACAGGTTGAGCTGTGATGAAGTTCCTCACAGGCAGTGTGAGGTCTGCAGCCGCAACAGGTTAAGTTGTGATGAAGCTCCCCACAGGTAGTGAGTGAGGTGTGTTGTCATGTATTTTAAGCAAGACATAGTTGCAAGACATAGCTGCATGACAACAGAAGGAGCTACTAGTGTATATCTCTTGACAGAATTGGTTTGGATTGATGAGACCATACCTCATCAGTAAATATGTCAAGGAGATGGATTAGGAACAAGAACAGATTGTATTGGTATTCAT
Source organism: Lathyrus sativus (assembly GCA_963859935.3). NCBI lineage: Eukaryota > Viridiplantae > Streptophyta > Magnoliopsida > Fabales > Fabaceae > Lathyrus > Lathyrus sativus. The sequence continues at coordinate 604,859,987 of OZ012739.1, forward strand.
AAAAGTATCTTGCAGACCTTTTAGGAAACTTGAATATACTTGTTTCTAATATTATTCTGCAGAAGATTGGGAGAAACCATGACTGTCATGATGAAGATTCTGCAGAAGTGTGCAGCAGTGCAAGCTGGTCAGCTAAGAGTGAGTAAAAGCTGAATGTCATACTGAATGTCATGAAATTGATCCTATGACATCAGTCGTGCAGGCATGTTGGTTTTTCTGTTATCTCAGGCTAGATTTAAGGAAACTTGTTATGACCCCTGAGTTATCTCAGGAGAGATTCAAGGCAATGCTGACCATGTCATGACCTAGTTGGACAACACCTTGAATGGTGGAAATTAGTTTTATTTTGTTAAAACTAATATTTGTTACTTCTGCACAGCCTAAGCCCAGTCTGCAGTGCTATAAAAGGAGCCGCAGAAGCAAGGGAAAAGCAAGCACTCACATCAAGAAAAATCAGAGTGTAAAATAGAGGTCTAGGGTTGAGAGTCCCTTGTGTGTAAGTCACCCTTTGTATCTTTAGATACATTGTGGTAGACATATTTGTAAGTGAAGAAGGATAGTCTTCACGTGCAAAGTCTGTTTAGGAATACTTGTAATCCAAGCAATTGTCTGGTTAATGATTGTTGTGGTTAGGTAGATTCTAGGTTGTGTCTCACTCAAAGCTGTGAAGCAAGAGTGTGTGAGTTCCTTGATCAAAGCTGTGAAGCAAGATCAAGGTGTGTATGAAGTGTCTCTTTATACTATTTTTGTAATTGTTTGATATCACTATTGTGTGATAGTGGGGGAGCGAGTGGGTATACTCAGGTACTAGAGTGTCTCTAGGCTGAAGTGTCATTGGGTAGAGATTAAGTGAGAAATGCAAACTGGAGGTTTGACTTTGAATTGATTCTACTAATAGTGAATTTCCTCCCTGGCTTGGTAGCCCCCAGATGTGGGTGTTGTTGATACCGAACTAGGTGAACAATTACTGTGTTATTTATCTTTCTGCATTTACAATTCTGTACTTTAAATGGTTAGATAAATAACATGACAGACTGCAGATGTCACAACAGAGGTCGTGACATTGATCATGACATAGGGAAAATTTAAAGAAATTTAAATTGGCCATGCTCTCTCCTCATCCTTGTTGAGCAGAGATCAATGTTCTTGGAACACATGTGATCTGCATACCAGAATTTCAAATGGATTCAATTGTCACTCTTACTTTGCCTGATATGAGTGATGTGGAGGATACTCCTCTAATTGATATAGAAGTTATTGGAAGGCCTGGTGACTGTCTGTACACACGGATGAAGGGATTCTTAGAGGGTCTAGTGACCATTTCGTGCTTACTAGATAAGCTGATCATGTGGCATTAGGATTATGGCAGGGAGAGGTATGTATATGTTATGTTGAACTTAACTTTATTTATTATTAATCCATTGAAAATAAATGATGCTTTTTACTTTGTTTGTTATAGGACCGACTACGGCTGAAGGTGCCCACTCACGAGGCAAAGCTGAATAAGTTCTTAGATGCTCTGATGCCACATCAGGTCAGTAGAGGATTGTGGTCTGAAGTTGAGAAAAACACAAGAAGGGGTCGAATTGTGTTAGACTTTTTCTTTCTTTTTAAACTCTAGTTAGATCCTAAACACAAAGTTTAGAGTCTGAATTAGAGGTGAGTGATAAGTTGTGGATAAAGAATGAAAGAATGAAAGAAAGAAGGAGACACGCAAAGTTATCTTGGTTCCTCTTACAAACCGAGAGTAGCCCAGTCCTCTTGTAATTTAGAGGGATTTTACTATAATCACACAAGATTACAATTTGCTCAAGCACATAGGCAAGAGACTCCTAATGCTCAAACATAAAGTAAGAGACTTCTAATGCTCAACCACACAAGCAAGAGACTTCAGATGCTCAAGCATACAAGCAAGAGACTTCTAATGCTCAAACACTAAGAGGCTTATAACAATCTACCTAACAGATAAAAAAATTGTTTAGGGTAATGTCGCTACTGCGAAAATCGGCGCCGACTATGACAGAAGAGTCGCCACCGTGCGTTATTTATCCCACAAGAGGGAAAGGAAACGATCAGAGTAAACCTAACGCAAAGAGGGAAAGGAATGGTCATTGCAACCAAATCCTGAATTCGGGAGTCGGTTACGCAAGGGGAAGGTATTAGCACCCCTCACGTCCATCGTACTCGACGGGATCCACGCTTGTTTTCTATCTAAGGGTGTGTTATTCTATCTACTCTACAGGTCTAGGTTTAAAAGAAAAGAAAATGACTCGGCAAAGTATCACACTTTATGCCTACGTATTCCCGTCTGAAACGAGAAATCAGAGTCAACGTAGTTCGCCTACCTACGGGAAAGGAGAGGGAGGTTGCTCGCTAGGATATCGCATCCTATGCCTACGTACTTTCATATAGCATAAAAGATCAGAGCAAACGTAGTTCGGGCTACGGAGGACACAAGTTTGTTTGACAGTTTTTTATCTCCTTAAGAAGAGGGTTTTCCTGATTAAAGGTCCAAGCGGACAAAAACAGAGTCTGAATGTTTGTTTGAGTTTTTTACGAAATAAATGTTTTTTAGTCTGTTTGTAACTTGTACTGCACTAAAGACTTGTGATTTGAGAGTGACTATGTCGCATATCACCCTAAGGGTACCATAATGAGCAGCCAGATTACTGAAGAGTGACCCTCCAACAACCTTTCCTCAAATAGCTTAAGGCTCGTAACGTACAGCACGCATTATCCTTATTACTGTGTTTTTGAATTGTTTTGAGATGAGAAGAGAAAGACGCTCTAAAAAGCCTATGGTTGAAAAGGAAACTAGCCTAATGTTATCATGCATGGATCAAAACCTAATGTCTGTCATAATTTCCTCTTGCACAGAGGAAATCAGAGATCCTAGGGGATAAACAGCAAAAGATAGCAAGCAATTACAATAAACAGTAAACAATAAACATGCATGCTATGCAACAGTACCATTGAGGCAAGGAAGAAAACAATATGCAAGAGGATATAAGCTCCACCTCCAACCTAAGGGTAATCAACACAAGCAAACAAACAATACAGAGAAAAACAAAAGACACAGAGGAGGCAGCCCAAGCAGCAGCAACAAACTCTTACAGCAAACAGCAACAACAACTCTAAACAGCAAAGTTGGATAGACAGCAAAGTTGACAGCAAAGGCTTCATCCTCAAGCAAGCTTCTATCTTCAAGCTTCAACAAGCACACTCCAAGAGGAGGATTAAACATCAAGATCAAGTTATAATGTTAAGAAACTTAATGATAACTAAAGGAAATCACTAAGAACTCAACATTGCAAATGAAAGGGATCCTCAAAGTTCTACTCACTTGGGCATACCACTCATCCCTCCTAAGGAGAGATGGAGCTTCCCAAGGAGGACTTTATGCCCTTGGATGGAATAGAGGCAAACAATGCACTCCATGTTTGAAGAAAGAATCAAAACTAGGTCTAAGGCACTTCCTAAAACCCTAATTTCCTAAGCTCCTAAGAAACTTCCACAAGAGGAAAAGCCTTCAACTACAAGCTCCAATCTTCAATCCCAAGCCTCTTCAATGAATCCAGAAGCTCCATAAAAAAGAACTCAAGCTTAAACCAGCTCCAAAGTCACCAACCGAACCAAACGAGCAAAGGTACTCAAGAGAGAACAACACGAACACAAGCAATTTGCAAAATTCAACAAAAATATGAAAATGCATCTAAAAATGCCAAATAAAATCTCAAAGGACCCCTAAGGTATCAGGGACCAGGGGTCAAAAGGGGAGATTAAGAATCAAAAGGGAAGTGCCCCAATCGAGAGCAAACACCAAGAGTGTCCCAAACAAAGGTAGCAATGGAGAGGGAACAAAAGGCAATTCAAATCACAATAAAACAGAACTTAAAAATTATGAAAAAAATATACAAAGATCAATTAACATGTTAATACAATGCTCAAAAAAACTCATGCAAAAATAAGAAGTTTAAACATGAAAATAAAATCAAGAAAGAACAGAACTGCAATTTAAATCAAATAAAAAAGCTCCAACATTTAATTTGTTTTGAAATAGAAAATGAAACGAAAAAAACAAAATAAAATATCCAGAGAAAACTAGACATCTCAAGGTTTCTGAAAATTATTTTTGTGTATTTTTATGACTGTTGAAACTATTTTAAATGATTTAAATTTGAACAGCAACAAAACAGAAAATAAAACCAACTAAAATTAAAACAGAAAATAAATGGTGTAAACAGCAAATAAATGCAGTGCAAAACAGACTGGGCCTCAACCAGGGGGTGTGAGAAGCAGGGCGCTAGGCCCATGAAACAAATGAAATTAGCAAACAAAAATGAAAAGAAAAAAAACACAAAACGCAACACAGCGGGATCGAACCCGCGCGCACGTGGTTTCCTTGAGCTCCCAAAACGACGCCGTTTTGGTCTCAGGACGCGTGGCGCATCCTCGTCCCTCCGATCGGGAGACTCGGTCTCCTTCCTCCCTCAAATCCGACGGCAGCTGCTCTTCTTCTCCAATTGAACTTTCTGCACTTCATGAACAGTACCCCCGCGCGCACACCATGAACGGCCGGCCGGAGCTTTTCCCGGCAAACTTTGAACACACATAACTCTCTCAATATTTATCCGTTTGCAACGATTCTTGAACCAATTTTGCATGAAATTTCGAGAGGAATCCAAATATACTACTTAAACAGCATAAAAATCCATGAATAAAAAATTCCATATCTCAACCGAAAACGACTTCAATCCTAAAATGTCACTAAACATCAAATTCTTCGCCCAGAAATCATCTACAACTTAAGGTGAACCTAACCACATGATTCTAATGCATTTAAACCACATAAATTAAGAGAAAATTCAAGAAATAAGAACTTAAGTTCGAGCTTCAATTGGAGTGCTTGTATCTTGATTCTTGATCCAATCTCGTGCAGATTCACTCATTGATGATGATACAAGCTTCTTCAATGCTTAACTGCTCCAAAAATGGCCTCTAGATTGGAATTCGAATTTTGCTTGTAACTAATTTTTTTTTAATGCTTCTTACCTCTCCAATCTTATTCCATCACCAACCTTGTTCAGAAATCACTCATGGCAATATATAGAAATGATTTGTGGGCTTTGAAGGTCCAAAAGAATCCCAAACTTTGATATCCAATTTTCAAGTTTCCTCCAAAATTCCCATAATGGAAAAAACAAATTCTCCTTGGTTTCTTCCTCTAGAAGCTTCACTTAGCTTCCACTACACACCTTGAGTGTAATTGAATCAAAATGAGAGGTTAATTGTATCACATGAGCAATCTTGGATATGTAACTTATTTATGAAGTAATTAATTGAAACTCCATGAAATAAGCCTCAAATGAAAATTTTGGTATTGCCATTGTGTTTAGAATAATTTTTCCACTCAAAATATGTATTCACATGACATGTTTTGGTCCTCTAACTCAAAAAGTCAATTTTCCCTCATTAATCCATTTGAAAAATTCCCTTTTTAGGCCATTTTAAGTGACTTTTTGCTACAAGCCAAATCAATTCCACATGACCACTTGGTTACACTTAAAATCCCATTCTAAGAAACTTTCATGTTGAACAAAATTGCATTTGACAAGTGCAAGTTGGAGATTTTGGCCTATGATTGAAAATGACCTATAATCTCACTTTCCCAAAATACCCCTGACTTGTAAACCTCATAACTTGAGTTCTACAAATCATATGGAAGACTTCTAGCACAATTTAGAAAGCTAAGATCACGAGGAACAACTTTCATGTTAGACAAAAGTTCAGGTGAAACCTCTTTCTAGGTCAAAAATAGCTTTGAAGTCAGATGATTTTCACAGACAAATTTCAGTGACCTCTGAGGACTTGTAACTTGTCTGGACCATAACTTGAGTTCTACAAATCCAATAGAGGACTTATAATACTCAAATTAAAGGTATTGAGATGCTCTGCAAGTTTCATGTTGGCCAAGGATCCATTTGAAACATGTATTTTGACTTATGTGGCTTTGAAGTTAGGCACTAAATAGGGGATTTTACACTGAAACCCTAACTTAGCAACTTCCCACACTCTTGATTCCTCTTGATTTGATCTTGGCACAACACCACAAATGTCTCAACATATAATTACATGAACTCCATGACCTAAAAGTAGGCTTTGAACCTCTTCAATTGCACAGTCGACCTAGGATTGACCCAGATGAAACCCTAATTGCTTGCACCTCAACTGTGGCTCTTGCACTTGAATCAATGACTTGATTAAGCTCCAACGTGGCCCTCTAGGCACTTCATGAGCTCTATACACATCTTCTATTCACAATCCATGCTTCACATTTCACTGATGGTCTTCAATTGATCCTCAAGTTAGGAGAAACTCCACATGGAGGCATTCAAACCTCTTAAGGCCTCAAACCACCTCCTGATGACTTGGATGACTTCTCAAGCTTGGTTAAGACCTCTTGCTAGGATTCTCTTGACAAAAACACACTTGATCCCCTATTGGATGAATGATGTTATGATATGCAAATGATAGGATAATGTTATGTTAATGCAATGAAACATAAACCAGTCAAAGAAAAAGGTTGGGCAAATTTTGAGGTGCAACAACTGCCCCTATTCAAGCGGCTTAGACCTGACTGGGTGAAGAGCGTACGGCCTTCAGACAATCAAGGTAAAAGACGGTTGAATACAAAAGAACCTGGAAATTTTCCAATCGCATAAATAAACTGCGAAAACTGCTTGGGGGAAATATCCAGAAAACCGAATTAAGTTGTTACGGCAACAAACTGATCAAATATCTGATAAAGAACTCGACTTTATCACCAGTTACCTGTGTGACGCCACAGATAACAAACTCGAAGGTTGGATCAACATGCACTTGATCCTCTCACATCGTCTAATGATAGACAGGAAGAGAAATATACTCACATCGTCTAGAGATAGACAGGAAAGAGAAATACAATCACATCGTCCAATGATAGACGGAAAGAGAAATACAATCACATCGTCTAATGATAGACGGAAAGACATCATCTCGAAGGAAACAAAATCCAATACTCACGACGTCTAAAGATAGACGGAGAAAATCATCCCGAAGGCCAGATCAACATGCACCTGATTTTATCACGTTGTCTAAAGATAGACAGGGAGAAACACTTGTCCGAAGAACCACATCGACAGTGAGAACTAGCGGAAAGAAAACCATATGAATTTCAACACCACCCATCAAATTTCGGAATCCTTTCCTCTACAGGAATTGATGGAAAGAACAATACATTCAAAGGGGCCACATCATCAGTAAGAACCGACAGGAAGAAAAACCACCTTCAAAGATCCATGTCGTCGATAAGGATCAACAACTAGGAAAACCAAACATTCTTCAAAGAGCTTCGACGTCAATAAGGATCAACAGTCAGAAAAACCTCTTTTGAAATGTCATCTCATCCGATAAACAGAAAGAAAACCAATATCTGAAAGATCGCCTTGAAACCTCTCAACGTCTAAAGATAGACGGAGAAAACCATATCCAAACTCACGACGTCTAATGATAGACGGGGAAAACTCGCTGGGGAGACACATCGTCAATATGAACCGACGGTAAGAAACCCGCTGAAAAATCACCTGAAACTTCACGTCGTCTAAAGATAGACGGAAAGAGAACCATACTCGAACTCACGACGTCTAAAGATAGACGGGGAAAAATCCGCTGGAGAAATTCATGACATCTAAAGATAGACGGAGAAAACCATATTCGAACTCACGACGTCTAAAGATAGACGGAGAAACAACTTTGAAACCTCACATCGCCTAAAGATAGACGGAAAGAAAACCATACCCAAACTCGCGACGTCTAAAGATAGACGGAGAAAAACCAACTTCGAAACTTCACATCGTCTAAAGATAAACGGAAAAGAAACCATTCCCGAACTCGCGACGTCTAAAGATAGACGGAGAAAACCACTTGCTGGAGAAACACATCGTCAATAGGAATTGACGGGAAGAGAAGTCTGTCGATATCAGATGACTGATGAGCAAAGCATAACCGTTGTATGATCTAAATATCAAATAAACCAAAGAGCTATCTGATCAAAGCTGCTGAATAAATACCCCTGAACTGATTACAGAGTACTTCATGTTGCCACGTAAGGCTGATAGAAACTGGCTTATGCTTCGTATGCATATACGCATGTTTGAATTTTTCTATGGCGTAAATGCTCCATATAAGATGGAATGCTACACATTTGATGATGAAATGCAGATATGATGCAAATATGATGATATATGCAAGATGCAAATGCAGGCTCAGGCTGCTGGAGAGAAGCTATACACAGAAGAACCATTTCGGCAAAATAAATGCTGGAAAGGCGACCCGACTCCACTGATGGAGAAACTGGATACGGAACCATTTCAGCAAAATAAATGCTGAAGACAAAACCAACTCTGCTGGGGATAACCGGGTATCACAGAATTATTCCAGCAAAATAAATGCTGGAAAGGTGAAGCCAACTCCGCTGGGGATAACCAAATGTGCTAAGCATGATCGGACTTCCCTGGGAATAGCTTACATGTGCCAATGACCGTTGGACTTTTGCTGGGGAAAATAGACAGAGTCTTCCTACATACCAATGAAGATTGGATTTTGAAACTGATGCGCCAACACGGATGGGCCTCACAGTGATTGCCAATATGGATTGGGCTTTAGGAATGGCTTGCCAATGAGAATTGGGCTTCCTGAAAATTGCCAATAAGGATTAGGTTTTAGGCTATCCGTGAGGGGTCATATATAACTGACACTGGACAACCTCCTGTCTAAATTCACGGTTTCTGGTTGAAGAGTCAAGGGACGGTAACACGACTTCCCGACATTCGTCTCAAACTTGAAGATCGACTGAATATGCTCAAGTAGCTCTGAGTAACTCTGATGACACGGAAAAGAACAATTCCTTCGCTTCTGATATTGCCCCATCCTGTGGGATCTCTGGGGGATACTCCTCAAAAGGAAATTTGAAAATCTGTACCATGATGGTCTGATATGAACTGCTTCAGCACTCTGAACCTCGGAGAGATGCTTCGGATCAAATACCCTTCAGACAAGAAACAACTTCTGTGCTTTTCTTAGAGTTGCCTGCCCCTGTCTGCGACGACTTTTCCCCTGATAGGCTGATCTACGGGGAGATACACTGGTTGTCCTCGAGAGATTCATCAAATCTTGACCTGATTGCTTCCGAATAACCGACTTCGGATGGCTGACATCACTAGGGATTATAACTTGCTCCAGTTCACGGAGTATTCGGGCGTTCTGCATTCTATCATGATCAGACTTTCCACTGTAGGAAACTTTCCTGCTGTCAAACGCTTACTCGCAAGTAAAACTAATTGTTCTGCACAAAAGATATATTAATGCAATGCATATGACAGTTTTAACATCCAATCTGTTCACTGGAAAAGGAAAAACAGTTTATGGCATATAATGCACAAATCATCTATCAGATCATCAACATTAGTACCAACATGGTAAGAAGAACCCTTTTAGGAGTCGGCTTCGACGCGATCTTTACCGATGTATGCCTTCGAAACAACCCTGCTTCAATTAGGACTTTTGAAGGTTGTAACGTGGTCAGGTTCACAGTTTTGAAAGAAAGGATAAAGGCTCAAATTTTATTTTAACCCACCCATTCTCCTTGATGTTCTCCAATCCTACGTTCGGCTAATTCGACCTTAGCGTTTACCTCTTAAAGATTGAAATATAGGAGTGATAGTTCGAGAAACTCTGAGTTTTTGGAGTGACAGCCACTCACTCTTCGTCTTTGACACTTGGGGTCACACGACTCATATTTCATTTGAGGATTTTTCTTTTGTAATCATTTTTATTTTTCTTTTTCTTTCCCTAACTTTTGCTTGGACTGATTCTTTTGAGTTTCTTTTGATTTTCAAGTCCAGCGAGATGCCCTAAGTCGTTTGTTTTCAAGTTTTGACTTAGCGGGCTTTTGATTCTTTTTGCTTTCTCTTTTTTTTTGAACAAGTCGTGTGACACTGGTTGTCTGACTCTTTGGGGAATAATGTGACTGTTTCACTTTTGAAATTTAACCCTTGTGGTTTTTTAGGCACAACCTCTAGAGGTGTGATTGATCCTCGAACAGACACTCCTTTCTGTAATTTGGACGTTCGGTCAAATTAGCTAACACCTACCCTGCCCCAAGTTAAGATTGAGGGTTTTTCGTTTTCAGAAAGAACTCCTACTACTAGGCTCAAAGGGGTTGACAAGGGATTATCTTCCTTATATGTCCGGTGTTTAGGGATTTGAAACAATGCTTGTACATCATCAGCAGGTTTTATTTCAAAAGCATGCAATATCAGAAGCTTGCATGTCGTTCATTTTTGTCATCCTCCCAGGATTCCGCTTAACCAAGCGTTGGATATCTGTAAAAATAAATTAGTGAACACGAATGGATTTAATCAAAACATGCATACTCATTTCATTATCATCAATTGAATGGAAACAACAAGTTTTACAAACAAGATTGCAATTTAAACAGGAAAGAAACTACAAACAATGACAAGATAAAACAAAGGAAAATGCCAGCTTCAGAGAACCGGGCTTTCACATCTGATTCGCTGCTGAACCAGCCATCTTCAAAGTTGTTTATTGAAACCATTCCGCTCAAAACGGCAACCGGGTAAACTGTTTCTCTGACTTCATTGGGTTTTGTCTAGCACGCAGGTTTGATCGATAACGAGAAGGCTCCTGACTCTGGAGAGGAGCTGATGTCTGTTGCAAAGACTGGACCGATTGTTGACCTTGAACAATTGAACCACTTGGCGGTTGAGTCTGAATTAACAGGGACTCCTTTTGTTCAGGCGCTTTCATCCTCAGGCTTGGTCTAGGCACAGGCAACAACTAAGGACAAGGGGATTCTGACACCATTGAGTCCAGGATATACTCCTGATCTACTGCAGCTTCGGAAATATCCATCATCATGGCAGCAGCTGGAATAGGACCATTAGGTACCGTTACACCGCTCGGTGTAAATTCAATAGCTTTTGAGTCAATCAGGTCTTGAACCCTGTGCTTAAAAGCATGACAATTCTTAAGGCTATGCCCCGGTGCTCCAGAGTGGAAGTCGCAACGAGAATTCACATCAAAACATGCTGGTATCATACCCTTAGGTGGATCCAAAGTTCGAAGTTTGACCAACTGAAATTAAAGCAAAACTTGCAACGCCTGAGCGTATGTCATATGAATTTGGTCATAAACTCTGCCTCTCTTAGGCACCTGATTTTCCCTATCAGCAATGCGCTGGATAGCAAAATACAAAGGTCCTCGTCGTCCACGAGACATCTGAGATTTATCAACCTTTGGTACAGGCTCCATAGGTACAGGTTCCACAGGCACAAGTGGAATAAGCTTCTTTACCGCGGCTTCAGGTAGCTGATCACCCTCCTTCCTAAGCATACTCTTTAACACATCCATAATCAAGCCCACTTGGGTCTTCAGCTGATTGTTTTCCTCTTTGAGCGTCTTCTGGTCTAGACGCATCTCTTGCATGTCTCTCATCATCTTCCCTAGTTGGCTTCGAACCTCAATCAATTCAGCCTGATTGTGTTTCATAACTCTAAGAGAATTCCTGCAACAAACTAGTGAAGAACAGGAAATAAGACCCACAGTTATGAGGTACCTGTTATGTGAGAATGCAATGCGGAAAGCAAACACATATTCACAACAAGATAAGGAGAAACCTAAGTGTCGCTACTGCGAAAATCGGCGCCGGCTAAACAGAAGAGTCGCCACCGTGCGTTATTTATCCCAAAGGAGGGAAAGGAAACGCTCGAAGTAAACCTACCGCAAAGACAGGAAAGGAATGGTCATCGCAACCAAATTCTGGATTCGGGAGTCGGTTACACAAGGGGAAGGTATTAGCACCCCTCACGTCCGTCGTACTCGACGGGATCCACGCTTGTTGGTTTGTCTACAGGATGCAAAAACAATCTATCTACGGCTACTAAAGCTAAACGGAAGGAAACTGACTCAGTAGAGCGTCGCACTCTATGCCTACATATTCTCAAGAGAGAAAGTCAGAGTCAACGTAGTTCGGGAAACTACAGGGAATTGGGCTCGCCGAGATATCGCATCTCGTGCCTACGTACTTCCACACGGCGTGAAAGATCAGAGCTTACGTAGTTCAGGCTAACTACGGGTAAACAAGGGTTCTCGATCACACAGGGGTGAGAGATTAAGTTGGCTTTAGAGGTACGGGCACCTACGGAACTTAGAACTACGGTCTGGTCTCAAATGCGCAAGGGCAAGAGAAAGGGAAACATCAGTCGTCAGCGGGAAAGTCTCGATCGCACGGCAGCGAGAGAAAAGAGCAGGTTAGTTGTTAGTGTGCTCGCTAGGATATCGCATCCTATGCCTACATATTCTCATTCGGTATGAGAAATCAGAGCAGCTGTAGTTCAGCCTACTACAGCAAAACGGGGAAACGGGAAGAAGGTAGAAGGGAGCTCACTAGGATATCGCATCCTATGCATACGTACTCTCGTCTGGCACGAGAGATCAGAGCAAACGTAGTTCGACGGGAAAACGAGTCTCGATTGCACGGGGGCAAGAGAAAGGGTCTCGATCGCCTGAACGCGAGAGAAAAGGGGTTTCGATCGCACGGGGGCGAGAGCAAAGAGGAAGCAGGCCTACGCCTAAACGGGAAGGAACTCGGGACACACACGCAAGAACCTAAGGCGTAGGAGCGAATGCGTCGTATGTCACCCAAAGGGTACCATACTAGACATCCTAGACGATTGAGAAGAAACTCCTCAACTGTCATTTCCTACGTATCTAACGATGTAGCTCGCAACACTCGACGGTTGCCTGAAGACGTGAATAAGATGATGATGTTGAACGAAGCGGCTCCGTTGGCTCTTGACATGTGCGCAAGCTCCATTCCAATCTTCTCCTCTCTTGATCCTTGATGAGGACGCTCGAATCAGGAACAATGTAACGCTTAGACCGTCATGGTTCGACTTATACAAGAAATCGAACTCTAAGAGGTAGCTTATTGATGTCTGTGTCAAAGACAAGATAGAGAAATGATATCGAAAATCATTCTCCAATTGAATCGTGTCACACGGCCAGCCAAAAATAAAATCGAGAATAAAATCAGATAGAAAACGAAATAGGAGAGAAATCCAACATAAAATGGGGATAATATGCTACTCCTAAAATACGACAATTAAATTCTACTAGAAAATATTCTGAAGAAATTAAAAGGAATGCATAATGGAAAATAGCATAGAAAATTCCTATATAAAATACTATAATATTCTATAAAGAAAAATAGGAAAAAACTATATTAAATCTATAATATTCTATAATATGCTAAAAATAATAGAATATAAATTCTATATTATTCTAAAACAATAGAACATAAATCCTATATTAAAATCTATGCACTAATATTCTAACCATGAAAATAATCTCCTAAAAGAAAATAGGAAAAATAAAATCTACACTATTACAATTAATCATCCAATACAAGGGGAAATTGAAAATAAAAGGGGAGGGGGGTACAGCCTGCAAACTGGGGTATGCAGAAAAAAACACCATTCTGGGCCCAGCCCACCACACAAAAAAAAGTTCAGAAAAAAACAACAAACACCAAAGGGGGTGCGCTGCTGGGAAATTGGAGGTGTAGTCAGAAAAACTACCATTCTGGGCCCAGCCCAATATCATTTCATCAGCCAGAAAAAGAAAAAAGAAAAAAGGGAAAAAACGGGGGGTGAAACGGGCGAAACGGAGGTGCGATCCAAAGATCTTGTTGGGCTTGAGGCCCAATCCCCACTCACGAGCTCTCCTCTATGAATCCTCACTTCTCTCCAATCAAACCCTGAAACCCTAACTTCTCTCTTCTTTGCTCACCAGCGGCGCCGTCAACCCCACAAACCTCTCCGTCTCAACCTTGCCACCTCCGATTCAAGCAAACCCTCACCACATAATACTCCCTTTTCCGCTCCTTCAATCTTCCCTCAGAACCTTCGTCACTCTCAACTCGATCCTGTCCTTCGAATGTCAACACCACCTAAAAATCAACGATAAGAAAACAACGGTAAAATACAGCCATCTAAATAACCACGCCTGTCGAAGGAAGTTGACGTTGCAGCGTTCATGGTGTTCGGAGGAAAACAGAGGTGTTGCAGATGATGTTGATCCGAGATGATGATCGTTGAGGATCTTGCTTGAAGATTTTCTGGGAAGCGCTTGGGGATTGTTGAACGAAGCTGGGAAAACGCATGAAGATTCGTTGATGTTTGACGCTGATCTATGGTGAAGATCCTGGAGTTGATAGATCGTGATGTTGATGAAAGAGTCTCGTTGTAGATCTGAAGAAATTTGGTGTTGGATCTTGATATTGTAGATCTGGAAAAAAAATCATTGAAGAAGGTGGTAAGAAGATGATGAACGCAGATCTGTTGCGTTGTGATGAACATACGAACAAATCTGGAAAAAACATGACAGTTTATGAACGTTCTTGAAGATTTGGAAAAAAGGATTTGAAGGTTTGATGAATCTTGAAGATCTTCACGAAGAAGATGAACACGCGATCTGGAAAATCTGATGATGTGGATGAAGAACGAGATGAACACCTTGCATGTTCATGGCGGAGAAGAGAACGATCTGATAATTTGAGTGAAAATCGGGAAAATTGCAGTTTCCGGCGATCGTTGCGGCGACTCCGGTGATGGTTACGGTGGCCCTCTGGCGCATGCATGCCGGCCGGTGAGGGGAAGACGGTGAAGTTCCTGATAGACACGTGTGGCGCCGCATGCGGAGGGGGAAAGGGAGACGGAGACGCGTGGCATGGAGAGAGGGTGAGGGATGGACAAGTGGCATGGGAAATGTGAGTGGAATGTGTGTTGGCAGTGAGTGCTGAGTGAGGTAGATCAGAGAGAGAAGGAAACGTGGAAGCCTTATATGGGGACACTTGGCACGACTGGGCCCCTAAAACCTGACACGCGGCCCATTACTTAATGATCCAATTAAAAGCTGATTAATGCCATGATTAAACCCTAATTAAATTCTGATTACCATTAACTAATTAATACAAAACGAAAAACCATAAAGCTAATACCAATGCTATTAAACCTAATTAACACTACACAATTAATACTAATTAAAACTAAACAATCCTATTAACCTGGCTAATTAACATCTAATTAACTCTAACAAGAAATTAACCTAGAAAAGAAATATTAAACTCTATTAAACCAATTAATATCTATTTAAAAAAATTCTAGAAAAAGGAATATCCTATTAAAAATCATTAAAATTTTATTAAAAATCTATTCAATATCTATTTAAAATTCTAGAACCAACTAAATTCTATAAGAAAATATTAAAAAAACCTATTTAATATCTTGAAAAATTCAATTAAATCTAATAAAACTATTAAAATCTATTTAAAAAGAAATATCTATTAATATCTATAAAATCTAAAAAAAACAATTAACATATAAAATCTACTTAAAAATTCTAGAGACACAATTAAAACCCAATTAAAATTCCAGAAATTAAGAGAAAAATCTAAAGATGCAAGAAAGGCCAATTAAATCGATTAGAAAACAGATACGCGACCAGCGAAATAAGCAGTAAAAACCGGACACCGAAATGTCCTCAAAAATAACAACGAGCTGAAAACGCCGGGATGAGCACAAAATTCTCAAAATACACTTATTCGAACTGGCCTGAACTGCCTGAAACGCCAGGGGAGGCTGTAATCCCGATAAAGTCAATCTGACTGAAAAAAATGCAATGGATGCGGTATGTGAATGCGAATGCAAAATGCGTCGAAACATAAACCAGATGTGGAAACCGATTGGTCAAATTTTGGGGTGCAACAACTGCCCCTATTCAAATAGCTTGGACCCGACTAGGCGAAGAGTGAACGACCTTCAAACAGTCGAGGTACGAGATGGTTGAATACCAAAGGAACCCTGAAATTTGCCAACCGTGGAGATAAACTGCAAAACTACTTGAGAAGCAACATCCAATGAACTGAGTCTGGTTGTTACGGCAACAACTGGTCAATTATCTGATGAAATCTGGTCTTTACATCAACCACCTGTGTAACGCCACAGGTATTGAACTATCTTTGCAAAAACACCTTCGTCCACAATTGGACTATTCTTGTCAACACAAGAAGAGAAACAAATTCGTCAACACGAATAGAGATTCTGTCGTCACAGGAGTAACCTTGTCCACATCTGGACCCAAATTTCGTCAAATCACGAATAAATGCAAATCTGTCCACGTCAGGACTCACATTTCGTCAACCCGAAGAAATCTCATCATAAACTTGTCCATGTCAAGACTCCACCTGCCATCAACACGGCAAAATCCCGGTGACTTCGCTGGGGATGACTCGTCTGTATTTCATCAGCACGACGGGATCCTCGTCTTGATTTGTCCACGTCAGGACTCACATCTTCGACCTGCTGAGGAAATAAAACTTGTCCATGTCAGAACTCATGCTTCGCCAACACGAAGAAAGATAAATTTGTCCCCGTTAGGAATCGAGCATCTTGACAACACGAAGAACTATAACCTTGTCCACGTCAGGACCCACATTTCGTCGATACGAAGAAAGATATCTGCTGGGGATAAATGGTCCCTGAAGAGTGATCAATTTTTTTTCACGTCAGGACTTCACGTTACGGAAAACTCCCGGCGCTTTCGCTGGGGAACCATTTCTGTCTACACACAGGAAACTTCATCCGCCTATCCATACGAGAAAATCATCTGCTTAAACACAGGAAACTTCATCCGCCTATCCATACGGGAAAATCATCTGCCTAAACACAAGAAACTTCATCCGCCTATCCATACGGGAAAATCATCTGCCTAAACACAGGAAACCTCATCCGCCTATCCATACGGGAACATCATTTGTCTACACCCAGGAACACTTCATCCGCCTATTCATACGGGAAAATACTCTGAATATAGTTTCTCTGTCTATCTCTGCAGTAGCTAACTCCATCGGTCCCAACCCACAAACCTTCCAGCGCTGACGTGACAACAACTTTGAGGAAGACTCTACTGGGGGTAATATTTTGTCAACACGAAGAAATCATGGCGGCTTCACTGGGGATAGAACTCTTCCACCCAATAGGAATTCAATTCTGTCAATCATACTGGGCAATAACTCCGCCTTATCTTTGCAGTAGCTAAACCCACTGGGGATGCTCTGAAGTTAACTTCCAGGCATCTATTTCGACAACAGGCGACAACTCCTGAAATTTTGATTATGAAACCCTGTTGATGCTGACGTAACAGCAAATTTGAAGAAAAATAATCCGCCGGCCGGATAAGAGAAACTTCAACAAGCAACTCTGTGGGGAAAATAGTAAGGTGAATCGTATCATCACACGTCTCACGGAGAGACCTCGAATACCTGGTAATAGATCTGGGCTAGAACTTCATACTCCTGCTGAGAAAACGCACCTGAAAGCAAAAGGTTAACCAATCTGATTTATGTTTCGAAATGCATATGTTTGAAAATGATGCAATGCCCCATACGACATGGAGATGCTATGTGTTTGTATAGATGCAATGCCCCATACGACATGGAGATGCTATGTGTTTATATAGATGCAAATATGACGATATATGCAAGTGCAAATGCAAGCTCGAGCTGCCAGAGAACACCTGGTCTAAAACCGTTTGGCAAAATAAATGCCGAAGGCAACGTCAACTCCACTGAGGGGTATCGGGTATCATAGAATCATCTCAGCAAAATAAATGCTGGAAAAGTGAGACCAACTTCCATGGGGAAGAAACAATCCTGCTGAGGGATGGCTCACAAATTCATTGTTACGAACTCTGTAGAGGATGATCAACCTGACAGAGGAATGACAACCTGCCGGAGGAGGGGAGGACGACCCTGCACGGGGGTACTCTTTCTAAACCCTTGACAACCTGATTGTACTCTGTGGGGCTTAACCAAACTGGGGTTAATTATGCACAGCTCACATGCTGAGAATGCCCCTGCTGTCAGGGATATCCATTCTGACCTGCTGAGGATACTCCTGATCCTATTCCGAGGAGGAATAACTGCGATCTCAATTATTTTAGGGACAATACGTGACTTCTACCCGCTGAGGAGAAGTAATTCTGATTTAACATTAATCGGGAAACCGATATCAATCGAGCTTTGTATCGGGGAACGCAACACCATGTGAGCCACTAGGAATTATCGTGTCAGGTATTTTTAGGCTTTTCTGGTTTAGGGATGAAAATAGGTTATTAACAAAATGGTTTTAACGGGAAAATAATAGACGGGGCTAGCATTCAAAGATGGACTACCAGGCGAGAACTGATAGCAAAAATAGGTTATGTTATCGGACGAGAATGGATTTACGGTTGGAACATCAGACGAGGCTGACCGGATGATAGGTTAAGGAAAGGATGACCAAACGAGGCTGGTTTGGAAGCTGACATGCACCAGACCAGAACTGATGCAATAAATAGGTTAAAAATACGGTGACCAGACGGGGCTGGTTGAAAGCTAACATACACCAGGCGGGGCTGATGTTTATGGAAAGGTTGGCCAAACAATAACTGGTTGAAAAATAACAGGTACCAGACGAGAACTGGTATTTACGGAAAAGTGGACCAGACGAGCACTGGTTACCGGTTTGCCAAGCGAGAACTGGGCTTTGGAAATGACAAGGTTACAAGGTTCTGTCAAGTAACCGGTTTAAACTATAGGATAACGATCCAATGACAGCAAGGCTTTTTCAGAAGGTTCGGTTTTTTTTTTATGAGGGTAATGGCACGATTCCCCGATACTCAACTCTTGTTAGGGTGAACAAACTTGCTTGAACAACTTTCCCCAGTGCAACTCAACTTGCTCCAACCCGACTCTTGGGAACACCCACTCTGGACAGAAAGCAGCTTGCTATAATACGACCTTGAGATGGCTTGCCCTGGTATCTGCACGACGGAAAGATTCATCCTTAATTAACCAACTCTCAACATGGTTGGTTTCAATATACTTCTGAAGTAACTTGCCCCTGAACGAGCGTTGAGCGACTTAACCTGCCCTGATCACACACTGGAAAG
Source organism: Lathyrus sativus (assembly GCA_963859935.3). Lineage (NCBI taxonomy): Eukaryota > Viridiplantae > Streptophyta > Magnoliopsida > Fabales > Fabaceae > Lathyrus > Lathyrus sativus. Next base: position 604,879,100 of record OZ012739.1, read on the forward strand.
ATCTATCCTCAAATCACATCATTCTGGATAATTGCCCCTGATTGGCTCTCGAGAAGATTCACTTCTGATCAACTGCTTCTCAAGTAAACTGTCCCATAATCAACCGATGCTTCGGGACTTGTCCTTAGACCAACTGATTCTGAACTCACTGGAAGTCAATGCCCCAGATTCACAGGGTTTCACAACATACACCATTCTGATCCAGACTGCTGAATTATTCAGTCCTTTTCGATTATTCCCTGTTGGAATTTCTTTCCTGTCAACTACTGACCTGCAAATAAAATTGTTTATTCCCGAATGGTAATTTTAATGCAGTGTTCATGCAGATTTTGAAAAAATTATGCTGCCACTCATTTACGTGTCATGATTGTGAGTGGCGAATGAACCAACAGTTCAAACGTAGTGCTGATTTGATCAGTGAAAAAAATACAACAAGGATATGACTAGCAAATCAAGAACGAGTCAGGTTACTCAACCTTATCGTAATGCGCTTTCAGAATAAACCCTACCTCAATTAGGTCTTTTAAGGGTTGTATCATGGTCGGGTTCACGGTTCGTGAAACAAAGGATATTTGGCTCAAATTATGATTTGTACCCACCCCTTCTACATGATGATCTCCGATCCTAAAGTTTAGTTAACTTGGCACAAGCGCTCGCCTCTTCGAGAGGTATGTTGAATATTGGGAGCAGTGGTTAAAGAATTCACAAGGTTTTCAGAGTGACAGTTACTCCCTTTTTGTTTTTGGTGTCTGTATCCACACGACTTTGTCCTTGTTTGAGGATTTTTCTTCTTATATCCTTTCTTTTCATTCTTTTGATTCCCTAATTTTTGCCTGGACTGACTCCTTTTGAGTTCTTTTCGATTTTTTCTTTCTGAAGTCCAGCGGGATGCCCTGATTTTTGCCTAAGTATTAGCTTTCCAGCTTTTTCATTTTTCTTTTTTTTTTACTTAGCGGGCTTTCCTATTTCTTTCTTTTTTCTTTTTGCTTGGAACAAGTCATGCGACACTGGTTGTCTTGATTGCTCCGAAAGGATTGCAACTTTCTCACTCCTAATTGGTGAGGTTTAACCATTGTGGTTGATGAGGTACGACCTCTGGGGAAAAATAAGATGTGATTGGCCCTCGAAAGGCAACACTCTTCTATAAGACTTGAACGCTCGATCAAGCTAACTTACAACTACCCTGCCCCGGGTTAAGATGTGAGGGTTTAAAAGTCCGAAAAAACTTCTACTTCTAGCTCGAAGTGGTTAACAAGGGACTAACTCCTTATATCTCCAATGTTTAGGGAATTCGAAACAATGCCTTGTACGTCATCGACAAGGTTTTATCTGAAAGCATACGATCATCGGTTATGAGTATTCAGTTTCGTCATCCTCCCTCCAATCTTTGCTAATCATAGTGATAAAGTGGAGTGAATAAAAATGCAAGTGTCAGTGCAATGCAATAAATGAGTGATAACGACATGATTAATTCAGAAAAATGCATAGTCACTTTATCAATATTACCATTCGAAACAGACAATGTTTAACAGCAAGTAGTAACTAACAGAAAAGAAACTACAAATGCAAATGATAAAAAGTCTGAGGAATGCCAATGCTGAGGACGCCTGCCTGTCTGGACCACTGGCTTCTTGCAAATAAACCTCTGCATCTACGAGCTTAGGCAGCTGAGAAATTGTCATGAACCACCAGAATTCCTTCTCTAAAGGAAATGCACTCTTGGTCGATCAACTGTTGTACTTTTGCCTGAAAAGCTTTACAATCTTCAGTTGAATTCCCTGGAGATCCACCATGGTAACCATACTGAGCGTGGGGATTGTACCCGGGAGGGTAAGGTTCTGGCACAGGCTTAAGAGCTTTAGGTTCCACCAAAGAATTCTGGATCAAAGATGGTAGAATATGGCTATACGGCACAGGCACTATATGAGAAGGAGCATTCCTTCGTTCCAAGTTGTTACGAGGTCGGTTCTGATTCTGACGCTGATTCTGATAACCTCAGCCACAGGCTCGTGGATTTGCAACAGGAGCGACATAAAGTTCTGGATATGGTGCCCTAGGCGCAATTGTCTGTCCCGCATAATAAGACATAGAAGATGAAGAACCAACAGATTTCACCGATTCATCTCGAGGATACTCAACATCTGGCATGATTGCATTGATCAAAACTCCTTCTTCAGTTTGGTAGCTACAGAGAGATTCAGCTTCACTAGCCTGACCGCCCGAAACAATCTGAATTTTCCCAATTTTTACGGCATGCTCGACGCGTTCTCCTAATCTTACCAATTCAGAGAAATTTGGCGCATTTCCAAGCATTCTTTCGAAGTACAGGCTCTCCAGGGAGTCTACAAACATGCCCATTAACTCTCGGTCTAGAAGCAGTGGGTGCACTCTGGCAGCAAATTCTCTCCATCTCTGAACATACTTCCTGAAGGGTTCATTGTTCTCTTGAGACAATTCCTGCAACTGCATGCGACTATGAGCCATGTCTAGGTTATAATCATACTGTTTCAGAAAAGCTTTGGCTAAATCCACCCATGATCGGATCTGATTACTCTCTAACTGCATATACCAACTCAGAGATGCCCCAGTCAGACTATCCTGAAAGCAGTGGATCATCAACTTGTCGTTTTGCACAAACAAAGTCATTCTTTGGCAGAACATCACCAAACGTTGCTTCAGACAGCTATCCCCTCTGTACTTTTTAAATCTCGGCGCTCTTAACTTAGGAGGCAATACCAGGCCAGGAACCAAACACATGGCTGTAGCATTGAGGTTGACAGCATCTTTAACTTTCAAGGCTTTGACTCCTTCTTCCAACACTCGGAGCCTTCTAGCATACTCAAGAGCTCTTGGGTCTTCAGTCCTAGCTACCGGGATCTCTCTTCGGATATTCGCCATAGGGAAAACAACACCTTGCCTGTTAATAAGAGGAGGGCGTTCATTTCGGACAACCAACTGCTCACGTCGATCTCGGCCCCTAACCGGGGGTTGCACAAATTGGTCTGTATTAACGTTGTTCACTTGCGGAAGGTCTTCCACATACATAGAGCCATACAAAGGATTGGTCGTCATAGTGAAACCTGTCAAGGTGTTATGAGACTGGAAGTGGCTCTCAGGCATAGCTACCAATAACTTTCAACTGACTTCACTGCTCGATTCTGCTCAAATATGCTTCAACCCCTTGGTTGTCTTCTAATAATCAACAGTTGCTCAGGCCAAACACCGGAGAATCACCTTCAGAATCAAAACAACGGCTGGATCAGACTCTGGCTAGCTGGAGAATGATATGCAATATGATGCAACAATGTTTATGCAAATGTAATGCAATATGCAGCAAACACGGGATCACAACCCCCCCATAAATCTCTGAATACTGTTGGGCTGCTGACTAAGTACGTTCGCTCTGAAGAGAAGACCAAGATGACGGGTAGGCTGGAAGTCAAGCTTCCTGCAAAAACCCTCCCACTCACGGGTATGGACCTAGTCTAACAAGGTACGACATCCTATGCGGTCGTCGGCGTCACAGACTTTCAAGACCGATGATACGATACCCAGAAGGTGTGGCATCATCATATCCTGAAGAGGCCTCACTTAGCCAACTTCCAATTGATCGGTCCCCGAAGTCGACAATCCTCCTAACCAACAACCCCCTCAACCCAAAGGGTTGAAAAAGAAGTCAACCAGAAGAACCTCGTCCGAGCGTGAATTTTGCGGGACACTAGTACACACAAAGCATGTACGCGCCCACTACTTTCCACACTAATTTTAAGGTGCACTCAAGCCTGGGTCTGGCTTCTCACTCAAAGGAACACCCCACCCAACAGCACAACAGCAACAGATAATAACGAAGTGCGGAAATTGTAAATACAACAAAATACAACACACAAAAGGTAAACATCCAAAGACAAGCAAACAAGCGCTAGGATCGACTCGCATAGGGGACGTTGGATCCCCAGCAGAGTCGCCAGCTGCTGGAGATGACCCAGACAGCTAGGAAGAAAATCCAAGGCGAGACTCGCATAGGGAACCGTCGCAGTCCCCAGCAGAGTCGCCAGCTGTCGCTACTGCGAAAATCGGCGCCGGCTAAACAGAAGAGTCGCCACCGTGCATTATTTATCCCAAAGGAGGGAAAGGAAATGCTTGAAGTAAACCTACCGCAAAGACGGGAAAGGAATGGTCATCGCAACCAAATTCTGGATTCGGGAGTCGGTTACGCAAGAGGAAGGTATTAGCACCCCTCACGTCCGTCGTACTCGACGGGATCCACGCTTGTTGGTTTGTCTACAGGATGCAAAAATAATCTATTTACGGCTGCTAAAGCTAAACGGAAGGAAACTGACTCGGTAGAGCGTCGCACTCTATGCCTACGTATTCTCAAGAGAGAAAGTCAGAGTCAACGTAGTTCGGGAAACTACAGGGAATTGGGCTCGCCGAGATATCGCATCTCGTGCCTACGTACTTCCACACAGCGTGAAAGATCAGAGCTTACGTAGTTCAGGCTAACTACGGGTAAACAGGGGTTCTCGATCACACAGGGGTGAGAGATTAAGTTGGCTTTAGAGGTACGGGGACCTACGGAACTTAGAACTACGGTCTGGTCTCAAATGCGCAAGGGCAAGAGAAAGGGAAACATCAGTCGTCAGCGGGAAAGTCTCGATCGCATGGCAGCGAGAGAAAAGAGCAGGTTAGTTGTTAGTGTGCTTGCTAGGATATCGCATCCTATGCCTACATATTCTCATTCGGTATGAGAAATTAGAGCAGCTGTAGTTCAGCCTACTACAGCAAAACAGGGAAACGGGAAGAAGGTAGAAGGGAGCTCGCTAGGATATCGCATCATGTGCCTACGTACTCTCGTCTGGCACGAGAGATTAGAGCAAACGTAGTTCGACGGGAAAACGAGTCTCGATTGCACGGGGGCAAGAGAAAGGGTCTCGATCGCCTGAACGCGAGAGAAAAGGGGTTTCGATCGTATGGGGGCGAGAACAAAGAGGAAGCAGACCTACGCCTAAACGGGAAGGAACTCGGGACACACACGCAAGAACCTAAGGCGTAGGAGCGAATGCGTCGCATGTCACCCAAAGGGTACCATACTAGACATCCTAGACGATTGAGAAGAAACTCCTCAACTGTCATTTCTACATATCTAACGATGCAGCTCACAACACTCGACGGTTGCCTAAAGACGTGAATAAGATGATGATGTTGAACGAAGCGGCTTCGTTGGCTCTTGACATGTGCGCAAGCTCCATTCCAATCTTCTCCTCTCTGGATCCTTGATGAGGACGCTCGAATCAGGAACAATGTAACGCTTAGACCGTCATGGTTCGACTTATACGAGAAATCGAACTCTAAGAGGTAGCGTATTGATGTCCGTGTCAAAGACAAGATAGAGAAATGATATCGAAAATCATTCTCCAATTGAATCGTGTCACACGGCCAGCCAAAAATAAAATCGAGAATAAAATTGGATAGAAAAGGAAATAGGAGAGAAATCCAACACAAAATGGGGATAATATGCTACTCCTAAAATACGGCAATTAAATTCTACTAGAAAATATTCTGAAGAAATTAAAAGGAATGCATAATGGAAAATAGCATAGAAAATTCCTATCTAAAATACTATAATATTCTATAAAGAAAAATAGGAAAAAACTATATTAAATCTATAATATTCTATAATATGCTAAAAATAATAGAATATAAATTCTATATTATTCTAAAACAATAGAACATAAATCCTATATTAAAATCTATGCACTAATATTCTAACCATGAAAATAATCTCCTAAAAGAAAATAGGAAAAATAAAATCTACACTATTACAATTAATCATCCAATACAAGGGGAAATTGAAAATAAAAGGGGAGGGGGGTACAACCTGCAAACTGGGGTATGCAGAAAAAAACACCATTCTGGTCCCAGCCCACCACACAAAAAAAGTTCAGAAAAAAACAACAAACACCAAAGGGGGTGCGCTGCTGGGAAATTGGAGGTGTAGTCAGAAAAACTACCATTCTGGGCCCAACCCAATATCATTTCATCAGTCAGAAAAAGAAAAAAGAAAAAAAGGGAAAAACGGGGGGTGAAATGGGTGAAACGGAGGTGCGATCCAAAGATCTTGTTGGGCTTGAGGCCCAATCCCCACTAACGAGCTCTCCTCTCTGAATCCTCACTTCTCTCCAATCAAACCCTGAAACCCAAACTTCTCTCTTCTTTGCTCACCAGTGGCGCCGTCAACCCCACAAACCTCTTCGTCTCAACCTTGCCACCTCCGATTCAAGCAAACCCTCACCACATAATACTCCCTTCTTCCGCTCCTTCAATCTTCCCTCAGAACCTTCGTCACTCTCAACTTGATCCCGTCCTTCGAATGTCAACACCACCTAAAAATCAACGATAAGAAAACAACGGTAAAATACAACCATCTAAACAACCACGCCTGTCGAAGGAAGTTGACGTTGCAGCGTTCATGGTGTTCGGAGGAAAACAGAGGCGTTGCAGATGATGTTGATCCGAGATGATGATCATTGAGGATCTTGCTTGAAGATTTTCTGGGAAGCGCTTGGGGATTGTTGAACGAAGCTGGGAAAACGCATGAAGATTCGTTGATGTTTGATGCTGATCTGTGGTGAAGATCCTGGAGTTGATAGATCGTGATGTTGATGAAGGAGTCTCGTTGTAGATCTGAAGAAATTTGGTGTTGGATCTTGATATTGTAGATCTGGAAAAAAAATCATTGAAGAAGGTGGTAAGAAGATGATGAACGCAGATCTGTTGCATTGTGATGAACATACGAACAAATCTGGAAAAAACATGACAGTTTATGAACGTTCTTGAAGATTTGGAAAAAAGGATTTGAAGGTTTGATGAATCTTGAAGATCTTCACGAAGAAGATGAACACGCGATCTGGAAAATCTGATGATGTGGATGAAGAACGAGATGAACACCTTGCATGTTCATGGCGGAGAAGAGAACGATCTGATAATTTGAGTGAAAATCGGGAAAATTGCAGTTTCCGGCGATCGTTGCAGCGACTCTAGTGATGGTTACGGTGGCCCTCCGGCGCATGCATGCTGGCCGGTGAGGGGAAGACGGTGAAGTCCCTGATAGACACGTGTGGCGCCGCATGCGGAGGGGGAAAGGGAGACGGAGACGCGTGGCATGGAGAGAGGGTGAGGGATGGACAAGTGGCAGGGGAAATGTGACTGGAATATATGTTGGCAGTGAGTGCTGAGTGAGGTAGATCAGAGAGAGAAGGAAACGTGGAAGCCTTATATGGGGACACTTGGCACGACTGGGCCCCTAAAACCTGACACGCGGCCCATTACTTAATGATCCAATTAAAAGCTGATTAATGTCATGATTAAACCCTAATTAAATTATGATTACCATTAACTAATTAATACAAAACGAAAAACCATAAAGCTAATACCAATGCTATTAAACCTAATTAACACTACACAATTAATACTAATTAAAACTAAAAAATCCTATTAACCTGGCTAATTAACATCTAATTAACTCTAACAAGAAATTAACCTAGAAAAGAAATATTAAACTCTATTAAACCAATTAATATCTATTTAAAAAAATTCTAGAAAAAGGAATATCCTATTAAAAATCATTAAAATTTTATTAAAAATCTATTCAATATCTATTTAAAATTCTAGAACCAACTAAATTCTATAAGAAAATATTAAAAAAACCTATTTAATATCTAGAAAAAATCAATTAAATCTAATAAAACTATTAAAATCTATTTAAAAAGAAATATCTATTAATATCTATAAAATCTAAAAAAAAATTAACATATAAAATCTACTTAAAAATTCTAGAGACACAATTAAAACCCAATTAAAATTCCAGAAATTAAGAGAAAAATCTAAAGATGCAAGAAAGGCCAATTAAATCGATTAGAAAACAGATACGCGACCAGCGAAATAAGCGGTAAAAACCGGACACCGAAATGTCCTAAAAAATAACAGCGAGCTGAAAACGCCGGGATGAGCACAAAATTCTCAAAATACACTTATTCGAACTGGCCTGAACTGCCTGAAACGCCAGGGGAGGCTGTAATCCCGATAAAGTCAATCTGACTGAAAAAAATGCAATGAATGCGGTATGTGAATGCGAATGCAAAATGCGTCGAAACATAAACCAGATGTGGAAACCGGTTGGTCAAATTTTGGGGTGCAACACCAAGCTATAAGCACAGAGATAAACACCTCACACAAATATGCAAAACCATCAAAATCAACATATAAGTACACATGAGTACGAATACAATGACCTCAGCCAACAAGCCTGATGATGGTCAGCAAACAATAATGCACGAAAGCTAAATAGGTCAGCAGAGAAAACAAATGCGACACCCGGCACAGAAACCTCTAGCAACTTCCTCCATATTCAACTGAGCTCTCAGTTGGACATTCTTCCAAACACACACTTTCGGTGGAGTCTTCCATGACAATAACTGACGAACCCACACAACTGGATGAAAGAGAATCAATAATATAAACAAAACCCTGAGGTGTGATTAAGATCTTGTTAGAGTCTAACAAATTCTGAACTTGACTCCTAAGCACCTTACAATCATCTGTCGAATGCCCCTGTGTCCCAACATGGTACTCATAGCGGGCGCTAGCATCAGGACCTGGAGGATAAGGCAGGATCATTGGATTAGTCTCTTTCGGCACTATCAATCCACTTTCAACCAAATCCGGCAACAACTGGCTGTACGACACCGGTAGCTGAGTAAACTGCCTTTCAGGCTTCCTTGGTCTTTGTCAGGCGTGTTGACGCGGATGACGATAATATGACTGTTGACTTTGAACACTTGAAGCGTCTGAAAACTGAGCTTGAGATGCTAGGGATTCTGAGACAACATCACTTCCTCCTTTCCACTCCTCTTGAGGTCTGACAACTGATTCATTCTTATCAACTGGGATATAAGGAGTATCTTGAATCTTTCCATTCTTGAGTCCTCTCTCAACAAGCTCTCCTATTCTTATCAAGCCCGCAAAGCTTGTACAACTGAACATTATGTCATAATAACGGCCTTTCAGAGTACCCAAGAAGAGGTCAACCATTTCTCTCTCAAGAAGCGGTGGTTGAACACTGGCAGCCAATTCTCTCCATCTCTGCACATACCCTCTAAAGGATTCATTATCCGCCCGAGATAACTCTTGCAAATGCACGCAACTAGGAGCCATATCCAGGTTGTAGTCGTACTGCTTCACGAAGGCATTGGCTAAATCCGACCATGACTTGATACTATCACTCTTCAACTGCATGTACCAATCCAAAGATGCTCTGGTCAAACTATCTTAGAAACAGTGAATCATGAGTTTGTCATTGGTGACATGTGAAGTCATCCTTCTGCAGAACATAACCAAATGTAGCTTCGGACAGCTATCCCTTTTGTATTTCTCAAAATTGGGCATCTTGAACTTCGGAGGCAACACAAGGCCTGGCACCAAACACATGCTCGAAGCATTCAGATCAAGAGTATTCTTATTCATCAGGGCAGCAATTTGATCTTCCAACATCTGAAGTCTTCTCATATACTCAACAGTCCTTGGGTCCTGAACATTAACCTGCAGAACAACTCTTGGAGGTGGAACAATCCTTGGAGAAACTGGTGTAGAGAAAGTGAAACTCTGATACTCTGTGTTATTGAGAGAAAATGGGTCTCTGGCAGGGGTTTGCACAATCTGAGCTACATTGTTCATCAGAGTTTTTTGAACATTGTTTCCTCCTCTATTCACAATTGTTATGGCTTCCATGAACTGACTCAACTGGTTCTTCAACAATTCAAACTCCGCTCGAGTAACAACCAAGTTCTGCTCTTCTGAAGCCATGATCCTTTCCCAAAAGCTAACTCAAGTCCAATGCAAATGTCGGGAAATCAAATAACGAAACAGACAAAAACGGGTAAGCTCCCTGTTCCGGCTGAGGATGAATATGCAAAATGAAATGCAAATGCAAACAGAAATGCAAAATGCGAAATGCACACACAAGGGATCAAGTTCGCTGCTGTAGCTTGAGAAGTTTGTTATACTGTAGCTCGAGAATAACCAGAGCTTCGCCTCAAACCAAACCAACCACTCAAAAGGACCCTTGTAACCAATTCTCACTGACAGAGACAAACCAGGTGTTCTGAGGCCAGAGTTTTCCTGCAAAAAGACCCACCTACCCCTCACAGGTATGTACTTAACTCGCAGACGAGGTACGACATCCTATGCGGGCATTAGCGTCACAAACTTTCAAGAGCGATGATACGATACCCAGAAGGTGTGGCATTATCATCCCTTGTAGCGGCCTCACTTAGCTGAATCCCAATTGATAGGTCCCCAGAGTCGACAATCCTCGGGTCAGACAACTTGTCGAGCCCTAAGGGCCAGGCAAGAAGCATCAAAGAGAATCTCGTCCGAGCGCAGATTTCGCGGCTAGCTGATGCGAGCTAAGCAAGCAGGCTAACCACTACTCTCTACTTCTAAGTCTATGTGCAAACTCAAGCCCAGGTGCGGCTTATCTCTCAATCTAACCCTCTACCCAACACAACAACAATAATATAGTACTGAAAGTAAAGCCAGAAAGGTAAATACATACAAAACCCCAGACGGGAAAACAAGCGCTAGGACTGACTCGCATAGGGAACCGTTGGAATCCCCAGCAGAGTCGCCAGCTGTCGCTACTGCGAAAATCGGCGCCGACTATGACAGAAGAGTCACCACCGTGCGTTATTTATCCCATAAGAGGGAAAGGAAACGCTCAGAGTAAACCTAATGCAAAGAGGGAAAGGAATGGTCATCGCAACCAAATCCTGGATTCGGGAGTCGGTTACGCAAGGGGAAGGTATTAGCACCCCTCACGTCCGTCGTACTCGACGGGATCCACGCTTGTTTTCTATCTAAGGGTGTGTTATTCTATCTACTCTACAGGTTTGGGTTAAAAAGAAAAGAAAATGACTCGGCAAAGTATCACACTTTATGCCTACGTATTCCCATCTGAAACGAGAAATCAGAGTCAACGTAGTTCGCCTACCTACGGGAAAGGAGAGGGAGGTTGCTCGCTAGGATATCGCATCCTATGCCTACGTACTTTCATACAACATGAAAGATCATAGAAAACGTAGTTCGGGCTACGGAGGACACAAGTTTGTATGACAGTTTTTTATCTCCTTAAGAAGAGGGTTTTCCTGATTAAAGGTCCAAGCGGACAAAAACAGAGTTTGAATGTTTGTTTGAGTTTTTTACGAAAGAAATGTTTTTTAGTCTGTTTGTAACTTGTACTGCACTAAAGACTTGTGATCTGAGAGTGACTACGTCGCATGTCACCATAAGGGTACCATACTAAGCAGCCATATTACTGAAGAGTGACCCTCCAGCAACCTTTCCTCAAATAGCTTAAGGCTCGTAACGTACAACACGCGTTATCCTTATTACTGTGTTTTTGAATTGTTTTGAGATGAGAAGAGAAAGACGCTCTAAAAAGCCTATGGTTGAAAAGGAAACTAGCCTAATGTTATCATGCATGGATCAAAACCTAATGTCTGTCATAATTTCCTCTTGCACAGAGGAAATCAGAGATCCTAGGGGATAAACAGCAAAAGACAGCAAGCAATTACAGTAAACAGTAAACAATAAACATGCATGCTATGCAACAGTACCATTAAGGCAAGGAAGAAAAAAATAGGCAAGATGAGACAAGCTCCACCTCCAACCTAAGGGTAATCAACACAAGCAAACAAACAATACAGAGAAAAACAAAAGACACAGAGGAGGCAACCCAAGCAGCAGCAACAAACTCTTACAGTAAACAGCAACAGCAGCTCTAAACAGCAAAGTTGGATAGACAGCAAAGTTGACAGCAAAGGCTTCATCCTCAAGCAAGCTTCTATCTTCAAGCTTCAACAAGCACACTCCAAGAGGAGGATTAAACATCAAGATCAAGTTATAATGTTAAGAAACTTAATGATAACCAAAGGAAATCACTAAGAACTCAACATTGCAAATGAAAGGGATCCTCAAAGTTCTACTCACTTGGGCATACCACTCATCCCTCCTAAGGAGAGATGGAGCTTCCCAAGGAGGAATTTATGTCATTGGACGGAATAGAGGCAAACAATGCACTCCATGTTTGAAGAAAGAATCAAAACTAGGTCTAAGGCACTTCCTAAAACCCTAATTTCCTAAGCTCCTAAGAAACTTCCACAAGAGGAAAAACCTTCAACTCCAAGCTCCAATCTTCAATCCCAAGCCTCTTCAATGAATCCAGAAGCTCCATCAAAAAGAACTCAAGCTTAAACCAGCTCCAAAGTCACCAATCGAACCAAACGAGCAAAGGTACTCAAGAGAGAACAACACAAACACAAGCAATTTGCAAAATTCAACAAAAATATGAAAATGCATCTAAAAATTCCAAATAAAATCTCAAAGGACCCCTAAGGTATCAGGGACCAGGGGTCAAAAGGGAAGATTAAGAATCAAAAGGGAAGTGCCCCAATAGAGAGAAAACACCAAGAGTGTCCCAAACAAAGGTAGCAATGGAGAGGGAACAAAAGGCAATTCAAATCACAAGAAAAAAACACTTAAAAATTATGAAAAAAATATCCAAAGATCAATTAACATGTTAATACAATGCTAAAAAAAACTCATGCAAAAATAAGAAGTTTAAACATGAAAATAAAATTAAGAAAGCACATAACTGCAATTTAAATCAAATAAAACAGCTCCAACATTTAATTTGTTTTGAAATAGAAAATGAAACGAAAAAAATAAAATAAAATATCCATAAAAAACAAGACATCTCAAGGTTTCTGAAAATTATTTTTGTGTATTTTTATAACTGTTGGAACTATTTTAAATGATTTAAATTGGAACAGCAACAAAACAGAAAATAAAACCAACTAAAATTAAAACAGAAAATAAATGGTGTAAACAGCAAATAAATGCAGTGCAAAATAGACTGTGCCTCAACCAGGGGGTGTGAGAAGCAGGGCGCTATGCCCATGAAACAAATGAAATTAGCAAACGAAAATGAAAAGAAAAAAAGAACAAAACGCAACACAGCGGGATCGAACCCGCGCGCACGTGGTTTCCTTGAGCTCCCAAAACGACGCCGTTTTGGTCTCAGGACGCGTGGCGCATCCTCGTCCCTCCGATCGGGAGACTCGGTCTCCTTCCTCCCTCAAATCCGGCGGCAACTTCTTTTCTTCTCCAATTGAACTTTCTGCACTTCATGAACAGTACCCCCGCGCGCACACCATGCACGGCCGGCCGAAGCTTTTTCCGGCAAACTTTGAACACACATAACTCTCTCAATATTTATCCGTTTGCAACGATTCTTGAACCAATTTTGCATGAAATTTCGAGAGGAATCCAAATATACTACTTAAACAGCCTAAAAATCCACAAATTCCATATCTCAACCGAAAACGACTTCAATCCTAAAATGTCACTAAACATCAAATTCTTCGCCCAGAAATCATCTACAACTTAAGGTGAACCTAACCACATGATTTTAATGCATTGAAACCACATAAATTAAGAGAAAATTAAAGAAATAAGAACCTAAGTTCGAGCTTCAATTGGAGTGCTTGTATCTTGATTCTTGATCCAATCTCGTGCAGATTCACTCCTTGATGATGATAGAAGCTTCTTCAATGCTTAACTGCTCCAAAAATGGCCTCTAGATTGGAATTCGAATTTTGCTTGTAACTAACTTTTTTTGAATGCTTCTTACCTCTCCAAGCTTATTCCTTCACCAACCTTGTTCAGAAATCACTCATGGCAATATATAGAAATGATTTGTGGGCTTTGAAGGTCCAAAAGAAGCCCAAACTTTGATATCCAATTTTCAAGTTTCCTCCAAAATTCCCATAATGGCAAAAACGAATTCTCCTTGGTTTCTTCCTCTAGAAGCTTCACTTAGCTTCCACTACACACCTTGAGTGTAATTGAATCAAAATGAGAGGTTAATTGTATCACATGAGCAATCTTGGATATGTAACTTATTTATGAAGTAATTAATTGAAACTCCATGAAATAAGCCTCAAATGAAAATTATGGTATTGCCATTGTGTTTAGAATAATTTTTCCACTCAAAATATGTATTCACATGACATGTTTTGGTCCTCTAACTCAAAAAGTCAATTTTCCCTCCTTAATCCAGTTGAAAAATTCCCTTTTTTAGGCCATTTTAAGTGACTTTTTGCTACAAGCCAAATCAATTCCACATGACCACTTGGTTACACTTAAAATCCTATTTTAAGCAACTTTCATGTTGAACAAAATTGCATTTGACAAGTGCAAGTTGGAGATTTTGGCCTATGATTGAAAATGACCTATAATCTCACTTTCCCAAAATACCCCTGACTTGTAAACCTCATAACTTGAGTTCTACAAATCAGATGGAAGACTTCTAGTACAATTTAGAAAGCTAAGATCATGAGGCACAACTTTCATGTTGGCCAAATGTTCATGTGAAACCTCTTTCTAGGTCAAAAATAGCTTTGAAGTCAGATGATTTTCACAGACAAATTTCAGTGACCTCTGAGGACTTGTAACTTGTCTGGACCATAACTTGAGTTCTACAAATCCAATGGAGGACTTCTAATACTAAAATTAAATTTATTGAGATGCTCTACAAGTTTCATGTTGGCCAAAGATCCATTTTAAACCTGTATCTTGACTTATGTGGTTTTGAAGTTAGGCACTAAACAAGAGATTTTACACTGAAACCCTAACTTAGCAACTTCCCACACTCTTGATTCTTCTTGATTTGATCTTGGCACAACACCATAAATGTCTCAACATATAATTACATAAACTCCATGACCTAAAAGTAGGCTTTGAACCTCTTCAATTGCATAGTTGACCTAGGATTGACCCAGATGAAACCCTAATTGCTTGCACCTCAACTGTGGCTCTTGCACTTGAATCAATGACTTGATTAAGCTCCAACATGGCCCTCTAGGCACTCCATGAGCTCTATACACATCTTCTATTCACAATCCATGCTTCATATCTCACTGATGGTCTTCAATTGATCCTCAAGTTAGGAGAAACTCCACATGGAGGCATTCAAACCTCTTAAGGCCTCAAACCACCTCCTGATGACTTGGATGACTTCTCAAGCTTGGATAAGACATCTTGCTAGGATTCTCTTGACAAAAACACACTTGATCCCCTGTTGGATGAATGATGTTATGATATGCAAATGATAGGATAATGTTATGCTAATGCAATGAAACATAAACCAGTTAAAGAAAAAGTTTGGGCAAATTTTGAGGTACAACAGGTAATACACTTTATATACGATCAGAGGTGTCGGCAAAATACAATACATGAAGACTTTTTAATACTTAGGGATTTCTAAGATATAGAAAGATAAGAAATATTAATTTAAACTTGTGTTTATGTCTTAACAGAGTAACAACTTTTTGAATGTTAATCGTTCGTTTTTGTTCTTTAAGTTTTCATCTCTTTATATAGAAAAGAAAAAGAGTTGTTGGAAAGTTTACACAAGAGAGTCTTTGAGAAGCTTGCTTCAGATACATTGAGATGTTTCTTTATATGGTTAATGTTGTTGAAACGCCATTTAAAATTCTTTTGCTTTAAAAGGAATTATTAAATACATCCCAATTGTTTATATGAAAAAATAGTTTAGGTTTTCACGTGATCAAAAGAAGACAAAATAGGTTCGGAGTTTGATAGTGACCAATCAGATTATCCTTGACCTTTGCGCTTTGACTGACTTCAATTTCTGATCTTCAGAAGTATACTTCTTCAAAGTCTAGTCTTTAAAGGCTAACTTCTTTAGAGTTTAGTCTTCAGACGTTTGTCATACCTCAAATTTTGCCCTACAATTTCATTTAACTTCATCTGGCTTATCTGCATTTCATCTACCTTAAGCATTCATTTTCATCAAGACATTCATTCATCTGCATACAATAATTCATTCATTAGTTTAAAGGGTTGCAATTGGATTAACTCAACATTGGGTTTTGACAAGAATATTATATTAATATTGTGACTTGTGATGCAAGATATTATGAATTTCATTGGATGTTATTGGATTAAGGTTTTGTTCCTTCCCAAGTTTCATGGATTAGGTTTTCTTGGAAAAGAATATATTATGGTACATTTGACCTTTTTGGTCAAAGTCAAATTTGAAAGTATCTCTATTTTATATCCAAGTTATGGCTATTGAATTGATGCACATCATGGAAGGAAAGGGTTTGGAAGTCATTCATGGCATAATAGACTTTTGGTCAACTGTTGACTTTTGGTTAAAATAATTGACCAAGTATTTTAAATTTTCTTCTTTATTTCACCTATGGATGGGCTATTAGTCTTTTGGTCAAAATGCTTCATTCAAATGGATTAATTCAAATTGAAAAGAAATTTCAAAATCAAATTCACAAATTGGTGAGAAAAGTATTTTGTTACTTAAAGAACAAGTTACAATCCCTTTTCAAGTCAAAATGCTAAAATCCAAATACAAGTTGCAAGGCCATTGCAAAATTACATGAAAAAAACCTAAGTTTTACCTATAGTTAGCTTTTTGTCAACAATTGACTTTTTGGTCAAACAATTAACCAAAGTCGGATCATAACCCTAAGATGACTCAAGACCTATCATTCCTTAAACTCCAATTTTTATCCATTGCCATTAAAACATCTTCATTCAATGTCACACTTGTCTTCATGTTCACTCAACTTGGCCATTATGTATCTCCAATGTATGACCTATGACATGACAATATTTAGCTTCATGCCAGCCATCCAATGCCTACAATTACCTACATCAGGCCTGCAATAGTTGCCAAACAAAATCAACATCATATTACCAAGTGCACCTATATGGACAATGTGCATATCCAAAACATACAATCCAACTACAACACATATATGGCCATGAAGAATTACAAACCAAGAGCAATGTAAGTCAAAGCAACCAATTCACATGATCCATTTCAAATTATGCACACATGCCATGAATTCAATTCTCATATAGACACACAATCACCATAATTCAAGTAATGCAATGCACACATACATAATAGCCTGGCACCAAAATCAAAGACTTCAAATGCATACATTATCACCATATTACAGCATAACAAAACAGATCCTCTAAAATGTATCATGGTGCAACAAACTATAAGTGCACATCCATAGAACAATTTATTCTAAAACCTATTATCCAAATCAAACCATCCAAACAACAAATTTAGCATACATGACAACTATAGTATGGATAAAACTCACACAATCACGCATTTATCATGATTAATTTTAATCAATACTAACTACAAGCAAGCCACAAACCTCAACTATCATGACATCACCTTAATCACTAACCCAAACTTCAACTACTAACTACCTATTTTGCTAACTAACTAAAGTTAATTACTAACTAACCAATGTAACTTACCTCCATTTTAAATTCAAACTACCCAACTAACCTCACCCATGACTATTGCAACTTCTATCTGTCAAATAACCAACTTTTAACCAACACAACTAACCTAATAACTAACCACTAACTACCTTAAACTCCTTAAACATCTAACTAACCCTAACTTCACTTATAAATAGCTTGTTCACTAAGTTATCCTAAAATGTATAACAACCTACTAACATACCTACTAACCAACTAACTAATTCATAATTGACTCTAATTGTCAACTGCCACGTGTCCCAACTAATTACCAAACTGCCATTACATTTGAAATTCCCTCCAAATCACGTATAAACCCTAACTAACTTCTAGCCTCCAAAACAAAAACACTCATATTCAAATTTCACACTAAAAAAATAGTTGAATAAGGTCCATGGAAGCTTCTGTTGATAAATGGGAGATGTCACATATACTGTCTAGATATCATGATTAGGACCTTCTAATTTTAGATGAAAGGAGTATGCGTAGAGTTCATTGGTAAGCATTATGGTTATGCTTCAAAATGGAAAAGAGAGAGACTAGACAAAGTCTAATTAGATGTCAGGACATTGTTTAGAACTTGTGGTTGTTTTAAATTAGCTCTATTTAGACGATGGAGAGCGTGCTCTAAAGAAAGGGTGCAAAACATATATCTTGGTACATGCGCGTTCCTTGGACGGTTCTCCCTAAATTTGAAACAATCAAATCTTATTTAGGCGATGCATAGTCATTTATGATTAAGTTATCTACTTGAATTTATATCCTCATTGAATTGTTCTTCGGTAACTTCTATGGAACGTTAATTCCTAGAGAAACTGCTTGGGTATTTAAAGGGGGTCTTGGCTTCGTTTATTTCAGGATGTGTTTCTTTTTAATGTGTCGAGTCTTAATGGCTTTTGTTCAGGTTTGGGTAGGTATCATATGAGTATAGACCTGTGTTTGGCATCTTTGTCAATTTTTGGCTAAAAGGGGGGAGATAGGTTGTGTGTCAATCCCAGTTGTGTTTTGCACCTTACAACATATAACTGATCTTTGGTCGGGGTCTGAATTTGTCCTTGTAGTTGTTTTGCAAGGAAGTTGGATTGGATATTCTGACATCCTGTCAGTGTCTCAGTTTCTTTTCTGAGTCTTCTTTTTGTGTTTTGTGATCTAAGTTCTAAACACAATTGTATCTTGTGTTCTAAGTTATCCAAAACTGAAGTCTGCTCCTCTATGTCTTGTTCTAGATAATGGAGGGTGGTAAATTGAGACTGATTTTGAGGGGTAGTGTCTAGTATCTTCTTCCTCATGTACACCAGGGTTCAGGATACTCGTCGTACAATAGGTAGTGCATGTTGTACATGAAGAATGAAAGCTTTTAGGAGGCTCATTACAGGCTGGCTGAAATAACTTCAAGACTTTCTACTCATCTTCTCTTTACTTTCTGGGTTTATTGTGCAAAAGGAGTTTTAGCTAAAAATTTTCAAAATGGGGAGATTGAAGACTCTAAGATTTGAACAAATTTTGGTAAAACATGATGTTGCACAAGATGTTCCAACAAGAAGAAATCTGTAAAGAACAACATGTCAAACAAGATGTCCTAGCATTACGGACTCGACATCTTGGTCCGGTGCAAAAGTTTTATTGTAGATCTGTTCCAAGATTTAAGGCGCAATCAGAACGTAGATCAAGGAAAGATTGGATAGGGACTTCGAAGCCCATTGACTGCTGAAGACTATAAAAGGAAGACCAATACCTATGGCATAGTAAGAGAGTAGACATTGTAATGAATTATTGTAAAGTAATTATAAGGGTTTAGAGTTTTGATAGTCGTGTACTTTTTGTGTAGTAAGTCATCCTTTGTATCAGTTGATACATTATGCTAGACATAGTTTTTGATATTCAGAAATCTGTATGTAATGAATTATATATTGTTCTTGGATGAAGTTCTTAAGAAAATTCAAGCATTATTGTTAGTCAAGAGTCTTTACTGAATATTGTATTGAGGGAGGTGTCTTTCAATTGAACAGTTTAATAGAGTCACCAGAGGTTGTGACTGTTAGATATCACTGAGGTGATTTAGGAATTGAGATGGGTTTCTTTTGTTTATAGATGGTGATTTCTAGATAGAAGTTGCACTGGGTAGGGATTAAGTGAGGAGTTGTAAACATAGGATTTTAGCTCACAATTAATACTACTAATAGTGGATTCATTATTGGCTTGGTAGCCCCCAGTGTAGGTGTTGTTATTCATCGAACTGGGTCATCATATCTTGGTGTTCTTTATCTTTCTGTTATGTTAAATTCAGTCTGCTCTTATGTTCTGAAATATATGTCTTAATAGATGTTGAAACATCTGTTATGACACTATAATCTATTTGCAGTATTTGGATGTTCTTGTTTTTGGCTCTGTTTAGTTATGCAGAGATCAATGTCTCGACATCTCTTGGGACATCTGTGATCTGGGAGCTGCGTCCAAGATTCTTGGGATTGATATCCGAAGAGATAGAAAGTAGTTGAAATTATTCTTATCTGAAGAGGCATACCTACGGAAGATTCTCGAAAAGTATGGTATGTCAAACTCAAAGTCTGTTGTGACTCAGAAAAGCCCTCAATTCAAGCTGAGTATAGATCAGTGTCCCAACACTGATGTCAAAAGAACTTATATAAATAACATTCCATATGCTAATATAGTGGGTTCTTTGATGTATGTTAAGGTCTGTACTAGACCCGACATAGCATATGCAGTAAGTCTTGTAAGCAGGTACATGGCAAATCCTAGAAAGGCTCACTGGCAAGCATTGAAGTGGATTCTAAGGTACATAAATAGGTCTCTGAATAGAGTCATAATTTATGGTGGAGCTTTGGGTGAAGATAGTAAAGCAACAATCGAAGGATATGTCGACTCTGATTATGCAGGTTGTATGGATTCCAGAAAATCTATTTTTGGATATGTGTTCGGGACAACAATCAGTTGGAAAGCTACACTTCATAAGGTCATTTCCTTATCAACCATTGAAGCAGAATATGTCGTCCTAACTAAAGTTGTGAAGGAAGCATTGTGGCTTGAAGGTTTTGCAAAAAGCTGAAACTTCAAGGTTGAGTTATCACTGTTAAACTTGATAGTCAAAGTGCAATACACATGTCGAATAAGTCAGCCTATCATGAGCGAACCAAGTACATTGATGTGAGGCTGCATTTCCTCAGAGGGGTAATCGAGCGTGGAGAATTCCTTGTGCTGAAGGTTTCGACAAACCATAATGTTGCTGATATGATCACCAAGACGTTGACCAATTGCAAGTTTTTCCATTGTATGCAGTTGATAAAGCTGCATGAAGAAAGCTAGTTCTTTGATGTTATAGATTTAGATACAAGGTGGATATTTTTGAGATATTGGATCGAACTCTAGTATGGTTGAAGGATAGCTTCTGGTTCGATAGGTATTAAGCATGAGGTCGAAGTCTGTTTGCATGCTGCTGTCGGAGTAATGCGTGTTGTAGTCGAAGTTTGTTTTAACATGAATTAGACAATTTTGCTAGGTTTGTTAGCATGTTAAATTTGGTATTGCTTGTAAGCCCATTTGTCTAAGTTAACTTGTATTCTAAGTTAGCTTGTAATGGGTAATTGTTAAAAATCCCATTAGGTTAGTGAGCTAATTTTCTTATAAATAGCATGTTAGTCTCTCATCTTGGTATAAGAAAAAATAGGAAGATAAAATTCTAATTTCAAGAGAGAGATGTTATTTTGTTATTCTTGTATACTTGTAACCTTGTTTCTAAGAGAAAGGAAAGAATATCAGTTTATAACCAATCCTTGTTGTTTTACCTTGTTTTCTTTGTTAACCTTAACCCTTATGTGTTTCTTGATCATAAAGAAATCATTTATATTTTATTTCAAGACAACCGATTCACAATAATACTCTTACCTCTATATCAAATATGGTGTCTCTATAACTACTTTAAATGGAATTGGTTATGGACAGGAATAATTGTATGAAAAACAATTTATAAAGAAGAATCACAAAGATATAATTGAACTATCTTAGATCAAACAATGTCAAACATAATACGATTTAAATGGTCATTATATTCTTTATATAAGTATTTACCACAACGAACAATTTGTATGGTCTTAATACCTTTTTGAGTTATTTCCTTCTACTTCATTCTTGAAATCTTCTCAAAATAATTCTAACTCGTGTCACATACACAAATCCATAATTACTGAGTGTGCCAGTAATATAAACGAAGTAAGAGAAACAAAATTCATCTAAAAAATATATTTAGAGGTCCATATACATCACACATGTATGTAATCAAGATATATCATATGTTCTTTCACTTTAGTCAATGATTTGAGACATTAGATATATCTTCCAAAATCAATACTTGCATCTATCAAATGATATAAAACCAAATGAATCCAATAATCTATTCTCATAGATTTCGAAAATGCATCTCTCTCTTATTTGGACTAAACATTAATGACATAGATATTAAAAAAAATTCAAATCTTATTTGATCCATCATACATTTGTTATAGATGAGCTTTTCAAGATTGTAGAACTCAAATCCACAACTTGATTTAGTATTGAAACCACTATTTTGGATAGTCATAACAATACTTGTCCACTATCAAAACATGCACTCCTTATCTTGTCAATACAAGACTTAGAATTAATGTTTCTCTTACTAAATGAAACTCAATAACAATTATTTGACTTCATTTCAAGCAATAATCTAAGTCTAACCATAAGCTCTTATAGTCAATGAAAACTCGTTGTTCCATTATAGACGTAAGATGACTCAAGTTATAACCAATCTCCTACTTCTTTAAAGACTCTTCACATTCTTATAAATGTGATATTAATATATAGTATTGCATACCCATGATGTAGAAGTAGACAATTTGAATTTCTATAACTAAATGTTTGAAGAAAAAGTCTTATTTCTTTCTTCTACTTTGACTCTTTTGATAACCATTAATAATTTGCTTCTTTCAACACATGAAATCACTGTCTTTCTTTAGAAATGTGTTTTTTCCCCAAAATTTAAAGGAATATAAAACAAATCTCATTCCTTTTATAGTTCATCTAATTAGAATCACAAACTACTTTCTTTTCTTTTCAATAAGAAGTGGTGGATATATTTAAAATTCATTTATAATGAATCTAATATTTCTAGAGATAATCTCAAATAAAACTTATGACCAACTATTTGGTCTATAAGGAAATCTAAAATTTAAATCTCAAAAATATTTTAGATCCATATGGATTCCTAATTTGTATAGAAATGACCTTGGGAAGTTTT
Source organism: Lathyrus sativus (assembly GCA_963859935.3). NCBI lineage: Eukaryota > Viridiplantae > Streptophyta > Magnoliopsida > Fabales > Fabaceae > Lathyrus > Lathyrus sativus. Next base: position 604,901,835 of record OZ012739.1, read on the forward strand.
ACATTTCTTACGTCTTATATTTCTTATTTAAAAAGAAAATTATCGAGGTTAATGATCATACCATTCTTCGGGATGACTATAACTATGAGATATGTTATATATATACATTCAACTTAATCCTTCATATAAGTATTGTTCTTCGAATATAGTTATATTTGGTTGTTAGGAATTGGTTGCTTGAGAACATACAATTATTCTCGTGTTTGAGAACACTTTTTAATTTCTGGTCCAACTCAAAAACTCCTTTCTGATCCTTACATCCTCCATAAGGACATTTCAAAATAAAATATAAAATAAAATCTAAATACAAAACATGTAAAAAGATTATGTCAAAATCATTTTAATAAAGACTTTTATTAAAATGCTCCCACTATTTTTACTCAAACCAAATGACCCTCAACATTTGATTCTGAAAATCCCATAAGAAGATTTTCTAGCGGGTCGAGATCCATATTTTACTTCTTTTTAAGTGTGGGTAGTCAGATTACACAAAACTCTGCTATTTAGGAATAAGCTCTTTTCAATTGTATCTAATACAATTCTCAAATTTTATCAGTTGAGTGAATAACTCCTTATTCTAATCCATCGTATGGATTATTCTCAACTCTTGCTTCTTGTGAGATCATTGGATCGAACTCTAGTTCTATTGACTTGGATGTTATCGACATGGATAGCTTTCAGGTTTTGGCAGGAGATAAGCATGAAGTTGAAGATGGTTCACATGGTGATGTCTAAGTGTTACATATTGTAGTCAAAGTCAATTCTAATATGTATTGTCGAAATTGTAATATTAAATTGGGTCTTGTGATTACAGATCCAATTGTTTATTAACTTGTAATGTAAGTTAGCTAGTTAGTATATCTTTCAGGTTGTTGAGAAAGTCCAATTGTGTATTCATTTATAATAATTTGTAAACCTTAAATGAAAAAGTGAATAGGAAACAGTTGCCTAAAAATCCTTTCTCCTTCTTTCTTCTTTATTCTTCTCTCTCTCTCTCTCTCTCTCTCTCTCTCTCTCTCTCTCTCTCTCTCTCTCTCTCTCTCTCTCTCTCTCTCTCTCTCTCTCTCTCTCTCTCTCTCTCTCTCTCTCTCTCTCTCTCTCTCTCTCTCTCTCTCTCTCTCTCTCTCTCTCTCTCTCTCTCTCTCTCTATTCTATCTGTTTGATTGTTCATCCAAGAAAAACTGTTTCTCAATCAAGAACTTGTTAATTGGTATCGTTTGTCACAACTAACTGGTGTGCTGAGTGTGGAGAAGATACCGTCAACAAAGTTTGAAATTGAAAAGTTCACCGGAGTTAACGATTTCGGTTTATGGCGCTTGAAGATGCAATCCCTTCTTGTTCAACAGGGTTTGCTAGAAGCTTAAAGGGAGGAGGTGTCATAGATACTGCATTGATGAAGAATGATAAGACAACAATGATCGAGAAATCCCATAGTATAATTATTCAGAGTCTTGGTGATAAGGTTCTTAGGCAGGTTTTGAAGGAGACGATGACAACTAGTGTTTTGCTGAAACTCGAAGGATTGTATATGATAAAATCCTTAGTGAATCGCTTGTACTTGAAGCAAGCTTTGTATTCATTTAAGATGAATGAAGATAAAGCATTGACGGAGTAGTTGTATACGTTCAACAAGCTGATTTTTTATCTTGAAAATATTGATGTTACCATCAGTGACGAAGATCAAGCGTTGTTATTGTTGTGTTCTTTACCTAAGTTGCATGCTCACTTCAAATAAGCCCTCTTATATGGAAGAAAGTCTCTGACCTTTGAAGAAGTTCAAGCAACTTTGTATTCGAAGGATTTAAACAAAAGAAAGGAGCAAAAACCATCATCATCAGTTGGCGAAGGGTTGTCTGTGAAGAGGAAATTCTCAAAGAGAGATGGTAGGTTTGAGAAGAAGAAGGGTAAAACTCAAAAAAAGTCTTATGGTAGTGATTTATGGTATTAAGTGTTACCACTGTAAGAAGAAAGGTCACACAAGAAAGATGGGTCTTGATCGCCTGAATAATCATGGAGGTAAGGACAATGGCAATGCGGCTATTGTGCAAGATGATTATGAATCATCTAATGTCATTGTGGTGTCGAGCAACAACTCTTGCAAAGAGTGGATTTTGGATTCAGTATGTACTTGGCATATGAATACAAACAAGAATGTGTTTGAAGAATTATGTGATCAAGATAGTGGATCAGTGATGTTGGGAAATAATAAAGCTTGCAAGATAACAAGTATTGAATATGTGAGATTGAAGCTCCATGATGAGTCAATAAGGCTATTTACTGGTGTTAGGTATGTATCTGACCTTAAGAAAAAAATTGATTTCTCTTAGTGAATTTGACAAGAAAGGATATGTCTTCAAAGAAGAGCAAGGTGTCCTGAAAGTCATGAAGGGGTCGAAGGAAGTATAGAGAGGCGTGAAGAAATAAGGCTTGTATACCCTTGAGGCTAAGGTTGTAAGTGGTTCAGCAGATTTTCCATCCACGAAACCTGTGTCGAAGACAAAATTATGACACATGAGATATGGCCATGTCAAGGAAAGAGGCCAGGTCGAACTAGGGAAACAAAACCTGCTAGGTGGTGACAAAGTCGAGAAGTTGGATTTTTGTGAACCTTGTGTATTTGGAAAATCATGTAGGGTGAAGTTTAACAAAGGTAAACAAAGAACACATGGATCCCTTGATTACATTCATGCTGATCTTTGGGGGCCTGCAAAGAATCTTTCACATTCAGGTGAAATGTATTTTCTATCCATAATTGATGACTATTCCAGAAAATTATGGGTATTCATTCAGAAGACTAAGGAAGAATCTTTTGAGAATTTCAAAAGTTACAAGGTTCCGGTCGAAACTCAAACTAACAGAAAGGTTAAGAGGTTGAGAACCGACAATAGCCTTGAGTTCTGCAATGAAGCTTTCAACAATGACTGTATCGAGTCTGGGATTATAAGGCATAAGACTGTAGCAGGTACTCCTCAACAAAATGGCTTAGCTTAGAGATTCAATCAAAAAATTCTTGAAAGGGTTAGATGCATGTTGGTTATTGCTGGATTAAAGAACGTGTTTTCGGCGGAGGTTGTTTCGACAGCTTCTTATTTGATAAATAGATGTCCCTTGACTTCCTTGGGAATGAAGACACCTGAAGAAGTATGGTCAGGACAACCACCAGATCTCGACAAACTAAGAGTATTTGGCTGTTTGGCCTATTCTCACATTGTCGCTACTGCGAAAATCGGCGTCGGCTGAACAGAAGAGTCGCCACCGTGCGTTATTTATCCCAACGGAGGGAAAGGAAACGCTCGAAGTAAACCTACCGCAAAGACGGGAAAGGAATGGTCATCGCAACCAAATCCTGGATTCGGGAGTCGGTTACGCAAGGGGAAGGTATTAGCACCCCTCACGTCCGTCGTACTCGACGGGATCCACGCTTGTTTTCTAGTACGGATTGTTGTTCTATCTACTCTACAGGTCTGGGGTTAAAAGAAAATAAACTGACTCGGCAAAGTATCGCACTTTATGCCTACGTATTCCCGTCTGGAACGAGAAATCAGAGTCAACGTAGTTCGCCTACCTACGGGAAAGGAGGGGAAGGTTGCTCGCTAGGATATCGCATCCTATGCCTACGTACTTTCATACAGCATGAAAGATCAGAGCAAACGTAGTTCGGGCCACGTACGACACAAGTCTGTCTTGATTGTTTTTATCCTTCTGAAAAAGGTTTTCTCCTGATTACGGGTCCAAGCGGACAAAAATGACTCTTTGATTGGTTTACAGTCTTTTACGCAAGAACTGTCTTTTATGATGTTCGCAATCTCTGACGCACTAGAGACTATGATTTGAGGGTGACTACGTCGTATGTCACCCTAAGGGTAACACACTAAGCAATCAGATTACTGAAGAGTGACCCTCCAGCAACCTTTTCCCAAATAGCTTAAGGCTCGTAACGTACGACATCGATTAACCTTAGTACTGTGTTTTTGAAATGTTCTGAGATGAGAATAGAAAGAAGCTCTAAAAAGCCTATGGTTGAAATGGGAATCAAAACTATCCTAACGTTGTCATGCATGGATGAGAACCTAATGTCTATCATATTCCTCTCTTGCGCAGAGAGAAACAGAGATCCTAAGGGGATAAACGGAAAAGCAAAAGCATATATACAGTAAAGCAGTAAAATGCATGAATGCATCAGGAAACAACAGGCAAAGTGAATCAACATTCACTTCAAACCTAGGGGGCAAGCTACAAAAGCCAACAAACAATACAGAAAACAAAACCCGAAGCAGAGGAGGCAGCCCAAGCAGCAGCACCAAACTCCTACAACAAACAGCACAAACAGCAGCTCTGACAGCAACAGGTTGATTAAACAGCAAAAAGTTGACAGCAACAACCTTCATCTTCATGAATAACTTCTATCTTCAAGTTTCAATAAACTCTCAATATTCAATGGACACCAACTTCAACAAGCTCCTAGCTTAAGCAAGCTCAAACCCCAACCGGTAACCAGCTTCAACAAGCTCCTGACTTCAACTTCAACAAGCAGCAAAACCCCAGCTTCAACAAGCAACCAGCTTCAACAAGCTCAAACTTATACTTCAATAAGCTTCAATTTTATCTTTACCAAGCTTCCACAAGCATTTCCAAAGGAGAATCATTCAACAAGATCAAGTTATAATGTTTAGAAACTCAATGACAACCCAAGGAAATCACTAAGATTTTAACATTGCAAATGAAAGGTATCCTCAAAGTTCTACTCACCTGGGCATACCACTCCTCCCTCCTAAGGAGAGAGAGAGAGCTTCCCAAGGAGGACTTTATGTCATTGGATAGCATAGAGGCAAACAATGCACTCTATGTTTGACAGAAGAATTTGTCTATTCTAAGTTCTTCTTATTTTATCCTATTTCTCCTAAGTCTTCAATCAACATCTAGCTCAAGCAATCCTCATACATCACCCTTGATCCTGGTATCCAATCTCCTTCATTGCCTCTTCATGCTTCCACAAGTCCAAACCAAGCCCACACCCCAAAATAAAATGCTAGAAGGCACTTATATTGAATTTAAACCCTAATTATACTATCCTAATGTTCTTTAATCAAAAATAATCAAAATTAATTCACAAAAATATGAAATAAATCCAGAGGGAACTTAATGTCCTAATCTAACTACCATAAAAAGAATGGGATCAAAATATGGATTTAAGGGACCAAACAAAATTCACAAAATGATGTATACAAATAAAATGAAAATAAAATGCAATTAAATGCAAAAATCACCAAAAATAGAAAAATGCCTAAATGATATTTTTCTTTTTATTATAATTTTCTTCACACAATTATTAAAATGTAGCAAAAATCCCCATATTAAAATGATTATTTTTCTATTTTATATGAATTTTCAAAGAAATAAAAACAAAATGAAGAAAATGATGAAAATAATGAAGAAAAAGAAAAAGGCGCGTGGCAGATAGTAATCCAAATCAGTTCAAATTCAGAGTTGGGCCAGGATGGGGGTGTGAATAGCACACTGAGACTTAAGCCCAAAACTAATGACTTAATGAAACGATGCGTTTCATTCAAGACTCCCTCTTCAGACCGTCTTGCGCAATCGTGGCCATCCATTCGTTATCTGAGTCAATAGTCAAGGTCTAATCCAACGGTCCATGAGTCATCTTCCTCATCAGCTCAGGCGAACATAAGATATTACCAGACGGTGGTTCACGGTGGAAACCACCGTCTTCTCCGGTGAGCCTCCGTTCTCAGGTCATCAACCAAGTCCAAACTTATACCAATCCTACTCGTTTTTTCACGTAGATTATGATTCTAACCTCAGAATTCCTTGAATCTCAGTCTATTTCAAAACACGAAGAGAATTTCAGAATGCACACAAATCTTGAACAACACCAATTTTGAATCCAAAGCTATGGATCGAATCCTCATGTTACACTGATTATTTTCCACTATCCAAACAAAATTAATTCATTCAAGATCACCATAACTAACTCTCAACAGAAATTGCAATCCATGATCTAACATCACCAATGGCTACCAAACTCTCCAGAATCGTTCTCCAACTATCCTAGATCTTAACCACATAGAGATTTCTATCTAATTCAGCCTAGAATGGTGCATAATTGAAAAGTTACATACCTGCAAGGATGAGATCCACAGAAGGTCTTTGAGGCACGAAACAAGCTTCAAATTTATGCAAACACCTTCAATGAAGCACCAGGAACACTTTCCAATCTTCAATTTGGCTTGAATTCTTCTCCAACTCCAAAACCGATTTTGAACTCCTCTTGCAAAATTCAGTTATGGCTCTCTCTCCACAGCACGAAATCACCAACCTCCTTCATCTGAACTCATTCTAAACCATTTATAGAACACATTGGTGGGCTTTTGATCCATTCTAAAGGCCCAAATCAGGAAATCCATTTTTCTGTCATGGAAGTGAAAATTCAATGCCACAGTCGTGTTTTACTTGTTTCAGTTAGCTGAAATCTCTCCCTTTCAATCATACAAGTCATGGTAAATGTGTTTGGATGATTAACTAAGCATGAATCAGCTTGTGTAGTGTTTTGGTTGTGTGACTTGAATTTCAAGTAAGAGGTTTACAAGGCAAGTCCATGATTCTGACCTCTAATCAAAAAAGTGTTAATGTCATTGTCTTTAAAATATGTTTTCCAATTTAAATGAGTATTTGGATGATGCATTTTGGACTCATAACTTGAAAATTACATTTTCCCTCCATGAATCCATTTAAAAATCTTCCATATTCAAACCATTTTTGGGAATTTTGTGATACAAGCCATTCTAGCACACCATGACTTCTTGTCTAGCCTAAAAATGCCATTTTGAACACATCTCATGTTGGGAAAAATTCCATTTGAAGAGTGGAAGATGAAGATATTGACCTATGTTGAAAAGTGACTCATAATTCAACTTTCCCAAAATACCCCTGGGTTGCCAAGACCATAACTTGAGTTCTACAACTCCTCTTGAGGACTTATAGTACTCAAATTAAATCTAAGATCAATACCTACAACTCTTATGTTGGCCAAGAATCCATTTGAAAACTCCTTGATGGGCAAAGGTTGCTTGGAAGTCAGGTGACTTTCACAGATAAATTTCAATGTCCTTTGAGGACCCCTAACTTGCAAGAACCATAACTTGAGTTCTACAAATCTTCTTGAATACTTATAGTACTCAAATTAAATCTATTGAGATGCTCTACAAGTTTCATGTTGACCAAGAATTCATTTGAGACTTGCATTTTGACTTATCTGGCTTGGAAATTGAGCCTAAATTAGGGTTTTTTTACACTGAACCCCTAATTTAGTAACTCCTCTTCCTCTTGATTCCTTTTGATTTCTCCTTGGCAAAACACCACACTTGTATACAAATATCCATTCATGAATCCCACATCCTTCAACTAAGCCTTGATGCTCTCCAATCACTCAGTTGACCTAGGGTTGACCCAGATGAAACCCTAGTTGACTGCATTCAACTATAGCTCTTGTAACCACACCAATGACTTGCTCATCTTCAAAATGACCCTCTAGGCCCTCCATGATGATAGCACACATTCCATGGCCTTATTTCATAGCTCATGTCTCATTGATGATCCTCAAACACACCACCAAATAGGAGAGGAATCCACTGCTTGACCTTCTAACCTCTCAAAGTTTCAATTCCTTTCCTGGTGACTTGAATAGGCTTAGGCTTGAATAAAACCCCTTTGGATGTGCCTCTTTAGAGAATAATGGCACTTAATCCCTTGTTGGATGACTTGCTTATGCTATGCTATGCAAATGATTGAACTATGTACACTATCTACCATGCAAATGACAATGCACTTGAAACATAAATCAAGTAAAATAAGTTGGTCAAATTTTAGGGTGCAACACACATTAGGCAAGACAAGGTCAAACCTAGAGCTCTGAGATGTATGTTCCTTAGGTATCCTGTGGGAGTCAAAGGTTATAAGCTATGGTTCCTAGAACCATGTCACAGAAGATGTATCACAAGTCGTGATGTAGTTTCCAATGTAGTGGAGATGGAATTCAAGAAAACTGGTGATGCTGGTCGAAGTGCAGAAATCTCTAAAGAAGAGCTGGAACAGGTAGAGATTTCTGTTGAGGTTGAGCATAGTGATGATGAAGTACATAACCTAGATGAAGTCAAAGAAGAAGAGCAAGATGCTGAAAAGACTGAGGAAACTGTTGATGACTACCTATTGGCGAGAGATAGGCCGAGAAGAGTCATTAAGCCACCTCAGAGACTTGGTTATGAAGATCTTATAGCATTTGCCTTAATCTCTGCAAGTGAGGTACTTAAGGAAGAACCTAGAGGCTACAAGGAAGGTATGAGGAGTCGAAATAAGACTGAATGACAAAAAACCATGGATGATGAGATGAAATATCTTCATGATAATAACACTTGGGAGCTGATTGAGAAACTTGAAGAAGCTAGGTTAGTCAGTTGTAAGTGGGTTTTCAAGGTTAGGGAAGGAATCCAAAGAGTGATGTCGAAGAGTGATGTTAGGGAGTTCAGTCAGAAAGAAGGTGTCGAATTCAATGATGTGTTCTCACCTGTTGTAAAGCATAGATCCATTTGAATGTTGTCAGCCATGGTGGCGAAGTTCAACCTGGAACTTGAACAAATGGATGTGAAGACAACCTTCCTGTATGGTAATCTAGAAGAAACGATCCTGATGTGGAAACTTGAAGGGTGTGTTGAAAAGGATAATGAATATTATGTGTGCAAGCTGAATAGGTTTTTGTATGGCCTGACACAATCTCTTCGAAAGAGGAATAGGAGATTCGACAAGTTCATGGAACACATTGGTTTCACTAGGAGCCAGTTTGATCACTGTGTTTACTTCATATTTTGACCTGGAAACTCACTTAATATTTTGTTGATTTATATGGATGATATCCTCATAGCTAGCAACAGTGTCGAGGATGTAATGAAGGTGAAGGATGATCTCAGTAAGGAGTTCGAAATGAAGCATCTGAGAGCTGCTACCAGGATTTGTTGCGATTGACAGGAAAGGCATACTAGCAAGAATAAAGTGGATTCTCAGGTATATAAATGGGTCTCTGAGTCGAGTCCTGATTTATAGTGGAGCCTATGGTGATGATGGTAAAGTCGAAATCGAAAGATTTGTCGACTCTAATTATGCAGGTTGTATCGATTCCAAAAAATCTATTTCTGGATATGTGCTCGCTATGTTCGGCACGACGATCAATTGGAAAGAGATGCTTTAGAAGGTTGTTGCCTTATCATCCACTGAAGAAGAATATATTGCCCTCACTGAAGCTGTGAAAGAAGCATTATGCTTAAAGGTTTTGCAAAGGAGCTGAAACTTCAAGGTTAATTTATCAGTGTTAAATGTGATAGTCAAAGTGCAATACTCCTATCGAAGAATTTAGCATATCATGAGCAAACCAAACACATCGATGTAAGGCTACAATTTGTCAGAGAGATAATCGAGCATGGAGAAGTCCAAGTGCTGAAGGTTTTAATGGACGACAATGTTGCTGATATGATCACCAAGACATTGTCGAGCTGCAAGTTTTTCCAATGTATGCAATTGATAAAGCTGGATGATTAAAGATAGAATATTCCTTGTTATTGTAGAGTTTGTTCCAAGTTGGAGATTTGTGAGATCATTGGATCGAACTTTAGTTCTGTCGACTGGGATGTTGTCGATGGGGATAACTTTCAGGTTTCGACAGGAGACAAGCATGAAGTCGAAGATGATTTACATGTTGATGTCTAAGTGTTACATATTATAGTCGAAGTCATTTCTAATATGTATTTTCTAAGTGTTAGCTAGTTAGTCTATAAATAAGCTAGACCTCTCAGGTTGTTGAGAGAAGCCAATTGTGTTATTCATTTGTAATCATTTGTTAACCCTAAATGAGAAAGTGAATAGAAAAACATTTGCCTAAAAATCCTTTATCTTTCTTTATTTTTTATTCTTTTTCCTCTCTCTCTCTCTCTCTCTCCCCCTCTGTGTGTGTGTGTGTGTGTGTGTGTGTTCTGACTGTTTCATTGTTCACCCAAGAAACTCTGTTTCTTAATCAAGAATTTGTTAATTGGTATCGTTTGTCACAACACTTCTAAACATATATAATTCTATTATAATTAGTTTAGTTAAGTCAAACCTGAAAATTTAGCATTTGGATATTACATTTATCACATTGCACCTTACTAATATAAAACATACACCTCACGTTAGGCGAAACCTACATAATTCGATACTAGTCTTAATGAATGCTAAATTTTGGAAAGCAATTAACTTAATATTTAATCGAGGAATTTTTCTTAAGTTTAAACTTACTTATTTGTGTATCTCATATACTTCCATTTAATCATACATTTCATGATCACATATATAAAATAAAATTTGGTAATACAATTATGACCACCTAAAACGCAAGAATTAAATAAACTAATTTACAATTCTTTGACCCACGAGCAAGCTTCTCAAGCCTCTCCATCGACGTCATCGTTTGGCGTTGTCCTATCTTCAACTCTTGGGCTCGAATAATTATAATATTTATATAAAATAAATAAATAATTAAACGGCATGACACGCAGGTCGTATTTAAGTACAATAAATCACGACACACACGTCGTATTTAAATAAAATAAATCACGACACGCAGGCCATATTAAAAATAAATAAACACTAAAATCTAATGTCATAACCACATACCAAATTATTTAATAATGAAATTAAAATTATGGTATGCAGATATCATATGTCCTAAGAGAATACAGATAATTGTCAACCTAGTTCGGTGTGCAACAACACCTACGTCTGGGGGCTACCAAGCCAGGAAGGAAATCCACTATTAGTAATATCAATTCAAAGCTAAACAATATCAGTTTACAACTTCTCACTTAATCCCTATCGAATGCAATTTCTACCTAAGACACCCTTAGATATGAGAATCCCATCTCACTTCCTTTCCAGTCACAACAACAATGATGAATTTAACACTAAATCAAAAGAAGGCACACTGCAAAGGCAATACTTGATCTTGCTTAAAAGCTTCAATCAAGTACAACACACTCTTGCTTAAAAGCCTAGAGTGAACACTTACAACTCAATAACATCAGTCCAGTTCAAGCATCTAGGTAATGAATGAATGACTCACAAATAGTCTACCTCAATGTATCAGAGAATACATGAGTGTCACACAGTATAACAATACACTAAAACAATACTCAATTCTAAACCCTTATTTGCACACACGGTTTCTTTTATCAATAATACTTCTATGATTTTAGGTTTACTAAGTCTCTTTATATAGACTCGTGCATTATGGGCTTGGACTCTTCAATCAATTCCATTATGTCAGTTTAAAACCATCTGCAAAATCTTATCCACAATAACAGGAAAAGTTTCCTAAAAAGTCTCATCATCCAAATTTAGCAATTTGTGTATAGCTGGAGATACATAAACTTGTTCCTGATAAAATCTTCTTAACCTGTGAAAATTACTGAGATATATCCCAAAAGAAGTATCACAAAATTAAAACAATTCTGTCAAGATTTAAAACAGGCAGAATAGATGTTCTGGTATAACATGTTACAACATCTGTTAGAACATCTGCTCTTAAGGTGAACTGAACAACATGTTACAACATCACATGTAACATCCTGTTGTGAACCATGTTTTAGAAAAATTGTTGTCAATCCTTAAACCATGGAACCTTCAATCTCCTCCTTTGGCAAATTTTGGCTAAAACACCTTTTGCACAATAAACCTGAAGAATGTGTACATGAGGAAGAAGATAACCTGCATCTTCAGGAATATCACCCGCATCTTCAGGAATATCCAAGATACTCCCCATAGACCATATAACTTATCCTTATCACGGAGGAATGAATCCCCCTCTCAGAACGAAAGAAGAAACTTTTCCGAAGCCCAAGAAAATTAACCTAGCCACAAACTTGAACTAATAGAGTTCAAGACATTAAAAACACATATGGCAGAAGCCACACACATTAGAAACACATATGACAGAAGTAGCATATGAAGTACACAAGACATAAGACCATAAAGTACAACTAGAATGGCAGAACATCTGGTAGGACATCCTTCATACAACACAAGTTCACATGCCTAAATACCTTTTGGAGAGACTATACTTTTCTCTCCATGTTGTGCTAAAATTTGACACAAAAAAATGATTTGACTCTGCAAGAACATAAACACACAAGTAGTAAAGGAACCAAAATAGTTCAAATAAAAGGTACACATCAAAGGAAACAAACAAAGCAACCTAAGACACCAAATGGAAACAATTGATGATATGACCTTATTACAACAAAACAGAAAAAACAAAACAAACAAAAAAACAAGCTCTCCTCTAGAGCTTGCTATTCTCTCCATCCTCCTGAGTTAACAAATTAAACCCAATCTTCATCACCACCTGTATCAGAGACATGATCCTTAGCACTAATTTTATGAAGGACTTCATCTTGGTCTCAGTCTTTTTCCTTGTCAAGACAACTCTAGTTGATGATCCAGCAGATGTCACAACCTTAGACTCATATTTCTTTTCTTTCATGATTTCCTTCAAGTAAACCTTTATATTTTTAGAAATGTTGAAAGATTGGCTCATGTTTGAAGTACAACGTGATAGACTATGAAGCCAAGCAGATTTTAGACTATATATAACACACATTCCTTGTTTGTACGCCTGACAAGTCAAGGAAAAGAATATTGGAAGAAGCAAAATCATCCTGGATAATACACCACCGTTCATATGTGAGAAATACACCTTTTAACTCTCATTCTTTCTTTCTAAGCTTGGACCATGACAATTCCCATGCTACCTTTAAACATGCATGCACACAAAAAAAAAACACGTTTTTCATGCCTACTTTAAAGGCACTGATGACTAGACAACCCATCTTTGTCACTCTCACCGGGGAAAATATTCTTGACACTATTGACTAAAATAATTTGATACAATGTTCTAGCATCCTGATAGACATTGTACACTTCTATGAACCAACCAAAGATACAAAACATGCTCCATAACATGAAATTTTCCACTAAATCTTCTGCCTAAAACAAATTCATCAATGCTCAGCAAAATATCTAATCATATTGTCAAGACATCATGTCAGACATGTCACATCCAACAACAAAACTTCCTTTGAGACCCAAAGCCTTATGCAGATTAAGATAAGTTCTCCCAATCACAAACAATAATGTTACTTGGTCATCCCAAGATTCATTACTAGCTCCAAAACCTATATCAGAGGCACACATCATAAACAAATCTAAAATACACGTATCTAGAACCACATCTACACTGTCAAAGCAAGATGACACACCTGACATAATAATGTCAAAATATCTTGTCTGACATTATAGCCTCACCAGACACACACCAAAACATGTTGCATGCAAGCTTTTGCACATGTTGTACCAAAGCAGCTATACAGCAGACATGTACACAACTCCCCTTGTCACACACAATCAGTCACTCCCCCTGGAAACTACAACCTACTATAGAGAAGCTTCCCCTAGACATAATGACCTTGTCCAGCCGCACAATGAAAATCCTTAAAAGTCCTTATTGTGACCATCATGTCACAGTACAATCATAATGTTATGAAATTAACACCTTCCTCATTATAAAGTATATAATTAATGATCAAAGAGACAAAGTAGTTTCTTAATGAAGAACTATCAGAAGCCTACATAGCGAAATAAAATAAACAACCATCAACTCCATAAAAAAACTTGATAAGACATCTTGTCTGACATCATAGGACCAATAGTAGAACTCCCCTTGAATTTGTATAGCAAAAGAAGGATAAAGTTCATACACAATGTATTTAGGCACACACAAGGAAATGGAAGCACACGTCACTTGGTGGAAACATACAATCTTGGTCAACTTCAGGTGCTCGTCCACCTCTTGCCCCTGTCAAAGATCCTTCCGCTCTTCTTGTTGTTGTCACATGTTTTAGGAATGTTGACACTGAACTTTCTTGCCACAATCTTAAAACTTTCCTTTTTCAAATCAACCCTTCTATCTTGCAGTGATCTTTTATTCCATCATTTAATAATGACAACCTTCTTAGGCTTATTATGCCTCAGAGTATAGAGGAAAGATACAGTAGTTGTTGCATTCCTCCATATATGTAACTGCTATAAATCCTTAATAGGGCAAGTGCCTAGCTCACTGTTTATGTTCTCAATTTGATTTTTATATAAGGATTTAGTACACATATCAGTCAGCTGATCCTTAGAGTCAACATGCTCCAAAATAACCATTTTTCCTTCATCAAGATTTCTGACTAGTTGATTATGTTTATTAAGGTTCTTGTTCCAACCATTTTGAATACCATATCTGATAACATTAAGATCTTTTCAATCTAATGTCATAACCTTCTGCTTGACATTATAATCCTTCCAAATCTATTTCATCCACACTAGTTGAGAGTCACCTTTTCTTGTTTCACCATACATAGCTTCAACAGTGTTCCCAAAATCACATCCATCAACATTGTACAATTCTTTCATCAAGAAATTATTGATGTGAGAGTAGAACACACTATAACCATTTTTTTCAATGATGCAATTCAATCTTTTCTTTTCTTGAATGATAGGATTCATCCTTGGTTCCAGCTTAGAGACAGGACAAGAGTATGATATTTTCTTTGTACATTCAATGATTTTGTCTTCGGAAGGGTGTCTTGCAATGAACTCTAATAGAGATACCTAAAGTAACTTGAGGGTCATCTGACACAATGCTAGAAGAATTGCAAATTTATTCTTCTCTAGTCTGCACAAAGGATGTTCCAACATTGTTCTCAACATTTATTCTTTGCTTAGTAATTGAATCATTTGTTACCACACTAATAGATTCCACAATCATTTTAATTCTGGAGTTAAAAACTCTATAAGCTCTGTTGCTTGAAGAGTAACCCAATAATATCCCTTCATCACTTATAGGAGTTACCTTACCATTTTGATCCTTGTCAGTCAACACATAACATTTACTTCCAAACGTATACAAGTGTTTGACTGTAGGTTTCTTTCCTTTCCATAACTTATAAACAACGATTAAAGTACCTCCTTTCAATGTGACTTGTTATGGATGTATCACGCAGTATTCATTGCTTCAGCCCAAAATTCCATTGGCAATTGCTTAGCACGAAACATAACTCGAGCTGATTCTTGTATAACTATGGTCTTCTGTTCAACAATTCCATCTAACTGAGAAGTGATGGAGGAAGAAAATTCATGACAGATATTTTTCAGAATCACAAAACTCTGAGAATTCTGCATTCTCAAACTCCTTGTCATGGTCACTTCTAATCTTTACAATCACACCATTCTTCTCCTTTTGAATACTTTTTCACAGACTTTGAAAACTTCAAACATGTCTGATTTTTCTCTAATAAACTTCATCCACGTAAACCCAGAAAAATCATTTATAATCACATATACATACCTCTTTTCACTCAAGCTTTTTATTTGCATTGGTCCCGTCAAATCCATATGGAGAATGAAATTATGGTATACAGATTTCAGATGTCCCAAGAGATGTCTAGACATTAATTCTTGAAATTCTGGTATACAGATTTCAGATGTCCTAAGAGATGTCGAGACATTAATCTCTGCTAAGAACAATGATAAGAAGAAACACACTAAAAACTTGAAGAAAGTAAACGAACACATGGTAATTGTTAAACCAGTTCAGGGCTATGAAGAGCCAACGAATCCCCCATAGCCACAGTCTTCAGAGCTTCTAGATATGATGAGGGCCATGCAGTTAGAGCAACGTACCTTCATGAATGCTCAGGACGAGCGGTTCGCCCAAATTCAGAGCCAATTTGAGACATTCACTGAAAGATTGAACACCTTCTCCTCAAATATTAATGAACGGTTAGATGCTCTAGTTGGATCGACTGAAAGTCAGGAGCAAGCCATTTCACACAGCCTCAATACCTTGAATAGTGTTGTTTTGGAATTTACCGACATGGAAGATCCGTATCGTAGAAGATGCCAACACTTCAGGGGGAGGGGATAATGAAGCCTCTGCATTGAAGCATCCTTGCATTTCATCCTTTTTATGTTGTCTTGTTATTTTGCATTGTATTAAATAATTTCTAACTGTGACAATGCTTTGCATTTTTGAATGTTTTATGACTTCCTGAGCACTAATTATTTTGTGTTTTATTAATATATGGTTTGTTTATCTATTCGTCTCTTGATCATTGACGTTATCATGTGTGAATAATTGTTCATGTTGATTGTTACCTGTTGTACATTCTTTTTGATTTGAGCCTTTATTTCTTAACTAATCTATCTTTTTTTCCGATGTTGTCAAAGGGGGAGAAGAGTGTGCCAAGATAATAGTAAAAACTATGAGAGTTGCAAATGGAAGACGTTGCAAATAGAGGCATCAAGCAAGGGGGAAGTTAATACCGCACATTACACAAGCCGGTTTCACATGTTTTGCCATCATCAAAAAGGGGGAGTATGTGAGGACAAAGCCTCATATACTATACACGTGTGTTTCGATGATGTCAAAACGCAACCACATGGAAGAATCGTTACTTGACATTATCACCACAAGGCATAAGCATACCTTATCTCTTACGTCTCATTTGCTTGCATGTTGTGTCATCCAATTAGCGTTATTCGAGTCAAACATCATTGGTGGATTATATGTTGCATCTAGAAGTGTCAAAAACATAAAATAGGCATTTTTGCAAAATACAGGTCTTTGAATCAACCACTCATTTTGCTCCGGTCGACTCATAGAAGGTGTCTACAAAGTGTATTTTCCACGGGTTGGCGCACGTCGACCTCTGGTCGACGCATACTGTTGTTATTTTTGTTTGTCTAAAAATACAGACTTTGCGTCGATGCATGGTCCTGTTTTGGTCGACGCATAGCCTGTTACTTTGCATTATCTGTTCTGTCTGGGGAGTTCCGGTCGACCACTCCTTTTTGTATGGTCGACCTTTCACTGTTTTTCTGAATAATTCTGGTCTTTCCACTTATTTCCAAAAGTGGTTTTGTCTGTTATTTTTTTGGCATACTATAAATAGAAAGTTGCTCATTTTCATAAAAAATAATTGAATCAATTGCAAAACAAGAAAAGTGAAAGAGGTTCCATTAGTTCTCATCATCTTCATCTTCTACATTTCATACCACAACAATCACACAAAATAATCTTTGTTGTGCATTATAGTTTGTTTGAAGTGATAACGTCTGAAGCCGTTGATTGGGAATCCGGTTCAGGTTGAGATTTTGGCAGGTTTTTCTTGAATAAAACCTTGAGGGTTTTGTCTTCCAAGATTCTTCGAATTTGGGGGTTTTCAACATATATTCAACTGAGCGAAGGTGATTGAGGAGCGGTTGGTTCCGCCAATCTAGTAGCGGTAATCGGTGAATTGTGAAGGAGAGGTTCAGGTTCGATTGGCAAGTGTTTGATATCAGCCGGGCTGGGGTTTGAAAACGCAAGGTTGTTCAACCAAGGAGCTGTAATCGGAGGTTCATCCACAAGCAATCGAAGGAATTGATTCGACTCGAATCAAGGGACAAGAAGAGAAAACATCTTCAACAACAAGGGAGTTTTTTTGTGCATTTGCTTGTCTATTCTTGTATAAATGATTCAAACAACATGTTACATTTATATTATACAAGCTCAATTTTATTGCTAGAATTGAGGGCAGACGTACCCCGAAGCGAGGACAGCGGGGGAACTGCCTCAACAAATCTTTGTGCCTTTTACTTTTTGCATTTTCATTTTGCTTAATATTTGCGTGAATTACGTTCAAACAATAATATCAAATTAAGGACTGTTTTGAGTAAGCGCTGAAGTAATTTTTACTATACTATAATAGTTTATTGTACAAGGAAACTAGTGCTTCTTACTCAAATCCGAATCACTAGAGTGCTCTGCACGCCAAGTGTTTGATAAATTGTCTGAACCAAAATTCTCCTGTGCTGTCCAATTACTTTGTTGGCATATTAAGGCATTGGAACTAGTCATACCAAGTAGTGATATAAATCAATTGATAGTGTGACTAGCATGGTGATTCTCTTTGCTCATTATCATATCCATAGGCTAGACGCATATCCGGTCCTCTAGTAACGGTTCGTTATAGACGGTAATTTTTCCACGGCCGCTTCCGCATATTAAACAAATTTTTTAAAACCAATTTTATTGGTAGCGCCGACTGATCTTTTAATTTGGGATCTATTCAACCCCCCTTCTAGATCTGCGCCATCGTCTAACAAAGTTCATGCAACTGTTTGAAGCTACACCTTCAGGAGTGACATTTTGACCTCACCGATCAAAAGGATAATCGATTAAATACTTGCTAAGGCCACAAATATCAATTGATTTTAAATCCCAATTCTGTATTCTTCAGCCACAAAATGTCACAAGACACCCCATTCTTACTCTAGAAACAATCCAGAAAGGAATTTTTCAAAGCATAAATCTTCCATAGAGGACCATCTTCTCTTATGAACACATTCGACAGAGCCTTTATGAGTGGACTTGAGAGAGAACTCAAGTATCTTGGGCTATCTTAAACATAACATAAAGTGTTTACCAAATCCATAGATCATGAATTTGATAAACAAGCCATCAACTCAACCTTTTCCTCCTATTACCCTTCATGGTACCTGTTTGACCCGTCTCCAAATAAACAAAGAAGATCCTTCAAGGAAAACATATCACAATACTTGCTCCTTCGCATAACTCCCAGCTAGCATGGAATGAGCATCTAGAGAGGCTGACCCCATCTTCAACAAGCCAGGACAAATTTCAGAACATTTTATGAGGCACCATGCTTAACAATAACATCATTATCAGCAGCAGCGAAAGAATCTACATAGAGGTATCAGTCAACCATCAGTAGTTGTCAGATCGGATTCATAAAACTATCCTCCTAGCTTCCAATCCCTTTGAACACAACAGTAATGGATGGTCTGATCACACAATCTCCTTCCTTGTTTAAAAGACTAGAAAGTATCTTTCCTAAAACTCATCCAGAAACATAACAGGATGTCTGCCCCGATACCAATTGAAATTCTGGTATACAGATTTCAGATGTTCCAAGAGATGTCGAGACACTGATTTCTGCATAGCTAAACAAGGACATAATAGAACAGACCAGAACAAACTGATATGTCAAAATCATAATAGTGTAATGACAGATGTTCCAACATCTATTAAGACATGTATTTTAAAGCAAGAGACATAACTGAAATATTCATAACAAAATGATAAATAACACCAAGATATGATGACCAAGTTTGGTATACAACAACACCTACATTCGAGGTCTACCAAGCCAGGAATGAATTCACTATCAGTAGTATTAATTCAGAGCTAAACAACCTCCGATTTACAACTCCTCACTTAATCCCTACCTAGTGCAACTTCTACCTAGAAATTACCATCTAGATAAGAAAAACTCATCTCAATTCTTAAATCACCTCAGTGATATCTATTAGTCACAACCTCCGGTGACTGTATCAAACTGTTCAATTGAAAGACACCCCTTTCAACATAATATTCAGTCAAGACTCTTTACTAAAAATAATATTTGGATTTGCTTAAAAGCTTCATCCAAGAACAATATACAATTCGTTACCTACAGGTTCTTGAATATGAAAACTATGTATACCACAATGTATCAAACACGATACAAAGGGTGGATTATAATACAAGAAAGTCACACGACTCTCAAAACCCTAAACCCTTATTTTTAATTTACAAAAGTCTTAACAAGGACTCCTACTTTGCTCTAGGTCTTTTTTCCCTTTTATAATCTTCAGTAGTCCATGGGCTTTGAAATCTCTGTCCAATCATTCCTTGATCCAAGTTTTGATTGCACCTTAAATCTTGGAACATATCTGCAACAAACCTACTGTATCAGACCAAGATGTCGAGTCCTTGAGATATGATATCTTGTCTGACATGTTGTTCTTTACAGATTTCTTCATGTTAGAACATCTTGTTCAACATCACGTTTTACCAAAATTTGGTCAAATCTTAGAGCCTTCAAAGAAGTTCCAGTACTATGGAGGTAGTCTGTTATTGCAACATTGT
Organism: Lathyrus sativus; assembly: GCA_963859935.3. Classification (NCBI taxonomy): domain Eukaryota; kingdom Viridiplantae; phylum Streptophyta; class Magnoliopsida; order Fabales; family Fabaceae; genus Lathyrus; species Lathyrus sativus. The sequence goes on from OZ012739.1 coordinate 604,921,948, forward strand.
GTGAGACATCATGAATTGCTTTTTAATCTCATACTCACCACAAACTTTCCCTTCTTTAATCTTAAGATCTGGCATTCCTCTAATGGATCCTTCAGACATTATATCCTTCATTCTTTTGGGATGGAGATGTCCAAGATTCTGGTGCCATAACTTCACTTCATCCTCATTGGTTATAGAACATGTGGAAGAATAATTCGTTATTTGAGGTTCCCATAGATAGCAGTTGTCTTTAGACCTTATACCCCTCATTATAATAACATATTTCTCATCTTTGACTAAGCATTCTAACTTTGAAAATTTGACCAGCAAACCTTGATCACATAGCTGACTAATGCTAATAAGATTAGCAGTTTATCCTTTCACAAGAAGTACATCTTCTAAATTAGGAAAACCAGCACACACCAATCTTTCCACTCCTTTAATTTCTATTTTAAATCCATCACCAAATTTGACATAACCTGAGGGCTGAGACCTAATATCCACCAACAACCTCTGAATCCTTGTCATGTGTCTAGAGCATCCATTGTCAAAGTACCAGTTTTCTCTAGTTGAAGTCTTCAAGGAGGTGTGAGCTATAAGATTCACATTCCTGTTGATAGACCTTTTCTTCTTCCTTACTTGATTCGCCTTAGAACGAGCTGAAGATTGTTGTACTTCGTACAACTTATAACAAAAAGGCTTAATATGACCATACTCATCACAGTAATGACACCTCTAAATTGATGATTGAGATTTTGTTGAAGATACATCTTGTCTGCCAGGATGTTGTAACATGTGGTTGGACATGGTGATTATTTTCTTCCTTTCAACAGGGAAGAATTTTTCTACAAACTTATTATTTTGCTAACCATCACCTCTTACATCTTCATAATCTTTCATCACATCATATTCATTTTTCATCCTTCTTACTGAGCCTGTTATGTTATTAAGCTTAGATTTCAGGAAGGTTAACTCATCTTGCAGCTGATAAATAGTACATAGAAGTTCCTTATTCTCATTCTCCAGTGCAACTATGATCTTCCTCTAATTTTCCTCTGTCTTAAGATATTCTTCACACTTGTCATAGGTTTCCTTGTAAGACATGCCCAAATCTTTATAGAGGAAATTTTCTGCACAAGATTCTTCTTCATCAACCCATCTACCAGAGATAGCAGTCACAAGATTAACAGTTTCAGAGTTAGATTCATCTTCTGACTCATCATCATCAGACCATGATACAAACAATCCTTTTTTCTGGTTCTTAAGAAAGGTGGGACATTTTGACTTGATGTGACCAAAACCCTCACACTCATAGCATTGTATTCTTTTGCTTTGATTTGATTTCTCTACAGTCCTGACATTCTTTTGAGAGTCATTGTTATTTCTAATGTCAGATGAGATGTTCTTGACACGTGATCTTCCTCTTCTGCCCATCATTTTTAGAACCTTATTGAATTGCCTCCCAAGAAGTACAATAGCATTAGACATACCTTCATTGTATCTAGGTCACACTTATCCTCTGAGTCTTTAACATTAGCCACAAAGGTTATGTTATTCTTATTTTCAGACTTTTCACTGATTTCTAAGTCAAAGGTCTGAAGAGATCTCACAAGTTCATCAACTTTCATGTTGTTTATGTCTTGCGCTTCTTCAATGGCAGTTACTTTCATGTCAAATCTCTTTGGAAGAGACCTGAGAATTTTTCTGACCAATTTAGCTTCTGACATCTTCTCCCCCAGGGCACTTGAGGCATTAGATATCTCAATAATATTCATGTGAATATCATGAATGCTCTCATCCTCTTTAATTTTCAAGTTCTCAAACTTGGTGGTAAGAAGTTAAAGTCTTGACATCTTCACCTTAGAGGTTCTTTCATGAGCAGTCTTCAAAATCTCCTAATCATCTTTAGCAATAGTATAATTATTTATCAATCTGAAGATGTTCTTGTCCACACCATTGAACAAAACATTCAATGCTTTGGAGTTTCCTTGAGCTAGCTTGTCATCTTCATTATCCAAGTCTTCCCCAGCCTTCAACATATCAATAATCTTGCCATCCTTATCTTTAGCCATCGGTGGATCCCATCCCTTGACGATAGACTTCCAAACCTTGACGTCCATAGACTCCAGAAAGACCACCATACTTGCTTTCCAATAGTCATAATTAGTTCCATCAAGAATGGGAGGTCTGTTCATAAATTCTCCTTCCTTGTCCATAGTACTAGAAAGTATCTTCCCTGGATCTCACCCAAATTCAGAGCAGAGTGCCTACTCCGATACCAATTGAAATTATGGTATGTAGATATTAGATGTTCTAAGAGATGTCGAGACACTGATATCTGTTTAAAACACAACGAAAAAATAACACACAGTTAAAGGTACAAAGAAATAATAGAACACAGAGAGTTGTTAACCCAGTTTGGTATGCAACAACACCTACGTCTAGGGGCTACCAAGCCATGAAGAAAATCCGCTATTAGTAGTATTAATTCAAAGCTAAATAATCTCATTTTACAACTTCTCACTTAATCCCTACCCAATTTAATTTCTACTTAAGACATCCCTAGATATGAGAATCCCCTCTCACTTCCTTTCCAATCACAACAGCAGTGATGAATTTAACACTAAATTAAAAGAAGGCACACTGCAAAGACAATACTTGATCTTTCTTAAAAGCTTCAATCAAGTAAAATACACTCTTTCTTAAAAGCTTAGAGTGAACACTTACAACTCAATAATATTAGCCTAGTTCAAGCATCTAGATGATGAATGAATGACTCACAAACAATCTACCTCAATGTATCAGAGAATACACGAGTGACACACAATACAACAACATACTAAAAGAAGACTCAACCCTAAACCCTTATTTGCGCACACAATTTCTTTTAACAATAATACTTCTATGATTTTAGGTTTCGTAATATTGTGAATCAGATACCTTGAAATAAAGTATAAACGGTTTCTTAATGATCAAAAAACACACAAGGGTTAGGGTTAACAAAGAAGACAAGGTAAAACAACAAGGAACAACAAGGATTGATTATAAACCGTTATTCTTTCCTTTCTCTTATAACAAGATTACAAGTATACAAGAATAACAAAATAACCTCTCTCACTTGAAATTAGGATTTTATCTTCCTATTTTTCCTTATATCAAGATTGAGAAACTAACATCCTATTTATAAGAAAAATATCACACTAACCTAATGGGCTTTTTAACAATTACCTATTACAATCTAACTTAGGGTACAAGCTAACTTAAACACTTGGGCTTACAAGCAAGGCCCAATCTAATACGCTAACAACCTAAAAATATTGACTAATGCATGTTGAATGAATACAATGCTTGCTTTAGGTATAGTCGATTGACCAGAGATTTGGTCATGTACAAAATTTCAAGTTTCACCCATAATCTCGATGCTGTAGTCTCTTTTGATACCTGTCAAAGTCTGTTTTAACATGCATTAGTCAATATTGCTAGGGTTGTTAGCATGTTGAATTAGACCTTACTTGTAAGCTCAATTGTTTAAATTAGCTTGTAATGGATAATTGTTCAAAAGCTCATTAGGTTAGTGTGTTATTTTTCTTATAAATTGGATGTTAGTTTCTCAATCTTGATATAAGGAAAAATAGGAAGATAAAATCCTAATTTCAAGAGAGAGAGATTATTTTGTTATTCATGTATACTTGTAATCTTGTTCTAAGAGAAAGGAAAGAATAACAGTTTAATAACCAATCCTTGTTGTTTTCTTCTTTATTAACCCTAACCCTTGTGTGTTTCTTGATCATTAAGAAACTGTTTATACTTAGTTTTAAGGTATCCGATTCACAACACAATCATTAGAATTTCAAGCATCAAAGGTTTTTTGTTATCTATTATTAACTTAATTTGTTATGATAACATTTTTTATATTATTGAATTAATTTAATGTATAAATTAAAATTACAAATAAAAATTTCAAAAAGAATACATGTTAATATTAAGATAAAGAAAGAAAAAAGATTGTCAAGTAAATTCTCTAGCAATTGATTTTCTAAAGTTTATAAAAACTTGTCATTTTATTAATAAAAAATTATTTTTTATAATAATAAAAAGTTATATGTAAATAAAATGAGATATTCCCAAACACTGAATAAATTTTTTGTTAAAGATACATGTGCATATTTGAATGCTATAATAAAATGTTTTAAATGATACTATAAAATGTTTTAAATAAAAATGGTGTAAATTGTCACTAAAATCCTTAAAAGGGGTGATGTGTCATAAGATTAGAGCCGGGGTAAAATGATGCAAATGTAATTTTGGTGATAATCTAATTTGTTAAATTTGTAGGAGATGTAAAGTCATATAACTAATTAACTAATTATCCACTGTGAAAATAGGAGAATTAGTTAATATAACGAACTAATTGCATCATAGGAAAAACAGAAAAAGTTAAATTCTGATAAGCATAAGCTATCTATTGCATTTAACACAACCAATAATTCAAGAACACAGAAGTTACTACAGACATGTTTTGCATTCAACCTTAAGCCTAAAACACCTACAACCTAATTGAGAAAATTTGAACTCAGGCAACCCAAAAAGATTGAACCAGACAAGTGAGTCAAAAATCTACCATGGTTTTTAAGAAACTCAACACAAATAATCAATTAAATTTTTTTAACACAATCTTAGTGCATTTAAACACGTCGCCTCAGTGATCAAATTTCTAAACTAGTAAGAAAAAAAACCACACTCAGCAAGACAAATAAGTTAAATTAACAATCTCTTCCATACCTTTAAAGTAATAAAAGCATGTTGTGCTAAAATCCATAGAAAATTAAAAAAAAAAAAAAAAATTAAGTGCTCATAACAATTTTGATACTGGTCTAGGTATAACTTTTCATAAAAAAAAACAATAACTGCATGCTATAACAACTACAACCATTGCATTTGTAAAGATAACATGCATTTGTCCATAACTTCAGTCACATCATGCCATATGGTAATCCACTGCATTCACCAACACTGCCTTAATTAGTTCAGTGTTCACTTTCTCACCTTGTATGCATTGCTGGAAACAAACATCAAAAACCAAAGGCAATATATAAAAACTTATTAAGACAATGATTAGTTTATAATCAATGAGCAACATATTCAAACATTAAATTCTGTATAAAACATGGCTATGAAAAATAGATATATACCTCAGCTTTGTATACATCTATGGTAAACCCATTGAAACAACTTATGGTAGCCTGGTGAATGTCCAATCCAAGGATATCAAATGCCTTCATAATTGAAACCAAAACACCTGGTTTGTAGGCACAAAACATATGGATGTTGACAGTTCCATCTTCCATTTCCCATGTCTCTACCTGCAAAATTTGTACGAGCTCAACTAAAGTTTTATGAATAGAAAATTTATAGGGAATAACAAATTTGCAGTACAGTATATAAATACCTTTGTTGATTGGTTTCTAGGGCTTGACACATAGCTATGATATAATTCTTCATTCACTTGCACAGGAAGGGTTGAAGTGGTGGGTGCGAGAGATGGTCCAAGAGAAATTGACCCAAGCTCAGTTTGAAGATCACTAACTTTTTGTCGTAACTCATTCAAGTATTCAACAGCATCTCCAAGTATCGAAGCTTTATCCATCTATGAGAAAAATGAAATACATAAACTTGAATCATCTCATACATATTATTAAGGGATCAAATGGTTTATTATTCATAACCTATGCAATAAGAGAAACTCAAAAGCACATGTTAAATTTTAGATTTATAAAGTTGTCATATGTATAATAACAAGAGCTGTGATATTTTGACACCGATTTTTTCATACACCGTATCCACACCTTATAAAACAATTAAACAAAATATTGTTGCACAGAAATCAAAGTAAGAAAAATTATTAAACCAAATAAAATTAATAGATTTTAGGTATAGTAATACAGTGCAGGTGTTATAATTGGTGTCCATATATTTTCCCATAATAACAACTCAAATCATACTTTTGGATCATAAATATATATGTGTCATTTCGCATTATATAAATACCAAACATAATTACTAAGAATATTTCAAATGCTAATTTGAGAAAAAGGGGCATGTGTTACATTTGTTACTTGATCTCTAAAAAAGTGAAATTTGATTTCAATGTGTTTGCTACTTCCATGAGCTATGAATTCTCTACTAGCTTAATCATTGTCTAATGTTAGTTCAATTAATTCCTCAATGCCTACCTTCATTTCAATCAACAAATTAGATTTCAACCATGCTTATTAACAAGTTGCATTACAAGTTAAGACATACTCAGCTTCACAAGAAGATATGGCCACCACTGTTTTCTTCTAGAGCCATCATAAAATTGGAGAATTGAATATCTTGAACACATATCACATTGTGCTTCTTCATTTTACTTTATCTTCACACCAATATGAGTCACTAAAACTAATTAGCTTATCCCTATGATCATAAGGTTTTGTAAATATGATAACATGCTATATTGTGCCTTTAAGAAATCTCATGATCCTTTGGAAACTTGAATATATGACAGTTTAAGTTAATGGATAAATCATCTTACACACTAACATTGTGGCATACATTGGGTATGGAATTGCAAGAATACCTTAAGCATCCTACAATTTTCTAGTATATTTTTCTATATACAACATTTCCATGTATGTATTTTCTTAATTTTGAATTTTCTTCAATAGGAGTACATGCCAAGTTGTAGCTTAGCATACTAATTTTCTTCAAGATATTACTGATGTATTTTCTTTTGTTAACTATTAGTAAATTAGATCTCTTAATTCAGTCATATCAAATTCAGTGTTCATGTTGAATTTGATATTCAAAATATTATCGTGATTGATTCATGTGATGAATAGATAATTTATATATAGACACATTATACTAATATTGTCTTGATTCACACGTTTCACATAAATTCCATGTTAAATTGTACACTTGGAATAGCCAATCTGCTTTAGAAACTCTTCCTTCTTCTTGTGCTAGGTTCATGAAGCTTATTTTATGCCATAAAGAGCCTTATTGAGTTGTAAGACCTTATCTTCTTAACCTTTCATAATGAATCTTTGAGGTTGTTCAACATAAGTTTTCTCCTTAAGAAAACATTGAGAAATGCATACTTGACATTTAGTAAAACAAGATTCCATTGTAATAAGTTATTAACGACAAATACCAATGAAAAGGTTGTCTGAATTCTTGCAAATGATGCAAAAACTTTTGTGAAATCAAAACCATGCTTTTGTAAGAATCCCTTTATTAAAAAACATTTCATTATATTTGGCAATGAAATCATTTAGGAGGTTCTTCACGGTTGTAGACCCATTTCACTTAATATGTATCAACAAATAAAGCATAGTGTACACGAGTTTTCCCTTTGGCGTGATCATTTAGTCAGAATTGACATCACATTCTCAGAAATTTTTATTTGAGAATATAATCCTATAGGGTCTTTTGGGTTTATCTACTTGTGTAGCTTCTCTGTAAAGTATATGCTGCCCACTTTGATCATCATGGAATACCAATGAAACACTTGAAAATTATACAACATATTGACTATGCCAATCCCAATACTCCTACTAATTGATTATAACATTTTTACTTGTCACAAACATCAACGTGACATGGTTGTATAAATTGAATGAATTTGACATGGTTGAAATTGGGGTATATTGGGATATATGAAGGGGAATGGGTATTTTGTAATATTTTTTAAGAAAAGATAGGTATAAGAATAAATAAACTCTAACGTTGAAGGTAAATGTGAGAAAGGGTGATGTGGCAACTTTCAATAGGCTTGTTGGGCATGTTGTGTGTCAGGCTAAGAACATCAAGTCTAGCTTCTACATAGGCTCATTTAATGTTAGAAGACATATCTACATTGTCCATTCTAGTTTTATGGAAGCCGATCTCCACCCACGTTGTGTCAACTTGTGATCCGTTAGTGGTTTGTGACAGGTTTCATGTTGGGTATCCTTTTTTAAAAAAGTGTTTGACTCTTTGTCGGAAGGCCTAAGATATTTTATATTTCTCATACAGTTGATATGGACTGCTAACCATGTTATGAAGCCTACTATTCTAATGTTAGTTTGTCAGCTAGTTTTAGTATTGAAAGATTGGTTGTGTGGATTTAAATCAAGTTGCAACAAGGATATTTTTGAGATCATTGTCTTTTCGAGAATCGTCAGAGCATCAACTTCCACCCCAAAATCACATTATCGTGTAACATCAAAATTAAATATGTCTAGTCTTTTGACTCAAAATTTAAAGAAAAATCAACATTCATCCCAACAGGTACGTTTCTTGAAGGGACGACTTTTTACTTCCTCACACCGAGACATGGTAGGTTTTTGAAGGGATCCTCACACTTTACTGAATTATGTCGTTCTAGGTAGGTCTTTGAATCCCATATGACTTAATTTTTTCCAATGATTTTATCCCAAATCCTCCCTCGTGGGATGTGGAGATTTCCGTTGGTTCCAAAATATTAACCCATATAGAGAATTATTTATTCCTGTTGTTACCTCTTAAATCATTCTTTTTGGTGAGAGGTTCTCAAAACGTGTCGATGAACCATTAAACACTATTTATGTCAATAAAACTTTGTCATTATCCAAGATGGTAAGTTTCACATTTCATACAGGAGATAATATAGAGGTCGTTATTTTTTCTGTGCTAGAGGTTAGGGATGACATGCAAAAGGATAACAATGAGTGTGTTAAAGGTGATAAATGATTATTGGCTCCTTTATTATTAAAGATTTAGAGGGAATATTAAGAAGGGTAGGATTAGGGACATTATTATGGTGAACAACCTTAATTTATGATTATCCAAGATACTAAGTTTGAAGTAGTGGATGTGTCTCTCGTTCATTCCCATTGGGGTTATATGTATTGTAATCATATTTACTCCTTGCTAGTGGGTTATAATGAGGGAATTATTTCTATCTGTTGTCAGTTGAAAGGATAATCCATATTCTCTATTCAAAGTGTGATATTGATGACAAAAGGTTGTTGTGGGTTCAACTAGTTAGAGCTAATGAGTCTTTTGGGGGTCTTGTTATATATGTGCTTCATAATTTTAACTTGGTCTTAGGTGGTAACAACTGGAAGGGGATTTGAGATCTATTCTTCTTAGCATTGAGGATGAGGTTTATGTGTTTCATAATTTCGTGGTGTTTATGGTGATTGTTAACCATCCTTTGTTTGGGATATGGTTTATTTAGTTCAAACCCAATGTGGTACTATGAGTAGATTGGACCGCGTCTCAGTGTCTAATGTCTGGTAGGAGAATTGGTATAATTTTAGTATGTCGACCTTTGATGTTTCTGATAATCACCCCTTTCTTATTTGGTAATTCACGTAATTATGAGTTCCTAGGAATTTAAGGTTTAATAATTACTAGTTGGATCATTTTTCCATCCAAGATGTTACCACTCAAAGTTTGTGTCATGTGTTTCCTCAGATATGATGATTGACATCCTTAAAAAGAAGTTGAAAGGCCTCAAAGTTTGTCTTAAATGGTGGAGGGAGTTCTTCGGGGATTCAGAGTCAAGGATTACTAGTGTTGTGGATGCCATTAGGATGTATAATCCTTTGGTTGCAGACAATTCCCCCTCACTAGAATAGGTGGCTGAGAAGAGTAGAATAGTTGCAGACCTCCATATCGGTTCAAACTCAAAGATTCTCACAATTCTAAATACCAAGATAGAGGTGGGGGAAAGATAGAGACGCTGAAACTATCTATTTTCAATATTGCGTCAATAGACGTACCATGAGGAACTTGGTATTAGTTGTGAGTTTAGAGGAAGATTGGATTGAAGAGGTGGCCAAGGTTTTTTTGCATTACCAAGAACACCTTTTAACTAGCCAAACCTTGAGTGAACCCAGATCTACAATATTTCTACTAGAGATAATGTGGTTCTTTCTATATCATTTATCTTTTTGAAGATTAATGATACGGTAACACGTAATGATGGTAATAAATGTCTAGGTCCTAACGTGTTTAATTTCTCCTTTTTTTAAAAGGTTTTGGTCTTACTTGAAAGGTGAGATGAGGGCTACATTCCACAAGTTTTTCTTCAAAATTATCCTTCTGAGGAGTCTTACATAGTATTATATTACCTCTGTCCTTTAAGTTGGAATCACATCTTCACTTGGATAATTTTTCGTCAAAATATTTCTTGAGTGCATATACAAAATCTTAGCAAAAGTCTTGGATACTAGGTTCAACCCAATTATAGATGAGATTATTTCCTCCAATTAATCTACCCTTATTAAAGGTATACATCTAGTGGATGGAATAATGGCATTGAACGAGATAATTGATCTTACTAAAATGTCAGGGAAGGGAAATTTGACTTATAAAACGTAGAGTCAATATATCACATGATTTCCACACGTGGTTTGATAGACTATTTTTAGGTGGTTGAGGTGGGTAGTTGTCTTCTACTCTTTGACTATTAGTCTTCTTGAACTCTTTATCCTAATAAGTGTTGGTATCGATATTAGGTGTATTCATTTTTTGGTTTGACATTTTATGGCGTGGATCATTTGTAGGACTCGTAATGAGTATGTATTCTATTATAGGGTCTCAACTTTTAGAGAAATTAAGGGATATAATTTTATTTTCTTCGTGAAAATGGTTTTTTGCCTTTTATGAGATTAGTTCTTATTGTTTCCTTGATTGAATGACAAGTCTTTTCTTTTGCATTGGGCTTGTAGATGGGTGGGTTGAGGCTTAGTTTTCATTGTTTGCTTTCTTAGACAAAAGTTTTTTCTTCCTATGTTGGGTTATGGGATTGATCTCTCATAGAGGTAAGTTGACTATAATGGCTATCAGTTTTTACCTCCTTCTCCTTGTAGATATTGCAAGCCATTTTTGTTTGCCTCCTTTGTAATGGTTATTTGATCCCTTAGCGCTGAGAGTTCCATCATTTATCGGTCTCTTAACAGGCCTTGCGATTTGAGACCTGATTGTTTTTTTATCGTCCTAAGATTTGCTTGGTACATGTTATATTTTTTTGTTTATATTTGCATTTCTTTTTGTCTCGAGCTAGTTGGATCTTAAAACACCTTTGGTGCCTTACATCCCTTCTTTTGCACCAATCATTAAAATTGATGTTTTAAATATTAAAAATAATTTACTATGTTTGTAGCATAAACAATATTTAAAATATGTGTTAAATTTATGAAATATATATTTTTATAAATAAAAATATTAATATAATATTTTTACATTAATAAAATGTAAATATTGTCTTATAAATATGAATTAGTAGATAGTTTCACAAACATCTGACTTGCCTAGAACATACTTCTTCATATATTAATTGTGTGATTCTCGCCATTAAACTATTTGAACTATTTGACTAAAAAAATAAATATTAAGTTTAATATAAAATTACATATAGATATATTTTAAAAAAAGAAACATAAAAAAATCAAATAATATTTTCTAATATTTGATTTTGCGTATTTTCAATTTTTTTTAAATTTTAAGTTATATCGATTTGGGTATTATAACTAAAATAAAAAATATTAAAACATGATTATTTGAAACATTAAATATTTCTATTAAAAAATGGTTCACAATAATAATAAAAAATAGGCTGAATATCCCTTTTCGTCATTTATCTTTGACTAGATACAATTTGGTCCCTTATTTTTAAAATACCATTATAGTTCTTCAACTATACAAAAATATTTCACGTTAGTCATTTTCATCTACTCAAATATTCAAAGTCAATGAGTTAGTCTATGCAACGCTGATATATAATATGAAATGGCTAGGTGTCATTTTATTCTGTCAAGGTGGAAACTACTATGTATGCAATATAATAAATAAAATTTATTAAAAAATAAACATAAATCTAATCTCAAGCCAATTTAAAGAAGATGAAGATCGTAATTTCAAATCAAGAATTTTTTTCACAAATTTAGGATTTTTGTCAAGGAAATAAGGTGAATTACAAGAACAAGAAAGAACACTCACAAAAGTCAGAATAATAGCCATCAACAACTATCACAACCATAAAGATTCAATCACGTTTGTTTGTATTTCTCCAACCTGGGTTCTTGTTTTCGTTTCTAGAAAATGGGAAATTTCTTGAATTTGGTGGAAGGAAGGAAATGTAGAAAACTTAATCACTATGATTTCATTTCCAAAAATAAATCACTATGATTTCATTTTTGTTAAATCTATTCTAAAACTAAAGTTAAATGTTAGACTATGGTTTTTCTTACTTTACCCTTGTGGAAGAAGTCAAAGTTGGAAAGCAGAGAAGATCTTCTATGCCCTTTTAAATTAGTATGGTTTCACTTAAGATTATATGAGATGCGAAGATCTTTCTTACACCTTTAGATTAAGAAAATTTCAGATTTAAAATTAAAGTTTCTCCTTTCAACTTAATTTTTTGTTTCTCCATACAAATAAAAAAAATAATATTATTTATGTTTTAATTCATCTTCATCAATTATTTTAATTTCTACCACCATTTCAGTCAATTTGTTTAATTGATATACCAAAATATTACATTTTTGTTTCAAAAAATAACACTTGAGCATGTTTCATATCAAGCAATATATTGGTTTATATTTAATAAAATCAAACCCCACTACAAATTATTTCTTACTCGATCTTACTTAAGTATCTAACATAATAGTTAATATTTACTTTCTAAGTTAATTTCATTTTATGTATGCTATTCAATTTTTGTATTCACACGATTTGTCTTGGTGTTGAAAATAATTTATTGTTATGTGAAAAGAGCATATTTTAATTGAGAGAAATTCAATATTTGGGTCATATGTGGTGGTGGGGGGCAATGGTAGACGAACACAGAAAGATTGTATCAACATTACGAGAATCATGAAGAACATGAGAAATAAATGCCTTATGTTAGAAAATAATGATTTTATTTTGGTCTAATAATGGTAGAGAAAATGAATGTTTTTTTATTGAAAACTCCGAAAACTATTTGAAGAGTTTTCTACTCAACTTTTTCTTCCTAGAAAATTCAGAAAACCCAAAAAATCAAGAAGTTATTAAAAACCCATAAACTATAAGAATATTTTTTTATTTCATGGGATATGTTTTGATGTTGAAAGGAATTTATTGTTATGTGAAAATAACATAATTTAATTGAAGAGAATTTCAATATTTATGTCAAATGTGGTGGTGGTGGGCAATGACAGATGAACACAGAAAGATCATATCAGCACTACCAGATTCACGAATAACATGGAAAACAAGGGCATTTGGTAAAAACATATAGCAATAGAAAATAGTGATTTTATTTCGATCTAAAAATGATAGAGAAAATGGATCTCTTTTTTTCATTGAAAACCTAGAAAACAATTAGAAGAGTTTTCTACACAACTCTATCTTCCTAGAAAATTCAGAAAATCTCTTATAGAGACCAATTTTATTGTCACTAAATTGGTTCCAAAAATTTAATGTAAGGGACCAAAATGAATCTTGAGTAAAAGATACGAGACAAAAATTGTATTTAGCCTAAAAACTAATAAGAACTCGTATACAAGATTACATACCTTGCTGATAATTGGCACAATTGAACGAAGAGTGTACATCTTATCATCGAGCTTCTTCCTTCTCCTCCTCTCAGCCAAGAGATTCTTTGATGGATTTTCCTTCTTCTTGCCTTTTGGATCCACCTCACCAATTCCATTTTCATCCTGATCATCATTGCCACCCTGATTACCACCAATAACAACATCCTCCTTAGATTCACAATTCAATTCTTTATAAACCTCCCCATTTAGCTCTTTCTCCGTCTTCTGATCAAACTTCGTCAACCATGTCGATGTAAATTGTGGAATCGACAATGGTACCAACTTATCTACCTCGCTCATGTTAGAACTCATATCCTTATTGTTCAACAAATTAGGCGATGCGAGAAGTGGTGAAGGAATCTCTGCATGCCCGAAGTCTTTGTCATTACTCAAAAACATGGAACTTGAAGACCCTGAACCACCACCAAAGGAGCTTTCTTCTTGTAAACCTGTTGGTACATATCCAAGTGCACTAGTTTTTGGGAATATGCATAAATGGTCAATTTGGGCCGATAAGTCTGCTTGATTCCCGTGAAATGGAGTTAGGAAGTCACTTTGGGGTTCAAGACTTAAGACACTTCCAAATGGATTGTTGTTGTTTTCTTCATTGTTGTTGGTGGTGGAGGTGTTGATGATATTGTTGATATTGCCTTCGGTATTGAGTAGATGAGAGAAACTGAAGTTGGATGGTGCCGAAAAAGAGGAGGAACCCAAAGGTTGCATAGTAATAGAACCATTTAGATCTGAAGGAGAAACAAAGTTTTCGTGCTGCTGGGTTTGGATTTGAAAATTTGGGACAACTTGTTCATTATGAGTTGGCATATTGTTCATGCACCACTCAATTTCCAACATTGACCTGAAAGAAGCAAGATCTTCATCATCAATTCTGAAACCATCACCATTGTCGTTGATGTTTCCAGTTGTGTGTCGATCTTCTTCGGTTGGAGGTTGCAACCAAGGTAGTATATCTCTCTCCATTGATAAAGAGAAAACGTTTATGAGCTTTTTTTGTTCTGAAAAATGCACATAAAATTGATAAGGACCGAGAAGAAAATGAGAAAATATTATTTTGAACACAAATTTTTATATTAGACACTGTATAAACACAAATTTTGATTTTTTTTCTAATATTTTATATTGATATGATGTAGCTTATTTTATTTTATATACAATGTAAACTTTATGTTTAAATAACAATGAATTAAAATATTATTCACTCTATTTTAAATTATATAAACCTTTGACTATTTCATTTCAATTAATGAATATAATTAAATTTATATGCGAAAAAGAAAATTATGAATTTATTTTTTATTAATGATAATAAATATAAATGTTTAAAAAATTATAAAATTATAAAATAATAGAATAATAAATAATATGATGAAAAAATAAATATTAATATTTGATTAAATATGATGAGTTTTCCAGTTTATGTTTTTTTAATAATATGATGAGTTTTCCGGTTTATGTTTTTTAAGTTTCAAATAACTTATATTAAGAGTTCCGATGTTGTTTTGTTAGTAACCGAATTTCTTAATTATAAAAGATCCTGAACGCATATTTTTAATTTTATAAGTTTTTGTCACACTTATGTTTAGCACGTATGGATATTCCTTTAATGATATGCGATAAAAATCAGACATGTGTAGATACGACTGAGATATTCTCGACTGTAGAAAAAATTGATACACGAGAAGAGGTGACTAGGTGGATTAGGAAGGTAGGAATCATAAATAGAGTTACTATTATAATAACCCGTTCGGACACCAAAACTGGTAAGAGAGGAATAAGTGACAAAGTTATATTTGGTTGTGATAGAGGTGTGTCGCTTGCGCAAAAACACCCGTCGAAGACACAAAGTCGCCGTCAAACTTTATTTATCCCAACAGAGAAAGGAAAACATCGAGAAAACCTCAAAAGGGAAAGAACATGGTCTCACAACCAAATTCAGGGTTCGGGAGTCAATTACGCAAGAGGAAGGTATTAGCATTCCTCGCGTCCGTTGTACTCAACGGGATCCACTCTTGTTGTTATAATCAAAGAGTATGTATATCTAAAGACTTACTCGCTAAGGGAGTGCGAAAATGAAAAGGGAGAAAAAACAAAGGGGACTCGATAGGATCTTGCAATCCTATTCCTACGTATTGCCTCGTGCAATGGGAAAGTCAGAGTCAACATAGTTCGGAGGACTACAAGTGAAAGGGAAGGTTGCTCACCAAGGATTAGGGCCCTTGTGCCTACGTATTCTCAGCAAGGATGAGAAAGTCAGAGCGTTCATAGTTCGTGGGACCACGGGTTGCTTAGTGTTTTTTATGGGTAATACTTACGTTCACGTTCTAGCAGTTTAGGTGTTTTCCGCTTGTTGTCGTGAGTCTTACGCATTACCTGTTTGTGGTAGAACAAAAATAACATGCCCTTTTGAAAATGGTTTGGAGAGAAAATCCCGAAGGATAAAATGATTTGCATTTGTTGAAGTGTTTTAAAGAAATGAATTGAATCTGTTTGTGATGCGTATCGTGCTAAAGTCTATGACGATAGGAGCGAGCACTTTATATGACCGATCTGAGATGGCTCGCGCATAAAGCCATCTAGACGAGGTAAGGAGAGACTTCCGCTCATCACTTCTCATATGCTTAAGGCCCGTGACGTACTATACACATCAGATTTATTAAGTGTTTTGACTTGATTAAAAGGAAGAAGAGAAAGACATAATGCAAAATCTAAAGGAGACTCGGTCCTAGATGTTATCATGCAATGTGGTTCTAAGGTTAGGATTAAAAGGAGATTTTATCCCAATGTTGTCATGCAAGATGGACTTAAAGTTGTGATAAAAGGAAACTTACCCTAATGTTGTTATGCTTGGGTTAACAACCTAATGTCTATCCTACTCCAAGGTTAATAAAAAATTAAGTTGGACTAGAAAGCCCTAAGAGAACATGTGAGCACACACAAGAACCAAGCAAGAAATAAGCAAAAGAGCAGCATACAACAATGCTTTAATAAAAAATAGTAGTATATTCAGCATCAATATCACAACAACATTTAACAACACATATCATCTAGAACAGGCATGCATGCAGTAACAACAAAATGACAACATTTAATAGCATGTGCGTACAAGACAACAATGTATGCATCAGTAGCATGAGTGCATTCAATAAGGATTAAACATGAATTAACGTGAACATGTGTTATTCAAGATCAAATAAAGCATGTAAATATGCATCAAAATACCAATCAATCAATATGAACATACATCAACAATGGAGCAATTAAATATGAACATGCATCACGGGATTTAACAATTGACAATGTGTACTAGCATGTATCAACGTTTAAACGATTAATATAGACATGTAATTGACAATCAAGCATCATGAAAATGCAACAACAACAACAAGCAAGTGTCAACATGTAAGCAATTAAGCAAAATGGACATGAAACACACAATCGACAATCATATATCAAAGATTCACATACGTACTACAAATGAAGGCTAAGCAGCTCTAGAATATTCCACAAACATCCATCATAACAAGCAATGAAGGTTAAAAGTGGAACGAAATCAAGACAAGCTTAAAACAAGTCAAAAATCAAATTCAGCATCAGGTGTAACCGGTTACGCCATGTTCAAAAGCAGACCCAGGTGTGCAGGCAAGGGTGTAACCGGTTACTCCACAGGTAGTAACCGATTACACCTGCTAAAACAGCAAAAAAATCAGTTTGCAAAATCACTTTTCCAACATCATTTCAATGATCAAATGCAACATGTTAAGGCACCAATTGAATCAATCAAACATCAACAATATCAAGCATGCAAATCTATGGATCAAACCACACAAAAACCACAAGGATCTACATTGTGAAAATGCAAAATAAGCTAAAATCAAGTTTGGATCCAATAATTACCAACCTACAAAGCTGAGATTTGCTTTGACAATTATTGTAAACAAAATTTGATGAGAAAAGCTAAGAAAACCAGAGATCCGATGAATTCCTAGCGAGAAAATTGAAGAACAACGCAAATATCAACCAATATCGAATGTTCTTAAAAAGCTCTTCAAGAAACCACCTCTAAAACTCAGATCTAGATCCAAATCAGCTTCTATTGCATAATATAATAATGGAGGAGTAATGTGATGAAGGTTTAGCTCAAGAATTAACAAGTTTCAATGCAAAACTTGTTAAGCTTTAATGGTGGAGCTTTTGTGAGGTTAGGGATGAAGATGAAAATGGAGAGTGAGAGTGAAAACTTCTGCACAAAGTGAGAGAGAATTGAAAGTGAATTTAGAAAAAACGTAGAAAATAATTAGGGTCTTTTTTGGAATGGAGCAAGCTTGCTTAAATAGCAATTAGGCTTGGAGCTCAAAAAGGCTTGAAATTGGGTTTGGAAATATAACTTGGAACTAGTGTAGCGGCGGGATTTTTCTTCTTTCAAAAAAGGTTGGCCTTTTCTACATGTGAACTTTTAATTTATCCTAAGAAAGGTAAGGGGAGAAATCTAAATAAACTTGTGGGTGTGTGCAATGCAATGCAGTAAGAGATTGTGAATCAAGATTGGTTATACTAAGGGAAGGTATTAGCACCCTAAGTATCTATAGTATCCTATAGGAACCTCTTGCGTATATATGTGCTTATTGTTGATAAAATCATCTGCTGTGTATTGAGGATTTGTTGACTGTTTTGAGTGAGTGATAGGTGATATTTTTGTTGTTTTTGTAGTGTAAGTTGAAATGGTTTAAGATAAAGGTATAAGAACCTGAGGGTTTTATTTATTATTATGCTCGTTAAGATTTCACAATCTTATGCCTATGTATTCTCAAAAGGAAATTGAGAAATCAGAGTGTTCGTAGTTCCACCTACTAATGAGTGGAATTGGGTTTGTTGTTTTTTGAGAGAAGAGACAAGTTGTCATTTAAAGGGAGATATCTCACCTATTCACCACAAACATTTTTAGAAAGATAATAAGGGGAGAAGCTTTAAACTTGGATGTATAAAATCCAGAGTAATGCCGCATTTTCCTTTGAATGAGTCTTTGCATATTAAGAGAAGGACCCTTGACTTGGATATAGAATCAACAAGTGTGCCACTTACATCACTTAAATAAAAGAAGTGTTTTTATGCCATAATAAGATAAGGACTCCAACTTGGATTTTGAATCAACAAGTGTGCCACTTACATCACTTAAAATGGAAATGCTTGAAATGTTTGATTTAAGTTTGTGGGAAATAGAAGAGACATTTATTCAATAGAGATGATTCATGTTTCATCTATGGGAATGAGAGTTTTGAATTTGAAGCCAAAGTTTGGCTAGAGTTTGACTTGAAGTTTAAGATTTGAAGCCAAAATGGGCTATGGTTTTGAGTTGAAGGTTTGAATTTTGAAGCCACAAGGGGCTATGGTTTTGACTTGAAGGTTTGAAGTTTGAAGCCACAAGGGGCTATGGTTCTAACTTGGAGGTTTGAAGTTTGAAGCCACAAAGGGCTATAGTTATGACTTGAAGGAAGTTAAAAATTTCAAAGGGGGTCCTAGGGTTTGAACTAGGTCTAAACTAAGGATGAGTATAGAAACACAATAGTTGTATGAATGCAGGTATTGTAAATACCAAGAGAAACTTAACAAGACAAGGTTGTTTAAACTTTTAACAAATGTAATCATCAAGGATGATATAAACATGGTATGATCAAGCATGATATATCAACAAGTGAATGAGTATTTAGACAAGTAAATATGTTTATCAAAATGAGAGTTCATGAAGGAAATACTTGAATATGTGAGCAAAGATTTAATCAATATGAGCAATCACAAAGAAGTTCAAATAAGCAATATATTAAAAAATGACCATGGATCAAATGAACATAGCAAAGGGTAAACAAAACCCTAGTGAGAGCTTATGAATATATGAACAAGACATTCAAACATGGTTGAATAAAGGGCTTTGGGGAATCCAAACTCAAGTGGAAGCCCTAATCAAGAGGTTTTGAAAGGATTAATCAAGAGAAACCCTAAAACTTTAACTAATTAAACACCTAATCAAAATATTTTTCAAAAGAAATAATACTTTAACCAAGGTACACAAGTCAATATAATATGTTATGTATATCAACAAGACTTTAAACAAAGTGTATCATGCCCATAAAGACACATAAGTGTAATTAGGTTAAGAAAAGAATCAAAAGAAATCAAGAAAAGGTATGAAAAATACTTAAAAAGTACTAGTTTTCAGCCTAATAAAAATGTCAAAAATAAATATTATTTTTGAGATTTTTGGTGGATTCTTAAAATATGTAATATAAATGAGAAGTGTGCAAAAAATTGGCTCAAAAGGATTATTTTTGCTTGGTGAAATAAATAGGTGAAGTTGTGAAAAAACCCATAAAAAATAGTGTTAAAAAATATAGGAATGGTCTCACTAAGGGTTGAACCCACGCCCTTGGACTGATGGGCCTAAAACATTAACATATGAGCCATGTGTGTATGGTTAACAAAGAATGGATGGTGAAAATAATATAGAGAGTTTTCTTTTGAAAATGTTGAAAAAAAAATAAAATCAAAACCAAAAGGTATGGGGTGAGGGGCTTCAAACCCCATACCTCTCATACTCAAACCCTCAAACGCACGCTTTAACCACCGGGGTGGTGATACATCTGTGTATTAAACTGAAATAAAATAATAATATAGTAAAAACACTTTTATTTTTTAAATTGGGCGCCATGGCCACCATCTTCTTCAACATCATCATCTTCATCATCTTCACATGCTATCTCTCAGGATACTCAACCAATTGGCACGATGTAAAAATGAAAGTTGATGGAAATTTGATGAGGAATTGAATGACATAAACCAATTCTATTTATATTAAGTGTATCAAACAAAATTAATCTGACCGCCATATGAACCCTAACTGAACATATTGATATGAAATCACATGTGTTGATGATACATAACAATTTAATGAGGAAAAACGATCCTCATATTTCTAGAAACACGTGACATCTCAACTTATCATGTATGATGCATGAATCATAGAGTTCAGATTTTGAAAACTTGTCTTGCAAATGAAGAATCTAATTTCTTAATCGAGGTGTTACAAATGCAATACCTTGATGCTAACAGCTTCCTTAACCTTCAAGGAGTGTGTTGCAATGCTCAAATTTGTTTGAAACCTTCTGGAACTCCCACCTGGAATCAATCTGCATCTTGGTGCAAGTGGGATATAAGCTTGATGTTTCTGATGTTACAGTTGGTGTTTGAGTGTTTGGATCACTTCTATATGATGTATATGAAGTGTTTGGATGCTTGGTTTGAATGGAAATTGTTTGGAGATGAAGTTTCAATTTCTCACTTCTTTGAAACTTTGAATTTTTGGAGGAGGATTTCTTGGAAAACAAGATTCTTGTAATATTTTGGTGTCTTTTGAACCATCAAACTGAGCTCTATTTATAGGGGAATGTCTCAGATATTTATGAATTTTAGAGGATCATGATGCATGTTATTATCCGATAGGTGATGTCATGTACCTATTTCTTGAATGTCAAGGCACACGTGGGTTATTCTTCACATGGCTCAATTTCTGATCTTTTGAGCTTGGTTCTACCAGGTTGCATCTCGTTCTTTGATTTTTGGATCATCCTTGGACATTGTCGCAATTGCAAAAAACAATCAGCAGAAAACAGAGTCGCCACTGAATGTTATTTATCCCTACGGTAGAAAGGAAACGATCGAAGAAACATCAAAAAAGGGAAAGGAACATGGTCTCGTAACCAAATCCTGGGTTCAGAAGTCGATCATGCGAGAGGAAGGTGTTATCACCATCTCGCGTCCATTGTACTCAATGAGATCCACTCTTGTTGTTCTAATCAAAGGATGTGTTTATCTAAAGCCTACTTGCTAACGGAAACAAAAAGGAAAAAACAAAAGGAGACTCGATAGGACTTCACCATCCTAGGCCTACGTATTACCTCGTGCAATGGGAAAGTCAGAGTCAATATAGTTCAGAGGACTACGGGTGAAAGAGATGGAAGGGTGCTCGCCAAGTCTTCGCCGTCTTATGTCTACGTATCCTCATTCAAACGAGAATGGAGAAATCAGAGCATTCATAGTTCGGCCTACCATAGGTGGTTAAGTGTTTTTTATGAGCAATGCTAAGTTCGCGTTCCATCAGTTAGGGCCGAGGCCTGTTTGCGGTAGAACGGAAGTAACATGCTCTTTTTAAAAAGGTTTGACAGAAAATCCGAAAGGAAAAAATGATTTGCAGTTTGTGTAAGAGTTTTAAAAGTGTTTTGACTTTGTTTGTTATGCGTATTGTACTAAAGTCTATAACATAGCATCGAATACTTCACACAATTGACCCAAGACAGGACGTATACAAAGCACTCTAGACAAGGTAATGAGAGACTCTCGCTTATCACTTCTCATGTACTTAAGGCTCGTGGCATACAATACTCATCATATTTTTTAAGTGTTTTAATTTTGATTTGAGAGAGAAGAGATAGACTCAAAGGACAAAGAAAAATATAAGGGATCTCACACCTAGTTGTTATCATACAATGTGGTCCTAAGGTTAGGATTAGAAGACGATTCTATTCTAATGTTGTCATGCTTGGATTAACACATAATGTCTATCCTACTCCAAGCTTAATCAAAAATTAAGTTGGACTAGGAAACCGTAAGGGAGCATGAAAAGCAAAGCAAAAAACCAAGAAAATAAACCAAAAATAGCAGTAACAACAGCGCTTCAGCTCAGCATAGTGATAAAATCCAGCAACAACACAATTTAGCAATTAACGTCTATTTCCATAATAGTAGCGTATGTAGCAACATAATTTCTAAATTTAATTCACTTATGCGTAAGAAGAATTGAACAACCTCAACTAAAATCCAATAAGTATCATCCAAACCAAGGATAATTTATAAGCAATCTCATGCATCAACATGTTCAAGAAAGCAACAAATGTCTCAAGCATCAAGCATAAAGTTCATCAAGAAAATCAAAATTTCTAGAATCTAATTCAAATATTCAACCAAAATTCAACTACAAGCTTCAATTACAATTCAATTAGTCATGATAAAACCTAATCAAACCAAATTAATAAAATTGAGATCATGAATTAACACCAAATTCTAACATCACAATGTTAATCAAAAATCAAAATCAAACTTTAATCAAAGTCCAAATCAACCTAGTATCAAAGCACAAATCAAAGTTCTACAAAACTAAGATCACAAATAAGATCAACAATTAATCAAAATTAAAAAAAACTAAGAACAAAGGTTAATCAATATTAGCCTCAAAACTAAAATCAAAATTTAATCAAGATTAACATCAAAATTAAGATCGAAATTTAGAACAATATTTAATCAAAATGAAAATAAAAACTAAGATTAAAATTTAATCAAAATTAATTCCTAGTCAAAAATAATATCTAACAAAATCTAATTAAAACCAAATAATTAAACTAGAATCTAATTAAAATCAAATAAGGCTAGTTGGGGGTGTAATAGTGATTCAAGGGAGTGTGGGAAAAAATTCATCATGGGGCTTTCTTGTCTTATTTAGGGAGGGTGAGCTAGCAGTAAGGCAGTGCAAGTAATAACGACGGGCCTATGACCCAGTTCACTACAACATTGAGACTCTCAGCTTAAAAAAACCATAGAAGTCCTTCAGCCAAAACATTCAACTCACCTCTTCTCTCCCTCAACGTTTTTCTCAGAATTTATGCTCTCATTCTCTCTCTCAATGTCGTTCTCATTACTCCCTCTCAACCTCTCGCAATCTGTGCACCCTAAATCCATCAATAATTCATCAAGACCCTATTCTAACATAAGAACCACATTTGAATTCCACATAAACCTAAGCTCCCTGATTCAAAATTTAGCTCTCCTCTCTCTACGTCTTGCATCACCGTACTCACTCTCAATGCATCACGCCGTCATTGTAAATTCATCGCCTCGCGGTGGCGTAGACCACTCTTGCTCGCGAACCTCACTCTCCCCGCTCTTCCATTGTTGTACTCGCTCTCAATAGAAATGATGCAGATCTCTCTCACTGAATACAAATCGAATACAATTTCACGCAAAGCCTAAGTTATTAATTATAATGTATAGGAAGAATAAATGGTATGGATCGAAACTCTTACTCTAATTCGGAGTTTAATCAGGTACACGTTGAATATTCACTTTCACCATTCCTCTGAATCTTCTTCTTCTTTGCGATTTCTAGATCGCTTCTTCAATCTCGTTGTTGTGCATGATGAAATTTGCAGTGGTGCAGTTGTCGTTCTTGTATATTCTTCTTCTTTCTACGTTGCTTCAACCGTTGTTGTTATTGCACAAATCACCAACTGATGTTGATGAAGAATAATGGAGCTCAAGGAGGTTTGACGCACGAAGATGAATATTAAACTGCGAAGAGTTTGTTATGGTGACGTGATGAGGTTGAAGATCCGCTTCTAAAGTTGAATCTGCAATGTTCTTGTTGATGCGAATTATCAATTGCGATTTGTGCAATTGTAAGCAGCATATAAATTACTAGTGAATTGACGCAGCTTATTAAAAGTGCAGAGGCAAAAACAGTTGAAGATTGAAGATGATGGAAGAAACTCTGTGTTAGCTCAGAAATCGACGCCCATATTAAGTTGGAAGTATTGGTTGGAAAGTTGAACTCTTGAAGAGGTGTAAAGGAGTTTTCGACTGGATCTTCATGATAGGTTTAAGTCGAAGGTGCTCACATAAGAAAAGAATACCTTTTGGACTTAGAAAATATTTCTAAGAGTTGAGAAGCTACCTTCGACTAAGAATGCTGATGATGTGGTGCAGCACGACACTTTTCATATGTTAATTGTTTTAGGAAGTTAACAGCAATTAGTTTTATTATTATAAATAGGAGTTCTAGAAATAAGATTAAATGTGTTGTGTTCACTTTGTACAAGTTACTCAAAATTTACTCAAAGTATCCGTGTGTAGAGAAAAGAGTCTTGCGAGAATGTACATGCTGTAAACACTATTTTCTTCTTTAATGCAATTTACTGTAACTTTTCATCAGAAGAATTTATCTTTTATTTTATTGCAAGTTACGTTTTAGCATCGTGTCTTACTTTTTCAGCCCTTCTTTTGATTTAATGTTTGTACGTTTCTTTTGAACTGTACTTTTAGATAAACTTTTCTTTGTGAACACTGTCAAAGTGTTTAGTCTTTAGAATTTTCTTTGAACCAATATTTAGCATATGTCCTAGGATCAATCTGATCGATCATGTGAGTCACCAAAGTTAGATTTGGAAGGTTAGCGGTTGTTTTCCAATTTTCATAGGAAACAAATTGGCACGCCCAATGGGACGGTGCTAAATTTTATAAAGATTTTGAAAATCTGTATTTATTAGTCTTTTATTTGTGAAAACTTTGTTGCATGTTATTGAGAAGTGGAAAAGTAGCCACTACAAACGAAGAGAGGCCAAGGAGAAGCTACACTAGGAAAATGGCGACAAATAATAATAAGCTAAACAATCCAAACCCTCGAGGGAGTGGTTTTAATCCTCAATCAAGTAACTCAAATATTCAGCCTAGTAACATTAACCCTCGAAACATGTCTTGGAACGAGGAAGTACCACCCCCAGTTCTTTTGACAGGAGAGCCAATATCGCCTTCTATTATGTCTGAGCCAATGCCATCAATGGTAGGTTCAGGATCGACAGATATAAGGGCTTACACTCAACCTGTTTTGGAGTACGTTGGGCCACAAACATCTAATCCCCAAACTCCACCAAGAGGAACTTCGACGTTTAGGCATTTCCCCCCTCCAGGGTTTTCACAATCATTACCAAGGAATCTACTGTATAGAATGCCAACGTCAGTAATGCAAGGCCTCCAAAATGCTCCCCCAGTATTCTCAGAGAATGTAATGTCTTCTCCATTACAAGGGTCAGGATCTGGAATAAATGTGGGCCGAAATAGTCAAAGTGTAATTATGGGATATTCGACTCAAGGCCCTAGTTTGACAAATACTTCAATATCATGTTTAAGACAGCAAATGGATGAGAGTAACCTACAAATGGTACAAACCTTGTCCCAAACAATTGGGGAAATTTTCCAGCCCTTGATCCAGAACGCTACCCAGACTAACCAACAATTAGCAGTGCAATTGACACGCTTGGAAAAATTTATGGGTGTACCAGCCCTTGTTCGAGGCACAACTGTTGTGGAAAACATTCCACGACGGAACCTAGGGAATGTACCTGAGGCGAATCTAGAAAATTAGGGGATAATCGAACCCCTTTGACTCGAACCTCCTAGAGTCGAACCACCTAGGAACCAAGTGCCAATTCTGGTAGAGATGGAACAAGAGGTAATTATGGTAAATTGAAACCAAGATGCTGACCATATTATACAACAGGTTCGACGTAACAACATAGTTGTCGATAATAACCTAGCAGCCATGGTCGAAAGGATAATGGCCCGAAATGGGGTAAATTTTGGTTTTACTAGGCCAAACTATATATCACCGATAGTAGATTACATTCTCCAATCAGAATTGCCTCTTAGGACGAAGGTACCAAAGTTTACCAAATTTTTAGGAGATACTACTGAATCTACTATCGAACACGTAGCCCGGTATATGATTGAGGCTAGAGAGATTGCAAATGGCGAAAGTCTTAGGATAAAATATTTTCTAAGTTCTCTCACTAAAATTCTTTTACTTGGTTTACAACCCTACCTCCTAACTCAATCTGTAATTGGACACAGTTGGAATGTTTATTTGCATGAACAATTCTACGTGGGACAAACCAAGATTAGTTTGAAGGAATTGGCTAGCATAAAACAAAAGTTTATTGAGCCAATAGATGATTACCTAAATAGGTGTTTCACCCAAGTGCCAGAACATGAGTTGATCGAAATGGCCGTTGGTGGCCTGGATTACTCTATTAGAAAGAAGTTAGATACCCAGTATCTGAGAGATATAGTCCAACTAGCTGATAGGGTTCGACAGTTAGAATGTCTGAAAGACAAAAAGGCTAAGTTTAATAAGAGTAAAAAGCTAGCCTATGTTGAATATGATAAGAATGTCGAAGGTTTACATGATGAGCCGTTGTATTCTGACAAAAATGAGATAGATGTTGCTGAATTAAAGCAGGGTCCTCTATATGCTTGTAAAATGTTAGCTCCTTCGAATGGGAAAAGTTTTGTTGAATCTAAAAAGAATGACAAGTTTCCAAAGAAAACATATACTTTTGATATCACTAAATGTGACAAAATATTTGATTTGTTAGTTAAAGATGGACAAATGATAGTTCCTGCTGGTGCTAAAATGCCACATTTAGAATAAAGAAAAAAGAGAGGATTTTGTAAGTACCATAATTTTTTGGGTCATAAAACTTCCCAGTGTTTTCTTTTCAGGGATTTGGTCCAAAATGCTATCCAGGAGGGTAGGATGAAGTTCGGAGAAAAGAGCAACAGTCAAATGAAAATTGATTCTGACCCGTTGTAAATTATGGATGCCCATTATGCTGAGCCCACAGAAGTACATTTGGTTGAAGCTGCTGATGACTTCGACTGTTCAATTAATATGGTGGAAATTACTAAAGATTTCGCCAATGATGCTGTTTTAGCCAGGGTTACTGTAGGCCTTGGCATCAATGCCATGGAAGAACTCATGAGTGAGGCCGCTAATGGCTTCGACAAAGTTACTGATCGGTTGGATGATGGGATCACTGAAGATTTCAGCTTGATGTTGGTTACCAAAGAGATCGCAGATAGTCTCGTTAAGATGGATAGGGTTGCTGAAGGCCTTGATGTGGACTTCTACAATCTGAATCTTAGTGTTGATGTCGACATGGACATAAATATGGTCGAGATTACACAACATAATACCATGGAGGTCGATGAAGAAAGCTGTCAGGAAGAGCACAACAAAGTGGCGTATCCAAAACAGGAAGAGACCATTATTGAATTCTTTCATCGCTACCAAAAGAAGGGATCAGGTGTCACGCTATGCTCTAGATGCATCACAATCTTTGATCAAAAGGCTGCTCGGAATCTTGAAGGGGTACAAAAGACTAAGCATAATGGGAGAAGGCCAACCATAGCCCTCAAAGTTTTGACCCAAGAAGGTCTGAGTCGAAGGCTAGAGCACCAGGAGCGAGGCTTGCTACCTTCAAGCCATCTGCTGAACTTTCTAACAGAAAATGGGTCAAACTAAATGAGGATAGGCAGAAAGGTCAGCAGAAATGGAAAAACTTCGACGTCAACAGGGGCTCTTCGATCACCTATCACAAGGAGTTTCAATCCTCCAAAGCTGCTCACGTTTTTGAGAACTATAAAGGGAAGAATCTGATGTCGCGATCTCAATGGAGGAAAGAACAACGTAGAAGGAAGGCTCTCAGGGAGGCTCAGTCGAAGGACCAAGGAGAGTTCAATACCAATGTCCCTACTGATAATAACAGAGGGAATCAAATGAAGATTGCTAAAAAAATGCCTGTGGGGCGGAAATTGTTTCCCTCTCAAGAGGACAAACATAAAAAGACTGTCGATGATGCTAAAGAAATGACAGACAACTTCGACTCTGAGTCTGATGCTTATTTGGACATCCTAGTCAATATGGTGTCTGTAATGCCTAGGGACTTCTACCAAATTACAGAGGTAAACAATTTGGATGCTTACACTGAAGCGGAGATGGCAGCACACAAGCCTGTGTGCTACTATATCATGAATAATGGGTGCACTGAAGAACATAACGCCTTTTTTCAAGCGACCTACAGAGGGGATGAAAGGTCACTTGAAGCCTCTTTACATCACTGGGAAGGTGGAGAATGTACCAGTGAACAAGATACTGGTGGATTGTAGCGCAACAGTAAATCTGATGCCGCATTTCTTACTAAACAAGATTAGAAAGTATGACACTGATACTAAGCCACATAATATGGTTCTTTTGAATTACGAAGGGAAAGTTGGCTCTACATTGGGTGTGATACAAGTTGACTTAATAGTTGGCACAATCACTAGGCCTACTGTCTTCATGGTAGTGGAAACACAAGCCAACTATAATCTGCTCTTAGGACGTGAGTGGATACATGGCATAGGTGCAGTGTCATCTTCGATGCATCAACGAATCACCATCTGGAGGCCAGATGGCATAGTAGAGAACATTAAAGCTGATCAGGGGTATTTTAAGGCACCCATAAATCATGTCGACAAGAGACAGTTCAACAAGCACCTGGCTCATATTGCCCCATGTGGCCCAGCAGATTTTGAGTTTGTCCCAAATGATGAAACATTTTGCTCATTGTACTTACATCTCGGTGATGGTTTTAGGTGGGATAAGGAGGTTCCATGATAAAGGCTCCCATACCTTGGCAAGCCTGCATTAAACCTCACAAGGTGGGGAAGTGAATTTAGTGACAATGACTGAGTTTGAAGCATTGAGAAGAATTTCGGCCTACGTGGCTGAAACCAAATTACAGACGATTTTGGAAGCTGCTAATGAATATATGGCCGTCAAGGGCAATTCTGATTTCCACCAAGAAGGTCCTGGTAAGGAATTTGACCCAGAGTCACCTGATAAGGTTCAGGGTGTAGAGCAGAGCCAGAGGCTTGATTCCATGTATGATGATGAGCCTTTTGGGTTTAAAAAGGATTCGCTGGCGAATGACATTAAGATGCTAGCACAAGACCCATTAAAAGAAATCGACCTAGGAGAAGGGGTAACTAGAAGGCCAACATATGTTAGTGCCAATCTTGACCCACAAATTAAGGTCGAAGTCATCCAGTTGCTGCAGGAGTTTAAAGATTATTTCGCCTGGGACTATGATGAGATGCCTGGTTTGAGTAGAGAGATGGTCGAACATAAGTTGCCAATCAAGCCTGGGAAGAAGCCAGTCAAACAGAATCCAGGACGATTTTCCCCAAAAATTCTCTCAAAGATAAAGGAGGAAGTCAAAAGACTCCTTCGATGCAAGTTCATCCGTCTTGCCAGGTATGTCGAGTGGTCGGCTAACATTGTACTTGTCATTAAAAAGAATGGTTCTTTAAGATTTTGCATAGACTTTAGAGATCTAAATTAATCAACTCCAAAGGATGAGTATTCTATGTATGTGGCAGAAATACTAGTCGATTCTGCCGCAAGACATGAGTATCTTAGTATGTTAGATGGGTACTCTGGTTATAACCAAATATTCATTGCTGAAGATGATGTCCCCAAAACAATTTTTCGATGTCCTGGAGCCTTAGGCACCTACAAATGGGTAGTGATCTCAAAAATGACGGGGTAACATATCAACGAGCAATAAACTCAATCTTCCATAATTATATAGATACTTTCATGCAAATATATATTGATGATATTGTGGTTAAGTCTGTTTCAGGGAAGAGTCACTTGGGTCATCTGTCATACCTCAAATTTTTCCTACCTATATACCTTCACCTGTACATCTATCCATTGACAATTATTTAGAAAATCCAAAAAATATATGTTGCTTCTACTTATTGTTCAAATTCAGAGTTAAATGATGTTGAACCTAATTTTCAATAGTCAGACAAGTTTTTTTTCATGATCATGGCACAAGTGGTGTGTGCTTAAGGTTTCAATCAGGGTTTTGTGCCTAAATCATCTGTATGTGGTTTAGGTTGTCAGGCTGTTTCAAATCCTTTATGCTTCATGGTGTTGCACCCCAAAATTTGCCTAACCTATTTATTTACCTAGCTTATGTTTCATCGCATTTCATACTACATCAGCATTCTGCATAGCATTGGTGCTCGAGGTAGGGGGTCAAGGTTCCCGTGGCTCAGGTTTCATTCCCGTGCAAGCAACTGAGCAGCGAGCAGAAGAAACGACATTTATTTGGCCAAGCGGTCGAGCAGCCGATTTTATTTTGCAGGTTATGCTCAGATCAGAAGACAACATTCAATCTATATCCAGCATTATCACAGTCACAGTATTCAAGAGCAAGTGTCAAAAGCTTAGCAGAGCTCAAAACGGCGAAAAACAGGCAAACGGGCAGGTTTCCCTCCAAAAGGCACCAAATTCAAATTTTTGAAGGTGTTAATCGGTTAACACATATGGTTAACTGATTAACCATTGGAAAATCAGCTCATATTTGAAATTTCAACAGTGTTAACCGATTAATGTATATGGTTAACCGGTTAACCATAGCAGATTTTGCCCTGTACGTGATCTTGCAAACCAATTGCACTTGGGGTTCGAATTTGATCACCTTGAAACTCATTTTTTACCAAAAGAAGGATCTAAAATGTTCTTGAAAGTTGGCTATTTCAATTTTCCCTCCAAATTCCCATGCCTAGCTCCAAACCAACTTTCCAATCCAAAGTCCAAACCCCACATTTGGGATCCAAACCTAGATCATATTTAAGTGATTTACTCCAAACCAAAAGGAGCAAATTCTCATTTCTCACATTCATTTTTCAGAATCCGTCTCCAAATTCTCTCAAATTCTCTCAACTTCTCCATTTCCAAAACCCACACTCAAAGCTCTTTTTCATTAGGATTCATTGATTTTTCATTGAAATCAATGGATGCTTTAGCATAAACCTTCATCCATCCTCATCTTTGGATCAATTTTCATCATCCATTTTTGTGCAAATTGAGATCTGATATTGGAGCTTGAGTTGGAAGTGATTATTAGAACCGTTTCGACTCGAATTTGGCGGATCTTCGTTCGTACAACTACAATTGGCTTGGATCTCGAATTTTTCCGGATTTCTAGCGTTTGAACTACTCGATTACAGCAAGATCAACACTAATCGGAGCAAATCTCCGCTTCGAAGGTTGGAGATTTTAGATCCATAACATTTTTGAGCTTATTTGCATTTCCATGATGATTTTCATATTCGATTGAATTTTGTGATTTCGATCCGTGTGAATTGCGATTGTGTTGTGTAGACATGTTTGCATGTCTATTGGTTTTCTGTTTGCAGGTGTAATTTCGTGCTTATTTGATAAGCTGATCTGTTGGATCACTTGATTAAGTGATTTTGTGCATTAAGTGCTTTTTCTGTTGTTGTTTTTCACTTCTGGTGCAGTGTTAATCGGTTAACCTATATGGTTAACCGATTAACCAATTCAAACTTTCAAATTTTTCTAAACGTTAACAGTGTTAATCAGTTAACGCATAGGGTTAACCGATTAACCTGTCCAAAACTTCAGATTTTTCAAACATTTTAAGGTGTTAACCGATTAACACTGTTCCAGAATGCCATGTTTGCTTTTTTGTTTGCATTTTCGCGTACCGGTTCAACTCGAATCGTCATAGATCAGTGTGATGCATTAGAATTGAATTGTTTTGGCTGTTTGCCACGGTTTGTGGTTGATTAATCATGATGTTATTGACTTGTATGATCATGTTTCAATTGTTTGCATGCTTGTGTATGTGGTTCGAATTGAGTTTTCGTTTGCATGTTCGTTTTCTTTCATCTCTTGTTATTCCCACATGTTTACATCATTCTTGCATCGCTATTGAGGTCGAGACGCGCTTGTGGAGGCTGCTGCCCCACACATTTTTCCTCCCTCCCACCATTCTAATTGCGCATTTTTCGTGTTTGCATTTCTCTACTTGTGATTGATTCTTCCTTTGTTCTTCTTGTGCTTTCTTGCCGTGATCCCCATAAGATTCCTAGTCCTCTGCTTAGGACGGGAGTAGGAGAGACATTAGGCGTTCAATCCAAGTATGCTAACATTAGGATAGATGTTTCCCCCTTTCATCCGAACATTAGGATCACTTTGCATGATAATGTTAGGGCCGAGTATCCCTTAGACCTTCCGTGCGTTGTTGAAGCGGTAAAGCAGCAAGCAAAAATATTATTTTCGGAAGAATTTCCTCCGGGATTTATCGTCTCCACAGGGATCAGTGTGAGGGAAAGAATGCCATTCGACAATCTCTACGTCTCTAAGCTTGGGTTTGAATGGTTTGGAATAAAAATTCAAAGGAAAAACATAAAACAAGAAAATAAGTACATTCTTAAGAAATGAGAAAACTCGTCAGGAGTTGTATTTCGTTCTACCCATCATGTACTAAAAAATATATGGATCAAATGCACGCAACCTAATTCACTCGTCAATATCATCACGTATCGCTCACAACAAAGTTTATCTCTAACACAAAGTCGAGAGATCAACCGTATCGTCTCATTGTTGATCTCTCACACAAATCGACAACACGGAGCATTAAGAATCGATACCCACGTGAATATTAGTCCTAAATCTATCTCTAGCATTTAGAATCTAATAGATGTTCATCTTAGATCGAGTTTGAACCGTATATCTCTATAGCAATCCAAACCCATTAAGTAAAAAATCAAGATAAGCATCGATAAAGAGTTGTAAAAGAGATTTTATACAAAGATCCATAAATATACATACAATCAAGATAAACTTACATACAAAACCCCAACAAATGAAAAATACATAGAGAGGAAGGAAGAAGAACACAAATCTCACGGTTTGTCAACTCCGATTGAAGTGGATTCGACTCCGGATCGTCAAGATGCACCCTCCAATGTTGTTTCTAAGCTAAATCTACTCAAGAATGTGTTTGATGAAGTTGGGGTAAAAAGTTCCCAAACAACATGCCCTAAAAAATGCTGAAAAGTCACTTAAATAGACAAAAAAAGGTCCCAGTATTCGCCTGGCGAAGTCCCGTTCTCCTGGCGAACATATACAACTTTTGCTTCTGTAAAAACAGTGTTTTTCACGCGTTTTTGAACTTTCGGTTCGCCTGGCGAACATTCGCCTGGCGAACTTTGGCGAACATGACAGCAAACCAACTTGTTTCGACCATAACTTTTTAACCGTAACTCCGTTTTTCGCCCGGTTCGAAGCGTTGGAAAGCTTATTCAATGCTCTATCTAACAATGCTCCAACATCAATGCTTTATTACCTACAAAAATGAACGAAATTCAATTAAACTCAATGATATTTAAAGGAAAACATAATATATACACTATAACGTAAAGTAAACGCATTTATAAACAAAGCGGGGTTTATTCGAACGATTTTAACATAAAGTAACGTTAAGTGCAACAAAAATTATATACAAAAATAGGTAAAATTTGCACTTAACAACTCTCCCCAACTTACCTAATTGTTTGTCCTCAAACAAAGTCGACAACTAAAGGAACAAAAGCGAAATCCAAGAAATCACGTAACAACAAGTTTTGACAAACGGAAAACAAATGCAATGGTTCAATCAAAAATTGATACACGCAAAGTGAATACTTACCACTAAACTTCAACGATAACATAATCACGAAACAAATGCTAAATACAAAAGTCATGCCAAACATTCTAAAACAACACAAGCTCAAACGTGAATCACACCTAGCAAAAACAATCATCGGTAGATGAAAAACATAAAATGAGGGCTTTTTTTCACTCACACAATAATCTTGCAAACAAAAGATTAAATTATGCAATCATCCAAAAATTATGTTGAAAACACAAAAGCAAGAATCAAAAGGACTTTCAGGGTTGTAATGTGGTCGGGTGAACAAACAAGGGATAATTCCTAAAGCTAATCGAAACAAAAACTTGCCTAAACCTAAGGGAGTGATAAACTCACAAAGTTTCAAACACCAAAATTCCAATCAAACTTCTTCCAAAATCCCAAGTGTTATACCAAACACATAGAACTTATTAGCACAACATTATTCTACTCTTTTTGTTTATCTTTTTCTAAGCTTTTTCAATTTTTCTTTTCTTTTTCATATCTTTCTCATTTTTCTTTTCTTTTCTATTTTTCAACCTCATAGCAATCAACAACACAAGTGAACGATCATCATCTCCCCAACTTGAATTCAACCACATCATCATGTGAATACTCCCTACTTTCTAAGGCAAAGTAAAAATTCATACAACAACACAAAGTTGAGGGCTCAAGAAAAAACAACAATCAAGATCCACACAAAAAATGAATTTGATACTCATAGACAAGAATAAAACTCAAACAACATGGATAATGACCAAAGGCTCAAAGGGGTTACAAATGATCACACACTCACAAGGTGAATTGACTATTTGGCTAGGTAGTTGTGCTCAAAATGAAACAAGTGCCTTAATCCTTTTCATGCTTTCATATAATCAACACAAACAAAAGATTAAGCATAATAAAATCCAGTTAAAACAAGAATATTGGTACTCCGAGCATATATGAACAACGAAAGGCTTCCTCACAAAAAGGTGGGAACTAAAGTGATTCACAAAATGAACAAGTATACAAAAGAATGAATGGCATGGAAATTGTAAAAAGTCTAAGTATCATGAATATGCTAAAGCCTAGAAAGCGATAAACACATACCTTGAATGTGTACAAAACTTAAAACACTATCATTACCACGCATTCGCAAGTTGAAACACTCAAACTTGGAAAATCACCTCAAATACCTCAAGCTACCAAACAAAAATTTGAGTCCAAACAACAATAAAATACCGGGTGAAAATGGATTAAACAAGTTGTAAAGTGAAGATTTGAGAATTTTACGAATAATCCGAGAACAACTTGTTTAATGAATGTTCACCACACTACCTAAGCTAGAAGGAAAAAGTAATAATGAAACAAAAATGGAAAAAACATGCTTGTTTTACGTCGTAAGCTCGACGCCTTTATTGTGCTTAGCTAGTAACTTCCTTCCTTCATGTCATGTGATGTCTCACCGCACAAACCAAAAGCAAGTGTCCTAACCAACCACTTGAACAAATGTTACGAGAACAAAATATATACAACACTTAAACAAACATAATAGAAGACAAAAGCAAAACAAGTATCTATACAAGCATATATATATATATATATATATATATATATATATATATATATATATATATATATATATATATATATATATATATATATATATATATATATATATATATATATATATATATATATATATATATATATATATATATATATATATATATATATATATATATATATACAATTATGTGCAAAGCTTATAAATATAGAAACTATCACAATGCAACTCAATATCAAAACCAATCCCCGGCAGCGGCGCCATTTTGTTGAAGCGGTAAAGCAGCAAGCAAAAGTATTATTTTCGGAAGAATTTCCTCTGGGATTTATCGTCTCCACAGGGATCAGTGTGAGGGAAAGAATGCCATTCGACAATCTCTACGTCTCTAAGCTTGGGTTTGAATGGTTTGGAATAAAAATTCAAAAGGAAAAACATAAAACAAGAAAATAAGTACATTCTTAAGAAATGAGAAAACTCGCCAGGAGTTGTATTTCGTTCTACCCATCATGTACTAAAAAATATATGGATCAAATGCACGCAACCTAATTCACTCGTCAATATCATCACGTATCGCTCACAACAGAGTTTATCTCTAACACAAAGTCGAGAGATCAACCGTATCGTCTCATTGTTGATCTCTCACACAAATCGACAACACGGAGCATTAAGAATCGATACCCACGTGAATATTAGTCCTAAATCTATCTCTAGCATTTAGAATCTAATAGATGTTCATCTTAGATCGAGTTTGAACCGTATATCTCTATAGCAATCCAAACCCATTAAGTAAAAAATCAAGATAAGCATCGATAAAGAGTTGTAAAAGAGATTTTATACAAAGATCCATAAATATACATACAATCAAGATAAACTTACATACAAAACCCCAACAAATGAAAAATACATAGAGAGGAAGGAAGAAGAACACAAATCTCACGGTTTGTCAACTCCGATTGAAGTGGATTCGACTCCGGATCGTCAAGATGCACCCTCCAATGTTGTTTCTAAGCTAAATCTACTCAAGAATGTGTTTAATGAAGTTGGGGTAAAAAGTTCCCAAACAACATGCCCTAAAAAATGCTGAAAAGTCACTTAAATAGACAAAAAAAGGTCCCAGTATTCGCCTGGCGAAGTCCCGTTCGCCTGGCGAACATATACAACTTTTGCTTCTGTAAAACAGTGTTTTTCACGCGTTTTTGAACTTTCGGTTCGCCTGGCGAACTTTGGCGAACATGACAGCAAACCAACTTGTTTCGACCATAACTTTTTAACCGTAACTCCGTTTTTCGCCCGGTTCGAAGTGTTGGAAAGCTTATTCAATACTCTATCTAACAATGCTCCAACATCAATGCTTTATTACCTACAAAAATGAACGAAATTCAATTAAACTCAATGATATTTACAGGAAAACATAATATATACACTATAACGTAAAGTAAACGCATTTATAAACAAAGCGGGGTTTATTCGAACGATTTTAACATAAAGTAACGTTAAGTGCAACAAAACTTATATACAAAAATAGGTAAAATTTGCACTTAACATGCGTCTTCTCTTCTCATCTTCATACTATCTTAATGCACTTAATAAAGATAATGGATATTGTGCCATGAGCCTTATACTCAGGAAATGGTGATTGAAGGGCTTCTCCTTAATTACCTAGAGTGTTTAGTAAACGTCCTTAGGACGATATGCGACGCATTCGATCCTAGGTTCTAGACTTTAGTACAACATACATTATAAACACTCAAATTCAAAACACTTCTTCTCTAAAAAACACAAAACAAATTCAAACCTTTTTCCTTCGGGATTAATCGAAAACTTCTTTTTTAGAAAAGAATGTTGTTAAACTTCGGTTCTACCACAAATAGGCTTTCTTCTTAACTGTTGGAACGGATGTTTAACCCTACTCGGATAAAACACTTAATCAACATGTGATTTCGTGTCCGCTGAACTACGTTCCCTCTAATCTTTCATACCAGATGAAAGTACGTAGGCATAAGATGCGATATCTTGGCGAGCAACCTTCCCCCTTCTCTCTCGTAGTTAGCCGAACTACGTGGACTCTGACTTTCCCATTGCACGAGGGAGTATGTAGGCACAAAGCTGCGACCTTTAGCGTAGATAGATTAACAACCCTTTTAGATAATAAACAAGCGTGGATCCCGTTGAGTACAACGGACGCGATGGGTGCTAATACCTTCCCCTTGCGTAACCGACTCCCGAACCCAGGACTTGGTTGCGATGACCTTGTCTTTCCCTTTTCGTCAGGTTTTTTTCCGATCGTTTCCTTTCCCTCTCTTTGGGATAAATAACGAAAAGTGACGACTCTTTTGTTTTCCGCCGGGTGTTTTTCGCAGTTGCGACAACTGGCGACTCTGCTGGGGACTCTGGTTCCCTATGCGAGTCGATCCTAGTGCTTGTTTGGTTATCTTTTTGGGTTTTGTGCTTGCGTGTTGTACTTTATTTACTTCCACACTTTTACTTTCCCACATTTTATTTTCAGCATTATTATTATTGTGCTGTTGTGTGAGAGGGAAGTTCTGATGAGTGAAAAGCCAGACCCAGGCTTGAGAGCAAACATAGCATTAGAGTGGAGATTAGTGGAGGACCTGTTTGCTTATAAAACACCAGTTCCCATGAAATTCACACTCAGACAAGATCCTCTTTGATGATTTCTTTTCTGGTCCTTAGGATTGGAATTGATTTTGGATCTGAGGATTGTCGACTTTGGGAACTGATCATTTGTGACTCAGCTAAGTGAGGCCTCTTCAGGGGGTAATGATGCCAAACCAGAAATGGTGAACGTATCATCATTTCTTGAAAGTCTGTGACGCTGAGGAACGCATAGGATTTTGTACCTTTATCAGTGGATTAGGTCCATGCCTGTGAGTGGGACTGGGGTTATGCAGGAAACCTTTACCTTCAGACTACCCGGTTTTCTCTACAGTTTGAATCTGATGTGTTGGTATCAGTTGGTTCTTATCAGAGCAGTGCTATATTCTTGTTGAAGCCGAATCTTGGTCCTTCTCACTCAACAACACAACAGTCTTGATCTCCTGCCTGCATCCTTAGCATTTGCATCCTTGCATTTTCATGTTGCATTTCATTGACGTGTGTCTGTGTTGCAGGTGCGTATCTCTCCCCGATTCTAGTGATCTTGTTCTGTATTTCTGATATGGAGACTTTGAAGAGGACAATAGCATACAGGTTTCCCACTCCATACATTGGTCCCATACTGAAGTCGATTGCCCTCGCTGATGGTTCAGTAACAGAAGACTTTAGGAAATCATATGGGAGGTTGTTGAAATTTTTTTGCAAACCTACCACACACGAGATCAGTGGCTTGTATACTTTGCTACAGTTCTATGATGCTCCGTTGAGATGCTTTGTGTTTCCAGATTATGTTCTAGCACCCACTCTAGAAGAATACTCAGACTTGCTAGGCATTCCCATCAAGGATCAAATGCCTTACCATCATGTTGACACTAAGCCTAATCTGGCCAATCTTGTTGCTGCTTTACACTTGGATGAGTCTGAGTTGAAAGGAGGAGTGATTCAAAGGAATGGGATGTATGGTTTTCCCCTATCTTTCCTAGCGGAGAAGGCTCAGAAGTTTGCCAAGGAGGACTGTTGGATCGTGTTCAACGCCATTTTAGCTCTTTGCATATATGGTACCATACTATTTCCTAAGTTGCCCGACTTCGTGGATGTAGACGTTTTCCATATTCTCGCCTCAGGGAATCCAGTACCTACTCTTCTTGGAGACGTTTACCACTCTATCCATTATAAGAACGAAAACTAGAGAGGGAAGATTGTGTCTTGTTATGTTCCCTTGCTATACAAATGGTTTGCCAACCACATGCCTAAAGCATGTCCCTTTGTCTCTTCTGTGGGCACTTTAGATTGGTCTGAGCGTCTAATGGGTTTAACCGCAGAGAATATCATTTGGCTCGATAAGGGTATGTTGGGTACAAAACCCGTCTACAGTTGCAGTGGTTTTCCCAATGTTCCTATGATCGGGAGAAAAGGGTGTGTCAATTACAACCCGTCATTGTTGATCAGGAAGTTCGGTTATGCATTGAAGGAGGCTCCCAAAGAAGACGAGATATAGGAATCTCTGTATCTCACCGGGCTGTTGGATGGTGATGCATTGGTTAAGCTTGAGCATGCTTGGAAAAATCTTCACATGAAAGGTAAAGCAATGTTGGGGAAGAGAAATAACAAAGCCTTTGATCCATACCTGGTTTGGATTCGTGAGCGGGCCACAAAGTTTCTAATGCCTTATCCTGCTGCTAGACCATTATATCCTCCTGTGGTCGAGAAGCCCACTACAGTCGACTTTCAGAAATACAACCAGGTGCTGCGAGAAAAGGAAGAGTTGAGGAAGGCCAACGAAGAGC
This sequence comes from Lathyrus sativus, assembly GCA_963859935.3. Classification (NCBI taxonomy): domain Eukaryota; kingdom Viridiplantae; phylum Streptophyta; class Magnoliopsida; order Fabales; family Fabaceae; genus Lathyrus; species Lathyrus sativus. The sequence continues at coordinate 604,961,678 of OZ012739.1, forward strand.
TAGAGAAAGAAATTGCTCAACTCCGAAGCAAGAAGAGTGAAGCCATGTACTCCTGCAAGAAGCAAACCGAGTTGATAAACCATTTGGGTGCCAACCTAACCAAAGAGACCGATGCTCGAGAGCGTCTGGGGTTAGACTTCAAGGCTGTTAATAGTGTTCTCGCCACCAAGAAGCAAGACTTGGACATGGCATATCTGAAGATCTCTAAATTTGAGGCATTGTGGAACACTACTCTAACCAATCACAAGGAGCGAGAAGAGAAGCTAAAGCAGCAGATCACCAAACTGACGATTCAGCTCGAGGCCAAGAGCAAGAAGATTGAAGCTGAAGCATCACTCAGGTGTAACGCTGAGTGCAAGTTGAAAGAAGCTATGGCAAACCTGAAGGAGTGCAAACTGAGGGATGATTCCAAGAGACGCAAGTTGGAAGATTGCTTCGGAGAGGGAGCTTGGGAAGACTTTGTTGAAGATATCCAGAGCACCGGCAGAAATGCAAGAGTTTAGAGAGAGGATGTCCCAGTTCATGGACATCATGCAGGTGGTTTCCAGTAGGCAAGAGCAACTCAGAACCCTCGTGCATCCCTTGATTGCACGCGTTGACACCAATGGGGTTTTGCACGGAGGTGAAACTACCAACCCTCCTCATGTGGAGACTCCTCAGGCTGACAATTCTGGACCAACTGTGATCATTCCCAACGCTGGAGGCAATGGGAACGCTGGATTAGGTACTGGCAATGCTGAGGATGGTAATGGTAACATTGGAGCTATTATTGGTAATATCGACGCTAATGGTAACAACGCCGAAGTTAATGCTGGTAACACTGGAAATGGAAACTTCCATGGACCTGAAGTTGTGGGAATTGTCCATGGAAATGTTCATCAACCCTGGAACGAGGATCGTCAAGCTGACGTATTCTCAATGAGAGGTGATGAGGCTGAGCTACCTTCTGAGGCTCGCCAGAGATTCAAAGCACTTGAGGATAAGATGAAGAGTCTTGAGAATCTGAATTCTATGGGGCTCGATATGGCCAACTTGGGGCTAATTCTTGATCTCAAGGTACCACCGAAGTTCAAGGTCCCCGACTTTGATAAATACAAGGGCACCACCTGTCCTCATGTCCACTTGAGATCTTATTACAGGAAGATGTCAGCATACTCCGACGACGAGAAGCTACTGATGCACTTCTTTCAAGATAGTCTGTCAGGACCTTCACTTGAATGGTACATGGGCTTGGAGCATGTGAGTGTGCGTAGCTGGAAGGATCTTGCAGAAGCGTTCGTTAGACATTACCAGTATAATAGTGACCTGGCGTCCAACTGGGTCCAGCTGCAAAATCTGTCACAGAAGAGTGGGGAGTGCTTTAAGGAATACGTGCAGCACTAGCGTGAATTGGCAGTCAGGGTACAGCCGCCGATGGTTGAACATGAACTGGTAGATATGTTTGTGGCTACCTTGCCGGGAGTTTATTATGAAAAGCTAATCAGCAGCATGTCAGGGAGCTTCTCTGACCTAATCATCATTGGCGAGCAAGTTGAGAACGAGATTAAGCTTGGTAAGATCCATGCCGGTGAGAATTCCTCAGTTGGAGGGAAGAAAGTGTTTGGAGGAAAGAAGAGAGAGGGTGAAGCCAACTCTGTATCTGGTCCCCGAAGGAACAGAAAGCCGACACAGAACCATCAGCAACAAAGGGTCGCTAGTATTACTATCCCTACAGTTCCACAGCAGCAGCAGCAACCACAGAATCAAAATCAGCAGGGGTATAGGAAGTATCCAGTCCGACGTGCCGAATGTCATTCAGAACCCAATGCCTAACCACGGACAGGCTGGAGTTAACGCAACTATCAAAGATGAGGACTTGAATTTAGTGAAGATGGTCGATGATCTAAAGACACCACTGAGTTTTGTCAAAGCCAAGTTGTTGAAAAAGGGTGTATTCCCAGGTTGCAGGGAGTTCTGTATTGAGTGTGCAAGCCTTCTGGACAGTTGTGATCAGTTGAAGACCGATATTCAGAGTCTGATCGACGAAGGGGTCCTACAATTTGATCGGAAGGTTGAGAACAAGTCCGGGGAAGTGCTGACCAAGCAGAATGATGAAATTGCTACAATCACCATCCCATATAAGACCGTCACCATTTCTGCTCCCAGGCCACCCACGATTACTATAACTAAAGCTGGCCCCATACCGTTTGAAAGTACCAATGTTGTCCCATGGAATTATGGAGCAGAGGTTTACTGCAACGGACAGAAGATGGACTTGAAATACCCACCGGTAGGGTCTGTGGATAACTTAGTTAGATCAGGGAGAATCACCCGCAGTAGGAGGGTGTTCTCGCCACCTGAAGTCAACGCCGACTGGGTGGATAAGGGTAAAGACAAAGCAGTCGTTGAAGAAACCTCTCGGAGGTAGAAAAAGACTTGCTAGTAAAGGATGCTAAAGAGTTCATGAGATTAATCAAGAAGAGTGACTATAAGATAGTTGACCACCTACAGCAGACGCCCTCAAAGATTTCTATACTGAACTTGTTGCTTTGCTCCGAGGCACATCGCAACGCCTTGTTGAAGATCTTGAACGCAACATATGTACCTCAAGAAATTTCTGTCAACCAGCTCGAGGGGTGGTTGCACATGTCAATGCTGGCAATGGTTTGGGCTTCACTGGTCGTGACTTGACGCCTAAGGGCAGAAACCATAACAATGCGTTGCACATATCGCTAAAATGTCGGGGAATTGTTATGTCGCACGTGCTTGTGGATATCGGGTCTTCCTTAAATGTATTGCCAAAGAAAGCGCTTATGAAGTTGGACACTCGTGGGTTGTTGTGTACACCCAGTGATCTAGTGGTGAGGGCCTTTGATGGGACCAAGCGGTCCGTGTAACGTTGCCCATTCAGGTGGGACTAGACTTCGATGCAGTATTTTATATCATGGATATCCAGCCCGCCTACAACTGCTTGCTAGGCCGACCCTGGATCCATTCAGCGGGAGCTGTGACCTCTACGCTGCATCAGAAATTGAAGTACGCTGTGGGTGGCAGCATCGTTACGGTCTGCGGGGAAGAAGACATTATGGTGAGCCATCTGTCATCTTAAGTATGTAGAAGTGGATGGTGAGATTCACGAGACGTTGTGCCAAGCATTCGAAACTGTCAAAGTTAAGGATTCGGTTCCTACCTCAAGCAAAGCACCTGCAGTGGCTCTCTCTTCTTTCAAAGAGGCTCAAGCGGTGGTACATACAGGTTCAGCTCAAGGCTGGGGGCAGGTGTTGAACATCCCCAACAAACAAGATAAGTTTGGCTTGGGGTATCATCCTTCTTCTGCTTCATCCTCTCAGAATGCGCCGTATTACAAGGGGCCGATTCAGTTCACTAAGGGTGGATTCATATTCGAACAGGTCAATGCTGTGTCCGACGAGGAAGGAGACAGTGATTGTGATATTGATGCATGGATCCAGCCGTGCAAACCAGGGCAGAGCCTCCGCAATTGGTCCATCCAGGATTTCACCCAAGTGACCAGTAAAGAGTAATGATTTGCTTTTTCCAATTATTGTACAACCTTATGTCCTACCCGAGGCATAAAGGTTTTATTGTCAGGGCCTTGCTTGCTTATACATGTGCATTTTATCAATAATCAAAGGGCGTTTTCTTTGCATTCAAATTTTGCGATCTCTGTTATTCTTGTTTTGTGTTATTTTAAACAATAAAATGGCGAAGTGGTTTGTGCTGCCTTGCACATTGTTTTTATGATTAACCATTTTCACTGCAGGAATCACACTACAGATGAAATCGATCCAGAACCTTCCATGACTTGCCTCGACTTTGATTGCCCGATATATCAAGCTGAAGAAGAGATTGATGAGGATGAAGACCTTCCGGAAGAGTTGGTTTGGCTTTTGAAACAAGAAGATGAGATCATTCTGCCTCATGAGGAAGTTATCGAGATTGTTAATCTGGGGTCTGAAGAAGTGGTCAGAAATGTCAGAGTAGGGGCTGCGTTACATAGTAACATCAAGCAAAGGCTGATCGAGATGCTTCGAGAGTATAGTGATATCTTTGCTTGGTCTTATGAAGATATTCCCGGACTTGACACTGACATAGTGGTTCATCACTTGCCATTGCGTGAAGATTGTCCTCTAGTTAAGCAGAAGCTTAGAAGGACACGACCAGACATGGCCGTTAAAATCAAAGAAGAGGTCCAAAAGCAGTTGGATGCCAGATTCTTGGCCGTGACTACTTACCCTCCGTGGGTCGCCAACATAGTACCTGTACCGAAGAAGGACGGTAAGGTACGGATGTGTGTGGATTATCGGGATTTGAATAAGGCGAGCCCTAAAGACGATTTCCCGCTCCCTCATATTGACATATTGGTCGACAATACTGCTCAATTTTCTGTATTTTCATTCATGGATGGCTTCTCCGGCTATAACCAGATTAAGATGGCGCCGGAAGACATGGAGAAAACTACATTCATTACACCATAGGGGGCGTTCTGCTATAAAGTAATGCCTTTTGGGTTGAAAAACGCAGGGGCAACTTACCAGTGGGCAATGGTCACTTTGTTTCATGATATGATTCATCATGAGATTGAAGTCTATGTTGATGACATGATAGCAAAGTCCCAAATGAAGGAGGGACATCTGGTCAACTTGCTGAAGCTATTCGAGAGGCTTAGGAAATTCAGGTTGAGGCTGAATCCTAACAAATGTACCTTCGGGGTACGGTCCGAAAAACTTATGGGGTTTATCGTAAGCGAAAGAGGCATCGAGGTTAATCCTACCAAGTTCAAGGCCATTCAAAATATGCCAACGCCTAAAACTGGAAAAGAAGTTCGTGGTTTCCTGGGAAGGTTGAACTATATTGCTCGGTTCATATCTCAACTCATAGCCACATGCGAACCAATGTTCAAGCTATTGAAAAGAGATCAGGCGGTTGTCTGGAATGAGGATTTCCAAAAGGCATTCGACAAAATAAAACAGTATTTGCAGGAGCCTCCAATTTTGATACCCCCAGTCGCTGGAAGGCCTTTAATCATGTATTTGACGGTTCTTGAGAATAGCATGGGTTGCATTCTCGGTCAACATGACGAGACTGGCAGAAAGGAGCATTCCATTTATTATCTGAGTAAAAAGTTCACAGATTGTGAGTCCCGTTACTCAATGTTGGAGAAAACGTGTTGCGCACTCGCATGGGCAGCCAAGCGTTTAAGACAGTATATGCTCAATCACACAACCAAGCTAATTTCGAAGATGGATCCGATCAAGTATGTCTTCGAGAAGCAAGCCCTTTCAAGGAGGATTTCCAGGTGGCAGATGGTACTGACAAAGTACGACATCCAGTACGTATCCCAAAAGACCATCAAAGGAAGTGTTTTGTCAGAGTACCTTACCGAACAACCTATCGAAGACTATCAGCCGATGAAATTCGAGTTTCACGATGAAGATATTATGTTCCTCAAGATGAAGGACCGTGATGAACCACCGCCTGATGAAGGACCAGAGCTTGGCTCCCAGTGGAAGCTAATATTTGACGGTGCAGTTAATTCCTATGGAAGTGGAATCGGGGCAATCATTATGACTCCCCAGGGATCTCACATTCCATTCACCGCTAGATTAACTTTTCTGGTCACCAACAACGAAGCAGAAGATGAGGCATGTATCATGGGTTTAGAAGAAGCCATTGATTTGAGAATTAAAAACCTGGATGTATACGGTGACTCAGCACTCGTTGTTAACCAAATCAAAGGGGAGTGGGAGACCAGACAACCAAACTTGGTCCCTTACATGAATTACGCGAGAAGGTTGCTACCCTTCTTCGATCGAGTGGAATTCCACCATGTACCAAGGGCAGAAAATCAAATGGCTGACGCTTTAGCAACCTTGTCCTTAATGTACAAGGTCAATTTTTGGAATGAAACTCCAAGAGTCGTCGTGTCTCGCCTTGATAGGCCAACGTTCATATTCGCCATTGAGGAGGTTTCTGATGGCAAGCCGTGGCTCTATGATATCCAGAACTTCCTCAAGACCAAGGAGTATCCGGTGGGGGCGTCGACCCAAGATAAGAAGACTCTTAGGAGATTGTCTGGCAATTTCTACCTCAACCTGGATGGGGTTCTCTACAGGAGGAATCATGATCTACTGCTACTCAGATGTGTATACGAAAAGGAAGCAAGCTTACTTATGGAAGAGGTCCATGAAGGCACATTTTGTACGCACGCCGACGGACATGCCATGACTCGGAAGATATTACGAGCAGGATATTACTGGCTGACGATGGAGTCGGATTGTTTCAAATTCGTGAAGAGATGTCACAAATTCCAGGTTTATGCAGATAAAATCCATGTGCTGCCGTGCCCGTTGAATGTTATGTCGTCCCCTTGGCCGTTTTCCATGTGGGGTATCGATATGATTGGCAAGCTTGAGCCCACTGCGTCCAACAGACACCACTTCATCCTGGTGGCCATCGACTACTTCACCAAGTGGGTTGAGGCAGCATCGTACGCTAACGTTACCAAGCAAGTGGTAGCCAGGTTCATAAAGAAGAACATCATCTGCAGATATGGAATTCCCGAGCGGATCATTACTGACAATGGTTCGAATTTAAACAATAAGATGATGAAGGAGTTATGCCAGAACTTCAAAATTGAACATCACAACTCATTGCCCTATCGGCCGAAGATGAATGGAGTTGTCGAAGCGGCCAACAAAAACATCAAAAAGATAGTGCAAAAGATGGTTGTCACTTACAAAAATTGGCATGAGATGTTGCCTTTTGCCTTGCACAGTTATCGTACGACGGTATGCACATCAACCAGGGCAACTCCTTTCTCACTAGTGTACGGTATGGAAGTTGTCCTACCGCTAGAAGTCGAGATTCCTTCTTTAAGAGTTTTGGTCGATGTGAAACTCGATGAGGCAGAATGCATAAAGAATAGATTGAATCTACTTAGCCTGATGGATGAGAAGAGGTTAGCATCCATTGCATATGGTCGATAGTACCAAAGCCGGATGAAGAAAGCTTACGACAAGAAGGTGCACCCTCGAAGCTTTCAGACGGGCGATCTTGTGCTGAAAAAGATTCTCCCGCCATACTCCGATCACAGGGGAAAATGGACACCCAACTACGAATGTCCGTATATCGTCAGAAAGGTCTTCTCGGGAGGAGCCTTACTGTTATCCACAATGGACGACGAGGATTTCGCATCCCCTGTGAACGTGGACGCAGTCAAAAAATACTTTGCTTGAAATAACCCGCTGGAAAGAAAAAAGAATATCCAGGCAAAAATGGGGCATCCCGGCGAACCATAGAAAAGGAAAGGATTCGGGCAAAAATTAGGGATATGAGCGAAAAAGATGTACACCCGCAAAGCCGAAAACCTGAAAGGGAGGCTTTGGCAAAAAAGGGTATCCCAGTGAATCAAAAACCCGAAATGGCGGTTCAGGCAAAAGTTAGGGATTAAAAAAGCAAATGACTGTGGTCCACGTATGAACTTTCGTTGCTTAGTGGTTTGGGAGACCGGAGGGCCGTTTACCCAAATCAGTCTCTTCTGAAGATGAAGCGTCAGGAAGGTATCAAAGTCGAGTGAGTCATCGAGGGATCAGCTCATGGTGTTCGTCTACACCACATCGCTGACATTTGTGTATATGTTTTTGTATATTTCTGTATATATCTGCGCAGTTTCCTCATTTCCGGAGCTTGCATCTGTTGTAAAACATTTTGCCTATTTACAGGCCCATTGTATCAATAAATATACTATTCAGTGCTTTGTTCACCTTGTGTTTGTTTTAGCTTTTACCTGTTTTGTTTGCATAAAAAGAGCCCGGTGTTTTTGTTAAAATGCACGTACATAAACTTGCTGGCCTAGGCCAATAATTGTTAAAACTTTGAATTTCCTAAACATTGTCACAGATGATAACCTCGATAGGTCCCTTTGTGAAGAGTATCTTGTCTGTTTGTTCATTTTTGTTGCAGGATTGTGATCCTCGGGGCACGTTGTCAGAGATGTATTCTCGTTATTTCCCTACGAAATTACAAGTAGCAGAGGTGTGAGGCCCACTTCCTAGCAAATTAGGTTGGATTTCTTTCCGAGCAGAAGTGGAATCTCCTCGGCAGATTTAGTTGTGTTCCCCCTGTTACACCCTCATTCTCGCCTTTAGCCTTTATACCCTACATTTGCCATATCATACATCATTTTATTGCATATCGAGCATGTGGGTACGGATTGGTTCGATTTGTCATTTTCCATTTCAAATGAGATAACTTGTCTATCTTGGACTACATGGAAGAAAAGGTTCATTATCTAGGGTTTGATATGAATTGGAAGGTTTACTCATCTAGATTTCTTCAAGGAGAAGTTACTTGACAAAATATTAGGGTATGCAAGATATATTCCTAATGACCATGAAATGCAAGGCATAATTCAAGATTGCTTCACCCAAATTTGTTTCAAATTCTTGATCAAGTGGAGTTCAAATTTGCAAAGCATGAGTCGAGATCACAAGGGCATAATTCAAAGTTCAAGATTAAGGAAGTCAAGACTAGATTCAAGAATATGGCAAAGAAAATTTTCATGACATTTGCAAAAATGTCACATTTATTGCAAAATCTCAAGCACTTGATAATGCTTAGAAAAATAAGCTACTTCTAGTCTTAATCCAAGCTTCTAATCAAATTCATGTTATGGTAATGCCACACCAAGTCCACATTATGCTTACAAACATCCAAGAAATATGCAAGAATTAAATCAAGATTGGAATATTTTAAGACCAAGATTATGCATGTTTAATCATGGCAAAACAGTCCCATGCAAGAGGTGACAAATTTCTTCATGTCACAAGATCACATGTCACAAGACCAAGGGAGTAACATGTGACAATGCTTCTACATATCAAAATTTTCAAAATGTTGTCAAAGGTGGTAGCATTGACCACAAGAGCTGTCCAAGCACAAGCCAACAAAATGGGTGCAAGGCACAAAGTGCTGCAGAAAAAAACAGCATAGGCAAAGTGCAACAGCAAAAATGTAGCATAGCTCTTGCATGGAAATAGAAAGAAAGAGAGTGGCATGAGAATAGGTGGTAAGAGACACCACTCCATGAAAAATCTGATATGTGGGGAGAAGAGAAAACCCTAGAGGAGCTGAGATAAGAGGAGGGGGCTGTAAACAAAAGGAGGACTCTTGATTCATTCAACATTCCATTCTACACACATTGCAAACCATAAAAATAGAGAGAGCAATAGAAACCCTAAAAAAACCAGAAAAATAGAAAGGAAGAAAAACCAGAAAAAGAGAGTGATATAGAAGCATAAGGACCATTGAAAAGCAGAATCTTCACAACATAGAGTGAAGAGTGGAGAGCACATCCAACAAAGGTCATTGGGGTACTTGCAAGAAGGATAGAAAGCTCTTGGTGTCCATTTCTTCAAACCTTTCTCCCTTTACTTTTTTCCTTTTTTACTCTCTTGTGTGTTGTTGTACTGTATATATCATGTAAGGTCCCAATAGGGACCAAGAAACCATTTTTAAGAAACCATAAAATGAAGGAGAACAAAGAAAAAAATTAGGTTTTTTCACCTGGTAGCCTGACACAGGCCGTGTCACACGACACGGTCGACCGTGTTGCATCTCTATATAACTTTTCATAGCACAAAATGCCCAGGACCCCTGACACGGGCCGTGTCACACAACACGGCCACCCGTGTTGCACCTCTGTTTGAAGTTTCAACGTGTAAAGTACCCCGACCTTATGACACGGGCCGTGTCACACCCCTGTTTGGCCTAAAAAAACTTGTTTTGTCCCATACCCTATGACACGGGCCGTGTCACACAACACGGCCACCCGTGTCACACCTATGTCAAGCCTTAAAAACATTTTTCTCCCAGACCCTATGACACGGGCCGTGTCACACAACACGACCACCCGTGTCACACCTTTGTCATGTCTCAAAACCTTTCATTGCAGGTACCCTATGACACGGGTCGTGTCACACAACACGGCCACCCGTGTTACACCACTGTTTTCTCACTTTTTTTGATACTTTACCTCCAAAAAAAATTTTCTCAAGAAGTTCGCACGGCGAACTCCTTGATGGTTGTTTTTTTTGCATGTCTCGATTTTTTAGCCGACTAACCCCATATGTTTGCATGATTTTGGTGTGAATATTGCTATTGTCCTTGTTGACTTTTGATTCCAAAAACCATTTTCAAAAACAAACTCTCAATTTTTTCGAGCCATTTTTAACCTTGTAAGTCGGTTGCCTTGTGCACCGCCATCGACCTTGTCTGTATCGCTTCAAATGTATCTTTACAAACAATAAACCTTGATCCAACGTCAAGTGGTTCTCTTTTCTCATAAAATCCAAAACACAATAAAATATACGATTAGAATTATGCACCATGAGCTTTAAGGTGGTAGAGAAGGAATGAGAATGGAATCCCCCTACACTCGTTCCGAATGTTTTGAATACAAGGCGCTCGACTTGGTTATTCGAGACATTCATCTCTATCCAAAGTCTTTTGTATAATCCTAGTAAAGAATAGATTCTTCTCTAAGAAAAACCTAAAAATAACATCAACTCATCAAACTATTTTTTGCCTTAGGGCATCAATCAAAAAACCCTTTTTCAAGGTATAAAATCAACCAACAAACAACTATTTCATAAGCCTCCGAACTACGGAGCTCTGATTCTTCACTTCTTTTAAGTGAGGATACGTAGGCACAAGGGCCACAATCCTTGGCGAGCATTAAAATAAATAAACCAACCCCTCTTTTCCTTAAGCAAGCAAACTCTTAATAAAAACACCCATTCACGCTAAATAACCTAGGAGGTTCCCATCGAGTACGATGGATGCGAGGGGGTGCTAATACCTTCCCCTCGCATAACCGACTCCCGAACCCTAAGACTTGGTTGCGATGACCACGCTCTTTTCCCAAAGGTTTTATCGCTATTTCCCTTTCCCTCCTTGGGATAAATAAAATCCGGTGGCGACTCTGTGTCATTTTTCGCGTAGCGACACCCCCACAGAGTCTGAGCGTTGGAATGTGAGCACTGATTCGTCTCCCCAAGCAGGGATCAATTCTCCCCCATCAGAGTCCACTCCTCGACAGTGGGAGTTTGCATCTCTATACCCAGTGGAGTTATGTGCAAGATAACGAGAGCAGTCAAGTGTGTACCCTTTGTCCCCGATAGTTGGTCGGTGCACAGTTAACCCCCACAGATTGCAGGTATATGCTTATTGTCTCACCCTAATTTTTGACCATAAGATCTCGTCTTTGTCTTTTTCTTTCTTGCTTGTTTTATTTTACCTTTATATGTATGTTTATTACGGCTAACCAGTTCGCGCAGGCGCAGTATCGTCGAATATAGATCCCTAAAATCTAGTACTTCAAGGCATAGACGTTGGAGGTTTTGCTTTGGCTCATGGGGAGTAGCATCGCAGGTTATAGCTTCGTCTTCAAGGTTTTTCAAGACGTAGTTCGCATATCAAGTTGCATCATCGTCCAAGGGTTGAGTCGTCATTTATGAGAAAGACTTTTGGTTCGCTGATAATTTAATATGGCAAGTATGGATGAGAATCATGGATGAGGTTTGAGTAATATATTAATTTAACTCATTGACTTATATAAACCATAAGTTGCGTTGGAATTCCGAACTCATGTGCCTCCACAAAAATGCAACTTGGTTTCAATTCATTATCGTACATCCCAAGTTCAAGCACGAGACTCATGCCTTCGTATCAAGATTTAAAACATGGAGGGGTTCTCAAGATTCAGAAAGATCTCTCAAAGTCAAATTACTTCGTTGCTTCCAATTATGATCCAAATTGCAAGGTTTTAAGACTTTTGTCTTACAAGGATTGGTTTCTATTTCACCATGGAAAGTATGCTATGAGACCCCTGGCGTGCTCTTTTATAATACCAAGCCTCAAGCTTCAGGAGTATCATTCACCATTTCAAATATTTAAGATATCGTGCACCACCTTCAGGCAAGGATGGATTCACATGTTGTCGGAACGCTATTTTGACAAATTGAACATGAAGCAAACTAATGATGTAAGATCATTTAAGAAAAAGTGTTACAAGCTAAGAAATGATAATAAGAAGAGGAATAGGTACATAAGCCAAGGGTTTGTCGTTTTTACAAATTTCCATTCAATTATAGATGACTACAAGTTATCAACAAATCCAATAATAAAAAAAAAACACTTGCAAGTCAAAGAGGAAACACAGAAGGTGTTTGTTGAGGGAGCTGCATCCATTAAGGTTTTAGTGAAGACTTCTTGGAATAATTGGTTTATCAGCAGAAAGGGGGAAGAGACCCACTACTGATGTTGAAATTGGCTGCTAACCCTTTTACCACCTTTTGGATGAGCCAACATCAGGCCTTGATGCTAGAGTTGCGGCGATCATCATGTGCACCGTCCGAATAACCACAAATGCAGGGAGAACCATGGTCTGCACGTTTCAACTTCTTATAATACCTGTAGCTTTCAACCGACAGATGAACAACAAGGTTGTCTCGAGGACGTTTAAAGCTCGGTTTCCGAATGAATATTTGGTCCAAGTTTTTTAAAGCTGTTACAAATAACCATTAAAAGAAAGTCAGTGCCAAAACCAAATCCATAGTTAAACCAAAACCGTTTACATAACAGATTCTGAAGAGATACCTGCAAAAGTCAGCAGAGCAGAAGAAGGGATATTTATGACGGTAGCTTCATTGCGATATAGCTCTGAGGGTGCGGTTAACACGACAAACAATGGTCCATACGCTATTGGTTCTCAATTCTTTCATCTTGTACAAACACTGTTATCCCTACATTTTAACCGCAACCAAATCAACCTAGACATGAAAGATTACCTTAAAGAAGGGAACATGTCCTGTTTGCTCAAAAACAGGTCCTCAAGAAGATACTGCCCTAGCCACTCACGAAGCCTCCTTGGTGAAGAGTGAAGAATCTACCGAGCTATACCGACTCCCCTTAAAAGCTACAAATTAGAATCATAATCAGTCAATGACCAAAAGGGATGTGCAATACGAGTTTATCTACAAATGAAGAAGAAGAAGAGAGCACCTCAAAGTAAAACTATGTAAAGCTAGTTACGTTGTGAACGACATGGTTGCACTCTTGACCATATTATGCTAAGCCCAAATGCAAGTTTCTTCTACAGACCGTCGCTTATGAACCACGCGTCTTCTTTCCAACAATACTCCAGAAAACCTTGTATCCTTTCAAAGGCACCATTTAGAATTGACCTGCCAAGTTCCTGCACATGTTAACTAGCTGCTAAACGAAGTAACGATATCTGCTTTAAAACTTTGAAATCTAAACAAAACTAATAAAAGCAATCCCTCATTAAGCAACCTATTTGTCTTGTACGACATGGACGACATGGTTGATGAATCCACAGTTATGTAGCGCGCCTACACCTTTTAACTTCGAAATAGGACAAGCACGGTCGTAAACCTACAAAAGAGGAGGTGAGTGAGTTGCTTCCCGATTAACTCCAACAGAACTATTTATTAACTGATGCAAAGAGGTATTTAGCCAAACAAAATAAAAAGAATGGATGTTCAGAAATCTTGCCCATGGTAGAAACGGGAGCGACCGACACTGATGCGTCCCACGCCCTAAGCCTCTTGATTTGTCACCTTTGTTGACTATTGTTTACAGCAATACCCTCAGGTTCCCTACATGATAAATGAAAGAAGAGTTGTTATCGGTTGCCACAACTATCTTACAAAGTAGTCACATGCTTAGTAACAGAAAAGAGTGTATTACGGTGCCGAAGGTTTTCAAAGAAAACACACACCCAATTACGTTAGCCCACAACAAGTTTTCTATTTGCTCGAAGAATTCCAAAGATGGGAAAGAGAATCACAATTAAGTCGTGAAATTTGAATCAAAGACAAAGAAGGAAACTTTACCAACCATAAGGGAATCCCTCAGACTTACAGCTGGCGCATTCAACAAATCTACAGATAAGTTTCACAGCCAACATGATCGAGCCTATTGTGGAAAGAGCCTTAATGATGTTTCCTGCAAATCAAGACAAATTCAAGTTATTTCCAAAACAACTTTAAACGTAATCCCGATATATTGGGACAAGAGTAGAAGGTATTAAAAACAATGTTTATCGCACTCAATGCAAAGATTCTTCAGCAAGAGCCTATAAAAGTAGCAACAATCATACAACACAGGGGGGACACACAATGTTCAAAGAAATCCCAATCCAACAAAAACCTAAAAATACGAAAGTTTGTAAGAGAACTTATCTTTTAAATTCCACCGTGAAACCGTCGGAACCCCCTTCGCAAGCCTATCGCCGGAAACTTCAACTACTCACCGTCGAAGCCGTCGGAGCCCTCGTCGCCATTCTCCACGCCAACACCTCTTCAAACCGATAAACTCGTTCTCTATCTAATACACTTTGGTTTACGGACATTGATTTGGCTTGACTCTGCCGGTTGTTGTCTGTTTTGTCTTGAATTTCAGGAAAACTCTAAAAAAATGGTTTGAGGAAGAATTGATGAAGTGAACAGAACGGTCAAGACGGAAGGACGAAATGGGAGAGGGAGATCGCGAGCAGAGGAAGAAAGATGGCGTAACGGCGATCGAACGAGGGAGAAGACGGGAGAAGAGGGGGGGGGACTTTTGGGGATTTAGGGTTTCTGCTTTGCTTATTTGTATGTTGTAATCATCTGCGCGCACGACCACGGTATTACCGTGGTTCATCGTCACGATCACCACACGTCACCATCAGACCTCAATCCCACGCATTTTACACTACCACCCACCGTAACCCATTAGCCTACGCCACACCTGATCACACGCCTACCCCCTTTTATCCTTTAATTACCGTTTAATCTTTTTTTAATCCACTAATCAACTCTTTTAATTAATAATTAATTTGACCTTAATTTAATTAATTAATCTTTATCACCTTTTTAATATTAACAAACCTTTTTATAAATAACTAAATCAACCTTTTTATTTAAAATTAAGATAATGATATTTTAATTTAACCCCTTTATTTAATCCATTAATTAATTTAATATTAAAACTTTCTATTAACCTTTTAATATAATTGTCTCTTAATTAATTTAATAATTTTAAATGGACTTTTTTTTATAAGTAAATAAACTAATAACTCTTTTTAATTAATTTTTCTAATTAATTTTAATTAACCTATTTCACTTCTTTTATAACTTAATAACCTTTTTAATTATCCCCCTTTTATTAATAATATAATTTGTTTAAAACCCACTTTTCACATTTAAAATAACTTCTATAATAAAACAAAACTTTTACCTAATAAGAGTATTTTATTTATCTCCAAATTAAATTCAAGTAATCTATAATTTAGCAATTTATAAATAAATAAAGCTATTTAACTATTTTAATAGAAATCTATTCTTATAATAACAAACCATTTTCTTAATTAATAAAACCCTTTTATTTTAATAAATCCTATTTGTTTAAAATCAATCCACATCTAAAACCTTTTTGCTAATAAAATCAAATTAACATTTTCCTAAAATCAACTTCATCAATCAATCTAATCTTTTATTAAAACTAATAAATTAATTCAACATTTCCCTTAGAGTCAAATTCACTTATAATTTGTAATCTAATAAAATAATATATTTTCTTATAAGTCAATCCCGTCTAAAATCAACCAACATCGTAAAACTTAATCCAATCGTGCACGCTTCCACATCCTTGCATCGATCCGTTCACGTATTCACACTTTCACTCACTTAGCGCTTTCATGCGTATATGGATTTATTTATCTGCTCTTACTTTATCCGCAATTTATATTTTCCGCAATTTATTTTATCGCATTGCATAAATGTCTAAGGGAAGAACCTGCGCATAACTTAAACAATTGTGCGTATGCATCTCATTTGCATCATAAATCCCCATATGATCCTTGATCCCATTCAAGTCGATCGTCTAAGTTTAGATCCTACCCCATAAGGAGGACTTTTTATCTTTACAACTTAGACAAACCATATTCAACAACTCAATTCAAATTATTCAAACATATTAGAGAATAAGATGTTAATCATCTTAAGCGAGATAAAACTCCTACCCCATAACAATTCAATCAATATGTAGGGACTTTGCCTTAGGAGAGATAGAGGCGTACTTGTTGACAATCCGAGTACTTGAGCCCTTCTCTTAAGACGATGCAAAGACTATTTTCCTACAAAGTTGTGGTGGTTAAATCAAGTAATCTCCCTTAAAATGACAACTCATCTTTTCTCCTAAAATCAATCAATCAACTACCCTTACCCCATAGGAACTTTGACCACAGTCAAAGAACTCCTCAAACCCTTTAGGGGAACTACAGATACTCTGATTCCACTCCCGTCAGTATATGTAGGCATAAGATGCGATATCTTATCGAGTATACTTAGAAATAAACCCCTAGGTCTTTCACCCTTAAGCATATAAACCATTAGCAATAAATAACATAAAACAAGAGGTTCTTGTAGAGTACTACAGAAACTTAGGATGCTAGCACCTTCCCTAAGTTTAACCAACCCCCGAACCTATAACTCTCTAGCTTGCATTTGCAATTCATTGTGGGTAATGCGATCTTTTTCCCTTCCTTTGGATAAATTAAAGTTCGGTTGCAAATGAATTAAGATTTAAGCTCATCAATAGTTTAGTATCCAAATTTCACCGCGACACTTACTCCCCAGTAAGTCGAGATCAGGGTTCCTTCCACCAGGCGGGGTGGTATTGTTCCCAGCAGCGAATTAGCCCGTGGTTTTCTCCAGCCGATTGTTTGTAAGCATTCAACTCTCAGCAATTCAGACCAAGGTCTCCGGCAGAGCTGTATCCTTCTCGGAAGGTAAGACCAATCCCAACGTCTGGTTGTCTAGCCTCAGCCGAATTTACAGTTCCCCAAGAGGGTCGTATCCCGGAAGGCCAGTCGTGGCATTGTTTCTCTTCAGCAGGTGAGAGTGGTTTGGTACTTTGGAAAGTCGTTCATGGAATGTTTCCCAGCTGAGTTAGCCGGTCAGGTTTCGATTCTCAGCATAAGTCCAATCGTCGTTGTTGCACCCTAAAATTTGACCAACCGGGTCCCGTATCTGGCTCGATGTTTCGACGCATTTCGCATCTGCATTTACATACTGCATATAGTGCATTTTCTCAATCATGGTGAGTTTATCGGGATTACAGCTCTGCCGTTGCTTTTCGGGTATCTCAGACCAGTTCGGATAATCGGAGGTTATTTTGGGAAGTCGCGCGCTTCCTGGGTGTTTTCAGTTTATGCAGTGATTTTTGAGATTTTGGGTATCTGGTTATCGTTTTGCTTCGATCTGGTCTCGCGCTCTCTTTTATATTGATTATTTGCCTTTGTTTGCTTTTTTTTTAGAATTTAATAGCTTCTTGTAGATTTTAAGTAGGCTTTGTAGATTTTTCTAGAATTTAAATAGATTTTCCTAATATTTTTAAATAGCTTTAAGTCTTTTTTAGAATTTAAATTGTTTTATATAGATTTTATAATGATTTTCTTTTAGAATATAATAGTTTTTGGATAATAGAAATAAATAGAGTTTATTTTAATATAGATTTAGTCTTTTGTTAGATATTCCTCTTATTAGGTTTAATATAGGATTTAATAGTTTTAAATAAGTAATATAGGTTTATTAGGGATTTAATAGAAATTTAATAATTTTAGATTAGAGAATTATTAGAGTAATTTTAGATTAGAGAATTATTAGAATAATTTTAGATTAGAGAATTATTAGAGTTTTTTAGATTAGTGGGATTATTAGAGTGTTATTAGTTTAGAAATTAATTAGAGTTAATAGAGTTTTTAGGTTAATTCTCTTTTTTAGGTTTAATTGAGATTTAGCTAGATTAATTAGGTTTAATCATTAGTTAGTTGGTTAATTAGTTTTAATCATTTCCATTTTTCTTTTTTATCCAGATTTTTTTGGGTTTATTGTGCTTTCCGTTGGGCCCAGGGTGGTATGTGAAGGCCCATTTCGTCAGGGTCCAGAAAAGTCCAATGCTTGTCCTATAAGAGTCTTCAGGCCACATGTATGCAAGAAAAGAAGGCCATGTTTTACACCCACACACTGCCACGCCTCACACTTCCCTCTCTCCCTCTCTCTGCCACGCCACTCCCACGTGGCACACATGCAACCACTCCCTCCACTAACCACGCCACGCGTCTGCCACAGATCCTCACCGGAGCTCCACCGGTTGCATGGCCGGCGGCCATGCAACCACCGTCCCTAACCTATTCCGGCCACCCTAACTCCCTCCGGCCGCCGTAACAACCCGCCGGAAAACTGAAAATTTCCAGAATCCTTCATCTTGGATCTTCATCTTCCCGATCATCATCATCATCAATGTTCATCCGTTTTCCCAGCGATTCTTCATCTTGTTCACCATTTCCCAGATTCTTCACCTTGTTCATCATTTCCCAGAATCGTCATCATGTTCATCAGAAGACCTTCATATGTTCATCATCATCTCCAGTTTCCGTCATCAATTAATCATCACAACTTCATCGACAACCTTCAAGATTCATAGCTCCATTCAAGATCCACAACCATCCTCAGATTCAAACACTCATGCGAACAGTCAACATCGTTCATCTACCTGTGAATCAACCTTCGATGAACGCCTCTCCAGAATGTTCATCTTCCTCAAACGATCTTCATCAGATCTTCATGAGCATTCCAGATTCTCGTCTTCTTCGTCCAGATCTCCATCCTTCATCATGCTTTCGCTCCCATCAAGGAATCATCAGACGTGCAGATCTTCAACCGTCTTCGCATGATCTTGCACCTTCAATCAAATCTCTAGAAAAGCCTCAAGAACGTCCATCAACTATCATGAGATCTTCGTCATTATCGTCACCGTTCACCGTCAGATTTCCAAATCTTCAAGGCGCTCAAACATCAAGATCCATCTGGCATCATCAAAATTCTTCAACTTCTCCAGTTTTTTCTCAAGTATTAACATAGTCGGATTTTCGTCAAGAACACGAACCACGAGTTCTTCAAGAACTTCCTCTGAGATTGCCAAACCATGGATCAGTTCGCGTCAATTGCGAGTTTGTTGTTACTTCATTAGTGATTACAAGATTCATAAAGTGGCTGGTTTGAGATGTGGACGATGGGGTTGAATGAGGGTGAGTGAGTTTGAGAGATAGGGATTGAATCTGAGAGGGGGACGAGAGTTTGGGAGAGAAGCAAGAGACAGCGTGAACAGTGAAAGGGGAGAAAGGAAGGGGAATTAGGGTTTTCTGAGAAAGGAGAAGGAGGGTGGATCGTGAGGGATTGGGCCTTGGGCCCACCAATCTGTGGCATCCGTACACACCCCCTCATTCTTGCCTCCATTTTTTTTGTTGTGAAGTGGGCCGGGCCCACGCGTGTTTCCTGGACTACACCCTGCGTTTTGGTCATACCCCCCTCCCCAGCTTTTTTTGTCTGATTTTTTTTCTGGGCTGGGCCCATTCGTTTTTGCTGCAGGTTATTGGCACCCCCTGTAAATTGCTGCAACCCCCTTCCCCTTTCTTATTTTCTTTTTGTTTTTTCTTTATTCTAGTGTATGAAAAATAATATTGAAAAATATAGAAAAAATATATGAAAAAGTATTTTGGAAAAAAAGAGAAAGAAGAAAAAGAAATGAAAAAAAATGTTGAAAAAGTATATTAAAAAAAAAGAAGAAAAAGAATATATGAAAGGTTAGTGAAAAAAAGAAAAATAATAAAAGAAATATTGGAAAAAGCATATGTGAGAAAATACTTGAAAAATATTTTGAGAAAGAAGAAGAAGATAGAAGTATGAAAAAGAGAAAAAATATTAGTGTAGATTTAATATTTTTTTTAGAGTACATTTTTTCATAGAGTTTACTTTACACTTTTAGAGATGATTTTAGAAGTCCACTTGTTAGGGGACTATTTCCTATTTGATTTTCCATTATAGATGGATAGGATAGTTTCTAGGAGTTTATTTCCCGCATTCAAGCATTGTAACCATTTTTCAGAAGGTTAATAAAACGAGATTTGAGCTGTGGTCCCGAAGTAGCCGAACTACAACTGCTCTGATTCCTCGTACCAGACGAGGATATGTAGGCATAGGATGCGATATCCTAGCGAGCACACTAACAACTGACCTTTTGTTCTCTCGCTGCTGTGCGATTGAGACTTTCCCGCTGACGACTGATTGTTACCCCTTTTCTCTTGCCCGAGTGCATTTGAGACCAGACCGTAGTTTTTCCCATAGGTTCCCGTACCTTTAAAACCAGTTTGATTTCTCACGGTTGTGTGAGAACACCCCTGTTTAGCCGTAGTTAGCCTGAACTACGTAAGCTCTGATCTTCCATGCAGTGTGGAAGTACGTAGGCACAAGACGCGAGGTCTTGGCGAGCCAATTTCCCCGTAGTCCCGAACTACGTTGACTCTGACTTTCTCTCTTGAGAATACGTAGGCATAGAGTGCGACACTCTATCGAGTCAATTCCCTTCCGTTTAGATTTAGCAGCCGTAGATAGATTGTTTTGCATCCTTTAGACAACCCAAGCAAGTGTGGATCCCGTCGAGTACGACGGACGTGAGGGGTGCTAATACCTTCCCCTTGCGTAACCGACTCCTGAATCCAGGTTTTGGTTGCGATGACCATACCTTTTCCCGTTTTTTTCGAGGTTTACTTCGAGCGTTTCCTTTCCCTCCGTTGGGATAAATAACGCACGGTGGCGACTCTTCTGTCAGCCGGCGCCGATTTTCGCAGTAGCGACAGCTGGCGACTCTGCTGGGGAACCAACGTCCCCTGGCTGCTAAGGACTGCGATAGTCCTTATGCATGTGGGATCCAACGTCCCCTAAGAGAGTCAATCCTAGCGCTTGTTTGCTTGTCTTTTGGGTGTTTCTTTTTCATCGCTTTTTTCTGTTGCCGTTGTGCTGGGGAGGGTGATATTCTGAGTGATAGCCGGACCTGGGCTGCTTGAGTGTGCATTTAGACATAGTTGCGGAGAAGTAGTAGACGAACCTGTCTGCTGGGCAGGCACAGTTCCCTACGAAAATCTGCGCTCAGACGAGGTTCTCTCCGAGGTGCTTCTCTAAGGTCCTGAGGATCATAGGGGAGTCCAGACGTGAGGATTGTCGACTCTGGGGACCGATCAATTGGAAGTCAGCTAAGTGAGGTCTCTTCATGAGATGACGATGCCACTCCTTCTGGGAATCGTATCATTCCTCATGAAAGTCTGTGACGCTGATATCCGCATAGGATGCCGCATCTTAGGTCCACACCCGTGAGTAGGGGTTTTTTTTTTTTTTTTTTTTTTTGCGAAACCTTGACTTCCAGACTACCAGCTATCCTGGTGTTCTCTTTTAGAGAGAACGTACTCCGTCAGCAGTGCAGTGGCACTCAGTTTGTTGTGTGGGGGCTGTGATCCCATGTTTATTGCATTACATTGCATTCGCATAAGCATCCTTGCATCATATTGCATAGCATTGCTCCAGTTAGCCAGAGTTCTGATCCAACCTTTGTTTCCTGAAGGTGAGTACCCAGAGTTTTGACTAAGCAGCTGTTGATTGTCCGAAGACGACCTGGGGGTTGAGTAGATTTGAGCAGAATCAAGCATTTAAGTCAGCTGAAGACTATTGGTGGCTATGTATGAAGGCAATTTCCAGTCTCCTAACACTTTGACAGGGTTTACTATGACGTCCAACCATCGGTATGATTCTATGGAAGACTTCCTGCAAGCGAACCACGTTAATGCAGACCAAGTTGCACAGCCTACTGTGGAGAACCGAGATCGACATGAGCAATTTGTTGCCCGAAATGAACGTCCTCCCCCTGTTGACAATCAAGGTGTTGCTTTCCCTGGGATGAATTACCGAAGAGATATTCCAATAGCCAGGACCGAAGATCCAAGAGCTCCTGAGACGGATAGAAAACTCCTAGCGTTGGAAGAGGGAATGAAAGCTTTGAAAGATGCTGTTAACCTGAATGCTGCAGACATGTGTTTGGTTCCTGACCTGGTGTTGCCTTACAAGTTCAAAGTGCCGGAAGTTGAAAAGTACACGGGAGATAGCTTCCCGAAGCAGCATTTGCTGATGTTCTGTCGAAGAATGACTTCGTTTGTGCGAGATGACAAATTGATGATCCATTGCTTTCAGTATAGTCGGACTAGGGCATCTTTGAGGTGGTATGTGCAGTTAGAGAGTAATCAGATTCGATCATGGGTGGATTTAGCCAGAGCTTTTCTAAAGCAGTACGATTACAACCTGGATATGGCTCCTAGTCGCATGCAACGGCAAGAATTGTCTCAAGAGAACGATGAACCTTTCAGGAAGTATATTCAGAGATGGAGAGAATTTGCTGCTAGAGTGCAACCACCGCTTTAAGACCGAGAGTTAATGAGCATGTTTGTACACTCCCTGGAGAGCCCGTACCTTGAAAGAATGCTTGGAGTTACGTCAAACGATCAAGCCGGTGAAACTGAATATCCTTGTGACTATCAGAATAAAGAAGGAGTGGTGATCAATGCAGTCATGCCAAAGGTTGAATATCCTCGAAGCGAATCAGTGAATTTTGTTGGTTCTTCATCTTATCAGAGATCAGTACCTCCTGTGGCTTGTTATGCTGAACAGACGACCGTGCCTGGGGCACCCTATCAGGAATCTTATGTCGCTTCCATTGCAAATCAGTGAACTCATGGTCGAGGCTATCAGAATCAGCGTCAGAATCATAATCGACCTCGCAACAATTTGGAACGAAGGAAAGCTCCTTCTCACCCAGTGCCTATGCCGTATAGTCAGCTACTACCATCTTTGATCCAGAGTCCTTTGGTGGAACCTAAAGCTCTTAAGCCAGTTCCAGAGCCTTACCCTCCTGGGTACAATCCTCACGTTCAGTGTGGTTACCATGGTGGCTCTCCAGGGCATGCAACCGAAGATTGTAAAGTATTTCAGGCGAAGGTACAACAGTTGATCGACCAGGGTTGCATTTCCTTTCCAGAAGGAGTTTTGTTTGTTCATGCCAACCTCTCAGCTGTCTAAGCTCGTAGATTCAGAGGGTCCTTTTCAAGAAGCCAGTGGTCCAGACAGGAGGGCACCCTCAGCATTGGCAGTCCTCAGACTTTATATCATTTGCATTTGTAGTTTCTTTTCTGTTAGTTACTACTTGCTGTTAAATATTGATTGTTTCGAATGGTGATAATAATAAAGTGACTATGCATTTTTCTGAATTAATCATGTCGCTGGCGCTCATTTACTGCATTGCACTGACACTTGCATTTTATTCACCCCGCTTTATCACTGTGATTAGCAAAGACTGGAGGGGGGATGACGAAACTGAATACTCATAACCGATGATCGTATGCTTTCAGATAAAACCTTGCCGATGACGTACAAGGCATTGTTTCAAATCCCCAAACACTGGAGATATAAGGAGTTAGTCCCTTGTTAACCATTTCGAGCCAGGAAGTAGAAGTTTTTTTTTCGGACTTTTAAACCCTCACATCTTAACCCGGGGCAGGGTAGTTGTCAGTTAGCTTGACCGAGCATTCAAGTCTTACAGAGGAGTGTTGTCTTTCGAGGACCAATCAGCTTACGCCTCTCAAGAGGTCGCACATTGCCAACCACAATGGTTAAACCTCACCAATCAGGAGTGAGACAGTTACAATCCCTTCGGAGCAATCAAGACAGCCAGTGTCACACGACTTTGTTCCAAAAGAAAGAAAAAGAAGGCCCGCTAAGTAAAAAAGAAAAAAGAAAAAGCTGGAAGGCTAATACTTAGGCAAAAATTAGGGCATCCCGCTGGACTTCAAAAGAAAAATCGAAAAGAACTCAAAGGGAGTCAGTCCAGGCAAAAGTTAGGGAATCGAAAGAACGAAAAGAAAGGATATAAAAAGAGAAATCCTCGAACAAGTCACAAAGTCGTGTATACAGACACCGAAAAACGAAAAAGGAGTAACTGTCACTCCGAAACCTTGTGAGTTCCTTAGCCATGGTCCTTACCATTCAACGTACCTCTCGAAGAGGCGAGCGCTCGAGCCACGTTAACTGAACTTTAGGATCAGAGATCATCACGTAGAGGGGGTGGGTACAAATCATAATTTGAGCCAAATATCCTTTGTTTCACGAACCGTGAACCCGACCACGATACAACCCTTAAAAGACCTAATTGAGGTAGGGTTTATTCTGAAAGCGCATTACGATAAGGTAGAGTAACCTGACTCCCTCTTGATTTGCTAGTCATATCCTTGTTGTATTTTTCACTGATCACATTAGCACTACGTTTGAACTTTGGTTCATTCGTCACTCACAATCATGACACGTAAATGAGTGACAGCACAAATTTTTTCAAAATCTGCATGAACACTGCATTAAAATTACCATTCGGGATTAAACAATTTTACTTGCAGGTTAGTAGTTGACAGGAAAGAAATTCCAACAGGGAATAATCAAACAGGACTGAATAATTCAACAGTCTGGATCAGAATGGTGTATGTTGGGAAACCCTGTAAATCCGGGGCATCGACTTCCAGTGAGTTCGGAATCAGTCAGTCTGAGGACAAGTCCCGAAGCATCGGTTGACTATGGGGCAACTTACTGGAGAAGCAGTTGATCGGAAGCGAATCTTCTCGAGAGCCAATCAGGGGCAGCTATCCAGAATGATATGTTTGATCAGGGCAGGTTGAGTCGCTCAATGTTTGTTCAGGGGCAAGTCACTATGTTGATAGTTGTTGAATTGAGGAAATCCTTTTGTCGTGCAAACACCGGGGTAAGCCACCGCAAGGTCGTATTGTAGCAAGGTGCTTTCGGTTCAGAGTGGGTTTTTCCAAGAACCAGATTAAGGCAAAGTCAGTGCAGACAGGGGCATGCCATCCCAAGAGTGCAGGGATTATTCTTTATTCGAGAGGCGTTCGATTCGAAGTATCTCGCTGAAGTTCAGAATACTGGGGCAGTTCATATTAAACCGTCAGGGTACAGATTTTCAGACTATCCCACAGAGATTCCTGCAGGCCGGGGCATAACAGAGGCGAAAGAATTGTTCTTAGTGTCATCAGAGTTACTCAGAGCTACTTGAGCAGATTCAGACGATCTTCAAGTTTGAGACAAATATCGGGAAGTCGTGCTGCCCTCCATTGACCCTTCTACTAGGAGCCGTGAATTTAGACCGGATATTGTCCAGCATCAGGCGTGTATGACCCGCCACGGATGTACAGAAGTCCAGCCTACTTGGCACGTTCGTTTATCCCCAGCAAAGTCATACGGTCGAGAATCAGTTAATCTTGGGCAATTAGGTCGAGATTTGGCAAATCTCTCGCGGCTATGGGCACTGCTTCACGAATCAGTCGATCAGGGGCAAAAGATTATCGCAAGACCGAGGCAGAACACCCTAGAAACAAAAGATGTTGTTGGGATATTCTTTTGGAGGTTTGACGTACAGAAACAGTTCAGATCTAACCGTCAGGGTACAGAGATCGAAGAGTCTTAACCAGAAGCTCGTAACAAAAAGACTTGATTGTCAGGTGAAGTGAATCCCCACGCAGGTCGCGCTTCCAAGATAACACTGTTCCTCACTGAAGAAGGATCAAATTCCCCAGCTAGCCGCAGCTTAGCCGAAGGACATTCTCCAGCAAAGTCGTTTATCCTCCGCAGAGTTTGGCAATTCCAAGATTGTAGGATGTATTCAGACAGTGTGGTGTCCCCCAGAAGGATTACCCCTATCTCAAGCAGA
Organism: Lathyrus sativus; assembly: GCA_963859935.3. NCBI lineage: Eukaryota > Viridiplantae > Streptophyta > Magnoliopsida > Fabales > Fabaceae > Lathyrus > Lathyrus sativus. The sequence continues at coordinate 604,987,388 of OZ012739.1, forward strand.
GTGGTTTAGCCTCAGAAGACTAATGTTTCCAACTTATGAGCTGTACTCAGGCAGTTTACCCTCCCCGGTAGGGTTATTTACTCTTCCCCAGCGGAGTCAATTGATTTTCCCCAAGAGAATCATTCCATCCCCAGTGGAGTTCTCTTTCCAGCAAGTGTTTTCTTTCCTCCCAGTGGAACTCGAAGATTAAGACTCTCCCCCGGCAGAGTTGGTGGCGTATCCTGGCATTTATTTTGTCAGAATACCGTGGGGTACCTGTTCACTCCCCAGCAGAAGCCCAATCATACTGGGCACATCTGCTATTCCCCAGCAGAGTTATATTCCCCAGCAGGGTGTTACTTCAACGAGGTGCTTGGATAAGTTCCCAATTTCCCGGCAAAGTTGGCTTCACTTTTCCGGCATTTATTTTGCTGGAATAATTCTGTGACGCCCGGTTATTCCCCAGCGGAGTTGGCATTATCTTCAGCCTTTATTTTGCTGAAGCAGTTTCTGTATCCCAGCAGTTCAAGTCTGCATTTGCATCGGCATATAGTGTCATACCTGCATCCACCAAATAAAGGCGCGTAGCATTTCCATGTCGTATGGAGCATGGTGTCATTGTCAAGCATATGCATTTTGAAACATGAACCAGGTTGGCTAACCGTTTGTTTCAAGTATTGTTTCTCTTGCAGGTGGAAAGAGCTCTTGCTCAAATGAATTACCAAAGGAAAAATTCAAGATCTCGGCGTGAGACATTCAACGAAAATGTCGGCATTATTCCCCACAGAGTTATCATGATGAGTTTCTCTTTGCCCCCGAGCAGAGTTATTTGGTTGAAATTCTCTTGTTTTCCTCACCAGAGTCGCTTGTGGAAGTTTCCCTAGGCCGGCCAGCGGATTACTTTCTTCAAAATTGTTGTTACGTCAGCATCAAAAGGTTTCATGAACCAGAATTTCAGAGGCTGCCGCCGGTTATCAGAGCAGGTGTCTGGTAGTTTGGTTTCCAAATATCCCCAGTAAAGTCCGCCTCAAAGTCGCTGTCACGTCAGTGCTAAGTTTGCGGGTTGGGACCAATGGAGAAATGAGTCCTGACGTGGACAATTATATTGACAGGATTTCTTCGTGTTAGAGAAGTGGGTGTCCTAACATGGACAGATTTATTTCCCCGGATTGATGAGAGGTGCTAGTCCTAACGTGGACAGATTCGATTTCTCGGTATTGGTGGAATGTGAAGTCATGACGTTGACAAAATTGATTACTCTTCGTGTTGGTGTCCTGACGTGGACCATTTATTCCCAGCAGATATCTTTCTTCGTAATGGAAATGTGCGTCCTGACGTGGACAAGTTTACAGTTCTCCATGATGACAAGATACGCGAGTCCTGACGTGGACAGATTTATCTTCCTTCGTGTTGGCGAAGCATGAGTCCTGACACGGACAAGTTTTATTTCCTCAGCGAGTCAAGATGTAGTCCTGACGTGGACAAATCAAGACGAGATGCGAGTCCTGACGTGGATAAATCAAGACGATATGTGTTTCCTTACGTGGAAAGATGGTTTCCTTACATGGAAAGATGGTTTCCTCACGTGGAAAGAGGTGATTCCTTACGTGGAAAGATGTGATTCCTTACGTGGAAAAATGTATTCCTAACGTGGAAAGATGTGATTCCTTACGTGGAAAGATGTGATTCCTTACGTGGAAAGATGGTATTCCTAACGTGGAAAGATGTGATTCCTTACGTGGAAAGAGTGATTCCTTACGTGGAAAGATGGTATTCCTTACGTGGAAAGATGTGATTCCTTACGTGGAAAGATGGTATTCCTTACGTGGAAAGAGGTGATTCCTTACGTGGAAAGAGGTGATTCCTTACGTGGAAAGAGATGTATTCCTTACGTGGAAAGATGGTATTCCTTACGTGGAAAGATGTGATTCCTTACGTGGAAAGATGGTATTCCTTACGTGGAAAGAGGTGATTCCTTACGTGGAAAGAGGTATTCCTTACGTGGAAAGAGTGATTCCTTACGTGGAAAGATGGTATTCCTTACGTGGAAAGAGGTGATTCCTTACGTGGAAAGATGGTATTCCTTACGTGGAAAGAGGTGATTCCTTACGTGGAAAGAGGTGATTCCTTACGTGGAAAGAGATGTATTCCTTACGTGGAAAGATGGTATTCCTTACGTGGAAAGATGTGATTCCTTACGTGGAAAGATGATATTCCTTACGTGGAAAGAGGTATTCCTTACGTGGAAAGATGTGATTCCTTACGTGGAAAGATGGTTTCCTTACGTGGAAAGAGATGATTCCTTACGTGGAAAGATGGATTCCTTACGTGGAAAGAGGTGATTCCTTACGTGGAAAGATATGTGATTCCTTACGTGGAAAGAAGACGTATTCCTTACGTGGAAAGAAGATGTATTCCTTACGTGGAAAGATATGTGATTCCTTACGTGGAAAGAAGACGTATTCCTTACGTGGAAAGAAGACGTATTCCTTACGTGGAAAGAAGATGTATTCCTTACGTGGAAAGATATGTGATTCCTTACGTGGAAAGATGTACTACTTACGTGGAAAGGTTAGTCCTGACGTGGACAGATCCAGAAGAGATGTATTCCTTACGTGGAAAGGTGAGTCCTAACATGGACGATGTATTCCTTACATGGAAAGGTGGGTCCTAACGTGGACGATGTATTCATGACATGGACGAAAAGATTTATTCCTAACGTGGACAAGTTATTCCTAACGTGGAAAGTTTATTCCTAAGGTGGACGATTTATTCCTGACTAGATGTGCTAGTCCTGACGCGGACAATTCATTCCTATGTTGGTAGGATCCCCTCGTGCTGATGAAATGCAGACGAGTCATCCCCAGCGAAGTTGCCAAGATTTTTCCGTGTTGACAGCAGTTGGAGTCCTGACGTGGACAAGTTTTAGTTGAGATCTCTTCGTGTTGACGAAACAGGCGTCCTAACGTGGACGAAGTTCTATCCCTGCGGTGATAGAATTTTTTTTTTAGGCTGATGGAAATAATCCCCAGCACGGTCGCTAATGGATCAGTTTGTCGCCGTAACAACCAGATCCAATCAGCAGATGTTGTTATTCAAGCAGTAGTGCAGTTTATTTCTGCGGTTGGCAAATTTCAGGGTTCCATTTGTATTCAACCATCTTCTACCTTTGAATGATCAAAGGTTGGGCGCTCTTCAACCATTCAAGTCCAAGCTGCTTCAATAGGGGCAGTTGTTGCACCCTAAAATTTGACCAACCAGGTCCCGTATCTGGCTCGATGTTTCGACGCATTTCGCATCCGCATTTACATACTGCATATAGTGCATTTTCTCAATCATGGTGAGTTTATCGGGATTACAGCCCTGCCGTTGCTTTTCGGGTATCTCAGACCAGTTCGGATAATCGGAGGTTATTTTGGGAAGTCGCGCGCTTCCTGGGTGTTTTCAGTTTATGCAATGATTTTTGAGATTTTGGGTATCTGGTTATCGTTTTGCTTCGATCTGGTCTCGCGCTCTCTTTTATATTGATTATTTGCCTTTGTTTGCTTTTTTTTTAAGAATTTAATAGCTTCTTGTAGATTTTAAGTAGGCTTTGTAGATTTTTCTAGAATTTAAATAGATTTTCCTAATATTTTTAAATAGCTTTAAGTCTTTTTTAGAATTTAAATTGTTTTAAATAGATTTTATAATGATTTTCTTTTAGAATATAATAGTTTTTGGATAATAGAAATAAATAGAGTTTATTTTAATATAGATTTAGTCTTTTGTTAGATATTTCTCTTATTAGGTTTAATATAGGATTTAATAGTTTTAAATAAGTAATATAGGTTTATTAGGGATTTAATAGAAATTTAATAATTTTAGATTAGAGAATTATTAGAGTAATTTTAGATTAGAGAATTATTAGAATAATTTTAGATTAGAGAATTATTAGAGTTTTTTAGATTAGTGGGATTATTAGAGTGTTATTAGTTTAGAAATTAATTAGAGTTAATAGAGTTTTTAGGTTAATTCTCTTTTTTAGGTTTAATTGAGATTTAGCTAGATTAATTAGGTTTAATCATTAGTTAGTTGGTTAATTAGTTTTAATCATTTCCATTTTTCTTTTTTATCCAGATTTTTTGGGTTTATTGTGCTTTCCGTTGGGCCCAGTGTGGTATGTGAAGGCCCATTTCGTCAGGGTCCAGAAAAGTCCAATGCTTGTCCTATAAGAGTCTTCAGGCCACGTATATGCAAGAAAAGAAGGCCACGTTTTACACCCACACACTGCCACGCCTCACACTTCCCTCTCTCCCTCTCTCTGCCACGCCACTCCCACGTGGCACACATGCAACCACTCCCTCCATTAACCACGCCACGCGTCTGCCACAGATCCTCACCGGAGCTCCACCGGTTGCATGGCCGGCGGCCATGCAACCACCGTCCCTAACCTATTCCGGCCACCCTAACTCCCTCCGGCCGCCGTAACAACCCGCCAGAAAACTGAAAATTTCCAGAATCCTTCATCTTGGATCTTCATCTTCCCGATCATCATCATCATCAATGTTCATCCGTTTTCCCAGCGATTCTTCATCTTGTTCACCATTTCCCAGATTCTTCACCTTGTTCATCATTTCCCAGAATCGTCATCATGTTCATCAGAAGACCTTCATATGTTCATCATCATCTCCAATTTCCGTCATCAATTAATCATCACAACTTCATCGACAACCTTCAAGATTCATAGCTCCATTCAAGATCCACAACCATCCTCAGATTCAAACACTCATGCGAACAGTTAACATCGTTCATCTACCTGTGAATCAACCTTTGATGAACGCCTCTCCAGAATGTTCATCTTCCTCAAACGATCTTCATCAGATCTTCATGAGCATTCCAGATTCTCGTCTTCTTCGTCCAGATCTCCATCCTTCATCATGCTTTTGCTCCCATCAAGGAATCATCAGACGTGCAGATCTTCAACCGTCTTCGCATGATCTCGCACCTTCAATCAAATATCCAGAAAAGCCTCAAGAACGTCCATCAACTATCATGAGATCTTCGTCATTATCGTCACCGTTCACCGTCAGATTTCCAAATCTTCAAGGCGCTCAAACATCAAGATCCATCTGGCATCATCAAAATTCTTCAACTTCTCCAGTTTTTTCTCAAGTATTAACATAGTCGGATTTTCGTCAAGAACACGAACCACGAGTTCTTCAAGAACTTCCTCTGAGATTGCCAAACCATGGATCAGTTCGCGTCAATTGCGAGTTTGTTGTTACTTCATTAGTGATTACAAGATTCATAAAGTGGCTGGTTTGAGATGTGGACGATGGGGTTGAATGAGGGTGAGTGAGTTTGAGAGATAGGGATTGAATCTGAGAGGGGGACGAGAGTTTGGGAGAGAAGCAAGAGACGGCGTGAACAGTGAAAGGGGAGAAAGGAAGGGGAATTAGGGTTTTCTGAGAAAGGAGAAGGAGGGTGGATCGTGAGAGATTGGGCCTTGGGCCCACCAGTCTGTGGCATCCGTACACACCCCCTCATTCTTGCCTCCATTTTTTTTGTTGTGAAGTGGGCCGGGCCCATGCGTGTTTCCTGGACTACACCCTGCGTTTTGGTCATACCCCCCTCCCCAGCTTTTTTTGTCTGATTTTTTTTCTGGGATGGGCCCATTCGTTTTTGCTGCAGGTTATTGGCACCCCCTGTAAATTGCTGCAACCCCCTTCCCCTTTCTTATTTTCTTTTTGTTTTTTCTTTATTCTAGTGTATGAAAAATAATATTGAAAAATATAGAAAAAATATATGAAAAAGTATTTTGGAAAAAAAGAGAAAGAAGAAAAAGAAATGAAAAAAAATATTGAAAAAGTATATTAAAAAAAAAGAAGAAAAAGAATATATGAAAGGTTAGTGAAAAAAAAGAAAAATAATAAAAGAAATATTGGAAAAAGCATATGTGAGAAAATACTTGAAAAATATTTTGAGAAAGAAGAAGAAGATAGAAGTATGAAAAAGAGAAAAAATATTAGTGTAGATTTAATATTTTTTTTAGAGTACATTTTTTCATAGAGTTTACTTTACACTTTTAGAGATGATTTTAGAAGTCCACTTGTTAGGGGACTATTTCCTATTTGATTTTCCATTATAGATGGATAGGATAGTTTCTAGGAGTTTATTTCCCGCATTCAAGCATTGTAACCATTTTTCAGAAGGTTAATAAAACGAGATTTGAGCTGTGGTCCCGAAGTAGCCGAACTACAGCTGCTCTGATTCCTCGTACCAGACGAGGATATGTAGGCATAGGATGCGATATCCTAGCGAGCACACTAACAACTGACCTTTTGTTCTCTCGCTGCTGTGCGATTGAGACTTTCCCGCTGACGACTGATTGTTACCCCTTTTCTCTTGCCCGAGTGCATTTGAGACCAGACCGTAGTTTTTCCCATAGGTTCCCGTACCTTTAAAACCAGTTTGATTTCTCACGGCTGTGTGAGAACACCCCTGTTTAGCCATAGTTAGCCTGAACTACGTAAGCTCTGATCTTCCATGCAGTGTGGAAGTACGTAGGCACAAGACGCGAGGTCTTGGCGAGCCAATTTCCCCGTAGTCCCGAACTACGTTGACTCTGACTTTCTCTCTTGAGAATACGTAGGCATAGAGTGCGACACTCTATCGAGTCAATTCCCTTCCGTTTAGATTTAGCAGCCGTAGATAGATTGTTTTGCATCCTTTAGACAACCCAAGCAAGCGTGGATCCCGTCGAGTACGACGGACGTGAGGGGTGCTAATACCTTCCCCTTGCGTAACCGACTCCTGAATCCAGGTTTTGGTTGCGATGACCATACCTTTTCCCGTTTTTTGCAAGGTTTACTTCGAGCGTTTCCTTTCCCTCCGTTGGGATAAATAACGCACGGTGGCGACTCTTCTGTCAGCCAGCGCCGATTTTCGCAGTAGCGACAGTCGTTGGCACGTATAAGCTATTCCCAGCAGGACCGTTTCTTTTCCCCAGCGGAGTTGGCATCGTCTCTTCAGTATTTATTTTGTTGGAGTGGTTCCTTTGCATTTTGCATTGTGCATAGCATCTACCCAAATGCGTAGCATTTCCATTTCGTATGGAGCATTACGCCATTTTCAAACATCTGCATCCTGAAACATGAGCTAGGTTGATTTTAGGTAATTATTATCCCCTAAAGGTGATCTTCAGGTCCCGACTTCTCCGATGAACATCCAGACTCCGGTGAATTTTCAATTCGAGATGTTTTGTGCTACCTGTGCAGTGCCCAGACTCTGATTGGTTATTCTGACCCTATTGAACTTTGTGATGGTACTTTTGCTCCGTTGAATGGTTAGGTTTCGGTGAGTATTCAGTTCAGGATGTATCCCTGTATTCGTTGATTATCCAGACTCCAGTAAAGCCCCAGTAAGGATTTGTTTCTTTGAGGGTTCCGCCTCTGATTTGTTTCATTGAGGGTTCCGCCTCTTATTTGTTTCATTGAGTGTTCCGCTTCTGATTTGTTTCATTGAGTGTTCCGCCTCTGATTTGCTCCATTGAGTACCCCGACTCTGGTTTCTCGCGTTGAGTGTCTTGGCTCCGGTTGGTTGGTATCGTTCGTCTTTTGTTGAGCGTCTTGGCTCCGGTTTGTTCGCGTGAGTGTCTTGGCTCCGGTTTGTTTCGTTCGTTTCTCGCGTTGAGTGTCTTGGCTCCGGTTGGTTAGTATCGTTCATCTCTCGTTGAGCGTCTTGGCTCCAGTTTGTTCATGTGAGTGTCTTGGCTCTGGTTTGTTTCGTTCGTTCCTCGCGTTGAGCGTCTTGGCTCCGGTTGGTTTATTCACTCTAGTTTCTCACGTGAGTGGCTTGGCTCCGGTTTGTTCGTTCGTTCCTCGCGTGAATGACTTGGCTCTGGTTTGTTCGTTCGTTCCTCACGTGAGTGGTTTGGCTCCGGTTTGTTTGTTCGTTTCTCGCGTCAGTATCGTGGCTCCGGTTTATTTGTGTTTCTCGTTGAGTGTCTTAGCTCCGGTTCGTATTGTTCATTTATTGCGTGAGTGTCTTGGCTCCGGTTTGTTCCAGTTTATCTCGTTGAGTGTTCATACTCCGGCCAGTTCCAATTGATGATGTATTCCTCGTTGCGTTGAGTATCTAGGCTCTGGCAGGTTTCGTTGATTCGTTGTGTTCATTGAATATCCAGATTCTAACAATTTTGACATGCTACTCTACAGCCCTATGGCGTTCCAACCACGACACTGGTCGTATTCCGTAGTTCCTCAGCAGAGTTACTTGATTAGGTTTCTCTTCCCCAACGAAATGTTCAAGACGTTCATCATGTTCAATTCGGTGGTTGGCAAATTTCTGGGTTTCTTTGGTATTCAACCGTCTTTTACCTTGATTGGTTGAGAGTCGTTTGCTTCACACCCAGTCAGGTCCAAGTCGTTTGAATAGGGGCAGCTGTTGCACCCCAAAATTTGCCCAACCTATTTCTATACCTAGCTTATGTTTCATCGCATTTCATACTGCATCAGCATTTTGCATAGCATTGGTTCTTGAGGCAGGGGATCAAGGTTCCCGTGGCTCAGGTTTCATTCCCGTGCAAGCAACTGAGCAGCGAGCAGAAGAAACAGCATTTATTTTGCCCAACGGTCAAGCGGCCGATTTTATTTTGCAGGTTATGCTCAGATCAGGAGACAACATTCAGTCTATATCCAGCATTATCACAGTCACAGTATTCAAGAGCAAGTGTCAAAAGCTTAGCAGAGCTTAAAACGGCGAGAAACAGGCAAACAGGCAGGTTTCCTTCCAAAAGGCGCCAAATTCAAATTTTTGAAGGTGTTAATCGGTTAACAATTATGGTTAATCGATTAACCATTGGAAAATCAGCTCAGATTTGAAATTTCAACAGTGTTAACCGGTTAACCATAGCAGATTTTGCCCTGTACGTGATCTTGCAAGCCAATTGCACTTGGGGTCCGAATTTGATCACCTTGAAACTCATTTTTACCAAAAGAATGATCTAGAATGTTCTTGAAAGTTGGCTATTTCAATTTTCCCTCCAAATTCCCATGCCTAACTCCAAACCAACTTTCCAATCCAAAGTCCAAACCCCACCTTTAGGATCCAAACCTAGATCATATTTAAGTGATCTACTCCAAACCAAAAGGAGCCAATTCTCATTTCTCACATTGATTTTTCAGAATCCATCTCCAAATTCTCTCAAATTCTCTCAACTTCTCCATTTCCAAAACTCACACTCAAAGCTCTTTTTCATTAGGATTCATTGATTTTTCATTGAAATCAATGGATGCTTAAGCATAAACCTTCATCCATCCTCATCTTTGGATCAATTTTCATCATCCATTTTCGTGCAAATTGAGATCTGATATTGGAGCTTGAGTTGGAAGTGATTATTCGAAGCGTTTCGACTCGAATTTGGCGGATCTTCATTCGTACAACTACAATTGGCTTGGATCTCGCGTTTTCCGGATTTCTAGCGTTTGAACTACTCGATTACAGCAAGATCAACACTAACCGGAGCAAATCTCCGCTTCGAAGGTTAGAGATTCTAGATCCATAACATTTTTGAGCTTATTTGCATTTCCATGATGATTTTCATATTCGGTTGAATTTTGTGATTTCGATTCGTGTGAATTGCGATTGTGATGTGTAGACATGTTTGCATGTCTATTGGTTTTCTGTTTGCAGGTGTAATTTCATGCTTATTTGATAAGTTGATTTGTTGGATCACTTGATTAAGTGATTTTGTGCATTAAGTGCTTTTTCTGTTGTTGTTTTTCACTTCTGGTGCAGTGTTAATCGGTTAACCGGTTAACCAATTCAAACTTTCAAATTTTTCTAAACGTTAACAGTGTTAATCGGTTAACGAATAGGGTTAACCGATTAACCCCAGGGGTTAACCGATTAACACTGTGCCAGAATGCCATGTTTGCTGTTTTATTTGCATGTTCGCATACCGGTTCGACTCGAATCATCATATATCAGTGTGATGCATTAGAATTGAATTTTTTTGGCTGTTTGCCACGGTTTGTGGTTGATTAATCATGATGTTGTTGACTTGTATGATCATGTTTCAATTGTTTGCATGCTTGTGTATGTGGTTCGAATCGAGTTTTTGTTTGCATGTTCGTTTGCTTTCATCTCTTGTTGTTCCCACATGTTTGCATCATTCTTGCATCGCTGTTGAGGTCGAGACACGCTTATGGCGGATGCTACCCCACACATTTTTCCTCCCTCCCACCATTCTAATTGCGCACTTTCGTGTTTGCATTTTTCTACTTGTGATTAATTCTTCCTTTGTTCTTCTTGTGCTTTCTTGCCATGATCCCCATAGGATTCCTAGTCCTCCGCTTAGGACGGGAGTAGGAGAGACATTAGGCATTCAATCTAAGTATGCTAACATTAGGATAGATGTTTCCCCCTCTCATCCGAACTTTAGGATCACTTTGCATGACAATGTTAGGGCCGAGTTTCCCTTAGACCTTCTGTGTGTCTTCTCTTCTCATCTTCATACTATCTTAACACACTTAATAAAGATAATGGATATTGTGCCATGAGCCTTATACTCGGGAAATGGTGATTGAGGGGCTTCTCCTCAATTACCTAGAGTGTTTAGTATACGTCCTTAGGACGATATGCGACGCATTCGATCCTAGGTTCTAGACTTTAGTACAACATACATTATAAACACTCAAATTCAAAACACTTCTTCTCTAAAAAACACAAAACAAAATTAAACCTTTTTCCTTCGGGATTAATCGGAAACTTCTTTTTTAGAAAAGAGTGTTGTTAAACTTCGGTTCTACCGCAAACAAGCTTTGTCCATAATTGTTGGAACGGATGTTTAACCCTACTCGGATAAAACACTTAATCAACCTGTGGTTTTGTGTCCGCCGAACTATGTCCGCTCTGATCTTTCATACCAGATGAAAGTACGTAGGCACAAGATGCGATATCTTGGTGAGCAACCTTCCCCTTCTCTCCCATAGTTAGCCGAACTACGTGAACTCTGACTTTCCCATTGCACGAGGGAGTACGTAGGCACAGAGCTGCGATGCTTTGCCGAGTCACTTCTCTTTTATTTTCTTTTTGTCCCTGAGACCTTTAGCGTAGATAGATTAACAACCCTTTTAGATAACAAACAAGCATGGATCTCGTTGAGTACAGCGGACGTGAGGGGTGCTAATACCTTCCCCTTGCGTAACCGACTCCCGAACCCAAGACTTGGTTGCGATGACCTTGTCTTTCCCTTTTCGTCAGGTTTTTTTCTGATCGTTTCCTTTCCCTCTCTTTGGGATAAATAACAAAAGGTGGCGACTCTTCTGTTTTCCGCCGGGTGTTTTTCGCAGTTGCGACACATGGCTGATAGTAATAAAGATCTGGTTCATTCTTCAATCAGGGTTTTGTGTAATGCTTTGGAGCCCATATCTTAATTCATAATTCCTCTGATTTGAAAGCATGATTATTGATCAAGAAGGCTTATGGTGAAAGTTTTGGTTTATCAAGGTGCAAGAGGCAAGAGTTCAAATTATAATTCGCGAATTGGTTCAAGGTTTTAAATTCAAAATTCCAAAATTAATTCATGATTATTTATTAAGAATCGGTTCAAGGCATTATTCATTACACAAGGAAATTCAAAGAGTCTGAGAATTCATTACAAAAATAATTTCCCAAAAAAAATATATTAAAAAATGGGTCATTTCCATCATGTGATCAAGTCTTATTAGTCATCTCTTTCTCAAGAAAAATTACAAACAAATTACAAAGAATAAAAAGAAGAATGTATTAAGCCCATACATTACAAACCCAACAAAGTCCATTTATACAAGAAAGTAAATTGAATTTCTTTTATTTTTATTTTACAAAAAAAAGGCCATAGTTTTCTTCATGATAGAAACCCATTATACATAAATTCAAAGGGGCCCATCATCATTTTTTTTATGTTCATAAATCCATTACACAAAAGAATAAAGAAAAAAAAGAATGAAAAGTCCAACAAGCATAACATACAACCTGTGTCCTTCTCCACTTCAAGTCATAAACCAAGTGGCCATCAACCAAGCACACAGTAACAGACCAAACCCACAAACTCTCTTAGAAAATGGCAATTGATACTTTAAGCCGTGAGCCACAACGACAACTTTATTTATAGCAGCAACATAAACTTGCGCAATGTTCCACACAATTCTCAGTATAACCTTGCCAATAACGCATTGCAGCCATGACTAAAAAAAACCTGCAGTATTTCACACGTACCAAACCACGTTCCACAACGCATACGACAAAACTCCAATAGCAAACACCAAATCTTCGCACGAGATTACAAATCGCCCTGTGTAAATGAAATGTACACATGGAAACACGCACAAAGCATAAAACCCGTGAATTCATAATCGCAACAACAAAGAGGATCCTTGTCGGCATTATTGAAGTTTATTTCATTTTTGTCCGTTGTACTCGAAGTATTCCGCAAATTTAGTTCTAGTTTTATAGGATTCTTATATTATTACTTTATATATTTCTGTTTATCACATTTTAATTTGTTTATCATGATGTCCTTAACTCAATTACCATGATTTCTACGTTTAAGTTTCAAATTATGTCCAGATAAACCTCTTTGAGTCTGGTATGTGAGGAACGTTGTTCCGAAGGAACTCGGCAATAAAATTGACGTTAACTTATCATAAATTTTTCTTCTGGCTTTATTTTTCAATTTTATTTCAAATGGTTTTACATGAGACTGAAAACAATAAAGGTTCGAGCTGATAGCACGAGAGTATGAGGATTGAACCGGATAGTGAAAATTGGGCATTGATCATAAATACAGCAAGAGCGCTTTAGGCATCGATTATGACTTATTTAGTTTTCAAAAAATACTTCTTGATTAAAATGGGCGAGCGAGAGCAAAATCTCATGGTTAGGGAGTTTAGCTTTAATTAATAGCGCGAGAGTGTGAGATAGAGTTTTTAAACTGGTATTTTCTACTGAAAGAAATTTAACCGTAAACTAACGCCAATGAATTATAGAGTCCCCAAGGTACATATAATCCATATTATGGTCTCTATTTTCTAATATATTTCTTAATATTATTTTAGTTTTAGCTTTTATTTTCATTCCAAACCAAAAATTCATTAGCCTTAACTTTACACAGTATCAATATATAATAACAGATTGATTATTAGTCTCTTGTGGGTTCGATATCTTTTAAAACTACGTGATAGACTGTATACTTGCAGTTAGATAACCCGATACACTTATAAAGTTACGATCAATAACGTTGGCACAACATATCATAGAATGATGGACAAGGTTTTTTCAAGAAGAGGTAGGGGATGCTAAAGATATACATGGACGACATGATCATAAAATCCAGTCAAGAGGAATTGCATGCTCAACACCTCCAATAAGTGTGTTCAAAAGGATCCGACATTATAATATGAGTCTCAATTGTTAGAACACAGATTGATGTTTAATATATCTCATTGTTTTGATGATAACATTAATGAAATTTTGTATAGAGAATTTATATACTTTAATTTTGGTCAACTGTTTATTTGTTTCAGATATCAAAATTAATATTATTCTGGAAGCAAGAACGCCTCTAAACACTACAGAACGAAAAGCTCTGAGCGTCAGAAGCAACACATCAGAAGACTCTGATCTGCTACAAATAACTCTGAGCAAAGCTGAGAAGAACTTGAGTAAAGAACATACGTAAAGCTTCAGAAGACTCTGGAAGTACTTAACGCTGCAAGTACAGAAGCTCTGATAAGCAAGTATGCTCTGATAAAGTATTTCACTGTTAAAGCACTTTGTTGCAAACTCTGATAGAGAAACTCTACTTGAGTTAACTCTGATCTAAAGAACTAGGAACATCATCAGAAGTTCTGATGCAAGACGTTCTAAAGTTGTTGAAGAAGACGTTGTTCAAATAAAGATCCGTTGGCATATTCCTTGTCCTTATCCAAACGGCTCTTTCCTCATTTGTGCTTGACACAAGATTTCAGACAAAAAGGATTTGTCTGAACATTCCCCTTCTGAGAAAGGAAAAGTCAATAGAAGACAAAAAGAACAGGATGCACAGTCTTTGAGAAATGGATTTCAAAGTACTATAAAACCAAGTCTAAGCATCACTTCAACGTTGACGAAATTATTGACAAATTATTCATCTAAGCAACTCATTCAAACTTTCTTCAAGCTGAATAGTTTTTCTTTTTGTTCTTAAACTTGTGTAAAAATCATTGTTGTGATATAGCTTTTTAGAAGCAACTCATAAACACAAATTTGTTAGTTTATCTTTTGTAAAAAGATTTCCTTAAGAAGACCAAGTTGTGGTCAAAATTTCTTGAGAAGACTAAGACAATTGTCTTAGTGGTTTACACTGTAATCAAGTTTGATTTAGTGGATTAAGTCCTTGTTGAGAAAGGCAAATCACCCTGGTAGGGTGGACTGGATTAGTTTGAGTTCAAACGAACCAGGATAAAAATACTGTGTTATTTTTCTATCATCTTAATCGTTTTAAAAACCTTATTCAACCCCCCCTTCTAAGTGTTTTTTCTACCTTCAGTTGGCATTAGAGCTCCGGTTCTGTAAGTGCTCTCACTTAACCGTGACAGAAAAAGATCCTGTTGGGAAAAACTTTTAATCTATTGTTCTTGATTTATCATGGCTGCTGAAGCTTCAACTTCAACTTCATACAACAACAAATATGATGATAGAGACAGAATCAACACCAAACCTCCCATGTTTGATGGTGAGAAGTTTGATTACTAGAAAGATAGAATATAAAGTTTCTTTCTAGGCTATGACGCTGACTTATGGGATTTGGTTACTGATGGTTATATTCATCCTACAAATGATGAAGGCAAAAAGGTTGACAGAAAGTCTATGTCGGATCAACAAAAGAAGGAGTTTAGAAACCATCACAAGGCGACAACCATTCTATTAAATGATATATCTCATATTGAGTATGAGAAAATAACAAATAGAGAAATAGCATTTGATATGTTTGAGTCTCTAAAAATGACGTGAGACAGCCTATGTCCCATTAGTGGAATTCTAATGAAACCTTATAAAAATACAGAAAAATTTGAAATTTTTAAAGGACAATACTTAATTATTTAAAAACATACTGTTTCACATACATATGCTTCAAATATATTTTACAGAGTTTGACACCGTTAAGACTAGCGGCCTTGCCACATAGATAAAACATAAAATAAAAGTACAGAAAGGAAACCAAAAAGAAAGCATACCAAAAGGGACCTCCTAAGTCCAACAAGACTGACACTTATACTGACTGTAGTAGTAGGGATGTGATTAGCGTTTGACAAAACACTAACAGCTCCCAATCTAGATGTTATAGTAACACATCTCCACGTCACTTCATATCCTTTCCTTCTGAGTTGTCGGGAAGTACGCAAGATTCGAGCTCATCGTCTGATCGTCATAAAATAATCCAAAATGCAAAACAAAAATGACACAGGGCTAAGATTCATGTACAAGTTTAAAAGTGGGAATGAATGTGTAAAATAATAATATATATGGAAACCATATTTATACAAACAAGCGTATCTTATACCCACAATTACATATACTTTATTTATTCTAATGCATCCCTGAACTATATGCTGACTCAGGCCACTAAACGCTGTCAATGATATCTATCCCATTTACCAAGATCAGATATCACTAGACCACATGCCACCAACGTACTCCCAATTACCAAGAGCTACGCCACCTAACTTCACATGGAGCCTAGGTGTTATAAGTCGATCGTCCCTGAGAATTCAGGCCAAGAACCTTGTCTTGCCTAGCATGCATAGATAATAATCCCCGTCGGGATTGCAGGCGACTGATCAACCTCGTGCGTCCCATACCGCACGGCGGTGGACTTACACATTCCTTAATGCAAGTCTATATGATCACTCACTCATCTTGTGGCAACTCTTAGCCATAAGTATTAAGTTAATAATGGGGAATTATCGTATCAACTTTTCAAGTTATACTTATTATCTAGATACTTAGGTTGAGTACCAAATCCATCCAATGTCTTGCCATATTTGATCTTTGTCCTTACATAATAAGTTCAGTTTGTATAATGGGTAATTGTATGGTTAACTTCCCAGGTAAGAGAGGTGGACTGTAAACGGCATAGTCGACCAAGTCTTTCCTTAGCCAGAACCCAACCAAATATAACTACTCATTGTATCCAACTTTCCTTATGTTAATGGGGATCAATTACTTAATATCTAGCAATGTTTTTCTCTCATTAACCGATTATTTCCTTAATCTATCAATCACAATCATTCAAGTATAAATAAAATAAACAATTATAAAATTAACCGAATAATGCAAGCACAATACAATACCAAATTGTCAAAGATTATTCCTATGATAATTAATTAAGGCCGGCGTAACCTCGCCTAGTGATTTGTGAAAATCATTATTTGAGAATAGGCTCTCCTTAATTATTTATCGCTAGTAGGGCTTAGGTCACCACTACACACATATATATTAAGTTATTTTACGCTAACCGTCCCAATCGTATACGAAATCTTGCCCCCACCTTTTGTTGAGTGTTGTTGAAAGTCCACAAGTGTTGTCTTCGATCTTTGCCAAGAACCTAATTTACGATAACCGTTGGATTGTACGAAATTTATGAAATAATTAGAATATAATTTATGGTTAATTGAACATAATCCCGTTATAACTTGAAATATTTATTTATTTAAATATATCATAATAACCTCCAAAATAATTATTAAATTCAAATATAAATTATATTATACCTCCTTTTGAATTTGTTTGTTTTAGAAAATTGTCAAGAGTATATTTCTAATAACATTTAAATTATAATAAAATTTGGGCATTATAACGACTTAAAATGGTAAAATTTATTTTGGACTTTATAAGTTCAATATATCGACGTCTGAACGGAATTTGCATAGAAAATTTAAAATAACCTTTATATAAATAACATAATTAAAATAATATAATTAAAATAAAATGGACATTATAACGGCTTACCGATTACTTATGAAAATGATTTGGGCAGAACTTTGACGTATAAAACTCCCTTGAAACTTTAGAAGAACTTTTACCACAAAATACTCTAAAGGTTACGAACCGATATCGTGGGAACTTCGATAACTAAAACTAATATTGCTATATGAAGAAATTAGAGAAGGAAAGAAGTAAAGAAGTAAGAAAGATGATTTGTGAATGAATGAATGAAAATGGGGTGGAAGAGACCCCTATTTATACTAGTTGTAAAATATTAAAATAACATAATTTATCATCTTTTGCCCATACCTTCCAACTTTTCAACTCTTGCTAGTAAATATGTCTCTATCAAATATTTACTAATCTTTCATCAATAGTGCTTTAGGTGTTCTAGTATGACTTTGTGAAAATAATTTATGACAAAGGTATGGGAGCTTGATTTCATGACATAATATTATGTAGGATATTAATAGAAAATGAGATATATATTTCTTTTATAAAAAGTAAAATGTTAATAATATTAATAATAATAAAAATAGTAAAAAGGATAGTTATTTGATATTTTTATTGTCTTAAGATTATTTTATTTATTAATTGGTTTATAGAGTAAAATGATAATATTCAAATAAAATAAAATCAATTAATAATAACAAAACAAGAACAACAATAATGATAATAATAATATGAATAATTAATTAACTTAAAGTTAAGGGTTTTAAGTACCAATTTAAATTTCAAAGTTTAGTTTATAAAATGAAACGATGATATTCAAATTGAAGAATAAAAGTAATAAATATAAAAAGTAATTAATTAATAAATTAATTATTATAAGTGTTAGTTTCAACATTTAATTTTTAATAACTAGCATTGTTAAAATCTCAAATCTAACTAGATATATTATTTAGTGTATGGAAAAATTAGGATGTTACATTACCACCCCCCTTAAAAGAAATTTCGTCCTCGAAATTTAGCGTACCTAAAACATATGTGGATACTTCTGACGCATGTCTTCTTCTCTTTCCCAAGTAGAATCACCAGTTACATCATCCCACACGACTCTAACCAATGGTATTTGCTTTCCACGAAGTTCTTTAATACGATGATCTAAGATCTTGACAGGTATAGCCTCATATTCCAAATTATCTCTAAGTTCCACAGTTTCAGGCTCAATGACATGTGAAGGGTCCGGATAATACTTCCTCAGTTGTGATACATGAAATACATCATGAAGATTAGACAAGTTTGGCGGCAAAGCAATGTGATACGCTACAGGTCCAATCCGCCGTAGAATTTGAAAAGGCCCGATAAACCTTGGTGTTAACTTCCTAGTTTTGATTGCTCGTGCAATTCCCGCCCTAGGAGTTACCCTAATGAACACGTGATCTCCTGCCTCGAACTCCAAAGGTCTTCTCCTCTTATCATTATAACTCTTTTGACGGTCCTGTGCTGCCTTCATTTTTTCTCTAATAAGTTTAACCTGATCTGTCGTTTGTTGCACGAATTCTGAACCCAATATTTTATTTTCTCCAACCTCATACCAACATAAAGGTGTACGACACTTTCTTCCGTATAATGCTTCATATGGAGCCATGCCGATACTTGAGTGAAAACTATTGTTGTAAGTAAACTCAATCAATGGTAAGAACTCGTCCCAACTTCCTTTGTGTTCAAGAGCACAAGCTCTCAACAAATCCTCTAACGATTGAATCGTCCTCTCAGACTGGCCATCCGTTTGGGGATGATAAGCTGAACTTAACCTCAGTTTTGTTCCTAACTCTAAATGCAACTGATGCCAAAAATTTGATGTGAATCTGGGATCTCTATCATTG
Organism: Lathyrus sativus; assembly: GCA_963859935.3. Taxonomy (NCBI): domain Eukaryota; kingdom Viridiplantae; phylum Streptophyta; class Magnoliopsida; order Fabales; family Fabaceae; genus Lathyrus; species Lathyrus sativus. Next base: position 605,006,185 of record OZ012739.1, read on the forward strand.
ACTATACTTGAAGGTATTCCATGCAATCTAACAATCTCCTTTACATATACCTGAGCTAGTCTCTCTAATTTAAACGTCTGGTTGATGGGAATGAAATGTGCACTCTTTGTCAACCTATCAATGATCACCCAAATTGCATCATGTTGTTTCTGAGTCTTAGGCAAAGCGGTTACAAAATCCATGGCTATTCCGTCCCACTTCCACTCTGGAATATCTAAAGGTTGTAGCAATCCGGCTGGCTTCTGATGTTCAATCTTTGCCTTCTGACATACCAAGCAACTTTGAACATATTCTGCTATATGTCTCTTCATTCCAACCCACCAAAACATTTTCTTCAAGTCTTGATACATCTTTGTGGCTCCTGGATGAAAACTCAACTTACTTTTGTGGCCCTCTTCCAAAATCAACTTTTGAATATCCTGATTTTGAGGTACACACAACCTTTCTTTAAACCTTAGGATTCCATCACTCCTTATGTTAAACTCTCCATTTTGACCATTTCTTATATTTTCCTTTATGCTCACTAGACGGTCATCAAGTTGTTGTTCATCTTTGATCCATTTCAGAAATTCATTAGACACGACAATAGCGCCTATGAATATACTTCCTTCATTGTGATGTACTCCTAAGTTTAAATCCACGAATTTGTCAATCAACTCTTCTTCCTTCAACATCATTGCAGATACATGAAGTTTCTTTCGACTCAAAGCGTCTGCTACAACATTGGCCTTTCCGGGATGATATTGCAACTCAAAATCATAGTCCTTCAAGAATTCCATCCAGCGCCTTTGTCTCATGTTTAAATCTTTCTGATCAAATAAATGCTTCAGGCTTTTGTGATCACTTAACACAGTGAACTTTGATCCATAAAGATAATGCCTCCAAATCTTTAAGGCAAACACAATTGCCGCTAACTCTAGGTCGTGAGTTGGGTAGTTCCTCTCATGCACCTTCAATTGTCTTGATGCATAAGCTATCACTTTCCTTTCTTGCATCAACACACACCCAAGACCTTGATATGACGCATCACAATACACATCAAAATTTCCTAATGGGTCTGGTAAGATGAGTATTGGTGATGAAGTCAATCTTTCCTTTAGCTTCTGAAAACTTTCTTCACACTCTTTAGTCCATTCAAAGTTTTTACCTTTCCTCGTTAACTGAGTCATGGGCAAAGCGATCTTTGAAAATCCTTCAATGAACCTCCGATAATATCCAGCTAGTCCAAGAAAACTTCGAATCTCGCCAACATTCTTTGGACTCTCCCACTTTGTTATTGCTTCGACTTTACTTGGGTCTACTGCAATACCTTCTTTACTAATTACATGACCAAGAAATTGTACCTCCTTCAACCAAAATTCACATTTCGAGAATTTCGCGTACAATTGAAGGTCCTTTAATATCTGTAGCACAATTCTCAAATGTTCTCTGTGCTCTACCTCATTCTTGGAATAAATCAGAATGTCATCAATGAAAACTACAACAAATTGATCTAAGTATGACCTAAAGATCCTATTCATGTAATCCATGAATACTGCTGGAGCATTAGTCAAACCAAATGGCATAACTAAGTACTCATAGTGTCCATAACGGGATCTAAAAGCTGTTTTTGGAATATCATCTTCCTTCACCCTGATCTGATGATATCCAGACTTCAAGTCAATCTTTGAGAATACTGATGCTCCTTTTAACTGATCCATCAAGTCGTCGATTCTAGGCAAAGGATACTTGTTTTTCACAGTGGCTTTATTGAGTTGTCTGTAATCCACACAAAGTCTAGAAGAACCATCCTTCTTCTTCACAAACAAGATTGGAGCTCCCCATGGCGATACACTTGGTCTAATAAATTCTTTCTCTAACATCTCGTCTAATTGTTTCTTTAACTCCGCAAGCTCTGAGGGTGACATTCGATAAGGAGATATAGAAATTGGTCCAGTTCCTGGAACCAAGTCTATAGAAAATTCCACTTCCCTAACCGGTGGTAAACCTGGAACTTCTTCTGGAAAGACTTCCGGGAATTCACAGACTACGGGAAAATTTTCCACACTAGGGGTTTCTCCTACTGACATGGAGAATAGCATCATAAAACTTTGAGTGAGGGTTTCAGCTTTGCTGATTTCTCCACTATCTTCTCCAAATGTAAAAATTTTCTCCTTGCATCTCAAGTTGACATCGTTGGCTGATAACCAATCCATTCCTAAGATGACATCTAGGTCTTGTAGCGGGAGTACCACAAGATCTACTAAGAATCTTCTATTTTCTAAGATTATTGGACAGTCTACACAGACTGAATAAGTTACCATTCTTTCTCCCGAGGGAGTTGTGATAGTCAACTTATAATCGTGATCAACAATTTCGAATCCCAAAAATTCAGCACAAGAGGTAGATATAAAAGAATGTGTAGCTCCTGAATCGAATAAAACTGATACCAACTTATCTCCAATTAAACACATACCTTGAATTAACCCAGCTGACTTTGAGATCTCAGCTCCTCTAATTGTAAATACTCTTCCTGTGGTTGGCTTATTTTGATTCTGAGGTCTCTGACCAACACTTGGGCCTCCATTTCTTGCTCTCCCTATGTTGTTATTGTTTATTAGGCCGCTCCTCTGGCCTGTTGGTTGACTTTGTCCTTGGGGACAATCTTTGAGAAAGTGGCCTTTCTGACCACAGCGAAAACAAGTTCCAATATTTCTATTTGGACAATCTTTGTTAAGATGTGCCCCTCCACAGCTGTAACACTTGAACATTAACCTTCTAGAATCCTGGTTATGATAAGGTGTAGGCCTTTGATATGGCCTACCCCCTCGTTGGATTCTTCCTCCGTGGCCTCGGTTAAAGTGGCCCTTGTGATTGTTGTTTTGGGTTGATCCTCCTGATCCATATTGATTCTTCCTATTGTCAATCCCTTCCAACTCCAGACACCTTTCTACTAGCTCACCAAAGCGCATAATATGCAGAGGTAAAACTGCCCTCTGGATATCATATTTCAATCCATCTTGATACTTTTCACACATCCATTCTTCCCTTGGATGCAAGCGGTAAAACTCAGAATACTTTAGCAAGGATTCAAACTTCCTAGTATATTCTCCCACCGTCATCACACCTTGACGTAGATTCTGAAATTCTCTCTCCTTCTCTTTCCTACATAACTTTGGAAAATACTTCCCCAAAAATTCTTCTTTGAACAAGGTCCAATTGATTTCTCTTCCTTCCTCTTCCAATAATCTATACTTTCCTCTCCACCAAGCTTCAGCATCGCCTGTCAGCATGAATGTTGCATAACCAACCCTTCTATTCTCTCTACAGTGAGTGAAAGAAAATATCTTCTCCATTTCTTGCAACCATTTCTCAGCACCCTCCGGATTAAAGTCACCACCAAACTGTGGTGGTTTTCCTTTCAGAAACGAGTTCAATCCTGTATCCTCATGCACCATTTCCCTTTGTTGTTGCTGAAAGAGTTGATGATCTCGAGTGATTTGCAGGATTTGAGCATTTTGTTGTGTTTGAACTAACACAGCTGCAGCAAGTTCACGAACATCTCGAGTGTCAGCTTGAGAGTTCGTTCCAGTTTGGGAATGATCTTCTCGTCCAATGGGAATGGTAGGTGCTCCTTCAGGAGTAACTTCATCACTCGCATTCCTACGTATACCTCTAGTAGTGCCTCTAGCAGCACTCCTACCACGCCTCGCACCTCTGACGTTCTGAACCATAACTTCCTGAAAAGGAATAGTTATTAGGTTCAATCATTCACAAGACATAAAGAACATAACAATTATGTATATTTATATCCCAATGAATGATTCATCGATAAGGATTTTTATCAAGTCTCCCACAGGCAAGGGATAATTGTGTCTAAAATGTTGAATTAATATCTTAAATATAACTAGAATTCAGGAAAACATAATCAACATTTAATGTATAAACAAAAATGTATCAATTTATTTAATAACAACGATTACAAAAATCGTGACCATGTCTCATTCAAAAACCTCTACTTGTAAACCAAGCTAAGACTAATAGTGGTAAAACTATAATTATCATTATTGCTACGAAATCTTTACCTAATTCTTCATGCTTGATGATACCAATAACAAACAAAATAATGACAAGAAGAGTGATGAATAAAAGAAAGGATTTAGCCATTTGAAAGGTATAGATAAATATTTAGGAATTGATATGAAAATAATGGATGGGTGTGAAGTATTTATAAAGTGAATTTTGTGAAGTGTCCGTTACGTTACCGTTGGGTTTGTGACCGTTGGGGAGGAAAAATAAAGTGTGCTAAATAAGTTTCCTAGACCATTATACTAGAAGGCTCTCAAGATGAAGACTCAATGCACAGAAGAAAAGTTATCATCCAGTTTGGAATCCAACTTGATACAGTCAGTATAATTCTAGACACTTACGGTCCGAGCTGAATCGACCAGCTCTGATACCATTAAATGAGACAGCCTATGTCCCATTAGTGGAATTCTAATGAAACCTTATAAAAATACAGAAAAATTTGAAATTTTTAAAGGACAATACTTAATTATTTAAAAACATACTGTTTCACATACATATGCTTCAAATATATTTTACAGAGTTTGACACCGTTAAGACTAGCGGCCTTGCCACATAGATAAAACATAAAATAAAAGTACAGAAAGGAAACCAAAAAGAAAGCATACCAAAAGGGACCTCCTAAGTCCAACAAGACTGACACTTATACTGACTGTAGTAGTAGGGATGTGATTAGCGTTTGACAAAACACTAACAGCTCCCAATCTAGATGTTATAGTAACACATCTCCACGTCACTTCATATCCTTTCCTTCTGAGTTGTCGGGAAGTACGCAAGATTCGAGCTCATCGTCTGATCGTCATAAAATAATCCAAAATGCAAAACAAAAATGACACAGGGCTAAGATTCATGTACAAGTTTAAAAGTGGGAATGAATGTGTAAAATAATAATATATATGGAAACCATATTTATACAAACAAGCGTATCTTATACCCACAATTACATATACTTTATTTATTCTAATGCATCCCTGAACTATATGCTGACTCAGGCCACTAAACGCTGTCAATGATATCTATCCCATTTACCAAGATCAGATATCACTAGACCACATGCCACCAACGTACTCCCAATTACCAAGAGCTACGCCACCTAACTTCACATGGAGCCTAGGTGTTATAAGTCGATCGTCCCTGAGAATTCAGGCCAAGAACCTTGTCTTGCCTAGCATGCATAGATAATAATCCCCGTCGGGATTGCAGGCGACTGATCAACCTCGTGCGTCCCATACCGCACGGCGGTGGACTTACACATTCCTTAATGCAAGTCTATATGATCACTCACTCATCTTGTGGCAACTCTTAGCCATAAGTATTAAGTTAATAATGGGGAATTATCGTATCAACTTTTCAAGTTATACTTATTATCTAGATACTTAGGTTGAGTACCAAATCCATCCAATGTCTTGCCATATTTGATCTTTGTCCTTACATAATAAGTTCAGTTTGTATAATGGGTAATTGTATGGTTAACTTCCCAGGTAAGAGAGGTGGACTGTAAACGGCATAGTCGACCAAGTCTTTCCTTAGCCAGAACCCAACCAAATATAACTACTCATTGTATCCAACTTTCCTTATGTTAATGGGGATCAATTACTTAATATCTAGCAATGTTTTTCTCTCATTAACCGATTATTTCCTTAATCTATCAATCACAATCATTCAAGTATAAATAAAATAAACAATTATAAAATTAACCGAATAATGCAAGCACAATACAATACCAAATTGTCAAAGATTATTCCTATGATAATTAATTAAGGCCGGCGTAACCTCGCCTAGTGATTTGTGAAAATCATTATTTGAGAATAGGCTCTCCTTAATTATTTATCGCTAGTAGGGCTTAGGTCACCACTACACACATATATATTAAGTTATTTTACGCTAACCGTCCCAATCGTATACGAAATCTTGCCCCCACCTTTTGTTGAGTGTTGTTGAAAGTCCACAAGTGTTGTCTTCGATCTTTGCCAAGAACCTAATTTACGATAACCGTTGGATTGTACGAAATTTATGAAATAATTAGAATATAATTTATGGTTAATTGAACATAATCCCGTTATAACTTGAAATATTTATTTATTTAAATATATCATAATAACCTCCAAAATAATTATTAAATTCAAATATAAATTATATTATACCTCCTTTTGAATTTGTTTGTTTTAGAAAATTGTCAAGAGTATATTTCTAATAACATTTAAATTATAATAAAATTTGGGCATTATAACGACTTAAAATGGTAAAATTTATTTTGGACTTTATAAGTTCAATATATCGACGTCTGAACGGAATTTGCATAGAAAATTTAAAATAACCTTTATATAAATAACATAATTAAAATAATATAATTAAAATAAAATGGACATTATAACGGCTTACCGATTACTTATGAAAATGATTTGGGCAGAACTTTGACGTATAAAACTCCCTTGAAACTTTAGAAGAACTTTTACCACAAAATACTCTAAAGGTTACGAACCGATATCGTGGGAACTTCGATAACTAAAACTAATATTGCTATATGAAGAAATTAGAGAAGGAAAGAAGTAAAGAAGTAAGAAAGATGATTTGTGAATGAATGAATGAAAATGGGGTGGAAGAGACCCCTATTTATACTAGTTGTAAAATATTAAAATAACATAATTTATCATCTTTTGCCCATACCTTCCAACTTTTCAACTCTTGCTAGTAAATATGTCTCTATCAAATATTTACTAATCTTTCATCAATAGTGCTTTAGGTGTTCTAGTATGACTTTGTGAAAATAATTTATGACAAAGGTATGGGAGCTTGATTTCATGACATAATATTATGTAGGATATTAATAGAAAATGAGATATATATTTCTTTTATAAAAAGTAAAATGTTAATAATATTAATAATAATAAAAATAGTAAAAAGGATAGTTATTTGATATTTTTATTGTCTTAAGATTATTTTATTTATTAATTGGTTTATAGAGTAAAATGATAATATTCAAATAAAATAAAATCAATTAATAATAACAAAACAAGAACAACAATAATGATAATAATAATATGAATAATTAATTAACTTAAAGTTAAGGGTTTTAAGTACCAATTTAAATTTCAAAGTTTAGTTTATAAAATGAAACGATGATATTCAAATTGAAGAATAAAAGTAATAAATATAAAAAGTAATTAATTAATAAATTAATTATTATAAGTGTTAGTTTCAACATTTAATTTTTAATAACTAGCATTGTTAAAATCTCAAATCTAACTAGATATATTATTTAGTGTATGGAAAAATTAGGATGTTACATGACGCACAAAGGAAACTCCCAAGTAAAGGAGACAAAGGCTCTGGCTCTCATCCAGAAGTACGAAACCTTCAAAATGGAGGAGTTTGAATCTGTGGAAACTATGTTCTCAAGATTTCAGATCCTAACTGCTGGGTTGAAGGTTCTGGATAAAGGTTACTCCACTTCTGACCATGTCAAGAAGATCATCATAAGCTTGCCAACAAGGTGGAGACCAATGGTGACAACGCTGAAGCTTGCAAAGGATCTGAATAAGATCACTCTGAAGGAACTGATCAGTTCCTTAAGGAGTCACGAGATTGAGCTGGAGGAAGACGATCCTCAAAAGAAAGGTAAGTCTGTTGTGTTAAAATCTAACAAATCTGCTAAAGCTTTGTAGGTTATTGAAGAAAGCTCTGAAGAATCTTCAGAAGAAGAAGATGAACTGTCTTTGCTGTCCAGAAGGATAAGCCAACTCTGGAAGCACAAACAAAAGAAGTTCAGAAACTTCAAGAGATCTGATCAGCGTGGCGAATCTTCTGGACATAAGAAATCTAGAAAGAAAGATGTAGTGTGCTACGAGTGCAAGGAGGCACACCACTATAAAAATGAATGTCTCAAACTTCTGAAGGAGAAACCCAGAAAGAAGTTTGAAAAGAAGAAGAAAGTTCTAATGGCCACATGGGATGATTCAAATGCTTTTGAATCTTCATCAGAATCAGAAGATGAATGTGCTAATGTAGCACTGATGGCTGACGTGGAGGACCACGAAGAAACTGCTGAATCTGGATCAGAATCAGATTCAGAAGAGGTATTTTCTGAACTTTCTAGAGCTGAACTTACTGAAAGTTTATCTGAAATTCTTGAAAGATACAACAAGATCAAACTCAAATACAAGAGGCTTCAAAGTTGTCTTGCATCTGATAATGATCAGCTGAGATCAGAAGTTGCTGAGCTTAAAGCAAACAATCTTAAAATGAAAAATAATTTAGAAAAAGCTCAAAAATCTGACTCAGATCCTATATCATACTCTAAAAACATTTTAGAAGAGTATGACTATAGTTTTCAGAAGTTTCTATCCAGAGGCCTAGATAGAAGCAAGATGGCTTCCATGATCTATGGCGTAAACAGAAACAACAGAAAGGGAATTGGATATGAATCACCCTCTGGGAAGGATTTAAATCCAAAACCTGTTGATAAACTGATCATTAAGTATTCTCCTCTGTATACTCACTTCAAATATGGTCATTTAAATGATATTAAGCACACACGTTCTGATCAAAACAAACCCGTGTTTAATAAACCAAAACCTCAGCATAACAAAGATGCTTTTAAAGGAAAGAAATTCATAAAGAATTTCAAACCTACTAACCCCAGAGGACCCAAGAAAATATGGGTACCTAAGGACAAAATAATCTTTGTTGCAGATGTCCTTAGCAGCAAAGTTGAAACACCAATCATGGTACCTGGACTCTGACTGCTCGCGTCACATGACGGGAAAAAGGTCTATGTTTCAAAGCCTGGAACTTAGATCTGGAGGTGACGTGAAGTTTGGAGGGAACCAGAAGGGCAAAATCATAGGCTATGGAACTATAGGTAATGGTAACCTCCCTTCCATATCTAATGTCTTACTTGTTGAAGGATTAACACATAATCTATTGTCCATAAGTCAATTAAGTGACAATGGTTATGATATAATCTTCAATCAAAAATGTTATAAAGCTGTGAGTCAAAAATATGGTTCAATCCTCTTTAATGGGAAAAGGAAGAACAACATTTACAAAATTAATCTTTCAGAACTAAAAGTTCAAAATGTAAAATGCCTTCTGTCTGTTAATGATGAGCAATGAGTCTGGCATAGAAGATTGGGGCATATTAGTATGATACGTATATCTCAGATTCATAAACTCAATATGGTCAGAGGACTTCCTCAGTTGAAGTTCAACTCATATGCTTTTTGTGAAGCATGTCAGAAAGGAAAATTTTCAAAATCTTCTTTCAAAATAAAAAATGTTGTTTCTACCTCTAGACAATTAGAGCTGCTTCATATTGATCTGTTTGGACCAGTGAAAACTGCATCCATCAGAGGCAAGAAGTATGGATTAGTCATAGTTGATGACTACAGCAGATGGACATGAGTAAAATTCCTAAAACACAAGGATGAGTCACATTCTGAATTCATTGACTTCTGCAAACAAGTCCAAAACAAAAAAGAATTTAAAATTGTTAAAGTCAGAAGTGATCATGGTGGAGAGTTTGAAAATAAATACTTTGAATTTTTTTTTTTAAGAAAATGGAATTGCACATGATTTTTCTTGTACTAGAACTCCTCAATAGAATGGAGTTGTAGAAAGGAAAAATAGAACATTGCAAGAAATGACCAAAACCATGATCAACGAGACTAACATGGAAAAATATTTTTGGGTAGAAGTAGTGAATACAGCTTGTTATATTTAGAACAGAGTGTCTGTAAGACCTCTTCTGGAGAAGACTCCCTATGAATTGTGGAGGAATAGAAAGCCCAACATTTCTTATTTCCATCCTTTTGGATGTGTCTGTTTTATGTTGAATACTAAGGAAAATCTGAACAAGTTTGATTCTAAAGTTCAGAAGTGTTTCATGTTTGGATATTTTGAACGCTCTAAAGGCTACAGTGTATACAATACTGAGACACGGATTATAGATGAATCAATTCATGTTAGATTTGATGATAAGCTTGGCAATCAAAAGCCAAAGCAGCTTGAAATTTCTGCAGATAGAAAAGTCCTTCTCACAGACTCTAACGAATCAGAGGCAGACAAAGCTCAAGCAAAAGCACCAGAAGCAACGTCAGATGCTACTCCCTTGACTGCTCAGATGGATAGCTTGACAATTTCTGAAGAACCAACTGTTAAAGGATCATCCAGAATCAAAGCCTTTCATCCAGAGGAAATGATAATTGGAAAGAAGGATGACCATATCAGAACAAGATCATTTCTTAGATCTTTTGGAACGTCCTTGTTTGGTTTGGTATCTATCATTGAACCTACTTCTGTGGATGAGGCTCTGAATGATAATGATTGGATACTTGCTATGCAAGAGGAGCTTAACCAATTCACAAGGAATGACGTCTGGGATCTGGTTCCAAGACCAAATGGATTCAACATCATTGGAACAAAATGGGTCTTCAAAAACAAGCTGAACAAGCAAGGAGAAGTTATCAGAAACAAGGCTAGGCTGGTTTCTCAAGGATACAGTCAGCAAGAAGGTATAGATTACACAGAGACATATGCTCATGTGGCAAGGTTAGAATCTATTCGCTTGCTTATTTCTTTTGCTGCACAGAATAACATCACTCTATATTAGATGGATGTTAAAAGTGTTTTCTTAAATGGTTTCATAGAAGAGGAAGTTTATGTTCATCAACCTCCTGGTTTTGAAAATGAAAATTTTCTAGAACACGTTTTTAAACTGAAGAAATCACTATATGGCTTAAAACAAGCTCTCAGAGCTTGGTATGAGAGGCTGAGTAATTTCCTTCTGGAAAATAATTTTATCAGAGGAAAAGTTGATACTACTCTCTTCCATAAATCAATTAAGAAAGACATTTTAATCTGTCAGATTTATGTTGATGATATTATTTTTGGAACTACCAATATTACGCTTGGAAAGGAGTTTGCTCAATCTATGCAGGCAGAATTTGAAATGAGCATGATGGGAGAACTCAGATTCTTTCTGGGAATTCAAGTGAATCAGACTCCAGAAGGCACCTACATACATCAGACAAAGTATGTAAAGGAGCTTCTGAAGAAATTCAACATGACAGAAAGCAAGCTAGCAAAGACTCCAATGCGTCCTACAAGCACACTAGGTAAAGAAGAGGTAAGTAAAAAGGTAGATTAGAAGCTCTAAAGAGGTATGATTGGTTCTCTTCTGTACTTGACTGCTTCTAGACCTGATATCCTCTTTAGTGTCTGTCTATGTACTAGATTCCAATCAGATCCTAGAGAATCCCACTTAACAGCTGTTAAGAGGATTATGAGGTATCTGAAAGGTACTACTAACTTGGGTTTGTGTTACAGAAGATCTGATGAATACAGATTAGTTGGATTCTGTGATGCTGACTATGCTGGAGACAGAGTAGAACGTAAGATTACTTCTGGAAGCTGTCAGTTTCTGGGAAGCCATCTGATCTCATGGTTCAGCAAGAAGCAACCCACAATAGCGCTTTCAATAACAGAAGTCGAATATATTGCTGCTGCTGGTTGTAGCACACAGATGCTCTAGATGAAGAGTCAACTAGAAGATTATCAGATACATGAGAGTAACATTTCTATTTTCTGTGATAATACTTCTGCTATTTGCCTTTCTAAGAATCCCATTTTACATTCTAAGGCAAAGCATATAGAAATTAAGCATCATTTCATCAGAGACTATGTTCAGAAGGAAATTATAAGTTTGAACTTTGTTGATACAGACCATCAATGGGCTGATATCTTCACAAAACCCATTGCTGAAGATAGGTTTAAATTTATTCTGAAGAATATTAGCATGGATTTTTGTCCAGAATAAAACTATTATTCAAAGTCAAATTTATTCAGATGAAATATGACTAATATCTATATTCTGAAGTAATTCTTCTGTTTATTTGTTTTGGTACATTATTTTTTTAAACTCTGATCTAACAAGTCTCAGAAGATCTGAGCGTTGTTTAAAGTTTCTTATTCTAAATAGATTCAGAGGCACATCTACATCAAACACGTGTCACACGAAATCTGAAAAGGTGGAGTGTAAAACAATGAGACGCCGTTTTGAGGTACTGTTTGAATTCTCAATTTCTCATTTTCCTCCCCACGCTTGTTAGTATCATTAATTGCTTTTAACTATTATTCTTTTTGATGTGACTTTTTATTTTAATTTAATTGAATTAAATGCTGAACATGTATGAGTGTGCCCTAATTTTTTTCCCCTATATATTCCACAATACAACACATTTCACACTTTTCACTCTCTCTCACGTTTATGCATTTCTGCTTGCTTCATTGTTTCTTCATCTCTCCCAAACCCATATCTCAAAGAAGAACTCGTTATCTCACTACATCAACAATGGCAACTTCGTCTTCAACCTCTCAATAGTTTGAATCAACAATGGTTGTCGTTTCATCTTCTGCAATGGGTCCTACTTCGTTCAAAGAACCAGTAAGAACTCTCCTCACACCCGTTGATCAACTGGAAGTTTTGTGTGAGTTCTTGGTTGATTTTGAAAGCATTGTTGTGAATGGTTATGATTTGCGTCCAACTGTGTCATCACAAGGATGGACAAAGTATTTTGACAGACTGGTTGGTCCAGTTTATCCTTACTTGGTCAAAGAGTTTTGGATTCATGCAAGCATTTTCCCCAAATTCATTGTGTCTTCAGTTCTAGGTAAAGAGATCATTATCACTGAAGATCTGATTCGCAAGCTGATAGGATATCAAGAATCAGATGGTGTTACTCATCTGCCAGTAAGTCGTATGGATATGGATGAGGTGTACAGTGAAGTCTTCACTTCTGGGGAAGCCTCAAGCAAGTTAAAGGATTTGAAGGTTCAATACAAGATTTGGGCTAAGATCTTCTTAGGCTGCATTCATCACAGGAAATCTACAAATTCTCCTGATTACATCAACTTTGATCAGATGTATTTCATGTACTGTTTGGGTAAAGGCATCAAGGTGGATCTTCCTTACTTGCTTTTCACTCACCTGTGGGGACATGTAAAAATGTCCAGAGAATCTGTCAAGACAAAGCATCAGAAGGTGAGAAACTGGATTCCTATGGGAAGACTAATCTCAGATATTCTGACTGAAAATGGATTAGTAGGTCATCTGACAGAAGCTGGTATGAAAGAAGAGTTAGCTTCAGTTGTTGGAAAACCTCTGAATGGAAAAAGTCTGCAGAGGATGAGGATAGTGGAAGAACTTAATTCTGCACCAAGTCAGATCAACTCTGAAGAAGTAAGCAAGAGAATAATTCCTTTAGATGATTTTCCTCTCTTCTATGCTAACGAACCAAAGAAAATCATTCTGGCTTACATAGTTGAATGCTTAGCAGATGGGACCCCCCTTGCCAGAACATATGATCCAAAGAGCAAATGAACCTGGACTAGATTTCTATGGGGAGAGACAGAGGAAGAAAAGAAAGGTCTCATAAGAAGGACCTTCTAAGCCCAAGAGGAAAGCTTCTGGTGACGCATCTTCTGCAAAGCCAAAACGCATCAAGAAACAGACAAGTAATCATTCTTTTAGTTTATCTTCTATTTTAGAAACAGTAAGAGAAGTACTAACATCTGAACCTCCTCCTTATGACCCAATTCCCTCACCTTCTCCTCCTCACAACTCTGAACCCATTCCATCTGAACCACAAAAATCTCAACCACCCCCTTCTACATCTCAACAACATAAAACTTCTGAACCACAACAACCACAACTATCTGAACACACAACATTTGTACCATCCACACCTTCCTTCAACATCCATCAGAAAACTACCCCTGAGAAAACCCCAACTTCTGTTCCACAAACATTTGAACCACAACCTTCTGTAAACCAATCTTCTAAACATCCCCCATCTGAAAAACAAACCTCTGAACCACCACAACCTAAAACCATCACATCAGATCCTGAACCAATTGTTCTTGATCTCCAACCCCTGACAACTGTATTTCCAGTTCCATCTAGATCATTTGAATCTTCTCATTCCACTTATTCTGATAGATCAGATGTCATCTCATCTTTTCTCAAACCCTATTGTCATACCCTAAATTTGCCCATACTTTTTTTCTTTTGTTAATCAAAGGAATTGGTACAAACCATTAGAGGGTTGTCAAGAAATTTTGAGATTTTTTCATTGGTGTGAGCATGAGGTAGGAGCTTGTTGGGTACCTCAGAGGTCATGGTGGAGTTGGAATGATCACCTAGTTCATCTGCACAATGCCCAAGCAAAAAGGTTGAAATTAGGGTTTCAATTTTAATAAAATAAATTTGTTTTTAAGGGCAAAACTTGTTTCCATGGACTTCCATGTGTCCTAAGGTGTGTGAGTATGGGATATTGACCATCAATTTTAATCAGAAGAGCTTCAATTGATCAGTCAATTGAAAATCAGGAGATTTGGAGAAAAAGTCAATTGTAGTTTGACTTTTGATATAAATGGTGCTCCAATGGTGGGATCATGGTCCATGAAGCTCATATGACTTATTTAAGTCTACTCAAGAAGTTTCAAGGCCTCAAAAGACCCAGATCATCAATAGTTGACTCGGTAGTCGTCGATCTATCGTTCGGTTGACCAAAAAGTCAACTCTTCAACCATAAGAAGTTTGAACTCAAAGTGTGAAGAAAAAATGTTCCTAATGCTATATTAAACCTTCCCATGAAGTTTCATGACCATTGGATCAAGTATGGAGGAGTAATCAAAAAATCAGGAAATTAGGGTTTTGAAAGGGGCAAGGCCATAATTTCTTAACCACACATCCAATTGAGTTGGCTCAAAGCTCATTGGAAAGCTCTTGACAAGTCCTACAAAAGTCGCACAGTGGTCCATGAGCATAAAATGCATAGGTTTGGAGTTATGGCCAAAGTCATTACAAGAGGGAAAAATAACACAGAAAAATTCTAAGTTATTGAACTTTTTAGGCATGTTTTTCAACAACTTTGAGTGGATTTTTGACCTAGTTCCATTTGGAATCTGAGGATCATGAAAGCATGAAAGTTGTAGAGCTTCATGAGGGTTTTCCAAAATGTACTAGAACTCTTCCATAGTCCTTATGAGTTGAGAGTTATGAATTCAACAAGATGAGGTTTCAACACTTGGGTTCACCATTTTCATTTTTTCACAAACACACATTTTGATCACTTGAACCATTCTCAGCCCTTGGATCATGTTTCTATCTGATATTTAGAGAGTATGATGTGTTGATATGCAGAAAGTTGAAGGATTTGATGGATTTGGTAAGTAAGAGACATGTTGGCATTATTTTAATCAAAGAAATCAAGGAAAGAGAAACTTTATGAAATCTTGCAGCTGCAGTCCTCCTAGCCATACTTCAGTCACTTCTTTGTCATTCTCACCATTTGATTTATGCATAAACTTGAGCCAAGAACCTGAAGTTGCAGTTGTACACAATATTGAACAAAATTGCATTTTTACAAAATCCCTCCAAAAAGACAAATCTGCCCCAAGCCTTGCCTTGCCTATAAATAGAGGTTTCCTCTATGTGGAAAGGTACACCAGAGCACTCTAAAACCCAAGACAAAACCCTTTCTCTCATCTTGCTTTGCATTTTCTTACAAGTGAAGAAAACCATCCCAAAACACTTAAAAATCTGCCTTGAGCAAAACACCTTCCAAAATCATTTTCACCCACTCAAAATCACCACAAACCATCCACACAATCCACAAATGATGTGTGGGAGGTGTTCAAGCCTTTAAACCAGTCAAAACCCTCATTTTCCCAAAAGTCAACTTTCAACCAAGCAAAGTTTGACTTCACATACAAAATCTGCCAAAACACCTACCAGGCATGTTTTGATCATAGTAAACCTCCAAACACCTTAGGTTTATGATGTACCAACTGTCCATAACCTAAAATACCATCATCATCACTTGTTTCAAGTTTTGTTCCAAGATTCACTTGTTTACTTCAAGTGCAAAAAAAGTTGTCATCTTCATCAAGGCATTGGATTGGATCTTGTTTGGAGGCTTCAAGGTTTTCCATACTGCACAAACTTGTTTGGAGGTCTACAAGAGGTTGGTAGTTACTATCCTCCTTAAAACTGTCATGAATGTGTTTGATGTGCATTAGTGATTACAATTTGTTTTGAATCCAATACAGTCCATGTGTGAATCTGCCAAGTTTGGTTTTGTTACTCATCAATATGGTTGACACTATTTTAATCATCATACAATGTTGTGTTGCTGTGTATTAAGCCTTGAGATTCATTTAGATGCTACTCTTAGGTCATGTATGAATATAGGTAAAGTTGACTTGTAGCTGTTATTGGTTGTTTTGTTGTCTTGTTTTTTGGTTCTGTTTGAGAAGGACATTGACTTGCTTCTGTTGCAGCACCATTTTCATGTCATGAACCTGTTTGTTATCCTTTTGATTTGGAAATACCTATATGTTGGATCCATGTGATGTTTGTATCATTTGGAAATAGTTTGGTTTTGGTTCTGCACATTTCTGTTCTTGCATTTTTCAAAATCATGTGCATTTTCAACTCATAGGTCATTTTCATTTCTAGCTTACTTTTGAATCATTTGTGTGCTCAAACTTGGTCTATAACACATTTTGAGTATGCTTGTAAGTTGTTTGGTCCTGTTGGATTTGGGATGACTCATGTGATGTTGATGACCAATACCATTTTTTGTTGTCATATGCTTGTAACTGTCATGAGATGTTTTGCCTTGAAAATTGATCCTTACCATTGCCATGATAAGCATGCTTCTATGGTGATTTTAAGTTGTTGTTTGTGTCTGATCTAGGTTTGCTAACATGAGTTTGTGTTTTTCATTTGAATCATGTTTTTACTTGACATTATCATGTTCATGCTTGTACCATATTATTGTCATCCCTTAGGTTCATGTAATAGGGTTGTTTCAATGATAGCATGTGCATATTTGGTCTACATTTATCAACTGGGATAAGCCTATGTGTTTTGTGTTGATGTTTTGAAAAGCATCGTGTGCATTATGTCTTAAGTTGCTTGTAGGCACATTTGATCATTGTTTTGATTGCTTGCATCAAGATGCCATGCTTTTGCTTTTGTGACTCCAACTGCCTTAGCCTTATTGTTATAAGATATCATTACCATTGCCATGTACCCCCTTTGGTTTGAACCATTGTCATTATGCTTGTAAATTGGTATGTACATTAGATACATTAAGGCTAATTGGTGACTGAACTAGCATTGGCCTGTTAAAATCATGTTGCTGCTATAGCTGCCTAACTCAAGCCAGATTGCCATTCAAACTTTCATTTTTCTATGTGCATTGAGCCTTTAGGTTTAATTGTGGTTTACTAGCATTGTCATGTTAGGATTCCTTTTGCTGCTAGAACTGGTTTTTATGCTAAGCTTGGTCAATTTTCAGTACAATAGAGTTGTGACTCTTTAAAGCATGTTGTTGAATTGATGTTTTGGTTTGGGATTGTAAAATAAAACCTGGTTGCAGCTCATGCTGTTTCTGTTGCTATGTGTTCTGCTGCAAACCATTTTACCATGATTATTTTGTTAGACTCTTTTGCTCAAAGTCATGTTGCCTTAATTTGAAAAAAAAACATATATGTGTGTCTATGCTGTTTTGGCAAACAAGTTTGCTGCCAGTTCTGTTTTCACTTCATGTGCTGCTATCTCAATGTTAAGACTTTCTTGCCATTTGTGTTTTGAATTCATGATTTGGTATGCACATGAATCATCCAGTGTGTATTAATGTATTGAGGCATGTAAGCTGCATCATAGCTATTCTTATTTTCCAAACAGCATTTCAACCTTTTTTTTTCAATTGTGCAACTTACATACCAGTTTTGGTTTGGAGCTGTTTTTGATTGGTCTTGGCATCTAGAATCCATGAAGAATATATTTGGAAATTGTGCATATCTTCATCTCATCATAACTACTTCTGTTTTGAGTTGTGGATATCATATTGCATTTCCAAGGTAATTTGTGCAACTTGCATATCAGTTTTTGATTGGAATTGTTTATCTTGGATCCTTGCATCTAGATTCTATGAATAACATATTTGAAACTTGCTCAGGCCATTACATGACTTTAAATACATCTGGTTTGGTCATTTGATTTCAAAATGCATTTCAAACTTTCACATTGCAGCTGCTATAGAATTTTGATTTGTGTGCCATATCTGAAAAAACTAATATTGCCATTGTGTTCCTTGTCAAAATTCACATGAGATAGACCTAAATTTTGTCAAAAATGATTGAGTTTTGAATGATTTATGATGTGATCGTTTTCATGACAAATTGCCTTGTTTGCTTGCCTTGACCATGTCTGGTTTATTACTTTGAAATCATCCTGAAATCTGCTCATGAGCCTTTGTTTTGATTACTTGTGTCAGCTTGCTTTTGTTTTCCTATTGTAAACCTCAATTACCATGACTTGGCAGCCTCCTAGTTTTCAAACCTTTTAAGCTGACAGTGTGTTTTGGAGGTTCATTGGCCATGTGATTCAATGCTTGTGTCAAGATCCTGTTAAGGATCAGCTGTCATGGTTTGACAGCCTCCATCTAGTTGCCAAGATCTTCTGTTAATCTTTGTGTCAGCTCAGTCTTGGGGTGGTTTAATTTCTATTGTCATGTGAAACTTCATTACTCAATTACTATGTTTTGTGTATTGAGAGCATTGACTTGTGGCATTTTGATTGAAATTTGGATGTTGCCTTTGTGCATTGATTTAACCTTGTAATAGTACTGCACCATTAGTTTACTAGGTTGACAGTTGGATTATCCCATTGTGGTCTATGACAGAAACTCAATTCTCTTCCTAAAATTATCCATGAGGATTGTGTTTACAACTTGCACAGCCCTTTGTTTGATCTTGAGGAACTTGTTTTGATCATTTGGTGTTGTTTATAGGCAATTCATACTCATTAATGCAACTCATATACCAATTTTGTGTTCTAATTCCTTTTGTTTGTTTCTTGCTGTTGTGAATCATTCTATATTGGATTTGAAATGTGTGCAGACCCTCATTTATTCTTAGTCCCACATGTTGTGATCAATTGAACTTAAAGTGCATTTTAAAGCTCACTTTGCATGTTCTATCGAGTTTTATTGTGTGAGCACTATCTGAGAATTTAATTGATACCATCATGTTCCTTATGAAATTCTAGGCAAGTTTGACTAAAATTTTGTTAAATTTGGTGGAGAATTGAGGAAGTTGTGATCAAAACGCATTTTGGTTTGCTCGCCCTGAACCTTGCCTAGCTTGCCCAGAAAATTCACATTTTTTAAGTTTATGTATTTAATAGGGTGGCATAATACTTGGATGTATGGTCACCCCAGTGGTTATGCCTTGTTTCTCATACGCCTTGCCTTGCTACCAAACCTGGGTTCGATCCATGGTGGGGATCAACCCTTTTGTTTTATTTTTCCATTTTCCATGTTTTAACACTTTTTTCTTCTTTATTCTCCCATTATTCATGCGCGTGCTTCCAGTTGGTTTGGCAAAGTTTTGCACTAGTAATCAGGAGGTGGTGGGTTCAACACCCACCAAGTGCATTTCCATTATTTTTAGTAACTTAATTGATTCTTTTTGCAATTGTCTTGTATTTTCTCATATTTTCACATGGTATTTTAATATCCTAATATTTTTTATTTTTGAAAACACTTTGCATTAAAATTTGTCATGCTTCTTTTAGGGTTTTTACCCTCCTAATCGTTCATAATTTTTGTTTCATTTTTCTTAAGTTGGTTGTTGTGCTTGATGTGAGCTTTTGTTTGTCAACCTTTTGTGTTTATGATTGTATTGTTTTTTTGTAAGCATCATATTTGTTTCACTTGATTAACATGTAGAATCCCCTTGAAGTTTTTAAACTTCACACTTACATTTGTTGTGACTTCATTGCATAGCCATGATGCCTGTAAATACACGTTATCTTGTAAACCCTTTGAAACCCCTTTCCTCGTTAAGATATTGCTTTGCTTTTCATCTTTCATTAGGTTTGGATAGAACCTTCCCCCTTAATACCTCGGTCCCGTACCGAGTACCCCTTTTCAAAACACCTCTCAATAAGCAAATATCTCTTTTGTATTGAATTAAGAAAAAGAGAGGATTAAGTGTAGACTTCTTCCTCTCCGGGTGTTGGGATGCCCACTGTAGTGTGGGTGATTTCGACACTCGTCTTTCGATACAAAGATGCTTGTACGTTTTCATTCCCTTTTCTCTTAAAAAACTCGACCCCGTACCAATTGTATTTTCAAATAGTTCCATAAGGAAATAATATCTCTTTGTATTGAATTAAAAGAGAGAATTAAGTATAGACTTCTTCCTCTCCGAGTGTTGGGATGCTCACTGTAGTGTGGGTGGTCTCAATACTCGTCTTTCAATACGAAGACGTGACTTTATCCATCGTCTATCTCTTTCGACACCTCTTCCCACAACTTCCTTTCGCAACCTTTCTCACCTAAAACCTCGGTCTCGCACCGAGTGCATTTTTCAAGCCTCTTTTCATAACAAAAGCTTGAATGGTCGTGGAGTGGTTAGGCGTAGGACTTCTCATATCCCGAGTGCTGACGTTTACCGTAGGGTTCTCTGTCACAAAGCACTTACCATTCAAAACCAAAAACATCTTTAATAAGAGAATGAAGTTCTCTTTCTGTTGAATTAAAGAGAGAGGATTGAGTGTAGACTTCTTCCTCTCCGAGTCTCAAGATACTCACTGTAGTGTGTGTGGTCTTGATACTCGTCTTTCAATACGAAGACGCTACGTTCGCCACACCATTTTCATAACAAAAACTTTGAGATAAAAAATTGGGTACTACCCGTAGGGGTTACTATTTGAGGACTTATTTCGCCCCCTAAAAACAATTCAACCAATCAAATGTGACATCTTGCCTCGCATGGCAAAAATCTAATCATTTCAAAAAGGATATGTTACGTCCTTTCTACCGCAAACAGGTAACGCTTAAGTCTCCTCACATGCGAGCAGCTAAAACACCTAAATGGCTAGAATGTGCATGATAACATCATCCATAAAAACATTAACGTACTGTAGGCCGAACTACGACTGCTCTGATTCTTTACTTATTTCAAGTAAAGATACGTAGGCACAAGGGCCACAATCCTTGTCGAGCATATTTCCCCTATATCCGTAGCCCTGAACTACGTCGACTCTGACTTTCTCATGCCTTTTGAGAATACGTAGGCCTAGGACTGCAAAGTCCTATCGAGTCTATTCTTTCTTTTTTCTTCCTCGTTCTCTCATTCCTCCTAACCTCTCTTTCCCCTATTTCTAACCTTTCTTCTACCAGTGGAACACTCTTTTATAGCATAATATTTAAGCAAATAAATTCACACATGCGACAAACAAATGGTTCCCATCGAGTACGATGGATGCGAGGGGTGCTAATACCTTCCCCTCGCATAACTGGCTTTCGAACCCGCTCTTGGTCGCGAGACCATCTTATCCATTTCTTTCCTAAGGTTTTCTCGATATTTTCCTTTCCCCTCATGGGATAAATAAAGTTTGATGGCGACTCTTCTGTCCTTTCTTTTTTCGCCTCCCCGTCGTTGTGTGATGCATTTTTCGAGTAACGACACCTATGTTACTATTCCTTTTGACCCTGATGATGATAAGTTTTCATCACAACCATCCCATCTGAACCTTAGATTGCTAAACCTTCATCTGTCCTCACTCCTTCTCCATCATATCCACTTGTTATCATTATTCCTTCTTTTTCCATACCTTCAACTTCTGCACCCATCAAAACACCATCATTAGAAGCCTACCTAAAACCTAAACCTAGGCTGGATGTTGGTACTCTATTTTCCGGTTTTAAAAAAGAAATAAACATGTGGTTATCTACTGTCAAGAAGGAATGCATGTCCAGTTTGAATCCTGATGATTCTGAAGCTATCTGGAAGAGATTTAGATCCAGATTTGACTCTGTAGCTTCCAATCTTCAAGAGATTTCAACTGACTATGCCAAGGTCAGATTTGCTGAAGCTATTAGACAAACTCCTCTGAGAGTCAACAGAAATCCAACCTTGCTTCTGGAAAACACACCTGCAAAGGACGTGTGTATTCCTTCTGAAGTCTTGGCTGCTTCTGAGACTGCTGAACTGTCTAGACCTGAAGAAGTCGTTCCAGAAGTTTCTGCTCCTGGTCCTGAAGAGACTCTTGATTCTGCTCAACCTTCTGACATGATTGTCCAGAATGCTTCTGCTTCTTTGGTTATTCACGATGCCTCTGCTTCTGCATCTGCTCCTGAGTCATCTGAAGTGAAGAAAGAAGACGAAGATATGCATGCTATGTTTTTCTGACTAAATCTATCATATGCTCTATTGTTTTTCCTCTGTTATTTTTTGCTGTCTTAAAGTTTTTCTTAATCAAGATTCTTTTTTATATGACAAAAAGGGGGAGAAAATGGTAATTTTGATAATTCACATAAACAGTTACCAAAGGCAACTCATACATGATAAATTTCATCTAATCATATTTTTGAGTGTTTCAGAGCTAATAATTCTCATCTGACAAAATTCAAAGAATTAACTCTGAACTAAAGTCAGAGAACCTACAAGTTTCCTCTGATGCTGAAAAGAATACAGAAGCTGAAAGGAAATTGTTTAATCTTTTCAGAAGTATTCATTTTAGGGGGAGATTAATATTCTCAGGGGGAGAGATATTTCTTTTCTATTTAAACAAAATTTCCCATAGTTTTTGTCATCATCAAAAAGGGGGAGATTGTTAGAATACATATTGGTGTTTAATATATCTCATAGTTTTGATGATAACATTAATAAAATTTTGTATAGAGAATTTATATATTTTAATTTTGTTCAAGTGTTTATTTATTTCAGATATCAAAATTAATATTATTCTGGAAGCAAGAACGCCTCTGAACACTACAGAACGAAAAAACTCTGAGCGTCAGAAGCAACACATCAGAAGACTCTGATCTGCTACAAATAACTCTGAGCAAAGCTGAGAAGAACTTGAGTAAAGAACATACGTAAAGCTTCAGAAGACTTTGGAAGTACTTAACGCTACAAGTACAGAAGCTCTGATAAGCAAGTATGCTCTGATAAAGTATTTCACGCTTAAAGCACTTTGCTGCAAACTCTGATAGAGAAACTCTGATTGAGTTAACTCTAATCTAAAGAACTAGAAACATCATCAGAAGTTCTGATGCAAGACGTTCCAAAGTTGTTGAAGAAGATGCTATTCAAATAAAGATTCGTTGGCATATTCCTTGTCCTTATCCAAACGGCTCTTTCCTCATTTGTGCTTGACACAAGATTTCAGACAAAAAGGATTTGTCTGAACATTCCCCTTCTGAGAAAGGAAAAGTCAATAGAAGACAAAAAGAACAGGATGCACAGTCTTTGAGAAATGGATTTCAAAGTACTATAAAACCAAGTCTAAGCATCACTTCAACGTTGACGAAATTATTGACAAATTATTCATCTAAGCAACTCATTCAAACTTTCTTCAAGCTGAATAATTTTTCTTTTCGTTCTTAAACTTGTGTAAAAATCATTGTTGTGATATAGCTTTTTAGAAGTAACTCATAAACACAAATTTGTTAGTTTATCTTTTGTAAAAAGATTTCCTTAAGAAGACCAAGTTGTGGTCAGAATTTCTTGAGAAGACTAAGACAGTTTTCTTAGTGGTTTACATTGTAATCAAGTTTGATTTAGTGACTTAAGTCCTTGTTGATTTAGTGAATTAAGTCCAGGATAAAAATACTGCCTTATTTTTCTATCATCTTAATCATTTTAAAACCCTTATTCAACCCCCCCCCCCCTCCTTCTAAGTGTTTTTCCGACCTTCATCAATCCAGAGAAATACACCTCCAAGGTAAGATTCATCAAGTTCTTGGACGCCAACCTTACTGAGAGGGGAATTGAGGCAAACCCTAACAAGTTCAAAGTAAAGGTCCAGATGAGTGCTTCCACTTTGAAGAAAGAGATCCAAAATTTGAATGAGATGTTAACCGCTTTGAATAGATTCATTTCCAAATCTTCCCAGCACGTGTTTCCTTTTTATAGGTTGTTGAGAAAAGAGATGAAGTTCGAGTGGACAACTGAGTGCACAAAGGTAATTGAATAGTTGGTGAATTAATAAAAATAGTATGGTTTTATTTAAATAGATAGGATAATTATAGTTAGGATTATTTTTGGAAGAATAGTTGTCAATAAAGTCAGAAAGAGTTCTAGCATAGCAAGAGGCAGGAGAAGAGATAGATCCAACCGCGGTAACTTTAAGTTTACTACAGATTTAAGATAAAGTGGAATTGTTCATGATATGAGTGTTTAAGGCATAAGTGTTAGAACACAGATTGGTTCTTAATAATTACTCTTTGTTTTGATGATAACTGTTAGGAAATTTATATTTAAGAATTATATACTCTAAAATTTGTTTGAGAGTTTTACTGCAGATTAAAATTATATTAACTCTCTAGAAGCAAATCTGCCTTGAATACAAGAAGCTATCCTGACTCTGAAGCGCCAGATGCACCTCACAGAAGAATCTGCTTGCTCCTTACAGAAGATCCTGAGCGTAGTCTCCAGAAGGATCTGAAGCAAGAAGCTCCAGAACACTCTGAGTCAGAAGCATCTGAAGATAGTCAGAAGCATCTGAAGATAATCAGAAGCATCTGAAGCTGAAGCATCAGAAGTATAGAAGAATATTGATTGAAGAGTTTCTCAAAGCATTGATCTACAGAAGTTTCTGAAAGTACCTACGCTGCCAAGTACTGAAGTTCTGTGTCAAGATGCTCTGATGATCAACACGCTAGAAGCACACACGCTGCAGAAGACTCTGATACAGCATAGTTCTGAATTTCATCAGAAGACTCTGATCCATTCAGACTCTGAAGAACTTGCTGAAACTGAAGAAGTGTTTTCAAGAATATATCCGTTGGAACTATTCAACGTCTCTTTCCTTATTTGTGCTAGACACACTTACACAGACAAAAAGGATTTATCTGTGCCATCTATTTCAAGGAAAGGTCAGTACATGTGAAGACAAAAAGGCTCAGACCTTTTGGACTCTCTTTTCAACGTGCTTGAGTCAGTTGCCTATAAAAGGAGTTTCTCACTTCATTCTTCAGTGATATACTCTTGCTGAAAAGAAATCACATATTCTATAAGCTCTCATTCTTATTCTTCATAGAATCTTATTGTACTTAAAACTTAAGAGAAAAATCACTGTTGTGATTATAGCTTTATAGAAGCATTAAGAACTCTTGTATTTAATTTACATTGTTTGTAAAGGATATTCCTTAAGAGGATTCAGTGTGAATCAGTAGCTCTTGAGAAGACTAAGAACTGTAGTTCTTAGGTGATACTATTGTAATCAGTTTGATTTAATAGTGGATTAAGTCCTTGTTGAGAAAGGCAAATCACTCTGGAAGGGTGGACTGGAGTAGTTGTTTAATGAACCAGGATAAAAAATAATTGTGTGATTATTTTCAAGTATTAATTTTCCATACTTATTCAACCCCCCCTTCTAAGTAATATCTCACCTTCAGTTGGCATCAGAGCTCCGGTTCTGAGTGTGCTATCACTTAACAGTGTCAGTAAAGATCCAGAGGAGATATACTTTGATCTACATATTTATTTGTTATCATGGCTGATAATTCAATGTCAAATATCAACAATAAATATGAAGAGAGGGATAGGATCAGTACCAAACCTCCAATGTTTGATGGAGAAAAATTTGACTATTGGAAAGATAGAATAGAAAGTTTTTTTCTTGGGTATGATGCTGATCTTTGGGATTTGGTCATTGATGGATATGAACATCCTACTGGAGAGGATGGCAAAAAGATTGATAGAAAATCAATGACTGAAGTGCAGAAAAGAGACTTCAAGAATCACCACAAAGCCAGAACTATATTGCTTAATGCAATCTCTCATACTGAGTATGAGAAGATTACTAACAGAGATACTGCTCATGACATGTTTGAATCACTCAAAATGACTCATGAGGGAAACTCTCAGGTTAAAGAGACAAAGGCTCTGGCGCTCATACAGAAGTATGAGGCGTTTAAAATGGAAGATTCTGAAAATGTAGAAACTATGTTTTCTAGATTTCAGATTCTTACAGCTGGTCTGAAAGTTCTGGACAAGGGCTACTCAACGTCAGATCATGTCAAGAAAATCATCAGAAGTCTTCCCACCAGATGGAGACCAATGGTGACTGCATTGAAGATGGCAAAAGATCTGAACAAGATCTCCTTAGAAGAACTTATCAGTTCTTTGAGAAGCCATGAAATTGAGCTGGAGGAAGATGAACCCCAGAAGAAAGATAAAGGTAAATCCATAGCTTTAAAATCTAACAAAACTGCTAAAGCTTTGCAGGTTATTCAAGAAAGCTCTGAAGAATCTTCTTCTGAAGAAGAAGATGAGTTGTCCATGCTGTCCAGAAGGATTAACAAACTCTGGAAGCACAAGGGAAAGAAGTTTAACAACTTCAGAAGATCTGACAACAGAAAAGAATCTTCTAGTCACAGAAGATCTGCCAAGAAAGAAGTGGTGTGCTATGAGTGCAAAGAACCTGGGCACTACAAGAATGACTGCCCTAAACTTCTGAAAGAAAAACCTAAGAAGAAGTTCAACAAGAAGAAGAAGGTTCTAATGGCAACATGGGATGA
Source organism: Lathyrus sativus (assembly GCA_963859935.3). Classification (NCBI taxonomy): domain Eukaryota; kingdom Viridiplantae; phylum Streptophyta; class Magnoliopsida; order Fabales; family Fabaceae; genus Lathyrus; species Lathyrus sativus. The sequence continues at coordinate 605,032,860 of OZ012739.1, forward strand.
CTCAGATGAGTGTGAGTCATCTTCTGAATCAGAAGAAGAATGTGCAAACGTTGCACTGATGGCCAGGACAGAGGATCAAGAGGAAGGTACCTCTGGATATGAATCAGAATCTGAATCTGATGATGATGCAGAAGAGGTAATGGCCAAACTTACCAAAGAAGAACTCATTAAAGTTTTAACAGAAGTTCTTAAAAGTTACAACAACATCAAACTCAAATACAAGAAGCTGAAAAGCAATCTTGAATCTGAGATTGATCTTCTGAAAACAGAACTTGTTGAGCAGAAGGAAATAAATTTAAAAATCAAAAATGACTTTGATAGAACTCAACAAGAATCTGATTCTGAAACTAAGTCTTGTGAAAATATTTTAGAAAAATATGACTCTAGTTTTCAGAGGTTTCTCACTAAGAGCATAGACAGAAGCAAAATGGCTTCCATGATCTATGGTGTTAGTGGAAACAACAGAAGAGGCATTGGATATGAGTCTTCATCTGGAAGCAATCCAAAACCTGTTGATAAACTTTTCATCAGGAAGACACCTCTGTACTCTCAATTCAAATTTGGTCATCTGAATGACATTAAACACACAAGCTCTGAGAAGAGTACTTATGTGTTTAAACCAAAGGCAAGTCAGAATAAACATTATGTTGCAAAACAGAAGTTTAGACAAACCTGCAAACCAACTAACCCCAAAGGACCCAAGAAGATCTGGGTACCTAAAGACAAAATAATTCCTGTTGCAGATGTTCTTAGCAGCAAAGTCAGGACACCAATCATGGTACCTGGACTCTGGATGCTCACGACACATGACAGGAGAAAGGTCTATGTTCCAAAGCCTGGAACTTAGATCTGGAGGGGATGTGAAGTTTGGAGGGAACCAGAAGGGCAAGATCATTGGATCTGGCACTATTGGAAATGGTAAGCTTCCCTCTATTACTAATGTTCTGTTAGTTGAAGGATTGAAACATAATCTATTGTCCATAAGTCAATTAAGTGACAATGGTTATGATATAATCTTTAATCAAAAATGTTGCAAAGATGTATGTCAAAAGGATGGCTCTATCCTATTCAGTGGAAAAAGGAAACACAACATTTATAAAATTAACCTTTCAGAACTTAAAGTTCAAAATGTAAAATGCCTCTTATCTGTGAATGATGAGCAATGGGTCTGGCATAGAAGATTGGGGCATATTAATATGAGACGTATATCTCAGATTAATAAACTCAATCTGGTCAGAGGACTTGCTAAGTTGAAGTTCAACTCAGATGCTCTGTGTGAAGCATGTCAAAGAGGTAAATTTTCAAAATCTCATTTTAAATCAAAAAATGTTGTGTCTACCTCCAAACCATTGGAATTACTTCACATTGATCTGTTTGGACCAGTGAAAACTGCATCCATCAGAGGCAAGAAGTATGGGTTAGTCATTGTAGATGACTACAGCAGATGGACATGGGTAAAGTTTCTAAAACACAAGGATGAGTCTCATTCTGTGTTCTTTGACTTCTGCAATCAAGTCCATACTGAAAAAGATTCCAAAATTATTAAAGTCAGAAGTGATCATGGTGGAGAATTTGAAAATAAACATTTTGAAAAATATTTTTCTGAAAAAGGCATTGCACATGATTTCTCCTGCCCTAGAACTCCACAACAAAATGGAGTTGTAGAGAGGAAAAATAGAACATTGCAAGAGATGGCCAGAACCATGATCAATGAGACAAATCTGGCAAAACATTTTTGGGCAGAAGCAATTAACACAGCTTGTTATATTCAGAACAGAGTGTCTGTAAGACCTCTTCTGGAAAAGACTCCTTATGAATTGTGGAGAAACAGAAAGCCTAACATTTCTTATTTTCATCCTTTTGGATGTATTTGTTATATGCTTAATACTAAAGATAATCTGAACAAGTTTGATTCCAAGGCACAGAAGTGTTTCATGCTTGGTTATTCTGAACGCTCTAAAGGCTATAGAGTATTCAATACTGAAACACAGATTGTTGAAGAATCTATTCATGTTAGATTTGATGATAAGCTTGGCTCTGAAAAGCCAAAGCAGTTTGAAAGTTCTGCAGATAGAGAAGTGATTCTCACAGACTCTGAAGGCTCAGAGGCAGAAAAGGCAAATATCAAAGAATCTAAAGCAACTCCAGATGCTACACCTTTGACTTCCCAACTAAACAACTTGCAAATTTCTGAAAGACCAACTGTCAGAGGATCTTCTTCCAGAATCAAATCATTTCATCCAGAAGATGTAATAATTGGAAAGAAAGATGATCCAATAAGGACAAGATCATTTCTCAGAACTTCTGAATCTTCTTTATTTGGCTTAGTGTCAATAATAGAACCAACATCTGTAAATGAGGCTCTGGAAGATAATGAATGGATTATAGCTATGCAAGAAGAGCTGAATCAATTCACCAGAAATGAAGTATGGGATCTGGTTCCTAGACCTAAAGGATTCAATATTATTGGAACAAAATGGGTTTTCAGAAATAAGCTGAATGAAAAGGGAGAAGTAGAAAGGAATAAGGCAAGGCTGGTTGCTCAAGGATACAGTCAGCAAGAAGGTATTGATTACACTGATACATATGCTCCAGTGGCAAGGTTAGAATCTATACGCCTTCTTATTTCTTTTGCTGCACAGAATAACATCACTCTGTATCAGATGGATGTTAAAAGTGCTTTTCTTAATGGTATTATAGAAGAAGAAGTATATGTCCACCAACCTCCTGGTTTTGAAAGTGAAAACTTTCCAGATCATGTTTTCAAATTAAAGAAATCCCTTTATGGATTAAAACAAGCTCCCAGAGCTTGGTATGAAAGGTTGAGCAATTTCCTTCTGAAGAAAAATTTTATCAGAGGAAAAGTGGATACAACTTTATTCTGTAAAACTGTTAAGAAAGATCTGTTGATTTGTCAAATTTATGTAGATGACATTATTTTTGGATCAACAAATATTACGCTTGGAAAGGAGTTTGCTAAACGTATGCAGGAAGAATTTGAAATGAGCATGATGGGAGAATTGAGATTCTTCTTGGGAATCCAAGTCAATCAGACTCCAGAATGCACCTACATACATCAAACCAAGTATGTTAAAGAGCTTCTGAAGAAGTTCAACATGGTTGATAGCAAAATGGCAAAGACTCCAATGCATCCTACAAGCACTCTAGGTAAGGAAGAGGTAAGTAAGAAGGTAGATCAAAAACTCTACAGAGGTATGATAGGATCTCTTCTATACTTGACTGCTTCTAGACCAGATATTCTGTTTAGTGTCTGCTTATGTGCTAGATTCCAATCAGATCCTAGAGAATCACACTTAACAGCTGTTAAGAGGATTCTAAGGTATCTGAAAGGTACTGCTAACATGGGTTTGTGTTACAGAAGATCTGATGAATTTTCATTAGTTGGATTCTGTGATGCTGACTATGCTGGAGACAGAGTTGAACGTAAAAGCACTTCTGGAAGCTGTCAGTTTCTTGGAAGTCATCTGATCTCATGGTACAGCAAGAAGCAACCTACCATTGCACTATCAACTACAGAGGCAGAATACATTGCTGCTGCTGGATGTTGTACTCAGATGCTCTGGATGAAGAGTCAATTAGAAGATTATCAAATCTATGAGAGTAATCTTTCTATCTTTTGTGATAATACTTCTGCTATATGTTTGTCAAGAAATCCAATCTTGCATTCTAAGGCAAAACATATAGAAATTAAACATCACTTCATCAGAGACTATGTTCAGAAGGGTGTAATTAATTTAGCTTTTGTTGATACAGATCATCAATGGGCTGATATTTTCACAAAACCCCTTGCTGAAGATAGATTTAAGTTCATTCTGAAAAATATTTGTATGGATTTTTGTCCAGAGTAATATTTATCAGAGGGAACTTCTCAGATGCAAAATGTTTAATGATCTGAAGTATTTCTTCTGTTCATTTATTCTATTCTGATTATTATTTCTGATGTGAAAATCTGAACTAACCATCTTTAGAAGATCTGAACGTGGCTAACGTTTCATTTCTTGAGAGAATTCAGAACTGCAGGCAAGCAAACACGTGTCCCACAAAATCTGATGAGGTGGCGTGTGGACAACTGAAAAGACATTTGAGGTGAAATTTGAATAGTAAATTTCTTGGTTTTCCCCCCAAATCTGTCAGAAGCATTCATTATTTGAAATGATTTTATTCTCCTCATTTAATGCTGCTCAAACGTGCGTTATTTCTGTCTCTTGGTGTGCCTATGTGTTTAGTATAAATACTTGAAGTGTATTCACTTTCACACTTTTCACTCTCAGAATTTATATGCATTTTCATCTCTTGTTCTCTCTTCACAAAAAATCAAAACCTAAGTGTTCTAAAAAGCATTCTTCAATGGCGTCTTCTTCATCAACAACTGCTCAGTTTCAATCAACAATGGCTGCTGTAACTTCAGATAATCTAGGTGCTAATCCATACATTCCTCCACAAAGAACTCTTCTCACACCTGTTGAAAAGTTAGAAGTGTTGTGTGAATCCATGGTTGAATTTGATTCACTGGCTGAAAATGGGTTTGATTTTCGCTCCATTGTTAGAGCTCAAGGTTGGGTGAAATACTTTGCTAGACTGTTTGGACCAGTTTACCCTCTTCTTGTTAAGGAATTCTGGATTCATGCATCTGTGTATCCAAAGTTTATTCTATCATCTGTGCTGGGAAAGGAAATCATCATCACAGAGGATCTAATTAGAAAACTGATTGGTTATGAAGAAACAGATGGTGTTTCACATCTGCCAGTTGGGCGTGTTGATATGGATGAAGTCTATGAAGAGGTTATGACTGTTGGACAAGCCTCTAACAGATTCAAAGATCTGAAGCCAGATTACAAGATCTGGGCCAAGATCTTCATGGGATGCATTCATCACAGAAAGTCAACAAATTCCCCAGATTATGTCAACAATGAACAGATCTATTTTATGTACTGCCTCAGTCAGAGTAATAAGGTAGATCTTCCTTACTTATTGTTCATGCATCTGTGGAATCACATAAATGCATCCAGAGAATCTGTGAAAGAAAAGACACAGAAGATCAGGAATTGGATACCTTTTGGAAGGTTGCTCTCAGATCTTCTCACTGAAAATGGTTTAGTGGCTGCTCTGTATGATGCTGGTGTAACAGAGGAACTAGAGTTCATTATGGGAAAGCCTCTGAACGCTAAGAGCCTTCTGAGACTCAAGATTGTAGATGAACTTACCACTGCTCCAAAGAAGTTAAACATGTCTGATCTGAATAAAAGGATTCCAGTATCAGATTTCCCTCTATTCTTTGCTGAAGAACCTAGACACATTGTTCTGATGTATATAGAGGAATGTAAAAGGGAAGGAGTGCCAGTTCCTGCAAATGTATTTCAACTTGTCAAGCAACCCCTGTCAGATGCAGGAGAAGAAGAAGAAGAAGCAGAAGTTCCACTTCAGAGGAAAAGACCTCAACCTGTAGCAGAATCTGAACCTGTCCAGAAGAAGGCTAAGATTGCTGAGAAACCCAAGGATCTTCTGAAGAGAAAAGATTCTGGAGAAGCTGTCTCTGCTAAGAGGATTAAACTCAAAGGTACTAAAGCTTCTGTCTCTTCTAAAAATGTTGTTATAAATGATTCTTCTATTAAGTCTGTTCCCAAACCCCCTGTCACTCAAACAACATCTGTTGCTGCCCCCAGTTCTGTATCACCTCAGAAACAACCTACTGCTTCTGTATCAAAACCACCTCAACCAAAATTACACATCAAACACTTCACTCCACGTCCACAACCTACAGAACCACAACCAACTGTTCCACAACCAACAGAACCACAACAAACAGTCCCACAACAAACAGAACCACAACCATCAGAACTATCACAAAATTCTGACAAACAAAACTCTGCACAACCACAAACAGAAAATCATCCAGAAAAATAAACCACAGAAGATCAACCACAAAAAGAATCTGTCATTCCACCATCACCTATTCAATCTTCTGAACCTGTAGCAACTGTTACTTCTGAACCCACTAAAGTAACTTCTGCTCCTGTTTCATCTGAACCACCTTCTCAAAAACCTGATATTCCTTCAGAACCATCTCATATCCCTGAGACAGAAGTTCTTGACATCACTCCATTAAAAACAGTGTTTCAAGTTTCTTCTACCTCTTGTACACCTGAAACATCTTCAAATTCATCTGAATCAGAAATTCATCCTGACTTTCTGATTAATCCATCTGACAAATACCCTGTTCATGACCCTGAACCTGAATCATCTGTACCTACCAAAACTACCATTCCAGAACCTATGCCTCCACCTGTACCTTCATCTGAGATGATTGTTCCTTCTTCCAATCCATCATCATCTGGAATATCTTGTGCTCAAGTGTCTTCTCTGTATCATAATTTATCTTATGGTTTCAAACTTAAAGATTTTTATGATAGAGTTGAGCCCTCTGAACCCTTGAAACCTCTGAGACCTAAACTCAAACCAACCCTTCCATCTGTGATCCTTTCATATATTAAATCTATGGAAAATGAAGGATCCTTAGCCCCCCATACCTGCTACATCTGGTAAAGCTGTTGTTTCAGCTCTGCATCCTGCATCTGATAACACAGTTGCTTCTGATAAACCATCAAACTCTGCTTTCGTACCATACTCTAATGCAGTCTTTGATGATGTTTACCCATGCACCAGACCTCAACCAAATCTGCTTAATGCTTTAAACAGATCCCTTCCTCAGAAACCAGAAATTCCATTCTTCCCATATGTTCCCCCTCCTCTTATTTCCATTCCAAAATCACTGATACCACCAACTCCAAAGCCTAAACAGATGACTCTGGAAACCTTGCTTAAACCTCCACCCAGACTTAATATTGAACATTTATTTCAAACGTTTTTGCAAGAAATACAGATGTCTTTAGGTACTGTTCAGAAAAGATGTTCTGAAACTATGGATGCAAATGAGACTGACATCATCTGGAAAGGATTTCTAAATAGATTCAACACTGTGGCTTCTAATCTGAAGAACATCTGTTCTGATGATGCAAAGCTCAGAGTTGAAAGAACTCAATTCTGGATTGTCAACAAGACTGAACCTCTGCTGTGTTTGGATGCTCCTCCATCTCCTCCTCCACCAGAACCAACTGCCCCTACACTAACTATGACTCTGGTAGAACCCTCTTTAGGATCTCCAGAACATATGGCAATTGACTCTGTTCAGGATACAGAACCTCCATCATCAGAGATTAAGACAGAAAATCCAGATTTGGCAAACAAGATTGCTGCTCTGGAAGCTGGTCAATCTGAAATCAGATCTTGGATGGCGAAGCAAGACAAGAAATCTGAGGACATGTCAGAATGGATGTCCAAACAAGATGAGAAGAATGAGACAATCACTAAGTTCATGTCAAAGCAAGAGCAATCACAATCTGAGATCACAGACCTATTGAAGATGCTTTTGTCTAAACACACTTAGATTTTTTTTCTCATGTTTGTGCATCTGTTGTTTTTGGATCTGAATGTTTTGTTATATCTTCTGATGTACTTTTGCTCTGTTATGATTAATTGAAACAGTCTGTTATTCTCCATTGAATTATCTGCTATTATTCCTTTATTTGTCTTTATTCAAAGTTTTTACTTTTTGCTTATGACAAAAAAGGGGGAGAAAATAAAGATCTGAACTATTTAATATAATTTCACTAGAATGAATCTTCAGACATATCTATTCTTTCTAATATCTAATTGACTATTTCAGAACTTTTGATAAAAATACTCTATAAAAGAATCTCTGAGTTTCTCAGATCATTTATCTTTTATCAAACTCTGAATCTCATATCTGCAAGATAGTCTGACCCTTGATTATTACAAGACAAACAAGATCTGACTCTGAAGATTACTCAAGATAAAAAGGGAAGTTTCTATTCCTTTTTCTTATTTAACTCAGGGGGAGATTCATCATCTCAGGGGGAGTTATAATTCTTTATGTTCAATTAAATAAAATTTCTGATACTTTTTGTCATCATCAAAAAGGGGGAGATTGTTAGAACACAGATTGGTTCTTAATAATTACTCTTTGTTTTGATGATAATTGTTAGGAAATTTATATTTAAGAATTATATACTCTAAAATTTGTTTGAGAGTTTTACTGCAGATTAAAATTATATTAACTCTCTAGAAGCAAATCTGCCTTGAATACAAGAAGCTATCCTGACTCTGAAGCGCCAGATGCACCTCACAGAAGAATCTGCTTGCTCCTTACAGAAGATCCTGAGCGTAGTCTCCAGAAGGATCTGAAGCAAGAAGCTCCAGAACACTCTGAGTCAGAAGCATCTGAAGATAGTCAGAAGCATCTGAAGATAATCAGAAGCATCTGAAGCTGAAGCATCAGAAGTATAGAAGAATATTGATTGAAGAGTTTCTCAAAGCATTGATCTACAGAAGTTTCTGAAAGTACCTACGCTGCCAAGTACTGAAGTTCTGTGTCAAGATGCTCTGATGATCAACACGCTAGAAGCACACACGCTGCAGAAGACTCTGATACAACATAGTTCTGAATTTCATCAGAAGACTCTGATCCATTCAGACTCTGAAGAACTTGCTGAAACTGAAGAAGTGTTTTCAAGAATATATCCGTTGGAATTATTCAACGTCTCTTTCCTTATTTGTGCTAGACACACTTACACAGACAAAAAGGATTTATCTGTGCCATCTATTTCAAGGAAAGGTCAGTACATGTGAAGACAAAAAGGCTCAGACCTTTTGGACTCTCTTTTCAACGTGCTTGAGTCAGTTGCCTATAAAAGGAGTTTCTCACTTCATTCTTCAGTGATATACTCTTGCTGAAAAGAAATCACATATTCTATAAGCTCTCATCTTATTCTTCATAGAATCTTATTGTACTTAAAACTTAAGAGAAAAATCACTGTTGTGATTATAGCTTTATAGAAGCATTAAAAACTCTTGTATTTAATTTACATTGTTTGTAAAGGATATTCCTTAAGAGGATTCAGTGTGAATCAGTAGCTCTTGAGAAGACTAAGAACTGTAGTTCTTAGGTGATACTATTGTAATCAGTTTGATTTAATAGTGGATTAAGTCTTTGTTGAGAAAGGCAAATCACTCTGGAAGGGTGGACTGGAGTAGTTGTTTAACGAACCAGGATAAAAATAATTGTGTGATTATTTTCAAGTATTAATTTTCCATACTTATTCAACCCCCCCTTCTAAGTAATATCTCACCTTCAATAAGTACATAGAGGATTCATTATCCTCTTTCTCTTATCTTTTGATTTTTCTCCTTTTGATGAATTTGTTGAATTTAGAGATGGTTTGTAGAAAAACATCTCTTGATTGGTGTGATGTGTGTTCAAATGTGTGTTGTAATTGGTGACTGATTTTAGTATGAAATTGTACGTGAAATTGTGATTTTTGATGTGCATATGCTTATGTGATGTTTTGATGAAAAGTATGAATGATTTGATGTTAAATGATTATATTGTATGAAATTGATGTGCTTAATGATGTATAAATGATATGTGGTGATTCTTTGTGAGTTTTGAGTTTTCTAGCATCGAAATCAGAGCTTTGAAAGTGTTCCAATGGTAAAAGCACATAATTCTAAATTCTGCACATTGGTGATGGGCCAACCGTCACTGCATTAGATGAGCTGACGGGCATCAGCGAGGGGACGGGCATACCGTCATGGACCTCATGGACAGGCTTCTTGCCCGAGCGTTAGAATGATGGTGGTTTTGTGAGAGGGAGGGATGACAAGAAGGCATGATGGGCGTCATGCTTGGAGGGTTGATTGACATGCCCTTGTTTGACCGATTTTGGATCATTTGACTCGATTTTTCGAGTACATAATGTTTTCGATGTTTATTCGATGATGTTTTGATTTTTTTGATGTGTATTGATGAGTTTTATTGAGAAATTACATAATTTAATTATTATGATGAGTTATGATAAAAATGTTGAGTTGTGCTGAGATGTTTGGTTCAAAGAGGAACCAATGTATGGCCTTATATTGGTAATGTTCATGCTGATTTTTAGGTTCATAGAGGAATCTATGACGAGTGTTGGAGTTAGAGGTTTGAGATGAGTATTGCAATTTTTGTTGCATTCATGCATCATTTATATCGGAGATAGGTGATAGACTTCGACCCTGTTGCGAGTCTATGGTTCAGAGAGAAGCATGTGACGAGTCTGATGGTTCAAAGATGGAACCATGTTCAGAGAAGAACTAATAACGAGTCTAATGATTTAGAGATGGAACCAGTGACGAGTGGATTAATCAGTAACGTACCTCTAATATACAAAAACTTTGGTACCACGTGCATCATAGTATAGGAGATGAGTTACATTGCATACATAATCGCATTTGTGAATGCTTATTTTTGTGGATGATATGTGTGATTGATGAGTGATATTATTTACACTATCATTGTTATTTTATGAACCGCTAATATATATATATATATATATATATATATATATATATATATATATATATATATATATATATATATATATATATATATATATATATATATATATATATATATATATATATATATATATATATATATATATATATATATATATATATATATATATATATATATATATATATATATATATATATATATATATATATATATATATATATATATATATATATATATATATATATATTTATCACTCCTGTTTGTTTATGTGTGTTTTTCTTTACACATGTGGTACGGATTATGCAAGTAAAAGAGCCTTAGCTACTGGTGTGTTTGGAGGATGGCGTAGAAGCCTTATTCGTCATTTATCGCTTTAAGTTTATTTTAGTTTCTATGTGTCACTCTGATAGTGTAACACTGGGATGAGTTACCTTTCTGTTTAGTGTTTTCTGAGAGTTGTTGAATATTTATTTTATGAGTTAAAGTGAAGTTGATTTCTATTTATGAGACAAATGAATTGAGTTGTTATTATTTATTTTTGCCATAATATGTTAATTGAGAAATTTGTTTTATGGAGAGAAAATATGACACCTTGTTGTTCAGTGAACTATCTACAGGTTTTTATAAAATAAGTGTTTTGGGATTTAGGGTGTTATAGTTTTGACTTGGGGTCAGGTTTAGACTGATCCTCACTGGAAACATGCACATATGATGAACACCCAAAAATCGTCAAATTACTCAAATAAATTGGGTTACCTGCCCATACCTCCTTTACAAAATTTCCATCCAATGAAGCTTGTGGTGAAGTGTTAACTAGAAGCATGCCATATTGAGTGATACTGCCCAGAAACCTTTTGAAAGACCAGCATTCAACCGAAGGCACCTTGCCTTCTCTGTCAGAGTCATGTTCATCCTCTTTGTAACACTATTTTTTTGTGGTGTCCTCCTCATAGAAAAGTGCCTATGAATTCCATTTTCTTGTTATTGTAATCATTTCCATTATCAGATCGCAAATACTTTATTTTTTTACCTGTTTGGTTCTCAAACGTTGCCTTCCTCAATTTGTACTTGGCGAAGACCTTAGATTTATATTTCATAAAATAAACTTAACGAGAAAAATCATCTGTGAATGTCACAAAGTACTTAAAACCTCCAATAAAGGGCTTTGTTGTAGGCCCCCAAACATCATAATGGACAGAGTCTAAGATTCCCTTGGTCTATTATTGCATAGACTTGAAACGAACTCTACATTGTGTTGCACCCCAAAATTTGCCCAACATTTCTTTACCTAGCTTGTGTTTCATTGCATTCATATTAGCATTATCATTTGCATTTCATTGACATGTATTCAGGAGATCAAGAGGTATGACTACCAATCAAGGGATACACAAGACTATGAAGCTAGCTAAGAAATTTATCCAAGTGTCCAAGGGTTGATATCCTCACCAGAGAAGTCTAAGAGAGTGGTTGAAACCAAGTGTGTAGGTCTCCTAACTTGAGAGTTGTGGAAAGTCATCTAATGATGTTGAAGCCATGAAATGGGACCTAGAGACTTAAGAGATCTCATAAGAAGTGTTGAAGATCATTTTGAAGCCTAGACATGTCAATGTGTAAAGGATATGAAGATATACCCAAGATTGGTAAAACTAGGGTTTCATTTGGATGACCCTAGGAAAACTGATGATTTGAAGAAGGTTGAAGCCTAATTCAAGAGCCATGTGATCATGGATTGATGTTTTGAGATGTCCAAGGGATGATCCCAAGGTTAACTTATCATGAATCAAGAGTGTGAGAAGTTGCTAGGCTAGGGTTGCTATGCTTGACAGTGTAAAATCCCCTGGTTTAGTGCCTGACTTCAAGACCACTTAACTCAAGATGCGATTTTCATCTCACCTTGACCCTAACATTATTGTTGTAGGGCATGATCATAGCTTTAATTTGAGTACTATAAGTCCTTGATAGGGTTTGTAGAACTCAAGTTATGAGGCATACAAGTTACAAGTCATCTGAGGCATGTGAATTTGGAGCTTGAAAGTTACCCAACTTGCATGACATTTTTGCCCTAGAAGGTTGATTCCTATGAACTTTTGGTCAACATGAATGTTGTTCCTTATCTTCTTAGAGTTCTAGAAAGTACTAGAAGTCCATGATTGGATTTGTAGAACTCTAGTTATGGCTTTGACAAGTCAAGGGTATTTTGGGTATTTGGAATTACAGGTCATATTTGGTTATGGGTCCATTTCACCAACTTAGGCACCTCAAATGAAAGTTTGATCAACTTGAAATTTGTTCAAAATGGTGTTTTTAGTCCAACCATGACCCAAGCATCCATTGATATGGATTGAACATGGAGGTATATGAAGAAATTTGGGGAAAAGATCATTAAAGGCATAAAGAATGAAAAAATTCAAAATAAATCATAATGGTCCCAAATTTTACAAGTTTATGCATTTTCTGATTGGAAATGACATTTTAAGGACAATGGAAATTTCACATTTTTTATTTGAGGCCTAATTCATGGACTTTATGTGGATTACTTCATGATGAAGAAACGTAATCAACCTTTGCCATAGGATCACTTCAAGCACTCAATCTAGTCCATTCATCTTCACCAAGGGTTATGCAATGAATTTGAGTGAAGTTCAAGCTGAAACATAGCCAATACATGCATATTCCATTGTTGAACTTTGGAGGAAATGTAAATTTTGGATCAAGCAATTTGGGCCATGATTGGACCATATTAGGATCCAAACAGCTTCTATTTAAGCTCAGCATCGTGTTCAGATGGTTTTTTGGAAGAAATTGGTTGAAGATTCAGTTGTGGCAGTTAGATATCAAAGCTTCCAACTCCAAATCATGTTTTGCAATTCAGAGGTTTTCAAGAGGAATTGAAGATTCAGTTAGCATCAGGATCATCCCTTGAAGGTTTATGCATGTTTTGAAGCCAAGAATCACCCTGCAACTGCTCCAATTTGAAGCTTTTTTCCAAGTTTTTATTCTTCACTATTGCTCTAGTTTTAGGCATGTTTAGACTGGAATTGGCATGTGGTTAGGATACAATGATGACATAGAACGTTTTAGGATCATAATTGAGAAGTTTCGTGATGATTCATGATGTGATGAGTTTTCTGTTGAGGCTTATATCTGGAGGATTCTTGAGAGTTAGCATGAATTGATTGGTGATTCTTGATCTCTGAAGAGTGAGGATCATTTCTGTGTAAGCAATTTGAGGTTTCATGATGATCATGGAATTGAGGAATTTTTTGTTCCTCTTCGTGTTTGAAGATTCGTGAGGAATTAAGAAAATGAGATAGATCATGATGATCAGTGAGAAGAGACGAGAAGAATCATATAATTTTCTTGGAGTTTGGTTAAATTTAGTTGCAGAGCTTGATGGCTCTCGCCGGAGAAGATAGTGGCGCCCTTCTCCGGCTACCGTGAGTGAAGTTCCCTCCATGTTCCAGGTTCAAACGAGGAAGATGAACAAGGATCGTTGGATCTGATTGGACTTGTTGACTTAGTCGTTGATCTGATGGATGAGGCTTGGTCTCATTAGGGTTTGGTGAGGTGGCAGCACGTGATTCTTAGGATCAGAATACTTTTCCATGAATGGATATGATTAGAACGTACCATGGTCTGCAGTCAACTGAACTTCACAATGCCTGGGAATTAAAACGCGTCGTTTCATTTATGAGGTGGCGCGCGCGTGGCTATTAGATTGTTTGACTAGTAATTAGATCCAACGCTCCTAATATTTTCTGAGTTTCTTTAATTCTTTAATTGAGTTTCTATTTTCTTTTAATGGATTTTTCTTGTTTAATTCATTTTAATTAGTTTTAATGATCAGAAAAATATGCAAAAAATATGTGGTTGATCCTTGTGGAATTTATGATTTTCCCATGCCTTTAGATTTTATTTTTGATGCTGTTTTCAATTTAAGGTCTATTTTTCTATTTTTAATAATTGAATAAAAATGCATAAAATGACTTATTGTTTGCTGATTTTATTCCCAATTCATGCTTTTGATGTTGATGTTGATTTTTGGCTGGCTGGTTATAGACATGTTGATGATGTTATAGGATTTTTGTTGTGATTTTTAGATGATTCTAAATAGAAGTTTGGGATAGTTGTTTATGAGGCTTCCTTGATGGATCCCCTTTAGTGCACTCTTTGAATTTGGATTTTGTTTGAACCTTTAGGATTAGGTTTAACCCCTGGTTTTTGTACCGTATATTGTTAATACATGTAGGATAATGTAGGATTTTCCTTAGAATTTTTAGAAATGATTTTCTTTTAGTTCCCCATTTTACAAATTGGTTATAGTTTAGGTGACCCTAACTAGGTTAAGTTCATAGATTAGTCTTGTAAATGATCATTAGATGATTATAAGTCTCATATCCCTCCTTGATAGAATGGTAATTAGGTAGATACCTCTTTAGAGCCCTTTAATTCTTAGTGTAGGTGATCCTTAGAAGGTAATCATTGAGGTTCTTTAGAAGTTCAAGTTAGGTGGATGATTCTTCCTATAGGGATAGTTTCCCTTTCAATTTTCCTTGCTTGATTGGAATCCTCCTTGTGAGCATGTTTCCTCCTATGGAGGAATTCATTGCATTATCATAAAGGAGTTGAGTCTATGAAAGCTCTCTCTAAGGAAGTGGAGTTGGTTGAGTGCCTGTGGTAAGTTCCTGTGGACCTTACCTTGCTTCTCATCTCCATTCTCCTAATATTCTCTTATTCAATTTTGTTTAGGAACATTCTTGGGGTAGCATAGTCCCTCCTATGGAAGGAATTTTGCACATCTCTTGAAGGATCCAAACCTCTAGGATTCTCCCAAATCTCTTTTAGTTGGTAGAGTGCCTGGGATAAGTTCCTGTGGACCTTACCATTGCCTCCTAACTTTCAATTTCTTTCCTTAGGATAGAAGCCTTGTATGATTACTTGTGGAATGAATTCCTTATTTGCCATAAATCCTTGCCTTCATTCATGATTGAGTGGTGTGTTGCATTAGGATAGTTCATGTTTAGGATGGTTTAAGTGTAGGTGCATGACTGCATTAAGAGGTTGAGTGGGTCTCCCTCTGCTTGTTTGCGTTAAGGGTTGAGGTGATCCACCCCTTGCTTGTGTGTTGTTTTTCTTTTTCTAATTGACGTATTTGCATTAAGAGGTTGAGTTGATCTCCCTCTGCTTGTCTGTTTTGACTGTTTTCTTTGCTTGATTGCTAAGAGGTTGAGTGAGTCTCCCTCTGCTTGTATTGCTGCATTGCATTTGCATCTTTACTGTTTTCTTCTGTTTATCTGTTTAGCTGATGCTTTGTTTGTTTCTATATACCATTGACATGATCCCCTAGGAGTCTCACTTCCTTTGATAAGGAAGTGATGATAGAACTTTAGGTTGAAACCTATGCATGATAACTTCTAGGAGTTCCCTGTTTCAAACCTCAACCATAGGATGAATCCTTGGCATGACAACATTAGGACTTGACAATTTCCCCATAGAGTTTGTTCTCTTCTCATCTCAAAACAACAGTAAAAAACGTAATAAAGGCAAGTTAGTACAAGCACATTACGAGCCTTAAGCTACTTGGGAAATGATAATTGAGCGGTCTCCTCTCAATCATCTAGAGTGTTTATTATATGTCCTTTGGACGATATGCGACACATTCGCTCCTAAGTCATAGTCTCTAGTGCTGTACAAACTACAGACATCCATAAAAAACACTTCTTCTGTAAAAAACAGAAAACAAAGTTCAAACCTTTTTTGCCCCGTGGGCCCATAAATCAAGGAAAGCTTTTCTGAAGAAAAGAGTGTCGTTAACTCCCAGTTCTACCGCAAACGGTAACACACGAGTCTCTGACGAGCAAGCTGCATACACCAAACTGCTGGAACTATTTGTTAACCCTACTCGAAAAACAGATGAATCTGAACCCCCGTAATCCGTATTATCCCGAACTACGTAAGCTCTGATCTCTCATACCTGTTGAGAGTATGTAGGCACAATACTGACGTATTGGCGAGCCACCTTCCCCCGTTACCCGTAGTTAGGCGAACTACGTTGACTCTGATTTCTCGTTAAAGACGGGAATACGTAGGCATAGAACTGATGTGTTCTGCCGAGTCATTTTCTTTTCTTTTTCAGACCAGCCTTGATAGGTAGATAGTTGAAACCAACCCGTCAGATAAATACAACAAGCATGGATCCCATCGAGTACGATGGACGTGAGGGGTGCTAATACCTTCCCCTTGCGTAACCGACTCCCGAACCCAGACATGGTTGCGATGACCTTGTCTTATACCTTTTCGTCAGGTTTTTCCGATCGTTTCCTTTCCCTTTCTATGGGATAAATAACGAAAGGTGGCGACTCTTTTGTTTTGCCGGCACCTTATTTTCGCGGTAGCAGCAATGTTTCCCAAGAATACAATAATTCCACAATCGAATTTTGCAACTACGAACATTCTTCATCAAATTCCTTTTATGTAGTTCCATTATCCCAAGTTCACTAAGTTGACCCAAGCGCATGTGTCACAGTTTGGTTGCATCATTATAAGTTTAGATAGATGTTACATCACCTATAACGGTGCTCCCTAACAACTTATACATGTTTTTTACAGTTCTTCTTGCCCTCATCACTGTCATTGCACCCTTTCTAACGTCATGATGTCTCTATCTCCATCTGACCTGAATGAATAAAAATTCATGTGAAAAGTACCTAGAGAAATCAAATTCTTCCTCAATTATGGAACATTACACACCTCACTCAACGTATGCACACCACCATCATCCAAAGTAATTTTAATTTACCTCTTTAGCATTACACATTTGCTTTTCACTTTAAGTGTCTTGAATCACCGTGTTCTGACATATAACTCTTATACTTTGCATATTTGAAAATTAATTTTGACTTCAAAAGTTGCATGAACTTTTCATTACCATGTTTGTATGAACACTTTTGTTTGCAAACTGGCTTTCCTCTCAAGAAATTTTCAAACAGTTGAGAAACTTGGTTGGTGATCCTGTCAGGGGCAGGTCCTTCTCAGAATTTATTTACCTAGAAGATCTTTCAAGACTCAGACTTGGGCAAGCTTTCCAAGCGTACAATAACACGGTCATCTATAAAATCAGACAAGTTGAAGCAATTATCAGTTCATCTACAACAGACAGCTAATATAGGGTTGTTTACTTGAAGAAACCCCAAGCAGCTCTTCATCCTTCCTACAAGGAACATCAACTTGATACAATTTACCAGTGTGGCAAAGATACGTTCAGCAGTAGCATCTTTAGTCCCTAAGTAGAATGGAAGTGATCTCTGTGTTGAGGAATCAGTCTCCTAGTCTTGTCATCTCAACAAAAGAGTCGAGCCTTGTCGTCGGCTTTTGCATTTGCATTTGATCATATATCATAGGATAACTCATATACATATGCATAACATGAGTTTTTCGTCCTCATTTGCATTTCTCTCAAGGTCGTGTTGTTATTCGCGTCTTACCTTGTGGTCAAAGTCCAACTTACTTGGCGCCTACCAAACATATTTTGTCGTGTCTATCTAATGTTCTTCCAGATATGACATTTCTTATCTGATTGTTCTTCTAAATATGTATGTTCCTCTCTTACATCCAATACAATTCTCAGATATTGTGATTATACCTTTCATCCAAAGCTATTATTGGATGTCTGATATCTTTTTATCCAATGTCATTCTTGGATGTCACCCTTGTTTCTCTCTCTGTGATGTTTTCCAGATTGATTCTTTTGTTTTTATGTTCTTCTAGAACTTATCTGATGTTTTTCCAGATATTTATCTTTGATTATGATGTTTTTCCAAAATTTTCCGATGTCTTTCCAGATTAAGTCTTTGTTCTAATGTTCTTCCAGAACTTATCTGATGTTTTTCCAGATATTTCCCTTTGATTATGATGTTTTTCCAGAATCTTCTGATGTTTTTCCGAATTTGTTTCTCTCTCTAATGTTTTTCCAGATTGAGTCTCTGTCCTGATGTTCTTCCAGAACTTATCTGATGTTTTCCAGATATTTCCTTTAATTCTGATGTTCTTCCAGAATCTATCCGAGGTTTTTTCGAATATATTTCTCTCTCTGATGTTTTTTTAGATTGAGTCTTTGCTCTGATGTTCTTCCAGAACCTGTATGATGTTTTTCCAGATAGTCCTTTGTGATTCTGATGCTTTTCCAGAATCTCATTTCCTTTGTGTCTATCTGATGTTATTCTGAATATGACTTTTGCTTCTGATGCTTTTCCAGAGCCCCTTTGTGTCTATCTGATGCTTTCCCAAATATTACTTTTGTTCTGATGTTCTTTTAGAAACTCATGTGTACCTATCTGATGCTTTTCCTAATATGTATTTATGTTCTGATGTTCTTCCAGAACTCCTTTGTTTCTTATCTGATGTTCTTCCAGATATGTCTTCAAACCTTTTCTCATACATAACGCTCTTCTAAATGTTTCAGATGTAACTTTGGAATCTTTGTCTTCATCTATTGCTCTTTTAGATGTCTTCAACTTGTTTCTAACTTTGGTTAACAGCTATTGATTTTTTTCAGGTCAATTTTCATTCTTCATCCAATGCTTTTCTGAATGTCTCTGATGTTTGTTTCATTGTCCCTGATATATTTCCCAGAATTCTCCTCACCTCATTCAATGATCTTCTGAATGTTGCGACTCTTTTCCATCCAATTCCTTTCATGGATGATGATTGTTGCTTCCCCAATGTTGCTGCCTCTTCTCAATGAGTGGTTACTCATTTTGTTGTCTCTATCCTTGTTGGCTTACGTCTCGTCTGCATTTTTTTTGCATTTATCATTCCATCATTTTCCTCGTGCTAGATTTCATTGCATGTCACCATTGCATTTTAGTTGTTCTTTATCCATAGCATGGCATGTCATTGTATCTGAGGGCAAAAAGTTTGGTTATCCGTATTTAAATACCTTTCACCATGATTTTATGAGGATTTTCATCACTCATGTCATCCGGTAAAGATATTTAAATAGGGGCAACTGTCATACCCCAAATTTTACCCTTAGATTCTTTGATCTTTCACATATCATTCTAAGTCAATCATATTGCATATCTAACCAGTTTATCAGCTTTTGTTTGTTTTGTTTCACTTATGAATCAGGGTTTGACTTCAGAAGCTTCGAAGGTGTTTGAATTAGGGTTTTGGACAGGAGGTCATCTGCTGAGTTGGATTTCCATCGTTCAAGAGGTTGCTTATTTCAGTTATTGAACTCAAGTTCGAGGCAGAGGTCTTGGGTTTTCAATTGTCGTGTTCAGTTTCTATCATAGGTTTATCAAGGCATGACATCAGTTTCTCTGAGTTGCCACAAGGGTGTCTTTTGTTTAGGGTTTCATCAGTGGTTTGGATTGGAAAGACTTTGAATCAGGATTTTTGGTTCTCATCAAGTCATTGTGTGAGTATACACTCAAGGAAAAGATTAGGGTTTCTCACTCTTTATGTAAGATGGGCAAATGTCGTGCAATTCAGGTTCACTCGAGGATAACAGGTTAAGCGTACGTGTGCAGTAGTCTGATGTTGGTCAAGAAAGAAAAGTTTGTGTCATTTTAAAAATGGATTTGTCAAGGATCGGTTCATTTACAATTAGGGTTTTTAGATAGTGTCATTTGCATTTCAAGTCACATTCTTCTATTTTATTGTTTCAAGGCCTTAATGTATTTGAATGACCAATTTGTTTCATGACTTGATTCAAAAAGTGTTAGAGATTAGTTTTAGTGAAATTTTTGGATTCAATTCAAGATTGATAATTTTTGAGTCAATTCAAGCATGATTGTTCAAAATTCGAGTTCTCAGGCATAAGATTCAAGAGTCAATTTGGAGGGTGTTAATAGCACTAGAGCCCATATAGATTCAAGGCCCAATTTCATTACAAGGAAAATTCAATTTGCAAGTGAAAATAAAAGTCGATACAAGTCAATTTTACAAACCAAATAAACATGGAGGTGCATATAGTTACAAAAAGCCTATTACAATAAAAAGCCTACTTTTGGTTTTACAATAATTACAACATCACAAAAAAAATCAAAAAATTGGAAAAGAGGAAAACTATATTTTTATGGCAAGGGGAGGCGCTGTTTTCCTTGTTTTTTTTACTTTTCACCTTAATTCCTCTAACCCATGAAAAGACGACATGTGGCCTGATATGGAAAAGTAGAAAGAACATTTGAAGCATCCTCTCATCCCTCTTCACGATCTCACGTTTTCAATAGAAAAGAGGAAAACCACTTTCTTCAAGAACCATATGCCTGCACTGCACTCAACAAAACAAAAACGACATGCCTGCTATCAATGCAAAAACCTGAACAAACCGCAGCTAATGCAGACCATCCACAACATTGACAACAGATAGTGACTACACCATAACAATAATCTGCAATAGCCTGCAATGAAGTAGACATCACACGTAGAGAAAAACATAGTAGTGGTATTAAAACATACCTCACATTAATCATCGAAGGATAGTAGCTATCAAGGAGAGAAATCATAAAGGGGAAGATTTAACTGGAAAAAAAAATTGGAGATATCAATTTCCTCTTCCACGCCTCTTCCACATAACTATTCCCTTTCACTTTTCTCATCGTCGATACCACCCTTTCAATAATCCTCCATCAATTTTCTTTTCAAATCCTCACCAACTCATCAGTCATCAACATTCACAAAACCAAAATCACTCGCAAATCAACACATCAAAAACAGAGTGACACCGAACCCAAAACCAAGCAAAATCGAACAAAAGACAGAAACCAGGTGAGAAGAAACCGAGACACAAATTGAGCAAATCTGAAACGAAAGGAAAAAGATTGAAACCTAGATAGATAAAGTTCGATCAAGAACGAAACTGAAGGAGAAGGTTGGAATCATCATTGTTTTTATTTGTTCCTTTTCTTTGACTTGGCTTTGAGGAGTAGATGATGATTCGACCCTGTTTTTGTTATTTCTGATCTTGAATTTTTTTCTATTTGACTTTTATCCACATTTATTTTAAGGGAGGTTGATGATGTTACACCGCGACTTCCTTTGCGCTCTTTTTCTTCTTCTTTTTCTTCCATGTCATTTTTTTTTACACCCTTTAGATCATCTATGCACCCCTCTCCTTGATTTATTAATAAGTTTGTTTTACTCTTATGTTCATTTTCTATTAACTTCTTCTTTATTAAGTTAATTACTTTATTTTATATATTAAAAAAACCTAAAGATTTTTTTTATTTCAAAATGTTTAAAATTCAAAAGAGACTTTTGTTCTAGGTTTAGAGTCACCGCACTCTATGTAGGTGTCTCACCGCAGACATTTATGTTTCTCTTTAGAACCTTGACCACAGTCAAAAGTTCCTCACCCCTTTTGAGGGGAACTATGAATGCTCTGATTTCTCATTTATCGATGAGAATACATAGGCACAAGATACGATGTCTTGGCGAGCTCACTAACAACTAACTTCCTGTTAACATTTGCAACTTAGGATTGGAGTCGCGGCGCTCCAGGTAGTTGTCCTGCCGTGGACATTTCCCTTGTTTATCATTACTATAGGACTTAGAGTTGTCGTACTCTATTTAGTTGTCCCTCCGTGGACATTCTTTTCTTTGCTAACTTAACCTTAGTCTAAAGTCGTCGCACTCTATGTAGGTGTCTCACCGCAGACATTTACTTTCCCCTGGGAACCTTGAACACAGTCAAGAGTTCCTCACCCCTATTGAGGGGAAATACGATTGCTCTGATTTCATTCCCGTCGAGATACGTAGGCACGAGATGCGATGTCTTGGTGATCATACTTTGTATATACTTTAGATCTTTACCTTAGCATTTTTCCTTTAACAAGCAAACTTTAGCATAACATAAATACTAACAAGAGGTTCCTGTAGAGTACTACAGATATTTTGGATGATAACACCTTCCCTAGATATAACCAACCCCCAAACCTTAGATCTCATTGTTGTGTTGTTACATAGCGCACTTAGAGTTTTCTTCGATCTTTATCCTTTCCTTTGGATAAATCAAAGCTCGGTGGTGAATTTCATAGATTTGTGATTCAAGTATATTAATAGTTTGATATCTGATTCTCACTGCGATACTTCACATGAACTTCTTACACATTCTTCTACATTTTTGCGACGTTATGTGTTGCAAAAGGGTAGAAGAAGTAGAATTCAATGTGATTGTTTTCTTCCCGTATGTGAGAGTGGTCACCAAGTAATCATAAGAGTTTGGTAAAGAGTACAACAAAATAATAGGTTTATCCTCATTGTCAACCTTCACACCAAGTCGTGTCAAATCAGCGAGGATGTTATTGAAAGCGTTGACATGAGCCTACAAATCGCCTCATTTCTGCATCTTTCGACTATAGAGACGCTGCTTCGTGGACAATTTGTTTTTTAGCGTCTTGGACATGTACTGATTTTTCAATTTTTCTCAAACATCCTTCGAAGTTGTGAGGTTCAGATGAGATTCATCACGTCATCAGAAACACAAAGTCTTACCAAACATGTGCGGTCTTCTCCTTCATCTCATTCCAATCTATGGGTTTGATGCCTCTCATCACGAAACGCCTTCTATAAACTTTGTTGAGCCAACAGATCTTTAATCCTCTTTTGCCATAAAATGAAATTGCTCATTCTATCGAACCGAGTCACTTTGAATTTTGTACCTCCAGAATTAAGTGCCATTTGATACCAATTGTTAAAAGAGTAACATGAATACAAATCAAAGTAAAGAAAAACACACAAAAGCTTTGTTCATGCAATCTAATATTTATCCACTTGACATTTCCTACGAACCAAACTCAACAATCTATCAATTAAATAAAAACCATCCAAACTAAAAGATTTATATTTTAAGACAAAGTAAAATAAATAGTTGTTACAACAATCATCTCTGGTGAATCATTCCAACTCTCATCTTCTAAAGCAACTTTGTCATGCCATCATAATGATGTATAGACATATATTGTCTTCTAACTGCAAAAAGAGACGAAGAAAATAATTGGTGATTTATATTGAAATTTGACTATATTGAATCAATGATTTCAACAATATAAATGTAAAAATATTTAAATAATAATATGTATCACCACATCATCAAGGTATTTTAGATTTGGATTGAAAGGAGCTGAATTTCTCGAAGTATCATATCTATTTTCATAAAAGTAGCTCTAACCACATAAATATACATAAAGAACATGGTATGAATGCAATAGATTATTTTCAATTAAACAAAATTAAAAAATCATAGTACGAAATTTCATTTACTTGAACACTTTCTTGTGTGCATGTACCATTAACATCAATGGTTTGAGATAGAGAAAACTCTTCACTTTCTTGAATTTTAGATATACACGGTTTCTGTCAGTATAAACAATATCCAAATATATACGTTTGCTATAAGGTTTAAATAGATAAATAAACTTGAAAATTTCATAATTACCTCTTTTTGAATGTGATAATTATTAATTCTTTTTTAGTTTTCTTTTTCACAATGTGATCAATTTTAGAAGCTTATTTTTCTTTTGAAGGAAGACGCCCTTTACTAGTCACTATAGGTTCAAAAATTTTAGTCACATGATTTTAGTCACGCGAAAGCAGACATTGTCCGCATTTATTTATTTTCTATAAATTGTGTAAAATTCTCGTAATAGAAGTGACTTAAATTATACAAATCTGTTAGAGTGAAAACCATAACCCTAGGTCTTGTTTTTCTCAATTGAAATTTAAGTGATTTTACAAATAAGTTATTTTCATTTAAGTGTCTTTTCAATTAAGTTGTTTTCACCAAAATCTCGTATTTATTTTTTTATATACACACTAATAAGACGGAATTCGGTACTTAACCATTATTCTTTGGGGTTCGATAACCTTTTTCTACTTTGCAATATAAATTAGTGAAAAAATTTGTTTTTACTAAATAGCTAATAAAATAAAATTAAAATTAAAATGAATATAAAAAATAACTAAAATAACAATAAATATAAAAATTGTTTCCACTTCCACCCAAGAGCTAATATCATTCCTGGATGGGAAAGATGAAGAGAAAGAGATCAACTACAATTTCACTAGTTGTTTTTTATAATATAAAATTAAATATAATAATAAGTTGTTGCTAGGCCCCTTATGGTGCAATATCTTTCAGTAAAATGCAAAAAGTTACTGCTTCTGTTTTAATTCTGATAGATACACACAATGCACAAGGTCCCTCATTGTATTTACAGAGGTGTGAGCAAATAATGACACCATGTACAATATATTTTATATATAACAATTAGAAAGCAAAGCAGCCCTATGACAATTATGCATTAATCTTCAATATGGAGCCGTGAATTATGCGCTGAAACCACTGTGCAGAGAGCTCCATGGATTGGCTGGAATATTGGTGCATGCTTGTGCAGAGGCCTCAGCCATATGCTCTCTGTGTATTCCTGCGTTGCAGAAGTTCGCAAAGGACCTCATGTGTTTCATCCCATACTGTGATAGAGATCCGCAATATGTCTCAAAGGTCCTAACCTGCGTGCAATATCGATAGATTAAGGTGCAAACATACTCGCAGAAATCCAAAAGCTTCAATGTAATCTACAAATGAATGATAATCAACTACTGGAAAACTTGCTCGCATGTAATGATGTAATCATGTGATCTTATAATAAAAAGGAAAGCAATTATTCAGTCATATTTTTCGGCATCAAGATAACAATCTCAATCAAGTGAGATTTGACATGGTACCAGTGTTTTGAGGCAGTCCCAGTCATCAACAAGAGGCTGCCCAGCTGGTCTAACACTGGTGAGCACCTCTGGACCCTTTTTCATGCCAAATAGAAGTTTTCCAATAAGTTTCATGCTGTCATCTATATGCAATCTGTGAGACATTGCTTCCAGAACTTGCTTCTGAGCTGCAATTTTCCTAGGAGAACCTTGAGGAGCTTTGCGGAACTGCCAATGATCAGCGACGATGAAGTCAAAATACAAAATACTATAATAAGCAAAACACAAGTCCAACAGAATAAGTATCTGCATATAACAACCCTTATTTTCTTGCAACTTTATTATCATTAAATTAATACCAATTGACAACATTTCAAGAAATAAAAAAAACATTGCACTCAATCGTAATAGACTGGAATTTGTACTTTTCCAGATTTATCCAATTTATTTTGTTACTAACTTTTTAATTCATATCTAGTTAATAAGTTCATCTGCATCCAAAAATATCTGGTTAGTGGAATTTAATTCATCTGCTTTTTATGGCACATTTGGTAAACGAATTGGTGATTCCATGGAGTACACTAACATGGAATAGCAATGTCCAGTCTGAAACTAGGCAGTTTCAAGAATAGGAATGGGATGGCATTCAATTATGGAATGAATGCAGAAAAGAATCAGGGGGAATCTTCATTCTAAAGAATGGAAAATCACCATGATACAAGATTTATCTTTCAATACCATACAGTTGATACTATGGCATGTTCGTCACATATCCTCATCAATTGTTACTTGGTTTCTGCACTATTTGTTAACATTGAATCTCGAAATTTTGGTTCAACAAATAATAAATATTCTTACTATGCATATATTACTTCATATTTAATTAAAATTTGGAAGCCAAATCATGAAGATAGAACTAAGCATTTATTTCATAAAATATAGCACTACATCCCACAAATTAGATACCTTATCCCAGAAATGGATTAGATCTGCATCACGCTGGTTGGTCGCTTTGGAAGGTGGCACTAGTGAGTTTCTACCCACAAAAGTAAAATTTTCATTTGAAGGATTTGATCCCAGATATAGGAATAGACTATCCCTGCTAAGCTCAATGTCACCGTATTGCATCACATGGGAACCAAAATCTGAATTCCCGTTTGACGTCCTTTCTTTTACCTGTGAGCATAAGAGCAAGAAGAAATATGTCACATAATTCAAAAATACCTTATACCTTGTTTGGCCCGTAAAATTTTAGACCCATAATTTTATGAAAATAACCAAAATTTTCTCCAATCTTAAAGAACCAAGCTATAAAATTGTATTCTTTGATTTATACTAGTTGATCATGTAAAACAACAGGGCTGGCCAAAGAGTCTTACCAATTCATATTGCTGGTGCAAAGTTTCTGTTTGCAAATTGTGTTTGTCACTGTTCAAAAGTTAAGATGTAAAAAAATCAGTACATGATAAAAGACCTTACACCATTAGTTATGCAAAAGTAGCTTTCTTCTAACAAGTAGAAAAAAGTTTTTGTGTGCAAGAAAGAAAATATTTCTTTTGATGGAAAAAAGGTATCGCAAAGTACAAGATAATAGGCCAACATAAATGTAATGGTAATATTCTAGTGCCACAACAGTCACGGGCTTTCAACCATGTCATTGAAATTTTCTAATTACAAGTATTGCATCCAATACATCTTATTTATGACCCCAAAATACATTCACAATCATGAGTGGCTTTAAGTAACAAATAATATCAGGTTAATGTTGGGTGCGGGCCCAATTAACAGAACCTACTTTAAGGATAGGAAACTAGGAGGATTCGGTTGTTTTATGTGGATTATGTTGGGAGAGACTAGGCTCTTTAATTCCTAGACAATTACGTTAGTTATTGGTAGTTAATATTCCAATTGCAGCAGTTGTACTTTCCCTCTGTTTTCTAGCTGCTATAGTTACTGCAGAAGTGTTTTATCAATAATACTCAGCTTATCATTCTATGCATTAGTCTTTTAAATACCAAAGAACTATCACTGGTATCTGAGCAGTAAGATCTTAGGGATTAGATGGCTTCAATATGAGGCGTGAAAATTCTGAAACATGGGTTTGAGGGATTGTTATTGATGAGGGAAAATCTGGAAAAGAGCCTTGAACAGAAGATGTTGGAACATTTGGAAACTAGAAGACAATTGAATGAATAATGGAGAGATGGTGTGATAAACTACAATTCATCCTAATCAGAATGATAATTCTGGTCAAGGAAGACAAGTGGACAATGAAGATGGTGTCCGAGTTCCGGCTAATTTATGAAACTTGGTGGAATGTTGGAGAAAATTAAAAAATTAATCATTGGAGAATAGCATTGTTATACTTCCTATTAGAGAAAAATA
The DNA here is from genome assembly GCA_963859935.3 of Lathyrus sativus. Lineage (NCBI taxonomy): Eukaryota > Viridiplantae > Streptophyta > Magnoliopsida > Fabales > Fabaceae > Lathyrus > Lathyrus sativus. Next base: position 605,060,389 of record OZ012739.1, read on the forward strand.
AAAGAGAGGGCAGAAATTAATTGGCAGTTATGAACAGTTATGGTGTTTATTTATATGACTAACTACTAACTAGAGAAAGGAAATGAGAAGTGATAATGGGACAGTTATTGAGTGTTAATGGTAGGGAGACCAAGCTCTCGAATTCTTGAAAGGGAGGACCAAGAATCTTGAATTTCTTGGAAATGGACTGTCTTGTAACGATAGTCTATCTCTTGAATTCTGCATTCTCTATATTGTGTATAATTTTGTTTCTTTCGTAAACATATTCTACCATCAATAAAAATTAGATTCTACAACAAAATTGCATCTCAGTACCAGTTTATAACAGTTAAATGTTTACTTGTTGTGCTCATATGATCTTACCTGTCTTCCATCCAAGCAACACTATATAGGTCACCCAAGCAGGTTTCATATTCCGGGGGAGGACTAGGATCCTCCCCGGGACAATATGTTCCCCAACTGCTTTCTTCTGCGTTTGAGGCAGTAGTTGCATAGATATTTAGACCTTCAGGAAGAAGACCTTCGAAGATACTCCCAGATTCGCATGCCTCTAGATAAAATACCTGCACATCCATTAGATGAAATAATTAAGCAGCTTTGGTGTGGGTTGACACAAACAGAAAGCAAATGCTAAGTACTAGCAACTCACAAGGCTTTTATAAGTTCCAGCAGCATGTTTCATCTTCAAGACTTCAACTAAATCGGATGCGAACATGTACGGACTAGTGGGCATCCCTGAAATCCAACCCCAGTTAAACCCCCACCCCCAAATAAAGGATCACATTAAAAATAGAAAGGAGTAAATATTTGGTGTGAAGAAACACTTGGTGGGGTTACGAGAATACCAAAATGTTAATATAAGAATCACTGATTATAGTATCAATCGCCAAAATAATCAAAAATCCAACCACAACCATATTCATAGGATAACATATTATCAAAATATTAACATTGATCCTCAGCTATGCTGCATAATATTAAGCTCCATATATCCCTCTTCAAATAACAATCCAAATTAAACACTCAGGACAATCTTAGAAATCCAAAACCCTTGTCTAATTTTTTTAAAAATGTTCTTATCAAACAATCATCCTAACCCTTTCGAGTCCAAACCTTTTGGTTGATTATGCTTATCATAACAACTAAAGATAGTTTTAGCTAGAAACAATCCATAACAGCTTCAAGTGTGAGCAAAGTGTATTACTATAGGTAATGCTAAATTCCATTCTGCTAAACATAATAAATCAAAAGCATATTTTAAACCCGACACAATAATAATCACTAACCAAGCACTCCAGGACCCCCATGATCACTATAGTAAACAAATATATGATCATTGGGACCACTATCCACAACCTTCCCACTGCCGCCACTAAGAGCCGACTTATTTCCAAGTAAAGCAGCAAAGAAGTTGCCCACAGTAACATCTTCACCCGTATAATCCTACCATAAAAGAATCCACATAAGCAAACACTAAATCTTGAATACAAAACAGAACACTATTAAGAGATTCAAAAAATAGAAAAACCTTAGGGACTCCCTTGTAAACATTCTCTCCATTTGGACTGTTAATGATGACTCCAGGATGTGGATTCTCTTCGTCGTAAGCAACATCATCATACATAAAAACAATAATATTCTCCTCTTTTAAACCACCTTTCCTCAACACTTGATATGCGTGACATACATCAGACTGATGAAATAAATAAATTAAGAAGCAAAAAAAATCAGATAAGAAAATGAGTTACGAGCTATGAACACGACATTAACACGGCCGGTCAACACCGGTAATAATTTGAAAAATATGAATAAATTAAACTAATTGGTGTCCGTGATATACTATGAATTTTGAATCTGGGAAAAGGAAGGGGAAAATGACCTGATGTCTGTAATTCCAGTAGCCATTGGAGCCAGCGATTAGGATGGCCCATCGGGTGCCTTCGTTGTTATCGTTGAGGAATGTGGAAGTTTGGGAGGGTAATCGGAGAAAATCTCCGGTGAGGTCGTGGAGGGCGGAGATGAGGGGGACGGTGGCGATGAGGAGGAGGAGGATGGGTAATTGAAAGCGGGCCATGAGGGAGGGCGTTGGAAGGAAAGAGCGCGCAGAAATGTCGGTGAGAATGGGATAATATGATATGAGAGACTCTCTCACCTCAACGCCAGCGATGCATTCCCCTAATAAAAACAAAAAAAGTAATTACAATAATAAATTGATAATGTACATTTCGAAATAAATGAAAGAGACAAAAAGAAAAAAGGAAAGAGATGGAGTAATAAGAGCGTGAAGCGTATCGTTGGGGGGCTTTCCCACTTTCGGTTACTTTTATTCCTTTTCTTTCTTTTTGGATTTTTTTTTAATATAACTTACTTTTTTTTAAAATAATACCAAAATAACATTTTTTTTTTTAATTTACCAAAAAAAAAATGTATTTTCAAAAAACGGCAAGAGGAGTAGCCCTTTAAAATGACATATACACTTAAAATAAAGTATATGCACTATTTATTATGGCTCATACATATCAGTTACGTCATACGGTATGACGCATTAATGAAACTTAAAAAAAAACACCTACATAGAGGCCACATATGATATGGTGCCTTAGTTAATTTTAATTTTTCTTTTTTTAAAAGTCATTTTATATGGTGCGAATGTTCTTTTATATTTTTTTTCCAATTAGCCATATAAGATGGCGCCTAAGTGTGTTTATGATTCTCATTTAAAACTCATAAGTCATACCATATAGCGCCTTAGTGCAAGAATAAAGGGTATCTGTCATATGCTTTGGCGAGTTGGTGGAAAAAAAAGGCTATGTGCCATATGATATAGCGACTTGGTGCAAGTTATACATGTGAAGAGGAATCTTATTGCAAGGCATGTGTAAGGCATCTTTCAGATATGCTTCTTTATGATAAAATTCACTTACACGATCACATGCTTATGTCCATAAATGCATTATTAAAAGATGTCTTACACATGCCTTACAATAAGATTCCTCCTCACAGGCATAACTTGCACCAAGTCGCCATATCATATGGCGCATGATCGCAACTTTCTATGTCTAATACAACATAACTGCAAGTGCACAGTCTATCGCGTAGTAATAATAGATATCGATCCCACAGGGACTCGTAATCAAACTAGTGTTCTCAGGAGTTACTATGTTTAGCTAGGTAGATAATGTTTAAGGGAATAAGATTGTCACTAAAGGGAACTAAGAATGTTAATTAAATTATAATTAAGTGAATCGATATGCAGTAATTATGTTCTTCGGGGATTTGACAAGTTACCGGTATACGAAATATTTTTCAGAGTTTATTTAAGCAGAAAATGGTGATCTGAAGACTCTCGCCTCATGATGGTTATTGACGCTAATCATAATTCTAAGGGCCAAACGTACGCTTTCGTGTCCCATTCGGGGTTTAAATTATTTTTTGGAAATCTCTAAATTCTAATTCATTTTAAAGTGCTTTCGCTGTTATTAAAATGAATGACTAGTGTTTACTATCTGGTCTTGCCGCAGCTTTCGCTTGTTGGTTCGTACCTTAATTAATTTCTCATTTTCGTGGCAAAACTACTTTTAAATAAGTTCTCCCTTTCGCGACGAAATTTATTCCGTAAATTAATTTAAACACTCAGACCATAAACAACTTTTGAAAAAGACAATTTTCAACCGGTTATTATCAAATCCCTTCCGAATTATTATTACATATCGATTACTTTAATTTAGCCAGACATGGATTTGGGAAAGGTAAAACATAAATGAAAACAATAAATAATAGCATACATCATAATAAAAACTGGAATTACGATTAAAATGAGAAACCTGTAAATATTCCAATTGACCTTTGGGCAGATCCTCCACAAATGTTGGCAGGATTCTGGTCTTTGTGGCAATTGATCGTACAACGGAAATAAGAATTACAGAAGAAATGAAAGGAATGCAGAAAGAGAAAAGAGAAACAAATAAGAATATTAAAAACTGGAAAGGTTGCTCTGAAAATAAATTGGCAGCACTTCCTTGTCTGAATGCGGCTCCCTTTCTGAGTTCCCCTTCTTCCCCTTTTATAGAAATGGAATTCTAACGGTTATAACTTGAAGAAGGTGGACTTTGAGGCAGAATTATCAAGGAGTAGTGGTCCACTATTTGGGACTTGGAACTGTTTCTTTCACGTGCATTTGAAGTGGAGCGTTTTTGCCTGCATGACGGTCGTCACAATGTGTGACGGTCGTCACCCGTGTGACGGTCGTCATGGAGCTGTGACGGTCGTCACAGCAGCAAAATCAGCATTCTGCGTTTTTCATGTTGTTTTCATCCGATTTTCGTCCATATTTCATCTGAGATTGCTTCTTTTCTTCATATTGCCTTGTTTAGACGTGATTATCAAATACCTGTAAAACATTAGACAAATAACACGGAGATAACCCGAAATTGGATCGAAAACAGTTAAACTTCAGTTGAATTATGCATCAAAATATATATACGATTTCGAGTTATCAAACTCCCCTAAGCTTGAATATTTGTTTGTCCTCAAGTAAAACAGGAAAAGGTCGGCAAGCACGAGGCAGCTTCTTCGTTCGCAAAGTTGGGAAAAATCGGGATTCTTAGTAAGAACAAAACGAGTACCATGACGACACTGGACTACAAGTCTTCGGAGGTCTCCTTCTTATGCAAATCGGTCCCAGTTATGCTACTGTAGCTTGGTGTCAAGGTCCTCGCGGCAAGTTCACCCTGTTTGTTCTAGCGCAATCACATTAAGCCCGTTGTCCATACACTTTCATGGCAAGTCGACCTATTAGTGAATATGATCTCATTTCTGTTTTGATCTTCTTCATTGATCATAAGCTTGTATCATTGATTTTTCAATGAGTTTTCGTGTCGTTGGGCTAAATGCTCGGGTGAGGAGCACCTAACTTAGAAGGAAATGTGTCTTTATATTTTTGGCTATCTAGCTTTCTTTTCATGATTTTTCATCTTTTTGGAGATCATACACTTATTTGCATTGGTCGCTCGCTTAGAAGTGTTTTAGGATGGTGTTGACTGCTAGTATAAACTACTTGGGGCTGAGTTTGCGTAGACACTTGAGACTTTGGTACACGTAGGTAGTGAAACCGACTCGCATAAACCGGAGATCCAAGGTGTCAGGACGGTACTGGTTTTGTTAGAATTGTTGTCTCCTCGGAGTTTCAAAACTTGGTTTGAATTCGGGTGCATTCTCATGATGCTTTTGCTTTTGAGGAACGAACGAAAAAAATTTGTTGTTTTACGTCGAATAACGTGGGGATGTTTGCGTAACGGAAAAAGGATATATATAAACGAGCTTTATTTGCTAAAAATAGAAAATGTTTGAATAGAAATTACGAAAATAAAAGTACACAGGAATGGGAAATAAACGCTCCGTTCCCACACTATCTCAATCAGTGTCCCCACTGATTTGAAAGAATGCGAGAGGGAGGTACAACGGAAATGAAAGTACATAGAAACTGCAAATATAGTAAACAAATAAGGGAAATGGTAACTAATCACGGCCTCTGCCTCGGTCACGTCCTCGCTCGCGTCCTCTGGCTCTGACCTGGGCAACTCGGTCCTCAAAACTCATAGCTCCGGTGTGATAGACATAGTTACGGAGTCCTTCGACCTGCAAGGTCAGATTCGCCAAGTTCTTAGTAATGGTTTCTTGGCCGGTTTGTAGTTGTTGCATTTGGGTCTGATGCCAAGCTTCGAACTGCTCGGCTCGCTGATTCTGCTGCTGCATCATAGCGAGTATCTGGGCCTGCTGGTCGAGAGAGCGGCGGAGGTCCTCTTCTGAGTAGTTGGGCACTGGGCGATGGCGGCGGCGGAAGGATGTACCTTCGGAAGGAAGAGGCTGCGATGCCTCCGGTTGCTCCGGTCTGTCCAACTCAGCTTGGATTTCGTCGTCAGAACCTTGGGTGTGGTCCTGAGCTGGAGCAGCGGCAGCAGGAGGGGCAGTGAGGTCAAATAACCAGTTGGTACGATCCTTTGGGTGTGTTCGGGTGCGTGATGGAAGGATGATGCTTCGGACGGTTTTGCCACGTACTACCGGGTGGTACTTGCCATCGGCTCTGGAACGGATGAGGTGAGAGGCTCTGCAGTGGTCGGTGTCAAGGAACACTGAGGGGATGGCATGGAGGTGCTGGAGGCGGTCGCCGAGGTTCAGCCCAAGTGCAATGGCAGTGACAATCCCGCCAAAGTAAAATGGCTTGGAGCCACGATTACAGTTGGCCTGAATGTGGGCCAGGAGGAACGGAGCGGCGTTGATAGGCTCGTTGTTGAAGACACAGTGGAGGAAGAAGAGCTCTTTCGAGTTCACCTTATGGTTGATGTCCCGGGCGAAGATTGTGTTGCTCAATGCTCGGTGGAAGTACCGGATGGTCGGGTTATGGATATGCGTTGCGTGCAGAGAATCCCAACCATCGGCATTGATGCCGGTCAACTGGTGTCAGAGCGCGAAGGCTTCGTGCTGGAACTGATCGGTGAGGCGGCGGTGAGCATTGTCGCCTCGAGGGAGTTGTAAGATGGCGGCAATCTGGTTCTGGTTCACTTGATAGTTTGTGCCGAACATCCGGAAGCATGCGGCACCAGAGTGTTGCCTGAGGTCGCCGCTGGAAGTGACGTAGGTGAACGAACTTAGGAACTCGAGAGTGAGTTGTTCGTACGTCGGCAGTGGATTGGTGCAGAGGTTCCAGATGCCGGCTCTTTGAAGCATCCAAGTGACGCCGTCAAGGAGTCCGAGCTCTGTGAGCGATGGAATATATGGATAATGCGTCGGCTGGAGCGACCGTTGATGGAATGCGATGTAGTTGGCCCGCTGTCTCTCGCCGGAGTCACCTTCGCTGAACACAATGTTGTTGAGGTCTGGGGTTTCGTGGTTTCTCGCCATTGTTGGAGGATTGAAGTGGTTCTGAGGAGTGGGAAAATGTGACAGAAGTGTAGTAGGAAGTTGAGATGGGAGTTGGGATATATGGTGCAAGGTGGGGAAAACGAAAAATTGGAGTGGGGAGGGAGTTGCTGATGATTGGAAGTTGAGAGGGGATGAGTGGGAGAGAAAACGCAACCCCTGTTATATCAGATAACAGTTTTGGGTTTGTGACGGTCGTCACGTATCTGTGACGGTCGTCACCCGCGTGACGCTCGTCAGGCTCCTGTGACGGTCGTCACAGCAGCAAAATCTGCAGAACGCAGAATTTTGCTGTGAGGGTGTTCTTGCAGTGACTTTTAGGCCTAGTATTGATATGGCAATGTATTATAGCAGCCAATAAACAATGAATAATGTAAAAACAGAATAAATGAATAAATGCTATAATTGAAATAACAAGAAATTAGAATGATTGTAATGTAATACATGAAGAAATTAACAATGCAAAAATCCAAATGATTAAACTAAACTAAACTAAACTAAAACTAGTATCTAGTCTTTTCGTGCCTTCAACTCATCGAACTTCCGTGCGTAGTAGTCGAGATGGTCACAGACTAAGTCTATGAAGACTACCAGTTCGCTGTGTATGCCTGCGATGTCGTCTTTGACAGTAGTCAGAGCTGCATCAACATTGTCCAACCGGAGTAGAATAGTATCCATTTTGTCAGTGGTCTCCTCAGGAATAGGCTCAGGATAGGTGTTGTAATGCGGAAGAGTCGTAGGGTCTACTTCAGCTTCTGATACAGCATCCTCATAGTACATATAGTCGTGTGCCTCAGAGATGTGGTCACTGTCGTACATATAGTTCTGTGGTGTTGACTGAGGTGAAGGAGGTCCCATAGGATCATCCAATTCATAAAGCCAGTTGTCCTTGTTATGGATACTTGTCATCTGATGATTAGGCAGTGTGAATAGCTGGACAGGTTTTTCATTGATGAGGTACTCGTAAGGTCCAGGTCCCATAGTTCCTAAAATGCGCCTGTTAAAGCAGAACTGTATATTCATGGGTCGGATGGTGCCAAAACGAGTGCTTGCATTTAAGTGGAATCTAAGGCCAAGCTCGTGGGCAATCATTGTCACAAGGCCTCCTATAAGAATAGGTGACTGTGGGTCCTGAGTGAGGCGTCTGAAAGATCTCATCATGAAAGGCACTGCATTTACTGTACGTCCCTGAGAAGCACATAGCATGATAAATAGCTCCTCTTTAGATACTGTAGTAATATTTTCTTCTTTCCCGAAAAGGGTGTGAGCTAGTATCTTATGGAAGTATCTGAAAGCTGGGTTATGAATATCATCATTATACATTCTGTCTGGTTCAGGGTGATAGTCGCCTGTGATCCTACCCCAGAATTGGTCGAGTTCAAAATCAATATCGTCATCTTCTGCACTGATGAACACATGCGGTCCGCTAGGAAATCCTAGGAGGTTAGCTAGTGACATCCGGCTATGGGTTTGGTCCATTCAAAACATTCGAAAGGTAATCAGCTCTGTGTTGGATCCAAAACCATAGTTGGGTAGATATCTGAAAGAACTAAGGAATTCGTAGGTGAGGTCCTTATAAGTAGCAAAACGTGTTTTCAGAGAAGTGTTCTCCCAACCCAGTTGATTGAACAGGTATTGAATGTTATCCGTGATTCCTAGTTTATCCATGGTAGACTTATCATAATACAGCGTTAAGGCTATTTCTCTTTCAGTTAGTGCTGCAAATCTTGCCTTTTGAGCTAGTCCTCGAAAATGAACCTTTGTGAAGTCGTACTCGGCCATACTCGCAGGTAAGTCGGAGAAAACAGGAGGAATGTTTTGAAGACTTTTAAAATCCTGAAAAGTTTAAAACAGAAGTTTGAAGTCAGGATTTTTAAAAACAAAAAGCGGTAAAAACAAAAGACCAAAAGAGAAAAATAAAATAAAAATAAAAATATGAAAACAAACGAAAGTAAAAATAGTAGTAATTTTAAGTTTAGAATTTTTGTTAAAGTTTCAAAGTAAAATTTTAAATAAAAATGAAATACAGTAACGAGGAAAAATGCGGGAAAAGTTGGGTTGCCTCCCAGTAAGCGCTGTTTTTAACGTCTAAAGTCTGACGATAGCTTGGTGACAAGCTATTCGGGTGTTTGAGCTGGAAGCTCAAGCAATGCTATACTGCAGACTTGAGGGCTGTTTTCGTTCTTATTATAATGTTTTAGACGTTGTCCGTTTACGATAAACGGTGCATTTGTCTTATCGGTAATTTCGACAGCTCCACTCTGAAGTACTTTAGTCACTTCATAAGGTCCAGACCACCTATATTTTAGTTTACCTGGGAAGAGTTTTAATCTTGAATTGAATAGCAATATGATGTCTCCCACACTGAATTGTTTCTTGATTGAACGTTTATCATGCCACTTTTTAGTTCGTTCTTTGTAGATACGGGCATTTTCATAAGCGTCTAATCGAAGTTCTTCCAATTCGTGTAAGTTCAAGATTCGCTTCTCTCCTGCCTCGGTGTAGTTGAAATTGAGTGTCTTAAAGGCCCAGAAGGCCTTATGCTCTAATTCTACAGGGAGATGGCAGGATTTACCGTAAACTAATTTGTAGGGTGTAGTACCTATTGGTGTCTTAAAAGCGGTCCTATAAGCCCATAAAGCTTCATGTAGCTTTGATGACCAATCTTTCCTTGAGGTAGCGGCAGTCTTTTCCAATATCTGTTTTATTTCCCTGTTCGAGACCTCTACTTGTCCGCTAGTTTGCGGATGATATGGTGTAGCCACTCGGTGTCGGACTCCATATTTAGAAAGAAGTTTATCAAATATTCGCGATATGAAGTGAGATCCGCCGTCACTAATGACGAGTCTGGGTACACCGAATCTAGGAAAGATTGTGTTTTTGAAGAGTTTGATTACTACTCGTGCGTCGTTTGTTGGAGCAGCAATGGCTTCTATCCATTTAGACACATAGTCTACAGCGACGAGTATGTAGTTATTACCAAAAGAAGGTGGGAATGGTCCCATGAAATCTATTCCCCATACGTCAAAGATTTCTACCTCTAAGATTCCTTTCTGAGGCATTTCATCGCGTCGTGAGATGTTGCCAGTTCGTTGGCATCGATCACATTTTAGCATAGCGATGTGGACGTCTTTCCAGAGGTTAGGCCAGAATAAGCCGACTTGGAGAATCTTAGCGCACGTCTTGGATGTACTAGCATGACCACCATATGGTGTTGAATGGCATTGGGAAATGATATTTTCTATTTCTTCCTCTGGAACACAGCGACGGTATATGTTGTCGGCCCCTATCTTGAAGAGTAGAGGTTCGTCCCAATAATAGTGTTTCAGATCTTGGAAGAATTTCTTCTTTTGCTGATAAGTGAGATCCGGTGGAAGCACGCCTGCATCGATGTAATTGACGATGTCAGCATACCAAGGTAATGTGACTTGGGCATAGACGGCTTCTACGGCTTTTTCGAATTCTGGATCTTCCGAGATTGAGTTGGGCGTGTCACTTTCTAATTTGGCTATCAGACGTTCGTACGGGAAATCATCGTTTATCGGTACTGGTTCATGTTTGATGCCTTCTATTCGGGATAAGTGATCTGCAACAACGTTCTCGGTTCCTTTCTTATCTTTGATTTCTAAGTCAAACTCTTGTAATAACAGGATCCATCTCAATAGTCTTGGTTTGGCATCCTTTTTGCTTATTAGGTACCTAATGGCAGCGTGGTCTGTGTATATGATAATTTTTGCTCCTACTAAGTAAGAACGGAATTTGTCAAGCGCAAATATAACTGCTAGAAGTTCCTTTTCTGTGGTAGCATAGTTCATTTGGGCAGGATCTAAGGTTCTACTGGCATAGTAGATGGCATGGAGCTTCTTGTCCTTCCTTTGTCCCATAACTGCGCCTACGACATAATCACTCGCATCGCACATGATTTCGAACGGTAGTCACCAATCGGGTGGTTGCATAATCGGTGCGGTGATAAGGGCTGATTTTAATGTTTCGAATGCTTTTAAACAGTCGTCGTTGAAGACGAAATCAGCATCTTTCATCAACAGGCCGGTCAAAGGTTTTGTGATTTTTGAAAAATCTTTTATAAATCTTCGGTAGAAACCGGCATGTCCTAGAAAACTCCGTATTTCTCGTACGGATTTTGGAGGTTGGAGATCTTTTATAATCTCTATTTTAGCTTTGTCGACCTCAATTCCTTTATTTGATATGACATGTCCTAGAACTATTCCTTGTCGGACCATAAAATGGCATTTTTCCCAATTTAGGACGAGGTTTACTTTTACGCATCGTTCTAATACCATTTCTAAGTTTTGTAGGCATCCTTCGAAACTTTGTCCACATACCGAGAAATCATCCATAAATACTTCCATGCTGTCGTCTATGAAATCTGCGAAGATTGCCATCATGCATCTTTGGAAGGTTGCTGGAGCATTACAGAGTCCGAACGGCATTCGGCGGTAAGCAAAAGTACCATAAGGACAGGTGAATGTAGTCTTTTCTTGGTCATCAGGATGTATGGGAATTTGGAAAAATCCTGAATAGCCATCTAGATAGCAGAAATATGAATGTTTGGCTAATCTTTCCAACATTTGGTCTATGAAGGGTAACGGGAAGTGATCTTTTCGTGTGGCTTTGTTAAGCTTCCTATAATCAATGCACATCCTGCTTCCAGTCACGACTCTTTTTGTTATCGATTCGCCTTTTTCGTTTTTAACTACTGTGACTCCTCCTTTCTTTGGTACGACATGAACTGGGCTAACCCATTCACTATCGGAGATTGGATAGATGATTCCTGCATCTAGTAATTTCTTTACTTCATCTCTGACTACGATGCTTAGGATGGGGTTCAGTCTCCTCTGATGCTCTCTAGAGGTTTTAGAGTCTTCCTCTATTGTAATTCGATGCATACAGATTGAAGGGCTTATGCCTTTTAGATCGCTTATGTTATAGCCTAACACGGTGGGGTACTTCTTTAGGACTTCTAATAGCTTTACGGTTTCTAGTTGTCCTAAGTCGGCGTTGACTATCACTGGTCTTTTTAGTTCATCGTCTAGGAATTCATATCTAAGGTTTTTGGGTAGTGTTTTAAGTTCTAAAGATGGGTTCTTCGGACCTGGCATATGGTTTGGGGTCAGTGCTAAGCTTTTGCTTAGGCTGTCGTCTTTATACGGTTTACGCCAGTCATCGTCTTCAGAAATATTGGGTATTTGAATCTTTATTATTTCTGAATACGTGGTCTCTTCACTTTCAAGTTCTCTTATGCATTCGTCAATTTCGTCTACTAAATAGCAGGTATCGTCTATGGCTGGTGCTTGTAAGAACTTGGTGAGAATGAACTCTATCTTTTCTTCTCCTACTTCGAATGTTAGCCTTCCTTTCTTCACGTCTATAATAGCTCCGGCTGTAGCTAGGAACAGTCTTCCTAGGATAATTGGGGTAACAGTGTCCTCCTTGATGTCCATGATTATGAAGTCGGTTGGGATGTAGAATTGTCCTATGCGTACTGGAACGTTTTCCAGTATTCCGACGGGGTATTTTACTGATCGGTCAGCTAATTGTACGGACATTTTGGTTGGTCTGAGGTCTCCCATATTCAGCTTTTTGCATATAGATAAAGGCATAACACTGATACTGGCTCCTAAATTGCATAGAGCTTTGTCTATTACGAACTTTCCTATGACGCAGGGTATGGAGAAACTACCTGGGTCTTTTAATTTAGGAGGCATGCGGTTTTGAATAATAGCGCTACACTCTGCAGCAAGCATAATTGTTTCGTTATCCTCGATCTTTCTCTTGTTGGACAGGATTTCTTTGAGAAATTTAGCGTATGACGGCATTTGAGTTATCGCTTCTGTAAAAGGAATAGTGATATTCAACTGTTTAAGGAGCTCTACAAATTTCTTAAACTGTCCTGAAGTTTTGGAGTTTATTAATCTTTGAGGATAAGGGATAGGTGGTTTATATGGCGCTGAAGGTGCTTGAGTTTTTTCACTTGCGGTATTCTCCTTCTCGTTGTCTTCCTTCTTCTCTAACTCGGATTCCTTTTCTGCTTGTTCAGTTGGTTTTTGTTGCATGGCTGAGTTTTCGGTCCTCGGATCGATCGGTTCGTCCAATTCTTTTCCACTTCTTAGTATTACAGCATTTGCTTGACCTTTTGGATTCTGTTCGGGTTGTCCAGGAAATGTGCCAGCGGGTGCAGCAGCAGAGGCTTGTTGTTGAGCCACTTGTGATATATGTGTTTCTAACATTTTGTTGTGGGTGGCTAAAGCGTCTACTTTTCTGGTCAACTGTTTAATTTGCTCGCTAGTGTGTATGTTTTGATTCAGGAATTCTTTGTTTGTTTGAGCTTGAGTAGCTATGAATTTTTCCATCATCAACTCGAGGTTTGATTTCCTAGGTGCAGTCTGAGCAGCAGCTGGTTTCTGATATCCTGGCGGAGCAGTAGGCATTTGCAATGCGTTTTCGCTTTTGTAAGAAAAGTTTGGATGATTTCGCCAACCTGGGTTGTAAGTATTTGCGTAAGGATTTCCTTGAGCATAATTTACTTGGTCTGGTGGGATTCCGGCTAGCAATGGGCATTCGGGCGCATTTTGAGTGGTGCTTCCGCATAACTCGCAATTTGGAGTTACGGCAGCGACGGTTGCAGTGGGGTTAACGGTCAGACTATCAATCTTTTGTGCTAGAGCATCTACTTTAGCGTTGAACTTTTCGAGGCTGCTGATCTCGTACATCCCACCTTTCGCTGTGGTTTTCTCTGTTGGAGTGCGTTCACCTCCCCATTGGCAGTGGTTCTGAGACATGTTTTCTGTTAGTTGGTAGGCTTCGTCGTATGGCTTATCCATAAGTGCACCGTCCGCGGCAACGTCTATTGTCAATCTGGTATTGTATAAAAGCCCATTATAGAAAGTATGGATTATCACCCAGTCTTCTAGACCGTGGTGAGGACATGTTCGCATCATATCTTTGAATCGTTCCCATGCTTCGTAAAGAGATTTAGTATCTTTTTGTCGAAATCCGTTGATTTGAGCTCTAAGCATAACAGTTTTGCTTGGCGGAAAATATCTCGCTAAAAAGACGTTCTTCAATTGTTCCCACGTCGTAACGGAGTTGGATGGTAAAGATTGTAACCATGTCCACGCTCTGTCTCTAAGAGAGAATGGGAAAAGACGAAGTTTTATCGCGTCTGGAGTTACTCCATTTGCTTTCACTGTGTATGCGTATTGTACAAACTTTGTTAAGTGTTCGTTTGGATCCTCAGTTGCGTTTCCTGAGAATTGGTTTTGTTGTACAGCTGACAGCAATGATGGTTTCAGCTCAAAATCGTTTCGAGTAATAGCTGGGGCAGCAATGCTACTTCTAGGCTCCATCTGAGAGGGTGAAGCGTATGCCTTCAGTGGTTTGTTTGGAGGTCCTTCGGCCATGTTTGATTCTTCTTCGGATTTGGGAATGGGAGTGAGAAGATCGGGAATGTTATGTTTGAGTTGGTACTCAATGATTCGGCTTCTTAGATGTAAGAAGCGTTCTAGTTCTGCGACTGAAGGTTTCAAGATATCGCCTTGTGGGCGATTACTTGGCATACAATCGACAACACTAGTAAAGGAAAAATGAAAATAATTAACCTAGTCTATACGGCGTAACAGAAGGTTACACTATTGACTAAACGGGTCCCCGGCAACGGCGCTAAAAACTTGATCGCGACTTTCTATGTCTAATACAACCTAACTACAAGTGCACAGTCTATCGCGTAGTAATAATAGATATCGATCCCACAGGGACTCGTAATCAAACTAGTGTTCTCGGGAGTTACTATGTTTAGCTAGGTAGATAATGTTTAAGGGAATAAGATTGTCACTAAAGGGAACTAAGAATGTTAATTAAATTATAATTAAGTGAATCGATATGCAGTAATTATGTTCTTCGGGGATTTGACAAGTTACCGGTATACGAAATATTTTTCAGAGTTTATTTAAACAGAAAATGGTGATCTGAAGACTCTCGCCTCACGATGGTTATTGACGCTAATCATAATTCTAAGGGCCAAATGTACGCTTTCGTGTCCCATTCGGGGTTAAAATTATTTTTTGGAAATCTCTAAATTCTAATTCATTTTAAAGTGCTTTCGCTGTTATTAAAATGAATGACTAGTGTTTACTATCTGGTATTGCCGTAGCTTTCGCTTGTTGGTTCGTACCTTAATTAATTTCCCACTTTCGTGGCAAAACTACTTTTAAATAAGTTCTCGCTTTCGCGACGAAGTTTATTCCGTAAATTAATTTAAACACTCAGACCATAAACAACTTTTGAAAAAGACAATTTTCAACCGGTTATTATCAAATCCCTTCCGAATTATTATTACATATCGATTACTTTAATTTAGCCAGACATGGATTTGGGAAAGGTAAAATATAAATGAAAACAATAAATAATAGCATACATCATAATAAAAACTGGAATTACGATTAAAATGAGAAACCTGTAAATATTCCAATTGACCTTTGGGCAGATCCTCCACAAATGTTAGCAGGATTCTGGTCTTTGTGTCAATTGATCGTACAACGGAAATAAGAATTACAGAAGAAATGAAAGGAATACAGAAAGAGAAAAGAGAAACAAATAAGAATATTAAAAACTGGAAAGGTTGCTCTGAAAATAAATTGGCAGCACTTCCTTGTCTGAATGCGGCTCCCTTTCTGAGTTCCCATTCTTCCCCTTTTATAGAAATGGAATTCTAACGGTTATAACTTGAAGAAGGTGGACTTTGAGGCAGAATTATCAGGGAGTAGTGGTCCACTATTTGGGACTTGGAACTGCTTCTTTCACGTGCATTTGAAGTGGGGCGTTTTTGCCTGCATGACGGTCGTCACAATGTGTGACGGTCGTCACCCGTGTGACGGTCGTCATGGAGCTGTGACGGTCGTCACAGCAGCAAAATCAGCATTCTGCGTTTTTCATGTTGTTTTCATTCGGTTTTCGTCCATATTTCATCTGAGATTGCTTCTTTTCTTCATATTGCCTTGTTTAGACGTGATTATCAAATACTTGTAAAACATCAGACAAATAACACGGAGATAACCCGAAATCGGATCGAAAACAGTTAAACTTCAGTTGAATTATGCATCAAAATATATATACGATTTCGAGTTATCAGCGCATAGCCTTTTTTTTACCAACTCGCCAAAGCATATGGCGCATACCCTTTATTCTTGCACTAAGGTGCCATATGGTATGGCTTATGGGTTTTAAATGAGTCTTATGTGCCATATCATATGACGTGCACCTTCAAAATGTCATGCAATTCATTTTTCTACTATTTAAATGGTCTTCCACGAATCATAAACACACTTAACTTAGTCTTAAAGTCCCTTAACTTAATTTCAGTTTTCACTTTGGTCCCTTATATAATAAACTTTACAATGTAATCCCTTAAGAATCGTTATGTTAAACAACTTGATCCATTCTATTATTTTTGTTGTGAAAACGTTAAGTATGTCGATGTGGCATGCCAACAAGGATTAGAGTTCATTTGTGACTCAACATATTGCATTTTATAAACAGTGTAACCTAATTCTATGTCCAATGCAATATTTTCACGTTAGGTTATTATTCATCATCTTCTTCCTCCTTCTTCATTCATATGTGAATATGTCAATAAACTCCAGCAATAAATCGAAATCAAACACCCAAAGTTATGGGTCATTTGGATCTATTGTGATAAGAAAGAAAAGGATGGAGTGTTGGTGTGAAGAAGAATGTGTAATGCATACTGTTATCGATTTAAATAGTGTCAATATTGGGAAAAAGTTTTGGGGTTGTAGAAATTACAGAAATCAACTAGAGAATGGATGCAATTTTTTCAAGTGGGTAGGAGATGAAGTTGTTGATGGAAGGGATTTGGAGATTGAAAGGCAAAGGAAGAAAAAATTCAAGTTGAAAAATGAGGTCTTTAGCACAAGAGGAATGTTGAAAAATGCATTTTTATTTGGCATTATAAGTTTAGGGTTTAATATAGTTTTTGTAACAATGTATTTGAAATAGATCTGTGGGCGACAGAACATATAATTTGATGTTATGAATGTAAGAATGTTTGATTTTGCTTAAATGAAATGAGTTGAATGTTATAAATTTTTGTTAGATTTTTAAGCATTTCTGTTATGGTGTGATATTGTTGGTCTGTAATGGTTATATGATAACATCTAGTTGAACAAAATATTGTTTTAACAAAAATTTTGTTTTATAACTGGTATGTTATGGATCTATGATAACATATAGTTGAACAAAATATTTCTTTAACAAAATGTTATTGATTATAACTGGTCTGTTATGGATCTATTGCTTTAACTGGTATGGTATGATATTGTTTTATAACTGGTCTATTCTGCATTATAAAGAACAAGTTGATGAATCATGTAAGTAATAAGTTGATATTGCTTTAACAAAATATTATGGATATTGCTTTAACAAAACATGTTGCTTTATAAAAGCATGTGTTTTTCTCACAGATACAGAAAGGTAATATAATAACATGTGTTCTTGACACTGGTACAAAAAGGACAGTGATACAAAAGGGCATTTGTTCTCTGCCACCAATACAATAAAGCGTAAGTTAATGTTCACAAAAGTCTAAATAAAGTGTTCACATGATAGTGAGTTACACAAACATGAAAAATTAAAAGTGGATCAAGTTGCTTCAAGTTGAGTTGATGCTACATAACTTGCGTTAGGGATACTTGCTTTAGGCTGACTTGGTGCAGGAAGACTTGCATCAGGATGAGATGCTTCAGGCTGACTTGGACCAGACTGACTTGGTTCAGGCTGAGTGGTATGACTTGGACGTGGATGTTTACAAGTTGCTTTGTTTTTCCCCATCATGTGACATCTACTGTACTTGATGTCAAAATTAACTCTTTTTAGTTGAGTGTCATCCCTTATGCTCTCTGAGGCATCTCTAGTCCTCTTCTTTTTTGGCCTCCCTGGTTGCCTTTTGATTGGTGGTGGTTGTAACTTAACATAACCTTTTTTCTCCCAAAGTGATTCCTCACTGACTGGGAAAATGACAGATGCATAACATGCTTCATACATTTGTTTCTTGTAGCATTCAGACACATAACTTTCAATCTCTAATTTTTGAGAATTCATTCAAGATATAGCATGACAGCATGGCAAACCTGTCAACATCCATTTTCTGCAAGAACACACCTTGGTTAACAGATTCGCAATGTATTTTTCTCCATTATATGAGATGTGTCTCACCTCATAGTCGTACTCTTTTGCACGCCTGTTAAATAGACAAGAACTCAGCCACACAGCATAATCAACAAATGTAAAATAAACATTTAGATGAACAAATACCTCACAATCTAGCTGTTTGTTTTTCAGATTCTTTTGCAATCTTTTTCTTGATATTGGGTAGAATATCACCTTCAAACTTGGCAATTTTTTGTCTGTTTGACTCCCATCTTTGCATGAGATATACTCTGATTTCTTCAATCATTGTTATGATTGGCTTGGACCTAGCCGTCACAAACACCGAGTTGAAAGCCTCTAACATGTTGTTCAGTAGGGTATCACATAAAGGATTGGTTTTGAAGAAAGCCTTTGTCCAAAACCTAGCTGGTAACTTTATTAAATGCTTGAATGCTTATATGTTAATAGCCTTCATTTCCAATATTGCTTTTTTAAAAGCATTTATGTATCTGGTTGTAGCAGTTTTCCACATTAACTCCTTGAGTTTAATTCTTAGGAATTTCTTCCTAAAATTATTGTATAGACGCTTTCATTTACATACCAATCATTAAGTTTTAATAAGTATGCAACAATTATTAAGGTATATCAATATGCAGCACATATTAAGGTATATCAGTATGCAACAGTTATTAAGGTATATTAGTATGCAGCAGTTATTAAGGTATATCAGTATGCAGTAGTTATTAAGGTATATCAGTATGCAACAGTTATTAAGGTATATCAGTATGCAATAGTTATTAAGGTATATACCTGACACAAAATCTTTGGTCCACTTGTGGCAGCAGTTCATCTAGAGTTGGTAACAGTCCCTATATATAAGTATGCATCAGGCATCGAATGAAACTAATCAATTATAGAAACGAACAACAAATTAAAGAAATTAATTAAATAAGTACTTTTTGTTGGTCAGTTATGAATGTGTAAGTTTTGAACAACCTTGCGTCTCCAAGATCAGATATTAGGAAATCAAGGAACCAACTTCATGAATCTTTGGTTTCTCCTTCTACAATAGCAAATGCAATTGGCATCATCTGGTCATTTGGATCCCTTCCAATTGCAACAAGAATCTGACCACCATAGTAACCTTTCAAGAAGCAGCCATCCGATCCTATTATAGACCTGCACTTGAAAAAACTGTCCTTGCATGCCTTAAAACATATGTAGATCCTTTGAAAATGAGGGCTCAACTGAGATTCAGGATTTTCAATGTTGTCTTATCCACCTTGGTATGGTTGACTTGTAACTTTAATTGTTGAACCAGGATTGGGCCTAAGTAGTTCATGTGCATAGTCATGTATTCTTTTGTACTGCTCCCTAAAAGATCCATTTACATTCCATTTATGTTGGGTCTTCTCCATGATATCACTTAGCTTTAAACTAGGATTTTCCCTCACATTGTTTTGTATCTTAGTGCTGAGCTACTTGGATGTGAGAAAATTCACCTTGTAATCTCTACTACATGTGTATTTATCAACAATATTCCTGAGCTGCCAAGTATCTTCATCCTGAATTTTCGTATAATATACCTCCTATGGACAACCTTTTTTACATATCACTCCCATCCTTTTCTTGTCATTTTTCTTGAGCTTCATGTTCCTACCATTGTGTATGACATATGTCCTAATACCATCCTTGAAATCTGGTTTAGAAGCAAAGTATGTCCTCAACTCCCACTTATAGTCATCCATCTTTTTAGGCAGTTTGAATGTTTGCCAATCTGCCTTTCCAACACATTCATCCTCACTAAAATACTCTTCAAAGCCATCCTCACTATTCTCATCCTCTATGTCACTCAAACCCTTCAAACTTAAAGTTGGTTGTTCTTCCTCTACATCACTTTCATCCAAAAGACTTCTTTGACCAGATCCTTCATACACATTAACCTTCTTACACGGTCTTCCAACTTTTCCTTTCCCCCTTGGTTTACCATTTCCTTTACCCTTTCCTTTAACATTTCCTTTACCCTTCCCTTTACCCTTCCCTTTTCCCTCAACCACCTCATCTTCAGACACTTCATGTTCAGTTTCTGATATCTCCTCATTCATAACCACATCATCATCATAATTTTCAAATTTTATCTCCAATGCGCTGTCATCACTACCAGTAACCCTTGTTTAGTAATTGATCAGGAACTTTGTAAAAGTTCACTATGTGTTAGAACAGGTTATCGGAAGATATGTTCAAAGAAACAAGAAGTAAGCTCTAAATAAGTTTTCTCTGATACATTTGCTCTGATAAAATACTGAATGAAATATTGGTTTTGACCACTTATTAATCAAAATCAAAAGAACAATCTGAAAGAACATCCGTGAATGCTTCGATACCTCAGGCTTGTCAGAAGTTGTGAACTTCCTGAAAGCATGGTAGCTAGACTCTAATTGTGGACCTTATCATTAATCTAAATGGTCATTTAGAAAATGTTCAGGTTGTGAACTTTCTAGTGACATATTGGTTTATGCAACTTTTGGTGATATGTTAAGAGATTAAAAGAACATATCTATGATACATGATGCAAAACATCAAGAATATTACAAATCAGGTTCTGATTACGTCAATCATGTTCTAATAGCAAGTCAGGTTCTGAGGTGAAAACCAGGCAGTTTTAGTCAGACTCTGATGAGACGTCTCTGAGAAGTATTTCTTCTTTGTTCATATGCTCTACATCTCAAAATTATTTTGTAAGTCTTAGGATCAGGGGGAGACTCTGAACAAGCATAAGTGAATTTTGAAAGTAACAGATTCAGGGGGATCTGGTTAGCTTAACTCTTATTTTGTAGTTTTATGGTGATTACCCTGTATGAATTGCTCTATCAAAATACATTATTTGTCATCATAAAAAAGGGGGAGATTGTAAGAACAATAATGGTTTTACATCTGGTCTTAAGTTTTGATGATAACTACACATGTTATCTTAGAGAATAATTCAGTACTTTATGGTTTCTGTCTAGCGTGTATCTATTACTAAACTGGATCTGAATCTAATAGAAAGGCGTGTGACATCATCAGACTCTGATCTAAACACTCTGGAAAGAAAACATGTGTTATGTACAAGTTAAAGTCAATATTCATGAAGGCTCATAGTGAAATGGTTCTGAAGAACGTTTGTACTAAATATTTTGATTAAGACTTTGTTATTAAGCCTTGAAGGCTTTCTAAACGATGTGCTTCTATTACTACATGTTCTGAAGACTCTGAAGACAGGGTTCTGTTGAACGAAGTTCTGAAGATTCTAAAGACATCATTTCTGAAGATTAGGTTTTGAAGACTCTGAAGACAAGGTTCTGTTGAACGAAGTTCTGAAGACTCTGAAGATAAATATGCACTGAACAAGTTATGAAGACTCTGAAGACGAGGTTTTGTTGAATGAGTTCTGAAGATTCAAAAGACATCACTTCTAAAGACAAAATGCAGAAGACTTTTAAGTTAGTTCTGTTAACGAAGATTTGAGATTCTGAAGACTTAGGTTCTGAAGTTACAAGTATTGATCAATCTACATGCTTCATCAAATCTACATATGAAGCCTCTAAAGACTTAAAAGAAAGAAGATTAAGAATGGTTAGATAAAGCCACGAATATAAAAGTATAAAATAGTTTGTAACCTCTACCTATACTAGGTAGTGCAAGGATAACTTTTTGTATTATGATGTGACCATTCTTTCAGTGAACGTTGGTTTATTACAGCTGGAATATGTTTCATATTGTTGCACCCTAATTTTTGACCTTAGGATCCCACCTCCATCGTGCATTTTTGGTGTATTATCTTCTACTGTTGTACGCACGGCTAACCAGCTCGTGCATGTGTATTAAATTCCAGTGGAAATGGCACTCCTAGTCCAATCCTTCTGGACTTGGTCATTTGGTTCTTATTCAAGATGTTCCTAAAGTTCCAAGTTGAGCTGGGCCACTTTCATAACTGTCTCACGGTCACAAGTTCGAGTATGACAACGTAAATCCAAAATGGCAAGTTTATGCCTACAAAGAGGTCTTCAGGTGATTGTATTGAATTTTGATGCCAAAAAGAAGGATGCAAAGTCACTCCAAGTCCAATTTAAAGGCATAAAATTAGAAGGTGGCAAAAATCTAAAATTCAAACTTCCGTTAATCTCATCCGCAATTTAAGGTGCTAGTGGGAATTATTGTCAGAATAACAAGATAAATTGCGAAGCCTACATGGTCATCATGAGAGGTGGCGGTACAAGTCTGTTAAGCGTCATTAGCAATATAATACAAAGAATTTGTCTATGAAATTAAGAGGCCATTTACAAGAACATAATTAAAGGTTCACAAGTGTTTCCAAGATTTCAATATATAAGAATGGATTTCAAGTACATAATGTTCCTAATTTAGTGCAAGCCAAGCCTCTTCCAAAATACAAAGCTCAGGAATTTTAAATTGGGATTACATACGAAAATCAAATTGGGAATTAGCATCAGATATTGATTTCTTCATTGTCTTCCCTTCAGAATACCCTACCCAGCATTGGCAACAGCGTACTGTTAGAGTCGTCACATGCTGCACTTGCATTATCAACATGAAGTGTGTACCGTGAATCAACCCAGGCATAGAGGGAATAGTAAGATTCTCACGCTATCTTGGAAGAAGATGTCTTATCCCTGGTCGCACACCCTACGCTGGTCCCCTGCATTTCTAAAAGGCCACTAAGTGTTCGCGAAGCTGATGATAATCCTGTCATACCTTGCTCTGGCTTCCGCTCTCGTGGCTTCGGTTGCGACTCTGGCAAGCATATTCCAATTTAAAACATTGCTCAAGAAGAACGGATTTCCAAATTCCAAGGTGGATGAAGAGCTTGAGTAAACATGAACTTGATAAATTCTTGAGTCTCTTTCATCGATCAAGAAGAACGGATTTCCAAATTCCCGGTAAGCATATTCCATTAAATGTTTGATACTTTGAAACATTGCTCCTGTTGCAAGTAATCTACGATTTATTAGTTGCTTGAAGTTGGTTAGCTTGAAAGGTATAAGCAGTCAGTGAGTATATAAAAGCAACATATGGAATTAGAGCTTGTCTAGACTAAAGCAGTAATGCATGCCGTTAGCTTTAGCCGGAAGTTGGTCGGCGAACCATTGCAGAAGTTGTTTGAATGATTCCCAAAGTAACAGTCCGCCCCTACCAGCTGCTCCCGTGAGTTAACATCATACGCTTGGAGTGATTACAACCGCCTGTCAAATTGTTTCCTGCACGCATTCATCAGTTGTCAGATAAATAACGATATACACTACAAGACATTTGAAATTGAACAAGGTAATTCATAGACGAAAGGATGAATCGTCGCCTAACATTCATAACTGGAAAAAGCATCTCACGCCAAAATCAAGAAGTAGTTAATGCTGCCACCACAAGACCTCTGATATTGTCACCTGCAAAACCCATTGGTAATTAGAGCAGGCCTAGCAGCATCGAGATTATAAGGATACCTCACGTTCTCCATTTGAGAAGACTTATAGGTAGCTTTCGCGCCTCGAAGTCACCCTTTTCTTACCGAGAATGCTTTGGTTGACAACAACACTCGGTCACCTCTTCCTGCACCAGAAACACAAAAGAAGGCAACATCATCATAATAAATGAGGAATTTATCTGTCATGACAAAATCGTAATTGAGATGATGATGACTTTTTTTTACTGCAACAGAACACGGAAGAAGTATACCTGCTACTCACCAAGAGAAATCAATAAACCACATAGCCGTTTCTGAATACTCATAGCAAGTTTCCAAGGAAATACAGACACAACCAGCACGATGTTACAAACAAGTTACCTAAGAACGGAACTTTAGCTTTCGCCACGAATGTCGTTGGTCCTCATGAACAGGAGATTACTCTCTACCGCAATCAAAGTACAGCCGCCTGCGCTTGTTAAATGTTGGGGCTTTCCCATCAATTATGAACAAATTAGGGCATTTACAATGAAACACAACAAAGGTGTGCGAAGCATGGCCATCCAAAAAGGGAAAAGAGCTTTGATTTACAATCAAAAATTCTCGATTACACCTGTATCACAGTTATGGAATGAGTTAAAACCGCCTTGACACAATCAGATATAAACAGAAAGAAATTCAAGCAATTGCCAAAATAACCATAGACAAGAATCACCGAGTTTGGAAAGCCTTTATTGCGCATCAATTCAGAAATTGAGTGATAAGAAGGGCAAATCATCTATAAATAAAGGAGAATACACAACAGAGAGGGAGAATCCACAATATTCACGAAAAACCCACACCAAAATCACACGACAAATCCTCCACAAAGAATCCACAACAAACAGCATATAGAAATCCACGAGAGATTCACAAATACTCAACAACATCAAGAGAAAAATTCCACAAAGTCCCCAAATTAACCCTAATTTGAAACCCTAAATCAAAGAGAGAGGAAGCTTATCTCGTTAAAAACCTCGTCACTTCCGCAAAGTTGTCACGAACTGCCCCCTTCGACCACCCTCTCTAGGCGTCGCCATTGAGCCCGCGAATCAGCCATAGCCAATTTCATCCACCATCTGCGAAACTCTCGCTTCGCCGGAAATCGCCTTCACCGGAGGCGCCTTCAAGATCCCTATCGCAAACCATCATCCTCCATCCGCCGTTGAAGCCTGCGAATCACCTCGTAGCGTGAGTGTGGACTAATGATTAATCTGATATTTTGACTTTGTTTTTAGGAAATGGAGAACGAAAGAGCAATGGAAGAATGAAGAGAGACGAGGAAGGGGAGGAGAATCGACGGCGCGGGGAGGGGAAAGTTGGGATTAGGGTTTATTGTCCTTTTTAATTTTTGTTTTTGTTGTAATAATAATCTAGTGAATATGCACACACACACACGATCTCACACCCCTTACTAATCGTTGAATAACCCTCCGTTAACCTAACTATTAACCCCTTTATCAACCATTAAATCGCTAATCTCTTTTAATTAAACCTAATCACCACTCTTTTAAATTAATTAATTAACTAATGGTCTTTTCTCTAATCAGTTTTTTATAAGAAAAGTTAAATAACTGAACCCTTTTTTTAACCATTTTAATTAATCACTATATTTCAACTTTATTTTATTTAAAATAATTTGGTAACCTTTTATTAGATAATGACATATTAATTTATAAATAATATAAAACCTCTTCATAATTTAAAGCAACTTTTAATAACTATAATTTTAAATTATAATAAACCATTTCATATTTAAAATTTATAATAAAAAATCCTTTTAACTCCTCTTATTCAAAAAATAAATTAATAAAAACTTAATTAATTAGTTCATCAACTTTTATTAAAACTCAACTTCTCACCAAACTGTCATCTAAAAATTAATAAACAAATCCAACATCGCCTAAAATTAAAGCTCTCCCTTAAAAATAAAATCTCACTAATGACACCCCTTTTCAAGCAATCCGCTAAAAACAATCAACATCGTAAAATACAATCTAACCGTGCACTTCACACACACAATTTGCACTTACACCTTAGCGCTTTCATGCGTCTGTGTATGGTTTATTTTCCGCAATTTATTTCCTGCGATTTAACATTACCGTAATTTACTTTATCGCATCGCATTCCGTCCAAAGGAAAAACCTACACATGATTCAACAATTGTGTGTAGTGCATCTCATTTGCATCATTCTCCCACTTGATCCTTGATCCCATTCAAGTCGATCTCTTAAGATAGATCCTACCCCATAGGAAGGACCGTTATCTTTTACAACATAGGAAAATATTCAACAACTCAATTCAATATTCAAACACATTAGAGAAAGATGCCAAATCATCTTAAGCGAGATAGAATCTCCACCCCACATCAATTACAATCAATACCGTAGGAACTTTGCCTTAAGAGAGATATAGGCATACCTCGTCGATCCCTATCCGAGTACTTGAGCCCTTTTCTTAAGACGATGCAAAGACTATTTTCCTACAACTTGTGGCGGTTAAATCTCTCTTAAAATGACCACTCATCTTTTCTCCTAAAATCAATCAAACAACTACCCTAAACCCGTAGGAACTTTGACCACAGTCAAAGAACTCCTCAAACCCTTTAGGGGAACTACAGATACTCTGATTCCACTCCCGTAAGGATATGTAGGCATAAGATGCGATATCTTATCGAGTATACTTAGAAATAAACCACTAGGTCTTTCAACCATTAAGCAGATAAATATTTAGCAATAAACAAACATAAAACAAGAGGTTCCTGTAGATTACTACAGAAACTTAGGATGCTAGCACATTCCCTAAGTTTAACCAACCCCCGAACCTATAACTCTCTAAACCTTGCATTTGCATTACATTATGGGTATTTCGATCTTTATCCCTTCCTTTGGACAAATCAAAGTTCGGTTGCAAATTGAATTAAAGATTCAAACTAATTAATAGTTTGGTATCTGATTTTCACCGCGACAGAAATGACGACTTCATTGGGGATCATATTTTGTGGGTTCCCCTATCTTGTTTTGTTTACTTGTTATATACTTGCTTATCTGTTTATTTGTATAATTGTTTAATTGTTGCTTTTGGGCTATTATCTTTGAGTGGTGAGACAAAGTCCTACACCCGGACTTGAGAGAATTTATGATAGGATGGTGATATATTCGATGAGGCTTATAGGGAGTGAGTCCCGACTAAGTTGACTCGAGAACCCCGCTTAGTTGAGACCCTTTTGAAAATGGTTCGGTTGAACGAGTTTAGTCGTGAAAACTTTTACTATTCTCAATTGGAGTCCATGATACTAAGGACCGTAGTTACCTTTAACCCCACTTTGGCCTTTATTAGGACGTAGTGCAAGGCTATAAGGGAGTAAGTCCCGAAATAGTGCTACGCGATGCTACACTCAAAAGAAGTTCTCTTGAGAATATTATTAATCCTCGAGTTAGTTGGGAAATTGATAATATCCGATAGATGGACTAATGACTTTCGGACCTCCTTAGAACCTTGTTCTGCAGGTACCATCCGCCTCTAGTCCTTGTCCTTTGGGAATGGGTATACCCTTCGCTCCATGCTTGTTGCAAACCTAGGGTCCCTCTTTTGTTTGTTTATCTTTATGCCTCTATATGCTTACTTGTGTTTGTTGCATTCATATAGCATCATACTACATTAGGTTTCATGGAATTCAGTTTTATAAACATTATAGAACCAATATGGATTACAAAAAAAAAATATTTTGAAATATTCTTTTAAGAGTCCTAACTTGGATGACCTAAGAAAGTTTAAGTACATTGATTCAAGAATCAAGAAAACTCAAAAGGCAAATACGAGAGGCTTCCTTTATTATTGAAGATCAATAGAAGTTCAAAAGAAACTTTTATCAACATTAAAGATCCAAGTAAACAGGGGCTTCCTTTCTTTCCAACAAGAGATAGAGGATTTATTTTCCTCTATTACTCCTTAGAAGACAATTATGGACCACTTATCTTCAAGAAGATCCAAGTGGAGGAACAAATCAACGGGCACGATGAAGGACTTCCTTAGGGCTTTATTTAGCTTTTATTTAGCTATTATGTTGAGACTATTATAAGGTTGTTTCCTTGTAATCCAATAAAAAAAAATAGTAAAAAATAACAAATGAATTTTCTTTGTATTCTATAACATTTATAAATACTTGAGTTCCATGAAACCTTTCGTTTTGCATTCCCGCATTTGCATTTTGCATTTTGCATCACCATAGCATCTTTTGCATTATGGGGGGTCTCACTCTTGCTTCATCTTCACAGACAAGCTGAATCACCAATACAACATTCGAGCTAGTCAACGTCAAAATATGGATCAATTGGAACAAGAAAACAGAGTGCTCTGTGACGAGGTTGCAACCCTGAAAGAAAATTTGGAAAGGTTGAATGGTTTAGTTGAAGCTCTGTCTAACTAGTCTGCACTCAACAGTCAAGAAGTTCAAGGGACCGTTATCTCTGAAGTAGTATCAACACTGATCCCAGTGGTGTCTACTTTTGCTGAAGTAACCTACAGCATGCCGCCAGGTTTCCCGTGGGGGATGCCTCCTTATTTCACTTCGGCCGGTTATAGTCCACCTGTTCCCGAGGTCCCTGCCGTGACCACCGTTCAAGCTATTCCTGCAATTACTGCTGTCATGACTACCGCACCTCCGCGTGTGAATATTACTCCATATATCCTAAACGAACCAATTTTCCATAGGGTACCCAGTGAAACTGTGGGTTTGGAAGAAAGTATGGATGGACAAGGCCAATTTTTTGAGATGCAAAAAGAATTGAGAGCCCTTCGTGGGAAGGATTTGTTTGGGAAAAGTGCTTCTGACTTATGCTTGGTCCCGAATGTCAAGGTCCCGCCAAAGTTCAAGGTCCCTGATTTTGAGAAATACAAAGGGAATACTTGTCTTCAAAGTCATCTCATCATGTATGCCAGGAAAACGTATGCACGAACTGACAATGATCAACTACTCATTCACTATTTCCAAGACAGTTTAACAGGCGCTGCACTCAAGTGGTACATGGGGTTGGATAGTACGAAGATTCGAACTTTTAATGATCTGGGTGGAGCCTTCATCAAGCAGTACAAGTATAATGTGAACATGGCTTCTGACGGTGATCAGTTGAGGGCCATGGCTCAGAAAAGCAAAGATAATTTCAAGGAATATGCTCAGCGTTGGCGCGAGTTAGCCGCCCAAGTCATACTGCCATTAGAAGAAAAGGAAATGACCAAGATTTTTCTAAAGACTCTCAGTCCATTCTTTTATGAGAAAATGGTAGTGAGCGCACCCAGTGACTTCACCGAAATGGTTAATATGGGAATGCGTTTAGAAGAAGGTGTTCACGAAGGAAGACTAGTCAAGGAAGGGAGTACCTCTAATAATGCTCGAAAGTATGGGAGTAGTTTTATGAAAAAGATAGAACACGAAGTAAGTGTTGTGCAGCAGGGACGATCCAAGAGAGGGTATCCACAGCCGCAACATCAACAAAATCAACAAAATCAGAGTCGTGTAGACAGAAGACTGGACTTTGATCCCATCCTGATGACATACGCTGACTTGTTCCCATCTTTGATTCAAAAAGGTCACATCCAGACAAGAGCTCCACCTAAGGTACCCAAGAAACTTCCGTATTGGTACAAAGCTGACAAATTTTGCCTATACCATCAAGGTGCTCCAGGCCACGATACTGAGAACTGTTACGGTTTGAAGGCAGGCGTTCAAAGGTTGGTTAGGGACGGAATTTTATCCTTTAAGGGTTCCGTTCCTTATGTGCAAGGTAATCCGCCACCTCAGCATGGTTCGTCCTCCGCGAACATGATCCTAGGTCATTCGGGAAGCTCATATCAATATAGTGCCTGAAGATGAATCTGAAGGCTACATATCAGACGATTCTGCAAGCTTCTCCGTTCCATATAAAGACTAAATAAAATCCTGAGAAGGGCTCATCAGGGTGTTTTCTTTTTGTTTGCATATTTCATTTCTTTGATTAAAAGCATGTTTGGCTTGTATGATTCGTTTATTTTGAATAATTAATGCAATAAAATGTTTGTCTTGAAGAAATCCATTCGTTTCACTCGTAAAATATTTTTCATGATTTATAGCGCCTGTTATACCCAATTATCTCACTTTGGTAAATAATTGGAGGAAGGATGATGAAGTAAAACGCAGGATCTCTCGTTGTATGCTTTTGAATAAAAAACCCTACCGATGATGTAAGGCATTCTTGTTTTAGGCCTCCTAAAACACCAGAAATAGTCAACCTTTCTTTTAAGCCTTGAGAAAAGATCTGTTTTTTTATCTCCCAATCAAAACCTCGTTTTTAACCTGGGGCAGGGTATCATAAAATGAACATCTCTCAAAAAATTTGGGTGGGCACCAATATACTTTGACCCTTATCCTCTGTTTTACAAATCATAAACTAAACCCATATCTATAACCCATAAAGTCCTAATTAAAGTGAGGTCTAGTCTGAAAGCATACTCGATGAGATAACGTTTCCTGACTCCTATGAGCTATGCTCAATTTGACGTTGGCATTATAAATTTAAATTAATATCCTAACTAGTGATTTTGTCACAAGTTATCGCGATATCTATTCTTAAAACTTCAAGACAAACATGTATGTTGCATTAACAGTTTCAGAATTGACATTTCTAACCTGCTAGATTTGCCTGATGTCTTAGAAAGATTACGTGAAGAAATCACCGATTAAAATTTGAAGACTTTGCTGACCCAGGGCAAATTATTCCGCCCAAGAGATTTGATCCGTACAAGTTTGGATTCACCTATATCACAAGTTTGAAGACTCAGTTATACCATCAATCAGGGGCATTTACGTTAAGTTTCCGTGAACAGTGGGGCATTTGGACGCCATGTTTTCTGTAAAATCCTCTCAAGACGACCTTTTATCGTGAACCATGTGACTTGGGGCATTTGAGAGTCGAAGGGGGTTTCTGATCTAGCTTCACTCATCCAACGTATTCAACAACTTTGTTAACCCAGTTTACCCATTGGATGGATATTTATTTTATCCACGAAGCTTCTCTAATTAAGAGAGGGTTCCGTTTCCGGTAGATCTTTATTCTCATCTTCAATAAGATCATTGAGATTATTTTGGCAAATTCTTCAGTAAGATTAAGATGGCAGAATACTTTCTATTCCCCTGAGAAGTTTTGAAGCCCTGAAGCAAGACTGTGGTCCCATATATGGTCCTCCACCCATCCCCAGCGGTGTTTCTATCTCTGAAGATTGGCCCAATATTTGTTCCCCAGAGGTTTCCTAAAGCAAGTGTACACTCTTCAAGCAATGTTTGATCTGTGAAGATTTGGTTTGAGTGCCCTCCTCCTGGAATGTTTGTCATCTCTGTTGGTTTTGTTAGCATACGCATATCATATATATAGATAGCATAGCATATGTATCTTTGTGTTTGCCTGTTCTGTCGCTTTGGTCGTGTTTATCGCCAAGTGACAGGGTGTGTCTTCTCCTTCAAGTAAAGTTGTCAGCCCTAGGTAGGAAAAGCACAATATTTCTATTTCCCCACGAAGTTCGATCCACGTGGAAAACGGTTGTTTTAGTTAAATACCATTTCAGCTCATGCCTCAATGGTCGAGTCTTACTTGACAGTTTCTCTTCAGTTATTTCCTGAATTGAATTTCGGTCCTTGGCAGTCACATTGCGGATGTCTCCAAACTTTCGAATATGGATAGAACGTGCATTTATTTTGCACTTCGCTCCCCAAAAAGAATTTATGAAGCTTTTCAACAATTTACATCGGGACTGCAAGCACTCTCTTTATTTGAGCAACTCGTTTCGACCAGGGTTCCCTTCGAAACGACAAATAGCAGTCTCCTCAAGATAATTTGTCCACCCCTAGTGGATTTATCAAGATTATCAAGTCGTCAAAAAGGCATTCCTCTGGAAATCTGTCAGAGAAACGCATCGAAGACATTACAAATGTTTCTCCTTATTTGAGAACTTACGAGGATACATATTTTACAGCTACAATAAAGATACTCCTCAGGAATGCATTCCCCAGTGAGTCTATCACACAAGCTTATTTCCGTCAAAGGGCATCTCTTCCGAGAGGTTCGATGAAGTTTATTACAGTCAGTCTCTCTTTATTTGAGGAGACATATTTCACAAATCAACCGGCTTACACCTCTCTCGGAGATCCCTGTTGAAGCTTTATAATCTCTAACACATTTTGTTTTTGGGTTATTACCTCTGCTTAGGCTATCATATGTTTGATAGTAGATAATATACCTGTCTTTTGTGTTCACCTTTTCTTAGGCTATCATATGTTTGATAGTAGGTAACACGCATCTTTTGGTCGGACACCTTGGCTTAGGCTGCCATATGTTTGGTAGTGGGTGATCTCTCTGTCTTTGGGTTATTATCTTTGCTTAGGCTATCATATGTTTGATAGTAGGTAATATACCATCTGTTTTGGTCGAATATTTTTGCTTAGGCTGCCAAGATTGGTAGTAGGTCATCTTTCCTTTTGTGTTCACCTTTTCTTAGGCTGCCATATGTTTGGTAGTAGGTGATCCCTCCTTTTGTTTATTACCTTTGCTTGGGCTATCATACATTTGACAGTAGGTAATACACCTTTATTTTGGACAGACACCTTGGCTTAGGCTGCCATATGTTTGGTAGTAGGTGATTTGTTCTTTTGGTTACTACCTCTTCTTAGGATATCATATGTTTGATAGTAGGTAGTATATCGTCTTTTGGTCAAACACATTAGCTTAGGCTATCATATGTGTGATAGTTGGAAACATACGTTTCTTTGCTTCAACCGGATATCCTTTGTTTAGGCCGCCACACATTGGTAATGGACTACCCTTCACCTTCAAGATCTTGTTTCACTATTCAAGCTATTGTACTCCTGGTGGCATTATTATCTTATCTTCATTTTGGAGAATCCACAATGCTGATCATTGTCTCTTCTCGTGGCGTCTCGCGTCGTTGAGTCTGTTCTTTGGGTGCCATGTCCAGTTGTTCCCCTGTGGCATTATTTCCCCATAGGACCTCTGTCTAGCATTTTCATACCATTGCATATCATATGCATTTAGTGGCTTCTTAAGGGCAAAAATTAGTGCAATGTTTGTATTTAAGTCCCTCCTATCTCGTCAAGACGGAGATTCCAATCTCCATATCTCCGGATAGAAGTAACTTAAATAGGGGCATCTATTGCACCCTAATTTTTGACCTTAGGATCCCACCTCCATCGTGCATTTTTGGTGTATTATCTTCTACTGTTGTACGCACGGCTAACCAACTCGTGCAGGTGTATTAAATTCCAGTGGAAATGGCACTCCTAGTCCAATCCTTCCGGACTTGGTCATTTGGTTCTTATTTAAGATGTTCCTAAAGTTCCAAGTTGAGTTGGGCCACTTTCATAACTGTCTCACGGTCACAAGTTCGAGTATGACAACGTAAATCCAAAATGGCAAGTTTATGCCTACAAAGAGGTCTTCAGGTGATTGTATTGAATTTTGATGCCAAAAAGAAGGATGCAAAGTCACTCCAAATCCAATTTAAAGGCATAAAATTAGAAGGTGGCAAAAATCTAAAATTCAAACTTTCGTTAATCTCATCTGCAATTTAAGGTGCTAGTGGGAATTATTGTCAGAATAACAAGATAAATTGTGAAGCCTACATGGTCATCATGAGAGGTGGCGGTACAAGTCTGTTAAGCGTCATTAGCAATATAATACAAAGAATTTGTCTATGAAATTAAGAGGCCATTTACAAGAACATAATTAAAGGTTCACAGGTGTTTCTAAGATTTCAATATATAAGAATGTATTAGAATGGATTTCAAGTACATAATGTTCTGAATTTAGTGCAAGCCAAGCCTCTTCCAAAATACAAAGCTCAGGAATTTTAAATTGGGATTACATACGAAAATCAAATTGGGAATTAGCATCAGATATTGATTTCTTCATTGTCTTCCCTTCAGAATACCCTACCCAGCATTGGCAACGGCGTACTGTTAGAGTCGTCACATGCTGCACTTGCATTATCAACATGAAGTGTGTACCGTGAATCAACCCAGGCATAGAGGGAATAGTAAGATTCTCACGCTATCTTGGAAGAAGATGTCTTATCCCTGGTTGCACACCCTACGCTGGTCCCCTGCATTTCCAAAAGGCCACTAAGTGTTCGCGAAGTTGATGATAATCTTGTCACACCGTGCTTTGGCTGCCACTCTCGTGGCTTCGGTTGCGACTCTGGCATACGGGTACGCTACTTCAGGATGGAAACTAAATTTAAGAGATAGTAAAGATGAGTTAGATCAAAGTGAAGTTGGGAAAAGAAGGTTAAGTACACAGCAAGGAAGACAATTATAAACTCACTTCTCTTATATTTAATATCATTAGCGCCACCGAGATTTAGCGTAAAACCGTCACTACCGGCTGATGCCAGTTTCTAAGCGCTGACGCAAAGCCTACAAGAAGAAACCACTGCCTGTTATCTTAATGTTACGCTAACAGCACATCCATATCAAGCCAATTCCCTTTTTCAACTTTGCCTTACTTCAAGAAGGTTTATGAACTGAACTTCGTAATGATGTAAGCATCCCTGCCAAAACAACATGCATAATTTAAACACAATCAAAGCCAAGAAACATCATCACTGCAGTTCCTTGTTGACACCTTCTTCTGACAGCAGTATACAAGTTCCAGTTCATCGGTCATTTCAGCATATATGTCCTGCGTATCTTCTGCTCACGATGAACACGGCCTGCCAAAACATAGAGAATTCATAAGTGAAGTCAAGACAAAGTCGGCACAAAAAAAACTAACAGAGTTCTGCAGCACAATAAACTGCAACTTCACAGCTCACACAAAAATGATCCTTTTAGCCTTGCTACAGAAAAGTCATACCACCGCACCTGCACACGAAGTTTCAGGCTCAGACCTAAACCTCGTTACCTCGCCTTTACACCAGGAGCAGTTCAAATACCACAAATGTCTAAGGAAGCCTCTAAACATTTCAAATGAAATAGTTGTTTTTCCCGAGGAAGCTTCATGGCCGTCTGAACCGAGGATCTCCATAGAGTAGTAGATTTGTATCGCTTAACAAGCTGAGGGTGGTCGCAGGCTTGTCTAAGGCGCAGACATCAATAGAGTGCTGACATAATTTGCTTCACAGTACCGGCACCATCGCGTCTAGCCATAACCTGTGCAACATAATCAGAAGCTTAGTTAAATATCTCTTTAACAGTATCATTTTATGAATCCTTTGGGATAGTTGGATAACCTTACTTTTGTGAAGGAGAGATGCAAAGGACCTGGAGCAGACAAATCGAAATGTGTGAGGTGGATGAAGAGCTTGAGTGAACATGAACTTGATAAATTCTTGAGTCTCTTTCATCGATCAAGAAGAACGGATTTCCAAATTACCGGCAAGCATATTCCATTAAATGTTTGATACTTTGAAACATTGCTCCTATTGCAAGTAATCTATGATTAATTAGTTGCTTGAAGTTGGTTAGCTTGAAAGGTATAAGCATTCATTGAGTATATAAAAGCAGCATATGGAATTAGAGCTTGTCTGGACTAAAGCAGTAATGCATTCTGTTAGCTTTAGCAGGAAGTTGGTCGGCGAACCATTGCAGAAGTTGTTTGAATGATTTCCAAATTAACAGTCCGCCCCTACCATCTGCTCCCGTGAGTTAACATCATACGCTTGGAGTGATTACAACCGCCTGTCAAATTGTTTCCTGCACGCATTCATCAGTTGTCAGATAAATAACGATATACGCTGCAAGACATTTGAAATTGAACAAGGTAATTCATAGATGAAAGGATGAATCGTCACCTAACATTCATAACTGGAAAAAGCATCTCACGCCGAAATCAAGAAGTAGTTAATGCTGCCACCACAAGACCTCTGATATTGTCACCTATAAAACCCACTGGTAATCAGAGCAGACCTAGCAGCATCGAGATTATAAGGATACCTCACGTTCTCCATTTGAGAAGACTTCTAGGTAGCTTTTGCGCCTCGAAGTCACCCTTTTCTTACCGAGAATGCTTTGGTTGACAACAACACTCGGTCACCTCTTCCTGCACCAGAAACACAAAAGAAGGCAACATCATCATAATAAATGAGGAATTTATCTGTCATGAAAAAATCGTAATTGAGATTATGATGACTTTTTTTACTGCAACAGAACACGGAAGAAGTATACCTGCTACTCACCAAGAGAAATCAATAAACCACATAGCCGTTTCTGAATACTCATAGCAAGTTTCCAAGGAAATACGGACACAACCAGCATGATGTTACAAACAAGTTACCTAAGAATGACACTTTAGCTTTCGCCACGAATGTTGTTGGTCCTCATGAACTGGAGATTATTCTCTACCGCAATCAAAGTAGAGCCGCCTGCGCTTATGAAATGTTGAGGCTTTCCCATCAATTATGAACAAAGTAGGGCATTTACAATGAAACACAACAAAGGCGCGCGAAGCATACCCATCCAAAAAGGGAAAAGAGCTTTGACTTGCAATCACAAATTCTCGATTACACCTGTATCACAGTTATAGAATGAGTTAAAACCGCCTTGACACAATCAGATATAAACAGAAAGAAATTCAAGCAATTGCCAAAATAACCATAAACAAGAATCACCGAGTTTGGAAAGCCTTTATTGCGCATCAATTCAGAAATTGAGTGATAAGAAGGGCAAATCATCTATAAATAATGGAAAATACACAACAGAGAGGGAGAATCCACAATATTCACGAAAAACCCACACCAAAATCACACGGCAAATCCTCCACAAAGAATCCACAACAAACAGCATACAGAAATCCACGAGAGATTCACAAATACTCAACAACATCAAGAGAAAAATTCCACAAAGTCCCCAAATTAACCCCAATTTGAAACCCTAAATCAAAGAGAGAGGAAGCTTATCTCGTTAAAAACCTCGTCGCTTCCGCAAAGCTGTCACGAACTGCCCTCTTCGACCACCCTCTCTAGGCGTCGCCATTGAGCCCGCGAATCAGCCATAGCCAATTTCATCCACCATCTGCGAAACTCTCGCTTCGCCGGAAATCGCCTTCACCATCGCAAATCCGTCACCGGAGGTGCCTTCAAGATCCCTATCGCAAACCATCATCCTCCATCCGCCGTTGAAGCCTGCGAAGCACCTCTAAGCGTGAGTGTTGACTAATGATTAATCTAATATTTTGATTTTGTTTTCAGGAAATAGAGAACGAATGAGCAATGGAAGAATGAAGAGAGACGAGGAAGGGGAGGAGAATCGACGGCGCGGGAAGGGGAAAGCTGGGATTAGGGTTTATTGTCCTTTTTAATTTTTGTTTTTGTTGTAATAATAATCTAGTGAATATGCACACACACACACGATCTCACACCCCTCACTAATCGTTGAATAACCCTCCATTAACCTAACTATTAACCCCTTTATCAACCATTAAACTGCTAATCTCTTTTAATTATACCTAATCACCACTCTTTTAAATTAATTAATTAACTAATGATCTTTTCTCTAATCAGTTTTTTATAAGAAAAGTTAAATAACTGAACCCTTTTTTTAACCATTTTAGTTAATCACTATATTTCAACTTTATTTTATTTAAAATAATTTGGTAACCTTTTATTAGATAATGACATATTAATTTATAAATAATATAAAACCTCTTCATAATTTAAAGCAACTTTTAATAACTATAATTTTAAATTATAATAAACCATTTCATATTTAAAATTTATAATAAAAAATCCTTTTAACTCCTCTTATTCAAAAAATAAATTAATAAAAACTGAATTAATTAGTTCACCAACTTTTATTAAAACTCAACTTCTCACCAAACTGTCATCTAAAAATTAATAAACAAATCCAACACCGCCTAAAATTAAAGCTCTCCCTTAAAAATCAAATCTCACTAATGACACCCCTTTTCAAGCAATCCGCTAAAAACAATCAACATCGTAAAATACAATCTAACTGTGCACTTCACACACACAATTTACACTTACACCTTAGTGCTTTCATGCGTCTGTGTATGGTTTATTTTCCGCACTTTATTTCCTGCGATTTAACATTACCGTAATTTACTTTATCGCATCGCATTCCGTCCAAAGGAAAAACCTACACATGATTCAACAATTGTGTGTAGTGCATCTCATTTGCATCATTCTCCCACTTGATCCTTGATCCCATTCAAGTCGATCTCTCAAGATAGATCCTACCCCATAGGAAGGACCGTTATTTTTTACAATATAGGAAAACATTCAACAACTCAATTCAATATTCAAACACATTAGAGAAAGATGTCAAATCATCTTAAGCGAGATAGAATCTCCACCCCACATCAATTACAATCAATACCGTAGGAACTTTGCCTTAAGAGAGATAGAGGCGTACCTCGTCGATCCCTATCCGAGTACTTGAGCCCTTTTCTTAACACGATGCAAAGACTATTTTCCTACAACTTGTGGCGGTTAAATCTCTCTTAAAATGACCACTCATCTTTTCTCCTAAAATCAATCAAACAACTACCCTAAACCCGTAGGAACTTTGACCATAGTCAAAGAACTCCTCAAACCCTTTAGGATAACTACAGATACTCTGATTCCACTCCCGTAAGGATATGTAGGCATAAGATGCGATATCTTATCGAGTATACTTAGAAATAAACCACTAGGTCTTTCAACCATTAAGCAGATAAACATTTAGCAATAAACAAACATAAAACAAGAAGTTCCTGTAGAGTACTACAGAAACTTAGGATGTTAGCACCTTTCCTAAGTTTAACCAACCCCCGAACCTATAACTCTCTAAACCTTGCATTTGCATTACATTGTGGGTATTTCAATCTTTATCCCTTCCTTTGGACAAATAAAAGTTCGGTTGCAAATTGAATTAAAGATTCAAACTAATTAATAGTTTGTTATCCGATTTTCACCGCGACACATATTATACCCTTCAACAGATCTATTCTCATGTCCTATTATTGAAGATCTGAAGCCTTTAAGATGTGTTAGCTTGTGTTGCTTACAAGCTGCCAAAGCGAGTGTGTGGAAGAGCGCGGAACAAATGTTGTTGTAGCTGCTACTGCAAGCTGAGTGAAAATACAAAATGCCGAAGTGCAAAATGCTGCAAGAGCAGAAAAGAAAATCAAGATAGAGTAACTAGTACATGAATTTAAATAGTTGAAGAATACACTAAAGTATGTGTGCAAGGCAGAAACAAGCACCAAGTTATAAGCTGAAGAAGAAAATGCTCAATGCTCAACCAGATTAGAGCGCTACTCTACAAGAAATGAGAGAAGCATTAAAAGAAGATTTTAAGCTCACAAAAATTATGCTGATACGATGTAAATCTCTAGGAGATAATTCTTAAGATAGTTTTGTAGAATAGCAAGGAGTTGTTGCTCATATCTTGCTACAAATACTTCTTTGTTATTGCACTTCAATTGTGTCATCTGCTTGTTTAGAAGAAATTTATGTACACACTTTTATAATCAACAGTTATTAATAGTTCCTTGAGTGACTAGCGTATAGTCAGAATTCTCAAGAAGACAATGGAGGTTATCCATTGTGGTTTGCAACAAAGACGTTTAGTCTAAGTTGTGTTGATGTAATTTGTTGAGATTATTAGATAAAGTCATTGTCTAAGGAAAAATCACCTTGGTGGGTGGACTGGAGTAACTTTGTTAACAGTGAACAAGGATAAAAATAATCGTGTCTATTTATTTTTATTTCTCTTAATTAGCATTGTTTTAATTCCACACAAAAGTTCATAGTTGGTGAAACCCAATTTAAAGCCCCTTTCTTGTGTTTCTCACCCTGTCAAGAAGATTATGAAGAGGATAATGCACAAATTCAGGGGAAGATGTTCAGTGTACTGAAGAAAATTGCAATGTCTATATGATTTAAGTTTTGTCATCATAAAAAAAGGGGAGTATGTGAGTGCATTCTACCATCTAGCCATGTTTTAAATGATGTCAAAACTAGGAGTCCGACTTAGCGTTTTTTTATATTAGGAGGTATCAACCAAAGTCTAGATATGCATTGAATCATTTTAGACTTAAGATGCATACAAATGTTTTTGAAAAGGATTGAAAAGCCTTAGACATGCCATGCACATCATAAATCAAGTTTCATGTGTGAACATAGGTGCATATGCCGACGGTGCATACGAGTTTAGGCCGACCTATAGAAACTTTTGCTTTAGTACAGGTCGACACATAACTCTTACAAGCCAAACTACACGCATCAATATTAAATCCTGTGGGTTCTATCCATAGGTCGCCTCACTCAGATCAACCTGAACACCTTGACAGGCCGACCTGTAGCTTTCAAAAACTTAAATTTTATTTTGCATCTTATTATTTCTTGCATCCTCTTTTCCTATTTCCATATATACATATATAAACACCCAAACATGCATCTTTTTCTAGCAAAGTACTAGTGTAAAACCTAAACGAAATCAGATTACAAAACATTCCCACCATCATCAACCTTTTTTCTATGCGTACACACAATTGAACTACACATAACCATTTTTCGATTGGGTGACCATCTAGATTAAGGTTTATGACGACCAATTAGGTTGGTGTAACCGAGAATATTAGGTTGGGATATTTGTGTGTTTTAAATACGAAAACCAAGGTGGGTTTTCCTTCAAGATCATTAGGATTTGAAGGTTTTGGACAAGATCATTATTTCCCGTGAAAATTGGAAAACAATCGCTGATCTTCCAAATCTAAATTTGGTGACTCACAGGATCGATCAAATTGATCCTAGGACATGTGCTAAATTTTATGTGAAAGAAATTATCTAAACTACACACTTCGACAGTGTTTTGAGGGAAAAGTTTAATGTAAATGTAAGGCTCGACTGAAATAAAAGGACTTGAATTTGTAGGAAATAAAGTAAAGAACCTTTAAAACATTTAAACCAAGTGAAGCAAAATGCAGGGAAGATGTAAATTGCAAGGAAGTAAAGATAAACTCTTTAAGATAAAACAAGTAAAATAAGTTTCATTGAAAGTAAAGATGGTGTGTTTACATGACGTACATTCTCCTAGAACTCGTTTCTCTACACTCGGATACTTTAAGTAATTTTGGGAGTAACTTATACAATAGTAAATTATAACACACTGAATTCTATGGCTAGAACCCTTATTTATAATAGTAAAATTAACTTCCATCAACCTCCTAAAACAACCAACCTATGACAAGTGTCATATTGCATGTAGTGACTTGCCAGATGAGCGCCACTTGTTTTGTTTAGTCATGAGAAAGCATAACTACTCCCTCCTTTATTTGAATTTCAAAATTCCACTAATACTTACCCAGCAGCGTCGATCGAAGGTGGTATCCTTAATATTCAGAAATATTCTCTAAGTCCCAAAACGCTTGAATAACCCAGCGTACTCGAAGGCCTCCTTCACTCGAAGTCTTTCACACTTCTTTAAGAGATTAATATTTTATCCAAATATTTTATTCTAATATGGCTGTCAAATTTGTGAGCTAACAAATCCCCCCCCCCCCCCAAATGTCTTTTTCGACCATGCTGAAGAAAAAGAACCATTTTTTCACAGCATCCAATTCGACACCATCTTTCGACCTCCACATAGGTGTCAATGCAACTGACTACCTATGACTTTTGAAAGAAATATTGTTCAGCTACTTTCACGCATGTCCATGACGTTGTGGGCCATTATGAGCAATTTCTTAGGAATCTCATAAAATCTCAGACCATCATCACTCTTTTAGGACCTATGAAATCGTGGGTCTTAGGCAATAACTGCCACCGCCCTCACTTTTAATCCTGGGACACCGTGTGTGCCACTACTCCTAGCCCTCAATGATGAATAGTGGCTTTTGATTACTTCAAAAACGCCTTATAAATGATTTCACCAAAAATAATTTTAAACTTTTTCACTCTTAGTAATCACTTACGCACCTCTTCCAAACAACTCCAATCTTTCTTCAACAAACCCATTCTTTCCAAAACTTTATCAATGGCGTCTTCTACTGCTACCACCAAAGATTAGAAGAAAATTCCTCAAGCAAAAGGACTACGAGCTACGTCGCTCCTCCCTCCTTTCACCACACTGAGTGGGCCCAAGATGGTGAAAAACTAACAATTTATCCCGGAACCTCTAATAGCAGAAAAAAGGCACATTTATGAATCGCAAGTAATAATCCCTATTATTGTTGCAGGTAAGTCTTTAGCTTTGACTGGCCCTCTGTCTTCCTTAGGAACCAACTATTCAACCTTTAGTGACTTTTTCCTTTCTTATCGCAAAACCAAACCTCTAGGGCAAAAGGATTCTACCAAAGTACCTACTGAAGGTCCAGATAGCTTGGCCTTACATCATGTGGACCTCAAGTACCTAAATGATGGGTCTAGGTTATTCAGAGCTACCCCTTATTTCAAGGATTCTGATCTTTACCTGAACTAGCTGACCAAAGTGGAAAAGGTCAAAGCAGATGACTAGAAGGAAACT
Source organism: Lathyrus sativus (assembly GCA_963859935.3). Classification (NCBI taxonomy): domain Eukaryota; kingdom Viridiplantae; phylum Streptophyta; class Magnoliopsida; order Fabales; family Fabaceae; genus Lathyrus; species Lathyrus sativus. Next base: position 605,102,496 of record OZ012739.1, read on the forward strand.
GACATTTATGATATGATCATGATGTCGAAAGCAGGTCATACCTATTGCCCCATTATGCTGGCATCCTCACTGTACTTCTGGGATAGCACCCACTACACTTTTCATCTTTCCTGTGGGATGATGACGCCCACTCTCTTCGACCTAGCCGCTATCACAGGGCTAAAACCTTATGGGCTGGTTTATGATCCTGAAGTGGATTGTCAAGACTCTATAGGATTTTCGACAACCAATCATACATACACCCATTTCATCAATCATTACCATAACAAGCAAACAGAAATCATCGAAGATCAAGAACACATAACATTTTTAGCTATGTGGCTATCTTGGTGTGTCTTCTGTACAAAGTCTCTGCAGGTAACGAGGAAGTACCTTACCTTGGCCATCCAACTACACTTGAATCGAGACATCTTCCTAAGTTAGATGATTCTGGCCAGTTTATATAAGTCTTTGAGCGAAGGCGCTGGCAGGCTGAAAAGCCAAGAAAGCAACGAAAACCTCTTACTATCGAGGCCCTTCGGGTCCTTCAGCTTTGGCTCAATGATACGTTTGAGACCAGTCTTTCCAATAAAGGAGAAGTTGATGAATAAGACCTTGTAATAACATGGAGGCGAGTCGAATGAACTCAATTGGTCAAGCTCACCTCCAATGAAGAAGGTCACACCCTTAGAGCGAATATCTCTAGTTACATTAAGATGTTCGCCAAACGCCATGAGTTCACCCTACGGATGGCTCCTTTCGCAGAGAGGAAATATGGCCATGAATGGTTCACCAGGCCTTTTCCTCCTGCGTTCAAAAAACACGAAGAAGAATCGAAGCTTGTATGGGAAGGTTTCTTAATACCTCGATTAATAATCCACAAACTTAACCTCCTAAGAGGCCAGACAGCTCTGATGGCTTACCAGCCAAACCTTGTATCTCGATAGTTCGGTTTAGTACAAACGTTGCCCAAATGTCTATACAACAAGAAATCCCATGATATCCTCCCCAACACTGTCTTCAATAACCTCGAGAGTTTAGCTCGACATGCTCACAAGTCCCTTTTAACACCTGTTTACTTTGAACCTTCTTACCTCTGCACCCAAGAGTTCTATAACTGGTGGTCAAGGCACTATACTTCAGAATTTCTTGACGTTTCAAGCTTTGTTCGCTTAATTGACCATACTTTCATTGATGTGCAGGAAAAAATCAAGAAAGGTACATCCACCCATATCAAAGAGATTCAAGCCTTCCATAAGTACTTTGAAACTACCTATCGACCAGATGGTGTTAGTCGAACCATCCTTGAAGCTGATGCCATGCTGAAGGAGAAAATTTCAAAGAAAATGGAAAACTTAAAAATCCCTTCATACGTTCCTCGTGAGAAATGTTATGAGGTGGCTTTCGCCTTATTTCCCCCAGAAACTCCTTGATTGCCAACTGCTGACTTTGGAGTGGCTCTTGCCCCTCAATTTCCATATTGGTTTATCTGTGGAGATTCTATAAAAATTCTTCGACAGCAGTCGAAACCGAAGGCCCAGCGGGTGGTTCCGACTAAACATACGCTCGATAGTTTCAAAGGGCACCTTCATATTGGTATCGAATATTTTCGCATCAAATTTGAAATCCTTGAAGGTCGTCACCTTTCGATTTTAGACTCTTTTATTTGAACTCTATTGTTACTAACTTGTAGCAATGTGATTTGTTTTGCAGCTGCTCCTAAAAGGAATGCACCTCAACCGCGAGTTAAAGCAAAGACTGAAGGCCATAAGGTAACTTATATGCCTCTGTGTTTTATCATTCTTGTTCCTGATTGCTTCTAATACTCCTTAATGAATTAGGTGTCTCGCAAGCCACCTCTCACACCTCAAAAGAGGCTAAAAAGGGCCTCTGCTCAGATTATCACTTACTCAGAGGATGATGATGAATCTCCTCCTGAGGAATTACAATTGAAGAAAAGGAGGAGAACTAGCCAAGGGATGGACATTGTTGGTAACCAATCTGAACCCTCGACGACTAAGGTCTCAAATCTGACTACACCTATCGGTAATGGTGCAGAAATCCCTGCTAAGGGCTCCTCGACTCCAAGCGTAGTCCCTGTCGAAAGCGACAATTCTAGTCCTGCTGATGAGGGCGTCAAGGTAAATTATGCCTCAGTTCTCCTTGAAGTCCTGGTTTACTTACACCTTATTCCCTTTTATCATATATATTTCCTCTTGATTTAGGTTGGTGTTGGTGGCTCGAAACCTCAGTTGGACAAGTCTCCTTCCCTAGCCACCATCTTAAATAGCCAAGGTGAGCCTACTTACCATCCCACATTTGACTTGGGCTCTGACATGAGTTCTCTTGGTGAAATTAACAAACCCGGACTTGAAACAGTTCCTCCTTCGCCCACAAAAACAGCTATTCAACAATCTCAAACTGATGAGTCTGATCACGAAGAAGATGATGCACAACAGACTCTTGAGATAGCCAATGCAAAAGACATCCCTATGGAGGAGAGTACACCCTTAGCTGATGCAGGTAATTATCCATTGGGTAATACTCTTAGCACCGAAAATACTGAGCCAGCAGGGGGTGAAGATGCTGATGAGGATGAAACCATGCACCAATCTGAATTAGATGGAAATAGTGATGAGGATACTGAAGATGGGATGGATGAAGACAAGGCAGGTGATGATCAGAGTGAAGAGGAGAAACCTGAGAAAGGTCTTGCCAACGAACCCCCCCCCCCCCCCAAGTCGAGGTTGTTGCTACTCCAATAACTACTGCGGCCAAAGAAGGCAAAATAATGCCCACTACATGTGAAGCAAGCCTTACTGAAGCAGAAATCAATGCCCTAAAAATTAGCAACCCTCGACAGTACGTCAAGATTCTTCTTGGGAGCCGAGGCTGTTCTTCTGGAAAGACCCTCAGTACTTCGACTTCCGAGGATCAAGCTTCGAGCAAGCCTAAAGAGGACATCCTCCAGAAGATCAAAGAAAAAGTCTTCAAGAGTGACCTTTGTTTCAATCTTGCAAATGGACCATGTTATCCATATTTCTTTGAAGAATCTCCTTCAACAAGTGGATATTCACTCCATCTCCCCTGAATCTGCTACTGTTACCCTGGAACTTGGCGCCATGATCGACCAAGTCTATGGGGACCTCAAACGGCTGCCTCGGATTGAAAAAGCCATTTTGACCAAAGCTGGAAGTGAGGTTGCCGCTTGGGCCGCTTCTGCTAAGTCTGAGAGCAAGATAGCAGAGTTGGAGGAAGCAAAAGACAAGATCAAACAATATATTGCCTTTAATGAAAAGAACATTTCCTTCTGTGAGCAAAAGATTAAGAAACTTTGTAGCAAGATCTCGAAGGCTAAGAAAATGAATGTTGAACTATCTGCTTTCGACGATTCCAGCCTTTCGAAAGAGCTTGACCATACCATTACTTTCGCTGAGGAGGCTCGACAGCTGGAGACAGAGGTCACCCATCTGGAATCCGACAAAACTTTGTGTAAAAGGCGCCTCGAACTCCAAAAGTCGATATATTTAAGAATGAAGGAGAATCTCCCCTTTTAGTTTGTTACTACTTTTGTAATGCTTTCCTTTTTTTTGCTATCATATGTTATAGCCTTTAAACTTGATTATGTAATGACTTGAGCCATTTTGGCATTTATAAATACCATTTCTGGCTTTGCTTTGTGTATTGAATTATTCTGTAGAGATTTTAACTTCTTGAAGTGTTGGTTTGTATTTTTTCAAATACTTGCCATTTACTTTCAAAATTCTCTTGTCTTCGTTTAATTCTTCAACTTCATAAGCCCCATTGAAGAACACTTGCGTAACTTGGAATGGGCCTTCCCACTTTGGGGACCATTTGACCAAAGACCTGACCTTTCGATCCATAGGCAAAATTACCCTCCAAACTAAATCTCTAGGTAAAAAAGTTTTGACCTTAACCTTTTTATTATACGACTTCTCTACTCTCCTATTTTGCCTCCTCAAAAGCTCTAGAGCTTTAAGTCTTTCTTCATATAAATCCACCAACTCGTCCAACATGATATCCCAATAAGTCTCGCGAGGGATTTCATGATGTCTCTGAATCATAATTGATTGTAGGTAGATCTCGACAGGTAATACTGCATCATGGCCAAAAGTCAGTCGAAAATGGGTGCTATTGGTGGCTTCTTTCGGGGACGTTCAACATTCCCAAAGGATCTGGTCTGATGTTTTATGCCAATTTTTCGGCTTCTTCCCACCTGTTTTTTTATCAGCCCAATCACCACTTTATTTGCTGCCTCGACTTGACCATTAGCCTGGGCATAATAAGGTGTCGAAGTTAGGAGTTTGAATCCTATCTTCTTAGAAAATTCCTACATCTTTTGACCAGTAAATACTAACCCTTGATATGTCGTAATTATTTCTGGTATTCCAAACCTATAAATGATATACTTTTGAATGAACTCGATAACGTCCTTTTGATCTACCTTTGGTAGAGGTACCGCTTCGATCCACTTTGAAAAGTAGTCAATTGCTACCAGGATATACTTTTGATTTTTGGAGGATGCTGGTCGAATCTCTCCAATTAAGTCCAAAGCCCACCCTCTGAAAGGCCATGGTTTGACTATAGAGTGTAGCTCGCTTGTTGGGATATGTTGTATGCCATCATGGACCTGACATTCCTGGCAGCCCTTGGCGAATTCGATGCAGTCTTTTAACATGGTAGGCCAATACATGCCTTGACGAAATAATAACCATTTCATCTTATGGCCTACTTGGTGTGCCCCACATGCCCTACTATGGTCTGTCGACAGGGCCAGATATGCCTCAGATTCACTAAGGCATTTAAGCAAGACCCCCCTCAGGGGTCTTTTTGAATAGCTCATTTCTTAGAAGAATATAGCTTAGAACTTGATACTTAACTTTTCGCTCTGTAGACGCTGATGGGCTTCGTAGGTACTCGACCAAAGATTTCCTCCAGTCTTTATTCGTCAAACCATCCACCACAAAAATTTCAAAATTTTATTCGTCAGCATACCCAAACTTCGTTACTTCTAGATCTGATGGACGTAATCCAACAGACACAACTTTACCTCTAGCTTTGATTGCTTCCTATAAGTTTTGCTTTGAAACCTTATACCCAGAGGCAACTTGTGCTAAGTCATTTGCTACTTGATTCTTTAGTTGAGGTATATGTCGAATGCTTGCTACTTCGAATTTTTTTAGTAGCCTATTGGCTATTACAAAGTACATGATGAGATTTTATTTAACACATTTATAATCCTTTATTATTTGCTTTATAACCAACTCTGAGTCTCCCATTATTTCGACTCGGGTTGCCCCCAATTCTAACAAAATTTCAAGTCCTGCTAACAAGGCCTCATATTCAGCCTCATTATTGGAGCAAAGCCTTTCGACTTTATACTTGAATTTTGTTGGAATTTTATCAGGCGGAATAATTAGCAAGCCAATGCTTGTCCCCTCTTTATGGCTGGAGCCATCGAAGTATAACTTCCAGGGTTCTAGTTCGACGTAATTTAAAACGCTTTCATTTATGGAGTGGTCGACAATGAAGTCTACCACTACTTGTCCTTTAACTGCCTTCAAAGGCTTATAGGTTAAAGAATATTCAGTTAATGCTAGTGCCCACTTCCCTATTCGACTATGCAAAATAAGTTTAGATAACATATGTTTGATAATATCAAAGTGAGACGAAACATACACATCAACTGGTTTTATATATTGCTTCAGTTTTGTACAAGAGAAATACAAGGATATACATAATTTTTCTATCATGCTATACCTAGTTTCTGCATCATTCAAAACTCTACTGAGGTAATAAATGGCTCTTTCGACACCATTCTCATCCTCTTGAGCCAACATGCTCTCTAAAGTTTTGTCTGGTGCTGCTATGTACAGTCTCATATTCTTGCTTCTACAAGGTGTCGAAAGAACTGGAGGATGACTCAGGTAGTCTTTGATCTTGTCAAAAGCTTCCTATTGATCTTTCCCCTGGTCGAACCCCTCTTTATCAAATCAAAGCAATGGTGAAAAGGCCTGTGTTTTGCCACTTAGGTTTGATATAAACCTTCTCAAGAAGTTTATCTTGCCCAATAGTGACTGCAATTCCTTCTTAGTTAATAGTGATTTCACTTTCATGATAGCTTTAGTTTTATTTTGGTTGATTTTGATCCCCTTTTGTGGACCACGAAGCATAAGAAATCCCCCTCTTGCACACAAAACGCACACTTAAGAGGATTCATCTTAAGACCATATTTCCTCATCCTCTTAAAGGATTGTCGAAGATGATCCACGTGTTCTTTCCCTGAAAAAGACTTAACCACAATGTCATCAATGTATATTTGCATGAAAGTCTCTATATAATCATGGAAAATTGAATTCATTGCTCGCTGATATGTTGCCCCAGCATTTTTTAGGCCAAAAGGCATCACTACCCATTTGTAGGTGCCTAATGTTCCGGGACATCGAAAAGCTGTTTTGGGGACATCATCTTCGGCAATGAAAATATGATTATATCCAGAGTATCCATCCAACATACTGAGGTACTCATGTCCTGCGGCAGAATCGACTAGCATTTCTGCCACAGGCATAGAGTATTCATCCTTAGGAGTTGCTGAATTTAGATCCCTAAAGTCTATGCAAACTCTTAGAGACCCATTCTTCTTAATGACAGGGACAATATTAGCCAACCATTCGACTTACCCGGCAGTGCGAATAAACTTGCATCGAAGGAGTCTTTCGACTTCCTCTTTTATTTTTGAGAGAATTCCTGGGGCAAAACGCCTTGGATTTTGTTTAACTGGCTTCTTCCCAGGTTTGATTGGTAGTTTGTGTTCGGCCAATTCCCTCTTCAAACTAGGCATCTCATCACAATCCCAGGAGAAATAATCTTTATACTCTTGCAGTTGCTGGATGATTTCGACCTTGAGTTGAGGGCCGAGGTTGGCACTCACGTATGTTGGCCTTTTAATCACCCCTTCTCCTAGGTCGACCTCTTCCAATGGGCCATGCGCTAGCATCTTGATATCACTTGCCAGTGGATCCTTTTCGAATCCTAGAGGCTCTTCATCATAGATGGCATCAAGCCTCTAGCTTTGCTCTCTATCCTGAACCTTGTCAGGTGGTTCTGGGTCGAAGTCCTTACCAGGACCTTCTTGATAAAAATCTAACTTGGCTTTGTCAGCCATTTGTTTGCTAGCAGCTTCCAAAGCCGCCTGAAGTTTGGTTTCAGCCACGTATGCCAAAATTCTTTTCAGTGTTTCGAACTCAGTCATTCTCACTGAATTCGCTTCCCCATCCTATGGGGTATACTCTAGGATTGCCAAGGTATGGAAGTCTCTCTCCTAACACTTCCTTATCCCACCGGAAACCGTCGACAAGGTGAAAATATAATGAATAGAATGTCTCATCATCCGGGACAAATTCAAAATCTGCTGGGGTGCATGAGGCAATGTTAGCCAAATGTTCGTCGAACTGTCTTCGGTTGACATAATTTATGGGTGCTTTGAAGTACCCTTTATCAGCTTCGATGTTCTCCACAATGTCGTCTGGCCTCCAAACAGCAATTCGTTGGTGCATCGAAGATGGCACTGCACCAATGCCATGTATACATTCTCGTCCCAAAAGTATATTATAATTAGCCTTTATTTGTACCACCATGAAGACAGTGGGCCTTGTAATAGTTCCAACTATCAGGTCCACCTGTATTACCCCCATTGTCGAGCCAACCTTGCATTCGTAGTTCAACAGGACCATGTTACGTGGCTTCGTGTTGGTGTCATATTTGCCAATTTTATTCAGTAAGTGTGACATCAAGTTTACCGTTGCGCCACAGTCCATTAGAATCTTATTTACTGACATATTTTCCACTTTCCGATGATGTAAAGAGGCTTCAAATGGTTTTTCATTGCCTCTAGATCGTTCGAAGAAGGCATTCTGCTCTTTCACGCAACCGTTGTTCATAACATAGTAGCACACCGGTTTATGTGCCGCCACTTCTGCCTTAGTGTAGGCATCTAGCTTTTTGACCTATGTGATTCTGTCGAAATCCATGGGCATTATAGATACCATATTAATCAGGATATCTAAAGAGGCGTCAGAGTCAGAGTCGAAGTTACCCATCATCTTTTCGTCATCTTTGACTGATCTTTTATGTTCGACCTCTTGAGAGGGGAATAATTTTCGTCCCACAGGCATTTTCTCAATAATTTTCAATTGACCCCTTTGCTTTCAGCAGGGGCATTGGTGTTGGATTCTTCCTGATTCTTCGACGAGGCTTCCCTAAGGGCCTTCCTCTTTCGTTGTTCCCTTCTCCACTGAGACCGTGTCATCCAGTTTTTTCCCTTGTAGTTCTCAGAGATATGTGCAGTCTTGGAGGATTGAAACTTTTTTCAATAGGTGATTGATGAACCTCGATTGACTTCAAAATTCTTCCATTTCTACTGTCCCTTTTGTCTGTCCTCATTAGGCATGATCCACTTGCCATTAGAAATCTCGGTAAACGGCTTAAAGGAAGCTGGCTTGGCCCTCTAGCGTTAGGCTCAGATTTTCTTGGGTCACTGTTTCGAGGGCCATAGTTAGGCCTCTCCCATTTCTGTTTTGTCTTTTGTATCCCCTCGAGCTTCTGGGCAGCTTTCTAATCAAAGATTGCACTACATCTAGGGCACAGCATGACACCAGACCCTTTCTTCTGACAATGATGGAGGAATTCAACAATGGGCTCCTCATGTCTTGGATAGGCCATTTTGTTGTGTTCGTCTTGGCAACTTAATCTCTCATTTTCCATGGTCTCGTGTGGTGTTATCTCAAACATATTCACATCCATGTCGACGTCCTCCCTCAGGTTTAGCCTACGGAGGTCCAACTCAAGGCCTTCAGCAGCCTGACCCATCTTAATAAAACCATCAACAACTTCTTTGGTTACCAACATCAGGCTGGAACCCTTTGTGTCCTCTTTACTTGAGTTATTAATAATCTTGTCGAGGCCTTCAGCAGTCTCCTTCATTAGTGTTTTTGGCGTATCATGCTCAAAGCCCATGGTGACCCTGGCCAGTACGGCTTCATTGACCAAATCCTCAGTGATTTCCACCATGTTAATTGAAAAATCAAAGCCATCAATAGCTTCGACCATGTGTGCCTCTGTGGGTTTCGCATAGTGGGCATCCGCCACTTGTAGTAGATTAGTGTCCACTTTCATCTGGCTATTGATTTTCTCTCCAAACTTCAATCTTCCCTATTGGATAGCATTTTGAACCAAATTCCTGAAAAGAAAACATTGAGATTTTTTATGACCCAAAAAATTATGGTATTTACAAAACCCTCTCTTTTTCCTTTATTCTAGAGGTGGCATTTTAGCGCCAGGTGGTACTATCATTTGCCCGTCCTTAACTAACAAGTCAAAAATTTCGTCACATTTAGTGATATCGTAAGTGTATATTTTTTTTTGGAAATTTGTCATTCTTTTCAGATTCGACAAAACTTTTTCCATGTGGGGGAGCCAATACTTTATAAGCGTAAGGAGGACCCTGTTTTAATTCAGCGACATCTATTTCATTTTCATCGAAGTATAATGATTCCTCACGTGCACCTTCGATGTTTTCATTATATTTGACATAAGCTACCTTCTTACTTTTATTAAATTTGGCCTTTTCGTCTTTAAGACGCTCTAGTTGTCGAAACCTATCAGCTAGTTGGGTCATATCTCTCAGATACTGGGTATCTAATTTCTTTCTAATAGAGTAATCGAGGCCACCAACGACCATTTCGACTAACTCGTGTTCAGGTACTTGAGTAAAACACCTAGCCTTGAGTAGTCGGAATCTATTCAGATAATCTTCTATTGGCTCATAAAACTTTCATTTTATGCTAGCCAATTCCTTCAAACTAATCTTGGTTTGCCCTATGTAGAACTGTTCATGGAACAACCGTTTCAACTGGGTCCAATTACAAATTGAGTTAGGGGGAAAAGTTATAAGCAAAGTGAAAGCGTTTTTAGTGAGAGAACTGAGAAAGTATTTTATCCTAAGGCTCTCATCATTTTCAATTTCTCCGACTTCGATCATATAACAAGCCACATGTTCGACAGTAGACTCCGTCCTATCTCCTGAAAATTTGGTGAACTTTGGCACCTTCGTCCTAGGAGGTAACTCTGATTGGAGAATATAATCTACTATTGGTGATGTATAATTTAGCCTAGCGAACCCAGAGTTTACCCTGTTTCGAGCCATTATTCTTTTGACCATGGTTGCTAAGTTGTTGTCGACGACCATGTTATTACGTCGAGCCTACTGGACGACGTTGGCTGCATCTTGGTTTTGATTTACCATGATTATTTCTGGGTCGCTTTCTGCCGGCATTGGCACTTGGACCCTTTGTGGTTCAACCATGTGCGGCTCAAGTCTAGGGAGTTCGACCCTCCCTTGATTTTCTAGATTGGCCTCAGGTAGGTTCCCTAAGTCCTGTCGTGGAATATTTTCCATAGTAGCTGTGTTCCTGATAGTGGCTGGCACACCCATAAATTCTGTCAGCCGTGCCAATTGCACTGCTAACTGTTGATTAGTCTGAGTAGTATTTTGGATTAGAGGTTGAAAGATTTCTCCCATAGTTTGGGATAAGGTTTGAACCATTTGTAAGTTGCTCTCATCCATTTGCTGCCTTAAACAAGCTATCAAAGTATTGGTAAGATTGGGACCCTGAGTGGAATACCCCACACCTATACTTTGGCTATTTCGACCAACATTAACCCCAAACCCTGATCCTTGTAATGGTGAAGTCATCACGTTTTCTGAGAATATTAAGGGAACACTCTGGAGATTTTTCACTACTGTGGTTGGCATTCCATATGGTGGGTTTCTTGGAAATGGATGTGAAAACCCTGGAGGAAAAAAATGTCTGGACGTCGAAGTTCCTCCTGGCAGAGTTTGGGGATTCGACGCTTGAGGCCCAACGTACTCTACCACTGGTTGGGTGTAGGCCCTTATCCTTGTCGACCTTGATCCCAACACTAATGGCACTGGTTCAGGCCTAACAGAAGATGGTATCTACTCCCCTATCAAAGGTACTGAGGGTGGAACCACTTCATTCCTAAACACATCTCGAGGATTAGTATTACTAGGGTGGAGATTAGAGCCATCTCCTCGAAGGTTTGGGTTATTTGGCTGATTAACATTTGTCGCCATCTCCCTAGTATAATTTTTTCTTGGTCTTTCTTCGTTTGTAGAGGCTATCTTGCCACTTCTTAATAACATTGTCACACCCTCATTTTCACCTTTAGCCTTTATACCCTACATTCGGCATATCATACATCGTTCTATTGCATATCGAGCATGCGGGTTCACAAGGTATGGACTAGGTCGGTTTGTTATTTTTCATTTCAAATGAGATAACTTGTCTATCTTGAGCTACATGGAAGAAAAGGTTCGTCATTTAAGGTTTGATCTAAATTGGAGAGTCTACTCTTGTAGATTTCTTCAAAGAGAAGTTACTTGACAAAATATTAGGATATTCAAGATATATTCCTAATGACCATGAAATGCAACGCATAATTCAAGATTGCTTCATCCAATTTTGTTTTAAATTCTCGATCAAGTGGAGTTCAAATTTGCAAAGCATGAGTCAAGATCACAAGTCCATAATTCAAGACTTCATCCATTTCAAGCTTAATGGTTCTAAGGAAATCCATCATGAATTCAAGGTTAAAGGCAAGAATATTACAAATAGAAGTTTTATGACATTACAAGAATGTCATTTGTTGCAAGATTTCCAACTTTAAGTAATGTTTAGAAATTAATTTATTTCTAATCTTCATTCAAGTCTCTAGTCAAATTCATGTTATGGACCAAGATTATGCATGTTAGTCATGAACAAAATAGTCCCATGCAAAAGGTGACAAGTTTCCTTATGTCACAAAAAACTACATGTCACAAGACCAAGGGAATAACATGTGACAATGCTTCTACATATCAGAATTTTCAAAATGCCGTCAAGAGTTGGTGGCATTGACCAAGAGGAGTTGTCCAAGCACAAACCAACAAAATGGGTGCAAGGCACAAGGTGCTGCAGAAAATAGCATAGGAAAGTAGTGCAGAAAGTGCAGCATAGCAAGTTGCATGGAAATGGAAAGAAAGAGAGTGAAATGAGAAAAGGTGGCAAGAGACATTGCCCCAGGAAAAAAATCTGATGTTTGGGGGGAAGAGAAAACCCTAGAGGAGCTGAGATAAGAGGAGGGGGCTGTAAACAAAAAGATCACTCTTGATTCATTCAACAGGCATTCTAGACACATGTCGCTTCTACGAAAATAAGGTGCCGGCAAAACAAAAGAGTCGCCACCTTTAGTTATTTATCCCTCAGAACGGGAAAGGAAACGATCGGAAAAACCCGACGAAAAGGGTATAAGACAAGGTCATCGCAACCGTTGTCTGGGTTCGGGAGTCGGTTACGCATGGGGAAGGTATTAGCACCCCTCACGTCCATCGTACTCGATGGGATCCACGCTTGTTGTGTTTATATGACGGGTTGGTTTTATCTATCTACCTATCAAGGCTGGTCCGAAAAGAAAAGAAAGTGACTCGGCAAAGCATCGCACTTTATGCCTACGTATTCTCACTAGAGAATGAGAAATCAGAGTCAACGTAGTTCGGCTAACTACGGGTTACGGGGAAGGTGGCTCGCCAATACGCCAGTATTGTGCCTACATACTCTCAACAGGTATGAGAGATCAGAGCTTACGTAGCTAGGATTAATACAGATTACGGGGATTCAGATTCATCTGCTTTATCGAGTAGGGTTAACACACAGTTCCAGCAGTTGGATGTACGCAGCTCGACCCTTGGAGACTTAGGCGTTACCGTTTGCGGTGGAACTGGGAGTTAACGACACTCTTTTCTTCGGAAAAGCTTTCCTTTGCATTATGGGCCCACGGGGCAAAAAGGTTTGAAGTTCGTTTTCTGTCTTTTACGGAAGAACTGTTTTTTAGTTGTCTATAGTTTGTACAGCACTAGAGACTATGACCTGGGAACGAATGCGTCGCATATCGTCCAAAGGACGTATACTAAACGTTCTAGACGATTGAGAGGAGGCCGCTCAATTATCATTACCCAAGTAGCTTAAGGCTCATAACGCGCTTATACTAACTTGCCTTTATTACGTTTTTTACTGTTGTTTTGAGATAAGAAGAGAGAACATGCTCAACTAAGGGGAGACTATCAAGTCCTAATGTTGTCATGCCAAGGATTCATCCTATGGTTGAAGTTTGAAACAGGGATCTCCTAGAAGTTATCATGCATAGGTTTCAACCTAAAGTTCTAATAATCACTTCCTTATCAAAGGAAGTGAGATTCCTAGGGGATCATGTCAATGATAAACATAAACAGATAAAGCATCAGCTTAAATAGTAAACAGATATACAGTACAGGAAACAACTGTAAAATGCATGCAATGCAAGTGAGGGAGGAAATGTGTGTGGGGCATCAGCCTCCACAAGTTCATCTCGACCTTAAGCCAGATATGAATAAATGCAATCATACAGAAATAAAATACCATCAAGCAAATCACAAACCACATAGGCAAGGGAGCTGGGCTCTACCGAATACCCGCAAGCAAAGCCATACAGTAAAAATACAAGCAGAGGGAGCAACTCAACCTCTAGTGCAATCATGATCCTAGCTTAACACAATCTAAACATGAACTTATTCTAATTCATCAAGCAAATCAAACAAGTCACATCAATACAGTTGCATAGAAAGCAAACAGACAGAAAAGAAAGCAGATCAACAGCTTCCACAGCTTCACAGCAAAGCAATCCTCTGACAGCAGCTCAGTCCTCAATCTGTAACTGTTCTTCAAGGCTTTCATCTTTAATAGCAAGTGTCAACTTGCTTCTTCAAGCTTTCAGCCTCAAGCACAAGTATCAACTTGTTCTTCATCTTCTTCAAGCTTCAGCTCTTTCTTCAATCTCAATGTGATCTCCTTCACACAAGTGTCAACTTGTTCTTCTGGATCTTCAAGCTTCAGCTCCAAAGGCAATCTTCAAACAAAGGGGAAGTGGTAACCTCTAGCATCTTCAATCTTCTAACAAGGAACTCCATCCTCTAGCAAGGGAGAAAGATTCATCTAACAAGAGCAAAGTGGGGATAGGGAGAAGCAAAGTGAAGACCAAAGGTCACCTCTAAGCACTCCACCATCAAGGAAAGGAACCCTCAAAGGTTCTACCAATTTGTGATGAGCCACACATCCTACCAAAGGAGGTATGTGGCCTTCACAATGGGACCTTACATCATAGGGAGGAATGGAAGTGATCAACACCTTCCATGTTTCATCAAGGAAGAAAATCTATTCTAAGAGATCTCCCTAAAACCCTAATCCTTAACCCTAAACAAACTACACAAAAGGGAGAGAAATCTTCAAGTCCAAGCTCCACCATGCATTCCACAGCAGCCCACACAAGTCTTCATCATCCTCCAAGAGCAAGAGAAACAAAACCCTAATCTAAGGGGACTAAAGAAGTCACTCTAGTTGAATTAGCAAGTTAGGATCACCTAAAACCTAGTATTAAAGTTAATTCTAACAAAAATACTAAAACCAATTATAAAATCCTACAAACATTACTATGGGAATCTATGTCAATCATGACTCTACCATGTTAACTCCAGAGATCAAATCCTCAAATAATACCTAGAAATAAATTCTACACTACAAGGTACTAAACTTAAACCCTAAAAGGAAGCACCTAAAGTTTCAATCTAAAAACCACATCTAATTTCATCAAAAAAATGTGAGAAAAATACTATGGGAGCATACATGTCTAAGCTAATCACACACAAAAAATCAAGCCAACAATCATCACCAAGTGATCACACTAAAATCATCAAACAGAGGTATCAACCATGGCAATTTTATTATCAAATGAAATGTAAAAAATGCACAAAAATTGAAAATGCATGATTTTCCTAATGTTTTTATTCAATAAAATTATAGATTCAATCATGAATCGGGAAAAAAAAACTTGGAATTAATTGACCTATTTTCCTATTTTGTATGAATTATTTTCAAACTAACATGAAATGATGAAATTAAAAGAAAAACATAAGAAATTAATAAACTTGCGTTGCAAATAGCAAAGAACATCAGTTCAATATGTGGATTGGGCCAGATGGGGGTGAGAATAGCAAGAAAATGCCAAGGCCCATGCGCCTAAATTCATTCAGTCTCTCTTCAGCTCAGAAAAATTAAGGGGAAATTGCACACGCCCGGTATCGAACCACTGCTCCTTTGGTGCATGTATCACAATACAAGGCCTGAATTCCAATTAGTGAAACGCAGCGTACAAGGGGGGAGGGTACGTGGCGCCACATTCGTGAGTCAACATTTCCAGGCAAATGAAGGGTGAAGATTCCATATTCCTCATTCAAACTCTACAACATTCGTGCGCAGCCATGGCCACCGCCGGTGACATTTCCGGTCACCCTGCACAACCCTAACTTCCTCTACAGACCACCATTCGCCACGATCCTTACATGAATCTTATCCAGAATTTTACCAACAATCTAACCATACCACTTATTCACTCTAAAAACGCATGAATCGTGAAATCACAATCTCAACCGAAAATGGAATCCACCCTAAATTGTCTCTAATCATGCAATTGATCATCCTAAATCCAACTACACTTCATCCTGATCCTAACCACCTATGAAATGCTATCTAACACTGCCTAAATCAAGCACAATCATAAAATTCACCAACCCGTGTTTAAGCTTGTAACAGAGGTAGTACTTGCAATCTTCAACCTCCAAGAAAGTGCAGATTCACTCCAAGATGCTTGATGAAGGTAAAGAAATCCTCAATTGATCTTGATTCGCCCTTGAACTCCAAAATCAAATTTCAACTTCAAGCTTCTTGCTCCATTTCTCTCTAATGGTTTCTCCACGAAAATGATCACCAGAACCTTCCAATTCTGTTCTAAATCCTATTTATGATCTGTTTCAATGGGTTAGAGGCCCAAACCAGGCCCATTCATGAGTTTTGGATTTTCACCTTTCTTCAAAATTTTCAATGTGGAAATGTGCTTTCAAGATTTGTTCATACTCCAAAATACTCCAACCTGATTCACTTAAGCCTTATGGAGTGTAGTGATGTGGTTTCCTTCCTTTGATTTCAACCTGTGGAGTGTGTGAGATGTGTTTCTTATTTGTGAAGCAACCTTCCAAATGGCCATGTTATGGACTTCAAACCAAAAATGTAATAATGCCAATATCTCTAAAACATTAATTCCATTCAAATTGACTACAAATTTGACTTGAAAACATGTTATTCTCAATTGTTTTGAATTTTCTCATCTTAATTCATTAAAATGGCTTTTATATGAACTTTCTTCCACCAATGCTTGATATAATCCATATCAATGGACTCTTGATACTTGTCTAAGATAAAAACATCATTTTGAACAACTTTCATGTTGAACAAAACTTCATTTGAAGCTTGCAAGATGGTGAAATGGACTTATGATTCAAAATGACCTGTAATGTCCAAATACCCAAAATACCCTTGACTTGTCAAAGCCGTAACTTGAGTTTTACAAATCCAATCATGGACTTCTAGTACTCTTATTAAAGCTAAGATCATGCTCTACAACAATCATGTTGGGGTCAAGATGAGATGACAATCATAACTTGAGTTAAATTGCCTTGAAGATAGAGGTCAAACTAGGGGATTTTACACTGTCAAGTCTTAGAAACCCTAGCCTGAAACTTCTCAAACTCTTCAATCATGATGAGTTAACCTTGGAATCATCCTTGGAACATCTCAATGTATCAATCCATGATCACATGGCTCTTGAATTAGGTCTCAACCTTCCTTCACATCCTCAGTTGACTTAGGGTTGGCCCAGTCAAACCCTAGCTGCACCACTCATGGCTGAGCCTCCTTAATCTTGCATAATGACCTGTCTAGGCTTCAAAGTGATCTTCAACACTTCTAATGAGCTCTCTCAAGACCTCAAGTCCATCTCCATGACCTCAGAATCATCTGATGACTTCCCACAACTCTCAAGTTAGGAGACCTACACACTCTTGGCTTCAATCACTCTCTCTGAGGATCTTTTAACTCTTCTGACAAGGATATCAACCCTTGAACACTTGAATAACCTTTCCAACTAGCTTCAAAGTCTTGTGTAGCCCTTGATTGGTAATCATACCTCTTGATCTCCTGCACATATGTCAATGAAATGCAAATGATAATGCTAATGTGAATGAAATGAAACATAAGCTAGGTAAAGAAATGTTGGACAAATTTTGGGGTGCAACAACACACATTGCAAAACTAGAAAAACATAGAGAGAGCAAACAAAAACCCTAAAAACCAGAAAAATAGAAAGCTTTGCAAACCAGAGAAAAAGAGAGTAAGATAGAACCAAGAGGATCATTGAGAAACAAAACCTTCACAACATAGAGTGAAGAGGAGTGAAGTACATTCAACCAAGACCAAGGAGGACTTGCAAGAAGGATAGAAAGCTCCTGGGTATCCATTTCCTCCAACCTTTCTCTCTTTATTCTTTGCTCTTACATTCATTTTGTTTACTCTTTTATGTGTTGTTGTATTGTATGTATCATGTAAGGTTCCAAAGGGACCAAGAAACCATTATCAAGAAACCACAAAAACGAAAGAAAAACATAGAAAAAAATAGGTTTTTTCACCTAGTAGTCTGACACGGGCCGTGTTGCACTTCTGATAGCCTTTTCTACGTCCAAAAACCCTAGGCATCACAACACGGGCCGTGTCACACAACACGACCACCCGTGTTGCACCTCTGTTTGAGGTTTCAACGTGTAAAATGCCCAGGACCCCTGAAACGGGCTGTGTCACACAACATGGCCACCCGTGTTGCACCTCTGTCAAGACCCAAAAATCCTCTTTGCATGTACCTTGTGACACAAGCTGTGTCACACAACACGGCCGCCCGTGTCACACCACTGTTTTTCACTTATTTTGTTATTTTACCTAAAAAAAAAATTTCTCAAGGAGTTCGCACGACGAACTCCTTAATGGCACTTCGTGCCGTTTTTTTTTGCATGTCTCGATTTTTTTATGCGACTAACCCGATATGTTTGTATGTTTTTCGTATGTGAATGCTGTTGTGGTCCTTGTTGACCTTTGATTCCAAAAAACCTTTTTTAAAAGCAAACTCTCGATTTTATCGAGCCATTTTCACCCGTATAAGTCAATTGCCTTGTGCATCGCCACCAACCATGTCCGTATCACTTCAAGTTCATTTTCATAAACAATAAACCTTGATCCAACGTCAAGTGATCATTTTCTCAATAAAAAATCCAAAACACAATAAATATATGGTTAGGACTATACACCATGGATTTTAAAGTGGTGGAAAAAGAATGAGAATGGAGTCCTCCTACACTCGTTCCGAATGTTTTGGATACAAGGCGCTCAACTTGGTTATTTGAAACATTCATTTCTATCCAAAGTCTTTTGTGTATAATCCTAATCAAGAACAATTTCTCTTAAGAAACTTAAAAATAACTTCAACTCATCAAACCTATTTTCGCCTTAGGGCATCAATCCAAAAACCCTTTTTCAAGGTATAAAATCAACCAACAAACAACAATTTCACAAGCCTCCGAACTACGGAGCTCTGATTCTTCACTTCTTTTAAGTGAGGATACGTAGGCACAAGGGCCACAATCCTTGGCGAGCACTATAATAAAAAACAACCAACCCCTTTTTTCCTAAAACAAGCAAAGCCTTAGATAAAACACCCACTCAGGCAAAACGACCTAGGAGGTTCCCATCGAGTACGATGGATGCGAGGGGGTGCTAATACATTCCCCTTGCATAACCGACTCCTGAATCCTAAGACTTGGTTGCGACGACCACACTCTTTTCCAAAAAGGTTTTATCGCTATTTCCCTTTCCCTCCTTGGGATAAATAAAATCCGGTGGCGACTCTGTGTCATTTTTCGCGTAGCGACAAACATATAACGAAGTTTTATCAAAGACGAATAAAATTGTAGTTTTGCAAACTTCTTACAAAAATCCATAAAATCTTTTAGCACTGTCCCACCAGGTATGCCAATTTGTTTCCCTTGAAAAATGGAAAACAACCGCTGATCTTCCAAATCTAACTTTGGTGACTCACATGATTGATCAGATTGATTCTAGGACATGTGCTAAATTTTATGTGAAAGAAATTATCTAAACTACACACTTCGATAGTGTTTTGAGGGAAATGTTTAATGTAAATGTAAGGCTCGACTGAAATAAAAGGACGTGAATTCGTAGGAAATAAAGTAATGAACCTTTAAAACATTTAAACCAAGTGAAGCAAAATGCATGGAAGATGTAAATTGCAAGGAAGTAAAGATAAACTCTTTAAGATAAAACAAGTAAAATAAGTTTCATTGAAAGTAAAGATGGTGTGTTTACATGACGTACATTCTCCTAAAACTCGTTTATCTACACGCGGATACTTTGAGTAATTTTAGGAGTAACTTGTACAATAGTAAATTACAACACACTGAATTCTATGGCTAGAACCCTTATTTATAATAGTAAAATTAATTGTCATCAACCTCCTAAAACAACCAGCCCATGACAAGTGTCATATTGCATGTAGTCACTTGTCATATGAGCGTCACTTGTCTTGTTTAGTCATGAGAAAGCATAACTACTCCCTCCTTTATTTGAATTTCAAAATTCCACTAATACTTAGCCAGTAGCATTGGTCGAATGTGGTATCCTTAATATTCGGAAATATTCTCTAAGTCCCAAAATGCTTGAATAACCCAGCCTACTCGAATGACTCCTTCACTCGAAGTCTTTCACACTTCTTCAAGAGCTTAATATTTTATCCAAATATTTTATTCTAATATGTGTGTCAAATTTGTGAGCTAACAATCACGTCAACACGGATTCGACCGAGTGGAGGCCTTGAAACAAGGTGGTTTCCTTGCAAGGGAGTAGCGTGAGACAATGAATCGTGTTCGAGAATCTTGGGTTCAACAAGTGCGTGCTCGGAATAATCGGTGGATTGTAGCCGCATTATTGGTGACTTGATTAAGCTTTGATCAAGGGTTTGAAGGTGGTTGAGTCAACAACAAACCATAGAGTTTGTGGGGTTAGAGTTCTTCACCTATTGTATAAATATTTTTGCAAATATAAGGTAAATTGCCTGTATCTCAAGTTGATTTCGGATTGAGGGCAGACATACTCATAGCGAGGTTGATTGGGGAACTGCCTAAACAAATATTTGTGTCTCTTTATCTCTTTAATCATCGTTCTTGCAAATTATCAATTTTGTTGTTGTTTCGATTAATTCAATTGGAAATTGTTTTCAACTATCTTTTAAAGTGTTGTTGTTGATACAATCATAATCACTTCGATTGTGATTGAAATTTAACATCAACAAAATAAATTAAATTTCTAAACGTGATCAATCACACACAAAGTGTTCGATAAGTTGTCTTTGAGTATTTTTATTGCTTTGTGTTCATTGGAAATAAGCTTTACGAATAACATTGCATTTGATTGGCCAATGAATTAGTTGTTGTTGAACAATTTGTGTTCATTATCCGAGCTTTCCGATAGTAGGTTCGATTAGACGATTCGATTCGAGTTGTTTCTGTTGTGCCATAAAATTTTTAAAATAAAATTTTACCAAAAGTTTTGGTTTTAAATTTGTGATCTATTCACCCCCTCTAGATCGAAGCTTATCGTCTAACAATATTGGACAATCGGAGAAACAAAAACACCTTGAACATTCAGAGAAATAACTTGTTTTGGAAAAACATCGGGGTGCACCATATCTAATGAAAACAATTAAAACCATAATAATGCATAAACGTTACTGCTATAGAATGACTTTGAAAATGAACACAAACAACTTCCAGAAAAGCATTTTCGGACAAGTTCATACAAGTTTCAGATATACATTTCTGGGCCCAATGTAACTTTTTAAAGGAAAAATGGATTATTGATGTGAGCAATGCAGAGGGAAAAGAAGAATCATTACCTGCAATTCTATCTTATTTTTCTCCTTATGACGTGATGAACCAAAAGAATGGAGATTTGTAGTGGAAAAATGAATTGAGAATGAAAGGTTTGGTTGAAAACCAACTATGACAACAATGGTTGTGTGATCATGCAACTGGTTCTTTTATCAGATATTTTCGGAGATACATCTCTCAAAATATCTGACATGCAAAAGTGACAGAAAATTTTAAAATATCTTTCATAATTTCGGAGATGCATCTCTGGAATCTTCATTGAATTGGTAAATAATTAAGATTTTTCTTAAAATACTCTGGAGATGCATTTTCAGAATAAAAATAACCCAACATATAAAGCGCCTCTCAGAATAGTCTTACTTGAGTGTGCAAGAGGTGCGTCCGGAGATATATCTCCGAAAACAGGGGCATATGTGAAAATCCACATGGTGTTCTAGAACGATCTAGGGTGCGTTAAGAAATTCTCAAAAAATACGAGCGCTAATTTTAAAGCCCAATCCTACGATTTTTCGGACCTGACGAGCCGACTCATATGAGCTAGCCTATTTTGACAGATCTACACAAACCAATCCATTGATGAATTGAACATTATGTGAAAAAAATTTATATCATCGGAAATTTCATTTTTTGACCGGAAAATTTGAAATTTATGAAAAAAATAACTAAGAATAATAGCAAAATTAAAAAAAAAAATCAATTTTTTTTTGTACTACCAAAAATTTTGAAATTTCTAGTACTGCACCAAAAATTTTAAAATTTTCGGTAACGTAAAAAAAATTCATATTTTTTTCTGAAAATTTCTGGTATAAAAATGAAATTTTCGATATTCTTCATATTTTTTTTTTGAAAATTTTCATTTTTTATTGAAAATTTCAAATTTTCGATAAAAAATAGAAAAATTTCTGAAATTCCCGATAAAAAATGGAAAAATTCTAAAATCTCATATACATATTGCAAATTTACAATAAAAACATAAATTTCAAAAAATCTGATTTTTATAAAAAAATATAATAATAAAAACGCGTTAAATAAGGAATGTCAGGTACAAATTGAGTGTGATAGATTAAGTGGTTCTAGTAATTCAGAGTTCTGCGTCAGAGGTACGTGATCTGATCAAACATTGTTCTCATTAGATATGGAACTCAGTATTTTTTGAATGGACCGCCTAATCTAGTTCGGGAGTCAGTTCTGACATCAAGTAGTTTCAGCCCCCGAACACAGTTGTAAAAGGTCGAACCATAATTCTTTGAATATTGGATTTGAATAAACCCTACTTATACCGATACATCCATCTCTACAAATCATTCAATGCGTTTAATTAGTAAACCTAGTAGTTTTTAGAGGTAAAACACGTGTTAACTTTCTATTATTAAAAAGGCATTGTCGCGGGGGACTCGTACACTTTACACTGAATCAGTTTCTTTCCATTAGTTCTGTTTCAAATTTTTCTTCTTCTCAATCTCTGCAAAGGTAAACCAAACTCTTACTCCTGTATTTCGTTTATTCATGTACAGTTCCATCGTGTTGTTCAACTAAAGAACTATAGAATTGCATTTGCTATTAGGGTTTCGACGTGAATTTTTTGTTTCCTTTCTGAATAAAACACCGATACGAATTCGAGTCGTAAACCCTAGAATTAACAACGTCGATGTATTGTATGTAATATGTTCCATCTATCTACTGATATTGTCCAATGATTAACAATATGGATTCACTGAATGCAGGTTAGGTGTTTGTTGTTATGGATGAAGGAGATAACATTCTCGATGTTATATACGATGAGGATAATTTAGATGATGATGATGATGTTGACATGGTTGATGTTGAAGAAGGAGAGTTGGTGGAGCCCGATTCGAATAATGTTGTGGGACAAAGTAGTGCTGGAGATGTCATTGAGGCAAAACATGAATCTCATGGTGAGAACTCGAAGTGTGGAGCTAGCAAGAAGAAGAGGAAGAGGAACAAGAAAAAGAGAAAGGGTTTGGGATCTAAAGTCATTAATATAGACAGGTTTGACATTCTTCTACATTCACCGAATTTGGGTTTTGGAAGGAATCTATTTTTAGGATAAACTATGCTTTTTGCCCTTTTAAGTGTAGTTTACTGTCACAAAATTCGTTATTTTCAAATGAGATTCAAAGTTCAAATAAATAACTTGAAACCACCAAAAAAGTCAGTGTTTCAATACATTTCTATAATCCATTCCTGTTAAGTTTTTATTGTTTTTTGTATTGCACCATATCATGACTTGTCAATAATCGGAACATTTAGTTTTGACCCCTTCACTATCCATGTCTATTGATTTTCTTGTCTCCACTCCCCCGTTCGACACCGGTACTGTGTCATTTTATTTTGTTTCTAATGTTGTCCCCTACTCTGACTTTCACCAAGAGAAGATTATGAGCTAAAGATCCACCATTAGGTACTCTGCAGTTCATTTTCGAGTACAAATGCAAACTTGCTGGACTGTTTTAAAGCATAAAGAATGTAGATATGCTTGAGGCATATATGTTTAGGGAAAGGTTTAGTTGTCAAACAAATAGGCCCCGACCCAGTGCTTGAAGTGGAGTACCCAGCTCCAAAATTTGGAAACTGAAGTTGAAATTAGACTTGAGCAAAGTAATTTAGGTGGTAAATTAACTAAAGAAGTTATTGTTAAATATTTGTATTATATTAGGGAATTAGGGGTTTTGAGATCCATAATAAACATTAAGTGGGCAATTTTTTGAAGTTTGGGGTAAAGTGCACATGACATAACTTCTAAGGGAATGCATTGTATTTTAGCCTTCTTTCTATGTTGATTTGAATTACGGAACAACTTAGATTTAATCCAAGCTTAGTGTTATGCTCAATTATCGGTCTAGCCTCAAAAACCTAAATGAGGGCTTAATAAACTCATTTGCCTATGTGACCCAACAAAATTTTGAATTTGATTCTATTATTAAGTATTAAGGGTTCTACATTTTTCTATTCCTTTTTATTTAGTCTAAAATTGCAGCGGTTTCCCGCCCTTTGTTTTCCTAACTTCACTTAGTGTTGTGCTCATTTATCGGTCTAGCCTCCGCAAAAACCTAATAAATGGTTTAACAAACTCATTTGCCTGTGTGACCCAGCAGAATTTCGAATTCGATTATATTATTAAGTATTTGAGGGTTTTACATTTAAGTATTTAAGTATTCCTTTTTATTTTAGTCTAATATTGCAGCAGTTTCCTGCCCTTTGTTTTCCTAACCTCCCCTACTTTGAATTGAATTGAATGCGGGCATAAGATCATTGTATTGTTTGTTCATAAAAAATATATATAGCAGCATTCTAACAAAGTATGTGTTTTTCAGATTTGTGTCAGATATCTGTTATCGTCTGAAAGAGAAAAAGAGATATATGGTATACATTGCTGCAGGTTGTCTTGGAATCTCTGCACTGAGTGATATCGTCAAAGAGGTATTGAAACCCTTTTATGCACCCAGTTTTAGTTTATTAAGCAAGCTTATATTGTTCCTTAGTTCATCTTTAAGAATTTCTGTGAAATACCATTGCCACTTGTAATTTGGAAAACAATTCTTAAGATCCTCTGTAAGTAGCATCAACAACAACAACAACCACCAAACCATATCCCACTAAGTGGGGTTGGCTACATGATCAAATTACGCCATAATGTTCTATCTAAGACCATGTTTCTATCAAATTTGTTAATTCAAGATCTATAAATTGACCTAAATAATATTGGTCTGGCCATACTGTTTGGTACCTAGTATTTGTCTACTTGGAAAATATTATTTCCATGCAGCATGTACTAATCCAACCATCTTGTTTTTCTTTCATCAAGTGTTATTTGAAGGATTTCCTTATTGCATTCATGTGCTGCAATTTGCATCCTCTCATCACTTTTTTTCTTATCCGTTCATCTTGTCTTTGTTTTCACTTATTTTCTCTGTTCTTCTTGATTGAATTAGTAATTCTAAATCCTTCCCTTTCTTTTAATTTTATAGAATTTTTTGTTGCCAGGATGATCGTCAATGGTGTTAGTTTAACTGTATAACTGAGATATGGTTCTCTGCACCGTTTACGGTTGTTAGAGTCATCTTTATTTTCTGGTGTATTTAGTTGGCCACTTAGAACCCTTTATGTGATGGTTTCTACAACCTTTGTTTTAATCTTACAAATTTTATCAAGTTCACATGGTCCTTACTCCTATGGAAACTTCCGGATTATTTCTATTCTAACCTTGGCCTCACTCACTTATTCAATGGCCACTCATTTAGTCTCCTGCCGGAATGTTCGTTGTATTTCTTTGAAGTAAATTATTCTTTTTGTGATTTATTTCCCCTCTCTTTAATGGGAATGTGGCTATAGTTTGGAGAAGATATAATTGGCTGTCTACTAAAGGAAAGGTGAGAGTTAAGGTTATACTCTGTGGATGAGTCTTGATTTGAGCCACTTATGCTTATCCACTCTTTAAGTGCCCTACAGCCATTCATAATTTCTGATGCATGTAATTTTGTCCCTAACCTTGCAGATTTTTCTTCCAGATGCTAGTTTGCCCTTCCAATCCTCTGCTTGATCTTTGGTGTTCCTGGCTGAATCACTTTATTATTTACAAATTATGAAGGTTGATGTTCACATTTGTTGCTTCATTTTTTCACACCCCCCTCATTAGTAGGGAATGCTTTTCACTTTTAACCGCATAACCATAATTGATTTTCTAAGCTTGTGTTTGTTGGGCTGGGGAAAGGGATAGTAATGACTATTGAGTCATTGTAGTAAATTTTGCCCACTTCAATGTAGCAACCAACATTTTCAGAGCTGAAATTGAATATCTCTTAATCTAAAGGCAAAGCATATATTGTTGATTATCTCAATGACATTTTACTCAAGAAATGATCTTTGCTTTTTGACGTTGTATCATTCTTTTTCTTAACGAGCTTACGTCGCTGAATAGCTAGAAATAAAGAAGCTATGGTACTACTATGATTTTCCTTTAAATATGTTGGGCATTTTCAAAATGACTGGGCAGACCAGTGTATAGTTTACATGTTTATTTGGCTTTATCTTCAAATCTACATGTGAATAGTCTTGCTGAAAGTTGTATATATAACCTTGCATCCATTTTATTTAGATTGGAAAGCCATTGACTTTTGGTCATCTGCTTCCTGGAATCTGCAGCTTTCTTATGTGTCAAGATTTCTGAATCTAAGCTAGCATTATCAAGCAGTGGGAATTGGGGGTATCATTGGCGTTGCCAATCTGGACATTTTACCAATAAAAATATCAACTCCGTTCTGTTTTTCTCTTTCTATTTGATGTAGTGGCTTGGACATTCAATATGCTTTGCATGAAATCAGTGCTAGTATAGTATCCACCATCTCTATAATATGTAGACATTAGGTTTGATTACTTAAGTTTCAGAATGAAAGTACCTGTTTATATTCATATTAATTTTTGTTAAAACTTAATATGCTCAAGTTGATACATTGTAAATTTGTATGGGGAGTTTGCAGGTTGATGCGATACAAACCTGTGGAGGCCAAAAGACTGCTGATGGTAGACGATTCCGGACTGGGGGTGGCATATTGTGGAACATCATAAAAGTTCGGGAACCAAATGCCTACAAAGAGATAATGAAAAAAACTAAAGAGGCTGAGGTACGTGAATAATCTTCGTATTTTTGTGTGGGCAAGAACCTAGGACTTTATCTTGGCTCGTTACAATGTGGTCGGTGACACCTAAAGTCGGCATTCACAAAAATAAGATTGATATTGTGTCATCACCCATGCATGTTTGTAGTAACTAGTAAGTAGGAGTTCATTTTCATTTTTCTATCCAAACAAATTAAGGTTTGTCTTCATTATAAATGACAGTGCTGCTTTTTATTAGGTAGGTACATGTGTTATCTCTTAAATAACTTTTCAAATTAACTGCTTCTTAATAACTTTTTTTTTGGGTCTTTGCCCATCGTGTTTATAATAATGCAGAAGCAATTCGGGCAGCCAATTTTTAAGCAACTTAATGTGCCAAAGCAAGAGGATTCGTCTCAAGGAGTGGCCTTTTCATTTGCTGGCAGTGATCAGGGAAATGTTTCCAACAGTGCATGTCATGCATCAGAAGTACAAAATCAACATGAACCAGTTACTCCCAAAGAAAAGTCTATATCTGTTCATGATAGGTTAAGGATACCTGTTTCCTACGACGATGATCTTCTTGGAGAGAATCCAGTCAATCACGCAACCTGACTCTAGAAAGAAAGCGGACTTCATCACTAGACAGCTGTTCTCCCTTTTAGACGGAGGTTTACTGATGCATTTCTTTCATCTCCCTCGGGCGAAGACTGCTTTGTTCTTTCCTGTGTTCATTTTTGCTCTCCCACCCTTTAATTTCCTTGTTTCTTTATTTACTGTCAAATGAGTCTAGGACGAGGGAAAACATAAAAATTGGAAGAAGAGAGGTATAGTGGTGGATGCATTGTGGTTACAGTTAACCAACAAGCGTTTCATTAGATTTTGCTGCACATGTCTCAAATAGATGTGGAAATTTATGAAGGATTTCATGAAATTTATGAAAAAGAAAGATAGCAGAATTGCAAGGTTTTTTGGGAATTCACCTATCAAAATCATGAGTTTGATATTCTTTTTCTCAAAGTTGCTTCGCTCTACTGAATGCATCAGACAATTTTAGTAAAAAGTTGTGGAAATTATATTAGTAAAAAATGTTTCAGAGTAACTTTTGCAAATTAAGTAATAAAACCCTCGATTCTTTTTCAGTCAATTTTGGACTACGCAAATTCAATATGTTGTGTTCTCGTGATTTTAAAATCACATCTGTGTATAATGTAATATGCAACATTTCGTGTTTTATTAATAGCAAAGGAAAGTCCTTAGGTGTCTTTTATAAGATAGTAGTATCAGTTATCTAAATATCAGTAGTGCCTCCTTTCATGTTCAAAAAACTCTAGCATGATAAACTTCTCTCAAGTACAATCCACCTAAACATCTCAATTTCAAACGAAGGATTTGAATCTATAATGTGTAACAAAATGTGGATTAAAACACCAGTTAACTAACAAATTGACCATCCATACAAATTATCTCGAATAAAATCATGTTAGGCGCATAATTTACATAAAAATACCAGGGCACATGAGTCAGAATAAAATCAAGATAGGTGCATAATTTACATAAAAATACCAGGGCACATGAGTCAGATATTACTATCTAAAAATCCTTGTGCAATTCTAGAAGGAAAACACATTAAAACCAGTAACTTAAATAGTCTGAGAATACTGTTTAGACACTGCCATTCTCACTGGCTGGATCCTGGATTTGGTGCAGCATCTTCAATAGCCATTGGCTCTGTCTGAGGAGCTTTCTTGGTAAGCAGTTTAGGGATGTCAACATTGTCTTGGACACAACGCTGTTGAGGATGCGACAACAGAATTAACACATGGCGGAAAAGAACCCTCGCTAACCCTTGTCCACTCTCCCAGATATAACCCTCATATTCAGTAACATGTTCAAGAGCTTCGACTAATGTATCATACACCTCCTGGGGGCAATTGTCAGGCCCGGGTTTGTCATGAAGGTACATGACATCCAAAGTGAATAGCTTCTGGTTCACGGGCCACTGATGCTGCGGGCGCACGTTTGATCGGCAGTAGAATAAAATCTAGAAAGGAATAGCAAACAACATATTATGATTCCTGACAAAATTGTACCAAACCACGTGATAACAGATCTACACAAACCAAAACAGGTGAAGTGATTTGATAAATCATTGATGGTAGCTACTACTCACCACTCTTAAAATGCGACCCTGCGTACGGGATTTTCTAGATTCATGAGCAGCAAGTCGAAACAAAGTAGTAAGGTCTGGTTGACTGCTAGATTTAGTAGCTGTAAGCGCTCGCATTGCTGCAATAGTTGACTCAACTTCACTGCTAAACTCTTTCTTCAACTGTAACGATTAACAAAAAAAAATCATGTTCAGTACATGCTTTGAGAACCCTCCTCCAAAATCATGTTCAGTACATGCTTTGAGAACCCTCCTCCATACATAAAGTTTTCGTAAGATCCATATCTAATCTAACAGTCTGAAACACTGGAAAAAATTGATATCGTACAATGCTTAGATAGCACATCAGATAGAAATGGCTACATGGATCAAACTAAGTGTTATCGATTGCAGGTGGCAGACCATGGCGGAAAACTAGAAATCCATAGCAGTTGTCAAAAAAATCCCCCATGGCCGTTATTCGACAACACTGTCAAGAACCATATCTAAATACATACCATTTAATCAAAATCATCTATAATGGTTTGTCACACACCAAACATTCCTTCAATGGAATAATTAAACTGTAATCACGCGAATCGGACACCAGATACTTTTTAACTACATAATCATAATGTAATCACGCGAATCGGCGTCGTAGGACACCCGACACTCCTTTAATGAAGCAATTAAAAACGTAATCACGCGTATCGGCATGGTCGAACACTACAGTACTACATTGAAATAAGGTAAAGTACAAGTAAATAAAAGGCTAATAATAATTAGGGTTAGGTTATATACCCATGAGACAGAATTGGAGAGAGTAGCAAAAGCAAACCGGTGCTGAGGATTGATGGTGAGTTTGGCGTTGACAAAGAGAATGATGGCTTGTTTAATGGCATCTAAACGGGTGAGGGGTCTTCCATTGGGTCCAGTAGCACCCTTCATCTCAGCCATGGATTGAGGATCAATATCCACACAGAAGAGTATATCTTCATTGTTGATTCGTGAGGGTTGCAGAGTGTACTTGCTGCTGTTGCTGCTTCCCAAACCCTTATTGCTGCTTTCTCCTTCAATTCCTTCCATCTATCTCTCTTTTTTTCTTTCAGGTTGTAACACCGTAGTGAGTAAAATAATAAAGGAAGAACCCCCTTTAATTACTTGTCTCCTTTTACTACCTTTCCAATTCAGATAATCTTCTATACTTTCTGTCCTAATTCAACACATTCCATATCGAGTATTTTTTTTATTGTTTCTGGCGAGCGGAGTATAAGAGAATATTTCTAATTAAATAGGCTTAATATAAATTTTAATAAGAAATAAGAGAGAAGGAGAGAGGAGTAAAATTTATAAAAATAATTTTTTTTCGCCTTCCAAATCAGAGTAATCTGGAGTAGAAAGGAGAAAATATGGAATTTACTCCCTCCATTTTTGAAAAGGCTGTTTAGAAAAAAAATTATTCTAAAATATAAGTATAATATAATTATCTTATTATATATATTTTTTTTAATTTTTTAAATTTATCTTTTTCATATTATAAATGAAGAATAATTTTTTTAATTATTTATTATTTTTCTTTTTCATATAGTGATTTATATTTTTTAATACGTGTGAAAAATAAAATAAGACTTATAGAAAAATGAAAGGAGTAATATTTTTTTATATTTATTAAAATATCTTCAATTTAATATTATTATTTTAGAATTATTCATTTTTTAATTTATTTTAACTGTTTTTCACTTTTAAGTTATTTTTGTATTTTTATATTTAATATAAGTTATAATAACTTCATTTTTTTCTTTTTTTATAATTTTTTATTTTTATCTTTGTTTATTTTTCGTTTATTTTCTTCTAATTTTATTATGTATTCTAGTATAATTCTTATATATTAAATTTTAAATCATTTATTTTATTCTTTGTCAATCACACTAATATATATATATATATATATATATATATATATATATATATATATATATATATATATATATATATATATATATATATATATATATATATATATATAATTTTTTAACGTTATGAGATAAATTATAATTTTTTTAATCAATAAATATTAGAAATTTTGTGTTTAATTATTTATGTATATTTTATTCCAAAAAATATTTATAAATTTTTAACTTTGAATATCCTATGACTTATTTAAGATCATGAAGATAAAAATATAAATTATTAATAAATTTCATTCTTTTCCGTTGTAAATCAAATACATTTTCAATCAAAATTTCTCATTTTCCCTTCTCTCCCTTTTTTAAACCAAACATATATATATATAATTTAAAAAACCTTCATCACCCCTCCTCTTCCCTTCCCTTAATTAAAATTCCTCTCATTCCCTCTTCTTCATTTGAATCAAATAGACCTTAAGTGGTGGAGAAGCACATTTAGAAAATTTAAAATTTCCTATATGAATCTGGAAGTGTAATTTCAGGCGCATCCATTCCAGATAACTATATGCATAATTAAGTCATATATCTCTTCTTGCCTATAAATAATGTTGAGATGCAGTTGAGTATTCACCCAATATGCACCACATGCATTTCTAACTGAGACACCTTCACTTGGGCATAAATTGATCCGGAGATACATCTTCGTAGAAAATTACGGATATACACTTACGTAGTCACCATAGACAATAATTTTTATATATTTTTTTAAAATACACCAATGTAATAGACCATGTATTATAACTATACTATCATAATTATTTTTTTTAAAAAAATTAAATCATACACTTATCGAATAAAATGAAAATTACATATGTAAATGAGTCAATCCCGAATATGTAATACAATCAAAATAAGTGAGAAACCATAATATTATCCCTAATACAAATACTATACTACTGCATATGTCAAACTCTAATGTTCCTTCATTACCTCATGTACTACAATGTTGTTCGTGACTCAGTAAGAATGACATCTACAATGTCCCTCCCATGAGAGCCTTTTGAAAAGACTCCACTACATATACTGCACGTGCAAGATCCATTATACGAAGACATGCAGACAATACATCAACTACATGACGTACTCAAGTTTGTTACTCCTCTATTTTATTTTGATGAGTTGGCTTAGGTGGATCTCATAGAGCATCCAATGTCATATAAGTATATGACACTCTAAAATTCCACTTGACATAGCCATATGCACAACTTCAGTCGCTATAAACTACGACACCTCGTGCTTCATCAAGTACTAGAAGATTAAGGTAATCATCATACATGGCATTTACATCTCTACAAGCCGTAATAGAAGGAGCAGAATCAAAGGTGTCTCTTGAAACAAATTGCATATACTCAAACTGGCGCATGATGTGCTCAAGCAGATGTGGATACATCATATGTGATCCACAAGCCAACCATCCAGAGTAAAAGGCTATGTCGTCCAAGGAACGTGTTTGACGGTATCATGGTACGGATGGAAGTGTATATCATCTGCTACTATATGGTCAAGGTACATTCTGAAGCTAATTCCCTTTGAGTGGGATGAATGCACAAGCACGGGCATATCCTCGGTGTAGGTATCAACATATGACCGGTCAGATATGTGTGGAAAGTGTTAGATGATCCATGCCTAAAAATTATACATATGAATTATTATTAATGGTGTAACATAAGTGTTATGAAAATGGTAAATAAATAGTAAAGGATGCAAATATATTACCATTAATAGCATGAAACTATATGTCATCTATTTAGTCTTCCACATACAACCTTCAACTAACTTGGAGTACAGGTAGACCAAACAAGTGACCCTCAGTAGTACTCATGAATTCGCTCCAAGTCGGGAAAGTATCTGAGGTCAACCACATCCACATAATAGTCATTCTTATCCAAAAATATGGATGTGCCAACCAAGTACAACATGTATGCTCTCAATTCATATTGTTCTCTTTGTATTGGTTGCATTAGATAAAAACAAAATATGAACAATATATATTTTAGGCAACATGTGGAACAAGATGTTCCAACATGTGTTCTAGCATATGAGTTTCTTGCCAATAAGAGTTGTTGGCTAGAGTGCTTGATATAACTAGTTAAGTAAGAGTTATTTCGCTAAATTTCTTGACAAGAATAGTTTCAAGAGATGTTTGGTTAAAGTGCTTGACATAACTAGTTAAGCAATATGCTTAAGGTTTGGGTTCTGATTGTCTTCTGGTGTCCTTCAGGAGTGTTGAGGTGCTGACTTCTTTAGATGATCTAGAGTTTTACTTTTGGGAAGAACTTTGTATTGATAATCCAAAATCAACAAGAAAAAATTTGGATTTGTTCTAGTAAAAGATGATTGATTGAATGTACATATAAGGAAGGTTTGGTCTAAGAACTACTATACAAATAAGACTTATATGAAAAAGAGTCATTTTGGATGCTCTGGAGTAACATGTGAAACAAGATGTTCCAACATGTTTGTTACAACATTTGGTCTTCATTAGCATGTTCGTTCCAACATGATTTGTACACTTCCTCAAGCAGTGAGCCAACACAGTCATACAAAATTGAGGAATGTAATTCCTCAATTTTTTTATATCTTGATTCTGAATGAAGGGGACACACTTAAAGTGCTAGTAATCATGTTTGACCCGATGTTGAGACATGTTACCTGACATTTTGCATTCTGGTTTCTGATTATAAGCAATACACCTTTTCTTTGAATTTTGTTACTCATTAGAATGCATAACCTCTTTCACGTATTTGAAGGTTAATTTTTTTGTTGCTAGATTAGATTCACCTTCTTCGTCAATAGAGACATTTGAGATTATTTTTTGTTCTATTGGAACACTTGAGCATTCAACTTGGATATGACTAAAGTCTTTGCAATTTAGACATTGGATCCCTTTCCACTTGTAGGAATAGTTGAGATTTTGTCTTTCAACATCCTTTCCTTTATGGTGAATGTTATTGACATTGGTAAGGACATTTTCCCCAGGTCTCTTGTCAATTTGTCTCATGACTTTACTAGATCTTTTATTAAGCCTAAGATATTTTTCAGAATTACATTCTTCTTGAACATCGTAATTTTTATAATTGTCAAAAATATTTGAAGTATTCTTAGCATCATGACAAATCTTCGGTTGATAAATAGCTCCTACTTATTTAAGGTTTCTCATCTTGAACATAATAATATTTCGCTAAAGCTTACCCAAACAGAACATGGTGTCTGCTCAAATGTTAATTGAAAATTCTGTTCCAAAGGGAACAAATGTTGGACCAGATGCTTGGGACAATAAAAATGACTTGTTTATAACATATTATAGCTTATGGGGATAGATGTCAAACACAATGTCTGAGACATTGTAAACCAGAAAAAAAAACAAGTTTGCAAGCATGATATGATAAATTAACATTTACAAGATGATGAAGCAGAAAATCAATAAATAACACAAGTGATTGATGACTCAGTTCAGTGAAATCACACCTACGTCTGGGGGGCAATCTACCCAAGAAAGGAAATCCATTATTTGAATTAGTACACTTAGTCTTACAAGAACCAACAAAACCTATGTTCTTCAAAGCCTCTTCCTAATCCTAATGTCTTTCTATTTAAGTACTCCCCCTAAAAATGAGAACTTAATCATTTTCTTCTCAATCACACAACCCGTAATTGGTATTTACAACTCAATGAACAATATTGAATGTTACAACTCAACTAGGACAAACCTTTTATGCCAAGTTAGTGAAACATACAAGTGTACATAAAGATTCAACCCAAATCTTTCTATTTAAGTACTCCCCCTAAATATGAGAACTTACTCATTTTCTTCTCAATCACACAACCCGTAATTGGTGTTTACAACTCAATGAACAATATTGAATGTTACAACTCAACTAGGACAAACCTTTTATGCCAAGTTAGTGAAACATACAAGTGTACATAAAGATTCAACCCAAATCTGGTTATGACATTAACATGTAATAGAAGAAAGACTATGTTCTCAAGCTTATAGACTTAGCATCTTGGAACAAGTTTTACAACTTAATAAAAACCATACTTTATGCCTTATGATATGAAAGGAGGTGCTAGAGTGGTGCAAATAAAAAGACTCTAAAGATAAAACCTAACACTAAGTATCTTCAAAACTTGCACTTCTCAAAAGTGATATTTGAGTCTCCTTAAACAACATTTCAATCATGGGTTTTTCTTCTTGGATTTCTGATTTAATTTCGTCCAGAATAATAGCAAATCATGTTGGATTTGATTTTCTCCATAAAGTTATCCAACAAAATATATGATATGTTAATTTCAATTCAAATTTAAATCTCCATTTAAATTGATTTGATCTTCAATAGTTGTCAAACAAATCACACAAATGCATTATACAAATACAACAACAAATCTGATAGAATATAGACCATATTTTCATTCCAAAAGTGCAACAATATTGGCATGTTGAACCAGGGCTAGATGTTGCACTACACATGTTAGAACATCGTGTTCCACATGTTGCAACAGTACATCCAAATTCATTGCTCTCTATAACTTGTAGATCTTCTAATGTAAAGTGAATCTTGGATAGAAAAATACTAAACCATATGGAACTTCTATCAACTCAGACAACACAAATAAAACTTATATGAAGAAGAGTCATTTTGGATGCTCTAGTGTAACATGTGGAACACAATGTTCCAAAATGTTTGTTACAACATCTTGATCATCTTGATGTGTTGATCAAGGTGAAGAGCTTCCACCAGCAGTCTGATCATGATGTCTGATCATAATGTTTGGGACATATGTTCCCATAAACAACTTCTTGTCAAGGGTCAGAGGCTTAATCTTTTTTATAAAGTTTCTTGAGGGTGTGGAGCTTTAGGGTATTGCTTTAAGATAACGATAGTGATTAAGAATGGAAAAGTTATGGGTAGCTTCACAAAAAATGAATTAACATGCTTCATGGTTTAATTAAACACATAGTCACCAAAATTAAGCTTGGACTTGGTTCCAGTTAGAAAGGTCAACTTAGCCAAAGCGGAAGTGATGCTTGAACTATGATTAGTGGGAGCCCAATTTTTTGCCCTTATCATGTTCAGAACATCATATTTGACACTCAATTTACTACAAGATAGTAACTCTTTGTTGGGCCATTGTTTCACTTGACCAACAGTGATTTCCTTTTCTATCTTGTCCATGGAAAGAACTTTTTCAAATTCAGTTGACTTGTTTCTTCCCAGATAGACATCAATAATTGAGGGTGAGAATTCACACACTTCCCTCTAACATAGACCTTCCTATACTCTTGAGACTGATTATGAATTCTCTTAAGAATATTGTCTACATCAGAACCAAATTAACAGGTTGATGCAGTCTTTATACAACAATTTTAACCAAGATATTTGGAGGACTACATCTAACATATGAATCTTTGACATGCCTTCAGGAGAATTTTCTAGAGTATCCCAAGCTTATTTGGTACTAGTTCAAGTGTTAATGAGAACTTTCTATTAGCTGTGAGAAGTTAAATTCTTAACATATGGACCTTTGATATACCTTTAGAAGCAATTTCTAGAGTATCCCAAGCTTATTTGGCACTAGTGCAAGTGTTAATGATTTTGAATTGTCAACTATGTTGTAAATGGCATTAAGAGCACGTGAATTACCAAGTTCTTCTTCGTCTTCAGCCATTGTCCAATCCTTTTCAGGCTTCACAATTTTTGTGTTATCTTCAGGTGTGATCTTTGGAGGGTTCCATATATTATTTCTAGGGATTTGAGCATTTTTCTTATTAGGTTTTCTAAAAAGTTTCCCATCATGACTTGAACTAATAGAAACAAAAATAGGTGTTTTAGAGAGTTGTGATATTTGTCCTTTCAAGTTATCAATTTAAATTTTAACCAAGATAAGTATCACACCCAACTAACTATACCTTATTTTAAAGTATGATGAGTACATAGTTGATAATTCACTAGAAATGCATGGTTTTCTTTCAAGGACTCAAGAACACCCTTAAGTTTTAATATTTCTTCCTCGTGTATCAAAATTGTTTTTCTTTCGAGGGAGATTTTATTTAAAGCACTTAAGGCCTAAACATGCATTTAATGGAAATGATTTGACAACTTATTGTAAGAATGCATGGAACATGATTCATAATCACTTACATCATAATCATTATTTTTGTGATGCGTCATACGACATATATGAGATATATCATCTTCATCAGAGTTATTATTGAAAGAGGAAGATTCATCATCTTCTTCCTAAACTATGTACACTCTACAACCTATGAAATTATTGACCTCCGTCTTATAGAATGGTTGATTGCCTTTGTGCTTTACCAAAATTGAACAATCGATTTTGAAGTGTTCGGGTTTGTCGCACTCATAATATTTTACTTGGTTTTCTTCCTTATTTTTATCGTTCCACTTCTTTGGAGGATTTGATTTTCTTAACTTCATCAAGTTCATGTTATAATGTTTAAGGTCATTCTTCCTCATGTAATTATTGTAGTGTCTCTCATATTGTTCAATATTTTCATATTCTGAAGAGTCATCACTCGTGTTATCTTCGTCATCATTGAATTTAACCTTAGAGGTTGAAGCCTTCAATGAGATATTATTCTTCTTATTTTTATTCTTTTCTTTTCGTTTTGAAATGATTTCACCCGCTTCAAACCTTTATTAACTCATGCTCATGTTTAGTGAGATTTTCAAAGAGTGTTGACATGTCAAGCGACTTACGATCATGAGATTCTTTGATAGCAATCACTTTTGGCTACCATTCCCTGCACGTAGACCTTAAAGTTTGATTAGAACAATCCTGATTAGTTGCAATTTTTCCTAAATTCTCTAACTTGATGATTATATGCAAAAATCTCGTTTGTATGGAGGTCACAGATTCTCCGGATTGCATACAAAAAGTTTATATTCTTTTGTCAAGGTGTTTATTTTAGATTGTTTAACATCTTGAGTTCCGTCATGGAGAAATTTAAGAGTGACCAACACTATCTTAGTTGTCCTATAATGTGATATTAAGAAATACACATTCATACTCAATGAAAAGATGAATATATTTCTTCTTTTAAAATCATAAAATGTATTCTTAATCTCATTCTCATTCCATTTCTTTGGTGGTTTCTTAACTAATACACCATCAACAAATTTTAAAGTAATAAAATATTCTTCTTTTATGTAAAAATCTGGAATTCAGGTAAGGCAGCACAATAAAAGTTAACATCAAACACACACACACACACACACACATACATATTATAAGCATATTATAACACATATAAGAGGACATATATGAAAGATCATCAAATCTTTTAATTCACACATGAAATTGTGAATTAATATATGTGAAGAACAATAATTATGTACCTCGATATATGTTTGAAGAGGAAAAATATCATGACATTATATATGTGCAATGCTGACTTTGTGTTGTATTAAATACCATTCACATCCAATATCTCAAGCTATCTTCGAATATTATAAAATTGTTCTTTAGCTAACAATTTTGTGAAAAAATTCACCAATTGGTTGAGTGTGTCCATAAAAGTAACTTTGAAATTTCCTTTGAACACATGATCTCATAGAAAGTGATGTTGCGTGTTTATATATTTGGTTCTTAAGTGTATGACTGGATTTTTTCGTTATATTGATAGCACTTGTATCATCACAGTTTAAGGGAACACATCCAAGTTTTACGCCATAGTCTCAAAGTTATTGTTTTAACCATAGGATTTGTGTGCAACAACTTTTTGCTGAAATATATTATGCTTCAGTTGTACTAAGAGTAACGCATGCTTGCTTTTTACAAGACCGTGATACTAGAACATTTCCAAGGATATGACATGTGCCACTTCTGCTTTTCCAATAAGTTTTACAAACTACATATTTGAGTCAGAATAAATAACCAAATCTTATACACTACCTTTAGGATACCATAGCCCGATATTCATTGTTCCCATGAGGTACTTCATGATCCTTTTTTACGGAGACGAGATGAGGTTCCTTTGGATTTACTTAAAATCGAGCACAAAGACAGACATTAAACATAATGTTAGGACAAATTTACATTAAATAAAGCAAAGAGCCAATCATACCTCAATATTTTGTTATCAATCTGAATACCCGATTCATCTTGATCAACGTATATTTTGAAACCAATTGGAGTAGCTATTTCTTTGCAATTGTCCATATCAAACCTTTTCAATAATTATTTGAAATACTTGGATTGGTTAGTGAAAATGTCATTCTTTAATTACTTAATTTGAAGTCCAAGAAAATAGTTCATCTTACCCATCATGGACATCTCAAATTCTTCTTTCATCATTAT
Organism: Lathyrus sativus; assembly: GCA_963859935.3. Lineage (NCBI taxonomy): Eukaryota > Viridiplantae > Streptophyta > Magnoliopsida > Fabales > Fabaceae > Lathyrus > Lathyrus sativus. The sequence continues at coordinate 605,141,541 of OZ012739.1, forward strand.
TGAAAATTCTTCACATAGGTCTTTGTTTGTTGATCTAAATATGATATTGTCAATGTAGAATTGAACCAATAAAGTATGATCTTTGATTTTATTAATGAGTAATGTAGTATCAACCTTACCTTTTTCAAATCCTCTTTCACAAAGAAAGTTACTAAGTCTATCATACCACACCCTTGGTGTTTGTTTCAAGCCATAAAGAGCCTTTCTCAACTTATAGAGATGTGAAGGAATCTTGAAGTCTTCAAAACCAGGAGGTTGTTTGACATAGACATCCTCATTGATGTATCCATTCAAGAAGACACTTGTGAGATATTGGATCGAACTCTAGTATGGTCAAAGGATAACTTCTGGTTCGATAGGTATTAAGCATAAGGTCAAAGTCTGTTTGCATGTTGCTGTCGGAGTAATGCGTGTTATAGTCGAAGTTTGTTCTAACATGCATTAGTCAATATTGCTAGGTTTGTTAGCATATTGAACTGGGTATTTCTTGTAAGTGTCGCGTCTCAAAAAATCACATATCAAGAACGTATGACCCTCGCGCTAAAGGTACGGAAATGCGGTTCGACATAGTCGCCGCCAAACTTTATTTATCCTACAAAGGGAAAGGAAAATATCGAGAAAACCTTTTAGAACGAAAGGACAACACGGCCGTCGCAACCGATGTTCCGGGTTCGGGAGTCGGTTACGCAAGGGGAAGGTATTAACACCCCTTACATCCGTTGTACTCAACGGGAACCTCTTAATTCGAATTGTGATGAATGTTAGCTAAGCTTAATTGTTTTCTTCTCAAAAATAAATACGAAACGGTAAAATAAAAGGATAATGATACTAGGGGAAATGGATGGTTATAGGATAGGGTGCTCGACAAGGATTGGGGCTCTTGTGCCTACGTATGCTCATTCAGACGAGAATGAGAAATCAGAGCTATGTAGTTCGACTACGGGAAAGAATATGGGGAAATGGAAGATGGAGGGAATTGTGATGGAATAACGGAGAAAGATAGAAGTGTGCTCGCCAAGATCATCGCAATCTTGTGCCTACGTATCTTACATTCAAGAGTGAATGAAGAATCAGAGCGTCTGTAGTTCATGGGGACGACCATGAAAAGAGAGGGGTTGAAGTGGGATGAGGTTAGGTATGGATGACGACTACTCGAAGCTTAAGAAAGGCTCCTCGGGCCCAAGTAATCGGGAGAATGAGTCAAAGACTTGACTCTCTCTTTTTCATCTTGAAATGAAGTTGTGTTTGAATGGTGTTTGAATGATGAGTGGTTGGGAGAGATAGTTAAACATTGTCGATTTGGAAATGTTTTAGAGGTGTCAATTGCTCACACACGAATAAGATAACTCACGTCCAAACAACTGAAGGGAGATCAAAGGCTCAATCCCCCTCTTTTCACATTGAAAGAGTTAAATAATTGTTAATTGTTTTGATAGTTTAATCAAGAAAATCCACTTGACATTGGATCAAAGGTTTGACTTATATTTGCATGCAAAACTGTGGTGGAATGGAAGTGGGTCTGAAAATGGCTTGATGACGAGTTGAGGGTTTGATTGAAAATGGAACCGGCTTGAAGATGAATAAAGGGTTAAGTTATGAGAAATGATACTAGTCCCCGAGGGTGCTTCTAATAACGAAACCAAGATGAAATGCAAAAGTGTGTGCAATAGGTTGATGATGAATGCGGACGAGCACTCGACTTACAGAGGGTGTTTGAAAATGGCTCGATGAAGAATTGAGAGTTAGTTTGAAAACGATTTAGTTTATGCTAGTCCCTAAGGGTGCTCTTAGAAGATAAACCACAATCAAAGAAATACGAATGCGTATATCGGAATGGGAGAGGGGTACATGTAAGTTACACGGGATTACACGAAATAAAAGGGTTCATTGTCAGGTAGCCCAAGAGGAAGCCGTGTGTGTGTGAGGTGTTCTAAACTAAGCCTTGAGCGAAAGTCGGACAAAACCCCAAGTTAAGGTTTCTGACAAAGTCCAATGATTCAACAGTCCATCAATTTAGGATTTTATTATTTCGATACTTGTTATGTGTTTTAGGATATGTGGGAATAAGAGATAAACAATATGAATATGAATATGAACAATATGAATAATATGGAAAGATATATAACAATATAATCAAGATAATATTCACAGTAGTATAATCGAGATAATATTAGCGAATATATGAACAAGATGATAAAATCAAGATAATGTTGACTGAAAATAAAACAATTGTATATTGACTGAAAAGTAAAGTAAGAATATGTTGATGGAAAGTAAAAGTTAGTCGTTAGTTGATTTGAATTGAATCGGGACGAAATATAGCACTAAACCGTCGTAGCTCGATTTATGACGAAAGTCGAACTATAGAAGGTCGCGCAAATTGATATTCGTGCTAAAAACAAGATAGAGAAATGATATTGATGATCATTCTCTAATGTTATCGTGTCACACAGACAAAAAGAAGAGGGGGATCTTGTCTTAATCATAAACTAACGTCGTTTAATCGAAGGTAACCTCTCACGATCCTAAAGTATAGAAAATGATCCCAATGATCATTTTCTACAGATTTGACATAATGAAGGTTATCATTTTCTACAGATTTCATTGATAAAAAATTAAAATAAAATTAAATCGAAAGCGAAACCAACTTAAAAAGGAAAAGAGAAACATCAAGAAAATCTTAAATCAAATAAATGATAGAAACTTTTATTTACAAAAAAACAAAATGGAAAACATAAAAACATAAAAGGGATGGGGATATGTGTTGAAATGTGAGATGGGTGAGTCATGTGGGCTTCAAGCCCATCATCACCCTTATGCAAGCACAAAAACAACATAATTTACAAAAAAAAACAACACGGGCTTCATCAGGCCCATTACCTCAAGAGGACAGTTAGTATCAACACAAAGTGCTGATAGGATGCATCGTAAGCCATAAGGCTCATCGTCCAGCAGCTGAACTAACCCCTCTTTCAAAATGAAGCTAAATTACGTAAAGGAAGCAAAACCGAAATCACCCTAGCCACCATTTTTTGTAGACCGTTTCTCTTTTAACAGTACAGTCAACACCAAAAAACAACAAGCCATCAACTCTTTTTTTTAAAACATGAACAACAAGATTCAATGAAGAAACATCAAGACGTGTTCAGAAACATCCTCAAATCATTTTCCAGGATTTTAGAATCCCAAAAGCATCTGAAGTGAAAACACGCACGCGGCTTCATCCTCAAACCAAACTTCAAATCACACGAATCTTTATGCCTATCTAATCTGTCATTTTGATCCAGCTTTATTCAGGTTAGATCAGTTCGTGTTAGCTCAATTCTTTCCTTTCTTCTTCATCTTAACTCTATTTTCTGGTTTCTGGGTTGTTTTAAAGAATATTTGAGGGTTAGGTTTATGATGGAAGGTTGGAAAAGGCTGAAGACTAGTCGTGGGTGATTGAATGAATTGTTGTGGATCGATTTATTATTGTTGAAAGGTTTTAATTTGTGGATTGAAGGAGGAGATTTTGCAGCATTTTTAGTTTTTTTCCCCGAAAGAGTGTGAATAGTTTTCTTTATAGGTGAGAGAGGAGGGGCATTTGAGGGAGAATTTATCGTTTTTGAATCGTGACGAACCATGATGTCCTTCTTAGTTTGCAGGTTCTTTTTATTGACGATGCGACCTTGTGCGTGATGTGGTTATTTATTGCAAAGTGAAGCGTATTATTTGGGAAACATGTTGTGAGACCATGTTAAAATGTAAGAACAACTTAGTAAGTTACGAAGGCTTTTGGTAGTGATTCTTTGTTTATTGTACGAGTACTAGTGTTTTATAATGTTGCTAAGGTTTATAAATTTTATGGCTGGTTTGTCTTTTTGTTTTAAATCACAGTGGGACAATATCTTGAGGTCCTGCTACTGCTTCGGTTTGTGATTGCGCAGGTTGCACCGAATGAGGATGGTTCATGGTTTTTGGGTTGCTGCAAGTGATAGGTCGAAGCTTTGTAGCTCATAGTCATAAAATGTTTTTGCGGAAGATCTGATTACGACCTTCATGTGGCACGGTTGCAGGCTCTTGGTTTTGTAGTGGCTTGGAAAGGTAGCTGGTGTGTAACGCCCCGATTTCGATTATTCCCATTTTTGTTGAGTCTTTTGGTTTAATTGGGTGATTATTATTTTAATTATAGAATTTATGTGTTAATATGTTATGTTTGCATATTATGCTATTTTACCGATTTTGAGAGTTTTCGGGGAAAATAGATTGAAGGGTATTTTAGACATTTAGTATTTAATGTTAAGTTGGATATTTTGTGAGAAAATGGATTAGTAGATATTTTGAGAGAAATAGAATGGAAAGGAATATAAGTGGAAAGAGGAGAGAAAAGAGATAGAAATAGAAAGAAGAGAAAAGGAGGAGAAAGAAGAGAGAAGAGGAGAAAGAGAGGCAAAGCTTGGATTCATCAAGAATAACATCTAGGCTTCGATTTAATCGGGTAAGGGTGTGAAATGTTATTATCTTGTCAAAGTTTATGATTATGTATGTGTTTGCTGGATTGTTGGAGAGTTTTTACTCATTTTCCATTTTAGGGCAGAAGTTGGTTTAATTGGTAGAATCGATGATTTAACGGATAAAATCTAGAATGAATGGCGTAGTTTAGTCGAGGAATGCTAGGCTAAAACTACTGGAACTTGTTGGAATTGAGTCGGTTGATTTGGTGATGGCTTGATAATTTTGGACAATTGGGGTTTTGAACATCGCAGACATTCGCTAGCACCTTCACTAGGCGAGCAGGTCGCGAGTGTTTGCTGTAGCGAGCTAATGGTGAGCTAGTAGCGAATGGTCCCAGACTTGGACAAAATGGAAATGACCCTCTTCGCTGGTAGCGAGGGGTTCGCTAGGCAAAGCCCCAGCGAGTGAGTAGCGAACACAACCAGTAGCTCAGGATCAGACTTCGCTAGCACGATCGCTAGGCGAGCCTGTAGCGAATGTTCACTAGGGCCTCGCTAGGCGAGTAGGCCAGCGAACGTGACGACAACTTGTTTTATTTTGTTGTTTCCATCCAATGTTGGCGATTCCGATATATATGTTTATAATGTATAGCTGTGTGCTGTTATATGATATGTTGTGGGTAGCCGTATGACGTGAATCCTAGATTATGGAATCGATTGTGAAATGTGACCTTTTGGCATATATATGTGCATTGTTTAAATTGATTAAAAATGCATGGTGGTTGTGATAGAGTTTTGTTGCCGTTTGGCATGATATTGTGAATGCATATAGATTGTGTGTGATGGAATATGATAAATGATAAATACAATATGGAATATGCATTGTGAATGTATGATGATAGTATGTGATAATATGAGAAGAATGCATGAAAACATTATGAATATGTATGCATTTCAAGAAGTGTATGGAGTCATTTTGCATGTGAAGCATCATGATATACATTCTTGTGTTGATTGATTCCACGTAGAATCTGCTGAACGATTGTGTACCCGTGTGGGGTGTGAGCAATCGGATTGTGTGCCCATGTGAGGTGTGAGCAATCCATAAACATTGTGTGCCCATGTGGGGTGTGAGCAATGGGTGAACATCGTGTGCCCATGTGGGGTGTGAGCGATGGTTCCAATAAGTTCCTGAGTGAACTTGAGATGATTGAGTCAGTACCGCATGTACATCTGCATAAAGTCGTGAGTCGGTCTCTATGAGTTGCATTTATCATCATGAATTGTGTATTGGTAAATAAACATAATTGTAAATGTTTATGTGGAGTGTGAATATATACATTGTGATGTATATGAATGAATGGTGAATATATGTATGATGAATATGCTTGGTTATATATATATATATATATATATATATATATATATATATATATATATATATATATATATATATATATATATATATATATATATATATATATATATATATATATATATATATATATATATATATATATATATATATATATATATATATATATATATATATATATATATATATATATTGTGATGTATATGAATGAATGGTGAATATATGTATGATGAATATGCTTGGTTATATATATATATATATATATATATATATATATATATATATATATATATATATATATATATATATATATATATATATATATATATATATATATATATATATATATATATATATATATATATATATATATATTGTGATGTATATGAATGAATGGTGAATATATGTATGATGAATATGCTTGGTTATATATATATATATATATATATATATATATATATATATATATATATATATATATATATATATATATATATATATATATATATATATATATATATATATATATATATATATATATATATATATATATATATATATATATATATATATATATATACATTGTAATGTATATGAGTGAGTTGTGATGAATTGTGGTGAGAATGTAGAATATGTGTATTTTTATGCTAAGATATATAATTATATGCATTGATTATTATGATAATATTTCTCACCCTTCTGCTGTTTTATGATGCTCTATGAGGCATTGCAGAGTAGGATTGCTGGAGGTCTTTTTGTGAAGCGTGGCTTCATTCTTTTTGGTCGGTTGGCTCTGATATGTAGCACCGGGTAGCTAGGATTGTATAGAATTCTTTTGTGATACGTTGTATATGTATCTGCTAATGAATGTTTATGAAAACATGTTGAATGATGATGTGAATCAAACTGGATGATATGTGTGTGTGTGTATATATATATATATATATATATATATATATATATATATATATATATATATATATATATATATATATATATATATATATATATATATATATATATATATATATTTGTAGTGATTCAATGTTTAGATTTTCCGCTTTTATTCTAAATATTGAGATGTGGGTGTAAGGACTAAGTTCCTCTGTTTTGAAAGTTACCCCACTGTTGCATATCTTGTTGAGCAGGTGTTGTATGTTTTATTTCATGGATAATCTGACATACCTCTTTTGTACCATGTTTTAAATATACTCTGATAAATGAATTTTTATTATGTGCCTAAATGATTTAATTGATTATTTGGGGGTATAAAAAGGGGGTGTTACATGGTGCGTGAAATGAACCCTAGTTGTACGACTTTTGCCTTGCTGGACTTACTGTAGATCGAGAAGATATTTTGGCTTGGCTGATGTAACTTCAAGCTATGTTGAATGTATCATGTGTGGGTTACCTCCATTTACTGCAACTTGTTTTTTCCAAGTTTTTTTTATCAATATTGTTAATGAAGTTGGGCCTAAAGAAAAATTGAACAATGGGCTTTGTATTGTAATAATGTGGACTTCTTTTTTTGTAAAATTGACATGTGTGTTGTTTATTGTATATTTTTTTGTAGCATTTTCTTGTTTTGCAATTGTTTGGTTTTTTATATCTTGTGAAATGTATATGGGCTTATAACATGAGATTTATTCATATCGGCTTTTGGTTAAAATGAATTTGTAACAAAAATGTATGGGCTCAAAAGGATTAATGGACTTTTAAATTTTTTTTATGTGTATGGATTAAAAAAAGTAATGAAAAGAAAACAATGAAGGATTTTTGGTGATTTGAATTTGGGACTTTGTGAATTTTGAGAGTTTGAATCATGTGCGAACCTCCACTTTAACTCTTTGAATTTTTTGAACCATCAAATTTCATTTTCCTCAATTTGCACTTAAACGAAACCTAAATTGATCTTGAAAGTAGAATTGGTTATGAATCCCTCCTAGACTTGTAACGAATCACCACTGCATAAATCCTTGAATTTTGAATGCGTTAGGCCTTGGCTTCACCATGAACTCAATACAGATTGGACTAAAATTATGAATTAATAAATCAATCTTGAATTAATCCTCTTACACTAATAAACCAAAATTTCACAATAAGCCTTCTTGATCAAGAATCATGCTTTCAAATCAAAGAAACTATGAATTAAGATATGAACTCCAAAGCATTGCACAAAACCCTGATTGAAGAATGAACTAGATCCTAATTATATGAAGCATAAAGAATTTGACACATCCTGACGACCTAAACCACATGCAGATGAATTGCTTTGGCACAAACTCTAATTGAAGCTCAAACCACATCACTTGAATCAATCATACCCAAGTTTGGATCTTAAAACAAACTTGTCTGACCAGACTGAAAGTATCACTGTACACACACCTTCAGAATGAATCCTCAAATGCACCCTGATTTAATGCAGTTCAACCTTGGAATCACCTGAGTTTAGACAACAGGCAAAGGCAACACGTTTTTGGATTTTGAATAATAGCCAGTGGACAAATGTACAAAATGAAAACTATGCACGGGTAGGACAAATTTAGGGTATGACAGATGCCCCTATCTAATTGGCTTAAATCGAGTAAGATGAACAGTTGTGGCATTCTTTCTTTCAAGGTAGAAGTCAATTAGATATGAAGAAGACCCTAAATTTATTATAAAAGGAAGAAAGTGTTTGGATAGTGAAATAGCGAATCAATGTCAACCCTCGAGTAGACACTGAATGACTAGAAAAGGTCGTTATCACCAAAAGGATGATAACAAAAACAATCTGACATCAAAAGGATGACAAATTTATCACTAAAAGGATGATAGTTAACACACCTCCGACACCAAAAAGATGACGAATATATCACTAAAAAGATGATAGAACAACACACACACATAATCCCGACACCAACAGGATGTAAGGGTCTATCACCAAAAGGATGATAGAGAGCACTTGCACAATCTGGCACCAAAAGGATGACAGACCTATCACCAAAAGGATGGTAGAGAGAACTCACATATAACTCTGATACCAAAAGGATGTAGGGGTCCATTACCAAAAGGGTAATGGAGAACACACGCACAATCTGGCACCAAAAGGATGACAGACCCATCACCAAAAGGATGATAGAGCGAACTCACACACACAGTCCTGACACCAAAAGGATGTAGGGGTCCATTACCAAAAGGATAATGGAGAACACTCGCATAATCTGGAACCAAAAGGATGACAGACCCATCACCAAAAGGATGATATAACGAACTCACACACACAACCCTGACACCAAAAGGATGTACCATTACCAAAAGGATAATGGAGAACACTCGCACAATCTAGCACCAAAAGGATGACAAACCCATCACTAAAAGAACGACAGAGCGAAATCACACACACAAGTTACTACCACCAAAAGGATGATAGAACAACACTCGCACAATCTAGGACTCAAAGGATGACAGACTCATCACCAAAAGGATGATGGAGCGACAGGCGCACACAAGTTGCTACCACCAAAAGGACGATAGATGATGCGCCCGCAAGTGCACGGAAATATCGAAGTAATATAAAAGATTTGTCGAACCCACAGAGACCAATGTCAATCTACTGTTATCTATTGTCGTGGCGTAAAGCTAAGGTTAAATGGGATTTGGAAGGTTAAATGCGAATGAAAGTAATTGCAAAGGAAATAAATATTTTTAGTTTTAGAAATATATTGATAAGGGACATCGGTATGCAATGCCTTAGTTATCGGGGATTCGACAGGTCGCCGGTGCTTTTTAGTCTTTGCTAACATTTTTCAGGAGAAAATACTCGTTTAAAGACCTTTGCCTCACGATGGTTGTTGACTTGGGTCATAATTCTAAGGCGGAATGTACGTTCTCGCAGTCTTATCCGGGGTTTAAATTACTCTTTGAAAATAAGTAAGTTTTGATTTTTTTAAAGCGCTTTCGCTGTATTTAAAATAAATGCCTAGTTCTTACTATCTGGTTTGAAGCCCAGCTTTCGCGTGCCGGTTCGTGCCTTAATGAATTTCTCACTTTCGTGGCGAAACTACTGTAAATAATTTCTCGCTTTCGCGATGAAGGTTTATTTAGAAAGATTAGATTAAAAACTAACATCCAGAAAATTGTTTGTAAAAAGGATGGCACCGGTTACTATAGAATCGTCCTACTAAGTTATTACATACCGACTTATGCGGTTTAGCTAGACATGGTAATTAATGCAAACGGAAATAAACGTAAACAACAAAATGATAAAACATACATTATGAAAGAAAATAAAGTAACAATTCAATTAATAAGAACCTGGAAAGTAGTACTGAAATTGAAGAGTAGTCCTCCACAATGTCGGTAGGATTCTACTTTGGCGAAATAAAATTGCAGAAATACAATGCTCTGAACTAAAGAGAAAAAAAAAGGAAAGGAAATAAAAGAAACAATAAAAATGGCTTTAGTATAAATTTTGGCAGCACCTCGATACGTTGAAGCCTCCCCCCAAATACTGTGAATCGCATGCCTATTTATAGAAGATGTTTCCTTTCTCAACTTCCAGAGATCATGCATGAGTTATGGGGAAAGTGGGAGTAACTTCCAGTAGTGGGCAGTTAGTGGAGAAAGTGTAGGAGAAAAGGAGGAGAGAGTCGGAAGAAATTAAGTTCGTGCACGCTTCTGTTTTACTGAACTTGGGGTCGGGACGGTCGTTATGGTCTTGTGACGGTCGTGATGAAGGTGACGACCGTGATGGTCTTGTGACGGTCGTGATGAAGGTGACGACCGTGATGGTCTTGTGACGAACGTGAAGGATGTGATGGTCGTGAGGGAGCTGTGACGACTGTCATGCGCACAAATTTTGTACTTTCTGTTTTTCTTCTCAATTTCTTTCTTTCTTTTTTCTTTTCCTTCCATTTCTTCTTCTATTCTTTCTTTAATCCAAATTCTCCATAATCTGCAAAACAAAGTATATTAACCGCATAATTGAACGTAAATCAAGATAAATTAACAATAGTCACAAATAAATGCATGTAAATCAAGCCAAATAAATGATATGATTTCATGTTATCAAACACCCCCACACTTAAAGCATTGCTTGTCCTCAAGCAATCAACCAACACGGTAAAAAGAAATAAGCATAGTTCGAAACAAAGACACGATGAGACTCTAATCATACGTGGCTGCTAGGCTAATGTTAGATCGACAGGTACTAAATATCAATACCAAGGATACCATAACGACACAATTTCAAAAACTCCCTACTTATGCAAACAAATATAAATCATGCCATTATAACTCAACCTATATCTCATGCTCTCTTTTCACCCCATTTCATTATAGTGCAATCACATTAAGCCCGTTATCCATACACATTCATGGCAAGTAACCCTGTTAGTGACTATGATCTCATTGTTATTTCATTTTTCTCTGCAAATGTGCTTAAGCATCAATTGAACTTAAATAGTTTGTACCATTGGGTTAAGTGATCGGGTGAGGAGTACTAACTTAGAAGGAACATGTCTTTTTATTCATAATAATTTTTTTTTCTTTCTTAATTTTTCATTTTAACTAGAGATCATACACTTATTTGCATCGGTTTCTTACTTAGTGTGTTTAGGATGGTGCTGACTGCTTAAATAAACTACTTAGGGATTACTAAAAGAAACTGGAGCTTTAAGGTTTCGGCATAATGGGTACTCAAATTGATTTTGCATATTTAGGGGGTTAAGGGTGTCAGGACGATGTCAATTTTATCGAAACTTTTCCACGTTTTTCTAACATAGCCTGAACAACCTATATACTCTCAGAGTACCATGTCATGAATCGAAGCAAAAATTTGTTGGAGGTTAAAATTTTGAAATTTTTGAGATTATGGGGAAATTTGAATAACAAGCGAAAACCACGTATAAAGACTCGACAGCACGTGCAAAGACTTTGACATAACGTTAAGAAAAAGATAAAAACAATAAATCAAACTAAAAAGCGATAAAATGAAAGCGGTAGAGTTCCTCCCCCACACTTAAACTAAACATTGTCCTCAATGTTTTAGTAAAAGGTGGAAAAGGAAAGATAGAACCTGTATGAATGCTACTGCGTGCTAAATCCTCTTTGATCCTGCTCTTGATATAGCCAAAGCGTAACAAGCGATACATTTCTTTATTTTCTGCAAATTTAAGCAAACGAATTAAAATAAAGACCTTGTGGGTTGCCTCCCACACAGCGCTTTGTTTAATGTCGATAGCTCGACGACCAGGGAGTGCAAGTACTCATGGTGGTTCTTTCAAGAATGGTTCCTCGATCGAACTTTGAATAGTCTTTGGTTTCCATGGCCACTTATCAAGCCATATCTCATATCCCTCACCTTTTCTTTTCTTTCTTCTGTAGGGTGGTTCATTATTTTGAACTTGTGGTGGTGGTTTTGGATCTATCCTGAGTATCAGTTTTTCAAATTTGGGCTTAGTTATTTCATCCACCACCTCAAAAGTTGATCTTACCCTTTTAACAGTAATGATGACCCTAGTTTCATGGTCCTCGAATTTTCTTTTCTTATGAAGGGCCTTAGACAAAGGTGCATTGGTGTGGATATTTTCCAAGACCTCCACATATGTTTTGGATTGAGAGTCTACCTTAGCTTCCACAACCAATTTTGAGAAAGAATTAGGTGGGGTATAGGGAGGAGGAGCAACAATAAGTGCTTTCTTCTCTACCTCTTCGAAAACCTCCCTTTCGGGTGGTGTCGGTGGATTTTTCTCGATAGTTATACTTTTCTCACCAAAACTCTCCTCAGACTCATGATCACTCTCCCTAGGATTTTCTGATTTTTCTTCATTAATGGTTGTCACAACATTCACATGTCCTTCTGGGAAAGGTCCTAGAGGTGTTAGTGTAAGCAGGGAGGTTTGAATCTCCAAAGTCTCGTTGTGAGCTGCGAGGGAATCGACCAGATTGCTCATCTGCTTGAGATTCTCATTAATTTGGACATGTTGCTTTCTAAAATCTTCATTTTGGAGAGTTTGTGTCTCCACAAAACGCTCCATCATAGATTCTATCCTTCAGTGAGTAAGCGTCGCGTCGAATTCTTCTAGTAATAGTTCGAGGTTGGATGTATCGAAATCTCGCGGTTCCTCACAACATTGAGAGTCTTCATTGTAGAGGGAATTTGGGTGAGAATGCGTCAGATTGAGATCTTCTAATAATATTTCGAGGTCAGATCTAGGTGGATCTTGTGGTTCCTCAAAATATTGGGGGTGGTAGTTATAAGGGAAATATGGGTTATACATAGTGATTAAGATAAGAGTGCCTTACTCTATACTATGTAACAACGGAATCACAATATTGACTGTTGGTCCCCGGCAACGGCGCCAAAAACTTGATGCGTCCGCAAGTGCACGGAAATATCGAAGTAATATAAAAGATTTGTCGAACCCACAGAGATCAATGTCAATCTACTATTATCTATTGTCACGGCGTAAAGCTAAGTCTAAATGGGATTTGGAAGGTTAAATGCGAATGAAAGTAAATGTAAAGGAAATAAATATTTTTACTTTTAGAAATATATTGATAAGGGACATCGGTATGCAATGCCTTAGTTATCGGGGATTCGACAGGTCGCCGGTGCTTTTTAGTCTTTGCAAACATTTTTCAGGAGAAAATACTCGTTTAAAGACCTTTGCCTCACGATGGTTGTTGACTCGGGTCATAATTCTAAGGCGGAATGTACGCTCTCGCAGTCCCATTCGGGGTTTAAATTACTCTTTGAAAATAAGTAAGTTCTGATTTCTTTTAAAGCGCTTTCGCTGTGTTTAAAATAAATGCCTAGTTCTTATCATCTGGTTTAAATACCAGCTTTCGCGTGCCGGTTCATGCCTTAATGAATTTCCCACTTTCGTGGCGAAACTACTGTAAATAATTTCTCACTTTCACGATGAAGGTTTATTTAGAAAGATTAGATTAAAAACTAACAGCCAGAAAAGTGTTTGTAAAAAGGATGGCACCGGTTACTATCGAGTCGTCCTACTAAGTTATTACATACTGACTTATGCGGTTTAGCTAGACATGGTAATTAATGCAAACGGAAATAAACGTAAATAGCAAAATGATAAAACATACATTATGACAGAAAATAAAGTAATAATTCAATTAATAAGAATCTGGAAAGTAGTACTGAAATTGAAGAGTAGTCCTCCACAATGTCGGCAGGATTCTACTTTGGCGAAATAAAATTGCAGAAATACAATGCTCTGAACTAAAGAGAAAAAAAGGAAAGGAAATAAAAGAAACAATAAAAATGACTTCAGTATAAATTTTGGCAGCACCTCGATACGTCGAAGCCTCCCCCCAAATGTTGTGAATCTCAGGCCTATTTATAGGAGATACTTCATTTCTCAACTTCCAGAGATCATGCATGAGTTATGGGGAAAGTGGGAGTAACTTCCAGTAGTGGGAAGTTAGTGGAGAAAGTGTAGGAGAAAAGGAGGAGAGAGTCAGAAGAAATTAAGTTCATGCACGCTTCTGCTTTACTGAACTTGGGGTTGTGACGGTCGTTATGGTCTTGTGAAGGTCGTGATGAAGGTGACGATCGTGATGGTCTTGTGACGGTCGTGATGAAGGTGACGACCGTGATGGTCTTGTGACGAACGTGAAGGATGTGATGGTCGTGAGGGAGATGTGACGACCGTCATGCGCACAAATTATGTACTTTCTGTTTTTCTTCTCAATTTCTTTCTTTCTTCTTTCTTTTCCTTCCATTTCTTCTTATATTCTTTATTTAATCAAAATTCTCCATAATCTGCAAAACAAAGTAAACTAACCGCATAATGGAACGTAAATCAAGATAAATTAACAATAGTCACAAATAAATGCATGTAAATCAAGCCAAATAAACGATATGATTTCGTGTTATCAATAGAAACTTCCCAAATTTGAAAGCCACCTACACCAAAAGGATGCAGGCTAGGTTGAACTGACGAGGTTTGGCTATCACCAAAAGGATGATAGCGAGGCAATTGACAAAGGTTGAGTTTGCTAGAGATATGATAAGTGAGGCTTATTTAAGACATCAACAAAAGGTTGAAACAAAGAAGTCACCGAGGAACCATCCTTGTCAACAAAAGGTTGAAATGAAACCAACCACTGGGGGACGCCCAAGAGGAAGGTTGAATTGAAACAAATCAACGGGGAACTCCCGCTGATTCTGAGAAAAGTTGTTGGTTGAGTCGGGGACGCTAACTTCAACAACAAAAGGTTGAGAACATAACTCAATGAGGAACGCCCACTGACTTGCTTTGAGATCACATCTTTGACCATAAAAGGTTAAAATAATTCCATGAGGAACGCTCATGAACTTGAATGAAATGCCCCTGGATGGGCTGAGTTTTGCTTTGATATCTTATCTTGGTCAACAAAAGGTTGAGCAACTTCGTGAGGAACGCTCGCGGATTTGAAGGAGATGCCCATGGTTGGGATGAATGTTACTTCAAAGCTCTTGAACTTGACCAACAAAAGGTTGATCAACTTCGCGGGGAACATCCACGATCTTTAAAGAAAATGCCCCAGGATGGGCTGAAGATAGTCTTGGAGATCTTGAATTTGACGAACAAAAGGTTGATACAACTTCGTTGGGAACACCCGCAGTCTTGAATAAACTGCCCCTGACTGGGATGCATGATCATCTTGAAAATTGATCAACCCTAAGGTTGAAATATCTTCCCGGGGAACGCCCGCGAATTTGAAGAAGATGCCCCTGGCTGGGCTGAATACGATCTTGGAAATCTCAAGACTGATCCTGGACCTTGACTTTCATATGTACGAATGCTTGATGTTAATCACATTCCATATTGAATGGAAATGCAAATGCAAATGCTGACGCACGGAGATGCAAGTGTTGGGGAAGTATGATTGACTTTGTATGCATATGGTGCAAGGTGATACTTATGATATTGAATGCAATGCACATGATGTGTATGATTGTAGGCGGGTGATTGGAATACAGGTGCCAACATGGTGAACTTTTGGTAGTTGCCAATACATATTGGACTTTAGGTGGTGGGAGGGGTTGACTTCCTCGATACGGAGTTTGCTGAAGACGTCATGATTGAAGCAGACGAAGATGTCTTTGATGCTCCAAGTTTGACCACTTATCGATTTGTTATGGCTGTTTTGAGAGAACCACAACTCTGCTTGATGGTCAGGATGACCTGATCTTGCCTCAGCCTTAACATGGTAATGGTCTGCCCTTGATTAACCAGTTCTTATCTGTGGAAGCTGAACTTTTATGCTTTGAGATGGTTTTCCCCTGATTGAGCTTTTGAAGGATTTTCCCCAGCCTGCGGGTTTTGAGGTAGCCTTGCTTCGTGTCAGCTACTGAAAGTCAAGTTCCTCTTTGATTGCCCCTTGTTGGAGTGTCTTTGATGTCTAGCACTTATTTACAGAATAACACATTCACAAATGGTAATCTTAATGCAAAGTTCATGCAAGTTTTGAAAAAGAGTCGTTTATTAAAGTGTCATGATAGTGTGAGATGAACGGACCGTTAGTCCAGACATCGTGCTGATGTGTGAAAGATATAGCAAGGATAATAAAACCAATGCTGAAGATTAGCAAATACGCGAGGAGTCAGTTTACGCAACCTTGCAATAGTATTCTTTTAGAATAAACCTCGCCTCAATTAGGTCTTTCGAGGGTTGTAACATGGTCTGGTTCACGGTTATGAAACAAAGGATATTAGGCTCAGAGTATGATTTGTACCCACCCCTTCTTCTTGATGATCTCCAGTCCTACGTTCAATTAATTTTGCACATACTTGTCTTGACGGTGTAAGCTTGATGATCCAAGGTTTTATCGGGATGGAAGTAACCTTATTTTTATTTTGAAGGATGTCAGTGACCCTTTGGGTTGGATATGGTGGTCACTGGATCTTATTTGTTTTTGCTGAGGGTTTGAGGGCCTCTTTTGATTTTTTTTGATCCCTAACTTTTGCATGGACTGATTTCTCTTGTCATGTCCATCGGGATTGCCTTACTTTTTGCCTAACTCTCCTTTGAGGTGCTTGACTTAGTAGGCTCTCGATTTTTTTGAATTTTTTTGTTTTTGGAGGATTGTGACTTCCAAGTCACGGGTTATTGAAGAACAATCGTCATGTCTTTTAAATTTTGCTTTGTGATTTGAGTGCGTTGTTGGATTAACTGAACACTACCCTGCCCCAGGTTGAGTATAAGGGTTTAAATATCTGAAGGAAACTGCTACTTCTAAACTCGAAGTGATTTAACTAGGGATTAACTCCTTGTCTCTATAGTGTTTAGGGAATTGAAATAATGCATGTACATCATTGACAAGATTCTATCTGAAAGCATACAGTTTGCAATTATGAGTATTTTGTTTTCATCATCCTCCCTTAAATCATTCTAAACAACAGTTGATAAAGAGTGAAATGGACAAAATATGTGTCTGTGATCGTAATAAAAAATGAGTGGATACGACATAACTCATTCACAACATGCATAATTAATATATTAATGAAAACCAAATACGAATGACAATGTTCAAAGCATACAGTACTTAAACGAACAAAGACAAAATACAAGAAAACAAAAGATGAAATGGCAACAAGACTGCCTTCTTCGGGGAAGTGAACTTGGCTTGACTTGATTTGATTCGATTTGACGTTGGCGCTAACTTGACGGAGACATTGGATTGTTGATGACATTTGGAGTCTTGCCATTGAAGTTGATAGCATTCCTGTCAATCATGTCATGAATTTTGTGTTTGAAAGCCCTGCAGTTCTTGATTGTATGTCTTGGAGAGCCCTTATAAAACTCACAATGGGCGTTTGCACCATAATCGACAGGAATGGCAGTTGGGGGAGCTAAGTCTCTCAAAGTAATGGCATTTTTCTCCAGCAACTGAGTAAAGATATTAACATATGGCATTGGTAGATGATCAAAAGCTCTATCTGGCCTCCACATCCTCTGCTGATTAGGCTGACACTGCTGTCGGGTAGCCTGCTGTTGTTGAGCAGCTTGCAATTGTTGATGCTGAGGAGGGTATTGGTACCCTTGTTGATTGTAGGATTGTTGTTGAGGAGCCTCTTGCTGAGGTATTTGAGCTCGAACAGCTTGAACAGTCGGCGAATAAGGCATTGGAGCATATTGTGCAGCAGCAACATACATATATAGGTAGTAAGGGATCTGATAAGGCATAGGAGCAAGAGCTTGTTGAGGAGCTTGCCCTTTTTGCACAGAGACGACATTTGTTTCACCCTCCTTTTTCTTATATCCATTGAAACACTTCTTGGCACCAGCATGACTACTAGAGCCTCCCTGGATTTTTCCGCTCTTCAGAACCTCCTCAATTCTCTCACTGACAATCACCAAGTCAGAGAACCTAGCTGAAACACTACCGATTAGCTTCTCGTAGTACTGGCCTTGCAAGGTACTCATGAAGATATGAATCAGTTCACGATCAACTAAAGGTGGATGCACCTTTGCAGCTAGAGGTTGTAAGTGGTTCGACAAATGTTGCATCCACGAAACCTGTGTCAAAGACAGAATTATGGCACATGAGATTAAGCCATGTTAGCGAAAGAGGCATGATCAAATTGGCGAAGCAGAACCTGCTAGGAGGTGATAAAGTCGAAAAGTTGAAGTTTTGTGAACCTTATGTATTTGGTAAATCTTGTAGGGAGAAGTTTAACAAAGTCAAACAAAGAATACATAGATCCCTGAGTTGCATTCATGCTGATCTTTGGGGGCCTGCAAGGAATCCTTCACACTTAGGTGCAAATTATTTTCTATCCACTATTGATGACTATTCCAAAAAGCTATGGGTATTCATCTAGAAGACGAAGGATGAAATTTTTAATAATTTCAAAAAAAAGTTGGAAGGTTCTGGTCGAAACTCAAACTGGTAGAAAGGTTAAGAGGTTGAGAACTGACAATGGCCTTGAGTTCTGCAACGAAGTGTTTGACAGTTACTGTGTTGAGTATGGGATTGCAAGACATAAGACTGTATCAGGTACTCCTCAACAAAATAGATTAGTTGAGAGATTCAATCAAACAATCCTTGAAAGGGTTAAATTCATGTTGGTTAGTGTTGGATTGAAGAAGGTGTTTTAGGCGGAGGCTATTTCAACAGCAACCTATCTGATAAATAGATGTCCCTCAACTGCCTTGGGAATGAAGACACCTGAAGAAGTTTGTTCGGGATATCCACCTAGTCTCGACAGACTGAGAGTATTTGGTTATGTGGCCTATGCTCATATTAGGCAAGACAAGGTCGAACATAGAGCTCTGAAATGCATATTCATGGGATACCTTGAAGGAGTCAAAGCTTATAGGCTATGGTGCCTAGATCCAGGTCACAAGAGGTGTATCACCAGTCAAGATGTAGTTTTTAATGAAGCAGAGATGACTTTCAAGAAAACTGATGATGCTGATGAAGAGCTGGAACAGGGAGAGATTCCTGTTAAGGTAGAGCATGTTGATGTTGAATTGCGTACCTCATATGAAGTCGAAGAAGACACATAAGATGTTGTCGAAGATGAGGAGACTGATAATGACTACCTACTAGCAAGAGACAAGCCGAGGATAGTCATCAAGCCACCTTAGAGACTTGGGTATGCAGATCTTATAGCTTATGCCTTAATATCTGCAAGTACCTCTAGACGAAGAACCTAGAGACTATAAGGACGTTATGAGGAGTCGAAAGAAGACTGAATGGCTGAAGGCTATAGATGATGAGATGAAATATCTTTATGATAACAACACCTGGGAACTGATCAAGAAACCTGCTGGAGCCAAGTTAGTCAGCTGTAAATGGATTTTCAAAGTTAAGGAAGGGATATAAGGAGTGGCATCGAAGAGATACAAGGCAAGATTGGTCGCTAGAGGGTTCACTTAGAAATAAGGTGTCAACTTCAACGATGTGTTCTCTCCTGTTGTGGAGCACAAATCCATTCGAATGTTGCTTGCCACAGTGGCCCAGTTTGACCTTGAACTGGAACAGATGGATGTGAAGACTGTGTTCTTGTATGGTGATCTAGATGAAACAATCCTTATAAGGCAACTTGAAGGGTATGTTGAAAAAGGGAAGGAAGATTACGTGTGCAAGCTGAATAGATCCTTATATGAACTGAAACAATCTCCTCGACAGTGGAATAAGAGATTCGACAAGTTCATGGCACACATAAGTTTTACTAGAAGTCAGTTCTACCTCTGTGCTTACTTCAGATTTCGACCTTGTAATTCATTTTTTATTTTGTTGCTTTATGTGGATGATATTCTAACACCAAGCAACAATGTCGAAGATGTAATAAGGGTAAAGACTAAACTCAATAAGGAGTTTGACGTGAAGGACCTGGGAGTTGCGTCCAAGATTCTTGGGATTGACATCTGAAGAGATAGAAAGTAGTTGAAATATGCTTATCTCGAGAGGCATACCTACAGAAGATTCTCAAAAAATTTGGTATGTCGAATTCAAAGCTTGTTGTGACTCCAAAAAATCCTCAATTCAAGCTGAGTATAGATCAGTGTCCCAATACTGATGCCGAAAGAGTTTATATGAATAGCATTCTATATGCTAATACAGTGGGTTCTTTGATGTATGTTATGGTCTGTACTAGACCCGATATAGCATATGTAGTAAGTCTTGTAAGCAGGTACATAAATGGGTATTTGAATAGAGTCCTAAATTATGGTGGAGCCTTGGGGGAAGATATTAAAGCAGCAATTAAAGGATATGTCGACTCTGATTATGCAGGTTGTATAGATTCCAGAAAATCTATTTCTGGATATGTGTTCACTATGTTTGGGATAACAATCAGTTGGAAAGCAACACTTCAGAAGGTCGTTGCCTTATCAACCACTGAAGTTGTGAAGGAAGCATTATAGCTTAAAGGTTTTGCAAAGGAGCTGAAACTTCAAGGTCGACTTATTGCTGTTAAATGTGATAGTCAAAGTGCAATACACTTGTCAAAGAATTCAGCCTATCATGAGCAAACCAAGCACATTGGTGTGAGACTGCATTTCGTCAGAGGGGTAATCGAGCATGGAGAAGTCCAAGTGCTGAAGGTTTCGGCAGATCATAATGCTGCTGATATGATCACCAAGACGTTGCCCAGTTGCAAGTTTTTCCACTGTATGCAGTTGATAAAGTTGCATGAAGAAAGCTAGTTTGTTTCTTGATGTTATAGAGTTAGATCCAAGGTGGATATTTGTGAGATATTGGATCTAACTCTAGTATGGTTGAATGATAACTTCTGGTTCGACAGGTATTAAGCATGAGGTCAAAGTCTATTCACATGTTGCTGTCGGAGTAATGCATGTTGTGGTCGAAGTTTGTTCTAACATACATTAGTTAATATTGCTAGGTTTGTTAGCATATTAAACTGTGCCTTGCTTGTAAGCCCAATTGTTTAAGTTAGCTTGTACCCTAAGTTAGCTTGTAATGAGTAATTGTTAAAAAGCCTATTAGGTTAGTGTGTTAGTTTTCTAATAAATAGCATGCTAGTCTCTTATCTTTGCATAAGGAAAAATAGGAAGATAAAATCCTAATTCAAGTGAGAGAGGTTATTTGTTATTATTGTATACTTGTAATCTTGTTCTAAGAGAAAAGAAATAGTTTGTAACCAATCCTTGTTGTTTCTTCTTGTTGTTTTGCCTTGTTTTCTTTGTTAACCCTAACCCTTGTGTGTTTCTTGATCATAAAGAAACCATTTATATTTTGTTTCAAGACATCTGATTCAGAACAACACTCTTGACATCCAATTGGAATAACTAAAAATTTAATGAACAAGCATAAGTAAGTAATAAACGAATTGCTTCTAACCTTGCAAACAAAGCAAAAGTTTCTTTAAAGTAGATTCCTTCTTCTTTATTATATCCTCGAGCCACCAATCTTGCATTGTTTCAAAAAATTATACCATTCTCATCGTTTTTGTTCTTAAACACTCATTTGGCACTAATGATATGTTTATCACTTGGTCTAGGAACAAGTTACCAAATTTGGTTTCTTTTGAATTAATTTAATTTCTCTTGCATGTCAAGTATCCATTGATCGTTTTCTAAGGATTCATTAATCCTTAAAAGTTCTATTTGAGAAATAAATGTCATATTCAAGAAAGCATCCTTGAGATTTAGCCTTGTTGAAACTCCTTTAATAATGTCACCAATAACTTTATCGATTGGATGATCACGACGGACTCTTCATTCTTGAGTAAGATCATATTGATTTTTCTCTTGTTGAATGGTTTCCTCTTTGTGTTCCAATTGTTTAACTTTAACGACTTTAGCAATGTCTTCTGTAGGCATTTCTAAAATATCATCATTGTCACAAACAACTATATCCTCCTTAAAGGGGTTAGATTCACCAAAAAAATACATGCATTGGTTCTTCAATAGTTAAAGTTCTTTTATTATAAATTCTATAAGCCTTATTTGAGAGATATCAACCAAGAAAAATACATTCGTCAAATTTTTCGTCAAACTTACCGATGTTGTCTATGTCATTATTGAGGACAAAAGCACTTACATCCAAAAATATGAAAAATAACTATGTTTGGACTTCTTCTCTTGAAGAGTCATATGGAGTCTTTTTTCAATATTAGCCTTATGACAACTCTGTTACTTATATAACATGTCGTGCTTACCGCATTTGCCAACAAGTACTTTGGTAGATTTGAATCGCTTAGCATGGTTCTTGCAAGTTTAACTAGAGATCAATTCTTTTTTTCAACTACTCCATTTTTTTAGGAGTCCTTGGTGCTAAAAAATTATGAAAGATGTTATTTTCCTCCCAAAATTATTTAAATGACGCCTTTTGGAATTCTCCACCATGGCCACTTCTAATTGATGCAATCTTTAAGGATTTTTCATTTTGAACTTGCTTTGCATGCTTCTTAAGTGCCTTGAAAGTTTCACTTTTCTGAACTAAAAATAATATCAAGGAATATCTAGAAAAACCATCTACAATAACTAAGGCATATACATTACCTCCAGATCTTCTTGTCCTTGAAGAACCAAATAAGTTTATGTGCAACAATTGAAGTGGCTTTGTAATTGTTACCACATTCTTTAGCTTGAAAGTTGATTTGGGTTGCTTTCCTTTTTGTCATACATCACATAATTTATCTTTGAATTTTTTTTATCTTTGATAAACCAATCACAAGATCATGTTTGACTAATTTGTTTAAATATTCCATATGAATACGAGCAATTCTCTTGTGCCAAATCCATGCATCATAGTTTCTTACCATAAGACATATTATTTTCAAAGATAAATCATCTGAAGAATTCATGAAAATGTTATTAATTCTTTTAGCCATAAGTTTTACCTCATGTGTGGTTTCATCTTCAATTAAGCATTCATCTTTAGTGAACTTGCTTTTGAAGCCTTTATCATAAAGTTAACTTATGCTAAGAAGATTGTGCTTTAGTCCTTTTACATAAAGCACATCTTCAATTGTTGTGAAAGGTGGTGATCCAAATTTGGCTATGCCTAATTTTTTTCCCTTTGTTTTTGTCTCCATATGTGACCTATTCCTTGGCCTTTAGGACTAGAGATGAATTATTTTTATATCTCTGATCATATGCTTAAAACAACCACTATCAAGATACCCTAGATTTGTAGTGTTTTTCAAGCATAATTACAAAACAAATTAAGTTTTGTTAGGTACCCAACATGCCTTGGGTCCTTGATAATTAGTTCCTTTCTTGATCCACACATAATGTCTACTAGCAACCCTAAAGTTCATTACATGGAAAACATTAGGTGTGTGGCCTTTTAAACCACAATAGAGACATGTAGGAACAAAATTGCTTCAATATCTAGGAACATACAAATTTTTTCGAGCAAATCTTTTCTTAGGATGGTGATGAACATTTTGTACTTTATTCACTTTCTGTTTATTGGATTGGTCACTTACCTTAACAAAGATAGTTTTACTAGTACTTGGTTTGTCAAATTTTGAATAGCCAAGTCCACTTTTATCATTAGAATATATTTGTCTACTAAAGACATCTTCCAATCCAATTTGTCCCTTTTCATATCTTTCAATAACTCTTTTTAATTGGACAATTTAAAAATAAAGTGAATTACATTCATTGCATGTAAAATTTTGTTTTTCTTTATCAAAATCTTTTTGCATTGTGTCAATCTTCTCTTAAAGAGATGAAATTTGTCTCTTTTGTGTTGACACTGTTTTGTACATAATTTTAAATTCATTGAGCAATTCATCTATTGTTCGTTATACATCATTATCATAAGAAAGTTTTTCGTTACTAACTTTGTCTTCTTCATCATCAGAATGATGTGATGCCATCAACGTAAGATTGATACATTCTTCATTTTTTGAATCAGATGATGAACTTAGTACATTATAATCCCATGCAATACACTCCCTCCATTCCTATTTATAAGCAAATTTTAACATTTTAGATTCATTAAGTAATTAATGCATCTAACCTATATACAGTCCAAATACATCATTTATTGAATTAATCTAAGAAGTCAAAATTTTCTTATAAAAGAGAATGGGTGGAGTATGCCTTTTTAGATTTTGATTCTTTTCTTCCTTTAAAACCACTTTTCGTGATAAGTTTTAGAAAATCCTTCTTCATGTGTCCTTACTTTCCATATTTAAAGCAAGTGAAATTTTGGGTTGACGTAGATGCTTCCTTCTTCCTGAAAAGTTTATTCCTTTTTTCAAAGCTTAAAGATTTATCATTATTAAAAAAACTTGCCTAACCTTTTTACAATAAGAATGAAGTTCACATCTTCTTCCAATTATTCTCTTGAATCAACCCTTAAAATAATACTTTTGGATTTCTTCTCTTGTGTCTCATGCTTCTTTAGACTACCAAGTTCAATTTCATGGTCTTGGAGTTTTTCGAACGATGTTGCGGATGTCATATTGGATAGACTCTTCTTTTCTGATATCGTAGTTATTTTTGGTTTTTATGCCATGGTCAAATATCTAAGCACTTTAAGATTAACTTCACCATTAAAAAAATTCTCACCAAGTGCTATCGAGTGATTTGTCAAGTGCACAAATCTTTTATGCAAGTCAAGGTTTGATTATCTAGGATTCATTCTAAATAATTCATATTCTTGAGTGACTACTAATGTGTCCCATTTTTATTTTGTTGTTGTGCATTGAGAGGCTCAAAAGAATTTATCCATGCTTAGTGTTGGTTGAAGATTATTTGCTTTATTGTCATAGAGAATCTTTTTCTTATCATCATCGGTCCATGAACTTTTGATCTTTATTGTACCAATGCCATTGACAACACTTATAAGAACAAACAGAACATTTTCTACAATATCCCAAACTTCTTCTCCTTGTGCTTCAATATGTGCTTGCATGCGAACGTTCCAAAAATCAAAGTATTCACCATAAAACAATGAGGGCTTATTGTTGCTACCACTGTCTCTAAAAACCGAATTAGCAAAAGCCACTTATGGATCTTTAGGAACATGTCATCTATAACCTGCTCTAGTTCTCAATGTAAGTATGAAAGGTAATTTAAGAAAGAGGATTAGATTAACATGTGTTATTGAATTTTTCTCGATTATGAGCGTTAGTGATGATGTTCTTATTTTTTTAGGACTGATATGAATGTTAATATGCTGGAAAATAAATGCAAAAAATAAAGAACACCAAGATATATCATGGTTCCCCTTTTTAAACAAGGGTACTCCAGTTCCCTCACACTCCGTGAGAGATGTCACTATGTCATATACGTTATAGTCGATCAACTTAACTCTTTCAACTATCTAACACAATCACAATGGTATACCACCTTTTAATTTTACAACCTACAAGAGAGAGCACACCACTTTCACTTGGATACACAATACGATGATCACTTAAACTTAGTGATCAAAACAAAATTTGAATAAGATATGAAGTTTTTGTACTTGAATGAATTATGTAGTAATTAATCTTCCATTCCAAATATACAATGCACAATGTATAAGACTTTAAGGGCTCAGAATTGAATATAAAACTTTCAATAATGCTGTAAAAATTTATGCAGAAGTTTCACAAAGTTTTTGGCGCAACACACTTGGAAGAAAATTGAGAAAGATTTGAATTTTGAATTCATTGGAAGAGGTGAAATTTGAAGTTCAAAAACTACAACTATTTATATATGAAATGCACCTTTTGGAATCAGTATAAATTCATGAAGCATTTCCATAATTCATGGGTAAAGTTTGGAAAACGTTGGAATGAAAATGATAGTGAAAAAGGTGTCATTCGTTCAGTGGTATCCCGTTATCATATTGACACAACCAATTACAATTTTAACTGTTAAAAGATTTTTCATAAATATCGTGGTTGTAACCGGATACAAGGTTTGGTTAACTGGTTACAACTGTAACTTTTTCTAAAAATATTGAAATTTTCGTTCATGTAACCGGTTTTAGATTTTATGTAACTGATTACAGCTCTTTGAAAATGCCATATAACAACTTGTAACTACGTAACCTTTTTCAAAATACTTTGAAAACATTTATGGATGATTAGATATGATAAATGCATTTTGTTATGAGCTTTTAAAGTGTTATACAAATTATAATTTTAAATTTATACCTTATGTTCATTGATCAATTCATCCATGTCCAAAGTTCTTGAAAAATGCTTGAGTACCAAGTCTCGTCACAAATGATTTCTTTGAAACTTTGAGCTTTTTCCTTCTTTGATAATGCATGTTAAGTTATTTCTTTGTCTTCATCAAAATATAAGATAAAATTGAAAGCTCATATTTACAATAAGTCTAAGAAGGACTAAAGTCGTTTTCACTTGGATCTTTCTTTTCTCCCTCTTTTTGAGAGGTTATCTTTTTCCCTTTAATTTTTTTTCTTGTAATTGAGAAAGTTAACACAATATGGCCAAAAAATCAAGGAAGACAGTAAAAGGAAACTAGAAGAATGCAACAACTCCATGGGAAGGTTTTATATATTCTTCCACCATGTCTGTTGTTGCCAAGGAGGGCCATCTAGATAAAGCTTTTCTTTAAGTGGGGGAACCGTCACATTGGGGTTCCACCACTCCTAATGAGGATGATAGAATATGCAACAAGTATAACAATTGCATCGTCCCTCTTTATGAATATCTCTTTACAACCTTGGGTGTTTGCTTACCCTTTACTAGCTTTGAGGTTGGCGTTTTTAGTTATTTGATGGCGGCTCCTTCATAACCCACTCATTGAGTTGGGCGTATGTAAGAGCTTACCAGTACTGGTGTAAAGATCTAAATAGGAGACCTTCCATCATCTTGTTTTTTCATCTTTTCTGTTGCCATCGTAGTACCTTGGCCCAGCCAAGAGAACGAGATTTAGTTTCTTTGGTACCGACAGGACGGGTCTTTGAAGATTTTTATAAGTTTCCGCCCTTTGTTGAATGGTTCTTTCTGGTTACTCCGCTTCATCCCTTGGGTGACGTAACCATTTGCGGGGTCGAGCCAAGAGTATGGGGTAAATGTAAGCCATTGTTTCCTTATTGTTGGTCATTGAGCCATTTCCTCGCGGATAGTGGTATATATGTTTATAAAGAGGGAGATATTTTTTGATGAGGATTTGTATCAAAAGGAAAAATTAATAGGCTTTTTTAATAACTTGGGTTATCTTGGAGGTGAAGTCCACTTGGTTGAAGTCAATAGTAAACATTTGAAGTGTCTAATTGATGTTCCATTACTGAAAGAGGTTCGCTCTTACGAGGATCATTGAATTTCCTTCGATAAGTTTGAAACTTCCTTAATTCTTTGGATATTGACTTGCCCTCTTTCGGTGCTTGTCTGAATAACAATTGTGTTTCTGTGTAGATGCGATGAAGGAAGAAGTGAAAGTATGGCTTTTGAAGCGGGGGATACGACCACTCGACACTGCAATAGATCCTTTGCTCACTCCTAAATATCCTTAGAATGTTGGTCCTTTATATGTATTTACAGGTATGCAAACGGTTACGAGTACTGGTCATGGTTCTTCATATGAGCGCCAAGATTCAGTCTTTGGCGATGATTGGGTGTTTTTCCAATCTTTCTAGGAAGGCTTTAAGGGAGGAGATAAACAGTATAACATGATCTACTAAGTGAGATTTTATTTCTCTTACTCTAGGTGCATTCAACCATAAGGAATCTCTTTGGACGAACCGAATGCGTGACGATAAACCTCGGTTGAAGAGGAATGTTAACAATTTAACTTTTCAATGAGATATGTACTTAAGAAAGCTACAAAAGGCATCCATTTATTTGAAAGAGGTAAGCAAAGCTCTATTGAATTTCCTTGACATTGTAGGCGGCCAGGTGATGCACCAGGCGAGGATGATGGAAAGGAAAACCAAATCTCTTGATTCTTCCCATATGGAGTTGGAGTTTGTTCATAGTCAAAATGCTTCTCTGACTCAAAAATTGAAAGAATGCACTTCTTCGAGCCTTGGGGAAGTTATAAAATCTTTTGATAATGTATTCAGCTCCTTATTTTGTGTTCTCCATGAAAGGCGTTAAGGCATGGTAAAATATTTGTATGTAACTATTATTTTTTCTATTTTAGCAATGTTCGTTTTATTACCTGTATAAGGTGCATTTATTTTATTTTATCATCAATGTTGTATTACTTTCATTCATCTCATTCTTGTTGTTTGCAAGTTGGGGGATCATCATTGTTTGATTTTATCCATGCAATTCATAAATCTTGCCTACCACGAAGGGTGTTAAATAGTGTTTTGCTTAAAGTGTAAATAATCTTGAGTACTTTATGAGGCCATGTTTGGATGATTTATTTACAAGCATGTTGTATTATGATGTACGTGCTTTATTGTTAAGATGTTGTTCAAACTTAATATAGTCGTGTTTTGGATCATGTTCATGATTGTACAACATGAGATCAACTAGATGTGATTGTAATTTGAATCACACTTATAATATTATGGCATTAGAGCTATGCTTTGAACTATGCTTCACATTACAAAGGACCATTCCTCGACCAAGGGTAGATGATCCCCATCCTTGCCTCGAGGTAAAACTCAGATCAAGGAGGACATCTCTAGGCTCTACCACTCACATCTCTTGGACGGGAAAGATCTAAATGGGGGAGGGGGATTCAACTATGCAGAAATGCATGTAATATTTGACTAGGGGAATTGATTGTTGTAGTCAAACATGCAACGCGTCTCTAACAGTACCCTTGAGAGAATTGGTTGTTGTAGTCGGACATACAAAGAATCTATGATAACTCCCTTGAAATATCTAAGCATGCTCAATCCTGTGGGGTATTCATTGTTGTATTCAAATCTACAAAGCCTTTCTGACAGTACCCCTAAATTTATTTTAGCGTGCTCGACGATGCGGGGTATTAATTGTTGTAGTCGAACGTGCAAAACATCTCTGATAACACCCCTGAGTTTCTTTAATCTGGGTATGAACTGTATAGGTTATACCCTTGTTTTCTTGTTACTGTATATAATTACAAAGGAACAAACAATTCAGACTTTGTGTAATTTCATTCGTAATAAATAATTGTTCGTATATGATACATACATACATATATATATATATATATATATATATATATATATATATATATATATATATATATATATATATATATATATGAAAAAAGTATAATCGAGTGTGTGTGTGTGTACACACACACACATATGAAAAAAATATTATAATCGAGCAGGTTTTCTGCCTCTTATTTTCTTTGGTGGCCTCCCCTTTGCGTAGTCACGTCTGAACGTGCGGAGGTTCATACTTTAAAGTTGATACGTAAGGGAGGTCACATTAATCTCCATATATATATGCTTTCTCACCGGTCCCTCTAGAGTGGACGCTGAATCTTTTTGGCCCCTTCGAGGTTGGTGCACAAAACAATTGGTTTTCCATGAAGGTTATGGTATTTGAGCTTCAAGTGTACGAGCGAGGCCACGATGTCCAACACTCATGTAAATGGCCTACCTAAAATGCAGTTCTAGAGGCTTCTGCATGGAATGACCAGAAAACTGAATGTTGATCGATTAAAGGCCTCTTTCCTCTCCTACAGATACCATCAACTCCATTATCCCCAGGGACGAGTGGTTGTCTCGTTAAATGCTTACAGATCTGAGTTGTCTTATGGTATTAGGCTTCCTATATCTAGGCCCATTTTTTCAAACAACAATGAATAGATGATGTCATATGAAGTTCCTTTGTCTATCAAAATCTGAGAGACGTCGAACTATACTTTGGTGGTCATGATTACCAGGGGGAATAACTCATTATAAATACCCCCAAATTTCTTGGAGTTCCAAAACCATAGCATAGGTCGATCGAGATCTTGGATGATGAACTACCTTTGTTTTGGTAGACGACCATCATATTGGCAATTTTCCTTTTGAATGTCCCTTTGGAAGGAAGATTCTCCAAGGGCGTGTCGCCGGTAATGGCAGTGATACATGTGAATTTTCCCTTGATGGTTTCTCTTTTTATGCCGTTGGGACCGGCTTCAGAAACCTTTGTATGGGAATTGGTTTTTGGAGTCTCTTCTCAGTCTCGCTTGCTTCCCTTTACATACTTGGATATTCGACCCTTCTTAATTAGTGTTTCAATCACATCCTTAAGTTGGACACAATTGTCCCTGTTCTTTGTGGTAATGGTAGTACTTTGATTTACTGTTTGGGCAAACTCCAAGACAGGAAAGAAGGTTGTATTCTGATGCGTCCGCAAGTGCACGGAAATATCGAAGTAATATAAAAGATTGTCGAACCCACAGAGACCAATGTCAATCTACCGTTATCTATTATTACAGCGTAAAGCTAAGGCTATTGGAATTAGGAAAATTGAATGCGAATGAAATTAAATGCAAAAGAAATAAAGAAAATTGGTTTAAAGAAATGCGGTAAAGGATATCGGTATGCAAAAACTTAGTTATGTAGGATTCGACAGGTCACCGATGCTTCTTACTCTTTGCAAACATTGTTCAGAAGAAAATAGTGATCTGAAGACTTTCGTCTCACGATGGTTGTTGATGCTTAGTCATAACTCTAAGGGCCAAATGTACGCTTTCGTGTTCCATTCGGGGTTAAAACTATTTTTTGGAAATCTCTAAGTTCTAATTCATTTTAAAGTGCTTTCGCTGTTATTAAAACAAATGACTAGTGTTTACTATCTGGTCTTGCCACAACTTTCGCTTGTTGGTTCGTACCTTAATTAATTTCCCACTTTCGTGGCAAAACTACTTTTAAATAAGTTCTCGCTTTCGCGGCGAAGTTTATTCAGAAAATAAATTTAAACACTCAGACCATAAACTACTTTTGAAAAAGGAAAGTTTTCAACCGGTTATTATCAAATCCCATCCTACTAATTCGGTTACATACCGATAAAACTAACTTAGCTAGACATGATAATTAATGCGAACGAAAATAGACATAAACAACGGAATAATAAAGCGTGCATCATAACAGAAATAAAGTAGTAATTCAATTAATAAAAACCTGTAAATTGTACTGATCTCAAATCCTTGGGTAGTCCCCCACAATGTCGGCAGGATTCTACTTTGGCGAGAAATAAAAGGTACAGGAAGAAAATACAATATTCTGAACTAAAGGAAAATGGAAAGGAAAATAAAAGTAACAATAAATAACTTTGATGGAACTTTGGCAGAACTTCGGGATGAAGAATCCACCCCTTTCTCTGTGAATCTCTTGTCTATTTATAGGAGATGTTTCTTATCTCAACTTCCTGAGATCATGCGTGAGATATGGAGAAAGTGGTAGTAACTTCCAGTAGTGGGCAGTGAGTGGAGAAAGTGTAGGAAGGATTTAAGTTGAGATTGATCGTGAATTCTGATTTTGCGTTTTTTGTCTGCGTGACGGTCGTCATGAAATGTGACGGTCGTCACAGCAGCAGAATCCGTATCTGTTGTTTTTCATCTATTTTTCATCCGTTTTTCATCTGTTTCTTCTCCTTTCTTTCTTTAGTCCAAATTCTCCCCAATTTGCAAAACGAAGTAAATTAATCATATAATAGAACATAAATCAAGATAAATTAATAAAAGTCACAAATAAATGCATGTAAATCAAGCCAAATAAACAATATGATTTCGCGTTATCAAACATCCCCACACTTAAACCATTGCTTGTCCTCAAGCAATCAACCAACACAGTAAAAAGAAATAAGCATAGTTCGAAACAAAGTCACGACGAAACTCTAATCATACGTGGCTGCTAGACTAATGTTAGATCGATAGGTACTAAATATTAATACCAAGGATATCATAATGACACAATTTCAAAAACTCCCTACTTATGCAAACCAATCGGAATCATGCCATTATAACTCAACCTATAACTAATGCTCTCTTTCACCCCATTTCATTATAGTGCAATCACATTAAGCCCGTTATCCATACACATTCATGGCAAGTAGACCTATTAGTGACTACGATCTCATTATTATTTCATTTTTTCTGCAAATATGCTTAAGCATCAATTGAACTTAAAGAGTTTGTACCGTTAGGCTAAGTGCTCGGGTGAGGAGCACCTAACTTAGGAGGAACATGTCTTTTTCTTCATAAATTTTTTTTCTTCTTTTCTTTCTTAGTTTCTCATTTTAACTTAGAGATCATACACTTATTTGCATCGGTTTCTTACTTAGTGTGTTTAGGATGGTGCTGACTGCTTAAATAAACTACTTAGGGATTACTACAAGAACCTGGAGTTTTAAGGTCTCGGCATAATGGGTACTCAAATTTATTTTGCATATTTAGGGGGTTAAGGTTGTCAGGACGATATCAATTTTATCAAAACTTTCCCAAGTTTTTCTAACATAGCCTAAACAGCCTATATACTTTCAGAGTACCATGTCATGAATCAAAAAGTTTTTGTCGGAGGTTAAAATTTTGAAATTTTGAAATTTTGGGGAAGTTTGAATAACAGGCGAAAACCACTCATAAAGACTCGACAGCACATGCAAAGATTTTGACATAGCATTAAAATTAGATAAAAACAATAAATCAAACTAAAAGGCAATAAAATGAAAGCGATAGAGTTCCTCCCCCACACTTAAACCAAACATTGTCCTCAATGTTTCAGTAAAAGGTGGAAAAGGAAAGATAGAACCTGTATGAATGCTACTGCTCTTGCTATCCTTGTCTTTGTTGATCACTTCTACTTCGGTGGCGGGCCTTTTGAGATACTTTGTTTGTGTAATTCTCGAACCAGCTCATCATGTTGCTCGCGTCAGAGGAAGTACTCATCATCAGTGTTCCCACCAGCAGCGACACTCGTAGGAATGTCTGTGGGCATAGCTCATCTTCTCAGATCCTCATCTAGAGATTTTTTGCCTAGATATAGCTAAAGCGTAACAAGCGATACATTTCTTTATTTTCTGCCGATTTAAACAAACAAATTAAAATAAATACCTTGTGGGTTGCCTCCCACACAACACTTTGTTTAGCGTCGATAGCTCGACGGCTAAGGAGTGCAAGTACTCATGGTGGTTCTTTCGAGAATGGTTCCTCGATCGAACTTTGAATAGTCTTCGGTTTCCATGGCCACTTATCAAGCCATCTCTCATATCCCTCACCTTTTCGTTTCTTTCTTCTGTAGGGTGGTTTCTTGTTTTGAACGCGTGGTGGTTTTGGATCTATTCTGCGTATCAACTTTTCAAATTTGGGCTTTGTTATTTCATCCACCACCTCAAAAGTTAATCGTACCCTTTTAACAGTAATAATGACCCTAGTTTCACGGTCCTCGAATTTTCTTTTTCTATGAAGGGCCTTAGACAAAGGTGCATTGGTGTGTATATTTTTCAATACCTCCACATATGTTTTGGATTGGGAGTCTACCTTAACTTCTGCAAACCTTTATGGGAAAGAAATAGGTGGGGTATAGGGAGGAGGAACAACGATACGTGTTTCCTTCTCTACCTCTTCGACAACCTCCCTTTCGGTTGGTGTCGGTGGATTTTTCTCAATATGTATGCTTTTCTCACCAAAACTCTCCTCAGGCTCATCATCAATCTCCCTAGGATCTTCTATTTGTTCTTCATTAACGGTTGTTACAACATTCACATGTCCTTCTGGGAAGGGTCCTAGAGGTGTTTGTCTAAGCAGGGAGGTTTGAGTCTCCAAAGTCTCGCTGTGAGTTGCGAAGGAATCGACAATAACGTTCATCTGCCTAAGGTCTTCATTAATTTGGAGATGTTGTTTTCTAAAATCTTCGTTTTGGAGAGTTTGTGTTTCCACAAAGCGCTCCATCATAGATTCTATCCTAGAGTGAGTAGACGTCTCATTGAATTCTTCTAGTAGTAGTTCGAGGTTGGATGTATCAAAATCTTGCGTTTCCTCAAAACATTGGGAGTCGTCATCATAGAGGGAATTTGGGTGAGAGTGCGTAGTATTGAAATCTTCTAATAATATTTCGAGGTCGGATTTAAGCGGAATTTGTGGTTCCTCGAAATATTGGGGGTGGTAGTTATAATATGGAGGGTGGTAATTATAAGGGAAATATGGGTTATACATAATGATTTAGATAAGAGTGCCTTGGTCTATACTATGCAACAACGAAATCACAATATTGACTGTTGGTCCCCGGCAACGGCGCCAAAAACTTGATGCGTCCGCAAGTGCACGGAAATATCGAAGTAATATAAAAGATTGTCGAACCCACAGAGACCAATGTCAATCTACCGTTATCTATTATTACAGCGTAAAGCTAAGGCTATTGGAATTAGGAAAATTGAATGCGAATGAAATTAAATGCAAAAGAAATAAAGAAAATTGGTTTAAAGAAATGCGGTAAAGGATATCGGTATGCAAAGACTTAGTTATATGGGATTCGACAGGTCACCGATGCTTCTTACTCTTTGCAAACATTGTTCAGAAGAAAATAGTGATCTGAAGACTTTCGTCTCACGATGGTTGTTGACGCTTAGTCATAACTCTAAGGGCCAAATGTACGCTTTCGTGTTCCATTCGGGGTTAAAACTATTTTTTGGAAATCTCTAAGTTCTAATTCATTTTAAAGTGCTTTCGCTGTTGTAACCCGGTGAACTGACTTTAAACAATGTTGCGGATAGCAAGAGTCGCCACCGACTTTTATTTTATCCATAAGGAAAGGTTATAAAAGAACAGGAAAGACCTTAGAGAATATTTTGGGTCCGGGGGGTAGGTTATGAAAAGGGAAGGTATTAGCATCCTTTTCATCCATGGTTATCCATGGGCTCTTAGGTACTTAAGCTCACTTTTGAATTGTTTTGAAATTGTAGTGTGTGAATAGAAAATTTTCAGAATAGTTAATAAATAATCCATGTAAGGATGTGTTAAGAACTTGTTTGAAAACTTGTTGAAAATTTGTTTAAGTGCGAAACAATTTTGAAGTGAGCAAGCACCTAGGAGTAACCTACCCTAATGTTTAAAGGTCTTTCTTATTCTTCATTCTTTCCTTTAGTAAGACTATCCCTACTATAATGGAGTAGGTAGTCCTTACTTTGGATGTTAAGGGGTATGTGAGGGACAATTTGACTTTGAAGGTCATTGTGGGATGTAATAAGCACATATAAGGGACCATCATCATTTTTCGAAAGGGACTTGATTCGTAAAGGCAACCATAAGGGACTTTGATGATTTTTTTATTTGAGGGACTTGCTTTATACACCCCACTTAACCATTATTCGTAGGCAACTTGAGGGATATCCTTAGGAAGTGAGGCGGCGATTAAAATCGACTTACGTGTGTGACGTGTTTATTTTAATTATCTTTATTTAAAAGTGATCTAAATTTATTTTAATATTACATACATGTTGTTACACTCCCTAATTACTAACCATAATAATAATTAAATAATTAAACAACTTTACATCCAAGAAACAATTACAAAATAATAAGCAAAATAATTAAATAGCAAAGATAAATAAAATATAAATAAGCAATAATAAATAATAAAGGGGGTTAATTCTAAGTTTACTCGGCAAGACATCGCATCTTGTGCCTACGTATCCTTACGGGAGTGGAATCAGAGTAATCGTAGTTCCCCTCAATAGGGAGGTTAGAAACTTCTTGACTGTGGTCAAGGTCTCAAGGGGAATAAATGCATCTTAAGGACACGCTTACGTGGAGTGTAGAAACTCCAAATCTCTACGTTGAAATGTTAAGTTGTAATTAGGGTTAAATTAGGGATTCCATGGCGGGAAACCCTAAAATGAGCGCGGCGGCTCTTTGACCTAATGCTAAGGGTAAAATTGTAATTTTGCCTGCGGCGAGGCATTTGTGAAAATTAGGGTTTGTAGTTTGTAGTTTTGAGGATTTGAAATTGAATGTGTGAAGTTTTACGGGCTATTGGCGCGGCGGCCAAACAGTTAGACCTAACCTTCGGATGTGTGCAATGTGACAGAAATAATAGTAAACGCGTGAGATAATTGAATCATGCAAACAGAGAGATAATGTCATAATTTAAACCATGCAAGCAGAAATTTAAAGGCAGAATTTAAAGAGCGATTGTTAAGTTCGCGAGGTTACATGAGAGGAGCAGATACAATATGATAATGAAATTTGAATTGAACAATAATAAAATAAAATAAATAACGGTTCTAGTTATTATTTTAAAAAAAAGATTTTAGTTATTATTTTAAATTTATCTAAAAAAAAGTTTTTTCTTAAAAATAATAGGTTTTCATATTAATTTGGAAAAGATGTTAATGTTATTTATTTTAAAAACAGATTTTTATATTATAACAAATTTTAATAAATTAATGATAACAATAATAATAATAATGGTAATAATAATGATAATAATGATAATAATAATAAATAATGATAATAATAATAATAATAATAATAATAATAATAATAATAATAATAAAGCAATAATGAATTTTAAATGTGCCAAATAACCCAACAATGTTGCTAACGCAGAAATGCGCTCATCGCAACCAGATCTAAATCGGACGAAACAAAATTTATCGCAAAGAAAAAGAAATTAAGCAAAAAATAGTATTATTGCTCACACAAAAATGCGATCATCGCAACCAGATCGAACTAACACAAATGTCACGCGTCATGCACACAAATGTGCAAACATCGTATCGACATAATTCGATCAAAAATCTTATATATATAAACTCTAACAATTTAAAAATTATATATATATAAACGTAACAGTAATAGATAAAGAAAAAGAAATAACGGTAATAGATGAAGAAAAAGAAATAACGGTAAAAGATGAAGAAAAAGAAACAACAGTAATAGATGAAGGAAAAGAAATAACGGTAAACGATGAAGAAAAAGAAACAATAGTAATGGATGAAGAAGAAAACTAAATAACGGCAAACGGCACTCACTCCTCTTAGGTTTTTTTCCTCCTCTCCCCTTTTCCAACAAGGCAACACATGTATATATAGGGAACAAATTAGGGTTAACACCAAATTGTCAATAATGTCCCTAAAGCCCATTTTAAAACCCAAACTAAATAATTAGTTA
This sequence comes from Lathyrus sativus, assembly GCA_963859935.3. Taxonomy (NCBI): domain Eukaryota; kingdom Viridiplantae; phylum Streptophyta; class Magnoliopsida; order Fabales; family Fabaceae; genus Lathyrus; species Lathyrus sativus. The sequence continues at coordinate 605,178,779 of OZ012739.1, forward strand.
AGAAAAAATAAAATTTAAATAATTTAAAATAATTAAAATAAACTTAAAATAAAAAATAATAATCCTATTGATTCCTAAAATAAAAAATATTATAAAAAGAACAAAATTTTTTTCAATATTTTTTATTTTATGATTTTTTGGATATTTTTATGAATAATTTAGAAAAAAGTGAAAAAAATAATATTTTAAAAAATGATTTAATTAAAATACGAAAATAATAATTAAATAATAATAAAAAACTATTTTTGTTATTTTTTTAATGAAAGATAGAAAAATTTAGAGTAAAAATAATAAAAAACAAAAAAAATGACAAAGGTGAGATTCGAACTCTCAACCTCTCACACTCATAACTCCTTACACATGTCCTCCTGCCAATTGTGCCATTTTTACTTTTTAGAAAAAAAATGCATGCCATATGATATTTATCTGCAAAAAGTCAAACGACTACACAAATTTGTTAGTAATTGATTAAATGCAATGAAATGCGACGACAAATCTTAGGGCAAAATTTGGGGTATTACAGTTATTATGATAATATTTCTCACCCAACCTCTCTTTGATGTTGGCAAAAAAAAATCATGAAGTTTGACTTTGGTTTGACCACAGTTGACCTCAGTTTGACCTTTTAACTGCATTGACTGCTTTTGACTTATCTGATCATCTGACTGAGCAAACTTTTGAGAAAAGTCTTGAAACTTGACATGGGGGTTCTTATACACATATAAGATGTTATGAAGCTCACTTGAAGTCTTGGAAGTCCATTTAGCCTGATTAAAGTCAAAACCCTAGTTTTGGATGCACTGCTTAGGAGGTGCATTGTCTGAGGGAATTGTCAACTCTTCTGACCAATTGTGAATTTTGTGAACCTTGTGAACCTTCTTGGAACACAAAGTCTTGTATTGTGAGGGCAAATTTTGGGGTGCAACAGCTGCCCCTGTTCAATTTTCTGAAACCTGAGGGGTTAGATTGGTATATTTGCCAGTCGTAACCTGGAAGGTTGAAGGGGATTGAACACAAAAGCCCAAAAATTTGCACTCACCAGTGCATGGAGTGATATTGATGGTTGGTTGAACATGATTGAGTGGGCTTAAAGATGCCACTAGGGGAAAGTTCCTCAGTAGTATAATGAGAACTGTCAGGAGTCTGGAGTAATACTGATGTAACAGCATGTCTTCATGAGGATAGAGCAATCAATAATGATAACCCTAAAGCAGTCTTGAAGTGATAAATCTGACCTCAGGAGGATAGAGCAATCAATAGCTCTAAAGCAGTCTTGAAGTAATAATGGCTTCAGGAGGATAGAGCAATCAATAGCTCTAAAGCAGTCTTGAAGTAATAGAATGGCTTCAGTAGGATAGAGCAATCAACAGCTCTAAAGCAGTCTTGAAATAATAATGTGATATGTCTTCAGGAGGATAGAGCAATCAATAGCTCTAAAGCAGTCTTGAAGTAATGATTTCAGGAGGATAGAGCAATGGATAGCTCTAAAGCAGTCTTGAAATAATAATGTAATTTCAGGAGGATAGAGCAATGGATAACTCTAAAGCAGTCTTGAAATAATTAGATGGCTTCAGGAGGATAAAGCAATGAATAGCTCTAAAGCAGTCTTGAAGTAGTAATATGACCTCATGAGGATAGAGCAATGAATAGCTCTAAAGCAGTCTTGAAGTAATAGGATGATTTCAGGAGGATAGAGCAATCAGTAGCTCTAAAGCAGTCTTGAAGTCATGAGAGGCTATCAGGAGGATAAAATAACCCTGAGGTTACAATAAAGCAGTCCCAAAGTAATAAGAAGCTCATCAGGAGGATAAAGTAACCCTGAGGTTACAATAAAGCAGTCCCAAAGATCATAAGATTGTTTGTTGGATAATTAACCTGAAAACAAGGTAGCATTCTGTATAATAACATTAGTTTATGCTTTATGTATGCATGTATGACATGATGCACTTAGGTAATGTACTATAGACATATATGTTATGGTATGATGTAAATGATGTATGTATGCTATGACACTGCTGGAAGTGTCTGGATATCCTTGTATAACAACTGCTGGCCAAGGAAAATAAATCCCGATTCGTTGTTGAAGAATATATAACCCTCCGTCTGCTGGGGATAACAAGGTATAGATAACCTCCCGTTGTTGGGGATAGTAGGGTATAGATAACCTTCGTTTTCGTTTGATAGTAGGATAAGTATAACATCCCGTCTTCGTTCATCGTGCCCTTATTGGAAAGTAATTTCCCGTATATCCGTATGAGGATAAAAGAGATGGATATAAATTCCAGGGGAGATTAGACTTTGTGAAAATGGATTAGTCCTACTGATGGTTTGTAACTGTCTTGTAAAGATGAACCGGCGAAGCTTCGTTGAAATCCTTCCCTCGTTCGTCCTTAGTAAATACTATTACTGCATTTTCATGCATTTCTGGTAAACATCAATCATATTAAAAGCATACATGCGTTTCTGGTAAACATCAATCATATTCAAAGGCATACATACATTCAAACACAACCAATGGACGTTTCGCTTATGTAAATAGGGTAAAAGTGAATCTGGATTCAAAAGATGGAATTTATTTATATCAAAAGTGACCCATACACGGGTAAGTTTGTACAAGGAGACATAAACCCTAGTAAGAGAATTTTGTCATGAAGTTTTACAAAAAGAATCAGCTATGTGGGAAATAATCCTATTGAGTTTCAATTCTACTATTGCCACTCAAGTATCTCATCTTCTTGCTGTTGAGACGGAAACGATTGGATTGAGCTTTATCTGTTTGAGCTTGAGTAAGTAGTACAACTGGTTGCAGTTTCATGAGTGATCCAAACGAGACATAGTCATACGCTTTAATCCCTAACTTTTGCCTGGATTGCCCTTTCAGGTTTTCAATCCACCGGGATACCCTTTTTTGCCCAAGCCGCCTTTTCAGGTTTTCGACTTGCCGGGTGTACATCTTTTTATATATATATCCCTAATTTTTGCCCAAACCCTTTTGGTTTGCCGGGATGCCCTTATTTTTGCCTAGGCCTGTCAACCTAGCGGGTCTCTTTTTATGCGTAGTATTTTTTAACTATGTCTGCGTTTACAGGTTGTGGGAAGTCTTCACCATCCATTGTAGTCAGTATCATGGCACCTCCTGAGAACACTGTCTTGACTACAAATGGTCCCTCATATGTTGGAGTCCACTTGCCCCTAGGATCACCCTGTGGTAATATGATACGCTTGATTACCAAGTCACCAGCCTGATATACCTTTGGCTTAACCTTCTTGTTAAAAGCTTTGATCATCCGTTTCTGGTACATCTGGCCATGACAAACTGCTGCTAACCTTTTCTCATCAATCAAATTTATCTGGTCAAGTCGAGTCTGAATCCACTCATCTTCATCCAAGCCTGCATCCTTCATAATTCTCAAGGAGGGGATCTGAACTTCAATAGGCAGAACTGCTTCCATACCATAGACTAAGGAGAATGGGGTTGCCCCTGTTGAAGTACGTATTGTAGTACGATAACCATGCAGAGCAAATGGTAACATCTCGTGCCAATCCTTGTAAGTAACAGTCATCTTCTGTACAATCTTCTTAATGTTCTTATTAGCAGCTTCAACTGCCCCATTCATCTTTGGACGATACGGAGAAGAGTTGTGATGCTTAATCTTGAACTGCGTACAGAGATCAGTAATCATAGTGTTGTTCAGATTAGAGCCATTGTCAGTGATAATCCTTTCAGGGATACCATACCTACATATGAGATTATTCTTAATGAACCGAGCCACAACATTCTTAGTCACAGATGCAAATGAAGCTGCCTCTACCCACTTCGTGAAGTAATCAATAGCAACCAGGATGAAACGATGCCCATTAGAAGCAGTAGGCTTGATCTCACCAATCATATCAATGCCCCACATGGCAAAGGGCCAAGGAGCAGTCAACACATTCAATGGAGATGGAGGTACATGTACTTTATCAGCATAGATTTGACATTTGTGACATGTTCTGGAGTGTTGATAGCAATCAGCTTCCATGGTAGACCAATAGTAACCTGCTCTCAAAATCTTCTTTGCCATGGTATGACCACTAGAATGAGTGCCAAAGGTCCCATCATGCATCTCTTCCATAATTTCTGTAGCTTCCTTCTTATCCACACAACGAAGCATAGTTGAATCATGATTACGCTTATACAGAACGCCATTACTAAGAAAGAACTTAGCAGAAAACCTTCTCAGGAACTTCCTATCTTTGACAGATGCCCCTTCAGGGAACCCCTGAGCTTCAAGATAGTTTTTCACTTCATAGAACCAAGGCTTCTCCTCTGCCCCTTCAGTGTCAATCTCATTGCAGTATGCAGGCTTCTCAAATCTATCAATGGTAATCTTGGGAGCTTCATCATCCCAGCTGATCTCAAACATAGATGCCATGGTGGCTAATGCGTCTGCCAACTGATTCTCTCTTCGTGGAATATGTCCAAAAGTAATCTCTTTGAAATGTGGGATCAAAGACAACACATGTTCTCTGTAAGGAATGAGATTATCATGCTTTGTATCCCAATCTCCTTTAATCTGACTTACTACCAGAGCTGAATCTCCATACACCTCAAGGAACTGAATCTTCATATCAATAGCAACTTGCATACCCATGATACATGCCTCATACTCAGCCATGTTATTGGTACAATAGAAACAAAGTCTGGCAGTAATCGGGGTATGACAACCTTCAGGGGAGCTAATCACAACACCAACACCATTACCATGTGCATTGGAGGCACCATCAAAAACCATAGTCCATCGGGATCCTTGTTCAGGTCTGTCATATTGTCCAGGTTCTTTGGTAACAGACATAATGTCTTCATCAGGGAACTCAAAATTCATTGACTGGTAATCATCTACTGCTTGATGAGCCAAATGATCAGCAACAACACTCCCCTTAATGGCCTTCTGAGTAGTATACTGTATATCATATTCCGTCAAGATCATTTGCCATCTTGCAATTCTTCCGGAGAGAGCAGGTTTCTCAAATATGTACTTGATTGGATCCATCTTCGAAATCAACAAGGTAGTATGGGTCAACATATACTGTCTTAGTCGGCGAACGGCCCATGCCAAAGCGCAGCAAGTTTTCTCGAGCAGTGAGTATCTTGTTTCACAGTCGGTAAACTTTTTGCTAAGGTAGTATATTGCCTGCTCTTTTCGACCAGACTCGTCATGTTGCCCCAATACACACCCCATTGAGTTGTCTAATACTGTTAAATACATAATCAAGGGTCTTCCATCAACTGGTGGCATTAAAATTGGAGGTTCTAGCAAATATCTCTTGATTTCATCAAAGGCAGTCTGGCACTCATCATTCCATTCCATCACCTGATCTTTCTTCAACAACTTGAAGATTGGCTCACAGATGGTAGTTAATTGGGAAATAAATCTTGCAATGTAGTTCAATCGTCCCAAGAAACCTCTAACCTCCTTCTCAGTACGGGGAGCTGGCATCTCTCGTATAGCTTTCACTTTTGCAGGATCCACTTCAATACCTTTTCCACTGACAATGAAACCCAGGAGCTTTCCAGATCTAACTCCAAAAGTACACTTGTTTGGATTTAATCTCAACCTGTATTTCTTCAACCTCTCAAACAACTTGTGCAGATGATCAAGATGTTGTTCTTCATTCTGAGACCTGGCTATCATATCATCCACATATACCTCTATCTCATGATGAATCATATCATGAAACAAAGCCACCATAGCACGCTGATATGTTGCCCCTGCATTCTTCAAACCAAATGGCATTACCTTATAGCAAAAGGTGCCCCACTGTGTCACAAATGTAGTCTTCTCCATATCTTCAGGTGCCATCTTGATTTGATTGTAACCAGAGAAACCATCCATAAAAGAGAATACCTTATGCTGAGCAGTGTTGTCTACCAGAATATCAATATGAGGAAGTGGAAAGTCATCTTTAGGGCTAGCCTTGTTCAGATCTCTGTAGTCTACACACATACGTACCTTACCATCTTTCTTAGGAACTGGTACCACATTTGCAACCCACTGAGGATAAGAAGTTACGGCCAAGAATCCTGCATTGAACTGTTTCATTACCTCTGCTTTGATCTTTTCTGACATTTCAGGACGCATACGACGGACCTTCTGCTTCTTTGGACGACAATCTTCTTTCACTGGCAAACGGTGAACCACAATGTCTGTATCCAACCCTGGCATATCTTCATAAGACCAAGCAAAGATCTCCACATAGTCACGTAGCATCTGAATCAACCTGCTCTTGACACTGTCCTCTAAATCAGCCCCTATCTTGACCTCTTTTCTGTTTTCTTCAGTTCCCAGATTCACAACTTCGACTGGCTCTTCATGTGGCTGTATAGCTTTCTCTTCTTGTTGTAACAACCTAGCAAGCTCTACAGGTATTTCACAATCGTCCTCGTTTCCGTCTTCAGTTTGATAGATCGGATTCTCGAAATTGTAATTGGCAATAGTAGAACTGTTATCAACTGGATCCAGAGTGGATGAGGATCTGCATTTTAGTGACGTGGGTGTGTGTAAGAACACATAGCTGATAAAGCAAAAATAAAAGAAAAAGAAAGACAAGGAACACAATATCTACGAAATCGAAACGTCCACTGATTTTATTGAATGAAGTATGCAAATGAAATGACAACCCGTAACAAGCACACCATTGTGCCCCGGGTAAGACACATGGCTTGAAAGTTTTAATTGTTCCAGAAATTATAAATTTAAAAACATAACACAGTAATAGTATTTACTCCTGACTAAAGGAGATAGGGATAACATCTTCAGCTGTCCAATTATTGAGTCCAGCACCCACAGTAGGAAAAATCCATGCCTCCAAGTTGTAGTCTTCATCTTGATCTCCCACAGCATTGATAACCCCTTGATTGGTGATACGAACAGCACGGGCACGACGGACAGCCTTCTGGGACTCTGCAGTGAAACCCAAACCAAACTTGTCAGACTTGTATGGAATATCAGGAAGCTGACCCCAAATAGTACAACCACCTTCTTCCACCACAGCTTTTGCATCATTGAGGGAGGCCATTGCCATTGTTGGAGGGTTTCCGATGGCCACAGGAACCTTCTTCACAGCAGGAAGAGTCACACAATCCTTATCAGCCCAGGGAACCACTTCAAATGACTGACATGGAGTTTCAATGTATTCACCTTCTACTTCCAGATACTTGAAAGTGTTTACATGGCTGACAAGGTATTCTTCCTCTCCAAAGACAGTAACAACTTTTCCATTCACCGGATATCTCAACTTTTGATGTAATGTGGAGGTCACAGCACCTGCCCCATGGATCCAGGGACGACCAAGCAGACATGAGTACGAAGGACGAATATCCATCACATAGAATGTAGCAGTGAACACCTGAGAGCCAACCTTGATTGGAAGATCAATTTCCCCATGCACTACTCTTCTAGAACCATCAAAAGCCTTTACCACAATATTACTGGGCTTCAATACCGTATCTTCAGGACTCAGCTTGTTCAGGACTTCCTTAGGCAACACATTCAGAGAGGAACCATTGTCTATCAGCACATGAGACAGGGTAGTGCCCCTGCATTCAATTGAAATATGCAAGGCCCTGTTATGATCCCTCTTGGCAGGGGTCAAGTCAGCATCAGAAAATCCTAACCCGTTGTCATAGGTCAGGTGAGCAACACAATTCTCAAACTGGTCCACAGAAATTGCACTGGGTACATGAGCCATCTTTAGAAACTTGATCAATGACTTGGCATGAGCCTCAGAACATAATAACAGGGAGAGCATAGAAATCTTTGAGGGAGTATGCCCCAGCTGATCAACAATATCATAATCACTCTTGCGAATGATTTTCAATACTTCTTCCATCTGCTTAGAGAGGTCATCAGCAGCTGGCACATCAGTAGATATAGGCTCAATAACAGGACCCTTGCCCCGAGCATCAGTGGTGGAAGTAACAGCAGGAGTAACTGCACTCTTAGAAGCAACTGGAGGAGAGAAGACTCTTCCACTACGAGTGATCTTGCTAGATCCAGCAATATTATCAATGTCAACAGGCCTATCAGGTAAAGGCTCCTGCTTGACACCATGGATGTAAACATCAGACCCATAGTGCCAAGGCACAGTTTTGTCAGATGTATAAGGAATAGGACCAGGAGTGGTAATGATCAGAGGAGCTACTCTGGCTTCAGCAACAACTTTCACAGGACCTTCAGCAGTAATCTTGATTGGGCCCTGATGAGTGATTTTAATGGGACCCTTTGAAGTGATTCTTAGTGGTACTTTGTCAACCATGTCAACTTCTTCAATCTTCTTACCCCGAGTCAGATGATCCACCATACTTTCTACAGATGCTGGTCTTCTTTCAAACACTATAGTATATTTATCCATGAGACGTTGAATCCCATCTCTCAAAACGAAGCAACTATCCGGCTTATAGGTACAATATAGACAATCTTCATGACAACCTGGAAAGATCCCAGCTTGTACTAACCTCTTTTTGATAACAGACAATGGTGTGCTCAACTCCATAACTGAATAGACATGCAGATCTTCATCAACATCTTCATCAATGGCGTTGACAGTCTTCTCGTGATTTGGCATTGGAGCTGTAATCACATTTGGAGTACCTGGTGGATCAAACTCAATTTCTCCAGCATCAATCATATCCTGAATTTTGTTCTTCAAGACCCAGCAGTTATTAGTATCATGTCCTGGACAGTTTGAATGATATGCACATCGTGCATTGGGATTGTACTTGGGAGAGGTAATATTGGGATTCTGAGGAGCCTCCCTCAGGGTAATAAGTTCAGCCTTCAACAAGTGTTGCAATGCCTGAGCCATTGACATGTTGATCTTCGTGAACTGTCTTCTAGCCCTCTGTTGGTTGCCTTGAGGCTGCTCTGTTGTTGCAGGAGTTGGATTTGAAATATGAACTGCACTAACAGACTGATGCCTTCTGTTACGATCAGGCTGACCATACACAGCATTAGATTCTTTCTTCCCAGTGGGAGGCTTCTTTGCAGCACCTGATGAAGAAGTGCCCACTTGGATCTTACCACTCTTGATACCATTCTCTACTCGCTCTCCTGTCATGATCAACTCAGTGAAGCCAGATGATGAGCTTCCAATGAGATGACTGTAAAACGGACCATTCAGCGTACACATGAACATATCAACCAACTCCCTATCAGTCAAAGGGGGTTGAACTCTTCCAGCTAAGTCTCTCCATTTCTGAGCATACTCCTTAAAGCTTTCTTTGGCACCCATAGACATGCTTTGAAGCTGCATGCGAGTGGGGGCTAAGTCAGCATTGTATTGATACTGCTTGTAGAAAGCTTCAGCAAGGTCATTCCAATCTCTGATGTTGACACTCTCCAACTGATAATACCACTCTAGCTGAGCTCCAGATAAACTCTCTTGAAAGAAATGGATCCACAACTTTTTATCAGCAGTGTGGGGTTGAATTCTTCTGACATAAGACCTCAGATGCAATTTGGGACAAGAGACCCCATCATAGACAACAAATGTAGGAACTTTGAACCCAATGGGTATGACCACCCCAGATATCAAGCTCAAATCCTCAAAATCCAGCCCAGATGATTTCTGTAATTCCATAGCATCCATTCTATCCACCAGCATCTTGAATTTGTCTTCGTTAGGCTCATGGTAGTAGTTAGCCTCAGAATCAGAGTCCCCCATAGTGTTGTGGATACTGCCTCTCTCCTGCTCAGATTCTTCAGATTCATAGTCTTCAACCTGTTCCTTGGTCTTGATAGGACCTTTGAACCTTCTTCCCATGTTGAGCAACCCAGCAGACCTTCTAGCCTTCTTAGTCTTCTTGGCCAGCAGTGTCTTCAATTCATCCTGCCCCTTGGATAGGTTCAGGATCAGCTCTTGGAACTGTGCATTCTGTGCCTGGAGATCCTTAACTGATTGTTCAAGAGCCATTGCTGAAATAAACAGCGAGGAGATGAGAAACCTGTGCACAATTATAAACCTGTGATGCAATGATATGGGAATGCATATGCAATGTTTTCAAGGACCGCAGGATTTAAATTTGCTTAAACAAACAAGAAAGTAACTTTTTATTAGTAATAACTTGTTTTTCCTTTTAGGCTTACAAAAAATGAAAACGAAATAAGTACAAAAGATGGGGTTTTAAGTCTCCCATGGACGTTTCCTCTTTGTGTTGAGGTATGAGTTGAGGTTTCGTTCCTCATGAAGTAGCTTTGTTAGCTCTAGGATCCTTGCTTGGCTTGCTTTGTAATGAGCCTCGAAAGTATCCCTTTGCTCTTTCAGTTGGATCCATGATCTCTGCAAGTCTTCCATATCAGTAGGCATGTCTGGGTGAAGGATGGTATAAGCTGTGTCTCCTTCAGCAACAGGTTCCATGGTAACTGGTAGGACGGCAGGATATGGCATCATGAGTGTCTGAGCACGAGATCGTACCCATCTGAGATAAGCCTCCATAGGAATAGTGTACTTAGGCTCCAGTGTCTTGCTGTCAATCCTGTTTACCTTTCCCCAAGCTCGTATGAATCTCTGACGGTAACCCTGAAGATCGTTGTCGTAGTCAAACACAATGCCCTGAATCAACATGTCGTGTGGACCATCGCTCCGGGCGTAACCAAACTGTCGTAAAGCTAGAGATGGGTTGTAGGTGATGCCTCCTCTTATGCCTAGAAGTGGCACATTAGGAAACTCCCCACAACGGTCAATGATGGTGACATTCTCCATAGATCTGGAGCACCAATGGATGTCTGAGTGAGAAAGTGACATGATCCTCTTGGACCATCTGAACCCTTGCTCATTCTTCATTACTGAGCGAGGAAGGTGAGAAATAAACCACCTAGAAAGTAAAGGTATGCAACACATCAAAGTTCCTCTTGCCCTTGTAGTACGGGTGTGAAGAGAATGTAGGATGTCTCCAAGTAAGGTGGGCACTGGATTGTGACTCAGGAATATGTTGATGGCATGAACGTCTATGAACTGATCAGGATTGGGGAACAACACTAAGCCATAAATCAATAAGGCTAAGATCTCCTCAAAAGCATCGTAGCTCATAGCCTTCAAGAACATTTGAGCTTTATCCACTAATACCTTGGCAAGAATACCTTTAACTCCACTTCTCGTCTCTAGAACAATGTCAAACTTCTTCAGATGTAGAGCTGCAGCAATAACTTCTGGTTTAAGCTCCTTCTCTAAGCCTGTGAATGGCTTCTGATCAAGAACAGGTATACCCAGAAGTTTAGAGAACTCCTCCATGGTTGGAACCAGCTGATAATCAGGAAATGTAAAGCAATGGTGCTTAGGGTCAAAGAACTGAAACAGCACACTCATCATGTCTTCACTGAACCCTGAAGTAACTAGATCCAATAAGTGACCATGTCTCTTGTTGAACTGGGAATGATCAGGCACTAGGGAAACCAACTCCTTGAGCTTAGCAGGTATCCCTACAAAGTTGATCCTGATGGTGTTTCTACGAGCAGAAGCCATGACCTGCAACAAAGAACAAAGATAAATCCTTTGGTCCTTGAAATGGTTAGGGAAAATGATATGCTTATGATGCATGATGATGTCATGATGTCATGCTCAATCACAAACATGTGGCACACACAAACAAGTCACACCATAGCCCTAGGTTTAAAGGCTTGCATGAGGTTCAAAGGCAAGTACCCTCCCCTGAAGTTAGATGGTTCATCCTGTCCTACAAAAGTAACCAGGTTCTAAGGGATCTCAATATCATTGATCCTTCACAAGGGTGGTTGTTCAGAAGGCAACTTACTTGCCAACCAAAACCCTCCAAGTTTAAGATCTCAATGAGCGTAGTATCGAGTGTCAACCAACTTCAGTCTGCACCAAAGCCGGTTACCTCACTACTTTCTAAAGGCCAAGATGAGTTAACTAGGGTTCTAAAAGTCAGTTAGTGCATTGACAACATATGGCAGCCTCAATATTATCCTCAACTTGACTTAAGGAATATAAGCACCAACCAAGAAGTCGCCCTAACTATGGCCACCAGATCAACCGTATCGATATACGTCGTACAGTTTCCTTGGTCTATTGCCATTTACCTAAGGTACACTAGATCCGGGTTAGGACCTTTCACACATAAGAGCACCCCAACAATATAATAATAAAGCAAACAAGGCAAACAATTTAAAGTGATCTTAATTCCTAAGGGTACCCCTCTTAAATAGATCCCCAGCAGAGTCGCCAGTTCTGTAACCCGGTGAACTGACTTTAAACAATGTTGCGGATAGCAAGAGTCGCCACCGACTTTTATTTTATCCATAAGGAAAGGTTATAAAAGAACAGGAAAGACCTTAGAGAATATTTTGGGTCCGGGGGGTAGGTTATGAAAAGGGAAGGTATTAGCATCCTTTTCATCCATGGTTATCTATGGGCTCTTAGGTACTTAAGCTCACTTTTGAATTGTTTTGAAATTGTAGTGTGTGAATAGAAAATTTTCAGAATAGTTAATAAATAATCCATGTAAGGATGTGTTAAGAACTTGTTTGAAAACTTGTTGAAAATTTGTTTAAGTGCGAAACAATTTTGAAGTGAGCAAGCACCTAGGAGTAACCTACCCTAATGTTTAAAGGTCTTTCTTATTCTTCATTCTTTCCTTTAGTAAGACTATCCCTACTATAATGGAGTAGGTAGTCCTTACTTTGGATGTTAAGGGGTATGTGAGGGACAATTTGACTTTGAAGGCCATTGTGGGATGTAATAAGCACATATAAGGGACCATCATCATTTTTCGAAAGGGACTTGATTCGTAAAGGCAACCATAAGGGACTTTGATGATTTTTTTATTTGAGGGACTTGCTTTATACACCCCACTTAACCATTATTCGTAGGCAACTTGAGGGATATCCTTAGGAAGTGAGGCGGCGATTAAAATCGACTTACGTGTGTGACGTGTTTATTTTAATTATCTTTATTTAAAAGTGATCTAAATTTATTTTAATATTACATACATGTTGTTACACTCCCTAATTACTAACCATAATAATAATTAAATAATTAAACAACTTTACATCCAAGAAACAATTACAAAATAATAAGCAAAATAATTAAATAGCAAAGATAAATAAAATATAAATAAGCAATAATAAATAATAAAGGGGGTTAATTCTAAGTTTACTCGGCAAGACATCGCATCTTGTGCCTACGTATCCTTACGGGAGTGGAATCAGAGTAATCGTAGTTCCCCTCAATAGGGAGGTTAGAAACTTCTTGACTGTGGTCAAGGTCTCAAGGGGAATAAATGCATCTTAAGGACACGCTTACGTGGAGTGTAGAAACTCCAAATCTCTACGTTGAAATGTTAAGTTGTAATTAGGGTTAAATTAGGGATTCCACAGCGGGAAACCCTAAAATGAGCGCGGCGGCTCTTTGACCTAATGCTAAGGGTAAAATTGTAATTTTGCTTGCGGCGAGGCATTTGTGAAAATTAGGGTTTGTAGTTTGTAGTTTTGAGGATTTGAAATTGAATGTGTGAAGTTTTACGGACTATTGGCGCGGCGGCCAAACAGTTAGACCTAACCTTCGGATGTGTGCAATGTGACAGAAATAATAGTAAACGCGTGAGATAATTGAATCATGCAAACAGAGAGATAATGTCATAATTTAAACCATGCAAGCAGAAATTTAAAGGCAGAATTTAAAGAGCGATTGTTAAGTTCGCGAGGTTACATGAGAGGAGCAGATACAATATGATAATGAAATTTGAATTGAACAATAATAAAATAAAATAAATAACGGTTCTAGTTATTATTTTAAAAAAAAGATTTTAGTTATTATTTTAAATTTATCTAAAAAAAAGTTTTTTCTTAAAAATAATAGGTTTTCATATTAATTTGGAAAAGATGTTAATGTTATTTATTTTAAAAACAGATTTTTATATTATAACAAATTTTAATAAATTAATGATAACAATAATAATAATAATGGTAATAATAATGATAATAATGATAATAATAATAAATAATGATAATAATAATAATAATAATAATAATAATAATAATAATAATAATAATAATAATAATAATAATAATAATAATAATAATAAAGCAATAATGAATTTTAAATGTGCCAAATAACCCAACAATGTTGCTAACGCAGAAATGCGCTCATCGCAACCAGATCTAAATCGGACGAAACAAAATTTATCGCAAAGAAAAAGAAATTAAGCAAAAAATAGTATTATTGCTCACACAAAAATGCGATCATCGCAACCAGATCGAACTAACACAAATGTCACGCGTCATGCACACAAATGTGCAAACATCGTATCGACATAATTCGATCAAAAATCTTATATATATAAACTCTAACAATTTAAAAATTATATATATATATAAACGTAACAGTAATAGATAAAGAAAAAGAAATAACGGTAATAGATGAAGAAAAAGAAATAACGGTAAAAGATGAAGAAAAAGAAACAACAGTAATAGATGAAGGAAAAGAAATAACGGTAAACGATGAAGAAAAAGAAACAATAGTAATGGATGAAGAAGAAAACTAAATAACGGCAAACGGCACTCACTCCTCTTAGGTTTTTTTCCTCCTCTCCCCTTTTCCAACAAGGCAACACATGTATATATAGGGAACAAATTAGGGTTAACACCAAATTGTCAATAATGTCCCTAAAGCCCATTTTAAAGCCCAAACTAAATAATTAGTTAAGAAAAAATAAAATTTAAATAATTTAAAATAATTAAAATAAACTTAAAATAAAAACTAATAATCCTATTGATTCCTAAAATAAAAAATATTATAAAAAGAACAAAATTTTTTTCAATATTTTTTATTTTATGATTTTTTGGATATTTTTATGAATAATTTAGAAAAAAGTGAAAAAAATAATATTTTAAAAAATGATTTAATTAAAATACGAAAATAATAATTAAATAATAATAAAAAACTATTTTTGTTATTTTTTTAATGAAAGATAGAAAAATTTAGAGTAAAAATAATAAAAAACAAAAAAAATGACAAAGGTGAGATTCGAACTCTCAACCTCTCACACTCATAACTCCTTACACATGTCCTCCTGCCAATTGTGCCATTTTTACTTTTTAGAAAAAAAATGCATGCCATATGATATTTACCTGCAAAAAGTCAAACGACTACACAAATTTGTTAGTAATTGATTAAATGCAATGAAATGCGACGACAAATCTTAGGGCAAAATTTGGGGTATTACAGTTATTATGATAATATTTCTCACCCAACCTCTCTTTGATGTTGGCAAAAAAAAATCATGAAGTTTGACTTTGGTTTGACCACAGTTGACCTCAGTTTGACCTTTTAACTGCATTGACTGCTTTTGACTTATCTGATCATCTGACTGAGCAAACTTTTGAGAAAAGTCTTGAAACTTGACATGGGGGTTCTTATACACATATAAGATGTTATGAAGCTCACTTGAAGTCTTGGAAGTCCATTTAGCCTGATTAAAGTCAAAACCCTAGTTTTGGATGCACTGCTTAGGAGGTGCATTGTCTGAGGGAATTGTCAACTCTTCTGACCAATTGTGAATTTTGTGAACCTTGTGAACCTTCTTGGAACACAAAGTCTTGTATTGTGAGGGCAAATTTTGGGGTGCAACAGCTGTTATTAAAATAAATGACTAGTTATTACTATCTGGTCTTGCCGCAGCTTTCGCTTGTTGGTTCGTACCTTAATTAATTTCCCACTTTCGTGGCAAAACTACTTTTAAATAAGTTCTCGCTTTCGCGACGAAGTTTATTCAGTAAATAAATTTAAACACTCAGACCATAAACTACTTTTGAAAAAGGAAAGTTTTCAACCGGTTATTATCAAATCCCATCCTACTAATTCGGTTACATACGGATAAAACTAACTTAGCTAGACATGATAATTAATGTGAACGAAAATAGACATAAACAACGGAATAATAAAGCGTGCATCATAACAGAAATAAAGTAGTAATTCAATTAATAAAAACCTGTAAATTGTACTGATCTCAAATCCTTGGGTAGTCACCCACAATGTCGGCAGGATTCTACTTTGGCGAGAAATAAAAGGTACAGGAAGAAAATACAATATTCTGAACTAAAGGAAAATCGAAAGGAAAATAAAAGTAACGATAAATAACTTTGATGGAACTTTGGCAGAACTTCGGGATGAAGAATCCACCCCTTTCTCTGTGAATCTCTTGTCTATTTATAGGAGATGTTTCTTATCTCAACTTCCTGAGATCATGCGTGAGATATGGAGAAAGTGGTAGTAACTTCCAGTAGTGGGCAGTGAGTGGAGAAAGTGTAGGAAGGATTTAAGTTGAGATTGATCGTGAATTCTGATTCTGCATTTTTTGTCTGCGTGACGGTCGTCATGAAATGTGACGGTCGTCACACGCATGACGATCGTCATGGACCTGTGACGGTCGTCACAGCAACAGAATTCGTATCTGCTGTTTTTCATCTATTTTTCATCTATTTTTCATCTGTTTCTTCTCCTTTTCTTTCTTTAGTCCAAATTCTCCCCAATTTGCAAAACAAAGTAAATTAATCATATAATAGAACATAAATCAAGATAAATTAATAAAAGTCACAAATAAATGCATGTAAATCAAGCCAAATAAACGATATGATTTCGCGTTATCATATTCCTGTTTTTCGGAACTCAGTGTTAACACACACCCTCTAAATATTATCCTAGGAAATATTCAAAGGTGTGTACTTGTCATGCCGACCACACATCCCTTTGTCTCCATCTTCTTTCCACCATTGGGATTCCTTCCTAGATGGGCGGTTGGAACTTGTGTCGACAACTAAGGATGGGTTGTCGAAGTGTGTGCTTAGGTTCTCCTTTAATGTTATTATAGTTGAGCCAAGATCAACATCTCTTAAGTCGCTCATACCTTCTTATTTCCCATCTAGGTGAAGAAAGGATGGTCGTTTAGGAGGCTATTTTTGAAGATCCAACATGGGAAAGCTTCTTTGGTTCCTTCTACTTCTACTGCAACATGAGTGAATCGGTCGATGCACGACCGTAAGCTCTTCTTCACTCCTTGCATGGTGCTGCTTAAGGAAGCTATAATAAGTGGTTGCCTCTTCCAGCCAGTAAAGTGAGCGGTGAACCAATTGGAAAAGTTAGTCCATTGTTCAATGCGACCATCGGGAGACAAATGAACCATAGTCTAGCTGGTCCGACCAATGTTAATTCTATTAGTTTGCATTTGGAAGATTCGTCAGCACTGTAGCAGTTGAGTCAGTCATTGACGAGTTAGACATGCTCGTCGGGGTCTCTTTTTCCATTGTATTATTCTAGCTTGGGAGACTTTTACATTGACTTGGGGATCTTGATTTCTAAGATTGGGTTATATAAGGGATGCTTAGGTTGCACCGTGGTCGACTGGTGTCCGTTGCAATCTAGGGACAGAGCATGAAAGCCACAGTCTCCGTCCGAGCTCTAGGAGGAAAATCGTATTTTCCGCCTTTTGAGTTCTAGACTTTGCTCCCCCTTGAAGCAAATGCTTTAGACTGATGGAACAATTTCTTCTGGATATGGTTTCTTGAACCATGTTTGCTCGAGGCTGAACATGGTGGAGGATTTCTTATAAATGAAGGAACCTTTCCTCCATCGCCTTGGAGTTTTACGTTGAATGATGCTGTAAATGTCGTTGAGTAATTAATTTGTGCATTGAGCGCCCATGTTCACTTCAAGAATGTTGAAATTATGCAATTTCTCATGTTACTCCACAAGAAGAGGATGTTAGACGAGGGCAATGATCTAGAAATATGGGGAAGGGGGTTGAATAGATCACCAAGTAAAATTTTCTTATTAAAAAATTCTACTTTGAAAAATATTTTCTATGGTAAGGTGAAAGCAAATATGGATCGACACTCGTTTATCTGAACCGTTATTGCTAGAATCGGAAATGTGTATAAACTGTAGTAAACATATTCTATATATGAGAAGGGAAACCAATAAGTTTGTATTAAATCACACAAAGATAAATGATTTCCAATGACATGGAAAAATTAAACTTGACTCTGGAAATTTATTGAACACTTACTATGCAGTCAATTTATCAAATGTTTAACGTGCAACATACCAAGCTTGATTTTCTTTGTGTTAAGGGTATGGAAAATCAATTGAAATTGTTTAGATTGCAATGGTTTTACAAAAACAGTTTAAGATACTCTAACACACAATCAGAATTTTCACCTAATCAAATTAC
Source organism: Lathyrus sativus (assembly GCA_963859935.3). Taxonomy (NCBI): domain Eukaryota; kingdom Viridiplantae; phylum Streptophyta; class Magnoliopsida; order Fabales; family Fabaceae; genus Lathyrus; species Lathyrus sativus. The sequence continues at coordinate 605,197,005 of OZ012739.1, forward strand.
TCACTAAGTGTTATAAATTGTAGAGAGAGAGAGAAAGAGAGAGAGAGAGAGAGAGAGAGAGAGAGAGAGAGAGAGAGAACCAAAATTTGCTTAGGCAATTCCCTAATTGTCCTCACTATGGGTACGTCTACCCTCAATTAAAAATAAAATTGAGATATGTAATTAACCTTTGAAAGAGTATTTTACAAGAGAAGTAGTAGAAATTCAAACCCCTAAACCCTATGTTTGATTTTGATCGTAACTTATTCTCTTCCCTTGATCTTAGCTAGATTAAGTCACACAAGACTTTCAACTGATCATCCGGTTACCGCTACTCCTTTAACCGAACCTCCATTCTTCAAAGCTTTCGCTCGACTTAATCCAAATTGCGAAATCTTGTCCCAAGTCTTTCAATTGATCCTCCAGTTACCATTACTCCTTTGACAAAACCTCCATTCTTCAAAGCTTTCACTCGGTTGAATCCAAGTTGCAAAGACTTGTGAAAAAACCCCCAAATCAACCTTTGATCTTGGAGGAAAAACTCTAAAGGTTTTATCAATGAAACCCCTAAAGAAAATCTTAACATAATTTGATTACACCAACCTAAACTGGACCTTATCAATATTATCTTGATGAGACTCAACAAACATGATTATGTGTAGTTGTTGAATGTATGCAAAGAAAGGTTGAAAATGATGAGAAATTTCTAAGTGTGTTATTGGTTTCAATGTTGATAAATGATGCATGAAGGCATATTTATATGTATGTGTGTGTAGAAAGAAAACAAGCAAAATTTTTTTTTAGCCAAAATGCAAGTTTTGAAAATTGGAATAGAATGTATTGACTTCAATTATGAATGGGTTATTACACATGCCAAAGGAGTCGATACATACGCAAAAGGAGTCGATACATTAAGGGTAGAGAGTTTATGTTTGAAAAAAAATATTTTGAAGGAGTTGTTCCAAACACGGGGGATTCGACTCATTTTCCTGATGTATCGACCCACACCACCAATGTATTGATACATTGAGAGAAAGGACAACTAGGTTGAAAACCCCTTCAGTTGGAGTCGACTTCAGCCATGAATGAGTCGTCTTATTCAGAAAATGTATTGACCCATAAGACCCGTGTATCGATACATTAAGGACAAAAAATTTCCTTTTAAAAATCTACTTAGTATGTATTAATGCATACAAAGAGTGTATCGACCCATTTGCTCTTTTTTCATGAAAAATCATATTTTTGCATGTAATGGCCTATTTAATTTATTTCTACATGTCATATTATGATGATGCGCATCTAGAGACAGGTGGTAAGGTTCGATATACACAAAGTACTAAACTACCCAGTTTTGACATCATTCAAAACATATCTTACGAGTATAGCGCACTCGCATACTCCCTTTTTTTTATGATTAAAAAACATACTAAGCACTTAGTGTCTTTGTCAAAGCTCCCCCTGAATATGTGTATCATACTTCTCCCCATTTGACAACATCAAAAATATACAAAGACGCAAAACGTGAGAAGTAACAAGAAAAATATACAACAACATATAACTCACTCAGAGGCGTTGCAAATATTAAATAAATAAACTATAACGTGCACTCACATAGAATTACGTCTAACTGAAAATGGTGCTTAATCAGAAATACATAACCATTTATAGACAAAAGAGATAATATCCATTACACATTTGTCATAAAAGGTTGCAACATAGTAACACAATAAACATAAAGACATGAAAATATAAATGCTTGCATAAGAAAGACTATGTCCACAAGGATGCGTAACTAATGACCACGACCACGACCACAACCTATACCTCTACCACAGAACCAAGATGAACCATCAAAACCATGCTCATCCTCTAACAAATCACACATCTCCCGGTAAAACTAAAGATAATGATGATGATTGTCATTTTGATAATGAATCATATCACAGAGGCCAACTTGAGTTGCAACATGGTTTGAAGCCATGTTTTAACAAATCTCATTAAATTGATTTGTAGAATACGAGGCAAAGCTGTTAAAATTGTCTTCCTGGGAAGTCAGATGATCATGAACCACTCTAAAACACTCCTCTTGAGCGGCCTCAAACTCATCACGCCTACAAGAACCCTCTTCATGGCGCTTCTGTTGCTCAACACACATGTTCTTGAGAATGGTAAAAATGGATGATTCTTCACCAGATGAGCCAATACTGGAAGGGTTATTATAAGTAGTTCCATCTTGAGTTCATGAGTGTTTTTGCCACTGGCCCCAACCTTGAGAGTCATCATGCTCACTTGCAAAGCCTTGCCATTCAGAAGGGTTTTCATAATCATGTTGAGAATCAACCATGTTGTCATACCCCAAATTTGTCCTACATATATATTACCTTCACTTATATATCTGTCCACTGCCATTATTCGAAAAATCCAAAAATATGTTGCTTCTGCTTATGGTTCAAGTTCAGGGTTGTGCAAGATTGAATTCAAAGTGGCTCAGGCAAGTTTTGAGTGAAGTTGAGTGATGTTGACCTAATTTTCTTGGTCAGGCAAGTTTGGATTCATGGAAAGTCATCCATGGAGGAATCATGTTCTCAGGTTGTATTAAAGCAAGCATCATGACTGAGGATTAAATTAGGGTTTTTGGACCAGTTCAAGTCAGTTGTGTGGACCAGGGTGTCAGGCAATGTCATGTTATGTGTGTTTCATGATTAAAGATCATCAAGGATCAGTTCATTTACAATTAGGGTTTTGGATAATACAATTCATATTTCGAGTCGTATTCTTCTGATTTTATTGTTTCAAGGCCTTAATGCATTTGAAGATCTAATTTGGTTCATGTTCATGCTTTTTCAAGATTAAATCAAGGATTATTGGAATGTAGTGGTGGCTTGAGTTTAGTCACGATGCGCATCTGTGGTTTTAGGTTGAGAATTCATGATTCACTTTTTGTTCATTATCCAAATTCAAATCATTATCCATTATTGTCCATTCATTTAAGTACATATCCAATATACATGTCCACAGATTCAATATCCAATTCACATTTCATTTTAAACTATTATTCACATGCCTATTTTAAACTATTATTCACATGCCTATTTTAAATATCTGTTGTCTAATTCAAAATCCATTTTTTTTTGCTATTATCCATAACCATAATTCAATGCCATCTTCAATTTAGTGTTTTATTTAATCCTCATCAAATTGGGTCTATTTCCATTCAAACATTATTTGTACAAGCCCATTTTCATTCTTTTTTCTCTTCATTTACAAAAAATTTCAAAAAAAAAATGCCCAATTCAAAAAAGAACTATTTTTTAGAGGCCATTCTTACAAGAATTATACAAATTCACAAATAAAGTCCAAAATCCATTACCATTTTCCCCCATGTATCTTTTTTTACACAAAAATCCCATTACATTTTAAACGGCAAGAATAAATTAAAGTCCATTAGATGAATTAAAAAAAAAAGATGAACAGGCCATCATGTGGACCCTTCTCGTGTCATATTCAACAAGCCTACATTAATAATAGCCACCCAAGCTTTACATTGTAAACCATATCCTCCATCATAAGCCTACAACAACGAACAACTCAGCACATCTGCAACCAAGCATCACCATAATAAAGATGTCCCACAAAGCACAAAACCAATATAGGACGCACATCAGTTAGCCTTCACAACAACCATTACGCACATGATTCCTGAACTGCTGCAGCAATTCAAAAACAAAACCTGTGCGAACAAAATTATCTCACCGTGTCATAATTTCAAAACCATAATTATTCCTATTATGCCCTTAAATCTCTTATATAAATGAGTCTCTATTCCTCACTCTAAGAAAAAAGCTCCATAGCCAAACGCACTCTGCAGAATATCCCCTAAAGCCCTCTTCAACCTAACATTCAACCATAAAACCTCCTCCTACATTCTTCGTAAGATCCACCCCAAATCCCCTCAACCTAAATTTCTTCATCAAATCCACTCAAACCGAATCAAGACCACAAACTAGAAAGGAAAGACGGAGGAGAAAGATTGAAGCGAAATCTAATAAACCATACAAACCTGATTCATAAAAACGAAGAAGAGATCCGACCTGGAATAAACGCGAAACGAGCGTGATCCAAACGAATATGGGTGAAGGGAGAAGACAAAACCAGAGTTGAAGGTGGAAATCCCATAAACTGAGGTTAAAGATCAGGTTCCGTTCTTGGCCATTTTCATTATTTTGTTACCCTGTTCTTCATAAGGTTGTAGCGCGATGAGGGAGAGAAAGTCTTTCTCTTCTGAGCGTGTTGTTTAAAAAGATTAAAAGCATGAATTTTTTATTTAATTTATTTATTTAAAATGAACTTTGATAATTGATGGGCTCCGCAAGCCCATTCTGACTTTCCACCCTGTTTGTTTTTTGTTTTTCCTTACCGTGTCCTATGGATGATGGGCTCCTGGAATATGATACACACACCCTCCATGTCTATCCTGCGACCTTCTCCCTTTCTTTTTTTTCTTTTTTTTAAAATTTCATTATATATATATATATATATATATATATATATATATATATATATATATATATATATATATATATATATATATATATATATATATATATATATATATATATATATATATATATATATATATATATATATATATATATATATATATATATATATATATATATATATTCATTCTTATTTCATTTCTAGTTTTTTATGTGTAATAAATATTTCAAATATTTTTCTTGATTCATTATTTGCCACTTTATTTTCACTTCGATTCTATTTTATTTTATTTTATTCCATTTCTTTTCAATATCGATCGTTGAAGTCTTTCTATTCACAAATATTGATTGATTGGGGTTGCTTAACCTTCATTATTTCAAATCTATAGTGAATGGTCTTTTAGATCATTTCCTATACTTTGGGATCGTGATAGGTTACCCTTGATTAATTAACACGAGTTTGTGATTAAGACAAGACTGTTACCTTTTCTTTTTGTATGACACGATTTTCTTTGGAGAATGATCCTCAATATCATTTCTCCATCTTGTTTTATCATGAATATCAACTTGCGCAACCTCCTATAGTGTGATCTTCGTCATAGATCATGCTACGACGGTTTAGCACTACATTCAACCCGATTCAAAGTGATAATGACTAACCACTAACTTTAATTTCTGTCAATATATTCTTGATTTAATTTCCGTCAATATATCTTGATCTTATATTATTGTTCATGTACAATTATGGATGTTATCTTGATTATATTATTGTCATATTATCCATATCATATTCATCTTATTTATATCTTATTCATACTTTTCGAAAACACAATAATAATTATCAAAACCCTAAAAGCCTAAATTGGTGGACTGTGGTTACTTTTCCAAGCAACAGAACTTGGACTATGTACAAAAACCCTAACTTGGAGCTTTTGTCCGACTCTTGCTCATGGCTTAGTTTAGGACACTTCGCGCACACACGGCTTCCACTTGGGCTACCTGACAATGAATCCTTTTATTTCATGCAATCCCGTGTAGCTTACATGTACCCCGCTCCCATTCCCGTGTACGCATTCGTATTGCTTTGATTGTAGTTTGTTTACTAGAAGCACCCCTAAGGACTAGCATATACTAAATCATTTTCAAACTAATTCTCAATTCGTCATCGAGCCATTTTCAAACACCCTCCGTAAGTCGATTGCTCATTAGCATTCGCCATCAAACTATCACACACACTTTCATACTTCATCGTGGTTTCGTTATTAGAAGCACCCCTAGGGACTAGTATCGATTCTCACCTCTTTTCACCCAAACCCTCAACTCGTTGTCGAGCCACTTTCAACTCAACCTCTTTTCAACTTCTTTGCATGCAAACATAATCAAACCCTTGATCCAACATCAAGCGGATTTTCTTAATCAAACTATAAAAAAATAACAACTATCTAACTCTTTTCAAGGTGAAAAAGAGAAGGATCGAGCCTTTGATCTCTCTTCAGTTGTTTTGATGCAAGTTCTCTTACTCGTGGGTGAGAAATTAATGCCTCTAAAACACTTCCAACTCGACTACATTCAACAATCTTCCAACCACTCAAACCACTCATTGTTCAAACACTTTTCAAACCCAACTTCTTTTCAAGATGAGAGAGAGAGAGAGTCACACCTTTGACTCACTCTCCTGATTACTTAGGCCCGAGGAGCCTTTCTTAAGCTTCGATTAATCGTCATTCAACCAATTTCAACACATTAACCCTCTCTTTTCGTGGTCGTCCCCGTGAACTATGGACGCTCTGATTCTTCATTCTCATTTGAATGTAAGATACGTAGGCACAAGGTTGCGATGATCTTGGCGAGCACAATTCCCTCCATCTTCCGTTTCCCCCTAACTTTTTCCCATAGTCGAACTACAAAAGCTCTGATTTTTCATTCTCGTATGAATGAGCATACGTAGGCACAAGGGCCCCAATCCTTGGCGAGCACCCTATCCTAAAACCACCCATTTACCTTAGCACCGTTTCCTTTTATCTTACTGTTCCGTATTTATCGTTAAGAAGAAAACAAATAAGCTTATCTAACGTTCATCACAATTTGAGTTAAGAGGTTCCCGTTGAGTACAATGGACGTGAGGGGTGCTAATACCTTCCCCTTGCGTCACTGACACCCGAACCCATAATGTGATTGCGGCGACCATGTTCTTATCTCTCTAAAGGTTTTCTAGATATTTTCCTTTCCTTCTTTATGGATAAATAAAGTTCGGTGGCGACTCTGTCGAACCGCATTCTGCGCCATTCGCGTGAGGGTCGTGTTCTCGATTATATATTTTTCAAGGTGTGACACATGTATGCATCCATATTATAAGTTGGTTCTTCCACCTGATGTTCATCAAATAAAGCAATACCAAATTCAGTCGGGTCATCATAATTGTATATGACCTTACTTGAGCCTTTCATCTTATAGTAGTAAACCTTGAGATTATCATCCTAGTGATATCCCATATGTCTCATGGTGCTTGAATTAGATTCTTGAGCAAGACCAGGAGATATATTCATAAGGTTTGGCACACCAATATTGAAATGCCTTAGAATTTTCGAAATTATTGAAACATAACATAAGGAGAATCCTCGGTCACATTCATTAATAGCAAACATTCTAGCAACAAAAAAATTTGGCTAGTTCAGAGGAACCTTATGTTGAAGAAGATACATAAGATGGACCTTATCAATGTCAATTCTAGAATGAACACCATTTCTTAGACACAACACATGAGCCACAATCCAATGAAGGATATGCGGATTTCTCTTCAAATACCCTATTGATGTTTTAGCCAATTGATCTTCCTTGCGGCTTTGAGACACGCAGTAACTCCTTAAATCAAAGTCGGGATGAATGAAATAACCAGTTAAAGTAGAGTAATGTGTGAAAATAGTCAGACCAAATACCTCTCTCCATGCATCTTCCATAACATGATAGGTGTGTTTGCCCATATTAAAATAAAAAGTACAACATTCCTTTGACTATAACTCAACATAAAAGACCTAAATCAAGTCTTCATTATAACCGGTCGAAACTTTCAAACAACTGTTAATCTCCTAATATTCCATCAAATCAACAATTTTTAAAACGTGTAATTCCTCGACAAGAACAGGATCATACACATGTTGCTTGACCATAATCCTATGTCTAAAGGATTTTTCAAATTCAACAACACAACAAGGAGGTAAAAAGGAAAGAGTACTGACCGGTGTTGAGTCATATGTTCCAATAACATTTTTCTTTTTGTTCACCTTAGGAGCCATGAGTTTTCAGTTTTGAGAGACTGCACACCAGGTGTTTGGTAAAAGGTGTGGATGAAAGTGAAAAGATTTTGAGTGAAATTAAATAACCCACTAACCCAAAATATGGAAATAAAATGCCAATAACACAAATTGGAATTAATAAGATTAAAATAATGGAGTTTGAAAGTGGAAGAGGTGGGTTTTTATAGGGAAATATGAAATGATGAGGAGTAAATGAATTTTCTAAGGAATGAGAGAAGAAAAACTAACTTGTGTTAAAAATAGGAGAGAAGTTTGAAAGAGAATTAGTAAAAGAGAGATTTATTGGGTATTGAACGAGGCTGACACATTGAAAGAGGAAGAAAAAGTGTCTTTTAAAATGAGTGGGTCGACCCATTAGGCCTTGGAGCCTGTTTGCAACACAAACAAAACATCAATGTATCAACTCATTTGAAAATGAAGTCACTTCATACTGAAAGGAGAGGCTGAAAAAATCATGAATGTATCGATTCATTCATGTTTGGAGTCGATACATTTAGAGTAGGGAGTGACACAAAATTTCCAATTTTGAGCTATGTATCGACTCATCCCTTCTTGGAGTCGATACATTAAGAGCAGACAAAAATAATGAATTTTTCTAGACCTATGATGAATTTAGTCAAAGCAATCATTATGGACTTAGTAGGATTTATGCAAAAAAAATGATATTTGTCATGAAGAGAATAAGTAATCAACATGCTAAATAACAAATGTCATTAAAACTACTTCAAATATAAGACATTAATGATATGAGATGCATATGATGAAGAAATAAAACAAGATGTCACTATAAACATATAAATTGAAAAACTCATGTATAATCAATTGGAAATATTTAAAAGTGAACACATATGAAATTCATTCATCAATTAGATCACATACTCATGGATCATAAGCATGCAATCAATTTAGTCATAGATAAGCACCATATTTCATAGAAACTTTAAGAGAAAATAGATAAATTAAGAATGGTATTGCCTCATAGGATGAGACAGAGAATGAACTTTACAAGAAAATAAACTTTTGAACAAAAGTTAAACAAAATGTAAAGAGTGCATGCAACAACATATTTTAGGCAATATTTGAGATATTGAGAATGCCAAATTCCCGACGAATATTGAAAAACGACTCAGTCGCAAGTGGTTTTGTGAAATTATTCGCAAGTTGATTTTTGCTATCAACATGCTCAAAAAGGACATCGCCTTTTTTAACATGGTCTCATAAGAAATGGTAATGTATCTCAATATGTTTAGTACGAGAATGTAATATCAAATTTTTTGGCTAGGTTGATCGTACTAGTATTATCTCACATTATAGGAATACATTGAAGTTTAATACTGAAGTCAAATAGTTATTGTTTGAGCCAAATAATTGGAGCACAACAACTACCGGTTGTGAAATATTCCGCCTTGACATTTGACAAAGCAACAAAAACTTACTTCTTGCTATGCCAACTAACTAAGGAGTTTGAAAATAAGTGGCAAGTTCCACCAGTACTTTTCCTATCCGATTTGCAACTGGAAAATTCGAAATCAGAGTAACCAACCAAAATACAATCACTCCCTTTGGAAAACCAAAGCCCACACTTAAATGTACCAAGAAGGTATCTAAGTATGCACTTTACCACTTTTAAATGTGATTCCTTGGGAGCGGATTGATACCGAGCACACGTGCACACACTAAACATTATATAGGCCTTGATGCAGTAAGGTATGGAAGAGATCTGATAATACCTCTATACATTTTGACGTCAACATCCTTAGCATTTTCATCTCTAACCAAGTTTCCGTTGGTGAGCATTGGAGTTTCAATTGACTTTTCATCTGCCATTATGAAGCGTTTAAGCAACTCGTGACAATATTTTGTTTGACATGTAAATATCCCTTTCTTGAGCTGCTTGATTTGAAGTCCGAGAAAGTAATTTAACTCCCTCATTATACTCATCTCAAATTTGCCCTGCATAAGCTTAGAAACTATTTGACTAGTTGCATGTTAGTATAACCAAATATTATATCATCAACATAAATTTGAACTAGAAAAAGATGTTTTCCTTGACGTTTAATGAAAAGTGTTGTGTCTACCTTCCCTCTAGAGTATCCTTGATCAAGTAAGAATTTACTAAGTGGTTCATACCAAGCCCTAACAGCTTATTTGAGACCCTACAAAGCTTATTTTAGTTTATAAACATGATTAGGATACTCATAATTTTCAAATCCGGGAGGTTGGGAAACATACACTTCCTCATTTATGTAACCATTAAGGAAAACACTTTTTATGTCCATTTGAAATAATTTGAAGTCTTTGGAGCATGAAAATGCTAGTAATAGGCGTATAGCCTCAAGACGGGCAACCGAAGTATAAGTTTCTTCATAACCCATGCCCTCCTCTTGGTTATATCTTTGTGCCACTAGTCAGGCTTCGTTTCGAGTTATCACTCCGTTTTCATCTAGTTTATTCCTTAAAACTCACTTAGTGCCAATGATTTAATGATATCGCGGAGGTGGGACAAGTTCCCACACATCATTTCTTTTAAACTGATTTAACTCACCTTACATTCCCATTAACCAATGTTCATCAATCAAGACATCTTTTACGTTTTTAGGTTTAACTTGTGAAACAAATGCAAAGTGATAACAAAAATTATGTAGCTTAGAGTGTGCAATCACGCCTTTGGTGATACCTCCAAGAATGTTGTTGAATGGATGGTCTTTGGAAGACCTCCAAGCCAAAGGAAGACCGTCTACTTTAGTTGGATTCTCACCCTTCTCCTTTTCAGGATTGTCATCTTCCTCCTCTTCAGATTTCACCGCTTCAGGTTGATCAATTCCTTTTTTGGTGTCATTAAGTATGTCTTCTAAAGATACACTTGCATCATAAAAAGAAATACCTTTTCCAACATTTCTCAAATAAGATTCATCAAACGTGACATGAACAGACTCTTCAACAATAAGTAATCTCTTATTGTACACTTTATAAGCTTTGCTTGACTAAGAGTATCCAAGAAAGATACCTTCGTCAGCTTTTGCATCAAACTTCCCAATGTTATTATTTCCATTATTTAAGATAATATTTGCACCCGAAGACATGAAGATGTGATAAATTAGGCTTTCTACCTTTAAAAAGTTCATAAGGTGTTTATTTCTAATAGGACGAATAAGTATCCTATTTAAAACATAACATGCCGTGCTAATAGCATCAACACAAAAATATTTTGGTAGACTACTCTCATTGATCATAGTTATTTCCAACTCCTCTAAAATTAAGCTTTTGTGCTCCATAACACCAATTTGTTATAGAGTTCTTGGAGCGAAAAAATCATGTTTAATGCCATGTTTATCACATTAATCTTCAAAGAGGTGGTTTTAAAAATTCATCTCTATGATCGCTTCGAATAGCAAAAATGTTTGAACTTAATTTATTTTGGGATAACTTTGCAAAAGATGTGAAAGCTGAAAAAGTCCATCTTTACTACGCAAAAAGATAGTCCAACAAAATCTAGAGTAATCCTCTACTATAACAAAACCATAGTAATTTCCACCTAAGAACTTTGTCCTAGAAGTACCAAAAAGATCCACGTGAAGAAGCTCAAGAGGTCTAGAAGTTGAAACAATATTTGTAGATTTAAAAGAGACCCTTGTTTGCTGTCCCATTTGGCATGCATCGCATTTGTGGTCTTTTGAGACCCATTTTATTTAGTAGATCAAAGTTAACATGTGCTAAGAGTTTATGCCACAACCAAGAGTCTTCTCTCATGATTACTAAAAACTTGATACTTGTTAAAGATACATCATCCAAGTTTAGCATATAGATGTTGTTAACCCTAAAGCCATTAAATGAACAACCTTGCTTTTCATTATGATCAATTATGCAACAAATATTTTTAAAACTTATTTTATATACTTTTTTGCATAGTTGACTAATGATAAGAAGATTATATTTAAGACCTTCAACAAGTATTATGTTAGAGATAGTAGTAGAAAAGGGATTACCTACACTATCTTTACCAAGTATTGTACCCTTATTGTTGTCTTCGTAGGTCACAAATCCTTTCTTCTTTGGAGTGAAGTCAATGAATAGAGAAATGCCACCCGTTATATACCTTGGGCATCCGCTATCAAGAAACCACATTCTCGCCATGGAGCCAAGACATTCAACCTACAAGCTTAAACAAGAGTGCTAGGTACTTAATTTTCATTGGGTCCTTAAGAATGAATGGAAACATTGTTACATTTGGGCAACCATTGAAATACACCTTTAGGAAACAAATATCTCCTAAATTTACATTTATCAATGGTATGAAATTTCTTACAACAATAGTGACATGTTAAGCGGTGATGGGAGTGACTTTTTCTATTAGACTCTCTTACAACATAACTTTACTTCTTGTACGACACATTTAAAGATCTTTTGAATTTTGTAGGATTAATAGAGAAGGTGGCATTTGGCTCTAATGCCTTGTTTAATTTTGCTTTTAGACTATTAACCGTTTTTTTTCAAATGTAGCAAGTTTCACAATCAAACCCATAAGATTTCTCTTCCTCACCATTAAATTTTGAAGCATCTAACATGGATTACTTAAGAGCTTCCATTTGTTTTTTAGTTTCTAAAACTTTGACTTCTAAGTATGAAAATATTCTTTTATTTGAATCCAACCTTTTAAAAGCATATATTACTTCACCATATAGATTTTCAAACGCAATTTGTAATTTGAAATAATACATTTCATCAATAGGTTCATATTTAGAATGCCTTACATTTTTATCTTTATTGTGATGGGCCATAAGACAAAAAATTGTCTCTTCATCACTTTCACTTGAGCTACATTCACTTGAGGATTCACTATTACTTTTCCAAGCTATGCATGCTTTTCTAAGCTTGCTTGTTTTCTTGTATTGACCCTTACTTTTATCCTTCTTAAGTTGTGGACAACCCGGCTTGTAATGTCTTGCTTTACCACAGTTAAAACATGAACCTTTGGACTTTCCTTTCTTATTTTCATCTTGCTTTAAGGAGTTAATTTAACATTTAAAGTTGATGAGATCATTATCGAAGTGCTTTACTCCATTTCTCTTAATGTATTTATGATACCGTTTAACAGACACCCCATTTCTTCATCATCCTACTTTTCATCATCACTAGTTCCATTTTCATCATGTTCTTTTGTTGAGGACTTGGAACTAGAAGCCACAAGAGCAATTGACTTATTTTCCACCTCCTTTTTCTTGTTCTTTTCTTTCTTAACCTTCTTCTCATGCTTCTGTAAGCTAATGAGCTCTTGCTCATGTTCTTCAAGCTTATTAAATAAAGTAGTAGTGTTCAAAGTCAATAGGTTATTAACTTCCTTGATGGCAGTGACCTTTGGTTGCCATTCCCTATTAATACATCTCAAAATTTTATTAGTAGCAATATCATTAGAAACCGACTTACCAAGTGCATTCAAATGGTTTACAAGATGATTGAACCTCTTTTGCATATCGGAAATGGTTTTACCATGCACCATATGAAAGAGTTCAAACTCTTGGTTCAAAGTATTAATCCTAGCTTGTTTGACTTCATTTCTACCCTCATGGGCAACTTGTAATGCCTCCCACATAGCTTTAGTGGTTTCACAATGAGAAATACAATAATATTCATCAACTCATAAAAGTGGAAATTGGAATATTCCTTGCTTTCTAATCACTAGACCACTTTTTCTCATCTTCCGCATATCACTGTGCTTTTGGTTTAGGTACAACACCACCATCCACATTGGTCATAGTAATTTCAAAATGGACCATCTTGGATGATGCTCCATACTTTTCTATCAATAGAATTGATATGGATACACATACAATCATTTCAATAACCATAGTTCTTGCCATTGAAAACTGATGCTTTATGATACGCCCCTATAGGTTCAGAAGCCATAATCTAATAAGTGAATTTGAAACACAAGACAAACTGGTGCTCGTGATACCACTTGTTAGACGAGGGAAACAATCTAGAAGGGGGTTGAATAGATCGCCAAGTAAAGTTTTCTTATTAAAAATTTCTGCTTTGAAAAATATTTTCTATGGCAAGCAGAAGCAAATCCGAATCGGCACTCGTCTATCTGAATCGTTTTTGCTAGAATTAGATATGAGTATAAATCGTAGTAAACTTATACTAAATATGAGAAAGGAAATCAATAAGTTTGAATTAAATCACACAAAGCTAAACGATTTCCAATGACATGTAAAAGTTAAACTTGACTAAGGAAATTTATTGAACGCTTAATGTGCAGTCAATTTATCAAATACTTGGTATGCAACACACCAAGCTTTATTCTCTTTGTGTTGAAGGTATGAAAAATTAATTGCAATTGTTTAGATTGTAATGCTTTTACAATAATAGTTTAAGATACTCCAACATAATCAGAATTTTCAGCAAATCAAATTACTCACTAAGTTTTATCAAATTGTAGAGAGAGAGAGAGAGAGAGAGAGAGAGAGAGAGAGAGAGAGAGAGAGAGAGAGAGAGAGAGAGAGAGAGAGAACACCAAGATTTGTTTAGACAGTTCTCCAATTGTCCTTACTATGGATACATCTACCCTTAATTCAAAATAGAACAGAGATATGTAATTAACCTCTTTGCAAGAGTATTTTACAAGAGAAGTAGTAACAATTCAAACCCCCAAACTCTATGTTTGATTTTGATCATACCTTCTTCTTTTCCCTTGATATTAGCTAGATCAAGTCACACAAGACTTCCAATTGATCCTCCGATTACCACTACTCCTTTGACCGAGCCTCCATTCTTCAAAGCTTTCACTCGGCTGAATTCAAATTACGAAATTTGCCTCAAGTCTTTCAATTGATCCTGCAGTTATCTTTACTCTTTTGACAGAACCCCCATTCTTAAAAGCTTTCACTCGGCTAAATCAAAGTTGAAAAGACTTGTGCAAAAACTCCCAAATCAACCCTTGATTTTGGAGGAAAAAACCTAAAGGTATTATCAATGAAACCCCCAAAGAAAAGCCCAACCCAATTTGATTACACCAACCTAAATTGGACCTTATCAATCTTAACTTGATGACACTCAACAAAAATGATTACGTGCAGTTGTTAAATGTATGCAAAGAAAGGTTGAAGATGATAAGAAATTTCTAAGTGTGTTATTGGATTCAATGTTGATAAATGATGCATGAATCCCTATTTATATGCATGTTTGTGTGTAGAAAGAAAACAAGCAAAGCAAATCTTTATCCAAAAATGGAAGTTTTGAAAATTGGAACAGAATGTACTGACTTCAATTATGAATGGGTCAATACACACGCAAAAGGAGTCGATACATCTAGTGAAGAAAGTTTATGTTTGAAAAAAATCTTCAAAAGGAGTCGACTCCAAACATGGGGGAGCCGACTCATTTGCCTGATGTATTGAACCACACCACCAATGTTTGATACATTGAGGGTAGGGACAACTAGGTTGAAAACTCCTTCAGTTGGAGTCGACTTCAACCATGAATGACTCAACTCATTCACAAAATGTATCGACCCATAAGACATGTGTCTCGATACATTAAGGACAAAACTTTTCCTTTTAAAAATCTACTTAGTATGTATCGATGCATACAAAAAGTGTATCAACATATTTGCTCGTTTTTTTTCATGAAAATCCATATTTTTGCATGTAATGGCCTATATAACTATTTCTACATGTCCTATTATGAATCATGATGATGAACATCTAGACATAAACGATAAGGTTCAATATACAAAAGTACTAAGCTACTTAATTTTGACATCATTCAAAATATATCTTATGAGTATAATGCACTCAAAGAGGAGTTGGAATTCTAAGTTGTGATACTTGGACGATCCTTACTCTTGGAGGAGGAGACATTAGATTTGGATGCGGAGGAACCTCAATGCCGATATTCTTTTTGCCATAAGGAGAATGAGTCATATTTTGTTGACTGACAATTGTCAATGTTGCGCAGACAGCAACTAGAGCAGTTTCGCGTGCAGTGACGAAACAAGTAGTCTTGGATCCAACAATTTCCTAATATCGAAGAGATCAGAGATAAGAAAATCCAAAAATTTGAAAAACCAATGAATTGTAATCAGCATAGAGTTCGAATCGATCAAATACAACTGAATTTCGTGCTCGATTTGTTAGATTTCTATTTAGAGATACAACGAAAAGAGTATTTAGTTTAATTTTCTCATTACAATCTTTAACGAATCTCTATTATGATTACAAATGGGTTTAAATCTCTAACTCTAAAAATGAGATTCTTGGAACACATTTATACGTATAACAAATCGACAACATTGAACATTGCAATACATGTTTAATAACACCGATAAACTTGAACATTCTTTGTCTAATTCCCCTGCCCTCTCTCATGGTTGGGAGACGTGGTCCACACCATATAGGACACATGACAACCTGCTTTACTTTGAGATGGATCTCAAATTTATCAAAGACTCCAAATTCTTTTCCCATCCAAATCAGTGAACCGAAAATCTGTTCACTACGGCAGGGCAGGTGACTGATTCTTTATTTGGTATTGACTTTTCGTTCCTTTCGCACACCTTCTTTGACACGCAAAACCATTTATAATAATAACAACATTTCCACCTAATTTCTCATTCAGTATTCCTCACCCCGCCGACCACCCTTCTCCGGTGGTAACCTCATTCCTCTCCACCGCCGTCCCCAAAACCACACCGTCTAACAAATCTCTCAAACACCTCCGCCGCAACCGCAACGGATCACTCTTAGTCTCCATTTCTCTTCATCTTCGCTATCTTTTGATCTGTCGAAATCATGAACGCACTCTCACATTCTGCTGTTCTTCCTAACCTCAACCATCGCAGATTTTCACCGTAAGCAAACTCACACTTATCGGCTCACTTTTTCGTTTTTTCAGTTCATGTATTTCATTTGTTTATCGTTCAATTCCAAACACTTTTTCTAAACCCTATTTATTTTCTGCGTGTGCAAATTGCAAATTGTCTGAATTTCATACGCCAAATCACACGAATTGTTTCTGGTAGGTGTTACTGTTCGAGCATAGGAAAAAATGCTCTATTTTGCCTTTGATAATTTTGAGACTTTAGGGCTACGTCATTGAAATTAATTGTGTACAGTTTAGTGATATTATAGTCAGCCATATAGGTTATATTTATATATCTTTCAAAATTCAATCATATTTGGTCTTCAAATTATGAGTCAAATATATTGTTATTTTTTAAAATATCTATCTACCAGCAGTAATTCAACAAACATTTGTTTTCAATTGACCGTTCTAATATAGTATTTGCTAATTAAGATTTTTTGGGCTGTGGTTTTCAGGTCACGTTCTGATATTCAAATTCTTAACCGTGTCACTTGCCACTCGGATTTTAACAAGTCTACGTCACAAGCATCATTGTTTTTGTCTCCTGGTTCAGCGGATAGAAGAATTGGTAGCAGAAACATAGTTTGTCGGGTGTTTTCTTCTGTAGATGCAAGCACTTATAATGGGGTTGCTTTAGAATCTTCTCATACTGCAGAAGAAAAAGTTGGCGTGTTGCTTCTCAACCTAGGTGGACCGGAGACGCTGGACGATGTTCAACCTTTTCTGTTTAATCTGTTTGCTGATCCTGTATGTTGTTTTTACAATTTTAATATTACTTGTTAGTGTTAGCATTCATTCATATAATTTGTATGCTAGTTGAGGGGCCGTGTGCCCATGTAGGATGGGGGAATGGATGGTTTGGAGTTGTGCTGCTCTGTCGTATATCAGTTACTACCTTTTAATTAGTAGGATGTTTTGTATTGATATTTGATCACTCAACTTGCTGTTCTGATATTGTATCTGCAGGCTTAGTTTGTTGGTTGTAACCCTGTGCCTTGGTTCCTAATCGAGGCTTGTGTAGAGTTAGTTGTCTTTATGCTGTACTTAATGGTTTTAATGTTTTCTAGGATGCCCGAGAAATAATTTAAGTGAAGATGAGTGCTGCCATATTTTGGGAGGATGGTGCAGGACTAGCTGTGTGAGATGGTCGGGACAGGCATGTTGTTTTATAGGAAGGAATAAGGGTGGTTTGCTTGTTTATATGTGGCGATTTATTCAATTTCAAAGTGGTGTAGAACCCACTAGGATGCGTTGGAATCTTCATTGAAAATTGTTAAAAATTCTGGAAATCTAGAGATTTGTCTTGGCCAAGTCTTGTGGTAATCTGTCTGCACTAGAATATTGTATGATGTAATACATGGTTGTACTAGGACACTAACTATTTTTATGCTACAGTCATGTGTTTTTTCAAATTCTTGTTGAGTGCTACAATTCGAGTTCTAAGTTCTAACAGTAGAAGCTGGGGGTTGGGCATGTTTGTAGTATTTTGGAGAGATTGGGAAATCAATTTATTGTATTATATCAATTGGTGTGGATCTGTTTATATTTTGTGTAATGGCTTGAACTGTTGTATATTGATCCACTGGGCACATCTGGTCTATCTTTTCTATCTTCTCTTTGAAGCATTAATATTCTCTTTTGCCTTTCCAAAAAAAGAGCTTATATGCTAATATGTCTTTTGTATTGATATAGGATATCATTCGGCTCCCAAGGTTGTTTCGGTTTCTCCAGCGACCTTTGGCAAAATTGATATCTACGCTTCGAGCTCCTAAATCCAAGGAAGGGTATGCTTCTATTGGAGGTGGCTCTCCTTTACGCAAAATTACAGATGAGCAGGTGCAGTTCAAATTCCCTTTCTTTTTGGGTTGTAGTATATGCTGTTGGGCTATGTAGCACTGACACCTCAAATTGAAGGCGTGTCTAGTGTTTGACACCGATACCCATGAATATGCTCAATTACTTTTATTAAAATGTGTGACTATCGTGTTTGGCATCCGTTTCTGTGTCATTGTTTCATAGTTGTATTTCTTTGCAAGAGGAATACTTTGTGGCTTCATGCTGTTATTTTCAATTAAAAAAACTAATGTTGGGTTTAGAATAGAAATAACATCTCATTTATGGTTTCTGACAATCCTGCAGGCATTTGCACTTAAAAATGCTTTGGAAGCAAAGGGTCTCTTTTCAAATCTCTATGTTGGGATGCGCTACTGGTACCCATTCACTGAAGAAGCAGTTCATCAAGTAAGTCCTTATATGTTTCAGATCAAATGTGACTATATTACAATATTTTAAAACCGGATCAGATATGAAACCGGTGTGGCCTCCGGGTCATGGTTTAATTGTTCAATCGGTTGAACTGGGTAATTGATGTATAAGTAAATATAATGCTAAACTTCATAGGTAATTTATGAAAATCATAATTTGAATAGTCAAATGCAGAACATATACTATTATTATAAATTTGTGATGGTGTAGCTTCATAGCATGTTAACTTCATATGATTAAGTATATATTGCCGCTGTTGATGTTATATTTTATGAAGGGGGGAAATTGGTACTAGTAGCATTTTCCTTGAGAATAATGCTAGTAGCACACTCTTTAAAACCAAACTTTCTACCACACTAATCTTTTATTTGTTAAAATTAATATGGTTCCCTCCAAAGTTACACGGGACCCGTTTGATTTGGTGGGACCCAGGTGAGTTTTAACCAATAAAAGAGTGTGTTGGAAATTGTGTTGCCAGTACTCCTATTTCCGTAATTATTAGTATATCTTTATAAACTGCATACAGTGAGGAATTATAAGAAGATTGCGTATGTAGTATTGCCTATTCAACATAAATGAACTTGCTATTCTTCTCTGCCAACAACCCTGGTATGAAGGACTAGCATTAGCACATTCTGAAGGCATGCTTCTTGCATTTCCAATAATAGTGAAACAACATCAAAATCATTCAATTCAATTGAGTTAGAGAGAGTGTGCCAAAGAGTGAATGACCTCAATGGAGTTGGAACCGACATTGGTCAACAGTTTTCAACCATCCAACATCATTGTGAGTGCGAGGGACCAAGTGAACATCGAGTTTCCCAGTGTGAAGAATTAAGCAACCAAAAACACACTCAACATTCAAGTGTAAAGAATGGAAGAAAGGAGCAAATGATTATCTGTCTTGCTTCTCAATTCTGTTTGTTGTTTAGTTGCGAGACATGGGAATTAAGCTATGCTTAGAAATCCAACAGAAATATTGTTAAAAAATAGTGTCGAGCTCCTGTGTCGCATTTCTGCTCAAATCATTTCTTTGAGAAAAAGAATTAAAAAAAAATTGGAACCGTCTTTTTGGACCACATGATTTTCCTGAATCGGTCCAGGTTCAATGGCTATGCTTGGTTTTAAATGGTTCAAGCAGTTTTTCTGGTTCTTTCAGACTAGCAGTTTTAGCTTACTGGCCAAACCGGACTCAAGCCTGGTTCTCAGTTGGACCAGTCGGTCCGGTTATGATGACATTGCTAATTTATAATTTTCTCAATTCTCAACATATACATGGTACCCTTTATTTAAGTTATTTATATAGGTGACTAGTCACTATTTATTCTGAGCTACATTTATCACCTTAGACTTGGGTTTATAGTTAAAAGTTTGTCTTGTATGATAGATTAAGAGGGATCGAATAACAAGGCTCGTGGTGTTACCCCTTTATCCCCAATTTTCTATATCCACTACTGGGTCAAGCATCAGCGTTCTGGAGCAGATGTTCAGGTATTATTTAGTGGCACTTTGTGAATGCCCTTAGCCCCCCTTACATGATTTGAAGATGATTATTAACTGATATTATTTAATTTTCAGGCAAGATTCTTATTTGTCTAGGCTTCCTGTTTCCATTATAAACTCTTGGTATCAAAGAAAAGGTTATCTAAAGTCAATGGCTGACTTAATTGAGAAAGAACTAGAGAATTTTTCTGAGCCAAAGGAGGTGAATTTTATTCTTGTATTGAATATATTCAACATGGTTCTTGTGACCTTCTAAGTGATTTATTTTCTTTTCTATGAGCCTTTTATCAGGGTTTACAAATTTTTAAGGTAAATTTTACTCCAGCTGAACCATGGCATCTCAATTTTTTTCTTTCTATTTTTCAGGCTATGATATTTTTCAGTGCCCACGGTGTACCTGTCAGTTACGTTGAGAATGCTGGGGATCCATACCGAGATCAAATGGAGGAGTGCATCTTCTTGATCATGCAGGAATTGAAGGCTAGAGGAGTTAATAACGAGCACACTCTTGCTTATCAGGTTTGTTTTGAAATCTTTCAACTTGCTTTGCTACTATCTTCTGATTAGAACATGACTGGATATGTATAGTTCATCTAATGTCTGACTTGTAATCTTTCCTTGGGTTATTTTTTTCCCTGTATCTAACATTTTTGTTGTTTGAATTGCCAGAGTCGAGTAGGCCCTGTACAGTGGTTAAAACCGTACACAGATGAAGTTCTAGTTGAGCTTGGCAAGAAAGGTGTGAAGAGTCTCTTGGCTGTTCCAGTGAGGTACACTCTTATTGGCCTTTTACTATGATAGGATATTGATTTTAAATAAATACTGCCTTTTCTAGAGTAAAAGTAATCCCTTGTTCTACCTCAGCTTTGTGAGTGAGCACATAGAGACTCTTGAAGAAATTGACATGGAGTACAGGGAATTGGCTCTTGAATCTGGCATTCAGAATTGGGGACGTGTCCCTGCCCTTGGTCTTACCCCTTCCTTCATTACTGATCTGGCAGATGCAGTGATAGAAGCTCTTCCATCTGCAGCAGCAATATATGCCCCAGACAACAGCAGCTCTGAAGATATGGATGATCCGGTTAAATACTTCATCAAAATGTTTTTCGGTTCAATTTTGGCGTTCATGTTGTTTTTCTCACCCAAATTGATATCAGCGTTTAGGAATCATGTCATTTAGAAGAATAGCATCAAGCATAGTTGATAAAGCTATTGATAGCAAATTTGTATACTTCGTTTTTTTTTTTTTGGTTTGACTCAGCTACGCATATAATGTATACATCAGAGATATGAAAGAAGCAAAAGCATTGGTAATAATGAGAACTGGCACGTTATCTTGTGAACAACACGGACAGTTTACTTTTCTTGTATTTGTATAGTACTAATCTATACAACTAATAAACTGTATTTTTGGTTGTTCTTGCAAAGATTTGAACAAGAACATATATTTGTTTGAAATAAATGCCTTGCGTTATTGGAGGAAGTAATTTGTATCACTGTTTTTTTGTTGTGCAGGAAGGGTAGTTTATGTCTTCCTGCCACAATCTTACAAGTAATTTGTTTTTCATTTTTTATGCAAGTTTTATTTGAACAATAATTGTTGCATTCCACCATTGTATAATAATGTTGAAGTGTTCTAGGGCAGTGACATTTCTGTTAGATACAAGCCCTTAAATTAAGATAATAACTGAATTAGGATGTTAAGACTTTGTTTGGAAATTAGGAGGGAGGGAAAGAGAGAGCTTCAGAATATATATTTTTTTAAATATATTGATAAAATTTTAATATTTTTTGAAAGAATGGTTTTGTATAGAATAATAAAGAATGATTATTAACATAATTTAAAATTTTGGAATCCTATAATATAGATTATATTTGAAGAAGAATTTTTCGAAGTCTTCCAAATTTTTTCTCTAATACAATTTTTTAATTTCTTATATTATAGAAATTTTGATTTTTGAATAAAAATAAATCTTTTTAACACTATCAAATATCTCATTCTTTTCACTCAACTCTTCTCTTTTTTTAAAGTTTTACCCTCCTTTTCTCTCCAAACTCTTAAATAAAGTATAATAGTCTTGTTAGTTGACACGAGAAGAATGTTTAAGTATTAAGAGGCCATTTCTTATTACTAGTTTGTCATATATAATTACAATAACTGTTCGTATACAACAAATAGGAATTAATCAATTAAGAGAATTAGGAGTGAGAGTATTGCCTATAAAATAGAGTGTGTGATTGAGAGAGAAGATATCTTGGAACTTGGGTGGAAAGAGGTCATTTAGGCATAAGGTGCAGACCATCGAAATTCTACATTATTATTAGTTGACTTTTATCAGCTAATATTAGAGCAAGTAAGATTTTGTTAAATGTTGTTGATGTGAGGACATGTGAAGGTGAGGTTGGACTCATTAGAAATGAGTTTGAGTGTTTATTAGAGACAATAGAACACGATAGGGCTAAACATGCAAAATCAAGGCAAAGAACAGACGAGATGATGGAAATTTGGTGCATGGAGAGACATGACATTCCAAAAGGTTTGCAACAAAATGAAAATAATGTGGACCATGAAGACAACTTTGTCCAAGACGGTGGTTTTCGTCCTCGTGAAGAAAGATGACGCAAATTGGAGATCTTAAGTTTTAATGGGGAACATGCATTTGGTGGTACAAACAAAGTTGGGAGCTATTTTGAATTAAATAAATGAATGATGAAGAAAAGTTACAAACGATTATGGTAGCCTTGGAAGGGAAGGCTTAAATTTAGTATTAATGGTGGAAAGTATGCACACAAAATCCAACTTTGGGAAGATTTCAAATATGCAATTATACAAAAGTTTCAACCGTTAATGCTACAAAATTTGGTTGAGTTATTGATTATTTTGAAATATACAAGGTTGGTAGATGAATATATATAGTGGTTTGAATTATATGCAATCCCTCTTAGACCCGCCTATTTGAAGACTGTACTCACTAAAAATACAAAATGTGTAATAATTTATAGTGGATAAGGGTTATAAGAGGCTTTAGGGTGATTATTGTATTGAGAGTTTGTTTATTTGAGGTGAGAAACTATTGTATGTCTTTCGCCCCACCCTCAAGACCTCTTCCAATTATACCACCCCACAATCTCTCAAACACGATGGTACGTAGATATCACACCCTCATTTTCACATTTAGCCTTTCATACCCTACATTTGTCATATCATACATCGTTCTATTGTATATCGAACATATGGGTTCACAAGTTGAGGATTGGGTCGATTCGTTTGTTTCCCATTCCAAATAAGAAAATTTGCCAATCATGGGCTACATGGAAGAAAAGGTTCATCATCTAAGGTTTGATCTAAGATGGAAAGTCTACTCATGTAGATTCCTTCAAGAAGAAGTTACTTGAAAAGTATTAGGATATTCAAGATCAAAATTCCTAATGAACATGAAATGCAAGGCCTAATTCAAGATTACTTCATCCAATTTTGTTTTAAATTCTTGATTAAGTGGAGTTCAAATTTGCAAAGCATGAGTCAAGATCATAAGTTCATAATTCAAGATTTCTTTCATTTCAAATTCAATGGCCTAAGGGAGACCCATTATTCCAAATTCAAGATTCATGAATTCAAGACTAGATTCAAGAATATTACAAAGAGAAATTTCATGACATTTGCAAGAATGTCACATTTGTTACAAAATTTTCAACTCTAAGTAATGTTTAGAAATTAATTTATTTCTAATATTCATTCAAGTTTTTAGTCAAATTCATGCTATGGTACCCTTCATGCCCCATCAAGTTCACATGATCCTCATTGTGCCTACAAACATCCAAGGAAAATAATTAAGATACAACTCAACATTAGAACATGTCAAGATCAAGACTATGTTTGCTTAGCCATGGGTAATTTTAATGTGATCCAAAACAGCCCCATGCAAGAAGTGACAATTTGCATTATATCACAAAACCATTACATGTCACAAGACCAAGGAAATAAACTCATGGTGATGCATCTACATCTCAAATATTAGAATTTAAAAATTTTGTCCAAAGGTTAACATTGATCAAAAGGGGATGTCCAAGCACAAGCCAACAAATGGGTACAAGATACAAAATGCAGCAGAAAAAAAAAAGACAGCATAGGCAAGTAGTGTAGCAAAAATGCAGCATAGCAACATACATGGAAATGAAAAGAAAGAGAGTGACATGAGGAAAGTGGCAAGAGACATTTCCCCATGAAAAAATCTGATGTTTTGAAAGAAGGGAAAACCCTAATGTTCTGAGATAAAATAGGAGAGGGGCTGCAAACAAAGGGGCATTCACCACACATTGACATTGAGAGAAAAGAGGCATTGAGAAAAAAAAAGAGTAAGAGAGAAAAGCAGAAAAAAGAGTTTGAGAAGAAAACCTTGAGGGAACAAGAGAGGAACAAAAGAACCAGAAGAAGGAGGTGAACCACAAAGCATACCCAACAAAAGCCATTGGTGAAGGAAGATAATAGCTCTTGGGTATCCTTCCCTTCAAATCCTTATCTTGTTTACAGTTTTGCATATTTTCATGTGTTTATTTCTTGTGTTGTATAACTGTAATAAGGTCTTGATATGACCAAGAAATGTTGTAAAAGAACAAAGGAAAGAGAAATCACATAGTGTAATTGACATAATAAGATGAGTTGAAATATACTCATCTTTACTGTAATGTTCGCTGGCAAGTTCGCCTAGCGAACTTTGCCCTGTTTTCCCTCTGTTTCCATAAAAAAAGGCATATTCTGGGCAAAACAGCATGAAGTTTGCCTAGCGAACTTCTTATGTTTTCTTGTTGTCATGTTCGCTGGCACCTTCACCTAGCGAACTTTGCCCCATTTGCCTCTGTTTGCGTTCGCTGGGAAGTTTGCACAGCGAACTTCTTGTTGTTTTTTCTGGGCAGCTTCGCTGCAAGGTTCGCCTAGCGAACTTTTCCCCCTTTTGCTTTTGTTTGCGTTCGCTGGGAAGTTCGCCTAGCGAACTTCTTGCTGTTTCTGGGCAGCTTCGCTATAGCCTTCGCCTAGCGAACTTCCCTTAGTTTTTCTAGGTTTTTCCCAAAAAACTTTTTCAAGGAGTTCGCACGCGTTCCGAATGTTTTGAATACAAGGCGCTCGACTTGGTTATTCAAAACATTTATCTCTATCAGTCTTTAGTGTGATCCTAATCAAAAACAATATCTTCTCAAAAACCTAAAAATAACATCAACTCATTAAACTTCTTTTCGCCTTAGGGCATCAATCCGAAAACCCTTTTTCAAGGTATAAAATCAACCAACAAACAACCATTTCACAAGCCTTCGAACTACGGAGCTCTGATTCTTCACTTCTTTTAAGTGGGGATACGTAGGCACAAGAGCCACAATCCTTGACGAGCATTATAATAAAAAAAACGACCCCTCTTTTCTTTTTAGCAAGCAAACTTTTAATAAAAACACTCATTCAAGCGAAACAACCTAGAAGGTTCCCATCGAGTACGATGTATATGAGGGGTGCTAATACCTTCCCCTCGCATAACCGACTCCCGAACCCTAAGACTTGGTTGTGATGACCATGCTCTTTCCCTAAAGGTTTTATTGTTATTTCCCTTTCCCTCCTTGGGATAAATAAAATTCGGTGGCGACTCAGTGTCATTTTTTGCGTAGTGACAGTAGATGACGAAAGGTTTTAACCACTGAATCCTCTTCGTTCTTTGGAGCCTAGTCGAAGTTGTTATTCTTGCCTTTAGCTATTGGGGTTTCAGGCGAATCTTTCTCATAAGGGTTAGTTGAATCCCTCAGGCGGAAATTAGTTGAGCCTTTCATGAGAGAATTATTTTAGTACTTGAGGCAAGGCTTAGTTGAGTCTTTCATGCAATATTTAGTTGAGTCTCTCAGGCGAGACTTAGTTGAGTCCCTCGGGTAATATTTAGTTGAATCTTTTTTATAATACTTAGTTGAGTCCCTCAAGCGAGACTTTGTTGTGTCCCTCATACAATACTTAGTTAAGTCTTCTTGACGAGACTTAGTCGAGTCCCTCAAGAGAGACTTTGTCGAGTCTCTCAAACGAAACTTAGTTAAGTATTTATGAAGAGACTTGGTCGCTCATAGATGGATAGGTTTTTCCTATAAGAATCCATCAATTTGATTACCTCATAGGGCAGAAAGGATCTTCCCGTGGAAATCCAGCAGCTTAACTACTCTGTATGACGACAAGGATCTTCCAGTGAAAGTTCATCAATTTAATTACCTTGTAGGACGATAAAGATCTACCTGTGGAAGTCAAGCAATTTAATCACCCCGTAGGACGGAAAGGATCTTCCTATGAGAGTCCATCATTTTAATTACCATGTAAGATGGAAAGAATCTTCTTGTGTAATTCCAATAATTTAATTATCATGTAGGGCGATATAGGTATTCCTATGGAAGGCCAGAAGTTTAACTACCCCATAGGGCAACAAAGATCTTCATGTGGAAGTCCAACAATTTACTTTGATAGTTAAACCATAATAACTTGCAAACGTTAGAGTCTTTTACAAGAGTTTTTGTAAACATGTGATTCAATTTTCTGCCAATCAAATATACTAATATCTAAGATTGTTTGAGTTCCATGTTTTGGGAATGAGTAGTCCGTCCAATTCTTCGAGCTTGTAGGCTCCATTAGGAAAATTTAGATTTATACGATACGGACCCTCCCAGTTACATTGCAATTTTCCCTGTTGGGAGGGCATTATGACTTGTCGTAGCACTAAATCTCCTTTCCGCATCTCTCTCAGAACTACCTTTTATACCTTTTGATTTCTCTTTGTTTGGCAGCGAACTCTTGAATATGGGAAACATCTCTTTCTTCATCAATTAGGTCACCGACACATCTTAACCCCTATTTTTTTCTTCCTTGTTGAAATAGAAACGCCGCCATGATGGCATGCCAATTTCGATTGGAAGTATGATGTCCTCCTTATACATTATAGTAAAGGGGGGTTTCCCTGGTGGTGAAGCAATGTGTAGTGTGATATTGAACACATTAGTTCATGTAGCTGCTCAGTCCACAGCTGTTTAGCACCATCGATTATCCTCTTAATTTCCTTCAATATCAATTTTTAATTGATTCTACTTGTGTGTTTTTCTGTGGATGAACGTATGATACAAACCTTATTTCTACTCCCATATCCTTGCAGAAATTGATCATGATAGTACTGGCAAGGCAAACTAAGTTCCATTGTTTGAGACAGAAATTCGTGGTAAGCCGAACCTGCACATAATCTTCTGCCATAATCTTGGACACAACTTCCACTTATATCCATTTTGTAAAGTAGTCTACTCCTACAACTATGAACTTTAGTTAGCCAGAAGCTATAGGAAAGGGTCCCAGAATGTCGACACCCCGCTGGTAAAATGACCAAGGCTTTGTTACAGAGTGGAGAAGTTTGGCTGGCGCATAATGCATATTAACATGCATTTAGCATTTGTTAGATTCTTGACAAAAGCCATGTTGTCGCTCATTAATTAAAGCCAGCATAACCTACTTTTAGCAGCCTGTAGTTCAAGGCTCACCCACCAATATGGTTGTCATATTCCCATTGATGAACTTTAGCTAAGACTAGGGCAATCTCGTGTTCCCCCGGGAACTGTAACACGGAAGTGGCTCTTCCCATTCTTTGGTGCTTCTGCGGCATAAGAATGTACTTTACTTCTCACTAGCAGATTTGCTTATCCTCTAAATCGTCTTATAGTAACTCGCCTAATTGTAGATAATGAATTATTAGTGTCATCCATCCTCCACACAGAGTAATATTGATAACATTTCTTTCCCCATCTCTATGCTATGAACGACGAGCGCTTTTTGTATTACAAGGCAGTTGAAACCTACTTTCTTTGAACTAGCCATCTTGGACAACAGATCTACCCTAAAGTTTTTCTCCATGGGCACATGCATTATCTCAAACTTTTTTAAGCGCTAAAACAAGTCCAAGAAGGCATATGTTATTTCTAGCATTATCCCAACGTCGTTCCCTTTAATTTTAGAGGCTCTGTCCATCAAAAGAATCCAGGCGAGGGAAACCTCCTCTCCGATTACCATGCTGAACTCCGACAAAAAATATTCTAGGACTTATTACATGATGCTTCCTCTATGAATATATTGGATGTCTTATTCAGACAGTTTGACTACTCAAGATACCATTCTTATGGCCAGATTTGGCTTATTGAGGACTTGACGTATGTGATTGTATGTTTTTTTACTAATATTTGATATCCTTGAAAATAATGCTTGAGCTTTCGTGTGTTCACCACTACCGCCAACGTGAGACTTTTTATCTTCTGATAATGAGCCTCAGCCCCCTGAACATTTTTCTCACAAATTAGTCACGTCGATTTATCTTCTCGATTTCCTGGGCGAGTATTAAGTTTAACACCTAGTCAGTATGGGAGGGGAAGCTAAGAACGCCTTCAACTTTGAGAATGCATGCTCGCATTCGTCAATATTTGAATCTCTTCTTTTTCTTCAGCGCGGTTAAGAATTGGAGAACCTTGTCACCTACATAGGAAAGGAAATGAAATAGCACAGTTAAACACCAAGTTAGTTGTTGAACCTCATTAAAACTACAAGGACTCCTCATGTCTATGATGACTTGACATTTGCACGGGTTTGCCTCTATGCCCATTTTGGCGAGCCTGAAAACCACGAATTTTCCTACTTGTACACAAAAAATTAACATTTTCCTAGATTCTAGCACATGCTGTAATTCCTGATCAGTCTCAAGATATCTTTTAAGTATGACGCATATATTTCCCCTTTTGATCTCTTCAAGATCATGTTATCAATGTAAGCCTCCAAATTGAGTCCTTTTTGCTTTGAGAACACTGCGTCCATTAGTCTCTGATAGGTGGGGCCAATATTCTTAAGCCCAAAAGACATGGCATTATAGTAGTAGTTACCACGGTTAGATATGAACACAGTTTTGGGTGCATAAATAAGGTCCATCTTAATCTGGTTATATCATGAAGAGGCATCCACAAAACTCAACATTCTATAACCCAGACGAATCTATGTTGGAGGGAGGGTACAAATCTTTGGGACATGCTACATTGAGATCGATGAAATCAACACACATACATCACTTGTTCAATGCCTTCTTACAAAAACCATGTTAGCCAACCATGAATGGTATTTGACCTCTGCTATGAACCCAACGTTTTTCAACTTTTAAACTTCCTTGTCATTGGTTGTTCTTTTCTCTTTGCTAACATTGTACTTTATTTGACATAATGAATTAACCAAAGGGTTTATGGTGAGGTGATGACACACCACTCTGGTGTCTATGTCAGGCATATCCAATGGCACTTAGGGGAACATATCAATGTTCCTGATTAGTGTGATCATGTTTTCTTTGTCAGATTCAGATGATGAGGTGTCCAACTTAGTGACTAGGTAACGCCGAGGAGGCCTAATCTAGAGTTTTTCCAAATTTTCAGTTGAGGTAATACTTTAAATTTATTCCTCTAATCTTGAGTCACAACTTGTTGTATCAGCATCATACATTTTAGAACAAGGGATGACATCCAGAATGATGGGTTCCCTCATTACTTCTAAGTTTCTAAGGTAACATTCTTGGGTGATCACTTATCCCCTTTAACCATACCCACACGCCTATTAGGTAGTGTATATTTTAAGCTTAAGAAGATGCTGGACAAGACCTCCCCTTACATATTGAGAGCATGCCTTCCTAGAATGATGTTCTAGGAGGATGTGGCATCTACTACAAGATATTTCACCTCAATAGTTATAGCACTTGCCCCTAAGTCGAATGTTGTTTCGAGGACGATGTAGCCCTTGAAATGCACCTGTTCGCCCGACAGGACGACCAGAGAACTTCATAAAGATCCAATGTTGTTGAAATCTATCTGGAGCCCCTAGAAGGCGCTCTAGAACAAAATGTTTGCTCAACTACATTTTATGGGTGTGGTGTTTATTGTTAATACTGTGGGGTATACCTTTTTTCGGAGGAGTTAGATTTTCCCCTTGGTGAAACCCCTAGCAAGGGTGTTGGTTGTATTCTTGGAAATTTGCTCAAACATCCTCGTGCGAATATGGTAGAAGCAATTATGAGTAAATGGTATGTATGGCCTAGGTTAGTTTTATCGATCCTATGATGGACACCAATTATACTCACTAAAAGTACAAATGAGTAACAACTCATAGTGGATAAGGTTTGTTAGAGGCTTTAAGGTGGTTATTGTATTGAGAGCTTCCTCACGTGAGGTGAAAAGCTATTGTATATGAGTAATTATGTGTTGAAGTTAGGTTGTCCCTAAATATCCCGATAGTTATGTATTTATAGCTCTAGAAGCCTGAAACTGAGTCTTCCTAGAATGTAGCAACCACTCCAAAAATGGGTAGTTGATTCCATGAAATCTAGGAAGTGATGTTAAATCCCACGATCCCTTACATAATCTTCGTTGATCCAATACATGTGTCATGCATGACCGCGCATGACGAGGGGAGCTCGAACTAATAAAAGGGTAACTTGCGAATGACGAGGGACTAAATGTATGCCTTTCGCTCCACCCTCAAAACCTCTTCCAATTATACCACTACAAAAAAAAAATTGAATGAACTTAAAGAGGTTACAAGGGCTAAATTAGAAATTCACATGCTAGATGTAAACGCCCCAGACTGCTTTTCAAGATTACCGATTGACCTCACAAACCAACACGGTTTTTTTTAGTATGATTTATCCTCACTCACACACTTTCCGAGAAACTTCCTACAAGGTCACTCATCCCTAAATTACTCCAAGTCAAGCACACTTAATTGTGGAGTTTTTATGGAACGGGCTACTAAAAAGAAGATGCATCTTGTTGGTATAGGTAGTATCAATTAATCCTTATAAGTCTTCCTTCAACCATGCAGTTTTATCTCTGCACAAGCACAACCTCAGGAGCCCTCTCATTCCGATGTGAATTCAATTTTTCCTAGGAAGCTTCTAGGAGTGTCTCATTATCATGCCTCGTGCATCGACAACCACTCCCTTGCCCTCGGGTGTTACATGTAACCACTTTCCTCCCTTTCGGCCTCGAGTGATACATGCCCACCAGCTTCCGCTTGGTTCATCCCCGAACCACATCGTACTGGAAGAGGTCTGACTCTGATACCATTTGTAATGCCCCAGACTGCTTTTCAGAATTACCGAATGACCCCACAAACCAACACGAGTCTTTTCAGCATGCTTTGTCCTCACTTACATACTTTCCGAAAAACTTCCCAGAAGGTCACCCATCCCTAAATTGCTCAAAGTCAAGTACGCTTAACTGTGGAGTTCTTATGGAATGAGCTACCAAAAAGAAGATGCATCTTGTTGGTATAGGTAGTACCAATTAATCCTTATAAGCATTCCTTCAACCATGCAATCTCACCTCTGTACAACCTCAAGAGCCCTCTCATTCCGATGTGAATTCGATTTTTCCTAGGAAGCTGCTAGGAGTGTCTCATTGTCATGCCTCGTGCACTGACAACCACTCCCTCGCCCTCGAGCGTTACATGTAACCACTCTCCTCCCTCTTTGGTCTCGGGTGTTACATGCCCACCAGCATCCGCTTGGTTCGTCCCTGAACCACATCGTATTGGGAGAGGTCTGACTCTAATACCATTTCTAACGCCCCAGACTGCTTTCAAGATTACCGACTGACCCCCACAATCTAACACGAGTCTTTTCATCATGCTTTTTTCTCATTCATTTGCTTTCTAGGAAACTTCCCTGAAAGTCACCCATACCAAAATTGCTCTAACTCAACATAATTGTTATTATTGAATTATGTTTGTACAAACCGAATCATAAAATATATCTATTTATATACTATTAACTTGTATATTAAATAACAAAACGTAAACTCTAATTAGAGTTAAACTACACAACTTAAATTATATCATAAAAGGTCCAAATTATACTATTTCACATCATAGCAAAATGGTAAAAACTACAAATTACAATATTTCATATCATAGCAAAATAGTAAAAATCATAAAGAAGTTTTAGGTTATTTCTAATATATATATATATATATATATATATATATATATATATATATATATATATATATATATATATATATATATATATATATATATATATATATATATATATATATATATATATATATATATATATATATATATATATATATATATATAAAGAAAAGTTACATGAAATATATGATAAATTGATACAATAATGTGGCGCGCATTTTATCCGAATGGAATTCTACTTCTTGTGAAGTTCAATTTGGTTGTTGATTAATGTATAAGAAAAACTAACTTAAATATACGATAAATTGCAATATTTAATGAATATTATATTTCTAGGCAAATTCACATATTGTTGCTGAAATTGATTGGAAGGTATTTGAATAAAAGTAATATTTAATGCCACGGAAACTTTGAGGCATTAGTGGCTTAGTTTAGGCTTTCAATTTCTTGTTAACAATATGAAAATTTCTTATTGCAATCTATATATTTTTAAGGCAATGATTATTTATTTTTTTATTTTTTTTTAAGATATATTTTTGAATGTAGTTTATTTTTGAATAAATATCGATATATTCTGGAGATATATTTCTGAAACAATTTTAAACATTCAGAACATGTCACTTATAAACTATTTACATTTAAATTATTTCAAAGATGCATCTCTGATAATATTTCGGAGATACATCTTTGAAGTGTATCAAAAGAGGTGTTTCTTGATATGAGTTATATAATTGTTTTCATATGAAATATGAAGCACAAACTCGAATAAAAAACAGACGTACAAAATAATAAGAGATTAATACTGAGTGTGACGAAAATAATATAGCAATATAATAAATAAAAAATGTCGTTCAATCGAGATTAAAATGTAGTAACAATGTCAGAAATAAAGTACAACAGTGCCCTTTGTGCCTCCGCCACCATGACATCCAAGACTCGCCTGACAGCAGACCTCTCAAGAAAGATACCCTCGTCAATGCCTGGACGCGCAATCTCCACTATGCGGAGACACTGAGGCAAGACATATTCAGTATGATCTATCTGAGACTGTTTCTCCTTAAGTATCTCCTGATGAGTTGGTCTCGGCGGATCTCCCGTAGCAGTCTGCACCATGTACGAATGTGACACCCTTAAGAGCCACCTGATGTACCCATTGATGCAGCTCAAGTCGTTCGGCGCTATGGTAGTTTGTGCCTCCTCCTGAACCAGGTGACTCTCATAATCAGCAAACATCTCCTTTATCTGTCTACGAGATAAGGCAGGAGGAACAGAGACAATAGGATGTCTGGGGTGTACCCGACTTGTCGCATGACACGCTCGTGTAGATGAGGAGTTGTGATACACGATCCGCAGTCCAGTCATCCAGAGTACAACGTTATGTCGTCAAATGGTCGCATCTAACGGTGATCCATGTAGCTGTTGAAGTGCATATCCTCGGCAACCAAACGGTCAAGGTAGACTCTAAAAGGTTTTGACCGCCAGTTCATTCTGAGAGGTAAAAGCACAGGCATGAGGCATATTTTTAGTGTACTCATCCACATTTTCCCAGTCAACGATGTGCGGGAAGTGCTGAAGGATTCAAGCCTAAAATGAAAATAAATAAAAAACATTTAGGGATCAAGAATTATCGGCAATGGTTTTGCAAATATGAAATGAAAAAGAAAAAAAACATTCAAGATTACCACCAATAGTGTCACGCTGCCTGTGACCTTGTTAGCTCCCAAATTTGACTCCTAGTTTAATTAATGGAAACAATAAAGAAATTTACATGAATTTATGAGAGGTTTTGACAAAGTTGTGAAACTTGCTTGTTTCGATCGAAGATACCTTTTTGCATAAGAAGGGTATGCTGAAATAAGAGAAAAAATATATTCTAATTCTTAGAAGTTGGTTCGACAAAAATTGTTGGTATTGTTTCGACATGAGATTTGAATTCAAATAAAGGAGAGAACTTTTGTTCTTATCCAGATTTTTGAAGGAGGCGCGTAGAGCTTTTTCGAAGAAGAAAGACATGTCGAGCGCAACTTGTTTTTTTTTTTGTAGGAAGACCGTTAGGATCGGTTATTTTCGATCATTATAAATAGAAGGACCTAGCGTTAGGATCTGGGTGTTCAAAGTTGTACAAAATTTCTAGAATTGCTCAAAGTACTCGTGTGCAGAGAAAAGAGTGTGTCAAAAAAATGTATGTTTGACAAACACCATATTTTTTACACTTTAATTCAAGTTTCATCTTTTTACCACAAGTTTAACTTTTATTGCTCAAGTTATTTTTCAATGCATTTAATTGCTTTTGATTAAGTTTCTGAAATTTACTTTCTTTGAATTTTGAAGTTTGATAACGGTTAGATCATGAGTATTGTTGAAATATTCACCATTTTTCAAACTTTAATTTAATTTTTACTAGCACATGTCTTAGGATTTGTATGGTTGATCCTGTACGTAACCCAATTATTTTTCGATTTGGAAAGACCAGCAGTTGTTTACTAATTTTCACGGTAAACAGACATGTTTCGTCTTCAACAGACATCCCTCCCTCAACTTCGAATAAAGATAGGGCAGACAAGCCCCCCACCTAGTTGTACCCATGGATCTGTTGTAGATCCAATGTCGTAATGTGGCTCATGCATATTGAAAAAACTTGGTATGATCGTCATTTTGAGACAACAAACAAGTCATATACTAAGTGTAAAGTATGTTATATGTGATTCCTACATATTTATAATCTTAATCATTGAGTTCTACACATTTACACTAAAACTCGAAATTTATTCGAAAACTCAAAGATTTACCTGAAATTTATGGTTTTAATAATGTTGAATGATGTTATTGATGATGTTTGATGTTCCTTTAAGCCATGTTTGATTAAAATTATTGTTGTGAAGAAGTTGAAATTTTATGTTTAGAAGAGTATGAGAAGAGTTTGAGAAGTGTATGTTGAGAAGTGTGAGGGAGGAGAATAGTCTGACGCGAGTTAAGCTCAAAATTATTCTGGATATATATCTCCAAAATATTTCAACATTCATTGAACTTAGGGTGTGTCCAAAAATGTATCTTCAAAATTAGAAGGCATGTGTGAAAATTCACATGATGCACTAAAAACATATATGGTGCAATAAGAAATTCACAACTATATTAGATATGTTTTGTGATTGTGTGGATCCATCATCAACTTTGGTTGACAACACATGATAGTATATTGATGTGTTTTAAAATGGTGTGTGTGTGTGTGTGTGTGTGTGTGTGTGTGTGTGTGTGTATATATATATATATATATATATATATATATATATATATATATATATATATATATATATATATATATATATATATATATATATATATATATATATATATATATATATATATATATATATATATATATATATATATATATATATATATATATATATATATATATATATATATATATATATATATATATATATATATATATATATATATATATTTGTTGCTAGAAATTATCATACAAACTTAATTCACAACTATATTAGATATGTTTTGTGATTGTGTGGATCCATCATCAACTTTGATTGAGAACACATGATATTGGTGTGTTTTGAAATGGTATATATATATATATATATATATATATATATATATATAATAATTTCCTTACTTGGAGTATAAGGGTAAGGGTTTGAATCACCATTTACTTAGAGTTTTAAATAAATAATTTTTAAGAATGATATATACTTAAAAATATATATTCTTAAAATAATAATAAAAATATAAAAATGACGTGTAATTAATTGTTGTAAATGTGATGGTGTCCCATCATCAATTTGATGGGACATATCATTAAAATTTGACCTTATATTGAAAGGGGACTACAATTTCAAAGTTTATAGACAAACTTTAAAGAAAAAAAAATTATAATAGAGATACTAAAATTACAATTAAACTTAAAAAACATGAGTAATGTGTTAGAATTTTTGTCTAAAATAAAAGTTATAATATCCGCAACTCGGTCAGACTAAACTTCAGAATTTTAATAGACCGAGCTTAAAACTCCGAGTAATAAACAAGTTTAATTTTGTTAATAGTTGTTTAAGGCGGCCTAAATATTGTTTTGCCACCCACCAAAGTGAAAAACAAATACTACCTCTAAAATTCGGCTATGCATCTCCGAGAGCACCTCAATTTTCCACAATTAAGTAGTTTTTTAGTCACGTTCCAATTCTATGACTAAATTTAATTTGGAAATGCATCTTTGTATGCCTTGCATAAGTGCATTTCTGAAACCTATTGAACAAGAAACAAATGTAGAAACGAAGATAAATAATATCTTTGATCGGTATCGCAATTGTCGCATCCAGCTCGATCGGACCTTTTGTTTCGTAACGGTTGAATGTATTCCACATAACCCTTAAATTTGCATCTGTCTTCAGCTCAAAGTTGTTGAAATGAATCTTCCATTAGTTGACAATTGACCTTCATCTGCACAATCCACCGTTCGCAGTTCTCACCTTTAAAATTTGGTTGATTCGCTGAAAATTGCGTTGATGTTGTGTTTTTGTTTGCCATTACGGATTCTCTCTGAATCGCAACCCAGACTTCTTAATATCAATTTGTTGGAACAAACGAGTTTTTAAAAAAGATGAGAGAAGAAGAAGAAGAGAGAAAAAAGAGGAAAATTATATACTGAATTTGTGAAAAGTGAAATCTTTATTAAGTGAAGTTATTGTTTACGTCATATCATGCCTTTTATATTGGTAATTAAAACACATACCCAAAACTTAAAAAGTACAAAATATAAAAACTACAATTTGCACTTCGACATAATAACTATATGTGTTATTCGACACAGTCGAATGTTACCTTTCTACAAAACTATAAATTACAACTATCATGTTTCACATCTATTATAATTTTTTTTTAAATAAAAATTTAAGTTGGAAAAGTCATGCAAAGAAACACTACCATATATATGACTGAAGTAGTTGTTACAATATTTGAGTGATTGTCACTCCTAAGGTATTTTTTTATAAGTTAGAAGATATAAAGAAGAAGAAAAACATAAAATCAACTAAATAAAATAAAATTTCACTACCATCAACTGATAATTTTAACTGAAGACTTTGTAAATAATTGTTATGTCGCATCATTAACAACCTCGTATTTTATTAGATAGTTAGCACAAACATTTCTCTTCCTAAGAGTATGAAATAATTGAACTCGTCATTCTTTAGAGAGAATATTTTTAATGTTGTGAAGAATCGCGACATAATAATACAAAACATCAGCAGATTTTGAGATAAGCATGATAGCAAAGTTGAAATCATAATAGCACATCAGGTTTTTGATGCCAAGTTCCCAGACCATACATAATCCATGATATAGCGTCATTAGATCAGCATGAAGAATGTAGAAAAAACCAATATTACTCGCAAAATCATGAATCCAAGCACCATCAGTATTTCGAATCAATCCACCAAAATCCAAGACGTCGGAATTACCAAGACTACTGTCATCAATATTCAAAATTATATTACTATCTTTGTGTGCATTTCACATAATCGTTCTCATTGGATCAGACTGATTATGCTTGAGAAAACATTTAATTAATAGATTAGCTAATTCACTGTGATGAGTATCAAAGTATAAGAAGATATCACTTCATTCGCAAGACACAAATTGTTCCTAGTGTGTCACAACCACTAGCAAATAACTAAAAAAATAAAGGCATCATTAGTGTCAGGTTTAATCCAATCATATAAATTATCCTTTTAGAAGATTAGGGTCCAAAAAACTAATAGATTTTTAAAGGTGAGTAGCAAATTCACAGTCTCTCAGACAACTAGTGTCGTTCTAATTTTTTGATTGCGTTTAGAGCATAAATTCTTCTGGAGCCTATCACGATAACACAACATTGATCTTATAGACTTGTAGCAAATTCACTTCCTAAGGTATTTGTCTAAGAGTAGGATCCAAAAAGCCAATAGATTCCTAAAAGACGAGTAGCAAATTCACAGTTTTTTGATTGCATTTAAAACATAAATTCTTCTGGAGCCTATCACGGTAACACAGCATCAATCTCATAGACCTGTAGCAAATTCACTTTCTAAGGTGTGAAGTGTAGGTATTTGTCTACACTTCACAGATGTCCCTACTTATAAGATTAAAATTGTATTTAGCCTAAAACTCGGAGAAAATAATAGCATAATAAGTTCAAAAAACAATATAAAATAATGTGCTTATTGCTAACAAAGTCGAGACAAAATAGAACTACTTAGATTTACATTAGTGAAGCAAGC
This sequence comes from Lathyrus sativus, assembly GCA_963859935.3. Taxonomy (NCBI): domain Eukaryota; kingdom Viridiplantae; phylum Streptophyta; class Magnoliopsida; order Fabales; family Fabaceae; genus Lathyrus; species Lathyrus sativus. The sequence goes on from OZ012739.1 coordinate 605,235,712, forward strand.
AAAGCAAAGATATATAAAGATATATATTGTAGCATATAACTATGAGCCAAAAGCGAAGGGGATAAGGATTTTGTAATGCACACAAATATACGGAAAAACAGTAAGAAAGGTGATTTAAGACAGGAAATAATACAAAATGGTGTCTTGACCCTCTAGACATTTTGCAGCTATTACTGGTTTGGATTTAGCAAATAACACCTTTGAATAGGGCTTTTGTTGGAGGCATGTTGAATCAAAAGATGCTGCTATCCTATGAGTATGATTTCAGGTTGGCTTCACAAAGCTCTTTTGACAATTGAAATCATGGAAGATAAAAAAAATATCATTCACGATCTCCAAAAATGTGTAACTCAGGCGTTGAACTTCAGAGTTTTGTTTTAATCATAAGCAATAGAAAAATAAAACCACCAACTCAGGTTAACAAATGTAGACGAGGCCATTTATAAGCCACACAGCCATATGATACACTATAAGCCATACAGCCAAAATAGAACTCGTGAAAAATATAAAGCTCAAATCGTACTGCACCAGTAAATATAAATAAATTGAAAAGACAGATACTAGACTAACATCCGATTGAGTACAATTTGTTAGTTCCTATCAACTTTTTAGAAAACATTTCAAGTACTATAACAAGTTGATGCTTTCATTTTAGACACTGCAATGCCATACAGGGAACAAAAATATTAAACCACCAGCTCAAAGGACAATCATAACCATCACAAAAATATCAACTTTGGGGGGACGCTTTAGCAACACCACCCGGTTGAACAGGCGGTGCAGCTGCCCCATCACTAGCATACACGGGAGGCTGAGTATAACCAGCACCATAAGAACTGTTTCCATACGATGGTGGAGTCTGACCATAGCCAGGCTGGCCACCTTGAGGAGCACCATATGATTGAGAACCATATCCTGGTTGCACTGGTGGCCTCTGAGTGCCTGACTCTGGCTGAGCATATCCAGAAGGTGGGGCCTGGGTAGGGGGATACGCTGACTGACCATAACTTCCCGCGGTGCCAGGTGACTGTGATTGACCATACGCAGTAGGATTTGCAGTTGGCTTTTGAGATGGAGGGGCACCATAACCAGATCCATAGCCAGATTGTGGTTGATTTCCATAGGCCGCTTGGGAGGCAGGGGCAACCCCATAACCTGGTTGAGGAGTTCCTTGTTGGTTGGCAGCATAGCCTTGTGGGGCAACAGTAGAGGGTTGCGAAGTTTGGGACGAATCTGCCTGTGAGCCATAGTTGGAAGTGAGACCTTCTTGTGTTGGGTTACTCCCACTGCCATAGCTGGGAGCAGAGCCATAACCTTGTTGATCATATGTTGGGGGCTGACCATACCCGGATTGTTGTGTTGCATTATACGCACCATAGCCTTCCTGACCATAACCCTGTCCTGGTTGGCTATAACCAGTGGAAGGTGGCTGACTGTAGTTGTATGCAGACCCATCAGCTGGCTGAGCAGGACCCCCAGGATTTTGCTGTTGCTGGGGCTGTTGATTGTAATAATCATAACCACTTGCAGACTGCTGGTGAGATGGTGCAGTGGACTGATCCCAATTGGCAGGGTACCCACCAGGTTGCTGGGGAGGATAGCCTGAGTATGGGGGCTGAGGCATGTTATACTGTGGTGATGGACCAGAGTATGATCCAGGTTGCCCATAGCCATAACCAGGTTGTTGCGCAGGAGCAACAGGGGGAGCCCAGCTAGATGGTGGACGGGATTGGTAGCCTTGCTGATTGTAACCACCAGAGTTCCCTGAACCTCTGAGACGATTCTGCAGAGAGAAACATTACAACCACAACTTAAAAAGGCAAATTCACCCAAGACACGACACAAATCAATACATACACACAAAATAGGTAAAAAGTGCATAAATAAAAGGAAGCACAAACCATAGAAGTAGACAAACAGACAATCTTAATTGCTTCAAAAGAGCAATCTACTATATAGTGTCAAAATGTGCAGGACCTCATTTCAATTGGTATGATTAAAAATTAGTTATAATTTAATAAAACTGATTGTTAAGACAGCAAGTGTTTAACTCACTACAAAAACTAATACATGAAACAAAATCCAAATATACAGACTGTAAAGACAACTTTACTAAACCCCGAGTGCATAGATACATTCTTCTTGACCTTCCCTCGACCCAATCTAACAGGTCAATCTAAAAGTGAACTATGAAATAATAGCAAATAAAACTGATTGGAGAGTGCCATTATATTTATAATTGAAAGTGAATTTAAAGTACGAGTAACAAACCCATGCACATAACTATTATGAGTTCTTATGAGCAATCAACAGAAAAGCACAAATGGCATGTTGAACAGAATTTCAAACAAAAATATTTATTATCCAGTCTAATGATGACACTTCAGAGTCAAAAGACACTAATGAGGCTTATTACACTGATGATAATAAATATCAAAACTGGGTTGTAGAACCAAAGCTGAGCATTCTGTGGGGACACTAACAGTGAGATTCATGTTGGTGTTACCAATTATTCATTAGACACTATACCCCTACAATAGTCCCAATAAAAGGTCACTCATAGGATATACAATTAATAAGCATTTTCCTTTGTGGAAAAGCTTAGAATCCCAATGAGTATCCACTACGAACTAAAAAACAATAACTTATTAACAGTGTCCTTCATTGCCCCAACAACCTAACCACAAAAAGAACAAACAAGCATGCTACGAGAAAACTAGACCACGACTAAAAGGCCATCCTTGCAAGAACTGATCCACTTAGAGAATGACTAAGAGACAGTCTCCCAAATTTTAAGATGTACAAAAAGAGATAATGACTAAGAGACCGAGTCTCCAATGTACTATTGTCTATTTTATAACTTAATGGGAGACTGCAGATAGACACCAAAAATGGATAAATTTTTTGCAGGGGCTTAACTCGAAATATCCATAATTTTATAAGGTAATTGTATAAGAACTGCCAACAAATTAATTTGCTAAAACAAAACATGGTTATAAATCCATAACTTTATACTTAAACCAGACATAGCATGTCACGATAAAAAATGATATCCCAAATAAAACAGACACACTGTTGATAGCATACCTCGCCAGTGATGATTTGATTAACCAATTGCTTTGCTGATTCAATTTGATCAGGAGTCCCATCAATTTTTAATGTTCTTTCGGTTGATGTATCGCCTGGGGGAAGATGCAGAGGTATAACCTGAAAAAATAGACATTAGTTATCAAAAGTTACTAAGAATGGAAAATCCAAGTCTTGAGACATGAGTTGGGGCAGTCAGCTGTTAACCTTAACAGCATCCAACTTTAAACATAATTATGATTTAGATAATATATAATAAAAGAAGCAAAGAAAACAAAGGAACAAGAGATAACCTGAATCCGTGCTCCAGTAGAAGCTTGCATACTCTTAATTGTTTCTCCTCCTTTACCAATTATAAGGCCGACCTAAGAAACCAAATCAACTATAAACAAAACACTGCAGAAAGTACATGCGTTCACATATTTCGAGCAACTTTGCACACCTTATTGTTTGGGATTTGCATCGAAAATTCATCACCCCCAGATTGTGCAGCCATCCGTCTAGTACCACCACCGGCAGAAGCCCCCGCTTCAGCCTAGCAAAGAAGCCTCTTATCAGTTATGTTCCACTAACAGGTTACACTTACACCGATTTGAATATCAATTGAGCAAAGTTATCATAAAAAAACACTACCGTCAAAAAAATATCATCAAGGATGCTTCACTAACAGGTTACAGTTAAAGCCATTCGAATTCAAATATCATTCAAGCAAATTCATCATGAAAAAATTCATACTAAAGTTAGAAAATCAGTTCAAAACAACTCTTATCTTATCAGTGATATTTCATCAACAGACTACCATTAAAGTGATTCCACAACATGATTAGCAAATTTATCAGGAAATACTTGATATAAATTGAAAACAAACCTCGGCAAGGACTTCATTGATAAGTTTCTCAGCAGAAGCAACAGCATCAGAAGTCCCCATAAGCTCAACCATCCTCGTAGTAGAATTAGGATCCGCATCCATATCCCGAGTAACCTGAATCTTAGCCCCAGACTGCAACTGAAGATACTTAATAGTCTCACCTCCTTTCCCAATAAGAACCCCAACCCTCCCATTAGGTATCTCAATCTTCTTACTAGAACCACCATAAGAACCAGCTGAATATTGCGGCTTCAAATCGTAGGAATCGAATCCAGATTGTGGAGCACCATTATCAGACTTGGAACGTTTAGGATCGAAGGAAAGTGGAGGAGCGCCGCCGGTGACACTGAGGAGTCGAGCGGCGACTTCTTGAGCCCGCTGTTTAGCGTTCGCGACTTCGAGTTCAATGTCGGTGGCGGTGGGTTGGTCTTCGTATTTGCGTTTTAGGGCATATTGTGGTTCTTCCGCCATCGTCACAAACCCTAGAAGACGAAAACGAAATCGCGCTCGGAGAAAATTGGATTAGGTTATATTCGATTCAGCTGCGAGTTGGATATATAGTCACCTGGTATTGCGGCGTCGTTTTATACTACTAGTGCTCAATTATAGTCAATAAAAGAGTCACAATGCTACTGGCTGGCCCTTTTTATGACACATAGATAAATCTTTTTGCATTCATTAAAAATATTTATATCAAATCTCAAATGTCGTATTATAATTTTGAATTTTTCACCTAAATAACCAATATTTCACCTCTAAATTTCAATATACCTAACATTTCACCATATATACTAATATACATATGTTTCACGTTTTTTTTTAATTTGTACAGGGGCGCCATGAGTGTTGGAGGCACCTTATAAATTATAGGGGGTGTCATCTCCTTTGAAAGCACCATATAATTTATAAGGGGGGCGTCATCCCCTTGGAGGCACCCCTTATGAGTTAAATGGAGGTGTCATCCTCTTTGGAGCCTCATTTATTTCATTTAATTTTGTAATTCTAATATAATTAATATTTAATATTATTTTAGACCAAATTTTTTTGTATAAATAGTTAAATTTGTTTCATTCAAATTAACATTGTTTCATCCAAATTTAGGAGAGTGAGTCATGTATCTTATAAGATATGGGCATGTAATTTTTTCAAGAACGAAGCCTCCGATAAGGATGTTGTTTTGGAACATCCAGAGTTTAGAGCAACTACGAAGAAATTTGAATCGGTGGTTAGAAGGAGACATTCCAAATGGTGAAAGCATTAGGAGTATTCAAAGACTTGTCTCGTACTTCTCTGTTGAAGACGGAAATATACAGCGGGAGTGGGTGTGAATTAGAGATGACAACGCAGTTAGGTCTATGATGTTCGGAACTGATGATATTACTTTGATTGTTGTTATATCTTAGTTTATGTTGTAATAATCGTTATATTTTTAATGATTTGCGTTATTGCTGTAGAAGTCTTACAATTTGTTTATGTGGTAATCAAAAGTTGTTATAAATATTAAATTTCAAGGTTACACATGTGTTTTTAATGACCAAATTAAATCTATCTATAACTTGTTCCAACATTTGGACAATTATTCCTCGTATGCCCGGGAAGACGACATATTCCGCACAATCTTTCCATTTTCTCAGTTGTATCCATTTCAGTTGTAATTCGCGTGCTTTTGAGCGACCCTTTTTGTTTCTTCCCATATTTCTGTTGTGGTAGATTGTGTCTCCATGATAGGTTGGCCAATATTCCTCACTAGCTATCACTGGAAAACTGTTATTGTAGATACCGAATAAGTTCACACGACCTTATAAACTTCTGATAGTTGCAAGAATGGATCGTGACGAGCACTGGAACATGCGGCAATGACATGTGAACAAGGTATGCAGAAGGTTTGAAACTTTCTGCAGTCGCACCAATTTTTATGAATTTCCACCCTGTAGTGTCCCATTGGCCGACCCTCGTTGTGATCCATTGTCTCATCAACAATGAAGTTGTAATCGTGACGATTAAATGGTCTAACTCGATGTGAGGCCGCCTTAGAAGTTTCATCCTTCATATATTTCATACATGATTCGCTGAATATTTGACCTGATTCCAAAACAGCGCTCCATTTTTTGCCTCTTGCCGCAAAAAGTGACCTCAATTTGTAATAGGTTGCTCTTACCAACGCAGTGATGGGGAGATTCCTAGTTCCCTTAAATACGTCGTTTAGGGATTCTACAAGATCTGTGGTTATGTGACCCCATCTGCATCCTCCATCAAAAGCCCTTGTCCATTTCTCGACTGGAATGTTATCCACCCACCTTAATGCCTTTGTGCTTGACAATCTAATTTATTCGCGGTAATACATGAACGATGGTTGGTTTAAGGCATATCCAGCGTTCACAATTTTTTTACGGAGATTTCTGTCTTTCATTTCCCGCATAAAATTCTAAGCAATGTGTTTTATGCAGTAGACATGGACAGAAGGAGGATTGTGCCAACCATTAGCAGGATTGTTGTAGGCGCTTATAATAGAGGCATGTCTGTCGGAAATCAGACATAAGTTGGGTTGTGGAGTGACATGTATTTTGAGATTTCTGAGGAAGAAACTCCAAGCTTCACTTGTCTCACCCTCGACCAGGGCAAAGGCAATCGGAAATATATTATTATTTCCGTCTTGTGCAACCGCCATCAACAATGTTCCTTTGTATTTTCCATACAACCATGTTCCATCGACTTGAATAACCAATATGCAGAACACAAAACCTTTGATACATGGTTGAAATGCCCAAAAAAGACGAGAGAATATCCTACTTCCATAAACACATGTTCCTTCAGGAGTGTATGCTGGTAGTGACTCCAATATCACAATCGTACCAGGAACATATTTTTGAAGTGCTAGTAAATATTGTGGAAGTTGATTGTAAGATTTTTCCCAATTCACATATACATGTTCAACATCTTTTATTCTTCTAATCCAAGCTTTCATGTACGATGGAGCATAGTTGAACCGTGCAACAACATGAGAGATAATTGTGCTCACCTTCACAGATGGATCTACGCCCACAAGATGCAAAATCTCTTGGGATATCAATTGAGAGCTTAGTTTTCCATGATCTTGCCGATTGATGTTGGTTGTGCAACTATGAGGTGGATCCATCGAACCTATCTTCCAACAATCACTTCTTTTCCGATAGGACGCTGCTAACTGAAACTTGCAACTTGCGTTACGACAAACTACGACATAGCATTTTAAATCATTCCGATTGATGTAAAAATCAACGAAGTTATCCATATGAAACTTTCTTATAGCTTTCATGCACTCTTCTTTTGTTCGGTACTGGTTTCCCACTTTCAAAACACCTTCAATTTGTTGAGAAGGATTGTAGAAAACATCTGAGGAAGTATCGTATCCACTCATTTGCAAGTTCGTCATATGTTGGGGAGGACAATACATATGACTTAATGGTAGTGTCTCCTCATCTATGTCTTGAACCGGAGTTAGTACAGTAAAGTCCCTAGTCCCGAACAAATTAACCATTTGATCAACCATGGCCTCAGGTTCTTCTTCCTCCTCGTCCACAACATCAACTTCATCTACATTCGTTGTTTCACCAACTTCATGTTGAGTTTGGCAGAGTAATAGATAAACCTCGATATAGTCGAACCCAGAGTGTTCATGACTATCAAACATTTGATCTACATCGCTGTCGTCTTGTATTTTCTCTTAAAAATACTTGACCCGATTGTTGTCAAGAAAACGAGACTTTGTATATGATTTGAGAGATTGGATCAGACAATATCTTCGACTCTATTCGCTCTTTGAAATGCAAAAAATTTGATTTTCTACTCATTGTTAATCGGGTAACATCTGTATTTTTACTATAAATACTTCTCCTCCTCATTGTCAAAAACTCATCAAATATTTTCTTCATATATTCACACTATATTTTCTTCATATATTCACGCTATAGAAGAAATGTCTCTGTTAACATTGGGTGAAATGCATAGAGGAACACCAAGCAACATCGCGTCTTATGTAAGTATTTGTACCCGATAAATACTTCACAATATTGTATTGATTTGTAGCATTCTACTATTGTTATAAATACAATGTTGTAATGATTTGTTTTATTGATTTGTAGAATACTCGTGACTTCCGTACTCGTGGGCATAAACATTTCCCACATGACCCGATAATTCAACTATATTTGGCGCGCGCAGGATTTGGAGAGGTCATCAAAATAAAGAATTATCTCCTTGATACCAAGTTCATTTTAGCACTTCAAGAAAGGTGGCGACCCGAGACGCATACATTTAATCTTCCAATAGGTGAATGTGTTGTTACTCTCGAGGACACTTATATGTTATTAGGTTTACCCATTAATGGTAAGGCGGTAAACAGTCTCACAAATCCTAGCGGTAGTGTGATAGAAGAACTTTTAGGGGTTGAACCAACCCCAAGAGATTTGAGGGGCCAAAAGATATTATTATCATGGCTCAAAAAAAAATTTGGAGAGATGAGGTTAACCCGAGATTCTCCAGAAATATTGAAAATTAGAAAAACAAGAATTTATATTATGCTACTAATAGGTTTATTTTTATGTCCGGATTCAAGTGGTAACATTGTTCATCCTATGTATTTAGTTTTATTAGATGATATAGATAAAATAAGAACATATAGTTGGGGGTCTGCTACACTAGCGCACCTATATCGGTCTTTGTGTAACAATGCAATAGCAAATTCGGGAAATTTTATCGGATGTGGTGTTCTTCTTCAAGCTTGGGGTTGGTCAAGAATGACCAATCTAGCACCTATCCAACAAAATAATTTCGAATTCCCATACGCTACAAGGTAATTACTTAGACCAAGAATGACCAATCTTTCATAGTCTTTTAGGTGGTCTTCACTTGGGATGAATTACGACAACTGTCCCCATTTCAGTATCACCCAGTACATAAATCTTATAGATCATTTGGGTCAAGATGATGTAAATACTAAATATTATTAGAATATAGTCTCCTTAGCCTACCTATTTAGAATATAGTCTCCTTAAATATTATTAGAAAATACTAAATATTTTTTCCTACAGTTTATTTGGCGGCCATATCTTGGTGTAGAAGTCATTCATGAAGTTAACCAACACGACTCTGCAGTGTGAAGTGCAAAGGTGTCGATTATCAACTTCGTGGAGATGCACAACAGTGATCGTGTCAAGCTTCAGTTTGGAATGCTTCAAGATATTCCATGTCCGCCAAAATGCATCCCCGACAAATATCACACTGGTAAAGTCTCCGACTAATGGGAATATTCTCCATGGACCAAGTATGCAAAACATGAGTGTCGTGAATGGAGGCATCGCAACCATTTTGTTTTGTCCGATATTGTGTTTCCATACGAGAGAAAACAGTATGTCCAATACATGAATTGGTATAAGTCGGTATCCATTGGTTTCATTTCGCATCCAAGATATCTTGTTGACCCACACCAACAAGCCTCATCATCAAGACCCCAACAACCTACCCAGCCCCATTTCCAACCGCCAACCCAACCCCCACTCACACAACCACAAATCCATGAACATACCCCTACCCAATCCACCCCATTCACACAAACTTATTCACAGTTCCAATACCAATAATATCCACCACCATACCAAACATACTCCTTTGATACAACAAACCAATTTAACACACAGTATCATACACTCAATCAACCATTACCCACCCAAACATTTACACCCATGTCACCTTACGATCAGGCAGGCTATCGTCCTGAAATTGCCTCATCGAGCCAATCACCCCAACATAATTATGAAGGCATGGGCAACCCTTTTAATTTGGATGACTTTGCGGAGATGGACTCGTCTTCATGGACCGAAATGATCCAATTTCTTGAAGACGACACGGTGGACCCGACTCCACCACAAAGACCACCAAGAAATGTACGTAATCAAGGATGCGGTACGGGCGGACATTTACACCGACATAGTCGTAGAAATGAGTGTACCATATCTCTCATATGTACCCATTTGTGATTAAATGAAAATTTTAATTATTATTTAATATTTAATATATTAAATACAATTTTATTTTTATTTATTATTTGGAAATTATTAATGAAAATATTAATTATTATTTATTTATTAATTGTTAACAAATATAAATATTGTTTAGAATTATTATTTATTAAATATTTTTTAATTATTATATATTATTTATTAAATATTTTTAAACATATTAAATATTAAAAATTAATTTGAAAAACTCATAAGGGGTGCCTCCAAAGGGGATGACGCCCCCTTATAAATTATAGGGTGCCTCCAAAGGGGATGACGCCCCCTTATAATTTATAAGGGTGCCTCCAACACCCATGACACCCCCGTACAAATTAAAAAAAACTTGAAACATGGATAGATTGATATATATGGTGAAATGTTGGGTATATTGGAATTTAGGGGTGAAATGTTGGTTATTTAGGTGAAAAATTCTATAATTTTAGCATAATTGATATTTTTAATATAACTTCTATTATCTATCATTAATTTTTTTTAATAAACTAATTGTATTTTTTAATTTGTGTAAAATATGTATTTTTCTTTTTCTTTATCTCATACCTGGGTATGAGACTAATTGTATTTTTTAGTTTGTATAAAATGTGTATTTTTCTCTTTCTTTATCTCATATATGGGTACGAGATATATTAATATTTTTTACTTAAATTTATGTATATTTTAGTATATATATTTTGGCAATGTTATAGGTTTTGATCATTTAACTTGAATCTATAATTATATTATTTTGAATCTTATGATATTTTAGTTAATTACATATCTGATTTTTAAGTTATGAAACTTGTATATTAATTTAAATGTTAGAAAACAAGTATGGTTTACAAATCTAAAATATAAATTTTGGATGTACATATTGTATAAATTACACGTTGAATTTATCCGACCTATTAAGATACATAATTAATAATCTACATAAAAAAAATTATTTTACACATCACAAATTTTAGATTTGTATGTAAATATTAGATCATTTATCTAACGTGTTATATAATTTGAACGTGCAAAACACAATAAAAATTTATGTCTGGTCTAAATTACACTTATAATTTACATGATTTGTAATGCACTGAAATTTTGTCCGATATAAAATGCATTGACAATTTATATGGTCTAAAATGTATAAAAGTTGTATAAATTGATGTCTTTGGTTCATTGTCATTAACATATCTTGCCTAGTCAAAATGAATTTGATCCTAGTTGTAGTTTATTATAACAATGATAAATAACATTTATTTAGGATAAAAAATGACACAACATTCTCTTATTTGAATAATCAATTAAATGGACTTTATAAAGTTAGTGATATTAGAATGGTGGTATGTATTAAGTATCATCGTCTATCAATTGACTCGGGTGAACTCGGGTGAACATACTCGGATCAACAAACTAAAATCTTAAAATAACAATGAAGTGAGAAACATGTTATCTATATTTACTCAATATCATTTAAAGGGGTCAATCAAGTCAGACGCTACATTGCTCAAATATGTATATGCTTTTGAGGCTAGTTTGTTTCGTCATAGTATAATTGGAGAAATAACGACGTATGTGTAAAACAACGTCATTTAGCGAGAGTGTTACCAACTTGATTATTCCATGATCTTCTCTCCGTTTAATTTTGTGCTTTACATTTATGTCTTAAATTTTAACCTTTCAATTTAATATTAAATCAATGGCTAGTGATATGGATTATGTTATTGTGATACTTACTAATATCAACGAGACATTCATGATTCATGAATGGAATAGTAGATATGGATCTCATAATGAAGTCTAATTTGTTGTTAGCGTCGGGTTGCCCCAATTCGGCATAGGGAGTGTGCTATTTATAAACACTCTGATGTTCAAATTCGCAATGGCCGAAGGTAAGAAGTATTTTAGAGTTACAAAGTGTGTATCTTGATGTGGTCGAAAATTTTCCACTTATACTTTATCCCTATGATGTTAGGCCCCTAAAACCTTTTTTAAGAGACACATGTGTTCATTAATCATTTTTCTCTTAGATCCAATGACTCCTTTTTATTAGATCATCAGTTTGGTTTGATGGTCCATACTGAAACACTTACATTCATAGATCTAATGGCTCCTTATATTTTAAAGAGCAATCTGGGCATATTACCTTATGAACTCATAGCCTCGTTAGGTCATCAATTTGGTTTATTGGTCTAGACAGGAACACTTACATTAAAAAATATTAAGGAATTTTTTAAGTTTTCAATGAAATTAAATTGTACAACCCAACTGAATACTTTAACAATCTTGATATGATATTTCAAAGTTATGACTATGAAGAGAAAACATGTGCCTCGGAATTGTTAAATACAAGCAAATATCGTCTGAATTGTAGGATCTAAAAGGGAAAATTTGAGAAAAAAATTATTTGATAAACTTATGAGAACATAAAGGGGGTTTTACAATTAATGAGAGAAATGAGTTGTGCTCGACAAATCGATAGTTAAATCATGATAAACTTCATATGATTAATTTTGTAGTGAGTTTTGACTATTATAATTGGTGTTACACACGCGTTTTGTAACAATCTGATTTAAACATTTGATTATTTAATTTAATTTAATTTAATTGAGTATTTTATTTTATTTAAATTATTATTTTGTGAATATGTGACATGTTTGGGCGGTGGCACTATTTGTGGTGTTATGTGTTAATTTATTGTGTTAGTGGAATTAATTAATTAATTTAATTGAAAATTGGTGAGAATAAGTAGAATTTGGCCAATTTTTGGAAATTAAGGAAGTTTAGTGGTGAGTGGAGAAAAACTAAATTTGAATTGGGTAAAAAGTATAATTTAGAGAATTGAAATAAAATAATATATATTCTTAAGTTAAACAAAAAACTAGGTTTTAAAGCTATTCTTCATCAGTACGTAAAAACAAAGGATATTGTAGATAAGAGCTTTGAGGAAGGAGTGCTAGAGTTTGAAAGAAGAAATCAATTGAGGTTGCTTTGATTTTTTTAGAGTTACAAGGTAATGGGTGTAGCGGTAAAAATCGTGAGTGTAAGTTATTGGTTAACTTAACTCAAAATGCAAGAGTCGCCACCGAACTTTTATTTTATCCAAAAGGAATGGAAAAAGAGCGAACAAAACCAAAGAGTTCTAAAACGAGAACAAGAAACAGAGATATGGGTAAGGGGGTTAGTTATGCAATGGGAATGTGTTAGCACCCAAAACGTCTATAGTACTCTATAGGAGCCCTTTGAAATATTTACGCTTTTTGGTTTGAAAATGGTTTATTTGAAAAGAGATTGGGGAGATGAGAAGAGAATTGTTTTTTTAGATTTTTGTGTTTGGAGAGACTTATCGTCTCATGCCTACGTACCCACAAAGTGCAATGTAGGATCAAAACCCCGTAGTTTGTGGTACAAATAACAAAAATTTATTGGTTTTGATTGATTTTAAATGTAAAGACAAGTCGTCATTTTAAGGAGAAAACTACGACTAGTCACCCACAAGCATAAGACAACATTTGTGTCACATAAAGATGAAGGATTTGCTTGGATTATCAACAAGTCTATCACGCAACATCAAAGTGGAAAATGTCAAAATCTTAATACTATGGGGAATATGAGAATTATATCTCAAGTATAAAAATGACTCATGTATAAACTTTATGAAAAGTTTTAAAGTGAAAAGTGCATAAAGGCACAAAAAGAGTTGATGAGTTTTGTTTGTATTTTTATGTCTTTTGAAATTGGTCAAAGCATGATTAACATTGATTGACTTTTATTAAGAAGAAAAAAGTTTGAAAATCACTTGACAAAAGTCAAGGTTTTATTGAGAAAGCAATTTTGAAGTTTGAAACTAAGAAAGTTTTGAAAAAAGGAGAAGGTTTTGAAAATTTAAGAAGGGGAGGAGGTGAAGTGACTATCCTAGAAAATAAAATAAAGGCAAGAGATAAAAATAATCTAACCAATTTGTAGCACACTCCATAGCAAGCAAAAAGAATTCCATCCGATTTAAAGCATAAGCTAATGAGCGAGCCAAATAAAGGCCAAGATCCACAACACTCCAAGCATAGAGAAAAGAGTCATAATTCTAAGTCCAAAAGTCCAAGAATGGTCCAAAAGCATAACCACCAAGTTTTTTTATATGTTTGGATCCTTTATCAGTGTTTTGAACAAGATATGGTCCAAGTGGACAAAAGAGAAATGACATAAACATAAACAAAGATATGATATGAAATGATAATATTGAAGCATAAAAGTAAAGAGGTAAGGAAGAAATATAAACAAAATTATACAAGGATATTGTTAGTGAATTAGTGATTAGTAGTTAGAACATATGATCAACGATGGTTAATTCTTGCACTTAGACCAAGGTTAACGAAAACTCATTAGAGGATTGATAGAATCAAAGCCTCCTAACAATGAGTTTCATAGGTAGTGGACTTAAGACAAGCAACTAACCATACTTGGACTTTCAAACATAAGTTTGATCCACGAATGATCATTTTCCGATTACGGGACACTTTAGCGCTATGTTAAGCAATCGTAATCGAATCTATGTAGAAACCACGACTATATGAGGCCGGTCAATAATAATGTTAGTGTTAACACATGTTAGAGAAATGATATATAAATCACTCTCCTAAAACATGCCACACAAAAAGAAAAGAGGTAGTGATCTCATCATAATCAAGATTTTTCATCGATTAATCAAAGGTAATATATCATTATTCGAAAATATAGAGAATCATCTCAATGATCATTCATCCATAGATTTGAAATAATGAAGATTAAACAACCTTGATAATCAACAATCCATTATCCATAGATTTCATCGATCAAAACAGAAAGAAGAAGAAGAAAGAAATCAAGATGAAAAGAAACAACAATTTGAACCTTAAATCGATTAAATCATCATCAATATCAATCACCTCTCTTGGTGGATAAAATTGACATCCAAAGTCCATTGATATTGATGAAATCTTATCAAAATTCAAAATCCAAAACAAAATCTATTTTAAAAAATTATTTCAAAAGAAAAACAAATATTAGAAAAATTATTAAAAGAAAATTGAATGAAAAACTATTAAAAAAAGAGGGGGAGGTTTACAGCAAAAAAAATTATAGTGAAAAGGCCACATGGCCCAAGATCTGTTTTAAATAAAAATAGTTTAAAATAAAATAAAGAGTAAAGTGAATTGAATCGAAGTTGTAGAACTTCATCTTCTTCTTCATGATACGCGACAACATTCACAACCATGGATATTCAGAGTTCTTCATAAATTGGAGCGGCGAGATACAAAAATCACACGGAATGGATCGAAATCAAGAGCTCTTCACAACAGTACCAACAGTTCAAAGAAACACAACAAAAAGTAACATATCAAAAATGACGGTGAAGCTCACACTACCTTCAAATTCAGGTAAACTGTGAAACATAAACTCTCTTCTTCTTCTTCTTCTTTGAATCTGGCTGAGTTTGTCTCAGTTGAAGTGAATTTGGTGGAAAGAAGTAGGAGAGGAAAATGTGAGCAAAAGGTTTCGTAGTAAGGAATTGAAGAAGAAAATTAGCAGAGGTTTTTTGGCTTGAAAGCTTGAATGAAAATGAGTGAGTGTGAGTTGTATTTATAGATGAGAGTGAGTGAAAATGATTTGCCGCTTGTGATATTTTTCTGCATTTTAAAAATTTGATGCGGGTTGTGCGTGACCTGTTGTGATATTTTTCACGTCGTTTTGATTTGTCTCTTCCAGCTTTTCTTGTAATTTGAATGTGACCTGGATTCTTGCTTTTTGATTTCAGCTCATATTTAAATATATCATGTGAATCGACTTTCATGGCTTACTTCCAATTTGCACGACTTGGTCTACGTGTTGTTTGTTTCCTCAGCTCAACCTTAATTTTGAGCCTCTCTCTGCTTCATATCTACAACACTCCTCAGAAAGCTTTGTTCCTATTTCAAAATGCTTATAACTTATAGTTGTAAATGTTTCTGCGACTTTAACAATTTCTTTTTGGAAATCCCTGCCGGCACAGGTAGCTCTGTACAACTTCTCCATATGTTGATATCTCTGCAATTCAACCTCATCAATAACCACACATCTGAGCTCTCGTAACCGCTACCGCTGAACTGTTTAATTACAACCTGTTGTTGTTTGGCAACTTAGTTTCTTAGCTTGCTAGCTTGTTTCCTGAAAGCGTCCATGGCATTCGATTTTGTATTGGTAAGCTCCCAAGTCTAAACAGAGTGAAGGATTCAGTTTCTTCAAAATACCGTAGTGCCGCCATGGATGTGCCTTTGCAAAGGAGTCTAAATCTCTGCAATATGCAAATCAGATTCAATAGCAGGAGGCAATATTTGAGAAAACACGTTGACACTTGCAACTGAAGTAGGAATTGGCTCAATCTGGCGTGAGCATGCTGATCAGTATTATCGAGCCTATTTACTTGCTCCAATGAATTGCTAAGAGGCAAACTGGAAGATTGGTGACAATAGCAATACTCTCTTTCTGAACCACACATTTTTCTCGACCACACATGTAATGCATCAGCTTGACAGCATATCAACTGTATATCATTCTTATTATATGCATTTAAATAGCCATTGGGATCAGTTTTGGCAATTGTATCGAATGTATGAAGGATTCTTTGCAGAGACCGAGCAACAAGCTCAACTGCTTCTTTATACTTTGTTTGGGAAAATAATTCATGAAAACACTCCACCACCAGCTTCTCAGCACCGGTAAGATTTCCTCTTTGAGTCCAGACTTGTGAAGAAAATCCACAACTGTATCTACAAGCCCTCGTTTTTCCTGAATGCATCAGGTCCAAGAATTTGCTTGCATGATCCCTCACATTTTGACCATCGAGCCTTGCAGTCGGCATTGACTGTAAAAATGCATGAGTAGGATGGCCACTACCTTTCATCAGCTCACAACAAAATCCCATATCATACCGTAATTGCACGTCTGTACAATAGTTGAGAAGCAAAGTATATGTCTGCAAAGAAGGGCTTAGACCAAGAGCTATCATGCTTTGGAGAAGATTATATACATCCGCCAATTGATGCACCTTAAGAAATGCACTGAGAAGTGAATTGCAAGTTGGTACATTCGGAAGTAGACCAGCTCTGAGCATTGCTCCATACCATTCCCGAGCCTTCTCAACATAACCAACCTTTCCTCAATAAAAAATGTTTCTACTTCCTTAAGATATATTTCGTTCAGGGCTTCATTAACAGCAGACACATTATTGCCCCGAACTGCTACCATGTATGGATTCATAAGACGAAGGTGACCATCCTTATGCATTATGTCGACAACACGTGTGTGATCCATACGAAGTGCAAAGACATTCAGAATATCATTGGGGAGATCTGGATGCTACTCCAAACAAAAGTGAGCAGCCTTGTAATACAACTCCACATTAGCGATTTTGGCAATAACATCTTTAAATTACATGTGATCCCATGCTTCAGGTGAATGGTTAATGTCGGTTGTTGCAGCATTATCAAACTCATCATATTGGATATACAAATAGGTTAGTTCCTTCTAATGTTATTGTTCATCACAAGCTCTTATGAGTTTAGGAATATTGAGTCGGGTAGAAAATAGTTTGACATGCTCTATAAGTTTCTCAGGATGGTATCTAGCATACAGAACTCCCAACTCGGTGAAGATGCCCATATAAGCTCGTTCCAACCCTAAACCGCTTTCCATCAGTGATATTAACTCATTGAAGTAACCTCTATTTTGGTAATATTCACTTACTTTTTCCAAGTCATCTACCTGAATGATAATGTCCAACCCGCATATTTGGGCCAAACAGAACTCCTCTTCATCATCATATGCAAAGAAAACTTCCTTCCATGTTTTGGCACTGTTAGCTTTCCTTGCTACATCAACGACACCTTGGGATTGTTGTAACTTGACCATAATAGTCTGAACCAAACTTCTCATAAAACACTGCTCAATAAACTGATGATTATTCACAAGACCACCTGACCTCGAATAATCATCTCTTGAGAAAATAGACCACTGATACAGATACTTGCAAATGAAGTAATCCCTTGATGGTTTGACCCTAACTACACATGAATCTTCTTGCAAAATCCTAAACACACAGAGAAGAATAAACAAACAAAAATACACAATATTTTTTGGTATTTTGGTTAGAAGTCAGTAAACATAAACAACAAAAAGCAAGTAAGAAACACACGAGGGCGCTGGGAGAACCAAAAAGTATGATCTTGTTTGTGTATGTAATGATGTAAATGAAATGCGGGACCTTAGGGGTAAAAATTAGGGCATTACAATGAGAAATTTTCATCCACGGATGCTTAATCTATAACATTTAATTTGTTATGGAATTGGGGTTTTTAAACCATGAACAAATTATGGATTTTTGTGGTAAAATCATTGAAATAACATGTTAGAATCATAAGAATAAATATGTTATTATGTGGTAATCGTGTGGGTAACAATTTTGCACTGTTTTGAGGTGTTTGAGGTGATTTTGAGAGAGTTTTGAGGTTCTGCAAATGCAAAATGCAACTTTTGGTTATGTTAGCAGGGTGACGGGTGTCACCCATATGACGCCCTGGGCGCCATGCGCTGCGAAGTGCTGAAGAGCGACAGCCAAATGACGGGGAGTTCGTCATGACCTCCAGGAAAACATAATCCTGACAGGCCATCACAGTGTGACATGTTGGATTTTGAGGAGGATGACGGGCGTCATCCCTATGACGGGTTACCCGTTGTCAAGTCAGAATGCATGTTTTGACTTATTGAGTTTGGATATGAGGGTGGTTCATCTGGTGGTCAATGATGGGCTATTGTTTGGTGTTTTGTGATAAGTAGGAGTTAATTAATTAAATTACATGATTAATTGAGTAATGGTATGCATACATGTGAGCTAGGTGTAAATTGTGAATATGTGATAAGAAGGAAAGCATGATGTGATGCAGATTATGTTGATGAGATGTGTACGAGTTATTATTGATGCATTAAAAATATAATTGTTAACTATTGGAGTGAGGTTGTATTGTATCTGTTGTGTTAAGCATCAATGTATAGTCAGAGTAGGGTTGTATTGCATTTCGTATGACATTCATCATATGTGTCATTGTTGTGAAAGATGCATGTTCGCTAGTTCAAAGTGGGAACTAGTGGCTTGTCTTAAGCCTTGAGTGAGGGCTTGGAGCTTGGAGTGGGGGCTCGGGGTTTGCATAGATTGGGACCCGGTTTGTATGAAGAACCAAATGTTAAGTCGGTATCGCATGCATATATATTGAATTATGAGTCCAGTTTAGAGTGGGGACTGTAACGAGCATGAGTCGAGTCATTGTTGCATTATATTGTATGATTGTGATGTGGGTGAGATGTGAATACACGTATTTGGTGTGTTTTCCGATTATGTGAAATATTGTGTATATGTGTGAATCTACCTTGAATGTTTATGCACGATTTATTATTTAAATGTATCATCACCCCTTTTTCTGTATTGTTGAATATGTGCTTCTCTAGATTACAAATAATCAAGTACCTGAGTAGGAGCTTGAGGTTGAGGACGGTGTTACAACTATTTAGTTTCTCGTCATGTGGGTCTATAGTTGGAGTCGCTATGATACGTAACACAGAGGGAACATATTATTCTATATTTGTTTATGTTACGTATCTTTATGTTTTGTTTTATTCTATGATGAACCATGTTTCAAACTAATAATTTTGTTAAGGCTTTTATGCCAATTGTTTCGTGATTGCGTTGCTTATCAAACAAGTTGTTTCTATTATTATGTGATTCAAAATGTTTTGGATTGTGCGAGTAATATCTTACTTGGTGAATATTTATGTTTTATACATATTTTATTATTTAATTATCGTGTCAGGAAGTAGAGTGTTACACGTTTAATCTAACATGTCCAAATTTTGGAGTTGGAAAATAAGCTTCATTCATATTAAATTTTGGGGTTGATCATTACACCCAATATATTGATAACACACCCTATGGAAATCCCATAATGTATTTCCTATACTCTAGATTTTAAAATCCGAACGCGTCCATTCTATAACAAAATGAGTTCACGATAGTAGAATTGCTCTAGATTTCAATCTTCATATCATAAGTCCAGATTCAATCTACGTATTAACTCCATGATAGTATTTTACACCCTTTGATAGTAAGTTAGAATAATTTTGTCATTTTTAATAAACATTACATTATGAGTCATTAATAAACCAATCCCACAATAAACCATACACTTTTATAATTCAACAATAAGATCAAAATAGAATAATTATTGTGTATATATGAATGTCAAATATAAAATGTCACAATAAATCCAAGTACAAACTATAAATGTAAAAATGTAAAAGATAAAATCTCACTATTGTTATATCTGGTGTCCTCGTTCCTTCTCTGTCACTGATATTGCAACTTATGTCATGCCTTTGCTAAGATGGCATGTAGAGTGGTCATATGAGGAGTCTTTTCCTCAAAATCACCCATATATATGGTCTCTCCATAAATAGCCATAATGTGGTAACATATCGGTAACACATCAACAACATGATATGTCATTGCTTGCTCCTTCTCTAAGATCTTCTGATGAGCTAACATCGAGGATCTCCCTCTGTATCTGGCGTCATGTAAGAATGTGACACTCTATAAAACCATTGAATGTACATGTATACCATACTCCATAGATGAGGAACTAACACACGACATACATCATTTGACACTAGATTATCATTGTACAATCAGGACTCCACTGAGACAGACATGCGAATCAGAGAATAGAGCATGTGAACCCTGAGTTATAATGCTAAAAAACTCAATACATAGTAGTTTAAGACAAACATAAATGACATATTTATTGCATTTAAACCTAAAGTATCATGCATATAAACTATTTAGGTAATGCATGCATGTGAAATAAATAAAAAAAAAGATAAGCAATTTCCAATGTAATAAAGAAAAACTTTAGATAAGTGTAATGTATTGAGTAGAGATGTGATAAGAATCAATGCAATAGATAAAAGTTGTGAAAAAACTTGAAAATGATGAACCAAGCTCTATTAATTAAAATGAGAACCCAGTTCTTTATCTCTCTCTTTTTACTCTTTTGTAGAAATGAAAATAAAAAGGGAAAATGTGTGAATTTACTTAAACATAAGTGCCTGGATTCCAATCTTCGAATTAAATTCAGACTTTGGAACTCAAATTAGTATTAAATTATGTGGTTCTGAGGTTGGCCATGGGTGTAGTGTGTTTGGTGTTGGGGTTGGTTGAAAATATATATGTTGAAGAAGTCCTGCATCGCTTGGTTTTGTAAAGGAATATGGAATCCAAGGCTATATAAATGATTCAAGTTCTTCATTACAAACCGTACCAGTCAAAAACACTTTAAGCGTGTATTTTATTTTTTATATTTTCTTTTATACTCTTGTTTTAAAGTGTCGTGAGAGGTACTTAAATATTTGTTTCGGAGAGTGTGAGTGTATTGGGGCCTTAGGATGGTTAAGGATCTGTGTTGTAAAAAATTTCACATAATGTTATTCTCTAATTGCCATTTGTCAATGCTCGTGGTTTTTTCTTCAATTTTGAAGTTTCCACATTAATCTCTTGTGTTGTTATTATGTTCCTCTTTTTCCTCTATGCTTTATTTTTCCCAACAAGTGGTATAAAGATCATTCATTTGTTTTGGTGAGGTATACGTTTTTTTAGTATTCCATGTGATTATAATTTTGTTTATCTTCCACATCAAAAAAGATATTTTATACTTTGTGTTGGTTGGAAAAAATTTGTTTTGCTGCAAGAATGATTTTGGCTGCAAAGTCAATTTTTTCAAGTGTAGTGAAGATTGACTTAGAGAAAATTTGATGGAATAATCAACTTTGAATTGTGGAAAAGTCAAGTCAAAGATGTTATGATACAATTATAATTATACAAAGCGTCAAAATGAGACATTTCCAACATGAACAACGAAAAGTTGGAGGAACTAGATTTCAGAGCTTCGAGTATAACCCACATGTCTTTGGATAAGAATATTTTTGTGGATGTTTTTGGTACGTTGTCAGCCAAAGAGCTTTGGAAGAAACTTGAAGGTCTATATTAAGGAAATGGTATATCAAATCAGTTGTTATTAAAGAATCAATTTCATAACTTGTGTATGGATGAATATACAAAAGTTTCTAATAAAGTGTTCTTAATGGTATTGATTATGAGTTAGAAACTATTAGAGTCGAGATTGATGGTGAAGATAAAGCTTTGAGACTCATATGGTCTCTTCAATCTTCCTGTGAGCAAATTAAACCTGTTTTTATATATGGGACGAAAACTTTGAGTTTTTGAGAAATTGCCAGTAAAATTATTTCTAAAGAAAGAAGATTTGAGGGTAAGGATAATACTTCATCAAACTTTGTGTTGGTTACTAGAGGAAGGTCTTATGTGAAGAAAAATAATGAAACGGGTGTGAGATGTTAGAAATGTGGAAAGATTTGACATGTAAAGTATAAGTGTCATTATGAGGCAGCGTCAGAGAAGGGCTCTAAGTCAAATTCTAGCATTGTCTCCCTCGATGTGGGAGATGATGATCTTCTATAAAAATTAAGAAGTGTGTCCTCATGACATTTTAAATGTCATAGAAAAGGACGAGCTATTGCCAGCAGATTAACACATGGGCATTGATGCAAAATATGTTGTGAGATAATGTCGATGGTTGAAGAGCTTCCTACCAACATGGAAATCGCACATGAGTTTTCAACCTGGTTTTCGACACGTTGAAATTTCTGAAGTGATTTAGCTTCAAGGGAAGTATACTTTTCTTTAGGTGGAGTCTGGTAGTTTCTTAAACTATGATTGTCGGTGAAGACAGTGTACAAATTCTTGGAGTGACGTAGCTTCAAATGACTATTATTTTTATGGTGGAGTATGATTGTTGGGGAAGACAATGAAGGTAATGTATTATTTTCAATTAAGATGGAAATTATTAGGGTTAGTTGAAAATATGCATGTTGAAGAAATATCACATCGCTTAGTTTTGTAAAGGAATAGGGAGTTCAAGGCTATATAAAATATTAAATTTCTTCATTACAAACTATACCAGTCAAAAGCTATTTAAATTTGTATTTGACTTTTTATATTTTCTCTTATACTCTTGTTTTAAAGTGTTGTAAGAGATAATTAAATATTTGCTTTGGAGAGTTTCATTGTATTAGGGTCTTGAGGGTGGTTGAGGATAGTCTATATGTTGTAACAATTTTTATATAGTGTAATTCTTTAGTTGTCATTTAACAATAGTCAGGATTTTTTCTTCTATTTTTGAGTTTCTGTGTTAATCTCTTGCGTTGTTATTGTGTTTCACTTTTTTCTATGCTTTGTTTTTCTCAACATTAGACACATATGAAGTTCAATTTTCGTAATTTACTATGCGGATTTCAATCTCTAGAGTTTTTTAATATCCAACGTGTATTAAGTGTGTCAAAGTTTTGAAATCCAAACTTGAAAGTTATTTTTTAAATTTCACCAGGATGTGTGAGTAATTCATGAGATGTAATGAATAATCCCCTTAAACTTTGGCTCGTATGATTATTGATATGGAAAATGGTTAGTTCAAATGGGTTGGGACTTGGGTCATTTTGGCCCGAAATTTTTGAAAATTTTATCGTTTGAATGAAGAAATGCCAAATATTTTGAAAACATACCAGATTTTTTGCAATAGTATGAAGAATTACAAGACGTTTTATAAATCCCCAGTAAAAAATCATGGATTTCTGTAAAATTGTTAAAGAAATACCAGATAATTGAATAATACTGTGCAATTTTATCGGTGTTTTCAAAAATCTGATGGAGTTATACTGAATATTTTTAAAAAATCAAAAGCATGCCACGTTTTTTTGAAAAATCCGATACAAACCAAATTTTCAAAAAAATTTAAAAAATTCGGAAAGTGAGATTTAGAATATATATATATATATATATATATATATATATATATATATATATATATATATATATATATATATATATATATATATATATATATATATATATATATATATATATATATATATATATATATATATATATATATATATATATATATATATATATATATATATATATATATATATATATATTACATTTTTAACAAAATATATCAGATACATATAATACAAAAGTGCTACAGTATAATTTCAAAACAGATTATGTCGACTTCTTAACTTCTTCTTCCCAGTGTCTAATCTGTCTCGCATATGCTGATTCTCATGCTTTACAACTTCATTATAGTTCTGTCTCCATCGATTTGTGACGCAATGCAAAAGACAGTTGGGTTTCAACTTCACCTGAATCTAATGACTATTGTTAACAATTAATCTTCCAATTGCTTCTACTTGGCACAAGTCTCAACATAAATGGGCATTTCACTTTCATACTATAACTGCCTTCAATCACATTCTTCTTCTTGTAATTTTATCCTCTCTCACAACTAATAATCAATTTACCTTTTCTCCCTCTGACCCCACTTGAGGTATTAGAATAAATAGTAACAACAATAATATCATGTTGTTTACCAACAAATTGTGCTCATGCCAAAACATCAGTTTCGGAGAGAGATATCAGTCATTTACAACATATACAAAATAAATTAGCAATGTCAAAGATATCATAAGCCTATTATTTTTTTAAAAGGGTTAAAAGTTAAACATGTATGTAAAACATACAACGTCAGTGATGAAAAACTGAACAGAGGAACCATTAGGATATGGACCGCACAAACGAAGCATACTGAGCTACCCGGTTTTTTGGTGTATGCATACTAGATTTTTCCAAAATTTTTGGTACTTTTCAATGTTACTCGAATTTTTTTAAAAATATGATAACAACACAACTAGAATCTAGAAAATTTTGGATTTTTCCTAAAAATCTTGTCAAACTTCAATCTATTTATAGATTTTCTGAACAAAAAAACTGGTAAAATTTCTAGGAAAATTTCTGATTTTTCAAATAAATCTATTAAAAATTCATACCTGAATTTTAAAATGTCAATAAAAATGTATAAAATATCTGTAGTTTCGAGCAACTACAGAGAGGTTTGATTCGTTGGTTAGACGGAGACATGCTCGAAGGGAAAAAAATTAGAAGTATTGAAAGACATGATGCCCTGCGCGGGGTGGGTGTGAGTTAAAAATGATAAGGATGCGATGGAAGTGATGTTTGGACCAAATGATATCAGTTTGATTATTGTAATTAGTTAGAAATGTCGTGTTTAAATGTTGTGGTTAAGTATTTTTATCTGCTTTGATATCTGTTGTAGGTGTTGTTTATTTAGAGTTATTGTTGTTCGTTTTGTGATATCTGGTTTTTTGTTGGAAAATCTTGTTGTTTTTAAGTGAGTTTAACTTAGGGTAGTGTTTGTTATCAACATTGCTGTAACAAAAAGTTATTAATATATCAAAACCTATGGTTACAAAAACTGAAAGGAGAGACTAAATTATGATGCCGAGGTTGCTCCGACATTGGGATCATTTTTCTAATTGTGCGGGCTAACGACATATACTACATAGTCTTATCATTTTATCAGTCATATCCATTTATGTTCTAATATGCGCGCTATATGGGCAACCTTTTTTCTTTCTTTGCATCTCATTGTTATGGCAAACTATGTCCCCTTGATATGGAGACCAATATTCCTCCATTGCTAGCAATGTGAGCTTTCATTATAGACTTTCATAATGTTAATGGCCTTGTAAACATCAGATAGATGGTTGTAAGTGTCCTGGTGAGTATGTGCACATGTCACAATGACATGGGAACAAGGTACACAAAAGGCCTGGAACTTTCCACAATCGCACCAACTTTTGTTTAGTTTGACTGCATAGGATAAATTTGGTATCCCCTCATTATGGTCCATTGTTTCTGGTATACATTGAAAATTTTCCTATGACGGTCAAATATTGTACCCGTGTGTGTTCTAGCTTTGATAGTTTTCTCTTTCATCACTTTCATACAGCATTCACTAAATAATTTACCCGACATTAACACTGCATTCCATGTTCCGCTTCTGGTTGCGAAGAGTGATGCCAACCTAAAATAGGTTGTTCTCACCAATGTGGATATTGGTAGATTTCTAATGCCTTTGAAGACGTCGTTCATGGATTCCACAAGATTTGTTGTATTGTAGCCCCATCGACATCCTTCGTCAAATGCCCTTGTCCATTTCTCCAATGGAATGTTATCATGCCACCTTCCTACATCTGTATTTGACAATCTAATTTCGTTACAGCAGTGTTAAAATAACGGTTGAGTTAGAGCATACCTTGTATTCACCACTTTTTTGTGAAGGTTCTTGTCTTTGATTGCATGCATGAAGTTTTGTGTGATATGTCTAATGGAATAGACATGGGTAGAAGGAGGATTATTTCATCTGTTATCATGGTTATTGTAAGCATTCTCAATAGCAGCATGTTTTTCTGAAATCAAACAGAGATTGGCTTATGGAGCCACATGTGTTCTGAGATTCCTAAGGAAGAAACACCAACCACCAGCGGTCTCACCTTTAACCAGAGCAAAGGCAATGGGAAAGACATCATTGTTGTCGGTCTTATGCAACTTCTATAAGCAAGGTGCCCTTACATTTCCCGTATAACCATGTTCCATCAATTTGAATAATAGGTTTGCAGAATGCAAAACCTTTTATGCATGGTTGAAACACCCAAAAGAGTAGGTGAAATATTCTATTTCCACCAACATAAGTTGCTTCTGGCGTAAATGTCGGCAATGTCTACATAACTGCAATAGTCCCCGGTGCGTATGTCTTAAGTGCCACCAAAAATCATGGCAATTCTTTGTATGAATCCTCTCAGCTGTCAAATACATGTTCAATTGCCTTTGTCCTTGCAATCCATGCTTTGTTGTACGAGGGAGTATAATTATATTATAATGATATGAGAGATTATTATACTCAACTTCACTAATGGGTCCTTGTTAACAAGCGGCAAAATGTCTTGACATATCAACTCAATGCATAGATTTTGGTAATCCTATACAATATTAGTGGCAATGCAGCGGTGAGGTGGCTCTATATAAGCTATCTACTAAGAATCACTTATCTTCCTATAAGATGCTGTCATCCGGAACTTGTAAATATCATTACAACAATAAATGGCATACCTTATTGACTCAATTCGATCTACATTGAAATCAACATAGTTATCCATGTGACATTTTTAATAGCTTGCACACATTCTTCCTTGGTCCGGAACCTGTCTCCCACTTTTAATTCACCCTCTGACTGTATATACGGGTTGTAAAAAATATCTGAGGATCTCTCATCGTCATGCAAGTCTAAGTTTATCATATGTTGATGCGGACAGTATACATGACTTGGAAGTAATGGCACTTGATGATCTCCATCTCCAATGGTGTTTTTTAACAAATGGTTGACCTGTGTCTCACTTTCTTCTTCTTTGTTGTCAACGACGTCAACTTCCGCTTCGTCTTCATCTGATTCTTATTGCCGCGGTGAGAATTTGATACCAAGCTATTGATTAACTTGAATCGCAAATTATAATTCACCATCGGTCTTTAATTTGTCCAAGGGAAGGGTAAAAGATCGAAATAACCCATAAGTATGCAATGCCATGCAAAGTTAGAGAATATAAGGTTCAAAGGTTAGTTAAACTTAGGGAAGGTACTAACATCCTAAGCATCTGTGGTACTCTACAGAAACCACTTGTTTTATTGTGTTATTATCATTTACTAAAGGAAAGAGACCTAGGGGGTTTATTTCTAAGTATGCTCGCCAAAAATCACATCTTATGCCTACGTATCCTGACGGAAATGGAATCAGAGCATTTGTAGTTCCTCTAAAGGGATGGAAGAACTCTTGACTGTGGCCAAGGTTCCAAGGGAGAAGGTTTGTTGATTGATTATAGAAGGAGAAACAAGTCGTGATCTTAGGGAGAATACTCGACTTTAACCACCACAAGTATATGGAAGATGGTATTTGCTTCACATTGGGAGGAGGGCTCCACTCGGATCTATAATCCACGAGTATGCCACATACCTCTCTCAAGCAGAAAAGATTCTACATCTTTCTCAACTATATTATGGGGTAGGAGAATTATATTTCGACTACATAGATGACTTATGTCTAATTCTCTTGTGGGAGAATAGGATTTGATTGTAAGTTGTCTAAGAGTATCCTAAAGGGACTTAGCCTAAGGATAAGGGTGCAACTAAGCTGATCAACCTGAAGAGTCAGGGATCAAGCACAGAGGTGAATGATGCAAAATGAAATGCAATGTGCATGACTATACAGTCACATGCAAATTCTTCCCTTGGATATAAGAACATATAAACATATTATTAAAAGGAGAACAAACAGTAACATTAAGAATTAAAGTTAAAATCATGATTTGAATAATCAACATATGAAATACGCAATATAATCGATTTGTAAAACGAGATATTATAAGATAACAAGTCAAACACAGGTAAGAACTAAGAGTTTCCAAGCACGCAAAGATAAGAAAGAGCTCAAAATAAATCATGAATAAGGCTCTCTAAATATTTGGAAAAAGGGTGTAAGTAACCACCAATCTTAAACCAGCACAAAATATGTGATTTAGTGAATCGGTAAAATCACAAAAAAGCAGGGATGAATTAGTAATTACAAGTATATGTTCAAAATTTTGTTTTTATAAAGTATTTATAAGAGAGCAAAGATTTAAACATAATTAATATTTTAAAGTATTTAAAAAAAACAAATTTATTTGATTATAAAATAATTTAACAAGTTATGTTATAACATTTAGTTAATAATAAAAAAATGTTTAAATTAATTAAGAGTGTTAGTAAAGCTTTATTGCATAAATTAACATAAGATAAAAAAATGATAATACAAATGTTAAAAAAACATCAGATTTCCTTTGAAGCATAACCATGGGCCTATCACGGCTCGTGCAGAAAGTCCAACAAAACTAAAAAAACAAAATGCTGAAAACTCGATCTAGCAACTTCCTCTTGCCAAAACGAAACGGTGACTCTCAATCGTCTCATTCTCTCGCACACTGTTTACGTCATCAACACTCAAAATAAAAAAACTAGGGTTCATGAGGTTCAGCAATTCACAAGTAGACAAACATGAATCAAGGTTAAATTAACAGACAATGGATCAATATAAGTTCGATAGATGGAGAAATACCGATAAAAGGGCGAAGGTTTACAAATTGACCAGATGGAGGACTTGGGCGTAATGACGGCGACGACAGATTTCTGGTAGGCTCCCGATTGAGATTGAGTTTAAATAAGCAAATTGCTCTATCAAGTCTTTTTTGGAAAGGAATAAAGGTCGTCTGATTTGTGATCCTTTGACTTGAATGCTTTATGTTCCCATTTGTCATGTTTGGATCCTGTCAATGTGTTATCGGGGACATTATGAATAGATTCCATTTTTATTTGATTGTGTTTGGACATGTTTTTATGTATTAGGAAATAATACAATCTCTATTCTCTTGTTCCTGCAAATCACAATGTTTTCCTTCCTTTTTGATTTAACGTGTTTGGTTCATTGCTAAATCTTGATGATTTCTCCTGGTGGTAATGATTTGGTTTCTGTTTTTGAATTGATCTTATTTGGAAACTTAGAGAATGCCATATTTGCTCTTAGTTTCCTTCCATGATTTGTTGTTATTGACTGCTAATCCCAAAGTGTTTACCTTGCATGGAATAAGGATAACATTGAAGACTTATGCTGATATCCTATTATTGCTTTCTTTACTAGCATTGCCTTGTTTGTAATAGAAATCTTTCGGTCACTCATGGAGGAACCAAACTGCATATCCCACTAATTCAATTCCTATACAAGGTACTTCCTGAATTTGGCAGTTCGATGGAATCATGGCCGACTTCCTTAAGTCGTAAAAAAAATTTAATTTTATCAGCGATTCAATCTGTCCCTTGTGGTTTTTTCATTTGGGCATATTTGATGATACTAATTTTTGTTAAAACCCTTTTAATTATGTCCAGAACGCCCTGAACCAACGTATCCCCTATAGCATGAAAGGATATGACTCTCTTTACATCTGCAGGTCATGGATTCTTTGGTTCTTTATGGTGTAGGTGTTGGTGGTTCAGGTTAGAAGGTGGCTTCAAGGAGTTTTGGGAGAGCTGTCCCTAATCACGGACCTATAAGAGTCGCGGTTGTCATTTCTAATTCTTCTTTTGATGGCTATGTCATGTGATGTTATGATTCTAATCTTGTTATTTGTAGACATCAACATGGATCTAGTTATGACGGAAAGCATGCAGGCGACAGTTTTGTGGACACGAGATGGATTTTAATGCCTCTGCAGGAATTAAAGTTGGAGCTTGAGTTGGTTGTAAAAGCCCACAGTGTTGAGAAGCTTGGTGACATATCCAATGAGGAGTCTGATGGTCCTTCAAAGGAGGGTGCTTTGATTTCATGGAGTGTGCATATACTTCCTTGTTTCAAAAGTACTTGGAGGCGTGGGGGATCGACAGTGGTTGAGCTAGAAAAAACGAGACCACTGTAGCAAAGTCTTAGGAACTAAAAAGAGAGTTTTTTTCATTCCTCCTTTTTTTTGGATGGCAAAGTGTAACCTTTAGCTTTTGACCCTTAACCTTTAAAATAGAGATGAAATCATAATATAACTTTATATATTTTTTAGAATTTTGAATCTTACGGGAATTTTGAAACATTGTATTCTTAGAGTTATTCTCTTGAGCTTGCATCGAATCTTACTTATTGGCCCATAACCATTTTGAGCCTGTTTTATAGAAGCCAAAAGGGTCTTAAATATTTTAAAACCAACAAAACCTACTTTTATGATGACTTAGGTTTGAACTCTTGAAGGAATTGCACTCTAAATTGAATATTGTTTTTGTATCAGTATAAAAATAGGAATGGTATTGCAAAACAAATTGGTTTAGAGATGGATTCTTGATTTGGATTTGGAAACTATGTTATGACTTGTATATTATGATGTCTTGCCATGAATATTTGAAATTGTGAATCCTTATGATAAATGTTATAGTAAAGTTGTTGACTCTTGCGAATCCTTTTGTCATATTTCCTAATTTTGAAGTGGAATTGAAATGGACCTTTGTACCTTGGATAATAATAGACAACGTTGATTCAAAGTAATCTTGAACCTTTTGAGCTAATCCGAGCTTACTTTGTAATACTGAATCTTGAGGTTAAAACTTGATGTGAGCCACACAAGACCTCTTGGCAACTTTAACCCTTGAATGTTGAATTCTTATGGAAAGATTTGAATCTATTATTTATATTCTTATCGAGAGACTCGTGAACATTGTAACTTAAACAAATTCGATAGTATTTTAAAGTATGTTGATCATAAACTATCAATGGAAGAACCACATTCCTTCCCTTAAGAGACAAAAGGGAACTCTGACCATGATTTAACCTTAGGTCAAAACCTTGTTGAACTTTTATTATCTTCATAGTTAAAGTTTGAACTTAATACAAGAATCAAGCTTCGAGGAATCCTTGTGATGCAACTTATTGGGAAAGCTCTAGGTGATTTTCATTTGCTCACACTTAGCAACAAATGGGAAGGAAACCTTAATTCTTCTTGCAGAACACATTGAAGCTTCTGAGAAAAAATTGAGAAAAGTGACCAGTAGAAACTCTTAGGATCTTTTGAATCAGAATCCCATGGTCACACCCCGAAATGCTTGCCTTTAAGGGTCTACACTTGAAATTAATGCACATACACAAACTGGTTAGTCACAATAAACACGCACAGAAAAACCTATGTCCTGAAGATGTTATGCAAAATGCTGCGTGAAGAGGTGGAATATTACGTTCAAAAATTAGGTGTGACAGATGCCTCTATCTATGTTTCTTCTATCTGGAGGTAAGGAGATTGAAATATTCGTCTCGACGTGATAGGAGAGACTTAAATACAAACATGCACAAATTTTTGGCCCTAAGATGCCACAAGATGCATATGATATGAAATGATATGATATGAACTGCAAGACGAAGATCCTGTGGGGAATGATGTCACAGGGGATAACTGTATATAGAAAACACTGAGACAATAGAAAAGAGAAACCGACGAGGAAAAGACTCGGCAAAACATGACTCTACAGGAAAAGATTCAACTCCACTGGGGAAGAGGCATACATATGGTATCTCCAACAAAATAAAGATGTATAGTACTTATTATCGAGCATATAGTAGCTTAAACAATGGGCAAGAAACTTGGAATGGAAGGGATAACCTACTACCAACATGAGGTAGCCTAAGCAAATGTATCTAGTTGAGATAAAGAAATACATGTTACCTACTATCAATCACATGATAGCCTAAGCAAAGGTAAACATAAAAGGAGATATCACTTACTACCAAACATGGTAGCCTAAGCAAAGGTGTCTGACTCTCAGAAGGGTCTGTTATCTACTATCAAACATATGATAGTCTAAGCAAAGGTAATAACCAAAATAGACTCCTACAATTAAGGCATGATTCAACTTCTTCTTTAACTAAATGCTTTATTTGAAAGGGTAAAATAAACCTCCCCACGTTTCAAGGTTGTATGCCGTGAACGAGTCTCAGTTTCTTCTTTGATCAAGTATTCCACTTGAAAAGGGTAAAATAAACCTCCCAACGCTTCAAGGTTGTATGTCGTGAATGAGTCTCAGTTTCTTCCTGGAATGGTGAATACTTATGGGAAAGTATCTCCACAGGGGGTTTGAAGTTCTACTGGGGATTTATAACATTAGTGGGAGTCCATGACTTACTTGAGATTAGTAAATATCATCGGGGATCCTCAGAAGAGATGCAGGGCGGTTGATTTGTAAAACATGTCCTCCCAAATAAAGAGAAGGATCAAATGTAATAATCTTCACCAAACTTTTCTGACGGATTCCAGAGAGATGCCATTTGGTGAAGGAGGAGTTGATAAATCTTGATAACTTCTTTGGGGATAGACAAATTGTCTTAAGGAGATTGCCATTTGTCATCCAAATCGAAATCCTAAGAACAAAATCAACTGCTCAACTAAAAATTTGCCACTTGCCGTTTGGGTATGAAATGTTGAGAAAGTATTATCACACTGTTGGAGAAATTATTTGTCTTCAATGGTGATCATCGAACGGATTACTCCTAGGGAGTCAAAGTGAAAAATAAATGCATGTTCACACTAGGTTCAAAAGCCTGGGGATATCCAAAATCGATTATCAAGGACCAAATTTCAACTCAGGAAAAAAATTGAAGAGAAACGGTCAAGCAAGACTCAACCCAATGAGGAACAAACTCAATTGGATTTTTTCTTTATCCATACATGGAAAAGAAAACTAAAGCAACCGCCCTTCACGAGGATCGAACTCAATGGGGAATTAGAAATGTTGTGCTTTTTCTGCTTAGGGCTGGCGACTTTACTTGGAAGGAGAAGACAAAACCCAGTGACTTGGGGATAAACACGGCCAAAGTGAACAAAACAACAAATAGAATGCAAAATGCACATTCCATGTATCTATATACTATGATTATGCTGACAAAACGATGAAAAGAAAGAACCGGAGATGAAATAAACATCACTGGGATGGATGAAAACATCACCGGGATGG
Source organism: Lathyrus sativus (assembly GCA_963859935.3). Taxonomy (NCBI): domain Eukaryota; kingdom Viridiplantae; phylum Streptophyta; class Magnoliopsida; order Fabales; family Fabaceae; genus Lathyrus; species Lathyrus sativus. Next base: position 605,269,301 of record OZ012739.1, read on the forward strand.
ATGAAAACCAATCCTTGGGACTATACCCCTGTTTCAAAACTTTAAAAACACTCTACGGAATACATAATTCCACCCGGGGATAAAACATCCTGACTTCTCTTGAAGGATTGTCGAGACGAATCTAGTCGCTTAACGGGGATTAATCTCATGGATAAAATAAATATTTGTTTCACTGGAGAGATTCTTATTAGGGGATAAAATAAATATCCTCTTCAAAGGGAATCTCACGTTTGAATCAGAGTCGAGACTCTTCGGGGATGAAATAAACATCTGTGAGGAATTGAAGCATCGCCTTTCTTGCGAATGTCCATTTAATATTCATATATCAAAGTAATACACACCAAAAGAGTTTTAGAAAGGTTTAAATTTTGTTCAAAAAGTGCTATAAAAATAAAACATTTATACGCAAAGATATCAAGAAATAATAAAGATTGTCTGAAGGCTTAATTTCATTTTATTGAATGGTAATCATCAAAGGTATGACTCCATATATTATTACAATGTTGTAAAATGATAATAATAGGAACAATTACATCGAAGAAATAATACCCATTGTTTCCTTCACAAACTTAAGATTTCATATGTTCTAAACTTTGTAATTTGACTGATGAGTCTTGGGCGGTGGTAATCTTTAGTAATCTGATTCTTGACTATCTTCTTCAAGCGTAGTACTTTTTGACAACATTTATATTCATTGGGCGAGCGATTTCTTCTTCATCCGTAGTTGCTAATATTAGGGCACCTCTTGAGAAGACTCTCTTAACAACATACAGACCGTCATAGTTCAGAGTCCACTTCCCCTGAGTATCAGTAAGGAAATATTGTATCTTCTTGAGTACAAGGTCACCCTCTTTAAATTCGCATGGTCGAACGCCTTCTTCATCCTTTGCTGGTACAGTTGACCGTGACATAAAGTTGTCATCCTCTTCTCTTCAATCAAGTTTAGTTGGTCATATCTGCTTTGGAACCATTCAGCCTCTAAAAGCTTTGCTTCCATCAAAACTCGCATAGAAGGAATCTTAACTTCTATTGGAAGTACAACTTCCATGCCGTAAACAAGTGAAAAGGGAGTTGCTCCTGTCGATGTGTGCGCCGAAGTACGATATCCATGTAAAGCAAACGGGAGCATTTCATGCCAGACCTTATATGTGAAAACCATCTTCTGAATAATCTTCTTTATATTCGTGTTAGAAGCTTTGACAACCCCATTCATCTTTGGTCGATAAGGAGAAGAGTTATGATGCTCAATCTTGAATTCTTCACATAGCTCTTTCATTATTCTATTGTTCAGGTTGGACCCATTATCTGTAATGATTTTGCTTGGCACACCATATCTACATATGAGTTGATTCTTGATAAACTTAATAACCATGTGCTTGGTAACATTAGTGTAGGAAGCAACTTTGACCCATTTGGTGAAATAATCGATCGCTGCCAAAATAAAGCGATGAACATTAGAAGCTTTTGGTTCTATCATACCAATCATATCAATGCCCCACATAGAAAACGACCAGGAAGACGAGATAACATTAAGTAGAGTTGGAGGCACGTGAATTTTATCCGTGTAGATCTGACATTTGTGACATTTCTTGGCAAACTTGTAACAATCTGATTCCATCGTGATCCAATAATATCCTACCCTCAAGAGTTTCTTAGCCATAGCGTGCCCATTGGCATGAGTGCCAAAAGATCCTTCATGAATCTATGCCATTAACATGTTTGCTTCAGGAGGAAGTTGCTAGCCAACCTTCTTAATGTCTTCTTATCTTTGTTAGATGCCTGATACATGTATTCTTGCTTTTAGAGAAATAGTTCAATGTCGTGATACCAGGGTTTATCATCCTTAACATATTCTATTTCAAATATGCAAGCAGGTCTATCTAGACGATTCACATCAATCCTGAGACAATCATTCCACCGATTCACCACAATTGATCCGCTGTCGCGCGCGGATCAAAAACGACGAGTTATTTTTGTAAAAATGTAGTATTGTAGTAACGGTAGCTCGGATATCGTCTCACAAGGATTCTTGATTTTATTAACTAATAGTAAAAACGATTAACAGGGGGTTTGTTTGGCTCAGGATCGATTAAACAAAGAGGTTGCAATCAAGCGGTTAAAATAAGTGATTTTCAAAATAAGTCAATCTACTGTTCTCGGTTCCGGCTTATCACGGGTTTCTACCTTACCAATTTCTTAAACGACTTCGATCTCTATTCGATTCCTATGTCAATTGACAAGTGCAAAAGACAAAAACTAGATTGACAGTCCTATATTCCAAATTAAGCAAACGGATTAAGCTTTCGTGAATTAAGCAAACACGAATTACAAACGCGAATTAACGACAAAGCGACGTATCGGCGAATAAAAGTTAAGGACGCAATCATACGAATTTAATCAATACAATTCTATAAACTAATAGATTAAGCAAATGCAATTTATAGAATAGTATTAAAAGAGAAACAAATTAAATTGATAAAGTATAAACCTCAAAGCGTTGGAACGCTATTACAACAGATTGACTCTCAGGAATTAGTTCTCCATTCGAATCGTACAAGCTTAAAAAAAAATTCGTGAATAGTGTATGAGATACTAGGCTGTACGGCCAGACCTAGACTAAAGAGGAGACAAAAGAGAATTCGGGTCATAACCCAACTGGGTCGAACAAACATAACCCAGACTCAAAACTTAATAAAACTAATGCTGCAGGTTCAAACGAAATTTTGGAAAAATTTGCTCTGAATCTGACTTTGACTCCAACAAAAAAGTTGTAGCTCTCTCTCTTATCTTTCCGGCAATTATTAGAACGCCTCAAACGGATTCCCAGAACTCCAGTTATGATCGTTTCCGTGCAGACTGCTAAAGCTGAAAAATAAAGTGCGAAAATCAAATTAAACCAAAAATAAAATAAAATATAAAAACATAATAAAACATAAGAATAATCAAAATAAAGTAAAGAAATGCCTAAGTAAAAATATAGGAGAATGTGCATAAAGATGCACTGATCAAATTCCCTCACACTTGAACTTTTGCACTCCGAGCAAAATTAATATAAAACAAAACAAAGAAAGCACAAACACATCAACAGTTACTCATTCCAGGTTAAAAGTCTTCTTTGGTTAAGTTTTCATCGAAAGGTACTAATCTTGCACACTAAGGATATTGTAGGAACACTAATCCATAATTGTGCAGTAATAAATCTCCTGAATATACAAATCAACTCGAATCATGTTATTATGCTGAAGCATAAGTTACTCTTCCTCCTTTTTGCTCTTTTTCATTCAGGCGCAATCACACTAAGCCCGTTATCTCCACACACTCATAGCAAGGCGACCAGTTAGTGACTCTGATCCTTTTTTCTTGGGGTTCTGGTACTTGCGTGGCATAACCCTTTTCTTACTCAGTTGTAGTTGCGGGGGATCGGACCGTAATCTGCCCTACCTAGTTCAGCACCAGAAACCGCTGAACCAACTAACAACAAGTAATTTTTTTTCAACTTTTTTTAAGGCTCTACATTCGTTGGGTTGAGTGACCGGGTGAAGGTCACCAAACTTAGAAGGTGTATTCCTTTTTTTTTCAAGATAAAAATTGGATCACTCACTTATATTCATCGATTTCCCTGCATAGAGTGCGTGTTAGATGGTGCCGACTGTTGAAATAAACTACTCAAGAGCTATCAGAGAATGGGAATTTAAGGCTAAAACATATAAGAATTCAAATCAATTTCCATATGCAGGAGACTTACGGTGTTAAGACGATACCGATCTTGTGAATTTTTCCCAAGTCTCCACAAACTAATCTCAAATTAGATTATAGCCTCAAACTTTCAAGAAGATGCATTTTTTTATTTGACTGAAAACAAACAAAACACTAACAAAAACAAACAAAACACTAACAAAAACAAGGAAAACAAACAAAACAAACGATTTCCCTCCCCCACACTTAAAATAAGCATTGCCCTCAATGAAAGGACGTAACTATTAAAGTAGAGAGAAGGAAAGGAAACTCCCTGATCAAGTTGCAGAGTAGTTGGGTGCTTCCAAAGAAAGATCTTTTATGGTTGCATCTTCAGCTACTAAACTTCCATGGAATAGCTTTAGGCGCTGCCCATTGACCTTAAAAAACTTTGTCAGTACTTGCAATTTTGATTTCTACTGCACCATGAGGGAAAACATTAGTAATAACAAAGGGGCCAATCCAATTCGATCGAAGTTTCCCAGCCATAAGCTTAAGGCGGGAGTTAAACAATAAAACCTATTGGCCCACTGAAAACTCTTTCCTAGAAATCATTTTATCATGGAAGTGTTTAGTTTTTTCTTTATAAATTCTATAGCTTTCATAGGCCTCTAATCTAAGCTCTTCCAGTTGTTGTAATTGGAGTTTTCTTTCAATACCTGCTTGTTGCATCTCCAAGTTATAACTTTTCACCGCCCAATAAGCACAGTATTCTATCTCAACAGGAAGATGACATGCCTTACCAAAAACAAGTCAATAAGGAGACATCCCAATGGGTGTCTTGAAAGCTGTTCTCTGAGCCCAAAGTGTGTCTTCTAGACGACGACTCCAGTCCTTCCTGTTTGGTTGCACCATTATCTCTAAAACCTGTTTGATCTCTCTGTTTGAGATCCCAGCTTGCCCATTAGTTTGTGGGTGATATGCAGTAGAGACTCTATGCACAACTCCATACTTCCGGAGCAAAAATTCCATGGTTCGGTTACAGAAATGAGTGCCTTGGTCACTGATAATAGCTCGCGGTATTCCAAACCTGCAAAAGATATTAGACCTGACAAAATCTGCAACAATTCTAGAATCATTAGTCCTAGTGGGATAGCTTCCACCCACTTTGAAACATAATCAACTGCAAGCAAAATATAAAGAAAGCTAAATGATGCAAGAAAGGGACCCATGAAATCGATTCCCCATACATCAAATACCTCACAGAAAAGCATAGGTTGCTGAGGCATTTCACTCTTGCGAGTGATGTTTGTACCTGCAATCTGGCACTCTTTACAAGTGGGGTAAGTCTCATAAGCATCCTTAAAAATAGTTGGCCAATAGAAACCTGAATCAAGGACTTTTCTTGCAGTTCTTTGAGGGCCAAAGTGTCCTCCGACTTGAGATGCATGAGAAAAATTTAAAATGGATTCAATCTCATAGTCGGGAACATATGTTTTAATCACCTGATCACTAACAAACTTTCAAAGGTATGGATCATCCCAAACATAATATTTGGAATCACTCTTGAGTTTATGAATCTGTGATCTATATGCACCTGCAGGGAAAACACCAGCAACAAGAAAATTAACAATGTCAGCAAACCAAGGTGTAATCCCATGCAAAAGAAAAATATGCTCATCAGGAAAGTCATCTTGAATAGGAAAAGGATCTTCATCTCTATCTATCCTGCTTAAGTGGTCGGCCATTAAGTTCTCAGCTCCACTTTTGTCTTTAATCTCTACATTAAACTCTTAGAGCAACAACATCCATCGAATCAATTTCGGTTTTGCATCCGGCTTCTTCAACAAGTACTTTAAAGCTGTATGGTCAGTGAAAACAACAACCTTGGAACCTAGAAAGTAAGATCTAAATTTATCAAGAGCAAAAACAATAGCTAGAAGTTCTTGTTCAGTGGTAGTGTAATTTGACTGTGCAGAATCTAAAGTCCTAGAAGCATAGTAAATAACATGGGCAGCCTTGTCAACTCTTTGTGCAAGGACAACCCCAACAGCATAATTAGAAGCATCACACATAAGCTCAAAAGGGAGGGTCCAGTCAAGGGGCTGGATTATAGGAGCGGAGGTCAATGCTTTCTTCAAGAAGTCAAATGCTTGTTTGCATTTATCATCGAAATGGAAAGTGACGTCGTTCTTCAATAAGTTTGACAGTGGAAGAGCTATCTTACTGAAATCTTTAATGAAGCGCCTGTAAAAACCTGCATGACCAAGAAAAGAACGAATCTCGCGGATGCAAGATGGGTAAGGTAGTGTAGAGATTACATCAATCTTAGCAGGGTCAACAGAAATTCCTTTTTTAGAAATTATGTGACCAAGAACAATTCCCTGCTCAACCATAAAATGACATTTTTCATAATTTAAAACAAGGTTAGTTTCGATGCATCTTTCTAAAATCAAGCTTAAACTGCTCAAGCATGCATCAAAAGAGGAACCATAGACAGTGAAGTCGTCCATAAAGACTTCCATGCAATTTTCAATAAAATCAGAAAAGATAATAAACATGCAACGCTGGAAGGTGCCAGGAGCATTGCAAAGGCCAAAAGGCATCCGCCTATAAGCAAAAGTATCGAAGGGACAAGTAAAAGTGGTCTTCTCTTGATCTTCTGGTGCAATATGAATATGAAAGTAACCTGAAAAACCATCAAGAAAACAATAATGTGATTTACCAGCTAGCCATTCAAGCATTTGGTCGATGAACGGTAAAGGAAAGTGATCCTTTCTAGTAGCCTGGTTCAGTCTCCGATAATCGATACAAACTCTCCAGCTATTCTGCACTCTAGTGGGAACAAGTTCATTCTTTCCATTTTTGACAACTGTAAGTCCAGATTTCTTAGGTACAACCTGCACTGGGCTTACCCACTTACTGCCAGAGATAGGATAAATGATACCTGCTTGCAAGAGTTTGGTTACCTCTTTCTTCACAACATCAAGAATCAAAGGATTAAGCCTCCTTTGGGGCTGCCTTACTATTTTCGCACCATCCTCAAGTAAAATCCTGTGCATACACATGGAAGGACTAAGACCTGGAAGGTCGGCTAATGTCCACCCGATTGCCTTCTTGTGCTTCTCCAAAACCTGCAAAAGCTTGTTTTCTTGATCGAAATCAAGGTTAGAAGAAATAATAACAGGGAGTTTTTCGTTACTCTCCAAGTAAGCATATTTTAGGTTCTCAGGGAGCTCTTTTAGATCTAAGGACGGGGGATGCTCAATGGATGGAATGTTTAGGGCAGCCGGGATGTCAAGAGCATCAGTTGCAAAAACAACTTCATCGACAACAACTTCACCTGTAGGAAACATATCAGCCTGCAAAGCAGCATTAATCTCAGCACATACAACACACACGTTAGTGTTAGTATAATCAGAACATGAGTAAACATCATCAAATCCAGATAAAGATGGAAAATCAAGAGAAAATAATTCAAAACAAGTGTCATCAACTAATTCAGAAATCAGCTCAATACAAAAAACAGAGTGCTTCTCCAACGGATGTTTCATGGCATCAAAAATGTTAAATTTTGCGAGAATGTCACCAAACTTCATGGACATGGTTCCATCGTCAACATCAATTTTTGTTTTTGTCGTTTTCATGAATGGTCTGCCTAAAATGATGGGGGCTCACCTGGACTTTGTTTCTCCTTCCATGTCTAGAATATAAAAATCTGCAGGAAAAATCAAATCGTTAATTTGAACAAGAACATCTTCGACTACGCCTGCGAGGCGAGCATTGCTCATGTTTGCCAATTGAATGATTAAACTTGTATGCTGCAAAGGACTAAGATAAAGGTTATTATAAACAGAAATAGGCATAACATTAATGCCTGCTCCTAAATCAAGCATACAATTCTCAAATTTACTATCCTCGATGGTACAAGGAATATCAAAAGTTCCTGGATCCTTCTGCTTTTGTGGCAAGACCTGAGTGGTGAGAGCTGAAACATTTTGCTCGCCTATAGCCTTTTCAGATGAAGGTTTGGGCTAAATAAAAGTAGAAATGTTTCTTCCCAAGTTGATTTTTTCACTTCCCTTAATCCTCCTCTTGTTGGTGCACAAATCCTTTAGAAACTTAGTATACTTAGGAACCTGCTTAATCGCATCAAGTAACAAAATGTTTACCGTAACTTTTCAGAAAACATCTAATATCTCTCTTTCTTTGTCTCCCTCCTCAATTCTTTTATTTTTCATAACTCTATGTGGGAATGGGACTGGTGGTACATACTCTTTTTCTTTATTTTTTTCAGTTTCGATCGCAACAGAAGAAGGAGAAGAAAGTTCAGCTGGAGGTGGTTCAGAAGGATAAAGTTTAGAAGTTACCTCGATGATTTTTTTATTTTTTTCAGGGGCTAGTTCTGTAACTTTTCCGGATCTCAAGGAAATTGCACTCACATTAGCATTAGGACCATTTGGATTGACAACTGTTTGGGCTAGAAGTTGGTTCGACCCTTGAGATTGCATGGTATTTATTTGAGTAGCAAGTTGTCCCATATGTGTGTTCAAGGTCTGGATGCTAGCATCGGTCCTTTGTTGGAACTGAAGGTTATTGACGGCCATTTGTTTAACAAGTTCCTCTAAAGAAGGTCCGGAAGGTGCAGGGGCAACTGCTTGAGGTGGATTATGTTGTTGGCTGGTTTGTGGGTTTCCATATCGAAGGTTGGGATGGTTCCTCCAACTGGGATGGTATTTGTTGGTGGACAGATCAGGAGTGTTGTTGTACCTGTTTTGGTTGTTACCTTGATGGTACAGGGCTGCAGCGTAAGCTGGAGGTAATTCAGTAGGCTTATCATCTTGCAGAATAGGACACATATCGGTAGGATCATCAGAAGAAGTACAAATACCACATAACCTTGGTGTTTGGGTTTGATGGGCTGCTTGAGCCTTACCTACGACTATCAATTTTTGTACTAAGTCCTTCAGCTCAGACATTTTATTTTTGAAGGCTTTATCAGAATGAGCAACATGAGAAGAGACGTGAATCTCGTTCATACCCTTTATTTGAACATAATTGTTTCTTGTTGTGAACTGTTGGGAATTAAGTGACATGTTCTCAATTAGAGCCTTGGCAGCAGCTGGAGTCTTATCAACAAGTGCTTCACCTCTAGCAGCATCAAGAATGTTCCTATCCATCGATAACAACCCCTCATAAAAGTACTAGATGAGTAGTTGCTCGGTGATCTGGTGCCGAGGGCAGCTGGATACCAAATGTTTAAATCTCTCCTAATACTCGGTCAAAGACTCATTACCCTGTCTAATACCACAAATCTCTTTTCTTATCGAGGCAGCTCTGGTGCAGGAAAGTATCTCTCTAGGAACACTTTTTTTCAGAGCATTCTAGTTTGCAGTTAAATTTAGCTCGAGGGAATATATCCAATCCTTTGCTACACCCTGCAATGAAAAAGGAAAATATCTAAGTTTAATGTGATCTTCAGTGATCCCTTCAGGCTTCAATGGCATAGAACACACCACTTTAAATTCTTTCAAATGTTTGTGAGGATCTTCACCTGCAAGACCACTAAACTTGGGCAACAAGTGTATTAAACCCGATTTTAATTCAAAAGGAATAACATCAGCAACATACTCAATACACAAACCGTTATAATTCACATCAAGAGCAGCTAATTGCCTTAAGGTTCTATTATCATCCATTTCAAAATCAAGTTTAGTATCCGAAGCAAACAAGTTATGCAAATAGTCAGACTCAATGGTGGGTGGTGGTGAACTAGTGGTAACCTGGACCGCTCTACGTCGTGTATGCAAAGTTCTCTCTACTTCAGGATCAAAAGCAACAATATCATAACAAGATGACCTAGTTGCCAAGACTAATGCACAACAATGTTCAAAATGCCAATAATGTCCCTAAAAGTAAAAAATGAACACAAAGAAGGGAATCGATCAAAATAAGTTCAGAAAAATAAACTGACACCGGAATTAATCTAATGACTTAAAAATATAATTTTAAAAATTTTTTCGATTTTTTTCGACTCTATGAAAATAGTAAATAAATCATTAAAAATAGTAAAAAGGGTTTTTTGGCGATTCCGATGGCAAACACCCGTAACTACTCCATAGTAAGGGACAAATGAGCAGAAAATTATTTTACTACTAATGCCCGAAATAGATTTCAATTCGGATGCAATTTTTCCAAAAACCAATTTTTTCGACTCTAGACGTGAGAAGGCCAAAAACGTGGGGAACCTAGGGCCTAAGCGCAAAAACACTAAACCTATGACTCTAATATCGATTAATAATGACAAGAATCCCCGACAACGGCGCCAATTTGATCAGATGTCGCGCGCGGATAAAAAACGACGAGTTATTTTTGTAAAAACGTAGTATCGTGGTAACGGTAACTCGGATATCGTCTTACAAGGATTCTTGATTTTATTAACTAACAATACAAACAATTAACAAGGGGGTTTGTTTGGCTCAGGATCGATTAAACAAAGAGGTTGTAATTAAGCGGTTAAAATAAGTGATTATCAAAATAAGTCAATCTACTATTTTTGGTTCCGGCTTATCACAGGTTTCTACCTTACCAATTTCCTAAGTGGCTTCGATCTCTATTCGATTCCTATGTCAATTGAAAAGTGCAAAAGACAAAAACTAGATTGACAATCCTATATTCCGAATTAAGCAAACGGATTAAGCTTTCGTGAATTGAGCAAACGCGAATTAACGACAAAGCGACCTAACGGCGAATAAAAGTTAAGGATGCAATCATACGAATTTATTCAAGACAATTATATAAACTAAAATATTAAGCAAATGCAATTCATAGAATAGTATTAAAAGAGAAACAAATTAAATTGATAAAGTATAAACCTCAAAGCGTTGGAACGCGATTACAACAGATTGACTCTTAGGAATTAGTTCTCCATTCGAATCGTACAAGCTTCAAAAAAAATTCATGAATAGTGTATGAGATACTAGGCTGTACTGCTAGACCTAGACTAAAGAGGAGACAAAAGAGAATTCGGATCATAACCTAACTGGGTCGAACAAACATAACCCATACCCAAAACTAACGACCCAAAACTTAATAAAACTAATGTTGCAGGTTCAAACGAAATTCTGGACTAATATGCTCCGAATCTGACTTCGACTCCAACACAAAAGTCGTAGTTCTCTCTCTTATCTTTCCGGCGATTATTAGAACGCCTCAAACGGATTCCCGGAACTCCAATTATGATCGTTTCCTTGCAGACTGCTAAAGCTGAAAAATAAAGTGCGAAAATCAAATTAAACCAAAAATAAAATAAAATATAAAAACATAATAAAATATAAGAATAATCAAAATAAAGTGAAGAAATGCCTAAGTAAAAATATAGGAGAATATGCATAAAGATGCACTGATTAACAATCACGGAGGCCAAAGTCGCCAGAGCATCCTCCATTTTATTCTCGTCACGAGGTATATGGTGGAATTCAACTCTATTGAAGAAAGGTAACAATCTTCTTGCATAGTCTTTATATGGAATCAGGTTATCTTGACGAGTTTCTCATTCTCCCTTGATTTGGTAGACTACCACAGCGGAATCACCATATACATCCAAATTCTTGATTCTTAGGTATATTGCCTCTTCAAGGCCCGTAATGCATGCCTCATGTTCAGCTTCATTGTTTGTACACTTGAATGTTAACTTGGAAGTAAACGGGATATGAGACCCGTTGGGAGTCACAATGATTGCCCCAATTCCTTTCCCATGAGCATTGACGGCTCCGTCCAAAATTAAACCCCATTGAGAATTTGGTTCAAGTTCTTCATCTGGTAGAGGTTCTTCGCAATCTTTCATTTTCAAATACATTACATCTTCGTCGGGGAAATCATCATTAGTGGACTGGTAGTCTTCAATAGGTTGATGTGCCAAATGATCATCCAGGACACTTCCTTTGATAGCCTTCTGTGTATGGTACTCGATGTCGTACTCTGACAATAACATCTGCCATCTAGGAATTCTTCCAGTCAAAGCAGGTTTCTCGAAGATGTATTTGATCGGGTCCATTTTTTAAATTAACCAAGTGGTATGATTCAACATATATTGACGTAAACGTCGGGCTGCCCATGCTAAAGCTCAACAAGTTTTCTCAAGCATGGAGTATCTGGATTCGCAATCGGTGAACTTTTTACTCAGATAATAAGTAGCATGCTCTTGCTTCCCCGTTTCATCTCACTGACCAAGTACACAACCCATATAGTCCTCCAAAACAGTCAAATACATGATTAAAGGTTGTCCTTCAACTGGAGGGATCAAAATAGAAGGTTCGAGCAAATATTCCTTGATACTATCGAAGGCCTTCTGACAGTCTTCAGTCCAAACATAACCTTGTTCGTTTCTGAGAAGCTTGAAGATAGGTCCACAAGTAGCAGTCATGTTAGATATAAACCGGGAGATATAATTTAGACGTCCCAAGAATCCTCTGACCTGTTTCTATGTAGTAGGAGCCGACAATTCTTGAATGGCTTTAACCTTGTTAGGATCCACTTTAATACCCTTCTGGCTAACGATGAAACCCAAAAGTTTCCCTGATCGCACACCGAATGTACATTTATTGGGATTCAGAAGAAGTTGGTATTATTTTAGTCGATGAAACAACTTTAACAAGTGCTCAACATGGTCATCTTCAGTCTTAGATTTGGATATCATATCATCCACATGAATTTCGATCTCCTTATGCATCATGTCATGAAAAAGAGTGGTCATAGCTCTTTGATACGTTGCCCCGGTGTTCTTCAGACCGAACGACATGACTCTGTAACAAAAGGTGCCCCATCGAGTGATGAATGACATATTTTCTCTATCTTCGGGAGCCATTCTGATTTGATTGTAACCTGAAAATCCATCCATAAAAGAGAAGATCTCATACCTCACAGTGTTGTCTACCAGTATGTCAATATGAGGCAGCGAAAGTCATCCTTAGGACTAGCTTTGTTCAAATCTCGGTATTCGACACACATACGGACTTTTCCATCCTTCTTCGGAACAGGCACAATATTAGCTAACCATTGTGGGTATTCAAAGGTGGCAAGAAAACCTGCATCGATTTGCTTTTGTACTTCCTCTTTGATCTTCAAAGCCTTGTCGAGACGAGTTCTTCTAAGTTTTTATTTTATCGATGGGCATTCGGGCTTCAAAGGCAAGTGATGATCCACTATAGTAGTGTCAAGACTAGAAATATCTTGATATGACCAAGCAAACACGTCAACGTACTCTTTGAGTAACCCAATCAACTTTTCTTTCATGTCGGACTTAAGCAGCGCTCCGATTTTCACCTCTTTACGAATTTCTTTTGTGCTTAAATTAATAACTTCTAAAGGCTCTTTGTGAGGCTGAATGACTTTATCTTCGTTTTCAAGTAATCTGGAAATCTCTTCAGGGATCTCTTCTTCTTCTTCCTTAACTTCAAACACAAGACACTCAAAGTTTGGAGAAGGCAACGGGTCATTATTTCTGATGTTTTGTTCGTGCAATAATCTATGCATGTGATATGGCTTTATTCTAGATTTAGGAAGTGAAAGTGTGTACGCAAAGTGATTATTGCTTATTATCACTATTTTTCCAGAAAAAAGCGAAAAAGATAAGAGAATACAAAAATAATGCTTTTATTAATGATAGTAAATTTCAAACAACATGCCCTAACAAAATCACCTTTGCCTTGGGCAGAGCAAAGGGATTTATTTTAAAATAAGCTCAGTTTTTCGCCTTGGGCAGAGCGAAAAAACAAAAAAAAAAACAATTACTTTGTTATATGGATAATAGCAGGGACGTCAACCGCAATCCAATTTCGGGCTACTGCCCCAAGCGTCACGAAGTTGGATAGGTCTTCATCATAATCTTCTTTGGGGATAGCATTGACCTCAGAATAGCACTCTTTGTGCCTAGATCTAGGAGAGTAGAAAGGAACATATGCATCTTCAGTTTCAGAATCATAACCAGGATCCTCCAAGTAAGGCTCATAGTCTTGATAAGGAATGGAGAGGCTTTCAGAATCATCTGATATATAACCCTCATATTCATCTTCAGATACCACATTGACATGAAGAGGATGAATACCCCCTCCACTACGGAAAACTTCTTCGATTGGCAGAACAAAAGAACTTCTAGTGATTTGCTTGTCGGAGCGGGTAAGAGAAAAACCAAGACCTTCCCTATTCTTGTTTTCAGGTAGAGATAACACATTTCCCTATCCTTCTTGGGAACCACTATTCACGACTCGTTGTGCATCTTCGAAAGATGACATAGAGATTCCAAGCTTCCGGGTATTGTTATCAACAATAGACAGTGCTTGGAACTGAATCCCAACTTCTTCCTCTGCATCAATATAAGAAAATGAAGAAAGATGGCTTACCACCAAGGCCCTTTCCCTACAACCCGTAATTTTCTTTCCTTTAAAGGTATACTTCAGTTTCTGGTGCAATGTAGAGGTAACTGCCCCATCCTTATGTATGTATGGTCTTCCTAATAAATAGCTATAGGCGGCACGAATGTCCATGACTTGAAGTGTAATCAGAAAAACCTGCAACCCGTTGCTCATCGGCAGATCCACTTCACCAATTACTCTCTTCCTAGATCCGTCAAAAGCTTTAACAATGACATTGCTTGGCCTCATAGGTGGCCCTTGATATGATAATTTTGTGAGAGTAGTTTTGGGCATTACATTCAGTGAGGACCCAATATCGACCAACACACTAGATAACGCGTCATTCATACAATTCATGGAGATGTGTAACGCCATGCTATGTTTTCTTCCTTCTTCAAGGAGATCTTCTTCATAGAATATGGGACTATTGCATGAAGTAATATTATCCACAATGTTGTCAAACTGCTCGATGGTCACATCATGTTCAACATAAGCCTACTCTAACACTTTCTGCAATGCTTCTCTATGGGTTTCTGAACTCACCGGTAACTATAATACCAAAATCTTTGAAGGGGTTTGCAACAATTGATCCATGATTTTGTACTCACTTATTTTAATCAACTTCAGAAATTCGTTAGAATTAGAAGAATCAGATCCACCAGACTACTCCACATTCATTTTTTTTGTAATTGGTTGTTCAGATGAAATTCCTCTGTTTTTCAGGAATGCTGAGGGATAAACTTGACCGCTTCTGGTCACTCTGCTAATGTCCGCAATATTTACAACTGAGGGTAGAACAAGTAAAGGCACCTCTTTTCCATTTTCCATCATCGTGGCGTTATACTTGCATGGAACCGCCCTGTTGGAAGCATAAAGGATTGGTCCAGGCACATTAATTATCAAGGGAGTTACAGAAGGTCTACTACTGTCATATGTGATTTCAATGCGCTCCATTTCCTTGAAGTGAGGTACTATAATAAATAATTCTTCATCTTTTTCCATAGGAGCAGGATCCATGTCATACATAACTGTAATAACTCTTCTATCCAACAGGTCTTGAATGTCTTCCCTCATAAGGAGACATCCTCGAGAGTTTACAAAATAAGCAGAACAAGTAACATAGTTATGACGCTCATGATTGAAGAAAACCATTCTCGTCAGACCGCTATGCATTCTTACTAAGGATTCTCGAATATACTTCAAATCAAATACAACATACTTTCCTGGGCAACCCTGAACCATATTTACAGTGGATGACCCATGCTGAGGCAGGGGATTGTCTTACACATTAGGATTGGAATCTTTAAAAGATAAGATTCCGCACTTAACCAACCTTTGAACATCTGCTTTCAACCGATAGTAATTCTCCGTATCATGACCCGAAGCACCCTGGTGGTATGGACAAAATTTATCTGCTCTATACCAATATGGAATACTTTTGAGTACCTCTGGTGGAGCCTTGGTCTGGATGTGTCCCTTATGTATCAAAATCGGGAATAATTATGTATATGTCATAGGAATAGGATCAAAATCCATTTTTCTATGTACACGACCCTGATTATTGAACTGTGGTCGATTTTGTTGTGGGGATTACTGATTCAGCTGGCACTGTTGCTGTGGAGCTCGCGGAGCTTGAGGTGGTTGGTATGGTTGAGCGAACTACGGCTGGTAGGCCGGAGTATTGATTACCGGTGTCACGACAACAACTTGTTGAGATTGTTGGTATCTTCTCCTTGGTCATCCCTGATGCACGACATTCACATCTTGTTCTTTCTTCTTAACAAAGTTACTTCCATATTTTTTCACACTGTTAGGAGTACTTCCTTCCCTATCTAATCTTACTTCACGGACTCCTTCCTCCAAACGCATACCCATATTCACCATTTTAGTGAAATCACTAGGCGTGCTAGCTACCATTCTCTCGTAGAAAAATGAACCCAATGTCTTAAAAAAGATCTTGGTCATCTCTTTCTCTTCTAATGGCGGTGTAACTTGAGCGGCTAACTCAGGTCAGTGTTGGGCGTACTCTTTGAAATTTTCTTTGTCTCTTTGAGTCATGGCCCTTAATTGATCTCATCAGGCGCCATGTCAATATTGTATTTATACTGCTTGATAAAAGCTTCACAGAGGTCGTTGAATGTCTGAATCTTCATGTCGTCCAACCCCATATACCATTTGAGGGTCGCACCAGTCAAACTGTCTTGAAAATAATGGATGAGTAACTGGTCATTATCTATTTGTGCCGACATCTTTCGGACGTACATAACAAGATGACTTTGTAGACAAGTGTTACCTTTGTACTTTTCAAAATCTGGAACCTTGAATTTTGGAGGGACCTTGACATTTGGGACCAAACAGAGGTCAGAAGCACTTTTCCTAAACAATTCTTTTCCTTAGAGAGCTTTCAGTTCCTTCTAGATTTATGAGAATTTATCCTGAAATTCGTCCATCCTTTCATCAAATCCTACAGTCTCGCTAGGCGCACCACGGTACAATGGTTCTTCCAAGACATAGGGAGTAGCATTCACATACAGTGGCGGCATAGTCATCACAATAGTAGTGGCAGGAATTATAGTTACAGCAGGAATAATGGTCACAGCGGGAACTTCACGGACTGGAGGACAGTATCCAACTGGAGTAAAAAAGGGAGGCATCCCCCACGGGAAGCCTGGTGGCATGATGTACAGAGGTTTAGTAGTAGCAGATACCACTAGGATCGGTGCTAATATGATTTCAGAAATAGCAATCCTCTGAGGGTTCTCTTGGGAATTATGCAATGATTGATTTGTCAATGTTTCAACCAGTCCATTAAGCCTTTCCAAACTCTCTTTCAAAGTAGTGACTTTATCACGAAGCATTCGATTCTCTTGCTCAAGTTGATCCATTCTTCAATGTTTATTGGCTCGAATGTTATATTGGTGATTTAGCTTGTCTGTAAAGATGAAACAAGAGTAAGAACTTGGAATGCAGAGGATGCCATGCTAATGCATATGCACATGCACAAATGCAAATGAAACTTCAAGAAACTCAAAAAGTGTACTTGTAAATATTGTAATAATAGGACTTCAAGATGATTGAAAAACTCATTTTATTAATCAAATTGAAGAATTATTACAAAGTGAAAGGTACTCCTTCAATAGTCAATACATCAAAAGTATTGAAAATAAAGCAAAGGAAACTAAAAGTCTAATCCTCTTGATTACGACCCTTTCCTTCCATGAAGTTTCTCCATAAGTTGGTTGATCTGTTCTTGCATCTTCGCCTTTTCGAGGATAAGCTTGTCCACATACTGTTTCCAAGCCACTGAAGTTGGGGGAAGACCCGAGCTGGCAATTGATCCTAACGATGCACGAGAGGAAAATAAATCCTCCTATACTTTCCTTTTCTTAGAAGGTTCTCCTTCCTTCTTTTGCTGTAATAGCTTCTGCAGTTTTTTGTTCTCCAGACTGAGGACATAGTACTTATTCTTCCAAGCATTATTTCTCTTCTTAGCCTCATCCAAAGCACTTTTTAGTTTCCCCTCTTCACTTGTAACAGTCCAGGCGGAATCCTGAAGAGTTAACATCATGGGTTCATGAAAAGGAAAAGACATATTCACCTCAAGAGCCCTCTCTCGTACCCATCATAGATAAGTTTTTGAGACGGTACAGTCGGGATACCCTAATGCAGTCATCCCTTTTTTGTGAATGTGACACCACGCTTGCACAATCCTAGCTTTGAGTTCCTAATTTTCTCCTTCCTTGAGAAAAATTCCTTCTAGAAAAGTTTGATTTGGCTTCTCCTTTATTGGATGTCTGAGTTGATTATGTGCCAGGACATGATTATAACTAATACATCCTTTCGTTCCAATAAAAGGTATATTGAGGAAATTTCTACAACTATTAATTATTCTAACTCCGCCATACATAGGATCATACCATACAACATCAGAGTGTGTAAGGGACATGACTATCTTTGACCAGCAAGGCGCCTCCTTTAGATCTGAGATGGTGGTAAATCTTGTTAGTTCTTGATTGGCAGGAATTTTGGTAAAACTAGAAGTAATCACAAGATGTCCTACAGGATGTTGTGACATCTGTCTGTCAGGATCAGCAGGTTGATGTGTGCTCTGTAATAGGTCTTTCCTCATGATGTCAAACAAGATGTCTTGACACTCATGATCTAAACATTATGTATGAATGTTTGTATGAGCATATCTTTTTGTGCAAGCTGGTTGCACTTGTCTGATGTGGAAACTGTGTGTTCCTAGTGGTTTCTAAAGGTGGTTATGATACACTTATTGTGGATCAAATTGGATTTGACTTGGAGTTATTTTCAGAAGATCGTTTGAAGATTGAGAGATTGATTTGATTAGATTTGATTGATCAAATCAAATTTGGATGATTGCTGCTGTTTATGAAGATTGAAATCTTCTCTTCCAGCTGTTACTTTTGCCAATGCCCAAACCCATTCTGCATTGCTATTTAAGGAGGTGAAACCCTAGCTTGAAGATAAGAGAATCAAGGTTTAAAAGGGTGTGCTTCTTAAGCCTTCGTGTGTGTTAGTTTTGTGAGCCATTCACTCATTCTTTAATGTGTGAATTGGACTAGGTTGTTATTTGTAAATTGTTAATTGTTCACTCAAAGCTTTTAAGCAAGAGTGCATTTTACTTGATTGAAACTTTTAAGCAAGATCAAGTTATGATTTTGAAGAGTGTCTTCTAAAGTATTTTCTTTGTATTGAAAGTTATCACTGCTATGATTAAGGGGAGTGAGAGGTGTCTCTTGTCTAGTGGGGTCTAGGCAAAAATTGTATGGGTAGAGATTAAGTGAGGGGTTGTAAACTGGGAGTTTAGCTCTGAATTAATTATACTATTAGTGGATTTCCTCCCTAGCTTGGTAGCCCCCAGATGTAGGTGTGTTTTCACTGAACTGGGTTAACAATTGATGTGTCTCTTTTAATTGTTATTTGTTTTAGCTGCACTCTTTGTTCTTGACAAACACATATTTGTGTCGTGAACATCTCCTTCGACATCTAATATCTGATACCAGAATTTCAATTGGTATCAAAGCAGGCATCCTGCTCTAGTTCTAGGTGAGATCTAGGGACGATACTTTCTGGTACCATGGACAAAGAAAAAGGATTTATGAATAGACCACCTGTCCTGGACGGGAACAATTATGACTACTGGAAACCTATAATGGTTGCCTTCTTAAAATCTATGGACAGTAAGGCATGGAAAGCTGTTATCAAGGGATGGGAACATCCTATGATTGTTGATAAAGATGGAAAGGCTACAACTAAATTAAAACCTGAGGAAGAATGGACAAAGGAAGAAGATGATCTAGCTCTGGGAAACTCCAAGGCCTTGAATGCCTTGTTCAATGGAATTGATAAGAACATATTCAGGTTAATGAGCAACTGTGAAATTGCTAAGGAAGCTTGGGAGATTCTAAAGACTACTCATGAAGGCACATCCAAGGTAAAAATGTCTAGACTTCAACTCCTTATAACTAAGTTTGAAAGCCTGAGAATGAAAGATGATGAAAGCATACATGACTTTCATATGAATATTCTTGAGATTGCCAATGCTTCAAGTGCTCTTGGTGAAAAGATGTCTGAAGAAAAGCTGGTAAGAAAAATTCTCAGATCTCTCCCCAAGAGATTTGACATGAAAGTAACTGCCATAGAGGAAGCTCAAGGCATCTATAAGATGAGAGTTGATGAGCTCATTGGCTCTCTACTAACCTTTGAAGTAGGAATAGGTGACAAAGCTGACAAGAAAAAAAGCATAGCCTTTATGTCAAATACTGAGGAAAGAGATGATGAATCTGATGAGGATACAAAGGAAAGTATATCAAAGGCAATGGTTCTACTTGGAAGACAATTCAACAAGGTAATAAAAAGAATGGATATAAAGACAAGACCAAATGTCAAGAACACCTCACTTGACATCAGTAAGTCAAATGATGCAGAAAGAAGAATTAGGGCTGAAGAAAAACCCACAAACAACAAAGGGATGCAGTGTTATGAGTGCGAAGGTTTTGGTCACATCAAATATGAATGTCCTACCTATCTTAAGAAGGAAAAGAAAGGTCTAGCTGTTTCATGGACTGATGAAGACTCTGACAGTGAGATTGAAGAAGAATCTGCCAAACATGTAACTGCATTGATTGGAAGATACTACTCTGATGAAGACTAAAGTGAAGATGAATCAAATTTTGAATAACTAGCAACTTCTTACAAAGAACTGCGCCTCAGAAGTGAAGAAGTTTTCCAGCAGAATGAAAAACAGAAGGAACACATCCTTAAGTTAAAGACTGAAAAGGAGGAACACCCGACAATTATCAATGGTTTGAATGATGAGATTGCTAAACAGACTGAAACTATTGCCAAATTAACAGATGAAGTTGGTCAACTGACTTCCCAACTTAACCAAATGGGAAAGTCTGTTAAAATGATGAATAGTGGAACCAAAACCTTGGAAGAGATTCTTCAATCTGGCAAAAGAACTGTAGATAAGAAAGGATTAGGATTCCATGAAGACAATAACTCTGCCTATCCTCACAAATCTTCTGGGCAGATGATGTTCTAGCAGATGTCTCAACATCACTGCAGAAGTCAGACCGGTCAACCTAGAAAATTCCAAAGATGGAGATGTCATCATTATGGTCGCTTTGTCACATAAAGTCCTTTTGTTTCAAACTTCATGGATATACAAGCTTTACTACTTAGACTAGACCTAACCACAATACCCTCCTCTCCAAAAAACAATGGGTTCCCAAGACTTCTGTTACCAAACAATGGATACCCAAGACTCCTATTACTTGCTTCATAGCTCATATGTCCCCAAAAACTTCTACTAGGGAAAATTGGTACTTTGACAATGGATGTTAAAAAGATATGCCCAGGATCAGAAACATGTTGATGGACATCAAACCTCACTCAACTAGCTCTGTAACTTTTGGAGATGGAGCCAAAGGGAAAATCAAGGGAGTTGGCAAACTAAACTATTCAGGAACACCAGAACTTGATAATGTGCTGTTAGTAAAAGGGTTATCTACCAATCTGATTAGCATAAGTCAACTGTGTGATCAAGGTCTAAATGTCAACTTTACTCAACTTGAGGTTTTTGTTACTAATAAAAGGGGAGAACTGATAATGAAGGGAGTCAGATCCCAGGACAACTGTTACAAATGGGCTTCTCAGGACTTTAAAAACACTCTCACCAAAGGAATAAAGAAGATCACATCTATTGAAGCTGTCAAAGGTATTCCCCATCAAAATATTGAAGAAAGAAAAACCTGTGATAGAATGTCACAGCAGAAGACTCAACATCTCACTGCTTCTAAAGCTCTGGTACCTCCTCACATAAACTCAATGAGACTTGTGCAAGTTGACAATTTTGGTGGAAAGAAATATGCTTATACTGTTATTAATGCTTTGCAAAAAGAGCTGAGAGAATTCATGAAAACTGTGGAGTACATCAATAGGACAAAAGCATATTACATAGCTACTGAGAGCAGGTACTCTAAACTTGTTTGGATGAAGAAGATACTCACAAAGTATAACGTCACACAAGATGTCATGACATTATCCTATGGTAAGAAGCCTACTCAACATAACAGAGCTAATTATAGTAATACTATACATCATTTTATTGAAAGGAAAATCCCTACTCTTGATCATGTCACGACAGAAAATCAACAGGGAAATATTCACTTTAAAGCATTGAATACAAACCAGGCCGAGTCTTTGAAAAGAAAATTGGGGATTTGTACTTATGAGGATTTATAGCAATTACTGCTAACAAGGATTTCTGCTTTTAAAATATGTTTCTTTCTTAAAATAGAGATGTTCCAACATTCCTCTTTATTACATAACATGCCCTTGTCCACTCAAGCACATTATCCCACTCAAATATTTCCCTCCAACCGCCCCTTCAACTCCCACGCCTCCACTACTCTTCAGACTATGCTCCCTTCTATGCGTACTCACCACCCTGCGACCTACCTCCAAACTCCTCAAATTTTCTCCTCTCTCAGAAACATCAGAATGTCTCCCAAACGTGATGCTGCCTCCACTAAGACCTCCCACACTGATGCCCATCCCATGAGCATCTCTTCTGATGATCTCCTTGATGTTGCTCCTCTTAATATGGTCCCTGGTAATGCAAGTGAAACTCCCAAGTCTGCCCCTCTACATGCAAACAAGACCCAACAATCCTCCAAATGTAAAACCCCTGATTCTTCTACTGATAACATTGATAGAATGAAAAATAGGGAAGGCTCTGCCCATGTGGACAAATCCATTAGGGAACTTGTCACCAAGATTCTCTATGGAGGTCATAATGTGCATGGTATCTCCACCCCCGCTATCTCGTGTTGATCCATCCCCTAACCCTGATGAGAACCCTGAAAAAAATGTTGAGTTTCCCTCTACTGTTACTAACCCTAACACTGGGAACTTGGAAAAACTTGCCAACTCTGTGGTGCATGATGAGGGTAATGATGTTGGCCTGGATGATGATGAAGCCAAAGATGACATGAATGATGTTCCTGACAATATTATAGATGTTGAAGATGTGCCATCAGATGATGAGCTCATAAAAAATGTTTCCCCTGGTATTGCCAGGAGACTTGTGACTAGGAAAGGAAAAGCTATGCTTGAGGAATCCCCTTCCAAGAGCCAAAAGAAGAGAACTTCTGTTGGTCCTTCCAAGACATGGAGCAAGGTCTCTATTGCCTCCAAGAAAAGAAAGGTAACCGTTGAGAACTATGAATCTGATGAAGATGTTGTAAAAGATGTTCCTGACATAACCCATGTGAAGAAATCCTCTGCCAAGAAAACTCCTAGACCGGTGCCTGCTGCTCCTCTGGACAATATTTCTTTTCACTCCATGAGTAGTGTGACCAAGTGGAGATATGTCTACCAAAGAATGATTGCTCTAGAAATAGAATTGGGAAAAGATGCTTTGGAAATCAGGGAAGTGATGGATTTGATCACTGAGGCTGGACTGCTTAAAACTGTCATTGGCTTCTCCAAATGCTATGAAGGGCTTGCTAAAGAATTCATTGTGAATATTCCTGACTTCATAACTGACAGGAATAACAAAGAGTATATGAAAGTGTTTGTTAGAGGGAAGTGTGTGAAGTTCTCTTCAGTTGTTATCAACAGATTTTTAGGACGATCAAATGCCGGTGAGGAAGAAATGTCTGCTTCAGACAACCAAGTGTGCAAGGTCATTACTGCAAATCAAGTCAAAGCATGGCCTTCAAAAGGTAAGTTGTCAGCTGAACAACTCAGTGTGAAATATGCCATCCTTCACAGGATTGGAGCTGCAAATTGGGTTCCTACCAACCACACTTCCACCATTGCTGTTGGGGTTGGTAGGTTCAGTTATGCTTAGGTACCAAGGTTGATTTTGATTATGGGTTATAATTTTTTATCAAATTGTTAAGCATTCTACTTCAAGTGCCATCAAGCTACCTATTGCCTTTCCCTCCCTCATATGTGAGATTATTTTGAATCAACACCCTGGGATTCTGAACTCCAATGATGTTGCTAGCAAGAGAGAATCTGTGTTATCCCTCCACTACAAACTCTTCGCTGGAAGACATGTTCCAAATATTGTTCTGACATATGCTGAGAAAGCCACTGCATCAAAAGCAAGCATCATTGATGAGCTAAAAGAGACTTGTAGGGAATTAGGGGAACTATTAATACTGCCACGGCAAGAAAGATCAAGTTGGAATCATTAATTCAATGCCTTGAATGTGATGTTGCAAATATTGATGATGTTAGTGAGGCTGGGTCTTGGGAGGAGTCTAAAGATGGAAATGAAGAAGATGGTAATGAAGATGTCCCAACTGATGATGAAGAAGTTGGCTCTAGTTCTACTTCTGAGAATGAGGATTAAGTTGTCTGCTTTGGTGGTTTGCTGTTTGTTTTGGCTATTTGAATTTGTTTTTTTTTGTTTTTTTGTGTGGCTGGGCTATTGGTAATGTTGTCTGCCTTGGAAGAATAGATTGGTTTTGTTGCTCTGCATGAGCCTCTTGGGTTGTAATATTTTTGGGGCCTCCATACCCTTAACATGTTTGTTTCTAACTGTTCTGATCAATGCTATCTTTAGTTTATGATCTAAAATTTATGGCTAAAAAGGGGGAGAAGATTGGCTGGTTGTATTCTATATACAACTTAGTGTATATCCCTAACAGGTGTAGCTGATTAGAAGTTGGAAGATTGGTTAGGCTATTTGTATACCTTGTTATATACTTTTTTTGGTTGGTTGTGCTAGTATGTTAAGCAGGTATGAAGATGGTGGTTGTTGCTCTGGTTTGGTTGACAGGACGCTGATCCTGTTAAGATGTGTATTTGTTCCTTGTTGGGGACTATTGTTGTTTGTTGTACAGGTTCTGATTGCTGTAGGAGCTTTGCCTGAGTGGTTGGATTTACAGGTTGATGAAGGTTGTGAAATTTGTGGGCTGCTCTAAGGAGTTGCTTGGGCTGATGTGATGTTTGTTGCATAAGTTAAGGGGGAGTTATTTTGCATTTCCTCTCCTCACTGTGTAATCTTTTTTTTGTTGTGTTGTACTCTTTTCTATTGTTTTTTCCTTGTGATTCGTTTTAGCCAAAATTTGCCAAAGGGGGAGTTTGTTAGTTCTTGATTGTCAAGAATTTTGGTAAAACTAGAAGTAATCACAAGATCTTCTACATGATATCGTGACATCTTTCTGTCAGGATCAGCAGGTTGTTGTGTGCTCTGTAACAAGTCTTTCCTCATGATGTCAAAAAATATGTCTTGACACTCATGATCTAGACATTTTATATGAATGTTTGTATGAGCATATCTTTTTGTGCAAGCTGGCTGCACTTGTCAGATGTGGAAACTGGGTGTTCCTAGTGGTTTCTAAAGGTGGTTCTGATACACTTGTTGTGGATCAGATTGGATTTGATTTGGAGTTATTTTCAGAAGATCGTTTGAAGATTGGGAGATTGATTTGATTAGATTTGATTGATCAAATCAAATCTGGATGATTGCTGCTATTTATGAAGATTGAAATCTTTTCTTCCAGCTGTTACTTTTGCCAATGCCCAAGCCCATTCTGCATTGCTATTTAAGAAGGTGAAACCCTAGCTTGAAGATAAGAGAAGAAAGGATTAAAAGGGTGTGCATCTTAAGCCTTCATTTGTGTTAGTTTTGTGAGCCATTCACTCATTCTTTAATGTGTGAATTGGACTAGGTTGTTATTTGTAAATTGTTAATTGTTCACTCAAAGCTTTTAAGCAAGAGTGTATTGTACTTGATTGAAGCTTTTAAGCAAGATCAAGTTGTGACTTTGAAGAGTGTCTTCTAAAGTCTTTTCTTTGTATTGAAAGTTATCACTGCTGTGATTAAGGGGGAGTGAGAGGTGTCTCTTGTATAGTGGGGTCTAGGTAGAAATTGCATGGGTAGAGATTAAGTGAGGAGTTGTAAACTGGGATTTTAGCTTTGAATAAATTCTACTGTTAGTGGATTTCCTCCCTGGCTTGGTATCCCCCATATGTAGGTGTGTTTTCACCGAACTGGGTTAACAATTGATGTGTCTCTTTTAATTGTTATTTGTTTTAGCTGCGCTCTTTGTTCTTGACAAACAAATATTTGTGTCGTGAACATCTCCTTCGACATCTAATATCTGATACCAGAATTTCAAATCTTATCAAACGAGAAATGAACCATGTGTAAAGAAGAGCAGTGCAACAAAATATCTGACCCCCTCCTTCAGGATTCTTTAAGTGAATGGAATGATAAGTATCAGCCATCAAGGTGGGAACATGATTCCCGAGTATGAAGATCTTGATGGCGTCCATATCAACAAAGTCGTCGATGCTCGGAAACCAGAAGATCCCATAGGCTAATAGGGAAAAGGTGGCTTCAAGCACATCAGTATTCTTCCTATCAGCATGATAACGAATTTTCTCTATCAAGAATTCAACTGGCAATCCAAGGAATCCTTCCTTAGTGGTCATATGAGTTTGGATGTCATATAAACTCAGGCGCGTAACATTTGTAATATCCTGATCACTAGGTATATCTTCTGTTCCAGAGAACAAAGGTAGAGACGTGCCGGTCATTCCCATCAAGGCAAAATATTCCTCCAAAGTAGGCATCAATTGGTAGTCGGGAAAAGTGAAACAATGGTAAAGAGGATCATAGAACTGGACGAGCGTGTCTAGTAACCCATCAATCATCTTGAGTCTCAAAAACAAAAAGACTCTCCCATATTCATCCGAGAAGGTCAAACGGTTATCGATTAGACTTCTTAGTTCCCTTAGGCTTTCAAGCTTCGGACTCTTGAAGGTGTACTTCAATTTTTCTCTTTTTCCGAAATCCATTTTACAATACCTGCAAAACAAATTGGGTTTCTTGAAGGGTTAGCGAAAAACAAAATGCAAAGATGTGAATGTGGAAGGTTTCATGGAATTCGAGTATTTACAAACATCATAGAATACTAAAAGAAAATCATTTATTATTTAATAACAAATTACAAATAAATATTCTTAAAAAGAGTCTTAAAATAATAGCTAAGTAAAAGCTAATAAAGTCCTAAGGAAGTCTTGTATTATGCTCCTTAATCCGCTCCTCCAACTGGGCCTTCTCGAAGATAAGCTTGTCTACGATCAACTTCCAAGGAGTAGTCTGAGGGCTAGAGGAAAATAAATCCTCCTGTGCTTTTCTCTTCTTGCAAGAAAGTACTTCCTCACTCTTTAGCTGTAGTCGTTTCTGGAGTTCAACATTCTCTTCAACAACCACCTGATACTTATTTTTCCAAGCCTCTCTTTCCTGTTGTGTTTTGCTAAGAGCAATCTTCAATTCTTCTGCTTCGTACATGAAAACCAGAATAATTTCTTTCTTCAAAGGCATGGGCTCTTGTCGGGGATAAGGCATCTTCAGCTTGATAGCCCTATCTCGGACCCATTGGAGATAAGGTTCCAAAGAAGTACAGTTAGGTTTCCCAAAACTTTCTTTTCCTCTTTTGTGCAGATGACACCATGTAATCACAATCTTCTCCCAAAGTTCTTTATTATCTTTGAAGAAACTTTTTCCACATAAGCACTCTTGGGTTGATCTTTTAGAGGATATCCTAACTGACGGCGAGCTAGAACGGGATTGTAACTAATTCCTCCATTAATGCTAAGGAGAGGTACATTAGTGAAGTCTCCACAGCTGTCAATGATTAGTATCCCATCATAGACACGATTGTACCAATCAATATCCGAGTGGGTAAGAGCCATAATCTTCTGTGACCAATGACCTTTATTGAGGTCCCAGAAGAAACCAGACTTGGGCAAGTGCGAAATAAACCACTTGTATAATAAGGGTACACAACACGTAATCATTCCTCCACCATGAAAGTTTCTGAGATGAACCTAATGATAAGCATTAGCCAGCAAAGTTGGCACTGAATTATTCTTCATGAAAGCTTTGATAGCATTAAGGTCAACAAATCCTTCAAAGCTTGGGAAAAGAAATACCTCATAGATGAGTAAAGCGAGGATAGCCTCAAATACATTCATGCTTATATGATTGACGTAATGTCGGGCTTTCTTGATCAGAAAATTCGTGGTTAACCCAAAAACTCCACCTTTAGTAGTCATATTAGTTTTGATATCAGATAATTTCATATATATAGCTTTAGCAATGTCCTGTTCTTTAGGGTCCTTTTCTAGAAATGGGAAAGGAGACTCAACCAAAATGGGAAAACCAACCAACTGAGAATACTCTTCTAAGGTAGGCACAAGTTGATAGTCTAGGAAAGTGAAGCAATGATAGTCTGGGTCATAAAATTGGAGTAATGTACAAAGAAGTCCATTGTCCACCTTAATATTCAACAGTGATAATAACTTCCCATACTTGTCTTTGAACTTTTCTTGATCTTCAACCAGAGCTCTTAACTTCCTTAGGTCATCCAATTTAAGACTCTTGAGAGAATATTTCAAAGTGTTTTTCCTTTTGCAATCCATAATGGTCCTGCAATGTTCATAAATAAAACTCTGAATTCCATGAAACCAATGCAATATGATGCTTATGGATGCATGAATGCATAAACACAGACAAGTAAAGATCCACAAAGATATACATATATTCAAATAAGCAAGAAAACCTATGTTTGAAAGGCAACGAGCTTGGAGTAAGGGTCTACCCATCCCCAAATGGTGTGAACTAAGGGTTAAATGTACCTGCAGAACAAGGATTCTAAAAGTTCCGAAAGTCACCAGTCCATCTTTCAGATGTTATCAATTTCCCAAATACTTGGTAGTTAATAATATTCTTAAGAGAACCTCTTTTGAGTGTAGCATCACATATCAACTATTTTGGGACTACTCCCTCATAGTCATTGCACTACGTCCTAAGATAGTCCAAGTTGAGTTAAGGGTAACTAAATGTTCCCAACATCACAGGCTCCTAGGTCAAAAATAGTAAGTGTTTTCACAAATACTCATTCAACATTACTATTCTCAAGAAGGCCTTAACTGAACGATGATTCTCAAGTCAGCTTGGTCGAGAATCAACTCTCCATAAGCCTTCTCAAATATATCACCTTTCTATCATAAGTACACTCAAGTCCGGGTGTAGGACTTTCCTCACCACACAAGGATAACAACCCAAAGAAAAAACAAATATAGAAATATATAAGTATACAACAATAAACACAAATAAACAAGTTAGGGGAAACCCTCAAAAGCAAGTCCCCAGTGAAGTCACCATTTCTGTCACGGTGAGAATTGGATACCAAACTATTGATTAACTTGAATCGTAAATCATTATTCACCACCGGTCTTTAATTTGTCCAAGGGAAGGGTAAAAGATCGAAATAACCCATGAGTATGCAATGTCATGCAAAGTTAGAGAATCTAAGGTTCGGGGGTTAGTTAAACTTAGGGAAGGTGCTAGCATCCTAAGCATATGTAGTACTCTACAGGAACCTCTTATTTTATTGTGTTATTGTCATTTACTAAAGGTAAGAGACCTAGGGGGTTTATTTCTAAGTATGCTCACCAAGAAATGGCATCTTGTGCCTACGTATCCTGACGGGAATGGAATCAGAGCATTTGTAGTTCCCCTAAAGGAATGAAGAAACTCTTGACTGTGGCCAAGGTTCTAGGGGGAGGAGGTTTGTTGATTGATTATAGGAGAAGAGACAAGTCGTTATCTTAGGAAAAATACTCGACTTTAACCACTATAAGTATATGGAAGATGGTATTTGCTTCACATTGGGAGAAGGGCTCCAACTCGGATCTATAATCCAAGAGTATGCCACATACCTCTCTCAAACGAAAAAGATTCTACATCTTTCTCGACTATGTTATGGGGTAGGAGAATTATATTTCGACTATATAGATGGCTTATGTCTAATTCTCTTGTGAGAGAATAGAATTTGATTGTAAACTGTCTAAGCGTTGAAAACCTAAAGGGACTTAGCATGAGAATAAGGGTGCAGCTAAGCTAATCAACCTGAAGAGTCAGGGATCAAGCACGGGGGTGAATGATACAAAATGAAATGCAATGTGTATGACTATACAGTCACATACAAATTCTTCCCTTGAATATAAGCACATATAAACATATTATTAAAAGAAGAACGGACAATAACATTAAAAATCAAAGTTAAAATCATGATTTGAATAATCAACATATGAAATACGCAATATAATCAATTCTTAAAGCGAGATATTATAAGATAATAAGTCAAACACAAGTAAGAACTAAGAGTTTCCAAGCACCCAAAGATAAGAAAGAGCTTGATATAAATCATGAATAAGACTAGCTAAATATTTGGAAAAAGGGTGTAAGCAACCACCAATCTTAAACCAACACAAAATATTTGATTTAGTGAATCGGTAACATCACAAAATAGCAGGGATGAATTAATAATTACAAGTATATGATCAAAATTTTGTTTTTATAAAATATTTATACGAGAGCAAAGATTTAAACATAATTAATATTTTAAAGTATTTAAAAAAACAAATTTATTTGATTATAAAATAACTTAACAAGTTATGTTATAAAATTTAGTTAATAATAAAAAAATGTTTAAATTAATTAAGAGTGTTAGTAAAGCTTTATTGCATAAATTAACATAAGATAAAAAAAATGACAATACAAATGTTAAAAAAAACATCAGATTGCCTTTGAAGCATAACCATGGGCCTAGCGCGGCCCGTGCAGAAAGTCCAACAAAACTAAAAAAACAAAATGCTGAATACTCGATCTAGCAACCTCCTCTTGCCAAAACAAAACGGTGACTCCCAATCGTCTCCTTCTCTCGCACACTATTTACGCCATTAACACTCAAAAGAAAAAACTAGGGTTCACGAAACCCAACAATTCACAAGTAGACAAGCATGAATCAAGGTCAAATTAATAGACAATGGATCAATATAAGTTGGATAGAGGGAGAATTACCGACAAAAGGGTGAAGGTTTACAAATTGACCAGATGGAGGACCTGGGCGTAATGACAGTGATGATGGATTTCCGGTAGATTCACGGTGATAAAGTGCATTCTTCTTGTGCCATCTCCTTCTTCGAATGCGCTTCTTGTAGCCGTCCTTCTCTTCTATGAATTCTTCTATATATAGGCTCCCAGTCGAGATTGAGTTAAAATAAGCAAATTGCTCTGTCAAGTCTTTTTTGGAAAGGAATAAAGGTCGTTTAATTTGTGATCCTTTGACTTGAATGCTTTATGTTCCCATTTGTCATGTTTAGATCTTATCAATGTGCTATCACGGACATTATGAATAGATTCTATTTTTATTTGATTGTGTTGGGACATGTTTTTATGTATTAGGAAAGAATACCGTCTATATTCTCTTATTCCTGCAAATCACAATGTTTGCTTTCCTTTTTGATTTAATGTGTTTGATTCATTGCCAAATCTTTATGATTTCTCCTGGTGATGATGATTTGGTTTCCGTTTTTGAATTGATCTTATTTGGAAACTTAAAGAATGCCATATCTGCTCTTAATTTCCTTCCATGATTTGTTGCTATTGACTGCTAATCCCAAAATGTTTACCCTGTGTGGAATAAGGATAACATTGAAGACTTATGCTGATATCCTATTATTGCTTTCTTTACAAACATTGCCTTGTTTGTAACATAAATGTTTGGGTCACTCATGGGGAACCAAACTGCATATCCCACTAATTCAATTCTTATACAAGGTACGTTCCTGAATTTGGCAGTTCGATGGAATCACGGTCAGCTTCCTTAAGTCGTAAAAAAATTTAGTTTTATCAGCAATTCAATTTTTTACTTGTGGTTTTTTTGTTTGGGCATATTTGATGATACTGATTTTTGTTAAAACCCTCTTGATTATGTCCAGAACGCCCTGAACCAACACATACCATATAGCATGAAAGGCTATGACTCTCTTTACATCTGCAAGTCATGGATTCTTTGATTCTCTATGGTGTAGGTGTTGGTGGTTCAGGTTAGGAGGTGGCTTCAAGGAGTTTTGGGAGAGTTATCCCTAATCACGGACGTATAAGAGCCGCTATTGTCATTTCTAATTCGTCTTTTGATGGCTATGCCATCTGATGTTATAATTATGATCTTGTTATTTGTTGTTGTTTTCTTGCAGGCAGAATATTAATATGGATCTAGTTATGATGGAAAGCATGCCGACAACAGTTTTTTGGATACGAGATGAATTTGAATGCCTCTGCTTTGTAGGAGTTAAAGTAGGCGCGTGAGTTGGTTGTAAAAGCCCATCGTGTTGAGACTTGAGAAGCTTGGCAACATATCCATGTCGTAGACCCAAGCAGGAGTTTGATGTTCCTTCAAAGGAGGGCGCTTTTATTTCATGGAGTGTGCATATACTGCCTTGTTTCAAAAGTACTTGTAGGCGTGAGGGATCGATAGTGGTTGAGCTAGAAAAAACGAGACCGCTGTAGCAAAATCTAAGGAACTGAAAATAGAGAGTTTTTTTCATTCCTCCTTTTGTTTTGGATGGCAAAGTGTAACCTTTAGCTTTTGACCCTTAACCTTTGGAGTAGAAATGAACTCATACTATAACTTTATATATTTTTTAGAATTTTGAATCTTAAATAAATTTTGAAACTTTGTATTCTTAGAGTTATTCTCTTGAGCTTGCATCCAATCTTACTTATTGGCCCATAACCATTTTGAGTTTGTTTTGTAGAAGCCAAAAGGGTCTTAAATATTTTAAAACCAACAAAACCTACTTTTATGATGACTTGTGTTTGAACTCTTGAAGGAATTGCACACTAAATTGAATATTGTTTTTGTATCAGTATATAAATGGGAATGGTCTTACAAAACAAATTGGTTTTGAGATGGATTCTTGATGTGAATTTGGAAACTATGTCATGACTTGTATATTATAATGTCTTGCCATGAATATTTGAAATTGTGAATCCTTATGATAGATATTATAGTAAAGTTGTTGGCTCTTCCGAATTCTTTTGTCATATCTCCCAATTTTGAAGTGGAATTGAATAAACCTTTGCACCTTGGATAATAATAGACAATGTTGATTCGAAGTAATCTTGAATCTTTTGAGCTAATCCAAGCTTACTTTGCAATACTGAATCTTGAGGTTAAAACTTGATGTGAGCCATACAATACCTCTTGGCAACTTTAACCCTTGAATGTTGAATTCTTATGGAAAGATTAGAATCTATTCTTTATATTCTTATCTAGAGACTCGTGAACATTTTAACTTGAAAAAATTCGATAATATTTCAAAGTATGTTGATCATAAACTATCAATGGAAGAACCACATTCCTTCCCTTAAGAGACAAAAGGGAACTCGGACCATGATTTAGCCTTAGGTCAAAACCTTGTTGGACTTTTATTATCTCCATAGTTAAAGTTTGAACTTAATATAAGAATCAAGCTTCGAGGAATCCTTGTGATGCAACTTGTTGGGAAATCTCTAGGTGATTTTCATATGCTTACACTTAGCAACAAATGGGAAGGAAACCTTAATTCTCCTTGGGGAATACATTGAAGCTTTGTGAGAAAAAAATGAGGAAAGTGACCAGTAGAAACTCTTAAGATCTTTTGAATCAGAATTCCACGGTCACACCCCGAAATGCTTGCCTGTAAGGGTCTACACTTGAAATTACTGCACCTACGCAATCTGGTTAGTCACAATAAACACGTACACAAAAACCTATGTCCTGAAGATGTTATGCAAAATGCTACGCAAAGAGGTGGGATCTTACGTTCAAAAATTAGGGTGTGACACTTATGTTTCAGATTCATCAAAGTTAGCTTGATCAATTATCTGAGATTATTGAGATGGTAGAATTTTTTGGAGAATAATATGTAACTAAATAGAGTTGAAATCATAATAATTGTGACTAACAAACATATATTCAACATCTTCATCGTCTCGCACCTTTAGCGAGTAAATTTAAACTTGATTGTTTTCTAAATAAATTGGATTTTGGTGTGTGATTTGTGACACAAGACAATACTCTATATAGGTTTCTATTCTTTTTTTCAAATGCAAGAAATTTGAATTTTTATATATCGTAAATCAGATAATTTCAGTGTTTCGAAAACCAAACCCAGATAATATATTTGGGCGTAGATGACATGGTTTGATTCTTTTGGTGTGACAATTGAATTTGTGTTGGTTTGAGTAAGAGTATGCAGTGTTGGTTTGAGTAAGAGTATGACAATTGAAGTGTATTAAATATACACTTGATAAGACAGTGCATGAAGTACGCGTGCCAAATGAGATGATGCCTTCATTGATAATTTGAACACACTTGCCAATTGAGATGGCACCTTCATTGCATGCTGCCTCGAGATTCTGCAAGGTCTGCTTGACAAGACCATGCATGCCGCAATGTCAGCTTGACAAGACCATGAATGCTGCAACCTGCATGCCATATCCATGTAGAACTCTATAAGATACAGTTAATGTAGACTATGAAGTCACCAAATGAGATGGCGCTTGCTTTCGAATTTTGAATGTTGTCGCCAATTGAGATGGCGCCACATTTAATGCATGAATCGCATGCTGCTTCCTATAAATAAATAATGCCTTCCATTTTGATCAATAACACTACATATCTCTCAACAACACTTGCATTAGTAACCAATATTTCACTTCATATTTATCTTTGCGTAAAAAATGTCTATACTGACTATGGATGAATTGCACAGAGGGACTGTCACCAACATTGCAACTTACGTAAGTGTTTATGAAAAAACATATTTTCTTATTTTTTTCTAACATATATTTTTATGAAAATAATTATTTTATTATTTTTTTTTAGGATGTTTCTAGATTTTGTACTCGTGTCCACGAATTTGTTGTCATCGACGAGTTGATTCAACTTTATGTCGATCTCTCTGGTTTTGGACATGTTACAAAAATTATGTCTTGGCCGGTTGATAATAAGTTTATATTATATTTATGTGAAAGATGGCGTCCTGAGACACGTTTCTGATTTTCAACCGGGGAATGTACCGTAATGTTGGAAGACATGTACATGTTATTGGGGCTGCCTATCTAGGGTAAGGTGATAAATGGAAAAACCAACTATACAAATTCAATTTTCATGAAACTCTTGAGTACCGACTTGTTAGATGATAACCCAAGAGGCCAGGCATATTGCTTTCTCACCTTAAGGTATATTACAACAGTTTAGTGTTAGATGAAAATTCTACTGAAGAAGCTCGAATAATAAAAATTAGGTGTTATATTATGCTTTTAATTGGTTTATTTTTATTTCCCGGAGGTAGTGGTTCTGGTATGCATGTTATGTATTTATCTTTATTAAGACATGCAGGTAAAATAAGAAGTTATAATTAGGGGTTGTTTACCATCGAAATCGGTAAACAAGCGCTAGTCTTCCAAACTCTATAACTTTGGTTACTTGTAGGATCGACTAGATTGATCCTAGGACGCCTGCTTTTACTTTTCTTCAAGTTTTATTACTTGTCAACATTTTGAAAATATTCTTTCAATTTGTTAAAAATAATGTTACAATTCGTAAAGAAATGCAGAAATATAAATTGCAATGTAAATGACTTCAAAGTAAATTTACAACAAATGCAAATGGAAAAATCTTAAATGATTTGATAAAACGTGTAAAAATATGGTGATCACACGTACATGCACTCAGGAACTCGTTTCTCAACACACACATATACTTTAAGTAGTATTTGAGTTTTTATACAAGTTTGAACACCCAAATTCTAATAATTAAGATTCTTATTTATACTAAATCGAAAATAACAATAACAAATGATCTCCTCTCCATAATATGCCACGTTTTCAATTGCATGCACTTCGATACCTACAACTTTCCACGTGTCTTCAAGAAACATATAAAACCAAAAAATAGTTATTAGCCTTATTTTGAATTACGCTTGTCGAACGCGACTCTAAATGAACTTCGTCGAACTCAACTCAGAAACAAAAATATTTCTAAGTCCCAGACCAAAATCTCTCTTTATATAAAGGGGTTTCTTCGACTACATCCTCACCAACTTTTTATCGAAATCAACATATTCTTTTTTCAAAATATCTCTT
Organism: Lathyrus sativus; assembly: GCA_963859935.3. Lineage (NCBI taxonomy): Eukaryota > Viridiplantae > Streptophyta > Magnoliopsida > Fabales > Fabaceae > Lathyrus > Lathyrus sativus. The sequence goes on from OZ012739.1 coordinate 605,304,932, forward strand.
TAAGCTCTACTTATTTATTTTAAACATTCATGTGCGTTGAAATTCCATCCAACAAATTACCCCCCCCCCCCCCCCCCCCCCCCCCCAAAAAAAAAAAAAATGTCACTTTCGACTATATGGAGAAAAAGACATTTTTTGAAACATTTCGACGCTACAACATCTTTACTGTTATGATTTCATGGTCATCATGACCATGTTTCTTCAGACGTCTCATCGAGACGTGCACAAATCTCAGTTTAATCATTACACTCCTATTTCTTAGGAGATCATGGGCCACGCCAACTGTCACCCTCTAATCATTCTTTCTCCGGTCAACACGCGTCTCACGATCTTTAATAATTGTCAGTGTCTTGAAATGCAACGTTTTTTCCATCTCACTATAAATACCACATTTCACCTTCTTCTTCACTTTTTACTCTTCTGAACTTTCTCTATTCCTAAGCATAAGAAGAACTTCTTCATTTTCTCCAAACAAACCTTCTAAAAAACAAATCTCTTCTACATCTCTATCATCAACGGCGTTAAAAACCAAGAACTCCAAGAAGCAAGCATCTATGCCTCCTATTCACAAGATCTTAGGCCCCAAAGTTATAGGAAATCAACAATACATCCCAAAACCTCCTCTTGAAGAAGAAAAATGACGCATTTATCAGTCACAAGTATTGATCCATATCTCAATTTCTAGAAAACGCATGCTATTGTAGGCCCTTTACCAAATATGAATGCTAACTATGAAAGACTTAAGGAGTATTTTCCCACTTATCATAGAACCAAACCAATAGCTAGTAGGAAGAAATTTAAAACTAGCTATGAGACTGTGAATATTGAACTAAATACTGCAGCTGATACCCAGGCAAAGTCTTCGACTGAGCCTATAGAAAAACCCATTAACTTAGATTATATGAGCAATGCTCTCAGAGTATTTCGCTCTTGCCCCTTGTATAGAGACCTTGAAAATTACTTGTCTTGGCTTGCAAAAATAGCGAAAAAGAAAACCTAAACTTGGAAAGACATGGAAATTTTTGACATGAATGAATTGTCGAAAGCTAGACTGGGTTACTGCCAAACCATGATGCTAACCTCCCTATATTTTTGGGATAACACTCACAACAACCTTCACTTGCCTTGTGGAATGTTAAATCCAACCGTTTTTGACATTGCTATAATCACTGGTATTCTACCAACTGGAGACGCTTTCGACCCAAACCACATGACTGAGGACACCATAGGCTTCGATGGCAATCAAGCTACCTTTACCCACTATATCTCAGATCGCCATAAGAAGGATATCAAAGAGGTTTTTGACGAAGAAAACATTGCCTTCCTTGCACTCTGGCTATCTCAATGCATTTTCTGCTCGAAATCCATGCAAGTGGCGAAGAAATTCTTGACCATGGCGAACCAATTACACACTAGACAAAAGATCTGCATTAGCCAAATGAATTTAGGTTGTCTCTATGTGTATTTAAGAGAAGGTGTTGAAATCCTCAAGAAAATTCAATTAGGGTCGAATCTACTACTAGCTGGCCCATTTTGGTTGCTTTAACTATGGCTTAATGCTACCTTCGAATCGTCATTGCCAACCTATAACACAATCAATGAAGAGGCTGACAAAATAAAAAACAGAAGGGTGGAAGGAACACGCCTTTTCCAACTGACTCCTAATAATGAAGGGTTGAACTTTGATCAGCGGTCGCGCGCGAATAAAATCGAGTGGTTTGAAAAACATAGTAACAACGACGGTAACTCGGATATCAATTCACAAGGATTCTTATTTATAAAATAGCCAATTGAAACGATTGGGGGGGGGGGGGGGGGTTGTTTGATTAGGATTCGATTAAGAAAGTAAACGGTAAAAATAAGTGATTAAAACAGGTAAATCTACCGGTTCGACTCCCAACTTATCATCGGTCATTACAATTTAGATTCCCAAGCGGTTCCAATCCCTATTCGATTGCACTAATGACGAACAAGCATCGACAATACCACACGACTTTTATTCCTAATTACTGAATAAGTCAAGGAACATTGATCGAAATCCAATTAATCTTATAATAACGAATTAAGCAAACAAAGTTATAAAACGAGTTGGAACAGAATTAAATTGAATCGAAATTGAATTAAAACTCAAAGAATTACGGGATTCGAAACCGGCAGATTTTCCCTTAGGATTAGTTCGCCATGAAAATTATGAAAAGCAAAAAAGAAATTCGGAAAATAAACTAGGGTCTCCATTTTTCATCACAGTAGCAACCTTATAAACAGAATAAGGTTTGCATAACACACTCAACTGGGTCGAAAACCTAAACCAGGTCCAAAAGGGAAAAGCAACTACATTATCACAAGTCATAAACTTCAACAAATTATTCGAGACTCAAGTAATCCGAATCAGCTTCTTTGTGCAACATAAAAGTTGTAGATCTTTTCCTTATCTTTCCAACGACTGGTAGAATGCCTCAATCCAATTCCCGTAGCTCCAGTTATGAATTTTTTATTATAAGCTGCTAATGCTGAAAATAACAAACGAAAATCAAATAAAGCTGAAATAAATTAAATTGTAAAAACATCATAAAATAGGAAATTAAACAAACTAAACTATAGATATGCCTAAGTCTAAACATAGAGGAAAGTGCACCTAAATGCACTGATCAAATTCCCCCACACTTGAACCTTTGCACTCCGAGCAAAGTATTATCAAAACTTATGAAACACAAAAACATTTAGATACTCATTATGGGCTGTGAACTCTTCTTTGGTCAAGATCGTATCGATAGGTACTAATCTTGCACGCTAAGGATATGGTAATAACATAAATCCGCAATTGTACGGTCATAAGCCTCCCTCCTATACAAACCAATCCAAATCATGTCGTTATGCCTAAGTTTAACTTACTCATCCTTCTTTTTGCTCTCTTTCATTCTAGTGCAATCACATTAAGCCCTTTATCTATTCACACACATGGTAACTGAGCTTGTTAGTGACAATGATCCATATTTTCAACAATTCAGAATTAGACATTTTTTTGTCTTTTTTTTTTCTTTTTTTTTTCTTTTTTTTTTAAGGTTTCACAACTGTTAGCCTAAGTGACCGGGTGAGGGTCACCTAATTTAGAAGGCAGATTCCTATTTTTACTTCTTATTAAGCGCGGGATCATTCACTTATTTACATCAGCTCAATTACTTAGCATGTGATTTCTAGATGGTGTTGACTGCTAGATAAACTACTTAAGAGCTATTGAAGGACGATAACTCAAGACTATGCCATAACAAGTATCTAAATTGATTTCCATATTTGGGAGACTCAAGGTGTTAAAACGATATCAATCTTATGAATTGTTCTCAAGTCTCCACCATCTGACCTCAAATTGATCTATAGCCCAAAATTTTCAAAAAATGCCTTGTGTTTTTCTAAGAAACATATATATATTTTTTGATTTGAAAGGAAATAAAGGAAACAAAAGAACTAAGCAAAACAAAATAAACAAAACAAAAGGTTCCCCCCCCCCCCCCCCCCACACACTTAAAACAGACATTGCCCTCAATGAAAGGGACTCAATTAAAAAGTAAGAGTGAGAGAAAGGGAAGGGTGCTCCCTGATTATGTAGCAGTGTAGTTGGGTGCTTCCAAAGAACACTCTTCTATGGTCGCACTTTCAGGTACCAAACTCTCATGGAATAGCTTCAGCCGCTGTCCATTGACCTTAAAAACCTTGTTAGTACCTGCACTTTTAATTTCTACTGCACCATGAGGGAAAACATTAGTAACAGTAAAGGGTCCAATCCATTTGGATCGAAGTTTCCCAGCCATAAGCTTAAGGCGGGAGTTAAACAATAAAACCTGTTGGCCCATAGAGAATTCCTTCCTAAAAATTATTTTATTGTGGAAGTGTTTGGTTTTCTGTTTATAAATTCTAGAGCTTTCAAAAGGTTTTTTCCTAAGCTCTTCAAGCTGTTGTAATTGGAGTTTTCTTTCAATACCTGCTTGTTGCATCTCCAGATTACAACTCTTTACCGCCCAATAAGCACGGTGTTCTATCTCAACGGGAAGATGACATGCCTTACCAAAAACAAGTCGATAGGGAGACATCCCTATTGGTGTCTTGAAAGCTGTTCTTTGAGCCCAGAGTGCGTCTTCTAGGCAACGACTCCAATCCTTCTTGTTTGGTTGCACCATTTTCTCAAGAATTTGTTTGATTTCCCTATTAGAGACCTCAGCTTTCCCATTGGTTTGTGGGTGATACGCAGTAGAGACTCTATGCACAACTCCATACTTCCGAAGCAAAGCTTCCATGGCGCGGTTATAGAAATGAATGCCTTGGTCACTTATGATAGCTTGTGGAATTCTGAACCTGCAAAAGATATTAGATATGACAAAATCTGCAACAACTCTAGAATCGTTAGTCCTAGTGGGGATAGCTTCGACCCACTTTGAACATAATCAACAACAAGTAAAATATAGAGAAACCCAAATGACACAGGGAAGGGGCCCATAAAGTCGATTCCCCACACATCAAACACCTCACAGAAAAGCATAGGTTGCCGAGGCATTTCACTCTTACGAGTGATGGCTGTACCTGCTACCTGACACTCTTTACAAGTGCGGTAAGTCTCATAAGCATCCTTTAAAATAGTGGGCCAATAGAAACCTGAGTCAAGGACTTTTCTTGCAGTCCGTTGTGGGCCAAAGTGTCCTCCTACTTGAGTGGCATGAGAAAAATTCAAAATTGATTCAATCTCATAGTCGGGGGCACAACTCCTAATAACCTGATCACTATAAAATTTCTAAAGATAAGGATCATTCAACACATAGTATTTGGCATCACTCTTGAGTTTGTGACTTTGCGCCTTAGATGCACCTGCAGGAAAAACACCCGCAACAAGATAATTAACAATATCAGCAAACCACAAAGTAACTCCTTGTAAAAGCAGCAGCTGCTCATCAGGAAAGTCATCCTGAATGGGAGAAGGATCTGCATCCTGCTCTATTCTGCTCATGTGGTCAGCTACTAGGTTCTCGGCTCCACTTTTATCCTTAATCTCTACATTAAACTCTTGGAGCAACAACATCCACTGAATCAATCTTGGTTTTGCTTTGGGTTTCTTCAAAAGGTACTTCAAAGCTGCATGGTCAGTAAAAACAACAATCTTGGAACCTAGCAAATATTGTCTAAATTTGTCAAGAGCAAAAACAATCGCTAAAAGTTCCTTTTCAGTGGTAGTCTAATTAGCTTGTGCAGGATCCAACGTCCTAGAAGCATAGTAAATAACATGGGCAGCCTTGTCCACCCTTTATGCAAGGACCGCTCCAACTGCATAGTTAGATGCATCACACATAATCTCAAAAGGAAGGTTCCAAGTAAGAGGCTTTATGATGGGGCGGAGGTCAATGCTTTCTTCAAGAAATCAAACGCTTGCTTGCATTTCTCATCAAAATTGAAGGTCACGTCGTTCTTCAACAAGTTTTAAAGCGGAAGAGCTATCTTGCTGAAGTCCTTTATGAAACGCCTGTAAAATCCTGCATGACCAAGAAAAGAACGAATCTCGCGAATGCAAGATGGGTAAGGCAGTGTAGAAATCACATCAATCTTAGCAGGGTCTACTGAAATTCCTTTTTCAGAAATTATGTGTCCTAAAACAATTCCCTGCTCCACCATAAAGTGACATTTTTCATAATTTAGAACAAGGTCGGTTTCAACGCATCTCTCTAAAACCATATTCAAACTATTCAAACATGCATCAAAAGAAGAGCCATAAACAGTGAAATCATCCATAAACACTTCCATGCAATTTTCGATAAAATCAGAGAAAATGCTAATCATGCATCGCTGGAAAGTTCCAGGAGCATTGCAAAGGCCAAAAGGCATCCTCCTGTAAGCAAATTTACCAAAGGGGCATGTGAAAGTGGTCTTTTCTTGGTCTTCAGGTGCAATATGAATCTGAAAGTAACCTGAAAAACCATCAAGAAAACAATAATGTGACTTACCTGCAAGCCGTTCGAGCATTTGGTCAATGAACGACAAAGGAAAGTGATCCTTTCTGGTTGCCTGGTTCAGCCTCCTATAATCGATACAAACACACCAACTATTCTGAACTCTAGTGGGAACAAGTTCATTCTTTTCATTTTTTATCATAGTGAGTCCAGATTTCTTTGGTACAACCTGCACTGGGCTCACCTAGTTACTGTCAGAGATAGGATATATGATACATGCTTGTAACAGCTTGGTTACCTCTTTCTTCACCACATCCAAAATTAAAGGATTAAGCATCCTTTGGGGATGCCTCACTACCTTAGCTCATTCCTCAAGAAGAATCTGATGTATGCATCTGGAAGGGCTAATACCGGGAATGTCCGCCAAGGTCCACCCTATTGCCTTTTTGTTCCTCCTTAAAACCTGCAAAAGCCTACTTTCTTGATCAAGATCAAGGTTAGCTGAAATAATAACAGGAAGCTTCTCATTTATGTCCGAGTAGACATATTTGAGATTTTCAGGGAAAGGTTTGAGTTCTAACAAAGGGGGCTGCTCAATGGATGGGATGGTCGGGGCAACAGGGACGTTCAGAGCCTCAACCGCATAAATCACTTCATTGGTAACCATATCCACCTGCAAAATATTAGTCTGCAATGCAGCCTTTATCTCGGCACAAGTAGAGCAAACATTAGTGTTAGTGCACACATCACAGGAGAAAGTATCATCATAGTCTAGTAAAGACGAAAAATCAGATAAAAACTCAGGAAGTGTCGTCTACTAAGTCTGAAAGTAACTCAATCTGAAATACCAAATGCTCTTCCATGGGATGTCTCATTGCATCAAAAGATGTTAAATTTTGCGATAATATTACCGAACTCTATGGACATTGTGCCATCATCAACATCGATTTTCGTTTTTGCCGTTTTCATAAACAGTTTGCCTAGAATGATGGGTGCCTTATTTGACTTTGTTTCTCCTTCCATGTCAAGAATATAAAAATCTGCAGGAAAAATAAAGTCATTAACTTGCACGAGGACATCTTCCATAACTCCGGCGGGGCGGGTATTGCTTCTATTTGCTAGCTGAATGATCAAACCTGTATGCTGCAATGGACCAAGATCAAGATTATTATAAACAGAAGTAGGCATAACATTAATACCAGCCCCTAAATCAAGCATGCAATTTTTGAATTTACTATTCCCAATGGTACAAGGGATAGCAAAAATTCCTGGGTCCTTGCACTTTTGTGGCATGGGCTGCTGGAAGAGGGATGAAACATTTTTTTCAGCTGAAGGATCCGATTGGATGAAGGCAGTGTCGCAACCACGAAAATAAGGTGCCAGCAAAACAGAAGAGTCACCACCTTTCGTTATTTATCCCTCAGAACGGGAAAGGAAACAATCGGAAAAAACCTGACAAAAAGGTATAAGACAAGGTCATCGCAACCATGTCTGAGTTCGGGAGTCGGTTACGCAAGGGGAAGGTATTAGCACCCCTCACATCCATCGTACTCGATGGGATCCATGCTTGTTGTGTTTATCTGACGGGTTGGTAAACAATCTAGCTACGACTTCTAAGGTTAAACGGAAATAACTGACTCGATAGAGCATCACGCTCTATGCCTATGTATTCCCTCGTGCAATGGGAAAGTCAGAGTCAACGTAGTTCGGGAAACTACGGGGGGATTTGCTCGCCAAGATGTCGCGTCTTGTGCCTACGTATTCTCATCTGGCATGAGAAATCAGAGCAAAACGTAGTTCAGGCTAACCACAGGACGAAAAGGTGTTCTCGATTACACAAGGGTGCGAGAAAGGATTGGCGATACTAGCGTGCACATTTTAGCAGTTAGGTGTATGCTGCTCGACCATTGGAGACTTAGGCGTTACCTGTTTGCGGTAGAACGGGCGTAGTATGTCGTTGGTTTAAAGGCATGGGAACCTACAGGTAGAACTACGGTCTGGTCTTAATTGCGCTAGGGCAAGAGAAAAGGAAGATTATTCGTTAGCGGGAAAGTCTCGATCTCACGATAGCGAGAGAACAGAGAAGTTAGTTGTTAGTGTGCTCGCTAGGATATCGCATCCTATGCCTACATATTCTCGTCTGGTACGAGAAATCAGAGCAGCTGTAGTTCAGCCAACTACAGGAAAGGGGAAAAAGGGAGCTCGCTAGGATATCGTATCCTATGCCTACGTACTCTCGTCTGGTACGAGAGATCAGAGCAAACGTAGTTCGGTGCATGCACAAAACGAGTCTCGATTGCACGGGGGCAAGAGAAGGAGTCTCAATCTCCAAGATGTGAGAGAAAAGGGTTTCGATCGCACGGGGGCGAGAACAAAGAGGAAGCAGGCCTAACACGCCTAAACGGGAAGGAACTCGGGACACACACGCAAGAACCTACGGCATAGGAGCGAATGCGTTGTATATCACCCAAAGGGTGCTACACTAAACACTCTAGACGATTAGGGGAGACCGCTCAATTGTCATTTCCTACGTATCTAACGCCACAGCTCACAACACTCGACGGTTGCATGAAGACTTGAATAAGAAAGATGATATCGACCGAAGCGGTTCTGTTGGCCCTCGACATTGTGCGCAAGCTCCATTCCAATCTTCTCCTCTCTGGATCCTTGATGATGACGTTTGAATTAGAGCCAATGTAACGCTAAACCGTCATGATTTGACTTATAAGAGAAATCAAACTCTAAGAGGTAGCATGTTGATATCCGTGTCAAAGACAACATAGAGAAATGATATTGAAAATCATTCTCCAATTGAATCATGTCACACAGCCAACACATAATAAAATCAAAGTAAAATCAGATAGCAGAAGAGAAATGAGGAGAGAAATCCAATAACAAATGGAAATAATAGGCTACTCCTAAACTAGGCAATAAATTCCTAATAGGAAACTCTACAGAAATATAAGGAAATTGCATACAAAAACAGAATATAAATTCTATCTAAAACTCTATAATATTCTATAATTTCCTAAAAAAGAAAATAGTAATTAAAAAATAGAATATAAATTCTATGCTAAAAAATATGTAATAATATTCTAAAGGAAAAATAAAACTATAATTCCTAAAAGAAAAATAGAAAATAAAACTACAATCTATTACAGACAAATATCCAATACAAAAGTAAAAATCAAAAGGGAAGGGGGTTACAACAGCCAAACAGAGGGTAAAGTACAGCAAAACACAATTGGGCCCAACCCACAATACAACAACCATTAACACAAAACAACAAAAAAAAGAAACTGGGGGTGCGTGAGAGAAACGGAGGTGTGAGTCCAGGAAAAAAGAGGTTGGGCTTGGCCCACCAACCTCTCACAAAAACTAAAGGAGAAAAGAAAAACCACAGAGGGGGGGGGGGGGGTAAACGGAATAACGGGGGTGTAAGCCTTAACAAAACATTGGGACAAAGGCCCACTAACTCAATCTGGAGGGTCCACGAAAGCCTTTCCTCTCCTTCGTCCATTCTCTCAACAGAACCCTAACTTCTTCTCCTCTCACCCTCACCAGCCGCCACTGTCTTCGTCTTCCACTCTCAATCTCTCGCCCTCTCTCTGTATCCTCTCACCTTCCTTCTGCCTCAACCTTCCATCTTCGCACTCCAAAACCCCTGAGTAATTCGAATCTGAAGGTAGCGCTTGATAGATTATGGAGAAACGAATGTAGGTCTTGAGCTTGGTGAATCTCGTATGAGTTCTTGAAGATTTCTAGATCTAGATTTGGTCGAAGAGGATGAATCGCTGCTCTCATGGTGAAGAAGGATTGATGAAGACAGTTGGGATGTGAATCTAGAGATTGGTTGGAGATCTTGACGAACAAGATGAGAGTCGGAGATCTTGACGAACAAGATGGATGATGATCTTGATGAACGTTTCTGAAGATGAACGTTTCTGAAGATTGCGTGAGTTGATCGTTGTTTGCTCGCTGCTCTTTGAAGATCTTGATGAACGGCTGAGGAAAACGGACAAAATTCTTGAAGTTGACGAATGTTCCTGAAGACTCTTGGGGATCTGGAAAATTTGCATGAAGATGATGAATACTCTCGCCGGAAAAAAGCTGTTGAAGGTTTATGGATCTGGAAAAATCTGGAAGGTAACGAGTTGAAGATCTTGAACTTGGATGAACACGATGAAAATCGTGTGGTTTCTGGGGAGAATCATGATGAGGACGATGAAAGTTCTTGGAGGTTCACTGAAGAACAAACATGAAGAGGATGAATCTCGGAGAAGAAAACCTGGAAAATCTGGAGGAAGATAGGATGAATGTTCTTGAAGGTTGAACGAAGATCTGGAAATGGCGTTGAAGGAAAGCTGGGAAATCGTATGAATATGGCGGAGAGGATGAACTTTCCGACGGGTAGTTGAGTTTTCGGCGACGGTTTCTGGTAGTTCAGGCGCCATATGATTTTGTCGGTGGGTGATCCGGCGTGTTTGCATGGCCGACAGTGAGGGAGGAAGCTGGGCTACATGGCGCGCTGGAGGGAAGTGAGAGGGTGAGTGGAATGGGACAGGTGGCGCGTTGCATAGCCTGTGAGGTGGATGAGGTGTCAGTGGGGGAATGAGGTGTCCAAAAAAGAGAGAGAAACGTGGGGAGACTTATAGTGACATGTGACACAGAAGTGGATCAGTGGGCCTGCGGAAATTGGACATCTGGCCCACAAACGAAAATGGACTCAATATGATAAAAAAACTCAATTAACTCTGACTAAATGACCTCAATTAATGACTAATGGACCTGATTAATGAATACTAATGATGATTAATACGCTAATTAAAATGCTTAAAATCCGGACCTAATTAACTGCTAATTAATATTCTAATTAAAATCAGTTAATGACTAAAGACCACTTAAAATCCTAATTAAAATGATTATTAATTAAACTAAAACTAATGATATTCTAACCACTTAATCCTAGATTAAACCTAGACTAGTAAAAATCCAATAAACTCTAATAAAAGAATTAAATCTTAACCCAATTAACTATTCTAATATTCTAAAAAGAAATATTATTGAAAAATAGAAAATTAACTCTAAAAACAATTAAAATCTATTAATTTCTAAACAAATTAATATCTAGAAATAACACCTATGAAAAATAGAAAAAACTATTAAACCTAATAAAATCTATTTAATATTCTAGAAAGACAATTAACCTCTAGAAATTATTTTAAAATCTATTCTCTAGAGTCAAAAATTAAGGAAGACATCTAGAAAATGCAATGAAAATCAATTAAATCGATTAAAAAAAGATGCGAGAATATAGCGAAATAAACGGTAAAAACCGGACACCGAAATATCCTCAAAAATAACAGCGTAGACCTAATCATCGGGACGAGCACAAATTCCACAACAAAACCTGCTTATTCGAATTGGTTTGAACTGCCTGAAATGTGACAAGAGGGTTGTAATCCCGATAAAGTCAATCTGACCGAAAAAATGCAATGTATGCGGTATGCAAATGCAAATGCAAAATGAATCAAAACATAAGCCAAATAACGAGAAATGGTTGGTCAAATTTTGGGGTGCAACAACTGCCCCTATTCAAACGGTTTGGACCTGAAGGGTTGAGAAGCGAACGAATTTCAAACATTCAAAGGTAGAAGACGGTTGAATACCAAAGAACCCGGAAATTTGCCAACCTGCAGAAATAAACTGCAAAAACTGCTTGGGGAACAAATATCCAGAAAACTGAATCCAGTTGTCACGGCAACAAACTGATCAATCATCTGACAAAGAACCTGACTTTACCATCAACCACCTGTGTGACGCCACAGGCGTTGAATCAACACACTAGATCAGCAACAATCAAACTTCAAATATACACTAGAATAAGCGGGCACCGAGCCATAGGACCATGTCGAAATATTATCCTTAACCTTCCATTTTCTAAGAAACGAGCAAAGCACTACATAAAGCGCGTCATCCACGTACTATCCTGGATCTTCCATTTCCAAAGAAGCGAGCATCACACTAAATAAAAGTGCTAATCTAGCATCCGAAGACTTGAACGAACAACTACACGGGACCAACTCCGTCAACACGGGTAACAACTCCGTCAACACGGGTAACAACTCCGTCAACATGGGTAACAACTCCAAAGGTTGGATCAACATGCAATTGATCCTCTCACATCGTCTAGCGATAGAGAGGAAGAGAAATATACTCACATCGTCTAAAGATAGACGGAAAGACACCATCCCGAAGGTTCACATTGTCTAATGATAGACAGGAAGAAAAAACATACTCGAAGAACCACATCGTCAGTGAGAACTAGCGGAAAGAAAACCGTATATGAACTTCAACACCACCCATCAAATTTCAAAATCCTTTCGTCTACAAGAGTTGATGGAAAGAACAATATCCTCAAAGGGGCCACATTATCAATAAGAATTGACAGGAAGAAAACCATATCTGAAAGATCGCCTTGAAACCTCACATCGTCTAAAGATAGACGGAGAGAAACACCATACCCAAACTCACAACGTCTAAAGATAGACGGAGAGAACACCATACCCAAAACTCACATCGTCTAAACATATACGGAGAGAACACCATACCCAAAACTCACATCGTCTAAAGATAGACGGAAAGAACAGCATATCCGAAACTCACATCGTCTAAAGATAGACGGAGAGAACACCTGCCGGGGAAACACATCATCAATAGGAACTGACGGAAAGAAAACCTGCTCGGAGGTACACGTCGTCAATAGGAATTGACGGAAAGAAAAGTCTTTCGTCATCAGATGATTGATGGACAAAGCATAACCGTCGTATGATCTGAAAATCAAATAAACCAAAGAGCTGTCTGAACAAAGCTGCTAGATAAATGCCCCTGAACTGATTGCAGAGTGATTCACGTTGCCACGGAAGGCTGATAGAAAAACTGGCTTATGCTTCCCATGCATATGCGTATGTTTGAATTTTTCTATGGTGTAATGCTCCATATAAGATGAAATTCTACGCATTTGACGATGAAATGCAAATATGATGATATATGGAAGATGCAAATGCAGGCTCGGGTTGCTGGAGAAACTGGATACGGAACCGCTTCAGCAAAATAAATGTTGAATACAAAGCCAACTCCGCTGGGGATAACCAAATGTGCTAAGTATGATAGGACTTCCCTAGGGATAGCTTACACGTGCCAACGATAATTGGATTTCCGCTAGGGAAAACAGACGGAGTCTTCCTGCGTATTAATGAAGATTGGATTTTGAGACTGATGCGCCAACATGGATTGGGCCTCATGGTGATTGCCAATATGGATTGGGATTTAGGAATGGCGCGCCAATAAGGATTGGTCTTCCTGACAATTGCCAATAGGAATTGGGCTTTTAGGCTATCCGTGATAGGTCAAGTACGACTGACGCTGGAAAACATCCTGTCTGAATCCACGATTTCTGGTTGAAGGGTCAAGGGATAATAACACAACTTCCTGATATTCGTCTCACACTTGAAGACTGGCTGAACCTGCTTGAGTAGCTCTGATGACACAGAGAGGAACAATTCCTTCGCTTCTGATATTCCCCAGTCTGTGGGATCTCTGTGGGGATATTCCTTGAATGGAAATCTGAAAATTTGTACCCTAATGGTCTGACATGAATTGCCCTAGCACTCTGAACCTCGGAGAGATGCTTCGGATCAAATGCCCCTCGGGCAAGAAACAACTTATGTGCTTTTCTTAGAGTGGCCTGCCCCTGTCTGCAACGACTTTGCCCCTGATTGGCTGATTTGGAGTAAACTTTTTGGCTTCGAGAGATTTACCGAATCTTGACCTGATTGCCCCGGAATAACTGCCTTTGGATGGCTGACATCACTAGGGATTACGTGATATAGCTTGCCTCGGTTCACGGAGTATTCAGGCGTTCTGCACTCTATCCTGATCAGACTTTCCACTGTAGGAAACTTTCCTGCTATCAAGCGCTTACTTGCAAGTAAAACAAGTTATTCTGCATAAAAGATATATTAATGCAACGCATATGACAGTTTTGACATCCAATATGTTCACTGGAAAAGGAAAAATAGTTTATGGCATATAATGAACAAATCATTTATCAGAATATCAACATCAGTACCAATATGGTAAGAAGAACCCTTTTAGGAGTCAGTTTCGACGCGATCTTTACCGAAGTATGCCTTCGAAACAAACCTGCTTCAATTAGGACTTTTTCTGGTTGTAACGTGGTCAGGTTCACGGTTTTGAAGGAAAGGATAAAGGCTCAAAATTTATTTTAACCCACCCGTTCACCTTGATGTTCTCCAACCCTACGTTTAGCTAATTCGACCTTAGCGCTCACTTCTCAGAGGTTGAAAGATAGGAGTGATAGTTTGAGAAACCATGAGTTTTTGGAGTGACAGCCACTCACTTTTCGTCTTTGCCACTTGGGGTCACATGACTTGTATTTCATTTGAGGATTTTTCTTTTGTAATCCTTTTCATTTTTTTCCAGTTTTTTCGCTTTCCCTAAATTTTGCCTGGACTGACTCTTTTAAGCTTCTTTTGATTATTAAGTCCAGCGGGATGCCCTCATTTTTTCCTAAGTCCTTTATTTTCAAGTTTTGACTTAGCGGGCTTTTTCTTTCGATTCTTTTCTTTTCTTTTTTTTTGAACAAGTCGTGTGACACTGGTTGTCTGACTATTTGGGGAATAATGTGACTGTTACACTCCTGACGCTTAACCACTGTGTTTTTTTAGGCACGACCTCTAGAGGTGTTATTGATCCTCGAACGAACACTTCTTTCTGCAATTTGGACGCTTGATCAAATTAGCTAACACCTACCCTGCCCCGGGTTAAGATTGAGGGTTTTTCGTTCTCCGAAAGAAACTCCTACTACTAGGCTCAAAGGGGTTGACAAGGGATTATCTTCCTTATAACTCCGGTGTTTAGGGATTTGAAACAATGCCTGTACATCATCAGCATGTTTTATTTTCAAAAGCATACAATCGGAAGCTTGCGCGTCTTTTAAACTTCGTCATCCTCCCCGAATTCCGCTTAACCAAGCATTGGATATCTGTAAAACATTGAGTGAACACGAATGGATTAAATCAAAACATGCATATTCATTTCATTATCAATATCAATTGAAAACAATACAAGTTTTACGAATGCAATTTGCGCTTTAACAGAAAAGAAACTACAAGTGCAAAGAAATGACATGATAAAACACAGATTGCCGGCTTCGGGGAACCGGGCTTTTCGAACTTGATTTGCTGTTGAGCCAACCATCTTCAGAATTGCTCGTCGAAGTCATCCTGATACTCCTCTGAACATCTGCTCTCAGTGAACTCTCCCATAACATGAACTGATACACCCACTTGGCTGGATGAAGAAAGGTCATTAATTTGAACACCCTGAGGCGTGATAGATATCCTGTTAGAGTCTAGCAAAGTTTGAATTTGGATTCTAAGCACCTTACAGTCATCTGTTGAATGCCCCTGTGCCCCAACATGGTACTCACAGCGGGCGTTGGCATCAAAACCTGGAGGATACGGCGGGATCATTGGATTAGTCTCTTTCGGCACTATCAACCTACCTTTGACCAAATATGGCAACAACTGACTGTACGACACCGGTAGCTGAGTAAACTGCCTTTCAGGTTTCCTTGGTCTTCGTTGGGTGTGCTGACGCAGCTGATGACGATATGAATGCTGACTTTGAACACTTGAAGCGTCTGAAAACTGAGCCTGAGATGCTAGCGATTCTGAGACAACATCACTTCCTCCTTCCCATTCCTCCTGGGAACTGACAACTGATTCATTCTTATCAACTGGGATATAAGGAGTATCTCGCGTCTTTCCATTCTTGATCCCTCTCTCAACAAGCTCTCCTATTCTTATCAAGTCTGCAAAGCTTGCCATTCCACAACTGAACATTATGTCATAATAACAGCCCTTTAGAGTACCCAAGAAGAGGTCAACCATTTCTCTCTCCATAAGCGGTGGTTAAACACGAGTAGCCAATTCTCTCCATCTCTGTACATACCCCGTAAAGGATTCATTCTCCGCATGAGATAATTCTTGCAAATGCACGCGACTAGGAGCCATATCCAGGTTGTAGTTGTACTGCTTCACGAAGGCATTGGCTAAATCCGACCATGATTTGATTCTATCACTCTCCAACTGCATGTACTAATCCAAAGATGCTCCAATCAAGCTATCTTGGAAACAGTGAATCATAAGCTTGTCATTGGTAACATGTGAAGTCATTCTTCTGTAGAACATAACCAAATGTATCTTCGGACAAATATCCCCTTTGTATTTCTCAAAGTTGGGCATCTTGAACTTTGGAGGCAACACGAGGCCTGGTACCAGACACATGCTCGTAGCATTCAGATTAAGAGTATTCTTACTCATCAGGGTAGCAAGTTGATCTTCCAACAGCTGCAATCTTCTCATATACTCAACAGTCCGTGGGTTCTCAGCATTAACCTTCGGAGCAACCATCTGATGATCTGGCACAGCGAAAGTGAAACGCTGATAGTCTGTGTCATGAAGAGAAGATGCATCTTTATCTCTGACAGGGGTTTGCACAGGCTGAGCTACATTGTTCACCAGAGTCCTCTGAACATTGTCCTCTCCTCTAGTCATAGCTGTTATGGTTTCCATGAACTGACTCAACTGGTTCTTCAACAATTCAAACTCTGCTCTAGTAACCACCAAGTTCTGCTCTCCTGAGTCCATGATCCTTCCAGAAACTAACTCAAGTCCAAAGCGAATGCCGGGAAATCAACTGCAAGTTGGACAAAAGACGAGTAAGCTTTCTGTTCCGACCGAGGATGGACATGCAAGCATGAGATACACATGAAATGCAATGCAAAAATGCAAT
This sequence comes from Lathyrus sativus, assembly GCA_963859935.3. Lineage (NCBI taxonomy): Eukaryota > Viridiplantae > Streptophyta > Magnoliopsida > Fabales > Fabaceae > Lathyrus > Lathyrus sativus. The sequence goes on from OZ012739.1 coordinate 605,321,740, forward strand.
AAACACGGGATCGCAGCCCCCCATAAAGCTTTGAATACTGCTGCGCTGCTGACGGGAGAAGTTTGCTCTGAAGAGAGAAAACCAAAATACCGGGTTGGCTGGAAGTCAAGTTTCCTGCGAAAACCCTCCCACTCATGGGTATGAACCTAATCACGGACAAGGTATGGCATCCTATGCGTTCATCAGCGTCACAGACTTTCAAGAAACGATGAAACGATACCCAGGAAGGTGTGGCATCATCATCTCTTGAAGCGGCCTCACTTAGCTGAATCACAAATGATCGGTTCCCAGAGTCGACAATCCTTAGATTTGAAATCCTTTCAACGGCCCACTGGGCTGGAAACGGAAATCATCTCAAAGAATCTCGTCTGAGCGCAGATTTCGTGGGAACTAATGCATGCCTAACATACAGGTTTACCACTAATCTGCTTCAAGTGCTAGGTATATACTCGAGCCTGGGTCTGGCTTATCACTCATCATAGCACCCCTCCCGCAACAGCACAACAACAACAGGTAATCATATAGTGCGGGAAATGTAAATACAGTAATATACAACATACAACACAAAAATAAACACCCACAGACAAGCAAACAAGCGCTAGGATTGACTCGCACAGGGACGTTGGATCCCTAGATTGACTCGCATAGAGGACGTTGGATCCTTAGCAGAGTCGCAAGCTGTCGCAACCGCGAAAATAAGGTGCCGACATAACAGAAGAGTCGCCACCTTTCGTTATTTATCCCTCAGAACGGGAAAGGAAACAATCGGAAAAAACCTGACGAAAAGGTATAAGACAAGGTCATCGCAACCATGTATGGGTTCGGGAGTCGGTTACGCAAGGGGAAGGTATTAGCACCCCTCACGTCCATCGTACTCAATGGGATCCATGCTTGTTGTGTTTATCTGACGGGTTGGTAAACAATCTAGCTACGACTTCTAAGGTTAAACGGAAATAACTGACTCGATAGAGCATCGCGCTCTATGCCTACGTATTCCCTCGTGCAATGGGAAAGTCAGAGTCAACGTAGTTCGGGAAACTACGGGGGAATTTGCTCGCCAAGACGTCGCGTCTTGTGCCTACGTATTCTCATCTGGCATGAGAAATCAGAGCAAAACGTAGTTTAGGCTAACCACAGGACGAAAAGGTGTTCTCGATCACACAGGGGTGAGAGAAAGGTGTGACGATACTAGCGTGCGCATTCTAGCAGTTAGGTGTATGCTGCTCGACCATTGGAGACTTAGGCGTTACCTGCTTGCGGTAGAACGGACGTAGTATGTCGTTGGTTTAAAGGTATGGGAACCTACGGGTAGAACTACGGTCTGGTCTCAATTGCGCTAGGGCAAGAGAAAGGGAAGATTAGTCGTTAGCAGGAAAGTCTTGATCTCACGGCAGCGAGAGAACAGAGAAGTTAGTTGTTAGTGTGCTCGCTAGGATATCGCATCCTATGCCTACATATTCTCGTCTGGTACGAGAAATCAGAGCAGCTGTAGTTCATCCAACTACAGGAAAGGGGAAAAAGGGAGCTCGGTAGGATATCGCATCCTATGCCTACGTACTCTCGTCTGGTACGAGAGATCAGAGCAAACGTGGTTCGGCGCATGCGAAAAACGAGTCTCGATTGCACGGGGGCAAGAGAAGGAGTCTCAATTGCCAAGATGCGAGAGAAAAGGGTTTCGATCTCACGGGGGCGAGAACAAAGAGGAAGCAGGCCTAACACGCCTAAACGAGAAGGAACTCGGGACACACACGCAAGAACCTACGGCGTAGGAGCGAATGTATCGTATATCACCCATAGGGTGCTATACTAAACACTCTAGATAATTTAGGGGAGACCGCTCAATTGTCATTTCCTACGTATCTAACGCCACAACTCACAACACTCGATGGTTGCACGAAGACTTGAATAAGAAAGATGATATCGACCGAAGCGGTTCCGTTGGCCCTCGACATTGTGCGCAAGCTTCATTCCAATCTTCTCCTCTCTGGATCCTTGATGATGACGTTCGAATCAGAGCCAATGTAACGCTAAACCGTCATGATTTGACTTATAAGAGAAATCAAACTCTAAGAGATAGCGTGTTGATATCCGTGTCAAAGACAAGATAGAGAATTGATATTGAAAATCATTCTCCAATTGAATCATGTCACACGGCCAGCATAGAATAAAATCAAAGTAAAATCGGATAGCAGAAGAGAAATGAGGAGAGAAATCCAATAACAAATGGAAATAATAGGCTACTCCTAAATTAGGCAATAAATTCCTAATAGGAAACTCTACAGAAATATAAGGAAATTGCATAAGAAAACAGAATATAAATTCTATCTAAAACTCTAATATTCTATAATTTCCCAAAAAAGAAAATAGTACTTAAAAAATAGAATATAAATTCTATGCTAAAAAAATATGTAATAATATTCTAAAGGAAAAATAAAACTATAATTCCTAAAAGAAAAATAGAAAATAAAACTACAATTTATTACAGACAAATATCCAATACAAAAGCAAAAATCAAAAGCGAAGGGGGTTACAGCAGCCAAACAAAGGGTAAAGTACAACAAAACACAATTGGGTCCAACCCACAATACAACAGCCAATAACACAAAACAACAAAAAAAAGAAACTGGGGGTGCGTGAGAGAAACAGAGGTGTGAGTCCAGGAAAAAAGAGGTTGGGCTTGGCCCACCAACCTCTCACAAAAACTGAAGGAGAAAAGAAAAACCACAGGGGGGTAAACAGAAAAACGGGGGTGTAAGCCTCAGCAAAACATTGGGCCAAAGGCCTACTAACTCAATCTGGAGGGTCCACGAAAGCCTTTCCTCTCCTTCGTCCAGCCTCACCAGCCGCCGTCGCCGCTGTCTCCGTCTCCCACTCTCAATCTCTCGCCTTCTCTCCGTATCCTCTCACCTTCATTCTGCCTCAACCTTCCATCTTCGTACTCCAAAACCCCTGAGTAATTCGAATCTGAAGGTAGCACTTGATAGATTATGGAGAAACGAAATGTAGGTATTGAGCTTGGTGGATCTCGTATGAGTTCTTGAAGATTTCTGGATCCAGATTTGGTCGAAGTGGATGAATCGCTGCTCGCATGGTGAAGAAGGATTGATGAAGACAGTTGGGATGTGAATTTGGAGATTGGTTGGAGATCTTGACGAACAAGATGAGAGTCGGAGATCTTGACGAACAAGATGGATGATGATCTTGATGAACGTTTCTGAAGATTGCGTGAGTTGATCGTTGTTTGCTCGCTGTTTCCGATTTGGAGTTTCTCGTTGAAGGCTGGGCGAAGATCTTGATGAATGGATGAGGAAAACGGACAGAATTCTTGAAGTTGACGGATGTTTCTGAAGATTCTCGGGGATTTGGAAAATTTGCATGAAGATGATGAATACTCTCGCAGAAAAAAAGTTGTTGAAGGTTTATGGATCTGGAAAAATCTGGAAGGTAACGAGTTGAAGATCTTGAACTTGGATGAACACGATGAAGATCGTGTGGTTTCTGGGGAGAATCATGATGAGGACGATGAAGGTTCTTGGAGGTTCACTAAAGAACGAACATGAAGATGATGAATCTCGGAGAAGAAAACCTGGAAAATCTGGAGGAAGATAGGATGAATGTTCTTGAAGGTTGAACAAAGATTTGGAAATGGCGTTGAAGGAATGCTGGGAAATCGTATGAATATGGCGGAGAGGATGAACTTTCCGACGGGTAGTTGAGTTTTCGGCGACGGTTTCCGGTAGTTCAGGCGCCGTATGATTTTTTCGGTGGGTGATCCGGCGTGTTTACATGGCCGACGGTGAGGGAGGAAGCTGGGCTACATGGCACGCTGGAGGGAAGTGAGAGGGTAAGTGGAATGGGACAGGTGGCGCATTGCATGGCCTGTGAGGTGGATGAGGTGTCAATGGGGGAATGAGGTGTTCAAAAAAGAGAGAGAAACGTGGGGAGGCTTATAGTGACATGTGGCACAGAAGTGGATCAGTGGGCCTGCGAAAATTGGACACCTGGCCCACAAACGAAAATGGACTCAATATGATAAAAAAAACTCAATTAACTCTGACTAAATGACCTCAATTAATGACTAATGGACCTGATTAATGAATACTAATGATGATTAGTACCCTAATTAAAATGCTTAAAATCCGGATCTAATTAACTGCTAATTAATATTCTAATTAAAATTAGTTAATGACTAAAGACCACTTAAAATCCTAATTAAAATGATTATCAATTAAACTAAAACTAATGATATTCTAACCACTTAATCCTAGATTAAACCTAGACTAGTAAAAATCCAATAAACTCTAATAAAAGAATTAAATCTTAACCGAATTAACTATTCTAATATTCTAAAAAGAAATATTATCGAAAAATAGAAAATTAACTCTAAAAACAATTAAAATCTATTAATTTCTAAACAAATTAATATCTAGAAATAACACCTATGAAAAATAAAAAAAACTATTAAACCTAATAAAATCTATTTAATATTCTAGAAAGATAATTAAACTCTAGAAATTATTTTAAAATCTATTCTCTAGAGTCAAAAATTAAGGAAAACATCTAGAAAATGCAATGAAAATCAATTAAATCGATTAAAAAAAGATGTGAGAATATAGCGAAATAAACGGTAAAAACCGGACACCGAAGTATCCTAAAAAATAACAGCGTAGACCGAATCATCGGGACGAGCACAAATTCCACGACAAAACCTGCTTATTCGAACTGGTTTGAACTGCCTGAAACGTGATAAGAGGGCTGTAATCCCGATAAAGTCAATCTGACCGAAAAAATGCAATGTATGCGGCATGCAAAGGCAAATGCAAAATGAATCAAAACATAAGCCAAATAACGAGAAATGGCTGGTCAAATTTTGGGGTGCAACAGGCAAAAATATTCCTTCCCATATGCTCCCTCTCATCCTCTTTCAATCTCCTTTTATGAGTACATAAATCCTTAAGAAACTTTGCATATTTTGGAATCTGCTTGATTACATCAAGAAGTGGGATGTTTACCGCCACTTTTTTAAACACATCCAAAATCTCTCTCTCTCTCTCTTTGTCTTCTTCAAGGATGTTCTTATTTTTTTTGGACTCGGTGAGGGTAGGGTATCTGCGGTACATACTGTTTTTCCACAACAGCAGAAGGTTCAGCCGCAACAGTAACAGAAGGCTCAACAATTTCCTCAATTTTTTTGGGGCAGAATATGTAACTTTTCCGGATCGCAAGGTTATTGCACTCACATTAGGATTTTTAGGATTCACCACGGTTTGAAAGGGCAGTTGGTTGGATCCTTGTGCTTGTTGAATACCATTAACTGAAGAAGCAATTTGTCCTATTTGTGTCTGCAAGGCTAGGATGGAGGATTATGTCCGTTGTAGGAAGGATTCTGTCCGTTGTTGGAATTGGAGGTTATTGGTGGCCAATTGCTTAACAATATCCTCTAACGAAGGACCGGAAGCTGGGGCAGCAACGGTTGCAGCTTGTGGAGGGTTTTATGGTGATGGCATGGGTAGCACCAATTGTTGTTGGCTAGGGTAGTGTTTTTGGTTGGAGGACTGGTTCCCGTATTGAAGGTTTGGATGGTTCCTCCAACTTAGATGATATTTATTAGTGGACAGGTCAGGAATATTGTACCGGTTCTGGTTGTTACCTTGATGGTACAGGGCTGCAGCATATGCTTGAGGTGCTTCAGTAGAATTTTCATCTTGTAGAATGGGACAAGTATTAGTAGGATGATCAGGAGAAGTACAAATACCACATAATCTTGTTGTTTGGTTTTGATGGGCTACTTGAGCTTTACCTACCACTATCAACTATTGCACTAACTCCTTCAGCTCATGCATTCTATTTTCGAAGGCTTTGTTGGAATGAGCAACATGAGAAGAGACGTGGATCTCGTTCACACCTTTTGTTTGAACAGAATTTTCTCTCGTAGTGGACTGTTGGGAGTTAAGCGACATGTTCTCAATCAGAGCTTTGGCAGCGGCTGGAGTTTTATCGGCAAGTGCTACACCACTCGCAACATCTAGAATATTTCTATCCATTGGTTTTAAGCCTTCATAGAAATACTGAATCAATAATTGCTCGGTGATCTGGTGTTGTGGGCAGCTCGCAACCAGTTGTTTGAATCTTCCCCAATATTCAGCCAACGATTCATTATCCCGTTGTCTAATACCACAAATGTCTTTTCTTATCGAGGCCGCTCGGGATGCAGGAAAATATCTTTCTAGGAATACCTTCTTCATATCATTCCAAGTAGCAACATAATTTGGCTCGAGATAATATAACCAGTCCTTGGCTGCACCTTGTAGAGAAAAGGGAAGGCTCTTAGCTTGATGTGGTCTTCCGTAATTCCTTTAGGCCTAAGTGGGGTTGAACAAACAATATGGAATTCCTTGAGATGCTTGTGTGGATCCTCACCTGCAAGACCGCTAAATCTAGGAAACAGATGTATTAGTCTAGATTTTAACTCAAAGGGAACAACAAGGTCAGCATATTCAATACATAATCCATTATAGTTAACATTAGGGGCAGCAAGCTCCCTTAGTGTCAGTTGTTCAACCATGGTGAACAAAGGGTCAGAATCAAGAACGACAAGAGATGGTGAACTAGGGCCGGCCTGATTATCTCGAAGGCGCGCATGCAAGGTCCTCTCAATCTCAGGGTCAAAATCAGCTAGGTCAGAACAGGAAGCTCTTGTGGCCAGGATTACTAATACAACAACAAATCTGATAATTCCCACAATGTCCCTATAGGGCAGAATTAAAATCAAAGAAGGAAGATGGTTAAAATAAAATCGAAAGAAATCTAAAAACATAAAATTTAACCTAATTAGGTCAAATGAGAATTTTGGAATCTTTTTTTAGGATTTTTTGAGACATTGAAAACAGTAAAAAATTAATTAAAAATAGAAAAAAGAGGAATTTGGCAATTCGATGGGCCAACTCTCGTAACTCTTTTAAGGTACGGGACTTTTGATCGCACGATTTTTCTGCTTCAAATGCACGAAACAGATTTTAAAAAGGAGGCGATTTGCCCAAAACCGAGTTTTTTCGACTAGGTCTGACGAGAAGCGGGCGAAACGGGACGACCAGACCTGAAAACGCAAGAAAATACACAAAAATGCAGAAAATTAAAACAAAAAAAAAACCTAAAACTAGACTATTGGCTAAATCGACAAGAATCCCTGGCAACAGCACCAATTTGATATACGGTCGCGCGCGGATCAGAACCGAATGGTTTGAAAAACGTAGTAACAGCGACGGTAACTCAGATGTCGATTCACAAGAATTCTTATTTATAAAATAGCCAATTGAAATGATTTGGGGAGGGGGGGTTGTTTGATTAGGATTCGATTAAGAAAGTAAATGGTAAAAATAAGTGATTTTTGAAATAAGTGATTAAAACAGGTAAATCTACTGGTTCGACTCCCAACTTATCATCGGCCATTACAATTTTGGTTCCCAAGCGGTTCCAATCCCTATTCGATTGCACTAATGACGAACAATCATCGACAATACCGCACGACTTTTATTCCTAATTACCAAATTAAGAAGACGATTAAAGATGGAAAATTAACGAAAAAGCTACGTTAATCCGCGATTAAGTCAAGGAACATTGATCGATCAAATTAAATTCAATTAATCTTATAATAATGAATTAAGCAAACAAAGTTATAAAACGAATTGGAACATAATGAAATTGAATCGAAATTGAATTAAACCTCAAAGAATTACGGGATTCGAAACTGGCAGATTTTCCCTTAGGATTAGTTCGCCATGAAAATCATAGAAAGCAAAAAGAAATTCATAAAATAAACTAGGGTCACCGTTTTGCATCATAGTAGCAACCTTATAAACAGAATAAGGTTTGCATAACACACTCAACTGGGTCGGAAACCTAAACCAGACCCAAAAGGGAAAAACAACTACATTATCACAAGTCAGAAACTTCAATGAACTATTCGAGACTCAAGCAATCCGAATCAGCTTCTTTGTGCAACATTAAAGTTGTAGATCTTTTCCTTAGCTTTCCAACGACTAGTAGAACACCTCGATCCGATTCCCGTAGCTCCAGTTATGAATTTTTTTATTAAAAGCTACTAATGCTGAAAATAACAAACGGAAATCAAATAAAGCTGAAAATAAATTAAATTGTAAAAACATCATAAAATAGGAAATTAAACAAACTAAACTATAGAAATGCCTAAGTCTAAACATAGAAGAAAGTGCACCTAAATGCACTGATCAAATTTGCAGAAGACTTTCACTGGATATGTGATGATGTATGCCAAGCGCTACAACTTTATTCCTTCTACGACTCCCTTCGCTAGTAGGACTTATGGCCCATAATGGTTCACTAGAAAATTTTATGCTCCTTTGAAAGATCAAGAAGAAGAATCCTTGTCCATATGGGAAGCATTCCTCATACCAAAGTTGATTGCGACAAGACTCAGACCTTCAAAGAACCAAAAAATTCTTCTCAGTTACCAACCCAATATCGTTTCTCAACAATTTAGACTCAACCAAGTCATGCCCAAGCCAATCTTCCCAAAGAAAAGTGTTGTTATTCTCTACAACATGTATCATACTGAAGCTGAATGCAACAAATAGATGTCTCAATACGTTGGCACTACACAACTTACTCCCATGCTGTTTAAACCATCATACTACTGCATTCAAGAATATGATACTTGGTGGAGAAATTATTACTTCACAAAAATGTTCGATGTTCTTGCTTTTACTCAGCACCTAACAACTAGTTTTTCTTTTGTACAGGACAAATCCAAGAAAAGTACTTCGACTTGTAACGCCCCGATTCTGAATTTCCCATTTTGTTGAGTCTTTTGATTTATTTTGATTGATTATTATTTCATTTGTGGAATTTGAATATTAATATGATATGTGTGCATATTATGATATTTTATTATTCGGAGAGTTTTGGGAATTAATTAGAGGGTGTTTTAGATAATCCTTAATTAGTTGTTATTTGAGAGAAATAGAATAGAAAGAGTTATAAGTGGAAATAGAAAGAGATAGAAAGAAATAGAAAGAAGAGAAGAGAAAGAGGAGGAAGAGGAGAAAAACCTATAACCATCAAGAATCAACTTCCAAGCTTCGATTAATTGGGTAAGGGTGTGAAACTTTATTATTCTTTCAATGTGTATGATTATGTATGTTTTTGTTGGTTTGATTTTGGATTGGGAAGAGTTTTGCTCATTTTCTGTTTTTAGGTTGAATTTGATTTAATCAGTAGAAATCGAGTTTTAACGGTTCAAAATGAGAATAAGTGGTAAAGTTTTACCGAGGAATGTTAGACTAAGGCAGTAGAAACTGTTTTGGTGAGAATCGGTTGATTTTGGAAGGGTTGGGCGATTTTGGACAGTTAGGGATTTCTGGGTTTGCAGATTCGCTAGCATTTGCTAGGCGAATGAGAGCGAAGGTTCGCCAGGAGAATCCTAGCGAGTGGGGAGCGAACCAAGTCAGTAGCCAAATTCTGTCTTCGCCAACGAGTTCACCAGGCGAAAAGGGTGGAGAGAGGCTTCGCCAGGCGAGTGTGATAGCGAACACTTCCAGTAGCTACTGTCTGTCTTCGCCAGCGAGTTTGCCAGGCGAGTGTGGTGGCGAGCATTAGCCAAATGCTTCGCCAGGCGAAGGTCGGTGAATGTGACAACATCTTTTTTTTATTTCCTATGCTTTCCATCCAATTGTCGATTGTTTGGTTTAATTATGTTTAATCCTTATCTGAATGGATAGTTTGTGCATTGTTGTGATATGATGTGCTGTGGGTAGCCGTAAGGCGTGAATCCTAGACTGTGAATCATGGAGTGTGGAATGTGGCCGTTTGGCATGATTAATGTGAATGTGCATAAATTGTATGTATTGGTATGAGGTGAAGATGCATAATTATATATTTGTGAATATGTATGCATTTCAAGAGTATTTTGGGTCATTTTGCATGTGAAGCATCATGTTTGCTTTCTTGTGTGTCTGATCCCGCGTAGGATCTACAGAAACGATCGTGTACCCTTGTGGGGTGTGAGCGATGGTTTATTTTGATTCCGTGGAGAATTTGCAGAACGATTGTGTGCCCTTGTGGGGTGTGAGCAATCGGATTGTGTGCCCGTGTGGGGTGTGAGCAATCCTGAAACATCGTGTTCCCGTGTGGGGTGTGAGCGATGGGTGAACATCGTAGGCCTGATGGAGAGTTACTTCGGTAACGAGCGATGGTTCCATTTGGTTCTTCAATTGAACCTGCTGAACGAGTCGGTACCGCATTTGCATCTGCATAGAGTCGTGAGTCGGTCTCTATGAGTTGCGTTATCATCTTCATATGATGTATTGGTGTAATGAACATAATCGTGTATGTTTATGTGAAATGTTGAAGTAAACATAAGTGTAAATGTTTATGTGGAAACGTTGGGAGTTGTGAAGCATGATTGGTGAATATGCTTAGTTGTGGAGATATACATTGTGAGGTATGTGATGAATTGTGATGAGTTGCAGTGAGAAATATGTGATGTGTATTCTATGTTGGTGTATATAGATATATAATTATATGCATTGTTTGTTATGATAATGTTTCTCACCCTTCTACTATTTTTTTGATGCTCTATGAGGCATTGCAGAGTAGGTTTGCTGGAGGTCTTTTTGTGAAGCGAGTCTTCATTCTTTTTGGTCAGATGGCTCTGATATGTAGCACTGGGTGGTTAGGAATTGTTTTGATTCTTTTGTGATACGTCTGTGTATGTATCTGCTGATGAATGTTTGGTAAACATGACTGATGAATTGAATTAAACTGTTGATGTATATAATGTTTACATGAATGAAGTGATTCAATGTTTAGATGTTTCCGCTTTTATTCTAAATATTGATATGTGGGTTTAAGGACTAAGTTCCTTTGTTGCGATTTACCCTTTGTTGCATATCCTTATGAGCAGGTGTTGTATGTGTTTTGAATTTCCTGGATAATGTGACGTGCCTCTTTAATACCATGTGTTAATTTATACTCTGATGAAATTTTTTATTAAGTGCCTAAATGATTTAATTGTTTATTTGGGGGTATAGAAAGGGGGTGTTACACGACTCGTATTAAAGAAATCTAAGTATTCCATAAATACTTTGAGACTGCCTACATACCTGATTATCTTAGTCGAACCATCTACGAAGCAGCAGTAACTTTGAGAGAAAAATTTACAAAGAAACTCCATGATTTGAAACTACCTTCGTACGTTAAACACGAACACATGTATGAGTTGACTTTTAATTTAAACCCACCAAGATTCACTCGACTGCCAACGGCTGATTTCGGCGTGTCTTTTAGCCCTCCGTTTCCCGACTGGTTCGTCTATGGCGACTTCATGAAAATTATTCAACAAGACTCTCAAGAGCTTTCCAAACAGGTGGTTCCGACTAAGAGCACTCTAGATAGTTCAAAGAACATCTTCATATTGACATAAAGTATATTCATGTACTCTCTCCTATATATGAAGGTGTGAAATATGATGGTTTTTCGATTTATTTTCTACCATAAAAATTTCTTAACACCCTTTTTACTTGTGGCAATTGTTTTGGCCTATTCCTCTTTTAGCTGTCGAAAGAAAACAACCAACAAAAGGTCCGGCAAAGAAAACTTCCATCTCAACCAAAAACAAAGGCCAAGAAGAAGAAACCACCAAAACAACAACAAAGGTATGCTTTGTGTTTTTTCCCCGCTTGATATATTATCTTTGTATGCTAATGCTTGTGTTATTTTCAAATAAGTCGAAAACCACCTCCAACTCCGAAGAAACGAAAGACCAAAGAACCCCCAAGTTCAAGCAGTTGAATCAAATGATGATGATCTCTCACCAGACACTTCCAAAGTTACCAAGAAAAAGAATAAGGCAAAGACTTCTAATGCCACTTCTCAGCCGAAACCCAACATTATCAAGATCAAACCCAAGAAAGTTATTACTCCAAAGGTGATTAATGTTGACCCTGATCTTTTCGCCAAGCGTACTTCTGAACAACATGAAAGTGATAGCTCCAACCCTGGTGCGGATGGTCTTAAGGTAATAGAATCTTACCTCATTTTCCTTAGCCTTTTTTTTCCTTTTTTTTCGACTCATCATAACACTATTCCTTTTTACAGGGTGGCGCAGATGGCACCGAATGGTCTACTATTAAACACGTTATCATCGGGAGCACCAACACTCCTTTGAACCATCCTTTATCTAACAAGAATTCGAAAAAGGGGTCTATGGACGAAGTAAACAAACTTGGTGAAGAATAACAAGAGGTCTCACCTCCAAAGGATACAACCCAACACTCCCAAACCACTGACTCCAACCACAAAGATGATGAAGAAAAAGAGAATTACATCACTGAAATTCATGAAACCATGCACATTGAACATACAGAGGGGAATGTCCAAGACAAAACAAATGATTCTTCACCAAAAATCCTCAACCAAGGCGAAGATGCCCCAGACGAAGAAGAAGACTAGGAAGAAGATCATCCCATTTTTGACTATGCGAACAACCCTCAGGATGAAGAAGAAGAAGATGATGAGAACGCATGTGACATACTCAAAACTAAACAAACCTCTGAGACTACCAAAGATTTTAAATCCCCTTCGACTGGTACAACCGCTGCTCTTTCCCAGGAAGAATTGGAAAACTTGAAGAACAATAAGTCAACAGAATACTTGAAGGTGGTCCTGAGCGCGAGAGATAGTTCAACTGAGAAATGCTCTAATTCCTTAACCATATCTGATGGTCAGTCTACACATGAGCTTGCTGATGAACTACTCAAAAAGATCAAGGAGAAAGCTTTCAATGTTGATTTTCTTAAAGTCCTAGAAGACAATCCTTCTGCCAACTTTGGAATTAAAGACCTCTTGAAACAAATCGACATCTTAGCCACTCCTACAGAAATTGAAGATGTCATCATGGAACTTGGGCTACTCTTTGATCATGTCACTGCAAACCTCAACCGTAGAAGTTTCGAACAAAATATAAAATAAAATGGATACCCAAACGCATGAATAGGACACTTTTACCAGGTCCACCAATAAAGTTGCAAAATTGGAAGAAAAAAAAAGCTTTGAACAAAGTCAAGAAGAAATCGAGACTTGTGCTAGCAACATCACTGTCTGGGAGAAACAAATCAAAGAGATGCAAGCTAAAATTCAAAAGGCCAAAGAGCGCCAAGAAGAAATTCAAAAGCTTGACCGCCAAGAGCTCGACAATGAAATGTAGGTAGGCGTAGATCATGTCGAACGAGCCCAGGCTTTGGGAACATAAATTGATACTATCAACTTCAATAAGTATGTGATTGACCGCCGCCTGTTGCTTTCGAAGACAAAGTACAAACGCATGAAGTTTGTTCTCTCTTTTTCGTTTTCTTGCTTGCTCATATTTTAACTATTTTAATTTTGTTATTTTGACTTTTGGAATTTGTAATGTAATAACTTATCCATTTTGGCACTTTAATCTTGTTATCATTTTGGCTTCAATCTTGCATGCAAATTATTTTGTTAATATTTTAACCTCCTGAATTGTAAGCCTATATTTTTACAAATATTTTCTATTTACTCTCAAGAGTCTTTGATCCTCAGCTAAATCTTCGATCTCATATTCATTGTTACAAAAAACTTGAACAATTTAGAATGGACCTTCCCATTTTGGGGACCATTTACCCAATGTCCTATCTGTTTTATCCATAGATAGAATTACTTTCCACACTAAGTTTCCAGTCGAAAATGATTTGACTTTGACTTTTTTATTATATGCTTTTTCTACCCTCTTTTTCTTCCTCTTTAATAATTCTAAAGCATTCAACCTTTCTTCGTCCAAATCGACTAGTTCGTTCAACATCATATTCTAGTAGAATTCAGATGGGATTTCATTTTGTCTTTTAATTCTAGTTGATTGGAGATAGATTTTGACTGGTAACACTACATCATGCCCATAAGTCAATCGAAAATGCGTAGAATTTGTAGCCTCTTTAAAGGAGGTTCGATATGCCCACAAAATTTGGTCCAATTTCTTGGCTTTTTTCCACATGCATTTTTAATAATCCCATTACCACTTTATTCATTACTTCAACTTTACCGTTTTTTTGGGAATAATAAGGCGTAGATATTAACAGTTTGAATCCTACCTTTTTAGCAACCCCCTGGATCTTTTGACCAGTAAATACTGACCCTTGAACAATTGTGATGGTCTCTGGGATCCCGAATCTATAGATTATGTGTCTTTGGATAAACTCGATCACTGCTTCTTGATCAACATTTATCAAAGGTATGGCCTCGACCCATTAAGTAAAGTAATCAATGCCTATTAGGATGTATTTATGACCTTTAGAAGATGATGGTCGAACTTCACCAACTAGATCCAACACCTAACTTCTGAAGGGCCAACATTTCATAATAGAGTGCAATTTGCTTGTAGGAACATACTGTATAACTGCATGTATCTGGCACTCTTGGCACCCTTTGGCGAACTCGATACAATTTTTCAACATAGTAGGCCAATAATACGCATCAGCCTCACTAAGGCATTTTAGTAAAACCCTCTCAAGCATCTTTTTAAACAATTTGTTTCCCATAAAATTATAACTTAAGAAACGATGCCTGACTTTCCGCTCTACAGATGTCGTCGAATTCTCCAAGTAATATACTATTGGTTTTCTCCAATCTGCATCTTTTAGGTTGTCAATACCCAATATCTCGAAGTTCTCATCATTTGCATAGCCCAACTTTGTTGCTTCTAAATCTGTCGGAGACAATCTCGTCGCCATCACTTTCCCTCGGACTTCGATCACATCTTCCAACATTCTTTTGAAGATTTGTACCCAGAAGAAATTTGAGCCAAATCATTAGCCTCTTGATTCTTAAGTCGAGGAATATGTCTAATATTCACCATTTTGAATTTTTGTAATAGTCGATTTGCTATTACAAAATACATTATTAAATTTTATTTAACCCATTTATATTCCTTCGTCATCTATTTTAAAATCAACTCAGAGTCACCAATTATTTCGACTCAAGTTGCCCCCAATTCCAACAGAATTTTACGGCCAGCTATTAAAGCCTCGCATTCAGCCTCATTGTTCGAGCAAGAACCTTCGATCATATACTTAAACTTTGTTGAAATTTTATTAGGAGAGATAATCAATATTCCAATATCCATTCTATATTTATGACTAGAACCATAGAAATATAATTTCCAAGGCTCAAGCTCTAGATAATTTTGGGAATGTTCGACTATGGAGTGATCAACTATAAAGTCTGCAACCACTTGTCCCTTCATGACCTTTAAAGGCACATAAGTTAAGGAATATTTTGTTAAGGCAAGTGCCCATTTTCCAATTCGACTATGCAGTATTTGCTTAGAAAGCATATAATTAATGATATCAAAATGAGACAAAACATACACATCAAAAAGCTTTATATAATATTTTAGCTTTGTACAAGAAAAATACAGACACAGACACAATTTCTCAATCATACTATATCTAGTTTCTGCATTATTGAGGACTCGACTAAGATGATAAATGGCTCTTCCGATGCCATTTTCATCCTCTTGAGCAAGCATGCTCCCTATAGTTACATCAGACGTAGAAATACATAACCTCATATTTTTACTTTTACAAGGAGGCAACAAAATTGGAGGATGAACAAGATACTCTTTGATTTTGTCAAAAACTTCTTGCTGCGTTTGCCCCTATTCGAAACCTTCCTTCTTTACTCGAAGTAGAGAAGGAAATGCCTAAGTCTTGCCACTTAAATTTGAGATGAACCTCCTTAGGAAGTTAATCTTTCCCAGCAACGACTGCAACTCCTTCTTTGTTGATGGTACTTTCGCCTCCATAATTGCCTTGGTCTTATTTTGATTGATTTCAATCCCTCTTTTGTGGACCACAAAGCCTAGAGAATCCTCAGCATGTCCAAAAAATTTACATTTGAGAGGATTCATCTTCAGACCATGCTTCCTCATCCTTTCGAATGATTGTCGAAGGTGGTCTACATGATTTTTTCCTGACACATACTTGACAACTATATCGTCAATATAAATTTGCATAAATGTTTCTATAAAATAATGAAAAATGGAAATCATTGCTCTTTGATAGGCTGCCCCAACATTTTTCAAACCAAAAGGAATCACCGCCCATTCGTAGGTGCCTAAGGCTCTAGGACATCGAAATACCATTTTCGGCACATATTCCTCAACAACGAATATTTGATTGTATCCAGAATACCCATCGAGCATACTAAGATACTTATAGCCAGCGGCGGAGTCGACAAGAATCTCTGCTACATGCATTATATATTCATCCTTTGGGGTCGCCGCATTTAGATCTCTGAAGTCAATGCAGGCCCCCAAAGTCCTATTCTTTATAATGATGGGAACTATATTAGCAATCCATTCGACATACCTTGTTGTATGCATGAACTTACACTTGAGGAGCCTTTCGACTTTTTACTTGATCTTCAACAAGATTTTTGGCGCAAATCGCCTTGGAGTTTGTTTAATTGGCTTTCTTCCAAGTTTGATAGGCAACCTCAGTTCTACTATTATCTACTCAATCTAGGCATCTCGTCATAATCCTAAGCAAAGTAGTCTTTGTACTCCTTCAAAAGTTTAATCACTTAGATTTTGAGTTATGGGCCAGGGTTGGTACTTATATACGTTGGTCTTTTGACTGTTCCTTCCCCTAAGACAATTTCCTCTAGGGGATCCTGCGCTAGAATTTTCATGTTGGGTGTCAGCTGGTCCCTTTCAAATCCTAAAGGCTCATCATCATATATGGCATTTAGCCTCTTGCTTGGCACCTCGTCTTGAATTTTATTGGATGACTCTGGTTCGACAACCATATACTTAAATTCAGCCTCTAAAGCCGCCTTTAGTCTATTTTCAGCTACATAAGCCGAAATCTTTTCCAATGTTTTAGAATCAGACATAGTCACCATCTTCGTCTCCCTAGCTAGTTGGGTGGATGCCTGACGTCCCTTCAAATTCAAGGTCTTCTTTTACAACTTCTCTGTCCCATTGAAAATCGTATGTTGGATGTAGATGAAGGGAGTAAAATGTTGTATCAGTATGCGTAAATGCAAACCCAGCAACAGTACATGGAGCAATGTTCGCCAAATTTTTGTCAAAATGTCGCCTATCCACATGATTAACCTCAGCCAAAAAAATAGCCCTGATCCACATTAATGTTTTTCATTATACCATCATTCCTCCATAGAGATATCCTTTAGGGGAGCGAAAAGGGTATTGCCCCAATGTTATGTATCCATTCACGACCCAAAAGCAAGCTGTAATTAGCCTTTGATGTAATAACCAACTGTTAAGTCCACTTGGATCACTCCCAAGGTGTGGTCAATTTTTCCTTTATAATTTGACAATACTATATTATGGGGTTTGAGATCTGTGTCGAATTTCCCAATTTTATTTAACATAAAGTGTGGCATCAGGTTTACTACCGCACCACCACCTACCAAAATTTTATTGATTCCTACATTATAGGGATGGCAAAAAAAACCCGGACCGGCAGGCACCCGCCCGGGCCTGCCCCAAAATTAACGGGGAAAACCCGATTTAATTGGGTGCGGGTGCAAGTGCGAGGGAAACCCGGTTCTTAACTACGGGTGCGGGTGCGGGGAGACACTAAGACCCGCCCGCCCCCGCCCCCGAATAATGCATTTTAGTTTAATTCTCTTATTTTACTTATTAATTATATTTTTAATTAAATTGTTAATACTCTTATTGCAATTAAAATAATTAAATTAATCAAGTTAATATTCATTTATTAATTAAAATTTTAATTAAATAATTAATTAATTTATTAAAATAATCAATTTTTTAATTAAATTATTATTTTTTATTGCAATTAAAAAAAAATATTTTTTTTGCGGGTGGGGGCGGGTGCGGGTGGGGGTGCACTCGTTCTCCACCGGGAGCGGGTCTGGGCGGTAAATTTTTACCCCCGATTGGGTTTGGGGGCGGGGACGGGTGTGTTACGTGGAGGTGGGTGCATGTATAGTTAAACCCGCCCACGCCCCGCCCCGTTGATATCCCTACTACATTCTCCACCTTTCCCCCGATGAAAAGGGGTTTCAGATGATTCTTCATTGCTTCATCAGGCCTTTCGAAGAAAGTATTATGTTCCTCAACACAACCACTATTCATTATATAGTAACACATTGGTCTATGTAGCTTCCTCAAACTCTTCAACCTCCGTGACTTGGCCATACTCCACAGGCAGTACTGAAACCACATTACAGTTGATATCTAAATAGGGCTCCGACCCTGTGTCGAAGTTATTTGTTATCTTATCATCATCTGTCGTTGGTTGTTCCAATTTGTCTTCAAACTCTTCCTTTCGATCAGGGAAAATCTTTCTCCCAACTGGCTTTTTCTCTTCGCCTCTATCCTTCTTTGGAGGCTGATTTGTGCTAGACTCCGCCATCGCTTTCTCATTGGCTTCTCTTTCCGCTTTCCTCCTCCTCTGTTGCCTTCACCACTGAGACCTTGACATGGGACTCTTGCCCTTGTAATTCTCATATCCATAAGTTTGTTGTCTTGACACTTGGTGAAGGGGCTAGAAACACAAGTAATGAGGGTTTGAATTAAGTTTCACCAAATATGATTTTATTCTTGAACTTCAATCATCATAGTTAACAAGAATAAAAATAAATAGAACACCAATATTTTTATCCTGGTTCACTGTTAACAAAGTTACTCCAGTCCATCCGCCAAGGTGATTTCGCCTTCAAAAAGGACTTAATTCAATAATCTTGAAAGATTACAAAGGTCATAACAAGTCTAACCGACCTTGTTGCAAAAACACAACTTAGACTAAATGTCCTTGTTGCAAACCATAATGGATAACCTCCATTGTCTTCTTGAGAATTCTGATTATACCCTAGTCTCTCAAGGAACTTTCAACCACTGTTGATTACAAATATGTGTATGAGGAAATGCTTCTAGATAAGCAGATTACACAAGTTTAAGTACAATAACACAAAAGTGTTTATAGCAAGATATGAACAAAAGTTCCTTGCTAATCTACAAAGCCATCTTAAAATAATCTCTAAGATATTGTGTAGTGTTTGTGCATAAGTTTTCTTGAGCATTCAACTTAGCTTCTGCTTGATTTAGCTTAGCTTCGCCTTACTTAGTTTTTCTCATCTTTGGCTCTTCTTGGCCTTTTTCTCTCGATTATCTCTCATAAGCTCTTCTTGGCCTTTTACTTTTTATTAGCTCATAACACCTCTTCAATGCTTCAAAGTCTTCCTTTTATAGCTTAAGGAATAGTTTCGGTGGAAGGTATAATATGAAACAAATTCCAACTGTAGTTTCCCAACGGTCACTTGAATGAATGATCAACATCATAATACAAAAGAGTTGTCCTTGCGCCATCTTATCTAGGTAGAGGTCACAAATTAATTTGTACTTTTATATTCATCAAATCACGCAAACCACTCTTGATCTTCTGTCTTCTAGTTCTTTAGAGGATTCAAATGTATATTTGATGAAGCATGTGGTAGAAGGATCAATACATGTAACCTCAGAACCAAAGTCTTTAGAGTCTCCAGAACTCGCTCAGCAAAACCTTGTCTTTGGAGTCTTTAGAACCTGGTCTTTAGAAACTTCAGAGCTTGTTCAATTAGAACCTTGTCTTCAGGATCTTTAGAACTTGAATCAATAGAAATGATGTCTTCAGAATCTTCAAAACTCATTCAGAAGAACTTTGTCTTCAGAAACTTCAGAACTTGGATCAATAGAAATTATGTCTTCATATTCTTCAGAGCTCGTTCAGCAGAACCTTGTCTTCAAAAACTTCAGAGCTTGGAGAATTTGAAGTACATCTTTGAAGAGCCTTTCAAGCTTTACACACTAAGTCATGATCATAAATTCTAGTACGACATTCTTCAGAACTATTACATTAGAGGCATTTCTGAATCATAACATGTAACCAACATATGTTTTCTTCTAGAGTGTTGAGTTCATAGTCTGATGGCGTCACACGCCTTTCCTTCAGAGTCAGAACCTATTTAGAAAAAGCTACACACTAGATAGAAATCATTATAGTACATAATTATTCTCTAAAATATCATGTACAATTATCATCAAAACTTCAAGATCAGATGCAGAACAAATCTTGTTCTTACACTTGGAACTCCCTTTGATATGCTATTGAGGAGCCTCGACCCACTTCAAAACTCTGTCGTTTCTCTTGACCTTGCTCTCTCTTCTCAAAAGGATTCACCAATCTTCCTCTAGGAGCATTAGCAGTTGGTTTGAAATTAGCTGGCCTGTTAGCCTGAAGGCTTGGACCTCCTTGTTCTTGCCTTTGAGGGAATACCCCTATGTGGAAGGTGTAGTGATTGCGGGTATCTTTCCAATTTCTTCTGCGACTAGCCACTCAAACTCTTTCTATATTCTCCACAACCTTTTTTTTGAAGACATGATTGCACCTAGGGCACAACATGACTTCATACTTCTTTCGATTCCAGTGGTGGAGGAACTCCACTAAGCTTTCATCATTCTTTGGGTAAGCCACCTTCACTTGCTCTTTGCTTCGTTGGGTGCTTTCCTCGTCAGCCTCCAACTCAGTCTCTTTGCTCACTTCGACCATGTTGACTTCCAAACTGGTGCCATTAGTGATCTTCAACTTCTGTAATTTAATTCTAAGGCCCTTAGTAACCTTAGTTATGTTGGTTTCTTGATTGAAACCCTCTGTGGTTTCGATCATAATGGTATTCTTGTCACGACCTTTAGATACTTCGACCATGTTAACAATAGCAAACTCAGTGTAATGGGCATCCACCATTTGCAAAGGGTCTGAGTCAATCTTCATCTAGGACTTAGCCTTGTCCCCAAACTTCAGTCTTCCATCCTTAATAGCATTATGTACCAAACCCCTGAAAAGAAAACATTGTGAGGTTCTGTGGCCCAAAAAATTGTGATATTTACAAAACCCTCTTTTCTTTTGTTGTTCTAATAGAGGTCTTTTAGCGCCAGTAGGCACTATCATTTGGCCATCTTTGAGTAGTATTCAAAAAGTTTATCACACTTGGTGACATCGAAAGTATATGTTTTCTTAGGGAATTTGTCGTTCTTTTTCAGTTCGACGAGATTTTTCCCATTCGAAGGTGAAAAAACCTTGCATGAATAGGGTGGCCCTTGTTTTAATTCGGCTAGGTCGATTTCCTTTCGTTGAAACTTAAAGGGTCACTATATGTTTCTTGATCATCTTCATCTAATTCGACATATGTTACCTTTTCTTTCCTGTTATTCTTACTTGCTCTGGCTTTTTCAGCCTTCAAGCGTTCTACCTGTCGAACTCTATCATCTAACTAGGCCATATTCCTCAAATATTGGGTGTCTAATTTCTTTCTGATGGAATAATCTAAGCCACCAGCGATCATCTCGACCAACTCGTGCTCAGGCACTTATGTTAAACAGGTTGCCTTTAGCAAACGAAATCTATTGAGATAATCTTCTATTAGATTGAAAAATTTGCACTTAATACTAGCCAATTCCTTCAAACTAATCTTCGATTGCCCAATGTAAAATTTTTCATGGAACAATCTTTCCAGACGAGTCCAATCATAAATTGAATTTGCTGGGAGTGTAGTAAGCCATGTAAAGGCATTCTTAGTAAGGGAACTGGGGAAGTATTTTATTCATAAATTTTCGTTATTCGTAATGTCCCCTGCCTCAATTAGATACATTGACACGTGTTCTACAGTAGATTCACTGGTGTCTCAATAGAATTTTGTAAATTTTGGGACCTTCAATCCCCTATGCAACTCAGTCTGCAGAATGTACTAAGACAATGGGGATATGTAGTTTATCCTATAGAGGCCAATGTTTACCCCATTCTGCGCCATAATCCTTTCGAACATAGCAATCAAGTTCTTATCTCCTACCAAACCATCATGTAGAACCTGATGTATGACTTCGTCTGCGTTTTGATTCCTACTAACCATTACCACCCTTGGTTCATGCTCCCTTGGCACTGGCTGTTCGACCCTGGGGAGTTCGACTCTAACTCCTTAATTTGTCACATCTGCACTAGGTGCATTTTACTGGGCTTGGTTAATGGTAGGATCCTCCTCAAGGATTTCTCTTTGGTTTTCGACCACCAACTCCCTTCGAAGTTATCGAGGCGCTTGCAGAACCCCAAAAAATATGCAATTTATGTCAACTGCGCTACCACCTATTGGTTTATTTGGGTGGTGTTTTGAATCAAGGGGCTGAATATTATGCCCATTTGTTGGGCAAGCATATGGATCATGTCATGGTTACTTTCGTCCATTTGTTGCCTTAAAATTGTTGCAGAGTCTATAATAAAATTGGGCATTTGTTGAGCAAAAAATCTCATCCCTAGGGGTTGGTTAATTCGACCCGTATAGTTAACAACCAACCTATACCCTTGCAAAGGCAAAAACGTGTTCACCACCGGGTCAACGAATGTTGATGCCGTATTGTGCAAATTTTCCATCATTGAAGTTGGCATATCATATGGTTGTTCACGACCATTCAAAGGCATTGTAAATCCAGACATATAAGGCCTGAATGCACTAGTTCCTACTGGAGGAGGGGTCACCGGTTAACCCAGCGTCCTCACAGGAAATAGAATTGGTTAACTATGAGTACTTGACGATATGGTCGTTGTACTCGTCGTGGATGGAATTGCTTCAGACACAGATGTTGTGGCTGTAGTTTCCCCTGTCGAAATAGGGGGTTGTTCTCTATTGTTATTTGGCGGATTCACCATCCTTCTTACGTATCTCCTTGGTATTGCTTCATTATTAGTGGATATTTTACCACTTCTTAATCTCATGCAACGAAGTTAGAAAACTCACAAATGAATAACTTTCAAATATTTTCAGAAACTAAGTAAATCATTGGTCCCACTGGACGTGCCAATTTGTTTACCATCGAAATTGGTAAACAAGCACTAGTCTTCCAAACTCTATAATTTTGGTAACTTGCAGGATCGACTAGATTGATCCTAGGACATGTGCTTTTACTTTTCTTCAAGTTTTATTACTTATGAACATTTTAACAATATTCTTTCAATTTGTTAAAAATAATGTTACAATTTGTAAAGAAATGCAGAAATATAAATTGCAATGTAAATGACTTCAAAGTAAATTTGCATCAAATTTAAATGGTAAAATCTTAAATAATTCAATAGAAAGTGTAAAAATATGGTGATCACACATACATTGCACTCAGAAACTCATTTCTCAACACATATATTTTGAGTAATATTTGAGTTTTTGTACAAGTTTGAACACCCGGATCCTAATCACTAAGATTCCTATTTATACTAAATCGAAAATAACGCTAACAAACGATCTCCTCTCTAGAAGATGCCACGTTTTCAATTGCATGTACTATGAAATCAAGATTCTCAGAGATCAACATATGTTTTGATGAAGAAAAACCACTTAAAGAAGGCAAAGATGATCAACCACCAAGCATCAGGACAAAGACACAACTTTAAGGATGTTTTCCTCAGAAGGTATAATGAGAACGTCCATTAAGTATTTAAGTCCTAATTGTTCAAATCATTAAAAATCATTTACATTACTTTTTACACTCACACAAGCCTTTTAAAACAGAATTTTTTTCTAAGTTTTTTTAAAGTGAAATCAATTGCACTCTTAGAGCAATCGATTGCATGATCAATGTTTTAAACTCTTTTTGATTCTGTTTCAGCAAGCAATCGATTGCTGCCTTGGTGCAATCGATTGCATGATTAAAAATTTCTCTTTTTTCACTTCTGTTTTGAAGTGCAATCGATTGCTCTATTGAAAATTTTGAAATTTCAAGTATTTTTGTGAAGGTGCAATCGATTGGGCTCTTTGTGCAATCGATTGCTCACTGAACGTTTTTGAAAAATCTTTCTGAAAAATTGCATCTCTTCAATCGAATTTCTGTGGAATGTTTCCTTTGAAACATGACAATTGTTCATCAATTTTTCTGGAGATTTGTATGTTTTTCTCAAGTGGTGTTTGTGTAATATAAATACCTAAATCTTTCAAAATTCAAAAAACATTTCTTTCAATTCTCTTTCAAAATCTTTATCACAATTTCATCTTTCCACATCTAAGAAAAATCACTTTTCACAAAGAATTTTCTGCATAAATTTCATATCCTTTGAAAAGAAAATTCTTGAGCAATAAGTCTTAGAAACTTGTGGAAATTCCCATTGAAAGAGAAGATCAATCTCAGCATTGATAAACAACTGTATACATTGTTACAAATCATTACAAAAATAAGATTGTATTTATTTCCCCTTGTTGTTCAGGATTGTTGAAAGCAAGTGTGTGCATTAGAGAGGATTGTTCTCATTGCACTTAGTGTTCAGATCTTAAAGGTGTTTAAGAGCCTTTGATCTCCTTATAGGTTAGAAAGAAAGTTGTACACTGATCCTAACTATAGTGAAATCTCTTTCGAGTCGAAAGTGGAGTGGAGTATCCTAGGAGTATGAGGGGAACCACTATAATTTCTTGTGTCTCTTTTACTTTCTGCCTTTACAAGCTTTCATATCATCACTCAACAAAAAAAAGAAAGTAACATAATCTTCTTAAAACTAGAAATTTTCAAAAGAACCTAATTCACCCCCCTTTTAGGCGCAATTCTTACATACAATTGGTATCAGAGCAGGTTTAGGTAACCTGTTCCTAATCGATCCAGTATGGCTTCCGCAAATAACAAAGGTGTATTCAAAGACGGTGGTAGTAGCAACAAGCCTCCACTGTTTTATGGTGAATACTTTGATTTCTGGAAAATTCGTATGAAGGCTCACTTAGAAGCACAAGGAGATGAAATCTAGAATGCTGTTGAAAATGGTCCGTTTGTTCCTACAACAGTCGTTAACGGTGTAGGATCAACAAAGCCCAAAACCTCATGGGAAGATGATGATAAGAAAAAGGTTCTCTATGACAAAAAGGCAATCAATCTTCTACAAAGTGCACTAAGTATGGACGAGTTCTTTCGCATCTCAACATGTACAACAACAAAGGAAATCTGGGACACTTTAGTGGAAACGCATGAGGGAACCATTGAAGTTAAAAGATCAAGGTTGAACACGTTGAGTCAAGAATACGAATTATTCAGAATGCAGCCATGAGAATCAATTCTTGATTTGCAGAAAAGATTCGTCCACTTGACAAATCATCTTATAGCACTCGGTAAGACATTAACTAATGATGAATTAAATCTTAAAGTGCTTAGATCTTTGTCCAGAGAATGGCAGCCCAAGGTGACAGCAATTTCTGAAAAGAAAAGCCTAGCCACGATGACATCTGCCACATTGTTCGGAAAACTTCAAAAATATGAAACTGAACTTGGGCGATTGGAGAAACATGAGAATCAAGAGAAGAAATCTAGCATCGCATTAAAGGCTCATTCCAAAGAAGTAGAAAAAGCAGACGATCCGGTTGAAGATGAGAACTTCATGCTTCTTGTAAAAAGGTTAGGAAAATATTTTGCTTCTAAAAATAATATTGAGAATTTTGACTATATGAAAAGGAAGAAGTTTTCAAAAAGCAAAGAGAAAGAGGCGTCAACATCCACACAAGATGTCAAATGCTATGAATGTGGAAAATTAGGACACATCAAACCAAACTGTCCTAAACTATCCAAGAACGATGTCTCTAAAAGCAAAAAGGGATTCAAGAAAAATAAAGCATATGTAGCATGGGAAGATAACGAGATAAGCTCCTCATCAGAATCAGATAGTGATCAAAGCACAAATCTAGCACTAATGGCCTCATATCATTCTGATGATGAAGACGACAAGGTTAGCAATAATTTTTTAATTTATGATGATGATGCTCAAGGGGAAATCGATGAACTTCTGAGTGAATGCAAAATTCTGTATAAAACTGTTTCATCATGAAAGAATCAAATTTCAACTCTAGAAGAAAAAATTGAAACAATGGAAAAGAATGTCAAAAATGAAAAACAGAAATTGATTAGTAATCAAAACAGAATTTTGTATGCACAGAGTGTGAGTCACTTTCCTTTCAAATTGTCCAATTAAAAAGAGTCCTTGAAAGGTATGAAAAGGGACAAATTCGATTAGAGGTTATTCTTAGCCAACAAAGATTTTCAAATGATAAACCTGGACTTGGTTACTCAAAATTTTCTAAACCAAGTTCCAACAAAACCATCTTTGTTAAAGCTAGTGAACAACCTCCAAAAGAGAAAGTGGTCAAGCCTAAAGTGGTTCATCAATACTGAAAATTCTGGAAAGCACACGATGGATGTTATTACCAAGGTTATAACATCCACTATGACATAGGCTACTGACTATACTAAATAAACTGTAAAGTAAAGCAGTAAATAACACAGTAGTTGTTTACCCAGTTCAGTGTCAATAACACTTACATCTGGGGGCTACCAAGGCAGAGAGGAAATTCACTATCAGTAGAATCAATTTAGAGTTAAACTTCCAGTTTACACTCCTCACTTAATCCCTACCCAATGACACTTCAACCTAGAGACACTCTAGACCTGAGTATACCCACTCCTCCCCCTCAATCACTACAGTGATGTACAATTCACAAATACAGAGTTAATATGAAGGAACACTTCATACACACCTTGATCTTGCTTCACAGCTTTGATCAAGGTGCACACACACTCTTGCTTAACATCTTTGAGTGAGACACAACCTAGAATCTACCTATCCAATGCAATCATCCACTAGACAATTGCTTGGAGTACAAGTATTCCTAAGACTCAATCCACACGTGAAGACTAGCCTTCTTCACTCACAAGGACTCTTTTATTAGCACTCTCTATTATTCTGTCAAGAGCTGCTTTTTCAGGATTGCTCCTTCTGATATTTATAGCAGGTGTCAGTCCTTTGGCCTTGGTGCATAAATTAGGTTTTATTCATAACAAACCTATCTTCAATAATCTGCACGCTTGCCAATTAATTCAGGGATATTTTAGTTCTCCTAGGGTTTCTAAAAAGTCTCCTGATATCCAGCTTGAGCTCCTATTAAGTTTCCTGATTTCTAGCTACCAGAAAAACAAACATGCGCTTGATGTCATACGATCCAAGTCATGACATTGGGTATGAAATTCAGCTTAACTTGCTTTTAGCTAAGTCAACTTACCCTGTACAGCCCACATTATGTATGCACTAACATCAGTAATGACATACATATGTACTCTAAGGTTTTTCCACAAAATGCAGCCAATCAAGAGCACTTACAAACTCCCCCTTTGGCAAATATTTGGCTAAAACACTCTGTCAGAGATTTACACACAACAGAAGACTCAACATATACCTTGTCATGCAGGAAAGTCACTAGCTATAGTTAGCTCTTAGCTTAGTTATAACTCACCTTTTAACTGAGTGAGTAACACATAGAGTTACTCCCCCTCAACTGTTGCAGCTTATCAGTTGGACACTTCACTTGCACACCCTGCACAGCTTGTAGTCACAAATAAGCATCCAGCCTGTTGATGTCCAGACATTCAGAATGACATTCTGAAGTCACACACACTCGCGCTACTCCCCCTGAAGGATGCACACTACTATCATTCTACTCAACTTGCAGACACACACAAGATTACAAGATTAGCTTCTAGCTACTTTAGCACAGAGCTCCTAGTTCTAACATGCATGCATTCCCATCCAAGCTAGAAATATATATAGCATCACATCACTAACAGCTCTAGTTGCTATCACACATATCATTAGTATTAGTAGCACCTGTAGTTACATATGCAAGTCTAATATCATATGCACAATGGCACATATGCTCAAGCACTGTACTGCCATCTTTTTCACCTGTTCTTTTTCACCTGTTCTTCCACCTGTTGTGTTGTACCTGCTGTTTTCTATTATCTATTTCCCTCTCCCCCTTTTTAGCCACAAATTACGATCCAACTAAATACTTAGCAAATATCATACATTGTAACCTTACAATTGTTAGGGATTACATAACAACAAAACTGCTCTCTGAAGAGCATCACATATTCAGGTTATACAAAAATCAAACTAGAAAGAAACAACAGCAGAAACACCTCATTCTGCTACACAGCAGGCTGAGACATCAATCTTCTTCTTCAGCTGAGCTAGACCTGTCCTCCTCAGTTTCTTCAGTGCCTTCTTCTTCATCATCAATGCCTTCTTCTGAGCTATCAGTAGCATCTTCTGAGCTAACTCCCTAACCATCATCTTCTCTTGCATCCTCAGCTAGTTCAGCATCCTCATTTTTCTCCAGAGTTGTTAGCAGTTTCTCAAGAGTTTGCTTCCTTACATCCAGTTCTTTGCAGGTTTCTCTGATTATTGCCATTACTTCAGCTTTACTGGTTTTGAGACCCCTTTTGGATGTCTCAGAGGATGTCATGGCGATGTCTGGAACATGAGTTCCTTGAAACAACTTATGATGGAAGGCTAAGGGAGTTTCTCTTTTGCTTGCTGCATCACTGTTCTTGAGGATGTTTGGAAATTATGCTAACATAATTCCACAAATGAGTGAAGGAAATGCTATGGGTCCTTTTATGCTATAACTGCCAGCATACTTCATAGTCTGACCAAAGATGTAGGTGCCATAATCCATTTTGGTCTTGATCCCCACAACATAGATAATCCTCCCCAGGATAGCGGCCACTGATGATTTGTGATTAGTTGGCACCCAGTTTACAGCACCAATCTTGTGTAGCACAACATATTTCATACTTAGCTTGCTGGCAGCAAGCTTCCCTTTTGATGGCCACTTTCTGACTTGATTCCCAGTAATCACTTGGCATATTTTATTGTCAGAGATGGTTAACTCAGGTTGAGCTTCATTTGTTCTTTCAAGGAAGTTGTTGATGGTAGTGGGAGTGAAGATGACACCATTTCCTCTAACAAAGACTTTCCCAAACACAAGAGATTTTCTATCAGCACATTTATCAGATAAATTAACTATAAACTCTTTGACCAGAATTTCATAGCATTGGGAGAACTGGGTTACAGTTTTCATCAAGCCAGCATCACATATGAGGGCCATAATCTCCTTGTTTTCAAGAGCATTTTGTGCAAGCTCTCTCTCAAGGGCCAACCTCTTTTGGTATACATACTTCCACCTGATAACACCTGAGGGATAGTGAAAGAAGATGTTGTCAATAGGCAATTCAGGGACCTTTTCAGCCAGTTTTCTCTTTGAGGGTTTCTTCTTAGGTTGGATGTCAGTGACATCCTCAGCAACATCAGACTCAGTCTCTGATTCAGGACCAGATTCATCCTTCCTCTTCTTTGTGACTACTTTGCTCCAGCCTTTGGGGGGTCCAACTTGTCTCCTTTTAGTTCTAGCCTTCTTTGTGGGAGTGTCTTATTCAGCAGTCTTCTTTGTGGGGATACCTTCCTCACCAGCCTTTTCAATTGCCTTTTTCTTGAGGGGACCTTGGTCAACCACCTTTTTCCTTTCCTTGTCATAAGCCTTTTGGCTATGCCAGGATTGATCTTTGCTATTAGATCATTGTTAGAATATTCATTAAGGTCCACCAACTCAACATTTTTGGTGCCTTGCACATCATCACCTACACTATCATAAACTGCACCCTTGTTCTTCTCTTCTGATGTATGATCTTTCAAGGTTCCAACATTGTGTATAACATCACTTTGATCATGCACAGTTGGGACAGACCCCTCATTGCTGGGTGGAATGGGTATGTTCAGAGCCCTAGCTACCATGTCAGCAATGATGTTGTGGGTTTTCTTGGCTCCATCATCATTAATACTAGAAGTTGCAGGAGTAGGAGCTTTACCTGAGGCAAAGTCTTTGGGCCTTCTCGCATGTTGGCTCCTTGGGTTCTTTACCAGAATTCCTTCTGGAGTCATCATGCACAGGGGTGCTATCTCAAGCACTGAGTTAGGGTTGCTTGACTCAGTTCCTACCTCAGACTCGTTGGTGGATATTCTCTTGGACGAAGAGGATTTTGATGAATGTTGATACATTGTGCAAAACGTTGATCGTGTAGAAACGAGTTTTCGTTCGTTGGAGGCTGTAGGGAAGATGAATAGTTTGATCGTGAACCAAGTGGTGTAGGAGTTTGGTGTGTGGGGGCTCAATAGATGATATGGCAAATGAAGAGAGAACTTAGTGTTTTGACCAATCAGTAAATGATTGAATTTTAAAATATACTTCCCTATTCCCATTAATTTCTATAACTCACCATTACTCAAGGACCTCAACTTTAATATATCATTCTTAAATTTATGGTCCTTGACACTTCTTGCAACAATAACAGCCCTATTTATTGGATACTCATCAGGTTTTGCACAAATCTCTTACCATTTATACAAGTTACCCCTGAGCATGTCTCCCTTGAACTCACCAGGACCTGGTTGAGTGGTATGCTGGATGTCACAGAACATGGTCATGAAATCCGGAGTAACATTGCTTCCTTTAGACAGGGTAGCATCCATGGACTCCATCAGGTTCCAGTATAACGTATCTAGCTTTCCATGATACCCAATATTTGGGTATCCCTTCTTGGCATGCTTCCCCACATGGATTTTCTTACATCATGTCCTTCTTTCTGAAGCATACTTTGAAGATCCTCTTACTGATGTGTTGGACCTTCTATTTTGTCTGTCTTTCACCAGCCATAATTTGTCCTTATTTTCCTTTTTATCCAAGTTATTGAGGTTACTTCTGGGCTCCCATAAGTAACAATTATTCTTTGCTCTGGATCCCCTCATGACTTCCTCCCCTTCTTGATTGGTGACAACACATTTACCCTTGGTAAATTGGACCTTTAAGCCTTGATCACAAAGTTGACTGATGCTTATTAGGTTTACAGTCAGTCTTTTGACTAACAAGATATTCCTTAATTCTGAAGCTTTAGGACTGTCAAGTTGTCCAGCACCTGTGATTTCTCTTCTAGCTCCATCACCAAAGGTTACATGACTTGAGGAATGAGATTTGAGGTTTATCAATAAATCCTCAGTTCCAGTCATGTGCCTAGAGCAGCCACTGTCAAAGTACCAGTCATCTTTGGTAGGCATTCTTGGATAGTTGTGGGCTACTAACGCCATAGTCTTGGCAACCCATTGTCTTTGCTTATTATGAGCCTCCTTCTTATGTTTGGCATGAAGATGCCTCTTGACATGTATGCCTTGTTTGGCTTTTCCTTGACTAGGAAATCCATGCAGCCAGAAGCACACAACTTTGATATGCCCAAGTTTTCCACAGTGGTAACACCTATACCCTTGGAATTTTCTCTTGACTTGATTCCAGTTTCTGTGGGGTGGATGTTGTGACATTGGTCGTGACATCCTTTTTAACTTCTGAATCTCAGGTTGTAATCTCTTGAGTTTCAACACAGGATTTTGTTTATTAATAAATCCTAGTCCAGACCTATTTCCTGAGGTTTGTCCAATCTAAAGGATTTCCTCTAGGGTGTCAGTCCCAGAATTGAGCATCCTTATGGATTTTGTCATTTGATCCTTTTTACCTTTCAACTCATTCACCTCACTTCTGAGTGTGTTTATTGTGGCTAGATGCTCTCTCTTTTCATCTTCTAATTCCTTGATGATTTTCTTCTGTTGCTCTCCTTGCTGATACAGTTATGTGCTTCTGATGTGAAGCTTTTGGTATGAGGCTGCAATTTCCTCAAAAGTCAATTCCTCTTCACTAGAGTCATCATCAGAGATACACACACTGTTGAGGGCAGTGACATGTTTAGCTGACTCCTCTTCTGATCCACTGTCAGAATCTCCATCTGACCAAGTGACAGTTAGGCCTTTTCCCTTCTTTTTGAGGTATGTGGGACATTCCTTTCTAATATGACCATATCCCTCACACTCATGACACTGTACTCCTCTGCTTTGGCTGACTTTATCTTCAGATTTCTCTTTATCAGTAGGCATGTTTTTGGTATAAGGTTTAGACCTAGCATCTATCCTTTTGACCAGTTTGTTGATCTGTCTTCCAAGCAAGGTAATTGCTTCAGACAAATTCTCCTCATCTTCTTCTTCTGCATCAGCAGTGTTTGAGACAAGAGCTATACTTTTGCTCTTTTTCTCCACATACTGATCACACATGCCCATCTCAAATGTTTGGAGAGAACCTATGAGTTCATCCACCTTCATGTTGCATATGTCTTGTGCTTCTTCAATGGTTGTTGCTTTCATAGCAAACCTTTTAGGTAGTGACCTTAGAATCTTTCTTACAAGCTTCTCTTCAGTCATCTTTTCTCCCAAAGCTCCTGAGGTGTTTGCAAGTTCAAGAACATTCATCTAGAACTCATGAATTGTCTCATCTTCCTTCATTCTCAGACCTTCAAATTTGGTGGTCAGCATTTGAAGTCTTGACATTTTGACCTTGGAAGTTCCCTCATGAGTGGTTTTGAGAGTGTCCCAAACATCTTTTGCCAGTTCACAGTGGTGTACCAGTCTGAAGATGTTTTTGTCTATACCATTGAAGAATGCATTCAATGATTTAGAGTTCCCAAGAGCTAATGCCTCTTGCTCTTTGTTCCATTCCTCTTCAGGAATTAGCACAAATTTTCCATCCTTGTCAGTCTTCACAAGATATTCCTAGGCAGAGTTTGCAGCTCTCCAAGCCTTGTTGTCTAAGGATTTTAGGAATGCAATCATCCTAGGCTTCCAATAATCATAATTAGATTCATCCAGAATTGGAAGCCTATTAATGAATCCTATATCTCTATCCATAGTACCATAATTTGTTTTCCCTAGATCTCACCCAGATTTAAACAGGCAGGGTGCCTACTCTGATGCCAATTGAAAATTCTGGCAAGCACACGATGGATGTTATTACCAAGGTTATAACATCCACTATGACATAGGCTACTGACTATACTAAATAAACTGTAAATTAAAGCAGTAAATAACACAGTAATTGTTTACCCAGTTCAGTGTCAACAACACTTACATCTGGGGGCTACCAAGCCAGGGAGGAAATTCACTATCAGTAGAATCAATTCAGAGTTAAACCTCCAGTTTACACTCCTCACCTAATCCCTACCCAATGACACTTCAACTTAGAGACACTCTAGACCTGAGTATACCCACTCACTCCCCCTCAATCACTACAGTGATGTATAATTCACAAATACAGAGTTAATATGAAGGAACACTTCATACACACCTTGATCTTGCTTCACAGTTTTGATCAAGGTGCACACACACTCTTGCTTAACAGCTTTGAGTGAGATACAACCTAGAATCTACCTATCCAATGCAATCATCCACTGGACAATTTCTTGGAGTACAGGTATTCCTAAGACTCAATCCACATGTGAAGACTAGCCATCTTCACTCACAAGGACTCTTTTATTATCACTCTCTATTCTTCTGTCAAGAGCTGCTTCTTCAGGATTGCTCCTTCTGATATTTATAGCAGTTGTCAGTCCTTTGGACCTTGGTGCATAAATTAGGTTTTATTCATAACAAACCTATCTTCAATAATCTGCATGCTTGCCAATTAATTCAGGGATATTTTAGTTCTCCTAGGGCTTCTAAAAAGTCTCCTGATATCCAGCTTGAGCTCCTATTAAGTTTCCTGATTTCTAGCTACCAGAAAAAAAACCTGCGCTTGATGTCATACGATCCAAGTCATGACATTGGGTATGACATTCAGCTTAACATGCTTTTAGCTAAGTCAACTTACCCTGCACAACCCACATTATGTATGCACTAACATCAGTCATGACATACATATGTACTCTAAGGTTTTGCCACAAAATGTAGCCAATCAAGAGCACTTACAAATACCCCAAAAAGAAGGTTGTTAATAAGAAAAAATCTTATCCTTCTAGATACAAGAGTAATTTTGAGCCCACTTGTTTTTATTGTGGTATCAAAGGCCATACACCTAATGCCTGTTATGTGAGAAACTTTAGTGTTGCAAAGGGGAATTATGTGTGGGTCAAGAAAGGACTAACTATGAAGGACCGAAGGCAAGTTGGGTACCTAATGGAACTTAATCTTGTTTTGTAGGTATGCTTGAAGACCTCCTCATATCAGTGGTATCTTGATAGTGGGTGTTCAAGGTATATGACGGGTGACATTACCAAATTTTCACATCTAACGCTTAAGGCCATAGAATTTGTAACCTATGGTGATAACAACAAAGGAAAAATCCTTGGCATAGGCAGCATTGGTGCACCACCTTTTACAACCATAGAAGATGTCCTTTATGTAGAAGGCCTAAAGCATAACCTACTTAGCATTAGTCAGCTTTGTGACAAAGGTTTCCGAATCAACTTCACTAAAGATGAATGTTTGATAGAAAATGAAGTCACTTCTGAGGTAATGTTAAAAGGTAATAGAATCAATAATATTTTTATGATTTCCCTTGATAACATATCTTTGAAGTTTAAGTGTCTTATGGCGAACAACAACGACTCTTGGTTATGGCACAAAAGATTTGCTCACATTCATATGGAGCATTTGAACAAATTGATCAAACATGACTTAATTGTTGGTCTTCCAAAGATCAAATTCATCAAAGATAGATTGTGTGGCACATGCCAAAAAGGGAAACAGACCAAATCAACTTTCACATCCAAAAATATGGTGTCCACAACTAAGCCACTACAATTGTTACACATGGATCTCTTCGGACCGTCAAGAACAAAAAGTTTTGGAGGTAATGTTTATGCATTAGTAATTGTTGATGACTTCTCTAGATATACATGGACTTTCTTCTTAGTGCAGAAAAGTGAAGCTTTCAAGGCATTCAAGAAGTATGCAAAACAGATTCAGAATGAGAATTCATTTTCAATTGTCTCCATTAGAAGTGACCATGGTGGAGAATTCCAGAACGCTCTATTTGAAGAATTCTGCGAGGAAAATGGAATCTCACACAATTTCTCCGCGCCAAGAACTCCACAGCAAAATGGTGTCGTAGAAAGAAAGAATCGGACGTTGGTAGAACTTGCAAGAACAATGCTTAGTGATTCAAACCTTCCTAAATATTTTTGGGCAGATGTAGCAAGCACGACGTGTTTTGTAAATAATCGTGTGAACATCATACCAATTCTCAAGAAAACCCCCTATGAACTGTTCAAAGGAAGAAAACCAAACATATCCTTCTTCCACATATTCGGGTGTAAATGCTTTGTCTTGAATAATGACAAAGACAATCTCAGTAAGTTTGACGAGAAATCCGATGAAGGTATTTTTCTCGGCTATTCTCTCTCAAGTAAGGCTTTCAGAATTTTTAACAAAAGAACTTTAACTATTGAAGAATCTATGCATGTTTCTTTTGATAAATCTAACCCCTCCAAGGAGGATGATATTATTGTTAATAATGATGATGATGATGATGATGATGATGTATTATAAACCTCTCAAGAAAACACTCTCAAAGATATTCCAAGTGATCAACCAAAACAACGGCAAGAGGATTCACAACAAAACGAAGTACACAATGATCTACCGAAAGAATGAAGAACTCATAGAGATCACCCGATCGATAAAGTAATTGGTGATATCAGTCAAGGTGTTACAACAAGATTAAATCTCAAGAATGCTTGTCTTAACATGGCTTTTGTTTCACAAATTGAACCGGCCAAAATTGATGAAGCCTTAGGAGATGATCAATGGATAATAGCTATGCAAGAAGAACTGAACCAGTTTGAAAGAAATCAAGTTTGGAATCTTGTCCCTAGGCCGAACAACAAGCATATCATTGGAACAAGATGGGTCTTCAAGAACAAACTCGATGAAAATGGTATTATAGTTCGGAACAAAGCAAGATTGGTCGCCCAAGGATACAACCAAGTAGAAGGAATCGATTTTGACGAAACATTCGCTCCAGTTGCAAGATTGGAAGCAATTAGACTGTTATTAGCTTATGCATGTTCCATGAATTTTCAGCTTTTCCAAATGGACGTCAAAAGCGCATTCTTGAATGGATTCATAAATAAAGAAGTATATGTCAAACAACCCCCTGGTTTTGAAGATTACAAATATCTATCTCATGTCTTCAAATTAAAGAAAGCTCTCTATGGATTGAAACAAGCACCAAGAGCATGGTACGACCGACTTAGCAATTTCTTATGTGACAAAGGCTTTGAAAAGGGAAAAGTAGACAAAACTTTATTCATCAAGAAAATAAAAGAAGATACTCTTTTAATACAAGTATATGTTGATGACATCATCTTCGGTTCAACCAACACCAAGTTATGCAAAGAATTCTCATCCATGACGCAAGGAGAATTTGAAATGTCTATGATGGGAAAAATGAACTACTTTCTTGGACTTCAGATCAAGCAACTCGAGAATGGGATATTTATCAATCAATCAAAGTACTGCAAAGAATTATTAAAGAAGTTTGATATGGACAATTGCAAGACTTTATCTACACCTATGGGATCCGGTACATATGTAGATCAAGATGAATCTGGTGTGTCGGTTGATATCACAAAATATAGAGGTATGATTGGTTCCTTACTATACTTGACAGCAAGTCTCCCTGACATTATGTTTAGCGTCTGTCTTTGCGCTCGCTTTCAAGCAAATCCAAAGGAGTCTCACCTGATGGCAGTCAAGCGGATCATGAAGTATCTCAAAGAAACAACAAATATCGGCTTATGGTATCCTAAAGGTAGTATATGCAATTTAATTGAATATTCTGACGCGGATTATGCAGGATGTAAAACTGATAGAAAGAGCACAAGTGGAACATGTCACATATTGGGAAATGCACTAGTCTCACGGGCATGCAAGAAGCAAGCATGTGTAGCACTTAGTACGACTGAAGCGGAGTTCATAGCAGCGGGAAGTTGCTGTACGCAGATACTTTGGCTAAAGCAACAACTTCGTGACTACGGACTCGACCTGGGTAGAATTCCTCTTCACTGTGACAACACAAGTGCAATTAACATAACAAAGAATCCAGTCATGCATTCAAGGACCAAGCACATCGACACGCGACATCATTTTCTACGAGGTCATGTACTTCAAGGAGATGTCGAGATAACATTTGTAGATACTCATAATCAGCTTGCCGTTATATTCACGAAGCCTTTGGCAAAGGATTCTTTCTTCAAAATACGAAGGGAACTTGGAATTCTGGATGAAACTGACGTTGAATCATGAAAGAACTCCATCTGTGGTATTTTTCTCAAAATTTCACTGCATGCAATCGATTGCACCTCTGTGTCAATCGATTGCTCACTATAAGTTTTACAAATTTTATTAATTTTTGTAGCAAGCAATTGATTGCACCCCTGTGTCAATCGATTGCACTCTGTAGTTTTTGTCAAAATTCGTTTATGTTTTGTAGAGCAATCGATTGCACCACTGTGCCAATCGATTGCATCTACTACAAAAACTATTTTTTATCTTTCTATTTAATAGATTCATGAATTCTTCAATCTTCCAACTACCCTATCATTACACTTTTGACCTACCTATGACTAGCCATTACTACTTAATCCTAGTCTCAAAATCTTTGACCATTAATTGTCATATTCCCAAAGTCTTAATCATCAATACCTTCAACCACTCATATCCCACATTCAAGTCTATCTCCTCTTGCAAACATTATAAAACCCAACCTCTCATAACCTATTTTAATCATCTCTCCCAAAAACCAAAACTCCCCACAAAACTCTCTCATAAACCCTAACTCTCATTCCTTCATCATTTTCCCATGGCTTCACGCTCAAAGAGGAAGATTTCAGCACAAGACAAAGGCAAAGGTCCAGCCTCCTCATCTTCAAAAACTCCACTTGTTCTTCAACACTTGGATAATGAACAAAGGGAAAAGTTCACCAAAGATTTTCAGAAGAAGGTTGTGCAGATACCCAAATACGGTATCCTCTCATCCTTCCCTAAAGAATGTTTTTCTTTCCAAGAAACCCTGATTGCATGTGGATTGGAACCAATGATTTCTTCATCCGAGCCATATTATCCGGACCTGGTAAGATTGTTCTATTGCAACCTACAAATGGAAGAAGGCAAGTTGGTAACATATGTTCAAGGAAAAAGAATCTCGCTCTTCTCAAAGACACTTGGTAGGATTCTCAATATTCCAACATCTGGTGGAAGTCCTCCTGAAGAACACGAAGCAGTCTGGGAAGCATATGACAAAAGAAAGTTTTATTGGAGCCTTGGCCAAATGTCTGAAGCCGAATTCCATGCAAAACGTGTCAGATCCTTAGGCGGCATGGAACCCTCTCGCAACTCATGGTCGGCAGGTATATTCAACATTGATAACCAATTATTTCATTATTTCATGGTTTACATAATGTTTCCAAGGGCTGGAAACCATTGCATCGTGATTGATCTAGAAATGCAGATTTTATATACTATTAAGAATGGCATTCACATAAGTTGGTCAAATTTAATCTTGACTCACATGCGCGGAATCAATGAAAAATCTAAGTTTCTGCCATATGCATGGTTCATCACAAAGATCTTGGAACATTATAAAGTAGACTTTGAAGGGTTTGAAAAGTGTCTCATGGACTCAAGTATCAACAAGATCTCAATCAAAAATGTGGACTCTCGGATAGGTGTCAAATACAACCCGGAAACCAAGACCATTGTTTACCTTGGTGAAGGTGTGGCTGAAAATGATGAGCAAGAGGATGAAGACGATGATGATCTTCCTATTCCTTCTGGAAATGGCCCAAGTAACCAACAATTAATGGATTACATGACTCAACAGTTTGGAAATCTCAACACTTCCATAAATGACCAATACAATGTTATTCAAGAGTCAACCAACACTCGGATCACCAACTTCCAAGAGGCCGTCAACCAACAATTCTCCTATTTGTACTCTCACTTATACATTCCGCCATATGATCCTTCAAACCCGGTTGTCCCTCCAACTCGTCCATCACCTCTCCCGACAACATTTCCAAACCAACCAAACTTTGACCCCAACATGGATCTGTCATAAAAACCTTTTTTACTATGTGTTTTATGTTGTCTTTTTAAGTCATTTATGTTATTTGAAATACGTACTATCTAGTTTCCTTGTACTGTTTTTGTTTCTAAATTTGAAATTTGAATTATGACTAAGTTTATATTTTATTTTCAATTTGTTATCTATATTTTACTGCCTTAATCCATCTTTCCCTTCTTTTTGATAATGTCAAAAGGGGGAGAATCATGCTACTATTTTCTTGCTTATTGTCTTTCCTTAAGGTACAAATATACAAATACAAGGTTATTTCGAACCTCAATACAAATTCAAAACTTCTCAACTTCACACATTGATGGGGAGAAAAACTTTTCAACTTCACAAATTGAGGGGGAGAAAGAATTTGCAGGAAAGAACATTGCAACAAAAGAAGAGTGCTTTGTCATCATTAAAAAGGGGGAGAATGTGGAATCAAGATTCGCAGAGATCAACAAATGTTTTGATGAAGACAAACCACTTAAAGAAGGCAAAGATGATCAACCACCAAGCATCAGGACAAAGACACAACTTTAAGGATGTTTTCCTCAGAAGGTATAATGAGAACGTCCATTAAGTATTTAAGTCCTAATTGTTCAAATCATTAAAAATCATTTACATTACTTTTTACACTCACACAAGCCTTTTAAAACAGAATTTTTTCTAAGTTTTTTTAAAGTGCAATCGATTGCATGATCAATGTTTTAAACTCTTTTTAATTATGTTTCAGCAAGCAATCGATTGCTGCCTTGGTGCAATCGATTGCATGATTAAAAATTTCTCTTTTTTCACTTCTGTTTTGAAGTGTAATCGATTGGTCCAAAGGTGCAGTCGATTGCTCTATTGAAAAATTTGAAATTTCAAGTATTTTTGTGAAGGTGCAATCGATTGGACTCTTTGTGCAATTGATTGCTCATTGAATGTTTTTGAAAAATCTTTCTGAAAAATTGCATCTCTTCAATCAAATTTCTGTGGAATGTTTCCTTTGAAACATGACAATTGTTCATCAATTTTTCTGGAGATTTGCATGTTTTTCTCAAGAGGTGTTTGTGTAATATAAATACCTAAATCTTTCAAAATTCAAAAAACATTTCTTTCAATTCTCTTTCAAAATCTTTATCACAATTTCATCTTTCCACATCTAAGAAAAATCACTTTTCACAAAGAATTTTCTGCATAAACTTCATATCCTTTGAAAAGAAAATTCTTGAGCAATAAGTCTTAGAAACTTGTGGAAATTCCCATTGAAAGAGAAGATCAATCT
The DNA here is from genome assembly GCA_963859935.3 of Lathyrus sativus. Classification (NCBI taxonomy): domain Eukaryota; kingdom Viridiplantae; phylum Streptophyta; class Magnoliopsida; order Fabales; family Fabaceae; genus Lathyrus; species Lathyrus sativus. The sequence goes on from OZ012739.1 coordinate 605,361,911, forward strand.
CAGCATTGATAAACAACTGTATACATTGTTATAAATCATTACAAAAATCAAATTGTATTTATTTCCCCTTGTTGTTCAGGATTGTTGAAAGCAAGTGTGTGCATTAGAGAGAATTGTTCTCATTGCACTTAGTGTTCAAATCTTAAAGGTGTTTAAGAGCCTTTGATCTCCCTATAGGTTAGAAAGAAAGTTGTACACTGATCCTAACTATAGTGAAATCTCTTTCGAGTCGAAAAGGGAGTGGAGTACCCTCAGAGTGTGAGGGGAACCACTATAATTTCCTGTGTCTCTTTTACTTTCTGCCTTTACAAGCTTTCATATCATCACTCAACAAAAAAAAGAAAGTAACATAATCTTCTTAAAACCAAAAAATTTCAAAAGAACCTAATTCACCCCCCCCCCCCCCCCCTCTTAGGCGCAATTCTTACTTACATGTACTTCGCTATCTACAGCTTTCCACATCTCTTCAAGAAACAGATAAGGCCAAAAAATAGTTATTAGCATTATTTTGAATTACGTTTGTCGAACGTAACTCTAAACGAACTTCGTCGAACTCAAGTCTGAACCAAAAATATTTCTAAGTTCCAGACCAAAATCTCCCTTTATACAAAGGGTCTTCGTCGACTATGTCCTCACCAACTTTTCGTCGGAATCAACATATTCTTTTTCCAGAATATCTCTTTAAGCTCTACTGATTTATTTCAAACATTCATGTGAAATTTCAGCCAACAGGGGTCCGTTTGTTTGGCTTATCTGTATAGCTCTTTGTGTAAAAATGCACACAAAGACACATCTACATTTTCTGGATATACTGTTTTGCTCCAAGCATGGGGTTGGTCCAGACTACCGTCCCCAACGCCCATCAACCACAACCTGTTTGCATTCCTGTACACACAAAAGTAAGTTCTTAACATTAATTATACTTTCTTACTTTACTGACTATCATCCCTAAATAATATATTTACTTTTTTGGTGCATATGGTCGGCTCGTGGTATGACTTACAACAGATGTCCTAGACATTGTATTACTCAGTATTGCAATCTCTTAGATCACCTTAGAACAACAGATGTAATGCCACTAACCGAATTTATTCATGATAATTTCTTTTTAATATCATCCATTTTATAATCTAATATATTTTTTCTCTTCAGTTCATTTGGCGTCCATATCTAAACTTGGATCATGAACATGAAATCAACGAACAAGATGCAGCCATTTGGACTACATACACACCGATCATCAGGTTCACTACTATGGCGATGCACCATAGTGATTGTGTTAAACTGCAGTTTGGCATGCTTCGACACATTCCAGATCCCCTGACAAATCTCAGAGAATAGCAACTACGAAGAGTTAATGACCAATGTAACTTTAACCCTTGGCAAGGCTTCGCTAGACCTGAGTGTCGAAAATGAAAGCACCGACATGACCATGTCTTAAGTGACGCTATAATGCCAATCGAAGAACTCGTAATATATGGATTGGTACATATCAGTTGGATTTGAGTTTCTCGCCAAGGATATGTACCTTTACGACCCACACCAAGTCACATACACACAAGAAGGTTCAACATCTAACCCCCACAAAATTACCATATCGGTTTCTCACAACCCCCTACCTAACAAAATTATCGGCCCACAAACACACAAACATACGACCTTAACATGTCAAACACTCAACTACAATACCAAGAGCATACCTCATACCACCGCCAATAAGATGATCAATATCAAGACACCCAACATTGATATGCCTCCAACACATCATCCTACCATAGCCGCCATAGCCAAAACACTCAACGATCATTTAACACCAATTGTTCCTCCTACCATGGCCAAGAAGACCAAACATCACAAAAGCAAAACATGCAACAACCAGATGGCTACCAAACATCGTATCAACATTTCCCCAACAAATCATTCACACCAATGTCACCCTTCAACCGTCCCGACCGCATACCAATAACCCAAACACATCCCAACTACTCTGCCATGGGTCACGAACTCAACTACAGCAGTAGCGTGTCATTGCATACACAGGACTTTATGAAATTGACTTAACTTCTTACGTGACATGGTGCAGATGGTGGTGATGTTCCTGGATCTTCAAATCCTCAAACACTTGGAGTGAATCAACGACGTGAATTAGGACCACACATTAGGACCACACATTAGGGTAGCTATGGGATGTGGAACTGGTGGTCTATTAGGTCATTCTGCTCAACAAGATTAGTATTTTTTATTTTCATATGTAAATATAACCTGATATTAATATTAATATTTCTGATTCCGACTTTTATATAAATTATTGTAAAAATAAAATAAAATAAAACAACACACGCCGGTGTCAAATCAATTAGCGCCACCACTTAATCATTACACATAGACACCAATTATATTAGCAACACTAGATGCAATCTCCAATCCAATTTGCACATCCTCTTAATTTTAATTTTTAGGCAGAGTGACCAAATGGTTTAGTAATAACTTGAGCAACCGTTAATTGATTATAATTGGAGATCCAACGATGATCAATAACGCATTATATATAAACTCTTTATGTTGTTTTCAATTAAATCATGACATCTAAGGAATTATATTTTACTAAGAGCATTCAAACACAAAATACAACAAACAACTCAGTCTCTACAATATCCATTTTGATAGGAAAACATCACCAACAATTTCTATAGAACATACAAGTCTTATCTAAATAATAATTGCATAAAATCTTAGTCTATAACAAACCAGACACTGAGATCTGTCCATCATTTATTCAATGTAAACTGTATTGCTATATGGGCGAGGACAAAGCGTGCTGCAATAGGGGGATAAATGAAAGAAACCATCAGTTCCATTCCAAAATATTGAATGGGACACCATTAATCAGGATTCAGGAGTAAGCAAGACCGAAACCCATAAAAAATAAACATTGTAACTTATGAGGCAAACATGAATGGTTAAACAACCTCAGGTACAAAAGAAGCACTGGTAGTATATAGTATATAAGAAACATTCAACTTCTCCGAGACCTTAAGCGCCCGAAAATCTCCACATAGAACATACAGAAATAATGTCACATATCAACAGAATATCCACCAAACAAAGGGTGATTCATAGCAAAAGTAAACCAACCATGAATTGCTTATTATAAAATGGCTTGGTGCCAAGAGATAAACTTAATCGACATCACTGTGACCACCAATGGAGGAAGTCCTTGCGCCTATTGATCTTCTTCTGCAGTTGGAGGAGTCCATACAGTAAAGCCTCGGCAGTTGGAGGGCAGCCTGGAACATAAATATCAACGGGAACTATCCTGTCACATCCCCGGACAACAGAGTAAGAGTAGTGGTAGTATCCTCCTCCATTAGCACAACTTCCCATGGAGATAACCCATCTAGGCTCCGGCATTTGATCATAAACCCTGCAAGAATTTGTCAGCATTGACTTGAGTACTGTATATACTTATAAAGGAGGAAAGGGTATATGGTAATCTAAAATACAAAATTCCCAACACCAAGATGACGTGGTATTACAAAACACTTCACAACCAGAATTATGATAGATGTTCTTCAAAATTGCCAAGAGTAATTTGGAAAAGAATCCTCTCATTAAAATTTCACAAAACATTGTCAAAATAGAAAATCTGTACCCTTTTTCTCTTTTCATATATGTTCAATAGGTAGTAGAGTACTGTCAAATGATACCAACTGTAATGATGGATAAACACAGTTTTCATATAACAAGTATTATGAGATTATCAAGGAAGAGGATTCATTCCCAAATCTCAGGTAAGACACCAAAACAAATAAAAAAGTTGCAGAGTCCTATAAGTGGAACAACAATCTGGGTAATGATATATTCATTAGATAAAGATGAGCATACGATATTTTTGTATAGTAGAATCATATTAAAATTAAATATCGGCATACATTATATTCTCTAACAAGTGTTGTCAAAGTGTCAAACACACATTGTGAAAAATAATATTGTGTTTAAATTTCGATAGCGCTATTGCACTGTAACTATATGAATATGATAACACTCTGTACTAAACAGTGTAATGCAAAACAATAGCAAATTGTTCCATTTCCTCTATGCTTTAGTGCTACGGCACCTCTCTATGCAGTCAATCTTGGAGAGCAGCACAAAACGGTCAACCCCAAAAAACAAGATTATGTGTAGGGGGTGAAATTACATGAAAAAATATTATAAACACATTTGATATGAAATTAAACAAATAATCCAAGACTCATTAAAATAAAAAAAAAGTCACAGATTTTAATGAAAACATACATTTAAAGACCAACAAAAGTCAAGAAAACAAAAAATAACAGAGAGGGAAACATAAAATTAATGCAGAAAAATATCAAAACAGGGAAACAAAATCAGAAGAGAGGGGTTTGAGGAGAAAACTAGAAGTTCAAAAGAATAGGTTAAAAAATTAGAGAAACAGAAGATGAAAAAGGAGACAAAGCAAGACGGAGGAGGTAATAAATGAGAGAGGCAGAGAAAGAGAAAAAATACAAAAAGAAACAGTTCATTGCGATTGTGGATCTCACTGTGGCATTCAGGACAAGGACGCTCAATGGTGTCACAAAGAAATAGGAAGGAAGTAGGAGGAGTCACAGCAAAGACAGAAGGAAGTAGAAAGTTATTGTAGGGCTTTGCAGAGAAGGAGAAAAGAGAAGAGGGTAGGGTAGGTATTGGCACGTGAAATGTCAAGAAGACCTCTCACGCGTTTTAATTTTTAGGGCGTCTTGGATTTTTTCCTTAGAATTCATTGCAGTAGACATGATACACACGTCATTTCGACACCTGGCATGATTTAATCTTTGTGAAAGAGCCTGTAGTGGCAGCGCCTGTAATACACGATGCTCTGAGTTTCATCGTGGCGACTAACAGCTGCTCTATGCTGCTTAAGACCACAATTTATCATCTAGGCACTGCTATAGTCACTATTTGACAACACTAATGTAATATAAGATGATCACAACATATGAACCTCTTCCAACACGCAGTGATGTTCAAATTTAATTGAAATAATTTCTACAACAACATACGGTCATATGGAGAAGACTATCTGTTAGCCAACCCATAAGGACTTGGGTGTGGATTATTAGGAAGAAAGGAAACTGCAGTAGGGAATTAGAAGCCAACCCATATGAGTTAGGTGTGTATTATTAGGTAGAAAGAAAACTGCAGCAGGGAATTGGGAGCTCATAGAGTAACAATGAGAAAGGAAAAAATCAATACCGAAAAGAGAGTGTGTTTAGGGGAGTAAATAACAATTGCAAGGACCTGCGCACTTGGTATGTAAAGAGACCTACTTCTAATAGTAAAATAGAATAAGAGATGAAAGGAAAAGAAGCGGACAATCAAAGTCTGATTGAGGAGACCATTGGAGTCTGCAGACTACAGTGTATGTCTTCATGTTTTTCTGTTTGGTGTTTATCATTGGTATTTGGAAAATATTACTATTTGATATTATGCCACAATCATAAGCAGCAGAAAAATAAAGTTCAAGAGATTTCTTGAATAAAACAGTAAGTACTCGAAACCCTTTTCCCTAGCTACTAGTTCCCTACAGGCGGAATATACTGAATTAACTTGTGATAAAATAATACTCGATCAAAACAATCAAAACAAAGTATAATTTGATGCAATTAAATCCTATTTGAGATATCTACTCGCATAAACACTAGTAAAATTGTTTAGGAGAGCTTATGAAACCAACTTTCAAAAGCTCTTTTCAGCTTATTTCCATCAGCTCTACGGGATAACTTATGAAATAACTTGTAGCTAATATCAAAACACTTTGACTTTATTTCATCTTTTGTCTTAGAAATAACCTATACATAAACATTTATATGATAAACAAGTGTTTAATAATATATTCAAACAAGACCTAACTTAAGAGGGCAACTTAGTCTCAAAAATTCTCAATTTAATAAAAATATGGAGAAACAACAAATATGCCACTTTTGTTGAATTTGAAAATTCATCATCATAGATATAGAACACACAACTATAACAAAATAAACAAATCAACGCATCTACAGGGGTATACTAATAGGAATTACGCAAATAGTAAAGAGAATTTGAAAGGAATAATGTGAAAACGTGTAAAAACCCTAGCAAAGGGGGAAGAAAAGTACTTGCGAAGAGCGGGTGCCATTTTGTTGGTAAGAGTACCAGCAACAATCATACAATCAGATTGGCGAGGGCTAGGTCTGAAAATAATCCCAAATCGATCCAGATCGTAACGAGCGGCACCGGTATGCATCATTTCAACAGCACAACAAGCGAGCCCAAAGGTCATAGGCCAGAGGGAACCACGACGCGCCCAATTCAAGAGATCGTCAACCTTTGAGATCACGTACTCCCCCGATTTTGAGAGGCCGGCGGGAGAGGAAGCCGACGGGGGAGGCGGTGGAGCATAAGGCGTAGGTGAGGTTGTAGATAGCGAAGGTAGGGTTGTGTGGAGAGAAGCTACACGTTGTGGTGAAGCTAGGTGAGAAAATCGCGAGGATGTTCGAGTTAGAAAAGCCATGGCGGTGGTTGTTGCGGAAACGGGGCTTCGTGAGGCTTCTTCTTCCTCGATGTTCCTTCTGTTTGTGTTTTTATTTGGACGGATACGTCGAATTAGCGAAACGGTTTATGTTAAGCAACGTGGTGCACCGTGCACCATCACTATTTTTTTAACAAACCAATGCCCCAAATTTTACAATATTGTTTTGAAAATTTCGAACTTAACTTCCCAAAATGTGAGTTGGTCGTGTGACGTCTCAAATTTACCGGATTGAATTTGTAAATTTGATATCTTTAAGGAAAATTTATAGATGAAAACAATAGTAATAAATAAATTTGCACACATTTAATCATAATTTTTTTATTAATTAAAAAATTAAAAATAAATTTTTTCTCTCTTTTTAGTAATCACAATTATTCTGAATTTAATTAAACATTAAATTAAATTTAAAATTTTCTTTCTTTTTATTAAATATTTTTAAAAAAATAAAATTATATACGTTTCAATGCAAGTATTTCTCATAAAATAAATAAGACACGTTAATAAAAAAAAGTGATTTTTAGCGTTTTAGAATCTTATACATTAAATATCTAGGCGTGTATTTGAATGAAATATTTTAACGAGGGAAAGTTATTTTTTTAGAGAATTTAAAATGATTTGATCAAAATCTATTGTTTGGATAAAAAAATATGAAGAATTGTTAAAATGATATAAATTTATGAAATATTTTATTCAAGTTAAATTGAAGGAATTTCAAATAAAACAAAAAAAAAATTGAAAATGCTTCTTCACTCTATATAATATAAATGTTAAATTGTTCATTATTAATTTTTAAAATTTTGCAAGATGGTCCACATATTTTATGAAAATTTTAAACAAATCCAAAATTTTCAAAAAATTGCAAATAAGTCCCTAATAATTTTTAAAACTTACAAATTAATCTCTTCAAATTTTTAAAAATTGCAAATTGGTCCCTAATTTAAATTTGACCCAAAAGTTTTAAAATTTATGAAAAATACCCAATTTTTTTACAACAAATCATTGTAATACTCCATCCAAACAAAAGAATTTAAAAATGAATGAATTTCAATTAAATAATTTGAATTGCTTGAAAATTTTGAATTCCTTAAAAATTCTCAATTATCTCATTCAAACACACTCTAAGGATTGATATAGTGATGAAGGTTTGGATCATGAGAATGTGTTCTTAGGGTTTCGGGTTTGAATCCCAAACTCTGACTTTAAATCGAACTCCCACAGGTGGACGGTGGAATTAGTTTCATTGGATTAGTCGACCGTAGGTCTGGATACAAAGAACATGCAAGTAATCATGAAAGACCTAGGATGAAACACCATTGAACGGAAGAACGTGTTTCACATGTGGAGGAAAGGTATTTTGTGTATTTCAATAAGCTCCAACGTAGATTTTAGGGATCAAGACCACATCGAATCAGGATGAATGAGATGAAAATAAGAATTTTATGGAAAGGCAGTGATGACTCGACTTTGTATCGTACTTTTTGATTCATTTCGCGCATTTTTATCTGTTATTTTATCGAGTCATTGTCGTTTTAGTTGTTGATCACTTATGTTTTCTTCTGTTTTACTTAATAGGTGTTATATCGGCAACATAGAAGAAAAAGATCGAAAGATGAGCTAAGCAATGAAGAAAACCCACCAAAAAGTCAAGTTCTAGCCTCCTCAGGGAAATGGCGCTCGCCATGGCCTGAGGAAGGCGGTCACCGTGCAAGAAAATGAGGGAATCCCGGTTTGAAGCAAATGGCAGTCGCCATTATGCACACGGTGGTCGCCATTCAGCGCGGGAGCAGTTTTTGCAGAGCAGTTTTGGCAGTTCTGATGGTTTTTGAATTTAAACCTCCTGGAACCCACCCCTCTCTCTATATATAGACCCTTGTAGGTCAGTTTTTGTATCCAAGAAACTGTGCGGAAGCGCTGCAGAAAATTCCTCAGACTTAGCCACATATTCACTTATCAAAGCAGTAATTGCTCATACTGAGTGATTGTTGCACTGTTGTATTTCTTATTTTTGTTGTTGATTGTACACTTGGATCAATATTGAAATTCATTTGAAGTCATTTTTATCTTTGTTTATCTCAGGTTATTTAAATTTCTGCTTTACTGCATTTTCAATTCTGTATTACTTGCAATTACGTGTGTTTTAATTTACAACATGTTTAGTATGGTAAATTTAAAGATCAATATGTGCGAGTAATTTCGTCGGAGTCTGTAGATTGAGGATCGTCGCTTCGACGGGACTCTGTAGAAACCATCGATGTTTAACTTAATCGTTTTAATTCCAGTTCTGGTATCTAACTTGAATTTAGGCAGTTTTGTCGTGAGAGCGAGAGGTTGGTTAACAGAGTTTTGTCACGAGAGTGAGAAACGCACCAAGGCGTGTCCGATAGAGCAAGAGTTTGAGGTGATCGCCGGATAGTAGATACCGAGCACTGAGCCTGAACACAGCGAGAGCGCTTTAGGTTTCATTTAGGCTTTGTTAGTTTTCAAAGTGTGTCTTTTAACTACCGAGCGAGCGAGAGCAAAATCTTGGGGTTACCAGGTGTGGTTGGATCAATAGCGCGAGAGTGTGAGATCGAATCTTTAAACCGACTTTTCCTACAGAATAACTTTGAGACCTTTGTTAACACCCGGGATCTACGAAGTCCCTTAGGAGTACGTAGGTCATTCTTCGGACACGTTTCTTTATCTTTTTCAAATCCCCTTATAATTGAGCTTCTTTTACCGAAAAAATCAAGCCTTAGCTTTGGACCGCACCAATTGATCAGTCTAGGTTGATTATTAGTCCTTGTGGGTTCGACAATCTTTTAAAACTACGCGATAAAGTGTATACTTGCAGTAGTAATCCGACCAATACGCTAAGTCGCGATCAAGTTTTTGGCGTCGTTGCCAGGGACTAATTTAGTCAATATTGTGATAATTCAATTGCACAATATAGACTAAGGCAATTTATTTTATTTTCCTTTTCGATTAGTCGATTGTATGCTAGACACTCGCTTACGAGGCGAAGAGTTGGAACGACCAGTCAACGAAATTGAATGTTACACACTTCTGAGACGCCGAATCAAAGATTTCCTTCAGAGACATAACATCCCAGAACCTATTATTCCTTATTCAGATTTAGAAACCGAAACAGAACCAGAACGAAACATGGTCGAAGGACCGAGAGAACGTCCTCTAAAGTATTACACTGTTCCATCACAAGAAGAGCCACACAACAGCATTGTTGCCCCAGCTATTAACCGTAACGATTTTGAGCTGAAACCTTCGCTAATTTCAGCATTTCAACAAAACCAATTCTCAGGTAATGCTACGGATGACCCGAACCTTCACTTATCAATATTTGTGCAATATGCTGACACTATAAAAGCCAATGGAGTTAGTCAAGAAGCAATCAAACTAAGGCTTTTTCCATTCTCATTGAGGGATAGAGCTAGAGCTTGGCTCCAGTCTCTACCATCCCATTCAGTGACGACATGGAACGAGTTGAAGAAAGTCTTCTTAGCCAGATATTTCCCACCAAGTAAGATAGTTGTGCTGAGAGCTCAAATCAACGGATTTAAGCAAAAAGACAACGAATCCTTATTCGATGCTTGGGAGAGATACAAGGAAATGTTGAGGATATGCTCACACCATGGACTTGAAGAATGGATGATAATACAAACCTTTTATGGTGGGCTGTTGTACAACACCAAAATGAACCTGTGTGCAGCCGCAGGAGGTGCTCTAATGGATAAATCGTATGCAGAAGCTTATGAACTCATAGAGGTTATGGCTCAAAACCATTTCCAATGGGGAGGTGAACACGCTGGTGTAGAGAGACTAACTCCGAAAGGGGGAACGCACGAAGTCAACGGTATAGACTGAGTCAATGCTAAAGTAGACGCACTTGCTCAAAAGATTGAATGTTTAGCAATAGCACTACCAGCGGCTACTGCAGCTGCGTTGACTCCAAATTGTGAAATTTGTGGAAACCCTGGGCATACAAACGTTGAATGTCAAGTGTTGGCTAGTACTCCAACCGACCAAGTGAATCATGCTCAAGGGAACCCATATTCAAACACCTACAATCCTGGCTGGAGAAATCACCCAAACTTTTCGCATAAGAATAACAATGTTTTCAATCCACTGAACCCAACACATGTTGTTCCACCCGGATTTCAGAAAGGAGCTCAATCCGCTCTACCATAGCCACCTAGGAATTCAAGTCTGGAAATCTTGATGGAGAATTTTATGAATGCTCAAGCCCAGCAAAACAGGTCGCAAATTAAAACGCTCACACAAGCGAACTGATGAAACAATTGTCAAGCAAGCTTGATGTTGTGGCTACTCGTAACAAAATGTTGGAAACTCAAATCACTCAAGTAGCCCAACAACAATCAACTATAGCAGCCCCCGCGAAAGCATTTCTTGGCCAACCGTAACCAAATCCAAAAGGTTATGCTAATGCTATTACTTTGCAAAGCGGAATAGAATACGATGGACTTGTCGATTTTTGAGAATCCAAAATTCAGCCATGCACCAGAATATGCGAAAGGAAATCGTGAAGGGAGAAAAACTAAATACGGAGAAGGAAGATGAAAGCAGAGACGCCGTAGAGAAAAAAACACCTTATGTGCCCCCGCCGCCATACAAACCACATATACCTTATCCTCAAAGACTAGCTAAATCCAAAAACAAAAAACAATTTAAGAAATTTGTAGAGCTTCTAAAGAAATTGAATGTAACCATACCGTTCAAGAGAAGTTATTACGCAAATGCCTCCATATGTTAAATTTCTCAAAGAGATCTTGTCAAATAAGAAAAAGCTAAAAGACAACGAAACTGTTATGGTCACTGCCGAGTGTAGCGCTATACTTCAAAATAACATGCCTTCTAAGCTAAAAGATCCAGGTAGCTTTTCCATACCTTGCGTAGTTAGAAAGCCAGTGTTAGTATAATGCTCTTATCCACATATAAGAAACTCGACTTGGGAGAACTTAGGCCGACGAAAATGTCTCTACAACTAACAGACCGCTCGGTTAAGTATCTAGTAGGTATGCTAGAAAATATGTCAGTTCACATAGGTCAGTTCTATATATCGACAAATTTCGTGATAATGGACATTAGGGAAGATTTTAATATACCAATCATCCTAGGTAGACCATTCTTAGCAACAACTGGAGCTATAATAGATGTGAAGAAAGGAAAATTAACCTTCGAGGTAGGGGAAGAAAAGATTGAATTCATCTTAGCCCAATTCCTAAAAGCCCTTGTTTTAGACGATACATGTTGCTCTCTAGACATTATCGACGAATGTGTGAAAGAAATGGAGAAGGAACCAACAAGGTACACAGAAGTATTGAAGATTCCAGCCCCTCAAATATTCGAGGACGATAACTGGGGTGAGCCATATGAAGATGACAGTCTAAGAGAATGCCTAGCACTCACACCCGATCCAATGCCATGCTCTAAGAAACCATCTGTGGAACTTAAAACATTACCCAAGGAGTTGAGATATGAATTCCTAGATACTGAACTTGAAAAACCCGTGATAGTTAATGCCAATTTGGGACAATTAGAAACAGAGAGACTATTGGAAGTCTTAAGGAAATATCCCTCAGCTTTTGGATACAACATCTCTGATCTAAAAGGGACCAGTCCCTCTATATGTATGCATTGCATTATGATGGAGGAAGATTGTAAGACGTCTAGAGAACATCAAAGACGGTTGAACCCTATCTTAGGCGATGTAGTCATGAAAGAAGTGCAAAAGCTATTGGAAGCAGGAATCATATACCTGATATTTGACAGTAATTGGGTAAGCTCGGTACATATCGTACCAAAGAAGGGTGGTGTTACGATTGTGACTAACGAAAAGGGAGAGTCCGTAGCAAAATGAACTCAAACTGGATGGAGGATGTATATAGATTATAGGAAGCTGAATAAGGCTACTAGAAAAGATCATTTTCCTTTACCCTTCATAGACCAGATGCTTGAACGACTAGCCAAACATTCACATTTCTGTTACTTAGATGGGTACTCAAGATTCTTTCAAATACCTATCCATCCTGATGACCAAGAAGAGACTACATTTACTTGCCCCTATGACACATATGCATATCGGCAAATGCCATTTGGACTGTGTAATGCTCCCGAAACATTTTAGAGATGTATGATATCGATCTTTGCAGATTTCATAGACGATATAATAGAAGTATTCATGGACGATTTCTCTGTGTGTGGGGGAAGTTTTGAACACTGCCTATCAAACTTCAAGATAGTACTTGAATGATACGTTAAGGTGAACCTTGTGTTGAATTGGGAGAAATGTCATTTAATGCTGCGACAGGGCATAATCCTTGGACATGTAGTATCTGATAGAGGTATTGAAGTAGACAAGGCAAAGATAGAAGTCATAGAAAATCTTCAACCTCCCAAAACAGTTAGAGAAGTGCGAAGCTTTTTAGGACACGCTGATTTTTACCGACGATTTATTAAAGACTTCTCTAAGATTACAAAGCCTTTGACTGGACTACTAATGAAAGAAGCTGAATTCATATTCGATGAAGAATGCTTGGGAGCATTTGAACATCTGAAGAGTGCTCTTATTACTACACCCATCATGCAACCACCTGATTGGAGTTTACCGTTTGAATTAATGTGCAACGCTAGCGATTATATTGTAGGCGATGTCTTAGAACAAAGAAAGGACAAAAAGCTTCATGCTATTTACTACGCAAGTAAAACCCTGGACAACACACAAATGAACTACGCAACCACAGAAAAGGAACTCCCGGCCGTTGCATTCGCCCTAGATAAATTTCGTTCCTATCTAGTAGGAGCAAAAATCATTATCTATATTGATCATACCGTGATTAGGTACCTGTTGATTAAGAAGGATGCCAAACCAAGACTCTTGAGATGGATCTTGCTTTTGCAAGAATTCGATTTAGAAATTAAGGATAAGAAAGGCACAGAGAACGTGGTAGCAGACCACCTCTCTAGGATTGAGGGTCTGGAACCCGAAGAAGTGCCTATAGACAAAGCATTCCCTTACGACAAACTAGTAGCCCAATTGGAAAGCGAAGGCGAAACTATAGAACATTCCTTGTTATTTAACGATGCATAAACATATGAAGCAGTAGAAGCAATCTATACTAAAACCACGCTGCCATGGTATGCCGACTTTGTTAACTATCTAGCATCCAAAGTGCTTCCACCGGATCTAACATACCAACAGAGGAAGAAGTTCTTCCATGACCTCAAACATTATTATTGGAATGAACCCCTATTATTTAAGAGAGGCGCATATGGAATATTTCGTCGATGTGTCCCTGAATCGGAAGTAGCGGATGTCATATCCCATTGCCATGCCATAACATATGGAAGATATGCCAGTACGTCAAAAACGTGCGCGAAGATATTACAGTATGGCCTCTTTTGGCTAAACCTTTGGAAGGACGTCCACATCGCTATTATGAACTGCGACCGATGTCAACGCACTGGGAACATTTCTAGACGCGATGAGATGCCGCAAAAGGGAATCTTAGAAGTTGAAGTCTTTGATGTATGGGGCGTTGGTTTCATGGGACCTTTTCCATCTTCCTTTGGAAACAAATACATACTTGTAGCAGTTGATTACGTATCAAAGTGGATCGAAGCGATAGCCTCTCCTACAAATGATGCACGAATGATGGTCAAACTTTTCAAAAACATAATCTTTCCCAGATTTGGTGTACCAAGAACTGTCATTAGCGATGTCGGTTCCCATTTCATTTCAAATGTCTTCGGGAAACTATTGCTTAAATATGGAGTAAGACACCGAGTAGTGACACCCTATCACCCTCAAACAAGTGGACAAGTGTAGGTGTCAAATAGGGAGATCAAGCAAATTTTAGAAAAAACAGTTGTAATCTCTAGGAAAGATTGGTCTACTAAACTTCATGAAGCTCATGGGCTTACAGAACAACTTACAAGACTCCTATAGGAACTACACCATACAAGTTGGTTTATGGAAAATCATACCATCAGCCCGTGGAACTTGAGCACAAAACTTATTGGGCCATTAAGACCCAGAATATGAATTATAAGGGAGCCAGCGAAAAAAGGATTCTGGATATCCATGAACTAGAGGAACTAAGACTAGATGCATATGAAAATGCTCAAATATACAAAGAATGAGCCAAGAAATGGCATGATAAAAGGATAGTGAAGAAGGAGTTTAACGAAGGAGATATAGTCCTTCTATTTAACTTTAGACTTAAACTTTTTCCAGGAAAACTGTGTTCTAGGTGGTCCAGTCCTTTTGAAGTTACAAAAGTCCTATAGAGTGAAGCAGTTGAAATTAAAGGAAAGTTGAATGAGACATTCATCGTGAACGGCCAAAGACTCAAGCAATACCACACAGTAGAAAACAAGGAATTCTGCACATACTACAGGTTGGAAGAGCCTCCCGCTCTTCCTGACTAATGATGCCTTTTTTATATCTAATGTCGAGTTTCCGACATTAAACAGAGCGCTCCGTGGGAGCTAAACCATGATCTTTAGTTCTTGCTATTTATTTTGTTAGTTTTAGGACATTATATGCATGATTAGTATATAATTTATCTCTTATGCATTCCAATGTTGTCGCTATTATTATTTTACCATTAGTATCTCTATCTTAATTGTACTAACACATAGTAATATTATTTCCCTAAAAGTGTATTATTTTCTTTTGATCTCCAGGATAATCCTCTCTAGGATACCTTTGACCTGAGACCATGCAGACATTCGAGAACCATACTGTCACCTTCAGGAGTGATGTCCAGAGATGTTAATTTGAGGCTTTGTCTCAAAGAGATTTTGGTTTGTCCATCTACCCTGACAACTCTGCTATGCAAACCCTTAGTATCTAGGACAACATTGTTTACCTTATGAGCTAAATAGGTTGGACCCACTTTGCTTTAGAAAAGAAACTCAGCACCTACCGTAACCTGACTTTGGAGTTCCTCAACTCACTTTACTTCAATCCCAACCGTGGTTTCGGATTTGGTCGTGGATTGGATACTTTCAGGTTGTTTAGAAACAAGTATAGGTTCACACATCATGAATTTTCTGACTTTTTAGGTTTCCTTAATGAGCCCGATGTTGTAACCAAAACTCCTGTTGATGCCTTTACTAGTTTTGATCTTCGACAATTTTGGGGTACCTTATCTGGAAACAGTAATGCGGAACCTGGTGTTATGTTCTCTGAGAGCATCCACAACCCAGGATGGAGATATTTTCATAATATTATTGCTCACACTTTCTTTAGTAAGGAAGAGAACATCACCTCTGTGTCTAGGGATGAGCTGTATATCATGCTTTGTGCATCCCAAGGAAAACTTGTCAATGTTGGCCCGTTCCTGCTTGCAAATTTTAGCCGTCTTGCTCATGATTCTTTTGAGCTTATCTTAATAGGTGGGTTGGTAACGATGATTGCTGATACAATTGGAATGAGGTATCATCTGAATCGTTCCTTTGCTTTCGGTGGCGTCTGTTTGATGGACAATAACTTTTGTTTCAATCGACGCATAATTGCAAATCTTAGCCTTATTGAATTTGAGTTGCTTATCGATAATGTTGTAGTTCATACCTTTACCCTGCCCAACCATGAAAAAACAAGTGTGCACAACAAGAATAACTGGCTCTATGACTTGGAGGTCTCCGATGAGTTTCTGACTCCACCTGACTCTCCCCAAGCTTTCGAGAACCGTGATACTGTTATGTCTGCCTCTGCCACTCAAAGTTTCGAGATTAATCCCACTGATCTAACTACCAATGTAGTTGCCGCTATTAATTGCATCCAATCCAAATTGGATTTTGTTCGGAATGAGATTTTGTTCCTCAGAATCGATTTCATCGGACTTATGGATGTTGTCCATGAGGAGTTGGACCATTTGTTCCAGATGGTCTATTCCCCTGCACAACACCATAGATGAATGCCAAGATGCATCTTTTTCCCTATTTTTCTTAGGATAGTTTGTTTCTCTGTATAGTGTTTCCCATTCCCGTATTGTATGTACTGTTAATTTTCACTCCACTATATACCTTCGAAATGCCGACGCGTAGTTGTAATGTACTTCAGTTTCATTCAATGCAAGTTTCTTTTAAGTAATTCTGTTTTAAGTGTTCTAAAGCACTATATAATTCCTTTTAGTGTAGCATTTCATTGTTTGTAAAAGAAAACAAGAAAACAAGAAAACACCAAAAATCTTCCAGCAGAACAACATTCTGCCAAGCCCAAAATCAAAACCCGTGCTTGAGGCAAATGGCAGTTGCCATAAGCCTAATGGCGCTTTTCGTTTGGTCCTTGGGACAGAACGATTTTATATTTTTTTAAATGCGTTTTGCCTCTTCATTTTTCCATTCTTATCACCCTTGCATGTTCCTTTTGCACATTAACCACCCCACAAACTCCTCCTCATCCCACATTAACTTCTAACCATCCAACTTCATCATTCAATCCCTATTTAAACCCACTGAACTTCACACTCTCCATCATTCCTCTCAAACCCTTTTCCATTTTCCACCCATCTTAGAAACCAAAAAATGGAAGCCAACTAAGAAATCAATTACATGGGCATTGAGTTCCCCGAAGGAGTGCTCGGAAACACCATGCGCACAAACTTTCACAGAACCTCTAAGCGACTCGTCTATGCGACAAGTTACCCTGACCCGAAAGCTTTTCACACCTTAGGTATCTACCAAAGCATCTCTTGGATGCTCAAGAACCCCGGTATGACTCGTTTCTGCTCCATGTTTAATGCTTCTTCCGTTAGGCTTACTTATGAATTTCTTAGTTCGCTTCGGTATGTCCATGACTTTTCCCGCACCACCGGAACCATTCATTTCAGACTGTCTAATGTTAATTATTCGCTAACTCATGAGCAAATAGCGAAATATTTTGGTTTTCCCGCCAACGAGGGGTCTGCTACTCAAGCACCTCTAGAAAGTGACTGGGAGGACGGAGCTTTTTAGTTTTGGAACCAAATTACCAACACAACAACCACCAAATGGGAAGGCCTAAAGGCCACTACTATCCACAACCCAACCATCTGATACTTATACTCTATCCTCGCTTCCACCATCTTTAAACGTGAGAACCCCGACAATGTGAACTCAAAAGATCTATTCTTTATTCATTGTGCTCTCCTCCAAACCCCTGTGAACCCCACACCATTCCTCCTATCCCATTTTATCAGTGTATCGAATAGAACTAGTGGTCTCATCTGCATTGACGGTATCGTCACTGCTATAACCTGCTTTTTAGACTTAGAGGCCGATTTAGAAACCACCAATAGTATACCATGCCTCTAGCTGATATTGACTTTTTCCATCATATGTGGCTTGTCAAAAGTTTTCCTAGTGGTAAGTATCACATTATGGTCCGTACCAGTGAGTTCCGAGGTTTCTCTTTACCTTGTTCTAAGCATATCGATGTGCGCCAACACACTAATTGATTGATTGATTTAGGTACGCCAGATTTAGAGGAGGAAAACATAGAGAGACAATATCGTCAGGTCACAGGACAACCTTCCGAGCGGCCCCGTACTCGTAGACGCATCGCTGACACACCTGGGTCCAGCTCCCAAGAACACACTGCACCTTTTTCTGATTTTGCAGATATTCGCTCATCGCTGTATGACATCTTATCGAAGCTCAGGCAGCAGAGAGAGGGACGTCGAGTGTGACGCAATTATGTAAGAGATGCAGAGGCGCCAATATGAGTTTATAGGCAGAACTGAGTTGGGCTTGAGAGATGTTGTCTCCAAGATGGTAGGCTTGCGCAAAGAGGTAAACCGTATTGCAGACTGTGTCCAGCATGTCCCACAGAACAACCCAACTATCAGACAGGACATACACCATCGTGGAGGCCGTGGGCGCCACCACTGACTCCTCCAGGTTTCATCGCTATTTCTTTCACCTTAGACTAGGCCATTGAGGACAATGTGTAGTTTAAGTGTGGGGGAGGAGCCATTTACTGCTTTTATTTACTTTCTGTCATTTCCAATTTTCTAGTCTTAGTTGTTTCTTTTTTGAGTCATATGCATATTTGAGTCAATAATTGCTTTACATTTTTCGTACTATTTGTTAACTCCTCTATTTTGACCACAATTTAAAATTTGACTCATGGCACGAAACTCTGAAAGTATATAGATTGCTTAGGTTGTGTTAGTTAGACTTGAGAAAGTTTTGAAAATATCGGTACCATTCATACACCTTAGATTCCCTAAGTATGTGATATTGATTTAAATAGATGTTATGCCAAGAACTTATGCCTAGTTTCTTAGAAGTAGCCTCTTGATTAGTTTATACTAGCGGTCAACACCATCCTTGTGTACAAACTAAGTAACGAACCGATGCAAATATGTGTTGATCTCAAAATTTTGAATAATGTGATTTTTATAGAAAACGAATGAAAGACATGATCCTGCTAAGTTAGGTGGTCCTCACCCGACCATTTAGCCTAAAGGTTCGGACTCTTGAAATTCGTAAGCAAAAGAAAACATAATGTGCGAAAAATATATATTTTTTAATGTAGACACATATAACACAAACAGGTTCGCTTACCATATAAGTGCAAGGGATAACGGGCTTAATGTGATTGCGCGAGAATGAAAAAGAGGTGAAATAGGATGAAGGATATAGGTCTGGTCATAATTTCATGATTTGAATTGGTATTGCATAGGAAGGGAGTATTAGTTCACAAATATGAAGACATGTTGTTACGATATCCTTGTTTTCACTATTTAGTACCTATCGATCGAACATTAGCCTAACAACCGCGTATGATTAGAGTTTCGTTGTACCAATGTTTCAGACCATGCTTACTTTCCATTTACCATGTTGGTCGATTACTTGAGGACAAGCAAAGATCTTAGTGTGGGGGAGTTTGATGACTCGACTTTGTATCATACTTTTTGATTCATTTTGCGCATTTTTATCTATTATTTTATCGAGTCATTGTTGTTTTAGGTTTTGATCACTTATGTTTTCTTCTGTTTTTACTTGATAGGTGTTATATCAGCAACATAGAAGAAAAAGATCAAAAGATGAGCTAAGCAATGAAGAAAACCCACCAAAAAGTCAAGTTCTGGCCTCATCAGGGCAATGACGCTCGCCATGGCCTAAGGAAGGCGGTCACCGTGCAAGAAAAGGAGGGAATCCCAATTTGAAGCAAATGGTGGTCACCATTATGCACACGGAGATCGCCATTCAATGCGGGAGCAGTTTTTGCAGAGTAGTTTTGGCAGTTCTGATGGTTTTTGAATTTAAACCTCCTGAAACCCACCCCTCTCTCTATATATAGACCCTTGTTTGTATCCAAGAAATCGTGCAGAAGTGCTGCAGAAAATTCCTCAGACTTAGCCACATATTCACTTATCAAAGCAGTAATTGCTCATACTGAGTGATTGCTGCACTGTTGTATTTCTTATTTCTATTGTTGATTGTACACTTGAATCAATATTGAAATTCATTTGAAGTCATTTTTATTTCGGTTTATCTCAAGTTATTTAAATTTCTGCTTTACTGCATTTCAATTTTGTATTATTTGCAATTACGTGTTTTTTAATTTACAACATGTTTAGTATGGTAAATTTAAAGATAAATATGTGTGAGTAATTTCGCCGGGGTCTGTTGCACCCCAAAATTTGCCCTCACAATACAAGACTTTGTGTTCCAAGAAGGTTCACAAGGTTCACAAAATTCACAATTGGTCAGAAGAGTTGACAATTCCCTCAGACAATGCACCTCCTAAGCAGTGCATCCAAAATTAGGGTTTTGACTTTAATCAGGCTAAATGGACTTCCAAGACTTCAAGTGAGCTTCATAACATCTTATATGTGTATAAGAACCCCCATGTCAAGTTTCAAGACTTTTCTCAAAAGTTTGCTCAGTCAGATGATCAGATAAGTCAAAAGCAGTCAATGCAGTTAAAAGGTCAAACTGAGGTCAACTGTGGTCAAACCAAAGTCAAACTTCATGATTTTTTTTTGCCAACATCAAAGAGAGGTTGGGTGAGAAATATTATCATAATAACTGTAATACCCCAAATTTTGCCCTAAGATTTGTCGTCGCATTTCATTGCATTTAATCAATTACTAACAAATTTGTGTAGTCGTTTGACTTTTTGCAGGTAAATATCATATGGCATGCACTTTTTTTTCTAAAAAGTAAAAATGGCACAATTGGCAGGAGGACATGTGTAAGGAGTTATGAGTGTGAGAAGTTGAGAGTTCGAATCTCACCTTTGTCACTTTTTTTTGTTTTTTATTATTTTTACTCTAAATTTTTCTATCTTTCATTAAAAAAATAACAAAAATAGTTTTTTATTATTATTTAATTATTATTTTCGTATTTTAATTAAATCATTTTTTAAAATATTACTTTTTTCACTTTTTTCTAAATTATTCATAAAAATATCCAAAAAATCATAAAATAAAAAATATTGAAAAAAATTTTGTTCTTTTTATAATTTTTTTTGATTTTAGGAATCAATAAGATTATTAGTTTTTATTTTAAGTTTATTTTAATTATTTTAAATTATTTAAATTTTATTTTTTCTTAACTAATTATTTAGTTTGGGCTTTAAAATGGGTTTTAGGGACATTATTGACAATTTGGTGTTAACCCTAATTTGTTCCCTATATATACATGTGTTGCATTGTTGGAAAAGGGGAGAGAATGAAAAAAACCTAAGAGGAGTGAGTGCCGTTGGCCGTTATTTAGTTTTCTTCTTCATCCATTACTATTGTTTCTTTTTCTTCATCGTTTACCGTTATTTCTTTTCCTTCATCTATTACTGTTGTTTCTTTTTCTTCATCTTTTACCGTTATTTCTTTTTCTTCATCTATTACCGTTATTTCTTTTTCTTTATCTATTACTGTTGCGTTTATATATATATAATTTTTAAATTGTTAGAGTTTATATATATAAGATTTTTGATCGAATTATGTCGATACGATGTTTGCACATTTGTGTGCATGACGCGTGACATTTGTGTTAGTTCGATCTGGTTGCGATGATCGCATTTTTGTGTGAGCAATAATACTATTTTTTGCTTAATTTCTTTTTCTTTGCGATAAATTTTGTTTCGTCCGATTTAGATCTGGTTGCGATGAGCGCATTTCTGCGTTAGCAACATTGTTGGGTTATTTGGCACATTTAAAATTCATTATTGCTTTATTATTATTATCATTATTATCATTATTATTATTATTGTTATCATTAATTTATTAAAATTTGTTGTAATATAAAAAATCTGTTTTTTTAAAATAAATGACATTAACATCTTTTTTCCAAATTAATATGAAAACCTAATTTTAATTTTCTATATGATTCTATGTATATATTTATTATAATTCTTGTAAATTTTTGTAAATAAAATTAAACCTTATAAACACTTAATGTAAAATTTTGGTGAATGTGATTATTGATTAGTTAAAATTTGTTTTCATCATAATATGTAAATATTTTTCTTAATAATTGTTAATATATAATTAGAGATAATTAAATTTTTGTAAATGATTAAGAAATTTATAATTATGTTATATTTAGAACTTTATATTATAGTAATTATTTAATCATTTATGTTTCTAAATAAAAATCAAATCTTATGATATTTAGAACTTTATATTATAGTAATTATTTAATCATTTATGTTTCTAAATAAAAATCAAATCTTATGATATTTAGAACTTTATATTATAGTAATTATTTAATCATTTATGTTTCTAAATAAAAATCAAATCTTATGTTTAATCACGTTATTAATTAATTATTATTACTAATCATATTTTGTTGCTTATTATTATTTTGAAATTTCTATCTTATTATTTTTTCTAACTTTGTCTATTTTTCTCATTATTATTGTTTCAACTAATTATTTTCACTAACTTTATATTTATACTAACCTTATTTAATTTTTCTTATTATTTACTAACCCCAATATTTTATTTACTTATTTGTTATTTTTTTTATTATATTTATTTTGATCATATTTTACTATTTATTTTATTATAATTTTGTAATTGCCTCTTAGATGTAAATTGTAATCATTTAATTATTATTATCATTATGGTTAGTAATTAGGGAGTGCCAATATGTATGATATTTAAAAAAATAAATTAGATCATTTTAATATAAGATAATTAAATTAAACATTTCACACACGTAAGTCGATTTTAATCGCCGTCTCACTTCCTAAGGATATCCCTCAAGTTGCCTACGAATAATGGTTAAGTGGGGTGTATAAAGCAAGTCCCTCAAATAGAAAAAATCATCAAAGTCCCTTATGGTTGCCTTTACGAATCGAGTCCCTTTCGGAAAATGATGATGGTCCCTTATATGTGCTTACTACATCCCACAATGGCCTTTAAAAATCCAATCGTCCCTCACATGTCCCTTAACATCCAAAGTAAGGACTACCGACTCCATTATAGTAGGGATAGTCTTACTAAGGAAAGGATAAAGAATAAGAAAGACCTTAAAACATTAGGGTAGGCTACTCCTAGATACTTGCTCACTTCAAAACTTTTTCACACTTAAACAAATTTCCAACAAAATTTTCAAACAAGTTTTTTTCACATCCATACACGGATTATTATTAAACTATTCTGAAATTTTTTGCTATTCACACACTACACTTTCAAAACAATTCAAAAGTGAGCTTAAATACCTAAGAGCCCATGGATAACCATGGATGAAAAGGGTGCTAACACCTTCCCTTTTCATAACCTACCCCCCGGACCCAAAATATTCTCTAAGGTCTTTCCTGTTCTTTTATAACCTTTCCTTATGGATAAAATAAAAGTCGGTGGCGACTCTTGCTATCCGCAACATTGTTTAAAGTCAGTTCTCCCACCGTGTTACAGAACTGGCGACTCTGCTGGGGATCTATTTAAGAGGGGTACCCTTAGGAATTAAGATCACTTTAAATTGTTTGCCTTGGTTGCTTTATTATTATATTGTTGGGGTGCTCTTATGTGTGAAAGGTCCTAACCCGGATCTAGTGTACCTTAGGTAAATGGCAATAGACCAAGGAAACTGTACGACGTATATCGATACGGTTGATCTGGTGGCCATAGTCAGTGCGACTTCTTGGTTGGTGCTTATATTCCTTAAGTCAAGTTGAGGATAATATTGAGGCTGCCCTATGTTGTCAATGCACTAACTGACTTTTAGAACCCTAGTTAACTCATCTTGGCCTTTAGAAAGTAGTGAGGTAACCGGCTTTGGTGCAGACTGAAATTGGTTGACACTCGATACTACGCTCATTGAGATCTTAAACTTGGAGGGTTTTGGTTGGCAAGTAAGTTGCCTTCTGAACAACCACCCTTGTGAAGGATCAATGATATTGAGATCCCTTAGAACCTGGTTACTTTTGTAGGACAGGATGAACCATCTAACTTCAGGGGAGGGTACTTGCCTTTGAACCTCATGCAAGCCTCTAAACCTAGGGCTATGGTGTGACTTGTTTGTGTGTGCCACCTGTTTGTGATTGAGCATGACATCATGACATCATCATGCATCATAAGCATATCATTTTCCCTAACCATTTCAAGGACCAAAGGATTTATCTTTGTTCTTTGTTGCAGGTCATGGCTTTTGCTCGTAGAAACACCATCAGGATCAACTTTGTAGGGATACCTGCTAAGCTCAAGGAGTTGGTTTCCCTAGTGCCTGATCATTCCCAGTTCAACAAGAGACATGGTCACTTATTGGATCTAGTTACTTCAGGGTTCAGTGAAGACATGATGAGTGTGCTGTTTCAGTTCTTTGACCCTAAGCACCATTGCTTTACATTTCCTGATTATCAGCTGGTTCCAACCATGGAGGAGTTCTCTAAACTTCTGGGTATACCTGTTCTTGATCAGAAGCCATTCACAGGCTTAGAGAAGGAACTTAAACCAGAAGTTGTTGCTGCAGCTCTACATCTGAAGAAGTCTGACATTGTTCTAGAGACGAGAAGTGGAGTTAAAGGTATTCTTGCCAAGGTATTAGTGGATAAAGCTCAAATGTTCTTGAAGGCTATGAGCTACGATGCTTTTGAGGAGATCTTAGCCTTATTGATTTATGGCTTAGTGTTGTTCCCCAATCCTGATCAGTTCATAGACGTTCATGCCATCAACATATTCCTGAGTCACAACCCAGTGCCTACCTTACTTGGAGACATCCTACATTCTCTTCACACCCGTACTACAAGGGCAAGAGGAACTTTGATGTGCTGCATACCTTTACTTTCTAGGTGGTTTATTTCTCACCTTCCTCGCTCAGTAATGAAGAATGAGCAAGGGTTCAGATGGTCCAAGAGGATCATGTCACTTTCTCACTCAGACATCCATTGGTGCTCCAGATCTATGGAGAATGTCACCATCATTGACCGTTGTGGGGAGTTTCCTAATGTGCCACTTCTAGGCATAAGAGGAGGCATCACCTACAACCCATCCCTAGCTTTACGACAGTTTGGTTACGCCCGGAGCGATGGTCCACATGACATGTTGATTCAGGGCATTGTGTTTGACTACGACAACGATCTTCAGGGTTACCGTCAGAGATTCATACGAGCTTGGGGAAAGGTAAACAGGATTGACAGCAAGACACTGGAGCCTAAGTACACCATTCCTATGGAGGCTTATCTCAGATGGGTACGATTTCGTGCTCAGACACTCATGATGCCATATCCTGCCATCCTACCAGTTACCATGGAACCTGTTGCTGAAGGAGACACAGCTTATACCATCCTTCACCCAGACATGCCTACTGGTATGGAAGACTTGCAGAGATCATGGATCCAACTGAAAGAGCAAAGGGATACTTTCGAGGCTCATTACAAAGCAAGCCAAGCAAGGATCCTAGAGCTAACAAAGCTACTTCATGAGGAACGAAACCTCAACTCATACCTCAACACAAAGAGGAAACGTCCATGGGAGACTTAAAACCCCATCTTTTGTACTTATTTCGTTTTCATTTTTTAAGCCTAAAAGGCAAAACGAGTTATTACTAATAAAAAGTTACTTTCTTGTTTGTTTAAGCAAATTTAAATCCTGCGGTCCTTGAAAACATTGCATATGCATTCCCATATCATTGCATCACAGGTTTATAATTGTGCACAGGTTTCTCATCTTCTCGCTGTTTATGGAGTTGAGCACACCATTGTCTGTTATCAAAAAGAGGTTAGTACAAGCTGGGATCTTTTCAGGTTGTCATGAAGATTGTCTATATTGTACCTATAAGCCGGATAGTTGCTTCATTTTGAGAGATGGGATTCAACGTCTCATGGATAAATATACTATAGTGTTTGAAAGAAGACCAGCATCTGTAGAAAGTATGGTGGATCATCTGACTCAGGGTAAGAAGATTGAAGAGGTTGACATGGTTGACAAAGTACCACTAAGAATCACTTCAAAGGGTCCCATTAAAATCACTCATCAGGGCCCAATCAAGATTACTGCTGAAGGTCCTGTGAAAGTTGTTGCTGAAGCCAGAGTAGCTCCTCCGATCATTACCACTCCTGGTCCTATTCCTTATACATCTGACAAAGTTGTGCCTTGGCACTATGGGTCTGATGTTTACATCCATGGTGTCAAACAGGAGCCTTTACCTGATATGCCTGTTGACATTGATAATATTGCCGGATCTAGCAAGATCACTCGTAGTGGAAGAGTCTTCTCTCCTCCAGTTGCTTCTAAGAGTGCGGTTACTCCTGCTGTTACTTCCACCACTGATGCTCGGGGCAAGGGTCCTGTTATTGAGCCTGTATCTACTGATGTGCCAGCTGCTGATGACCTCTCTAAGCAGATGGAAGAAGTATTGAAAATCATTCGCAAGAGTGATTATGATATTGTTGATCAGCTGGGGCATACTCCCTCAAAGATTTCTATGCTCTCCCTGTTATTATGTTCTGAGGCTCATGCCAAGTCATTGATCAAGTTTCTAAAGATGGCTCATGTACCCAGTGCAATTTCTGTGGACCAGTTTGAGAATTGTGTTGCTCACCTGACCTATGACAACGGGTTAGGATTTTCTGATGCTGACTTGACCCCTGCCAAGAGGGATCATAACAGGGCCTTGCATATTTCAATTGAATGCAGGGGCACTACCCTGTCTCATGTGCTGATAGACAATGGTTCCTCTCTGAATGTGTTGCCTAAGGAAGTCCTGAACAAGCTGAGTCCTGAAGATACGGTATTGAAGCCCAGTAATATTGTGGTAAAGGCTTTTGATGGTTCTAGAAGAGTAGTGCATGGGGAAATTGATCTTCCAATCAAGGTTGGTTCTCAGGTGTTCACTGCTACATTCTATGTGATGGATATTCGTCCTTCGTACTCATGTCTGCTTGGTCGTCCCTGGATCCAGGGGGCAGGTGCGGTGACCTCCACATTACATCAAAAGTTGAGATATCCGGTGAATGGAAAAGTTGTTACTGTCTTTGGAGAGGAAGAATACTTTGTCAGCCATGTAAACACTTTCAAGTATCTGGAAGTAGAAGGTGAATACATTGAAACTCCATGTCAGTCATTTGAAGTGGTTCCCTGGGCTGTTAAGGATTGTGTGACTCCTCCTGCTGTGAAGAAAGTTCCTGTGGTCATCAGAAACCCTCCAACAATGGCAATGGCCTCCCTCAATGATGCAAAAGCTATGGTGGAAGAAGAATCCCAGAAGGCTGTCCGTCGTGCCCGTGCTGTTCGTATCACCAATCAAGGGGTTATCAATGCCGTGGGAGATCAAGATGAAGACTACAACTTGGAGGCATGGATTCTTCCTACTGTGGGTGCTGGACTCAATAATTGGACAGCTGAAGATGTTATCCCTATATCCTTTAGTCAGGAGTAAATACTATTACTGTGTTATGTTTTTAAATTTATAATTTCTGGAACAATTAAAACTTTCAAGCCATGTGCCTTACCCGGGGCACAATGGTGTGCTTGTTACGGGTTGTCATCTCATTTGCATACTTCATTCGATAAAATCAGTGGACGTTTCGTTTTCGTAAATATTGTGTTCCTTGTCTTTCTTTTTCTTTTATTTTTGCTTTATCAGCTATGTGTTCTTACACACACCCACGTCACTAAAATGCCGATCCTCATCCACTCTGGATCCAATTGATAACAGTTCTACTATTGCCAATTACAATTTCGAGAATCCGATCTATCAAACTGAAGACGGAAACGAGGACGATTGTGAAATATCTGTAGGGCTTGCTAGGTTGTTACAACAAGAAGAGAAAGCTATACAACTACATGAAGAGCCAGTCGAAGTTGTGAATCTGGGAACTGAAGAAAACAGAAAAGAGGTCCAGATAGGGGCTGATTTAGACAACACTGCTCAGCATAAGAATGCAGGGGCAACATATCAGCGTGCTATGGTGGCTTTGTTTCATGATATGATTCATCATGAGATAGAGGTATATGTGGATGATATGATAGCCAGGTCTCAGAATGAAGAACAACATCTTGATCATCTGCACAAGTTGTTTGAGAGGTTGAAGAAATACAGGTTGAGATTAAATCCAAACAAGTGTACTTTTGGAGTTAGATCTGGAAAGCTCCTGGGTTTCATTGTCAGTGGAAAAGGTATTGAAGTGGATCCTGCAAAAGTGAAAGCTATACGAGAGATGCCAGCTCCCCGTACTGAGAAGGAGGTTAGAGGTTTCTTGGGACTACATTGCAAGATTTATTTCCCAATTAACTACCATCTGTGAGCCAATCTTCAAGTTGTTGAAGAAAGATCAGGTGATGGAATGGAATGATGAGTGCCAGACTGCCTTTGATGAAATCAAGAGATATTTGCTAGAACCTCCAATTTTAATGCCACCAGTTGATGGAAGACCCTTGATTATGTATTTAACAGTATTAGACAACTCAATGGGGTGTGTATTGGGGCAACATGACGAGTCTGGTCGAAAAGAGCAGGCAATATACTACCTTAGCAAAAAGTTTACCGACTGTGGAACAAAATACTCACTGCTCGAGAAAACTTGCTGCGCTTTGGCACGGGCTGCTCGCCGACTAAGACAGTATATGTTGACCCATACTACCTTGTTGATTTCAAAGATGAATGGGGCAGTTGAAGCTACTAATAAGAACATTAAGAAGATTGTACAGAAGATAACTGTTACTTACAAGGATTGGCACGAGATGTTACCATTTGCTCTGCATGGTTATCGTACTACAATACGTACTTCAACCGGGGCAACCCCATTCTCCTTGGTCTATGGTATGGAAGCAGTTCTGCCTATTGAAGTTCAGATCCCCTCCTTGAGAATTATGAAGGATGCAGGCTTGGATGAAGATGAGTGGATTCAGACTCGACTTGACCAGATAAATTTGATTGATGAGAAAAGGTTAGCAGCAGTTTGTCATGGCCAGATGTACCAGAAACGGATGATCAAAGCTTTTAACAAGAAGGTTAAGCCAAAGGTATATCAGGCTGGTGACTTGGTAATCAAGCGTATCATATTACCACAGGGTGATCCTAGGGGCAAGTGGACTCCAACATATGAGGGACCATTTGTAGTCAAGACAGTGTTCTCAGGAGGTGCCATGATATTGACTACAATGGATGGTGAAGACTTCCCACAACCTGTAAACGCAGACATAGTTAAAAAATACTACGCATAAAAAGAGACCCGCTAGGTTGACAGGCCTAGGCAAAAATAAGGGCATCCCGGCAAACCAAAAGGGTTTGGGCAAAAATTAGGGATATATATATAAAAAGATGTACACCCGGCAAGTCGAAAACCTGAAAAGGCGGCTTGGGCAAAAAAGGGTATCCCGGTGGATTGAAAACCTGAAAGGGCAATCCAGGCAAAAGTTAGGGATTAAAGCGTATGACTATGTCTCGTTTGGATCACTCATGAAACTGCAACCAGTTGTACTACTTACTCAAGCTCAAACAGATAAAGCTCAATCCAATCGTTTCCGTCTCAACAGCAAGAAGATGAGATACTTGAGGGGCAATAGTAGAATTGAAACTCAATAGGATTATTTCCCACATAGCTGATTCTTTTTGTAAAACTTCATGACAAAATTCTCTTACTAGGGTTTATGTCTCCTTGTACAAACTTACCCGTGTATGGGTCACTTTTGATATAAATAAATTCCATCTTTTGAATCCAGATTTACTTTTACCCTATTTACATAAGCGAAACGTCCATTGGTTGTGTTTGAATGTATGTATGCCTTTGAATATGATTGATGTTTACCAGAAATGCATGTATGCTTTTAATATGATTGATGTTTACCAGAAATGCATGAAAATGCAGTAATAGTATTTACTAAGGACGAACGAGGGAAGGATTTCAACGAAGCTTCGCCGGTTCATCTTTACAAGGCAGTTACAAACCATCAGTAGGACTAATCCATTTTCACAAAGTCTAATCTCCCCTGGAATTTATATCCATCTCTTTTATCCTCATACGGATATACGGGAAATTACTTTCCAATAAGGGCACGATGAACGAAGACGGGATGTTATACTTATCCTACTATCAAATGAAAACGAAGGTTATCTATACCCTACTGTCCCCAACAACGGGAGGTTATCTATACCTTGTTATCCCCAACAATGAGAGGTTATCTATACCTTGTTATCCCCAGCAGACGGAGGGTTATGTATTCTTCAACAACGAATCGGGATTTATTTTCCTTGGCCAGCAGTTGTTATACAAGGATATCCAGACACTTCCAGCAGTGTCATATCATACATGCATCATTTACATCATACCATAACATATATGTCTATAGTACATTACCTAAGTGCATCATGTCATACATGCATACATAAAGCATAAACTAATGTTGTTATACAGAATGCTACCTTGTTTTCAGGTTAATTATCCAACAAACAAGCTTATGATCTTTGGGACTGCTTTATTGTAACCTCAGGGTTACTTTATCCTCCTGATGAGCTTCTTATTACTTTGGGACTGCTTTATTGTAACCTCAGGGTTATTTTATCCTCCTGATAGCCTCTCATGACTTCAAGACTGCTTTAGAGCTACTGATTGCTCTATCCTCCTGAAATCATCCTATTACTTCAAGACTGCTTTAGAGCTATTCATTGCTCTATCCTCATGAGGTCATATTACTACTTCAAGACTGCTTTAGAGCTATTGATTGCTCTATCCTCCTGAAGCCATCTAATTATTTCAAGACTGCTTTAGAGTTATCCATTGCTCTATCCTCCTGAAATTACATTATTATTTCAAGACTGCTTTAGAGCTATTCATTGCTCTATCCTCCTGAAGCCATCTAATTATTTCAAGACTGCTTTAGAGCTATTGATTGCTCTATCCTCCTGAAATCATCCTATTACTTCAAGACTGCTTTAGAGCTATTCATTGCTCTATCCTCATGAGGTCATATTACTACTTCAAGACTGCTTTAGGGCTATTCATTGCTCTATCCTCCTGAAGCCATCTAATTATTTCAAGACTGCTTTAGAGCTATTGATTGCTCTATCCTCCTGAAATCATTACTTCAAGACTGCTTTAGAGCTATTCATTGCTCTATCCTCGTGAGGTCATATTACTACTTCAAGACTGCTTTAGGGCTATTCATTGCTCTATCCTCCTGAAGCCATCTAATTATTTCAAGACTGCTTTAGAGCTATTGATTGCTCTATCCTCCTGAAATCATTACTTCAAGACTGCTTTAGAGCTATTGATTGCTCTATCCTCCTGAAGACATATCACATTATTATTTCAAGACTGCTTTAGAGCTATTGATTGCTCTATCCTCCTGAAATCATAACTTCAAGACTGCTTTAGAGCTATTGATCGCTCTATCCTCCTGAAGACGTATCACATTATTATTTCAAGACTGCTTTAGAGCTATTCATTGCTCTATCCTCCTGAAATCATTACTTCAAGACTGCTTTAGAGCTATTGATTGCTCTATCCTCCTGAAGACATATCACGTTATTATTTCAAGACTGCTTTAGAGCTATTCATTGCTCTATCCTCCTGAAATCATTACTTCAAGACTGCTTTAGAGCTATTGATTGCTCTATCCTCCCGAAGACATATCACGTTATTATTTCAAGACTGCTTTAGAGCTATTCATTGCTCTATCCTCCTGAAATCATTACTTCAAGACTGCTTTAGAGCTATTGATTGCTCTATCCTCCTGAAGCCATTATTACTTCAAGACTGCTTTGGAGCTATTGATTGCTCTATCCTCCTGAGGTCCGATTTATCACTTCAAGACTGCTTTAGGGTTATCATTATTGATCGCTCTATCCTCATGAAGACATGCTGTTACATCAGTATTACTCCAGACTCCTGACAGTTCTCATTATACTACTGAAGAACTTTCCCCTAGTGGCATCTTTAAGCCCACTCAATCATATTCAACTAGCCATCTGTACCACTCTAGTGCACTGGTGAGTGCAAATTTTTGGGCTTTTGTGTTCAATCCCCTTCAACCTTCCAGGTTACGACTGGCAAATATACCAATCTAACCCCTCAGGTTTCAGAAAATTGAACAGGGGCAGCTGTTGCACCCCAAAATTTGCCCTCACAATACAAGACTTTGTGTTCCAAGAAGGTTCACAAGGTTCACAAAATTCACAATTGGTCAGAAGAGTTGACAATTCCCTCAGACAATGCACCTCCTAAGCAGTGC
Source organism: Lathyrus sativus (assembly GCA_963859935.3). Classification (NCBI taxonomy): domain Eukaryota; kingdom Viridiplantae; phylum Streptophyta; class Magnoliopsida; order Fabales; family Fabaceae; genus Lathyrus; species Lathyrus sativus. The sequence goes on from OZ012739.1 coordinate 605,394,113, forward strand.
ATCCAAAATTAGGGTTTTGACTTTAATCAGGCTAAATGGACTTCCAAGACTTCAAGTGAGCTTCATAACATCTTATATGTGTATAAGAACCCCCATGTCAAGTTTCAAGACTTTTCTCAAAAGTTTGCTCAGTCAGATGATCAGATAAGTCAAAAGCAGTCAATGCAGTTAAAAGGTCAAACTGAGGTCAACTGTGGTCAAACCAAAGTCAAACTTCATGATTTTTTTTTGCCAACATCAAAGAGAGGTTGGGTGAGAAATATTATCATAATAACTGTAATACCCCAAATTTTGCCCTAAGATTTGTCGTCGCATTTCATTGCATTTAATCAATTACTAACAAATTTGTGTAGTCGTTTGACTTTTTGCAGGTAAATATCATATGGCATGCACTTTTTTTTCTAAAAAGTAAAAATGGCACAATTGGCAGGAGGACATGTGTAAGGAGTTATGAGTGTGAGAGGTTGAGAGTTCGAATCTCACCTTTGTCACTTTTTTTTGTTTTTTATTATTTTTACTCTAAATTTTTCTATCTTTCATTAAAAAAATAACAAAAATAGTTTTTTATTATTATTTAATTATTATTTTCGTATTTTAATTAAATCATTTTTTAAAATATTACTTTTTTCACTTTTTTCTAAATTATTCATAAAAATATCCAAAAAATCATAAAATAAAAAATATTGAAAAAAATTTTGTTCTTTTTATAATTTTTTTTGATTTTAGGAATCAATAAGATTATTAGTTTTTATTTTAAGTTTATTTTAATTATTTTAAATTATTTAAATTTTATTTTTTCTTAACTAATTATTTAGTTTGGGCTTTAAAATGGGTTTTAGGGACATTATTGACAATTTGGTGTTAACCCTAATTTGTTCCCTATATATACATGTGTTGCATTGTTGGAAAAGGGGAGAGAATGAAAAAAACCTAAGAGGAGTGAGTGCCGTTGGCCGTTATTTAGTTTTCTTCTTCATCCATTACTATTGTTTCTTTTTCTTCATCGTTTACCGTTATTTCTTTTCCTTCATCTATTACTGTTGTTTCTTTTTCTTCATCTTTTACCGTTATTTCTTTTTCTTCATCTATTACCGTTATTTCTTTTTCTTTATCTATTACTGTTGCGTTTATATATATATATAATTTTTAAATTGTTAGAGTTTATATATATAAGATTTTTGATCGAATTATGTCGATACGATGTTTGCACATTTGTGTGCATGACGCGTGACATTTGTGTTAGTTCGATCTGGTTGCGATGATCGCATTTTTGTGTGAGCAATAATACTATTTTTTGCTTAATTTCTTTTTCTTTGCGATAAATTTTGTTTCGTCCGATTTAGATCTGGTTGCGATGAGCGCATTTCTGCGTTAGCAACATTGTTGGGTTATTTGGCACATTTAAAATTCATTATTGCTTTATTATTATTATCATTATTATCATTATTATTATTATTGTTATCATTAATTTATTAAAATTTGTTGTAATATAAAAAATCTGTTTTTTTAAAATAAATGACATTAACATCTTTTTTCCAAATTAATATGAAAACCTAATTTTAATTTTCTATATGATTCTATGTATATATTTATTATAATTCTTGTAAATTTTTGTAAATAAAATTAAACCTTATAAACACTTAATGTAAAATTTTGGTGAATGTGATTATTGATTAGTTAAAATTTGTTTTCATCATAATATGTAAATATTTTTCTTAATAATTGTTAATATATAATTAGAGATAATTAAATTTTTGTAAATGATTAAGAAATTTATAATTATGTTATATTTAGAACTTTATATTATAGTAATTATTTAATCATTTATGTTTCTAAATAAAAATCAAATCTTATGATATTTAGAACTTTATATTATAGTAATTATTTAATCATTTATGTTTCTAAATAAAAATCAAATCTTATGATATTTAGAACTTTATATTATAGTAATTATTTAATCATTTATGTTTCTAAATAAAAATCAAATCTTATGTTTAATCACGTTATTAATTAATTATTATTGCTAATCATATTTTGTTGCTTATTATTATTTTGAAATTTCTATCTTATTATTTTTTCTAACTTTGTCTATTTTTCTCATTATTATTGTTTCAACTAATTATTTTCACTAACTTTATATTTATACTAACCTTATTTAATTTTTCTTATTATTTACTAACCCCAATATTTTATTTACTTATTTGTTATTTTTTTTATTATATTTATTTTGATCATATTTTACTATTTATTTTATTATAATTTTGTAATTGCCTCTTAGATGTAAATTGTAATCATTTAATTATTATTATCATTATGGTTAGTAATTAGGGAGTGCCAATATGTATGATATTTAAAAAAATAAATTAGATCATTTTAATATAAGATAATTAAATTAAACATTTCACACACGTAAGTCGATTTTAATCGCCGTCTCACTTCCTAAGGATATCCCTCAAGTTGCCTACGAATAATGGTTAAGTGGGGTGTATAAAGCAAGTCCCTCAAATAGAAAAAATCATCAAAGTCCCTTATGGTTGCCTTTACGAATCGAGTCCCTTTCGGAAAATGATGATGGTCCCTTATATGTGCTTACTACATCCCACAATGGCCTTTAAAAATCCAATCGTCCCTCACATGTCCCTTAACATCCAAAGTAAGGACTACCGACTCCATTATAGTAGGGATAGTCTTACTAAGGAAAGGATAAAGAATAAGAAAGACCTTAAAACATTAGGGTAGGCTACTCCTAGATACTTGCTCACTTCAAAACTTTTTCACACTTAAACAAATTTCCAACAAAATTTTCAAACAAGTTTTTTTCACATCCATACACGGATTATTATTAAACTATTCTGAAATTTTTTGCTATTCACACACTACACTTTCAAAACAATTCAAAAGTGAGCTTAAATACCTAAGAGCCCATGGATAACCATGGATGAAAAGGGTGCTAACACCTTCCCTTTTCATAACCTACCCCCCGGACCCAAAATATTCTCTAAGGTCTTTCCTGTTCTTTTATAACCTTTCCTTATGGATAAAATAAAAGTCGGTGGCGACTCTTGCTATCCGCAACATTGTTTAAAGTCAGTTCTCCCACCGTGTTACAGGGTCCATAGATTGAGAACCGTCGCTTCGACGGGACTCTGTAGAAACCATCGGTGTTTAACTTAATCATTTTAATTATGGTTCTAGTATCTAACCTGAATTTAGGCAGTCTTGTCGTGAGAGCGAGAGGCTGGTTAACAGAGTTTTGTCATGAGAGTGAGAAACGCACCAAGGCGTGTCCGATAGAGCGAGAGTTTAAGGTGATCGTTGAATAGTAGATATCGAGCACTGAGCCTGAACACAGCGAGAGCGCTTTAGGTTTCAGTTAGGCTTTGTTAGTTTTCAAAGTGTGCCTTTTAACTACCGAGCGAGCGAGAGAAAAATCTTGGGGTTACTAGGTGTGGTTGGGTCAATACGCGAGAGTGTGAGATCAAATCTTTAAACCTCCTTTTCCTACATAATAACTTTGAGACCTTTGTTAACACCCGGGATCTACGGAGTCCCTTAGGAGCACGTAGATCATTCTTCGGACCCGTTTCTTTATCTTTTTCAAATACCATTATAATTGAGCTCCTTTTACCGAAAAATCAAGCCTTAACTTTGCACCACAACAATTGATCACTCTAGGTTGGTTATTAGTCCTTGTGTGTTCGAAAATATTTTTAAACTACGCGATAAACTGTATACTTGCAGTAGTAATCCGACTAATACGCAAAGTCGCGATTAGGCAGTGATGAATGTTAGACTTTCTGCCTTAAGGCATATGTGAAAGTGTGATCATTAGGAAAGGTTAAAGTGAGTGCACTCTTAAATTTAGAAATCAAGCAAAGAAGATTCAAGTTGACAAAGGAATTGAGCAAAGTTAGAAGTTGACGAAGGAATTGAGCGAAGTTAGATGTTGGCGAATGAATTGAGCGAAGTTAGAAAAAGACGCAAGCGAAATGTGAATTTCGAGGACAAAATCATTTTAAGAGGGAGAGTATGTAATATATCAACCCATAATACTACATAGAAATTTACTTTGTTTGTCAACTAATGAAATTTTAAAACCTAAAGATAAAATAGTCATTTTACCACCACGAACATTTTGGTTCTTAGTGGTCTCATATGGGATATTAAGTCAAGTGACGACTTAATTAATATTAGGAAAATAATTAAGCTATTAATCAACTTATTTGACAAAAAAGGCACTTGGGGACTCCTTGAGTTATTGAAGGGTATAATGGTTTTTGGAAATGCATGTATTTATTGCTAGCTTAAAGAGGAAAATTCAAAGCAGTGGACTCATTCTCCACCTTGTATTGATGAGTGCACTTTGAAGAAGGAGAGAGAGAGAGAGAGAGAGAGAGAGAGAGAGAGAGAGAGAGAGAGAGAGAGAGAGAGAAAGAAAGAGAGCCCAAAGTTCATCCTCCACCTCCATCACTAAAGACAACACTTGAAGTAGAAGAAGAAAATGGTGTTTGAAACTCACTTTCAACCTCTCTTATTGATTGGAAGATTCAAGGTCATATATTCTACCCATTTCCTTTCCCCAGTTGCAATCTAACCCCTCTAACATTCATTCTAATTTCTATGCCATGATCAAGCCATAAAATGTGAAATGGGAACCTTGATCTCAAGAAGTGAAGGATTGCATGGAGGATTGAAGTGTGAAGTTCATGTATGTGGCTTGGGAAAGTGGAATAGTGTTATTCATCACCATCCTCTGTAATTTTTTGAAAAGAGACAGGTTTTTCACCCTCAAACTATGATCTTTCCTTTCCATTAACCCTAACTTATAAATTATCAAATGCATGTGGATTATTTAGGGTTTGATTGCTTGGTGATGTAATTGGTAATATTAGTTATGATAATGAAGTTATAAGTGATCATAATAGGTTAAATAAAGGATAAGGTTGTATGTGGGACTTGGAATGTTGGAATTCGGATGGGAAAACAAAGAAAACATATGGCATTATTGGTGTGATACAGGTCATAATGGCTGCTACGACCAACCTGTAGCCACCTCAGGTTTTTTTACCATGAGGGATGTATGGCATTGGGTGAGTTAAGGTTCTGTTACGACCGTAATATACATTAAGACTAGACTACAATACATCAAATAATGAGTAAAAGCAACTAATTTTCCATGTCACAGACCTCGATTCATGTTTACTTTGATTCCCTAGGCCGTTAGGGCAATTCTTAGACATAAATATAATGAGATTCGAGTTGGAAAGCCTAAGAGTGTACATGTTTGCCGAGTAGAGTGTTTAAGTGCATATCTATGTTGATACCAAACGAGTCAAGACCCATTAGACACTACATGTTTAAGAATTAGTGATGAATGATCAGTTACAAGTTACACACTTGAGAATGAAACTAGGTATTTGGCTATCGGAATCTGATGTGTTAGGTGAAATATGATATCTTTTAAGTTATATTTCCCATTGAGATGGTCGGATATTGGAAAGACGAGTTTAAGAAAGATACGATGGAAACCCTAATTGGTTGAACAAATTAATAGGTATAAACCTATATGCTAGTTTCTAATTTGACTAATACTTGGATTAGTACCCCGTAATTGTATAACCCGTAATAAAAAAGTGAGTTCATAGAATCATAATAGGATGTTGAGGATCCTGTAATACCAAATTCGATATGTAGAGACCTTTACAATTATGTTTTGTGGTGTACATGTGCGTATGGGATATCATATCATTGTCTTTATAGTGTATGGGGTGATGCGACTTACTATAATTGTCAAATGTATAACCCTTAATCAGAACGTAAAAAAGTATCAAGTACTAGTGAGATGTTGGTGATCTCGTAATACTATACTCAATTTGTGAGGGGCTAGTAGGACATGAATGATCTCATAATAATAGACTCGATATGAAGAAGACTAGTAGGATCATCCCCGACCCAAGGGGTAAGCGAGCTAGGGAATCGCCTAGGGCCTCAAATATCCACCTAAAACCTTAAGGCTTTGGGTGGATATATGGCATCAAGGTCTATTGTATCCCCAACGTTTGACTTATTGACACTTTCGGACCTCGCTCCCCAGACTCCCCAAGAAGTGGTATCAGAGCCCTAGTTAGCTTAGTGGAGGAACGAAAGTGGATCCTGGTGTGGGTCAAGGCTAGTGATGTGGGTGAATCACACTTGTGGGGGAAATTTTTGGGTTTCAAGTGTGAAAGTGCTAAAGTCCCACATTGACTAAGAATGGAGGAAACATTGGGTTTATAAGAAATGTGACCCATACCCCCATTGCTTTAAGGTTTTGGATGGATATGCGGTGCCAAGGTCTATTGGATCCCCAATGTTTGGACCATTAACACTTTTGGGTCTCGCTCCCTGGACTCCCTAACAATATTTATACCACTTATTGTGTGTCTTTAGCAATGTTTATTATGATTTCATTCCTTGTTTTATTCCGCTTTTATGTGATTTTAGTGTGTTCCTACTATTTCCAGGTAATAAGGGAGTGTCAGACCAAGTTAAAGTGAAAAAGATAAAAAAAATCGCACAAAAAGGAAGTCCTCCCATACAAAATACCCGAGGCCAACACGGTTAGGTCGTGTCAGCTGACACGGGCCGTGTTGGCCCAAAGAGCTGCGCCCATAATCAAAACCCATGGACAACACAGGCTAGCCGCATTTCCTGACACGTGCCATGTTGTTTCCAGACTTCTCCTCTATATTTTCAAAGAACAACATGGGCAGGCAGTGTTTCCTAACACTTATCGTGTTCATCCCAGCAGGAGTTATGAATTCTTGAAGTTTTAGACATTTTCTGACCTTTGGTGCCTTTAAACTGTTCCAATTTCCATTCTTAATGACCTTAAGTGACAATTACATAAACTTAGGGCCTTAAATGTATTCATAGACTATAAATAAGCCTTGAATCATTGTTAACAATATTGTATTGGCCTTACATTACTCTAGAATTATTTTTCAGCTTTGTAGTTTTTGTTCTAAGCTTTTGTGTGTTATCTTGCCGCATTTTCCACATTCATGTAAGAGCATTCAAACATTATTGAAGTTATTTCTTTTAATTAAAAGCATTGTCTTCATTAATGTTTACTCTTTACATTTCTATTTCTTTGATATTATATGTTTGTTATGTTTATATATTGTTTAATTGCGATAAATAACACCATGAGTGAGTAATCCATTAGGGATAAAGGGTTGTGAGACATATCTCATGGCAAACTCCAGTTGAATTTTCCTTACATGAATAGCGAGAAAAATAATATTTAGAGTTATTTTAGAATCCGAAAGCTTAAAAATATGTATGTCAGTTGCGAAAGCAAAGACAAATTTGATACTGATCATGTATTGAAAGGTAATGATTCGGTATCTGAGAGAGAATTGCTTAACAACCAAGTTGCGATGCCACTGATAAGGCGTCTCGCTCTTGGTTGATTAAGCCGGGTTTGAGCCACCCGCATGACAAGGTATCTCTCAGTTAAGAAAGTCTCACAGTCGTGCTAAAATATAAGTTTTCAGATGAATGATGCGGGCTAGCGAAAATAGATGAATTATTCATCTGAGAGAGTACACATGCTATGAAAGTAAGTATTGTGAAAAGTTTTGTCTATTTTCTATAACTTGATATGTTTTTCTTGTATTTGATTCAGAGAGTTAATTTGGTATGTCGAGATAGATAATCCCATACCCCAATCCTACTTTTTATTATGTTAACTTTCATTCAATTTGCACTTAAACCATCACATTTTGATCGCTTTAGATACACATCATTAGAGTAATTTTTTTAAATACATTTGTGCTTAGACTTTACGAGTAGATGACATCTTTAAATTGGACCAAAATATTCCTGTCATTCTCTGCAAGTTAGAGCAAATATTTCCGCCAGGTTTCTTTGATTCTATGGAGCATCTCCCTGTGCATCTTACTTACGAAGCTTTCCTTGGTGGACTTGTTCAATATAGATGGATGTATCCATTTGAACGATTCATGGGTGATTCAAAGCGATCAGTGAAAAATAAGGCAAGAGTTGAAGAATCAATATGTGCACATTATTTGCACCGAGAAACTTCATATTTTTTATCTCATTATTTCAATCATATGATGTTGACTCCGAGAATCATAAGGAATGAAGTTCACTTTAGTGAAAGAAGTCAATTCACCTTATCGGTTTTCAGTCGTCCTTCTGGAAAGACGAGTGTGCATTGGTTGTCTGAAAAAGATATGTAACCTGCTCATGTTCATGTGTTGATTAACTGCGTTGAAGTTAAATCATATCTTGAATAAGTATATTAAATTAAGTATGTATTTTTTTTTATGAATATACTTGTCATCTTCTTTAACATGTATATTTTTTTTGAAATAGGGCATTTAATACCTATTATTTTCAAAGCACGAGTGAACAACCATTGACTGGTTACACACATGCCTATTTTTCTGCATGGTTCAAGCAATAACTACATTGCATTGTTGCACCAAGTCCTGAAATAATTCATTTGAGAAGTTTATCTGAAGGCCTTCATCAGCGTGCAAACGAATGGCACACATACTTTGTAAACAGATATAAATTTCACACTCAAACATGGACAGAAGGGAAGAAAACAATAAACAGCAGTGTAGTTGTGAAAGGAGTTATGGAGGGTGGTGAGGACGACTTCTATGATGCTATAACACATATTTATGAGTTGGTATATAATTACACGGACTCGGAAAATAAAGTTGTCATGTTTTATTGTGACTAGTATGATCCATCTTCCAGAGAAACTAAAATAGATAAAAAATATAACACTGTTGAGGTTCGAATGGATAGAAAGTACACAGAGTATGACCCTTTCATAATGGCACATAATGTTATGTAAGTTTATTACGTTTCTTATCCTTCAATTCAACCAAGTAAAATGAGGATGGTGTGTTGTAATCAAGTCTAATCCAATGGGTTATATTGAATCTGACGGTGTAATGGAAGATGATGTTGCATACCAAGATGGTGAGATTTCACCAATTAATGGGGTAATTGAAATTGAGGATATTACAAGTTTGGATGATACTATAGTTGTGGGACAACAAGTTGACGCAACCATTTTTTCCCAGCAAATCACGTGGAAGAAGAGCAAGAAGAGTCAAGAGACTCTGAAGGCAGTAATATCATATCTGATGAAAACAGTGATGATTACGATGATGAATAATTTAAATAATATGTATTGCATAATTATACTATTGTGTAATAATACTATTATTCTGCAATATGTGTTATAATAATACTATCGTGTAATTTCTTGAATTAATATATTTTATGTTTTTATGAAATATTTTAGTTAAAAATTGTCACCCCGAAGTGAGGAAATGGGTAAGGGTAAGGCTCGCTGCATAAGGTTCATTGTAGAAGAGGTTCCTGATTCGTCGATGTTTATTCCTATGCCACTTTTGAGTCAGGTGCATCCTATTCCACCGCCTATGCGCCCTACTCCACCGTCTATGTAGACTTCACCCCTGTCTGGTGGATCTTTCATCGGATTACTATCCACTCCTGATTTTTCTTCATTCCTATTGATGTCTGTGCCAACCTTTATTACTCCTCCTAGATATGCACCTATTATGCATCCAAACACCATGCATCCCACATATTTTTCGATGTCATCCATGCAGTCGAGCAGACCTAACTTTCCGTTGCCTTCCATGCAACATTATATGCCATATATGGAGGTTGATGGATCTAGCATGCCACCTTCATCATCCGTGCAACATTCTATGCCATATATGAAGTCTGGTGGATCTAGCATGCCACATTCATCACCCGTGCATTCTACGCATGATGAGCAGGATAATGAGGATGATACTAGTGCTCATGGTCGTGGATATACCAATTCTTATGATCATGGATATACTAGTGCTCCTGACAGTGCTCATGAAGAGCGAAGGAGGACGCGCACTCTAAGAAATGCAAAGTCCCAAACAATTAGGAAATATAAGGGGAAATTTGTCATTCACTGCGATGAAGGAAGGCATGTGTTTATGTTTTATATATTATTTTTTTAAAATATAAATTTGAGTTGTTTTTTTTATTTTTATGTTAACACTAACTCAAGATTTTGTTGTTTAGCCTTATACCATCACACCAGGCAGTATCGTGTATAACAAAAGTTATAAAAGAAAAGTATACAAAGTTTTGGCCGTCTTATAGAGCACTTCTCGAAACAGAGAAGGAAGATTGATTTAGTTTATTTCAGGTATAAAAAGTAACTATTATTTTCATTTCCTTTATATTTAGTTTATTTCATGATTATACATTATTAATGTTTTTTAAATTCATAAAACAATTTAGGAGAAATGTTGGTGGCACTTTACAAAACAGCATCAAGTAAGAGAAAATTTTGATATGAAATGTGTTGTCTGATTATCTGACACGCTTAGGCGTGTTTGAATTAATTGGGAAAAAAAGGAACACGTCTCTGTTGGATAGGTGAAAATGTATTTAAAAAACTTATTGACCGTTAGAATTTTCAGAAACCGTTAAGCAAGTATCTGAAACAAAAAAGATAGAACATCTGAAGTTGGTGGCTGCAACTACGCAGCAGGCAGTATTAGTGTTGCTGAAATTGCACATAGGCTGGTAAATTTATTTATGTTTTTACTTAAATTTTCATTTAAAATTTAGATTAAAACTAACTATTTTTTCATTTATGTTTCATTTTATTAGCGTGATGAGTTGGGTAGAACTCCGATGCTTAATGAGATCCATCTAGAGATCCATATCAAGAAAAATGGAGAGTTTGTCAATAAACGCTCAAAAGACACTCAAGTAAGCTTTTCTAAAATTTAGTCATTTTATTTCTTTCTTTTATGTACCTATCTTATATAAATTATGATAACATCTAACTTATTTATTTTTTATAGGAGAAGTATGATAAAAAAAACTTGCACTTTCTTTATTTAAGCATCCTGAGTTACCTCCACCGCCACAGGGATATCCTGTTGATCCTTGTCTAGGTTTTCGGACTTGGTATGATGCTCACTACGCCAAAATTGATATTTTGTATCGCCTAATTTAATAGCGCTTTTAAAGAAAGTGTTATTAAAAAGGAAACAAACATGTCTATAATAGAACTTTATAGTCGGGGGCTATTATAGAGTACAGAGAATGTGATTTTAATAGCACTTTGTAAAAAAATACTATTATTAAACTTCACTAAGATAGCGCTTTCTTTAAAACACTATGAATATTCTTCACTAAGATAGCGCTTTTAAAGAAAGTGCTATTAAAAAGGAAACAAACACGTCTATAATAGCACTTTATAGTCGGGGGCTATTATAGAGTACAGAGAATATGAATTTGATAGCACTTTGTAAAAAAATGCTATTATTAAACTTCACTAAGATAGCGCTTTCTTTAAAACGCTATTAATATTCTTCACTAAGATAGCGCTTTTCAAAAAAATGCTACTAAAATTTTTCACTAAAATAGCGCTTTTCAAAAAAACGCTATTATTAGACTATCCTATGTTAGCATTTACACTAAAGCGCTATTTAACTATAAAATATATAATAAATAATAAAATTAATTAAAAAACCAAAGTCTTTTCCCGAATAAGTTTTTCGTTTTGGCGCACAATTTTTTTCTACTACCGCAAAAAACAAAACACGGTCTTCCACTCACTCATCTTCTTCCTCTGATTTATTCACACCATCGACCCAGCCTTCCTTCAAAACATGGTATCCATTCACTCATCTTCTTCCTCTGATTTACTCATGCCACTTCCTTCCTTCATTCATCGATTCACCACCGGAAAGAGGAAACACAGTCGATTCAGATTCACCTTGGATTCACCACTCGAATAGAAAGAGGAAACACGGAAAAGAAAGAACAAAGAAAACTCATTCTCCGTCGAACTCAGCCCTTCATCAGCTCACCACCGTCACCCTTCTCTTCATTGGTATATGGTAATCTTTCTTTTCTTAGATTATTGCTTTGTGTTGTAAATTGTAAAATTAGGGATTTGAATTTGAAGATAATTTAGTTTCTACCATTGTTGACTAATTATAAGTGAATCCCTAATTTTTCCGAGCTTTGCAATATTTTAACCTAAGGTATTATCGAATACACTTTTGAATTTAGGAGAGACAAAACTTGTATGGTAAAAAGATTTATGAATTTTGAGACATATGCGTAATCTTGTTTATTTTAATTGAAAAAATTAACTAGCATATCACCATTGATTTTGATGATTGGGATTAGTATTGATATGAGGTATTATTGTCAAATTAAGAATATGATAGTAGCTTTTGTCTGGTCATGGACACAACTTTGACAGAATTGGTAGCTTTTGTCTGCTGTGGATTTTGTAGAATGAAACTGTCATTCTGAACCAAACAAAATAATCAATTTCAATTCTGATTGCATTAAACTTGTGAATTCATATTCGTTGGAGGTGTCAGATGGATTCACTCTGACTCAGCTGTAGTTTGCGCAATGACAAAGGTTGATAGTGAGGGCCTTAGTGAAGGTGCAATTCTGAGGTATTATGTTGTGATTTGTAACTCGTTGATACTTTGCAGAATATATTTCAATTTTAGTTCTTTCTTTTACCCCTGTTTTTCTATTACCCCTGCTTTTCCTATTAATTGCATTGCATAAAATTATATCATTAGTACAATAGCAAATCTTGGGATGAATAGTCACTAATTTTTTTCCGCATTCTTTAATATTATGTTTTGTTGATATAAACTAAGTCAGAGGCCGAGTAAATCATAAAGATGATACTAATTAATTTTTCATGGCATATCCTCCTATGGGATATATTTTCTTCACTTGACAGAGTTATGATTTTGATGAATTTATTAATTTTTTTATTCTTCCATTGTGTATGGGCATGTAGTTTTTAGGTATTTTCTTCTCTTCTCATCAATGGTATTGGTATCACTTATTATTTTGTCTATAAAATAATGTTGGCCAAAACTTTTTATTTGGATGAGGTGCTAATTTAACTCAGGACTTCTCTTTCTGGTATAGAGACGCCGCTGAATTATGTTCACTTTTGTTTTCATTTCTTTTTATATTTGTAGAATCTCCTTCCACTCACCTGGATTTTTGACTGATAGATAGAGATGCTGGTGAATTGATCCCTTTTGTTGCCATTCCTTTGCCTATTTTTTGAAATTCCTACCACTAAATATTTGGAACACAATTTTGGTTACTCTAATTTTATAAACGTACGTGGTTTGCGTTCAGTTGTGAATACAAACATTTAGAGAATATCTTTAAACCTCAGATCTCTACTTCCCATGTTTTAGGTGCGCAAGTTCAGTAAACATTGTAGAAGTTGTGATAAATGTGTTGATGGCTCCGATCACCATTGTCGGGTATGCTTTTGCTTGATGAGGGAAAGGTTACATCATGGAGTGTTTCTTTCAACTTTGAACTTCACCTGATACATCACATTGTTGTAGTGGCTTAACAACTGTGTGGATCAGAAAAATTACCATTATTTTATTTCTCTAATGGCCTTTAGTCTTACATGGGTATGTATATTATGAAGGAAAATCGCCACACATCACACGAGTCTGCAAGACATCACTCGATATAGGTTTCGATGATGACGAATTACAACCATGGATGAATTGGCAATTATAAACTCCAAATCTACTAAACAAATGCAACGTATCACCTACCATATCCTTTTATATTTGTCTAAAAACTGTTATAATAAATATAATATGTGTAGATAAAATGTGGTCATGACAAGAGGCATGAAAAACCACAAGAAGATCAACTTTTGCAGGTTTGCAGGGCATGAGTCGACCATAGGGTCGGCGCATGCATCAATGCATTTTCCACTGGTCAGCGCATGAAGGGATGAGTCGACCATAGGGTCGGCGCATGAAGGAAATACTTTTCAACAGGTCAGCGCACGCCGACTGTATGGTCGACGCATACTGATACATTTTGCAGATTTCCAAAAAACGCAGGCTATGCGTCGACGCACATACCTGCTGCGGTCGACCGTTCGCGCGGAAATACAGTTTTTAAGTGATTCCCTCTACTATTTGAAAAGCTGTTATGTCCTTGGTTGGTCTGGTACTATATATACAAGTTCTACCACTTATGTCATTTTAACATTTGATAAAAACTGATTCATATGTTCAAGAATAAGAAAGAGTGAAATAGGTGTCCAAGATTCTTCATCTTCATCTTCAACATCTCACAATACATCAATTACACACAGCCATTTTTGAAGTGCATTGTGAATGATTAAAGGTGATAAGGTTCGAAGCTTAGATTGGGAAATCTAGTTCGGGTTGAAGCTTGTGACAGGTTCTTTCTTGAATAAAACCGTTAGGGTTTTATCCTCCAAGATTGGTTTGAATTTTGGGGGTTTTTGGATGAGATTCTTCATCAAGGGTCAACTGAGCGAAGGTGATTGTGAAGAGGTGTTCTTCAACAGTCTAGTAGCGGATTCAGTGATATTGAGGGGAATATCTCGGGTTCGATTCGTTATAGTTGAGATCAGCCGAAGTCGAAGGTTTGAATAACAAAGGGTTATTCAATAAGGTGGCTGGAATCGAAGGTCTATCAACAACGATCAGAGGACTTGATTCATCTTGAATCAAGGGGCAAGGAGTGAAAACAACATTCAACGTCTTGAGATTTCTGTTGTATATTTGTTGTTCAATCCTTGTATAAACTGTTACATTCAACAGGTGATATCTATTAAATCTATCTCAATTCTAGTTTTAGAATTGAGGGCAGACGTACCTCGAAGCGAGGACGACGGGGGAACTGCCTCACCAAATACTTGTCTTCTCTATTTTTCAGCATTTCCGTTTTAGCTTAAAAATAAGTGATTTTTGTATAAGCATTATTGTCAAACTGTGATATCAATTGAGTAAGAGGTTAAAACTCTGTTTTTGAATCCAAAGTACAATAAGACATTGTACTAGGCTAGTTGGAATCACTTACTCAACATAAATATCACTTGGAGTGTTTTGCACACCAAGTGTTTGACAAATTGCCTAAACCAAAATTATCTTACTTATGTATCTAGTTTTGGTTTGCTCTTTAAATCATTGGAACTAGGAACCCTAACAAGTGAATTAGATCATTGATAAGTGTGATTAGTGTTGTGATTCTCCTTTCCATATTGTCATTAATCCAAAGGCTTATCGCATATCTGGTTTTCCAATAACCGTTCGTTTTAGACTATATTTTCCTCGGCCGCTTCCGCACTTAAAACAAATTTTCAAAACCAATTTTTAATTTGGTAGCGTCGACTCAAATTTTAAATTGGGATCTATTCAACCCCCCCTTCTAGATCCGTGCCATAGTCTAACATATATTTGGTCCACTAGTTTTTATTATTTAAAAGTACTAATGTGTTTTGTTGCTGCTAATGTTTTTCCCCCAACCCCATTCCTTAATGAATGCTTCTATATAATCTATACTACTTATCTAATCTAGTTTGATTGAGGGAGATTTGTGTAGTGGATTTTAAGGTGCACATTTTGGAACCCTAATTTTTTTTCTAAAAATAGATCATTTTCTGAATGAGTTTGTATTCATAATCTGTTTTCCCTTGATTGAAATCCATTTATTTTTAAAAGAAAATAGCAATATGGTCACCACATACTAATAAGATCTTAAGATGTATTAACAGGGAATGGCAGCCAAAAGTGACCGCCATCAAAGAAGCACATGATCTTACCTTATTAGACTTGACAACATTGTTTGGCAAACTACAAAAGCATGAACAGGTACTCTTGAGCCTAGACCAACGCGAAAAGATGGAAAAGTAAGACAAAACGAAGGTGAGTGAAAAGAAATCGATAGCTCTCAAGACTTCCTCCTCGAAGTCTCAAGCAAAAGAGCAAAGTGATTATTCCTCAAGCGACGAAGAAGAAGAGGACAAGAGCGAAGATATGGGGCTTTTTGTTAAATGGTACAACCGTTACGTGAGAAAGAACGACATCCAACATTCCGAGAAGAACTTGGTAAACTTCCGGAAACAATCGAGGTACTCCAAAGATGATGACTCAAAAGGTAAAAAGACTAGAGGGACGTGCTACAAGTGTGGGAAGCCCGGTCACTACAAACCGGACTGTCCGATGAACAAAAAGGAAAAGGAAAAGGAATCATCAAAGTCATACAAGAAATCATCAAAGCCAAGGAGAGCGTACATAGCTTGGGAAAGCGACAACGACTCTTCCTCCTCTGATGAAAGCTCTAGTGATGAAGAAGAGTTTGTGAATCTATGCCTTTCTGCTCATCAGAAAAATAAGAAAAAGCAGGTACGTCACTCTAAATATGAGAAGTCCTCAAATATGTCGCATTCAGAATTACAAACCACATTTAATGCTTTACACAATGAAGCAACTGAAGCCTTTAAGAGACTTGCCTATAATAAAATAATTTTTATTTACTTAGAGAACAAAGTTAAAGAGTCCGAAAAGAAACTAGAGGACCTTAAGGCTTCCATTGTGGAAGGTAATAAATCGGATTGTGAGGATCATAGAAATCTTTTCGACTTTGGATGTGATACTTGTCATATTTGGCAAGGTGAAGTTAGAAACCTTAAGGCCAAATTAAACAAGGCACTTGAGCCTAAAATTACATTTGCTATTGATAAAAAGGATTTTAGAAAAAGTATGATAAACCCATATCAAAAATATGCATATGTAATTAGGGATCAAGCAAGTAAAAGTGATTCTAAAGTCAATTTTGCATGCTTATATTGTTGCAAGAAAGGCCACTCCATTGGTAAATGCCGATTTAGGAGATTTATGGTTCCTAAAGGCATCAATGGTTGCCCAAACGCAACCATCTTGTCGCTAACATATTTGGACCCAATATGCCATTGGGTACCTCCTTTTGCTAATTATGTTTTGATAGGTAAAATGTGTCGAGACCACCGAGAGAAGATGGGTTCTCGACAGTGGATGCTCAAGACACATGTCTGGAGACATATCCTTATTTATAGACTTCGTGGCTAAGAAGAAAGGGTATGTAACTTATGGTGATAACAATCGCGGAGCAATACTAGGTAAAGGTAGTGTAGGTAATCCCTCTTCTACTACGATTTCCGACGTGTTGCTTGTCGAGGGCCTTAAACATAATCTGCTTAGCATTATCCAATTATGCAACAAAGGATACAATGTATCTTTTTCAAAAGACTGTTGCAAAATTGTGCATGATAATGATAAGAAGAATATGTTTAATGGTTTTAGAGTAAATAACGTATATATGCTTGACTTAAATGAAGTATCGTTAACAAGCGACAAATGCCTCATAACTATGAGTGAAGACTCATGGCTATGGCATAGACGTTTAGCGCATGTTAACTTTGACTTACTAAATAAGGTAGTCTCAAAAGACTTAGTCTTAGGACTTCCCAAAATAAATTTCACCAAGGATCACCTTTGTGATGCCTTTCAAAAAGGGAAGCAAACGAGGATCTCATTTAAATCCAAAAAGATCGTTTCAACAACGAAACCTCTCGAACTTCTTCATATGGACTTGTTTGGGTCGTCTAGGATTAAAAGTCTAGGAGGAAACTATTACGGGTTCGTAATAGTGGACGAATTTTCTAGGTTTTGTTGGACCATCTTTTTAGTAAGTAAGAGTGATACATTTTCCGCTTTTGAAAGGTTTGCTAAGCTTTCCCAAAATAAGTAAAATACAAACATTGTATCAATTAGAAGCGACCATGGAGGTGAGTTTGAAAATCACTTATTTGAAGAATATTGCGGTAACCATGGTATAGATCATAACTTCTCCGCTCCACGCACCCCTCAATAAAACGGGGTTGTGGAGCGTAAAAACCGAATTTTAGAAGAATTGGGAAGAACAATGATTAACGAAAGTGGTTTACCAAAATATTTTTGGGCCGACGCCATTAGTACGACGTGTTATGTTTTGAATAGGGTGCTTATTCTCCCCATTCTAAATAAAACACCGTATGAGCTTTTAAAAGGGCGAAAGCCAAATGTTTCTCACTTGCATGTGTTTGGCTGCAAATGTTTTGTATTAAACAATGGAAAGGAAAACTTGGGCAAATTCGATTCCAAGGCCGATGAAGGTATCTTCCTCGGATACTCTCAATCGAGTAAAGCATATAGAATATATAATAAACGATTGCTTGTTGTAGAAGAGTCTGTGCATGTTACTTTTGATGAGTCCTATCCGAGAAATGTCGGAAAGGATAGTGTTGTTCATGGTGCAGGTACATCTACAGAAGACATACTCAAAGGTGGCGAGACGGGGATTGATCAACCTGACGAAGCCAAAGTTGAGGAGGATAAAGATGTACACCATGATGTAACCGAGGAAGTTCATCCGCCTTCAAACGATGATCTCCCTCAAGCTTGGAAGTCTTCCAAAGACCATCCAATTGAAAACATTCTCGGAGACATCACAAAGGGTGTAACAACTCGATCGAAGCTAAGTAATTTCTGTTATCACTTCGCGTTCGTTTCACAAATGGAACCTAAAAACCCCAAGGAAGCCCTACTTGATGAACACTGGTTTTTGTCAATGCAGGAGGAACTAAATCAGTTCACTAGAAATGAGGTTTGGGACCTTGTCCCTCCTCCGCGAGGTCATCGAGTAATCGGCACCCGATGGGTGTTTAGAAATAAATTGGACGAAAACGGAGTAATAACTCGTAACAAGGCGCGTTTAGTCGCGCAAGGGTATAACCAAGAGGAAGGCGTCGACTATGAGGAAACTTATGCGCCGGTTGCCCGACTCGAGGCTATACGCCTTTTGCTTACTTTCGCTTGTGCGAAGGATTTTAAGTTATTTCAAATGGACGTTAAGAGTGCGTTCCTCATCGGGTACATAAATGAAGAAGTCTATGTTGCTCAACCTCCTAGTTTTGAGTCTTATGAGTATCCTGATCATGTCTACAAACTGAAAAGGGCTTTATACGGTCTCAAATAAGCTCCTAGAGCTTGGTATGAAAGACTAAGTAAATTTTTACTTGATTAAGGTTACTCAAGAGGAAAGGTTGACACTACTCTTTTCATTAAACGTCAAGGAAAGCACTTAATTCTTGTACAAATTTATGTTGACGATATCATATTTGAATCTACTAACATGAGTCTCGTGAGAGAGTTTTCTGAGCTTATGCAGGGTGAATTCGAGATGAGTATGATGGGTGAACTCAAATACTTTCTCGGTTTGCAAATCAAGCAACTGAAAGAAGGAACATTCGTGAGCCAAACAAAATATTGTTTGGAGCTTCTCAAGAGATTTGACATGGAAAATTCAAAAGCCATAGACACTCCTATGCCAACATGTGTAAATATGAGTAAAGATGAAAGTGGTAAGGATGTTGAGGTAAAAAGGTATAGAGGTATGATTGGCTCTCTTCTCTATCTTACTGCTTCTCGTCTCGACATTATGTTTAGCGTGTGTATGTGCGCAAGATGCCAATCATGTCCTAAGGAATCCCACCTAAAATCTGTCAAACGTATACTTCGATACCTATCTGGTACTCCGAAGTATGAACTGTGGTATTCCAAAGGTAATGATTGTTCATTGGTAGGTTTCTCCGATTCCGATTTTGCCGGTTGCAAATCGGATAGGAAAAGCATCAGCGGTACGTGTCACTTATTTTCAAATTCCTTGGTCAGTAGGCACAGCAAGAAACAAGTGTTTGTTGCTCTGTCAACCGCTGAAGCGGAATACGTAGCCGCCGGTAGTTGTTGTGCGCAATTCATATGGCTTAAGCAGCAACTATTGGACTTCAATTTAAAACTAGAACGTGTTCCAATATTTTGTGACAATACTAGTGCTATAAACCTTACCAAAAATCCGGTGTTACATTCGCGTACCAAACATATAGAAATTCGACACCATTTTCTGAGGGATCATGTAGAGAAAGGTGACGTTGTCTTTGAACACGTTGACACCAAAAATCAACTAGCGGACATTTTCACAAAGCCGCTAGCCACTGAACCTTTCTTTCATATCCGTCGAGAACTTGGCATTCTCGACATTTCTGATCGGGTTTAATGATTGCTAGTTTCATATTACTCGGTTTACAACTATACTCTTGTACTTCTAACAAGTTTAGCTTTTGTTGCAAGCACAAATATGTTGTTATCAAGTGTTGTCGGTATAGAGGTGATATTGCTCCCTCTCTCTCTCTCTCTCTCTCTCTCTCTCTCTCTCTCTCTAAACATTCATGACTTAAACTAGTATATCGTTTGACTATCATGGTATTTATATATATGACATTTGCTGCAAATACTATGTGTCTTGGATGCAAATTATATTGTGAAAGTGTAAATAGGCATCAAGTGTGGTACTCTACATGACATAAACTGAAAAACTGAGTTTTTGATCACTATGAGTCGACCAAAACAGGGCAGCGGTCGACAGATGCTATAGACTTTCAAAATTATCAAAAATCACACAGTATGCATCGACGCATGCAGGGGTTATGGTCGACGGCTCGCGCAAAAACCCAGAATTTTTTTTTGCTTTTGAAAACCGTTTCATCTCTTCATTTCTCCATTAAATGTGAAGTCAAAAGCAACTATGATTTGAAAGTGCATTTTCTTGTAACTTACATCTAGACATCTATTGTGTCCTGGTTGTCTCCTCCCTCTTACCAAACCCTAAACCTTCCTCTATAAAAAGGGATAGTTCTCATCTTCTCCAAAATCATCTCCAACTACTCTCTCCAAAGGCATTACAGTTAATCTCTACAAAATCCCCAAAAACCATCATCAATGGCTTCTCTATTTCGCAAAAATATCGGAAAGAGATCAAGGGCCTCATCATTCGCTTCAGTCCCCGTTACCGTTGTTTCACTAGTTCCTCCACCTGCGGTTGAAAACTTCAACAAGAATATTAGCAAAAGAGCAGTAGTTCTGCAGCATGCACTTTATAAGGCAACGGCGGAGAACATGCATCTCACCCAAATTATGTCTCTGCTGGAGTTCCATGGGTTCTTCAACTTTCTGGAGTGCAACACAAAATACAGTGAGGATTTAGTCCGGGTGTTCTACACTAGTCTGCGTGACAACTTTCAAAGTCAATATTTCCACACCTCTGTCGGCAATAAACTGGTAAATGTAAATTTTGAAGTCTGGAATAAGTATTTTGATTTGACTGTAGCTGCTGATGCACCACCTCTTTATGAGGTAACGGACTCTCACACGGTGCCAAGATACGAGTTTAAGAGTGCTCTGAATGACATGCTCAAAAGGCCCTATTCAGATGCTATTGTCAACAGTGATGCCTTTCCTAGAACGGTTACAGCAGGCAAACTCCAAATAGGGGAGCGCATCCTTCAGTGGACTATCGTTCGCATCCTGCGACCGAAAAAAGGTGGCCTGTCCCGTGTCGAACAAGCTGAGGCACATCTCATCTATATTTTGAAACATAAGATCAAAATAAACTGGCCATATTATATTGCAAGCAGGATTTTTGCTCTGAGAGATTCAGGCTGAGGTACTGCTCTAGCGTATGGGTCGTTTATCTCGGAAGTTCTCACCGCAGCAAATGTTGTATACCCATCATTTCCTTGTATTTCAGTATCCTCTGACAAAGAATTCAGTACCAAAACCTTTGCCATGATGGGATACTTTTGGTGTGATGAACGACAGACATACAAGTTTGTTCGTCGAGCAAACATTCCTCGGGTGACTCATGAATCTGATGACAGTTCTGAACAGGAAATCGAAGAGCCAGATGAAGAGGAAGATGATGAAGAAAATGCAGCGGAAGAGGTACAAGAACCCGTATGCGAGACGCAAGACTATTATCAATCGCCGGTTCAACATGAGATTCCAAATACTGATTGGCTCCAGCATTCAGCTCCATCTGAAGAACAGGAATAAGGTTACACAAATCAAGGATGGAGTGAATGGCAATACACAGGCTGGACCACCCTGGGTAGATTCTACGATCCATATCACGGCTACCCTCAAGATCATCAACCTTCTCAGCAATCATCACCTCCTCCACCATCGAACAACTCTGAAATACTTAATATGCTGCAGTCCATGCAGTTAGATCAACAGAACTTCATGAGGAGTCAAGATATGCGAATGGAACAGATCAGAGCTGAGTTTCGTACTCAAAATGAAAGGTTAAATTCATTTTCAACTAGGATGGATGCCCGCTTTGAAGCTCTTGTTGCATCACATGAAAGGCAAGACATGGAAATCACCGACAGTCTCCATCACCTCAACATGTCCGTGGAAGCGTTTGTGGACTTCTCAGATCCTCACTGCAATCCAGATATTGCATACTAGGGGAGGGGCCGAGGTCGGGGCCGGGGATATTAGTTACATAGTTGCATATTTTTTTCCTGTGTACTTTCCGTTATTCCGTGTTATGTTTGTCTGAATATTCACCCATTTGCATGTATTCTCTTCACTATCTATTAATTCCAGTTTTTTGTTCATTATCACTCTTATGTGTGAAGTTTGGTAATTGACTAGCTATCACCTATTGTATGTCTTTATGTTAATTGACGAGTTCTCTTTCTCTTTTTGATGTTGTCAAAGGGGGAGAAAAACATGTAGCAAGCACCAAAGCCAAGTCAGGATGTTCACAACAGTTGATGGTTGTTTGTTTTGTAGCCTCATATTACAAAAGAAAGGGGGAGCTTGTGTATACATTGCATATTGTTGTGTTTGTGGTTGTTTTGGTTGTATACAGGTTGTCATCATCAAAAAGGGGGAGAATGTGAAGGCAAATCGCCACACATCACACGAGTCTGCAAGACATCACTCGATATAGGTTTCGATGATGACGAATTACAACCATGGATGAATTGGCAATTATAAACTCCAAATCTACTAAACAAATGCAACGTATCACCTACCATATCCTTTTATATTTGTCTAAAAACTGTTATAATAAATATAATATGTGTAGATAAAATGTGGTCGTGACAAGAGGCATGAAAAACCACAAGAAGATCAATTTTTGCAGGTTTGCAGGGCATGAGTCGACCATAGGGTTGGCGCATGCATCAGTGCATTTTCCACTGGTCAGCGCATGAAGGGATGAGTCGACCATAGGATCGGCGCATGAAGGAAATACTTTTCAACGGGTCAGCGCACGCCGACTGTATGGTCGACGCATACTGATACATTTTGCAGATTTCCAAAAAATGCAGGCTATGCGTCGACGCACATACCTGTTGCGGTCGACCGTTCGCACGGAAATACAGTTTTTAAGTGATTCCCTTTACTATTTGAAAAGTTGTTATGTCCTTGGTTGGTCTGGTACTATATATACAAGTTCAACCACTTATGTCATTTTAACATTTGATAAAAACTGATTCATATGTTCAAGAATAAGAAAGAGTGAAATAGGTGTCTAAGATTCTTCATCTTCAACATCTCACAACACATCAATTACACACAACCATCTTTGAAGTGCATTGTGAATGATTAAAGGTGATAAGGTTCGAAGCTTAGATTGGGTAATCTAGTTCGGGTTGAAGCTTGTGACAGATTCTTTCTTGAATAAAACCTTTAGGGTTTTATCCTCCAAGATTGGTTTGAATTTTGGGGGATTTTTGGACGATATTCTTCATCAAGGGTCAACTGAGCGAAGGTGATTGTGAAAAGGTGTTCTTCAACAGTTTAGTAGCGGATTCAGTTATATTGAGGGGAAGATCTCGGGTTCGATTCGTTGCAGTTGAGATCAGCCGGAGTCGAAGGTTTGAATAACAAAGGGTTATTCAATAAGGTGGATGGAATTGGAGGTCTATAAACAACGATCGGAGGACTTGATTCATCTTGAATCAAGGGGCAAGGAGTGAAAGCAACATTCAACGTCTTGAGATTTCTGTTGTATATTTGCTGTTCAATCCTTGTATAAACTGTTACATTCAACAAGTGATATCTATTAAATCTATCTCAATTCTAGTTTTAGAATTGAGGGCAGACGTACCCCGAAGCGAGGACGACGGGGGAATTGCCTCACCAAATACTTGTCTTCTCTATTTTTCAGCATTTCCGTTTTAGCTTTAAAATAAGTGATTTTTGTATAAGCACTATTGTCAAACTGTGATATCAATTGAGTAAGAGGTTAAAACTCTGTTTTTGAATCCAAAGTACAATAAGACATTGTACTAGGCTAGTTGGAATCACTTACTCAACATAAATATCACTTGGAGTGTTTTGCACACCAAGTGTTTGACAAATTGCCTAAACCAAAATTATCTTACTTGTGTATCTAGTTTTGGTTTGCTCTTTAAATCATTGGAACTAGGAATCCTAACAAGTGAATTAGATCATTGATAAGTGTGATTAGTGTTGTGATTCTTCTTTCCATATTGTCATTAATCCAAAGGCTTATCGCATATCCGGTTTTCCAATAACCGTTCGTTTTAGACTATATTTTCCTCGGCTGCTTCCGCACTTAAAACAAATTTTCAAAACCAATTTTTAATTTGGCAGCGCCGACTCAAATTTTAAATTGGGATCTATTCAACCCCTCCTTCTAGATCCGTGCCATAGTCTAACATATATTTGGTCCACTAGTTTTTATTATTTAAAAGTACTAATGTGTTTTGTTGCTGCTAATGTTTTTCCCCCAACCCCATTCCTTAATGAATGCTTCTATATAATCTATACTACTTATCTAATCTAGTTTGATTGAGGGAGATTTGTGTAGTGGATTTTAAGGTGCACATTTTGGAACCCTAATTTTTTTCTAAAAATAGATCATTTTCTGAATGAGTTTGTATTCATAATCTGTTTTCCCTTGATTGAAATCCATTTATTTTTAAAAGAAAATAGCAATATGGTCACCACATAGTTTTTCAGGGAAAGTTTCAAAAAGGATTCTTAATTTAATTGTCCACTTTTAGGAATGGAAATCTCATTTCATTGTTTTTCTGTTATGATAGAAGAAAAACTATATTTAGTTTAAACGAATTAAAATACAAAGGCAAAGGCAGAGAAGGGTAAAACATCCTCCTAATGAAGCAACGGTATACATGGTTCAAAAAGTTTGAACATTAAAGAGAGACATCCATACTAGTAAAACAAAATTCCAGTGTTAGTTACTGTCACACTAAAGCCTTTGGGAATGATGCTTGAGATTTCTTGCTTCTACCATGAGATTTAAATATCACTATTAGCTTCAAGTTTCTAGCTAGAACTTTTTATCCATTTCACATAGAGTGGTTCTCTTATCTTCCATCGTTTCTTCTTTTGGATTAGGGTATCACAATATACGAGTATGTTGTAGCAATGAGAGCCATGAGTGAAGCACCTCCAGGGCCACCTGTGGATGAGGATTTGTCAAATATACTTTACTCTCCAACAGGCTCAGCCACAACTGGATTGAGTGGAGGAAGTTCTCTTGGATTGCAGTACAAAGGGGCATGGTGTACCCCTCCTAGGGTATTTGTGGACTATCAGGTACTTAGTTTGAAATTTATTTTTATCTGTATATTTATTGATTGAACTAAAATTAAGTTGTGCTGCAATATTAAGTACCGAAAGATTCTTGTTGACTTTTTATATCATAGATTTGTAGCGGGGAAACTTTAATGAAGAACTCTTGGGAAATAATCAAAGCATGAGGAGTTTTTCCTATTTAGTTTAAATCTTCTATTGCTGCAAATTGCTATAGAAGTTTAAATGTTAAATATATTCAAAGAATATTCCAATTATAATGTTGAGCACTCCATCCCGACAAATAATACTATAAAATTCACATTCCTTGTAGAAATCAAATCATGATAGGATGAATAATAATTTAAAGTTTTCGAAAGAAAATCACATTAATGTGGGTTAATAGCTACTTTTCATGTCAATCCATTTAATTTGAACTTTTACACTTATGTTTAATCAACCCCTGATTATGCAATTTGCATCATTACATGTTAACATATTTGACTGTCTTTCTTTTCTTGACAAGAAAAAAATGTTGAGTTGCTATTAAAAAGTATTTGTGTGTTTTGGTTCATGGAGCTTGCTTTAAACATTGGTTTCAGGATGAAGTTGTGCCTCCCTTGGAGCCTGGAATGCTGCCATCGACTGTTGATCTAGATGCAGCTAGGTTTGCAGAAAGAGGGCAAAAGATACCAAAGAGACCTGTTCGTATTAGTGCTTGGAAGCTTGCTAAATTGGATTCTCAAGAGGCAGTGAGAGCAGCGGCTAAAGCCAGGGCATCTTCTTCAGTTTTGCGACCTGTAGATAGCCACCGTCCACCTGATGAAGAATTAAGTTCTAGTGGAAACATGAGCATCAGAAGTAGTATGAGCATAAATACTGGAAATAATAAGGAAGTAAACAAGTTAAGATTGTCTCCAATGAGGAATTTGATTGCTCCTAGTCAAGGAAGCCGCGACGAGTATGAAACTGGGACTCAAAGTATGAGTAGTTTCAGTAGTCCAAGCCATGCTCAAGAGGCAGTTACACTCAGCTCTCTTCCCCAGGGGCGTACTTTGGGCGGCTTCAGGGCCGATATTTCAGTTCCTAGTTTGGTGCCTGGGCGTCCTTTAACTTCTAAAGCAACTTTTCCAAACTTCAGGAACCCAATATCCAATCCATCTCTTGGATTTGATGCAACAATGACGCTGAAGGGAGCAAGTAACGACCCGTTATTGCTTTCAGCTTCCAACATGTCCATTTTAAGAGATGTGAAACGGACATCAATTGTTTGGGATCAAGAAGCCGACAAATATATCTCTGTTTCTTCATTGCCTTCAGAAGCTCGAAATAGGTCATCTCTGCAAATAGAAATGCCAAATTTAAATACTGAAACAAGCAGTATTGGAAGGAAACCAGTGATACCTCCACAGGAATTGGCGTCATCTGCACCTAAATCTCCAAGGCAACATGCATAGAATCTGACGTATACAGGAGAGTCTATCTTTTTCGGTGGTCCATTTTTGAGCGTGGCTGCTAAAGATGATTTGAAAAATGAAAGGCATTTGGGATCAGTAGAGGCCCATGATAGTGTAGCAGTAAATTTACCCCAAGAGCCAAGATATAGAAGAGATTCACATTCAAATCAACTTCCAGTGTTTGTTTCTGGTGGTTTTGATAATGCTCTTCAACTTCGGTCCGACATGAATTAGCTTAAGATGATTGAGATTCTTATGAGTTGGACCCAGTTTATGTTGGAGTCAAGAGGATAGTGAAGAAGGTTTTTTATGTTAAAGTGATTCTTCATATTATGTTAAAGTGATTCTTCATATATGGTATCACATTTGTCATTATTATTTTATTTTCAAATATTTTAGCTGCTTAGTCATTATTATTTTATGAATTCTAATGTCGTAAAATGCAAATGCCTATATATATATATATATATATATATATATATATATATATATATATATATATATATATATATATATATATATATATATATATATATATATATATATATATATATATATATATATATATATATATATATATATATATATATATATATATATATATATATATATATATATATATAGACACACACACACACACCAAAAGAATGATTTTATGTAAAAAAAAAAGTGTACTACAATAGCGTTTTAAAGAGAGAGTGCTATTGACGATACGTACTATAATAGCATTTTTATGGAAAAGTGCTATCTAATATGTGTCTTATAATAGCGCTTTGTTTGAAAGTGCTATCAAAATCAAAGCAAATTACGTTTTATAAAATGCAAAATGTATACTTCTGTAGCGCTTTTGAAAAAATGCTATTAAATACCGGTACTATAATAGTGCTTTTGGAAAAACGCTATTAATTAGCAGTACTATAATAGCGCTTTTAAAGCGCTATCAATATTTTTTTTTACAATAGCAGCTTGGTTAATAGCGCTTTTAAGCGCTATCAAAAAGAAAAAAATGCTATTAAATAGCTTTTTTGTAGTAGTGGCTTCTCGCGGGAAAAGAAAAAATGGAAGAGTGTATGGTGCAGGAGGATATGCCAAAACAATCAAGCGGCGTGATAGGACTTTCAAAATGAGACTTGATGATGGAGAAGAATCATCACATCCACCTATATTAACCGTAGGAAATGAGGAGAAGACAAACAAAGATGGAGGAGGAATTGAGGAGGAAAACAACGGAGTATGAGGAAGCAATGCAAATTGCAAATGAGCGTGCACATAAATTTGAACAATTTATGGTCTCGCATATGAATCAAGGTTTTGGAGAAAGAGATGAGGATGATGAAGGAGTTGATTAAATATTTTAAAAATATGAAACTTTTAATATGTATTTTATATTTTATTTTATCTTTGTCATG
Source organism: Lathyrus sativus (assembly GCA_963859935.3). Classification (NCBI taxonomy): domain Eukaryota; kingdom Viridiplantae; phylum Streptophyta; class Magnoliopsida; order Fabales; family Fabaceae; genus Lathyrus; species Lathyrus sativus. The sequence goes on from OZ012739.1 coordinate 605,422,361, forward strand.
AATTATTTTTATTTTGATGATGGATATGGATATTTAATTTTATTACACTTTTAATTATAAATTATTATATTTTACAAAATTTAAAAATATATATTATATAATTATATTATTCTAATTATAATAATATAATTAAAATAGTATAATTATAAAATTTAATAATAATTTATTATATAATTATAGTATTCTAATTATAATAATATAATTAAAATAATATAATTATAAATTTTAATAATAATATTATATACCTTAGCTAGGGGTTAAACTAGAGGTGACAAAATGGATAAATTGGATTGTTAATGGATGGATTAAAACAACCCGTTAGTCCATTAACAATCAACTAAAATTTTCTTAAAATTATCCAATTCAATCCATCCATCCAACTTTTTTTTTATTTTATTTTCGACAAATTTATTTTTTGTATTTTCAAGAAAAAAATTGATATTTTAATATTTGAAAAATATCGTTTTTTTTTTTCAAAAATGAAAGTCAATTTTTTTTATGAAAAAAAATTGGTTTTTTGTTTTGAAAAAAATCATTTTTTTTTCCAGAAAAAATTCTTTTTTTTTTTCCGAAAAAACACAATGTTTTTCGAAATACAAATCAGTTTTTTATTTTGGAAAAAAAACCAAATTTTTTATTGAAAAAAATAATTCTTTTCTTTTAAAAAATCTATTTTTAATTATTTTTAAAAAAATAAATATAATAAAAATAAATATAATTCATTGGATCCTTAAAATATGTTGCATGGATTGAATCCATCCAGCCTTATAAATGAATGTATTTAATTCAATTCATTAACTTATTTTTTATGTGGTGGATGAATTGAATGGATTTGATGGATTTTGCCTTAATAGATCCAATTGCCACCTCTAGGTTAAACCCCTCACAAAATTCAAAACGTAAGTCAATTTCCTAGGGGCTTTACCCCGCGCAAATAGGGATGACAACGGGGCGGGGCGGGGGCGGGTTTAACTATACCCGCACCCGCACCCGCCTCCATTTAACACACCCGCTCGCGCCCCCAAACCCAATCGGGGGTAAAAATTTATCACCCAGACCCGCCCCCAATAGAGAACGGGTGCACCTGCACCCGCCCCGCCCCAACTCGCAATTTTTTTTAATTGCAATAAAACTTAATAATTTAATTAAAAAATTAATCATTTTAATAAATTAATTAATTATTTAATTAAAAATTTAATTAATAAATAAATATTAACTTGATTAATTTGATTATTTTAATTGCAACAAGGACATTAATAATTTAATTAAAAATATAATTAATAAATAAATATTAAAATAAGTAAAATCAAGAAATTAAAGTAAAATGTGGAGAAACAACAAATATGCCACTTTTGTTGAATATGAAAATTCTTCACCATATATATAACACATATGAAACAAAATAATCAAATAAAAACTCCACCATAGAATGTAAAAACCCTAGAAAAAGAGAAGAAACGTACTTGCGAAGAGGGGGTGCCATCTTGTTGGTAAGAGTACCAGCAACAATCATGCAATCAGATTGTCGAGGGCTAGGTCTATAAATGATCCCAAATCGATCCAGATCGTAACGAGCGGAACTAGTATGCATCATTTCCACAGCACAACAAGCGAGGCCAAAGGTCATAGGCCAGAGGGAACCGCGACGAGCCCAATTCATGAGATCATCAACCTTTGAGATCACGTACTCCGCCGTCTTTGAAAGGCCGCCGGGAGAGGAAGCCGATGGAGGAGGCGGTGGAGCATAAGGTGTAGGTGAGGTTGTAGATAGAGAACGTAGGGTTGTATGGAGAGAAGCTACACGCTGTGGTGATGCATGGTGGGAAAATCGTGAGGATGTTCCAGTTAGAAAAGCCATGGCTGTGATTGTTGCGGAAACGGGGCTTCGTGAGACTTGTTTGTTCTTCCTCGATGTTCCTTCTGTTTGTGTTTATTTGGATGCATGGAAGAATCCGCCAATCAGGAAACTATTTTTGTCAGGAACATGACGTGGTGCACCATGCACTATCCTTATTTATTTACAAACCAACACCCAAATTTTATGATGGTTTCAATTTTTTCAAACTCAAATTCTTAAAATGTCTGTTGGTCTGTGGTGTCTAAAATTTATGTGGTTGAATTTGTAAATTTGATTTTTCTTCTATAAAGTAAATGTTAATTGAATACATCTAAAAAAAAGTGGGTTTTAACTATTATAATTTTAGTGATTTTGATTGTGACTTGTGTGGACACTAGATGACTTTGTCTATATTATTTGAAAAACATAAAATGGTTAATATTTTTATTTAATTAAATAAGTATAACATAAATGTATTTAATTTAAGTTTAAAGTAAACATAAATAATTAAAAATATATTTTTTATGGGATTAGTATGCACTTTCAATGCAATGGAGTGAAATGATTATAATTAAAGTTATTTTATTTTAAAATTTTGCATTAAATCGTTAAAAATAATTTTAGAAATTTAAAATGAATTTGATTGTATGGTTCAAATATTTATCTCATATTTTTTTATATAATATTGACAAAAATTTATCCCACGTTTTTTCTTTTTATTAAAGACAAAAAATTGTACTTTATATTTTTTATATTCATCGGTGATTAGGGGTGTGCAAAAAAATCGGTTCGTAAGAACCAAATTTAAAAATATAGTGCACTGATTTCAAAAGTCCATATTATTTGGTTTAAAAACTAGTCCAAATTCATTTTACTAAAACCACTAAAAACCGGTGTCCACTTCTTAAAACCATGGTTAATTCATTTTTTAAACTATTTGTCTTTTTTTCATGGTCATAAATGACAATTAAGGTAATGTATAGGTAATAAATAAAACTTTTATATATATATATATATATATATATATATATATATATATATATATATATATATATATATATATATATATATATATATATATATATATATATATATATATATATATATATATATATATATATTCAGGGGTGTGCAAAATAACCAATAACCATAAACCAAATTCCTATTCAAATTAATTCAAATTTTAAAATCTAATCCAAGTTTATATTTTAAATTTGCTGCCCCATTTATCAAATTAAAAAAAAAAAGGTAACCATTTGTTTCAAATCGGATTGAGATTTGGTAACCATTTTTTAATAAACTTCAAAAACAAAAGTAGAATAGTTTGGGAAAATCAAGATCAACACCCATAGTTTGCAATAAAATTGATTTGGTTTAAAGTAGAATAACTTTAAGATAGATAGTTTGCAATAAGTTTAAAGTAGAATAAGTTTCACGATTAATTGATTTATATCAATTCAACGTACTTCTCGATTAATTGATTTAATTCACGATGAAAAGGAATTAGTCTAATTACAGCTTTACATTGAGTAGTTTAAAGTTTAAGATATATTGAGTGTTGATTTAATTCAATGTAAAACTGAAATAAAATTGATTAATTGATTTATATCAATTATTTGATAGTTTGCAATAAGTTTAAAGTAGAATAAATTTCAGGTGGTTTATCAATTATTTGATAGTTTGCAATAAAATTGATTTTTTTTAAAAAATTGATTTTTTTTTAAAAATTGGTTTTAGTACTGATTTCTTTAAAGAAAATAAAAAACGGACTTTGAGAGAAACTGGTTTTTAAAAAAACTGTTTTTTTTTTAAATCAGTTTGAAACCGAACCAATCCACTTGTAAACTGGTTTTTAAAAAATAAACCGATTTTATATAAATAGTTTTAAGATCCAAACCAAACCATATATGTGGCTTGATTTGGTTTGGTTTATAATCCATGCACAACCCTAATTCAGCTGTTATCCTACTTCTGTAGTGGTAATTTAAAGGATAATGAGCATGAGTGGGGTCATTATACACTTGTTGTCCCTATATACATCAATGTTACGATAAAGGCTGAAAACACTTATTTGAGGCATGCTATGTTTACACCGTTTTATTACACCATATCCATTTACACCGTATACATACTCATGTTTTTGTACTGCATGAAAACTAAAGTGAAAAAATAAATTATTAAAAAAATGATTAGAGTACTTTTATGTATAATTTACGGTGTAAGTGTACAATTCAGTGTCAAATGAACATTTCTCCACTTATTTGAAGTAGATGAAAAGAAAATTAGAATCCAAAGAGGCCATTTAAATCACAAGCCCATTAGCCAAGTATTAAAAAAATGATGATGATGAATTAAATAAAACAAGAACTTTACAAAAAAAATCCACAAAAAGAACTGCAATTGTTATGACTTTAAAACGCAACCGCAGTGTTTGTGAAACGCAAGCTTCAGCTACACATCACAACGTGAGCCACAACACACACGAGCTGCAAGTGCAAATTCAAAACGACATTAAAAATTCAACAGCATATCACGCGTGACGATTGCTAAACGACATCAACTCAGCTCTCAAATTCACCTCAATTCATTCTATAAATATGAGCAATTCACCTTCAATTTCTTCAAGCTTGAATAGCCATAAGAGTGCTGCCAAAATCCTCACATAGAAATTCTTTCAATCTTCATACTGCAAGTTTCATATTAATCAATCTTCAATCCATTTCCATTTCTTTCTAAAAGCTTCAATCAGCCTTCAATTTCTTCAAGTTTCATTGAAACCATTCATCAACCTACAAATTTACAAAAAACCAATTTTAGTATTTCATCTTCATCACACATAAACAAAAATTCACAAAAAAAACTGATTTCACTCGTCTTTGACTTACAACATTATCAAATCAATTCAACCGTATCACTCACGCACAAAATCATCTTCATCATGTAAACATCCACCCTTAACCTCCATTGCAACACATTTTTTCTTCAAACTCACAATTCAAAATCAAGGCTCACCTGTTGAATTCGCAACACAAGCTCACTAAATGCCAGATCGCGACGAAGAACAACAACACTAAAACACAAATTCGTACTGCAACGATTCACAATAATAATGGCGTAGAAGACAAGTTTTAGAAGAGAAAAAGAAGCGTACAACACCAGGTCTTTTTTCCTATGCTTAGAGTATTATGGATCTTTGCCTTTATTTGCCTTGCTTATTTGTTTATACTTCAAGACGGATGGATTTCTTATATCGCTAGCTATGAAATGTGCTACAATTTGGTTAGATCCTTCTTATCGTTAGCTTTTATTTTTCTTTCAAGGGTAGTCACTTCATCTCCTCCCCTTCTTAAATTTTCAAAATCTTCTCCATTTTTAAAAAAGACCTTCTTGTTTTCAAACTTAAAACCGCTTTCACAATAAAACCTTGACTTTTGTCAAGTGACTTTCAAACTTTGTTTTCTTTAATAAATGTCAATCAATGTTAATCATACTTTACCTAATTTCAAAAAGATATAAAAAAATACTTCACCTCATTCAAACTTTTTGTGCCTTTATGCACTTTTCATTTTAAAACTTTTCATAAAGTTTAAACATGAGACATTTTCATAGTTGAGATATAATTATCCTATTTCCCATAGTATTTAAGATATTGACATTTTCCACTTAGATATTGAGTGATAAACTTGTTGATTTTAATCCAAGCAAAATCCTCTATCTTTAGGTGATGCAAATGTTATCTTATACTTGTGGGCAACTAGTCATAATTTTCTCCTTAAAATGACGAATTGTCCTTACATTTAAAAATCAATCAAAATAAACCATTTTTTGTTATTTGTACCACGAAATACGGGGTTTTGATCCTATATTGCACTTTGTGGGTACGTAGGCATGAGGTGGTAAGTCTCTCCAAACACAAATTTTTTTAAAAATATATCTCTTCTCATCTGATATAAAGACGCAATTGAGAGAATCTAAGTTATTGGCTTCTGGTGGCTCAAAATCTGAAGAATGTTCTTTAAGTGAAGACTGATAATATAGGTTTGCGTAGATTCTAAAGCTGAAGGTCTCAGCATCAAAAGAGAAATATATTGTCTCTAAGCTTATTAAATGTATAAGCTTCTGGTGATCATTCAAAACCAACGATAAAGCTTAAGTTATTCGTACTGCATAAAGCAAGCTACATTGTCAAATCTATTGTCAGCTAGAGTCTGTGTTCACAAGACTCAAGAAGAGTTGACATGCTTTACAAATATCTACTCTCCATTAATCTATAGTACAATATCTCAAGAAAACGCAATGGTTAAGCAAGTTACACAATGGATCAATAACTTTTGGTGTATCTATCTTCAATGTTTCTTGTATTATGAAGTAAAAGAGACACTTGTACAAGTTATCTCTTCCAACGACTATTCCTCTAAAACTGCTATATAAGTAGTTGAAGATTTAACATGGATTTTCAACAAGAAACTAGGAGAGAGAAAAAAAAAAGAAAAAGAGCCAAGAAGGATAGAAACGTTCCTCGCTTCTATCAGAATGGAAGAATAACAAGATCAAAAATAACAACACAATTGAGTATGCAGATTTTCTGTTATATGTTATAAATTGTACAAAGTCTTAAGATTTCTTAAACATTGAATATCTTAGAAATATTAAGTGTTGTGATCTTTGTTATGGTTATTGCCCTGTACCTCTGATTATGTATCAATTACACCTTGTTCTCTATTATACTAAATAAGTTGTTTAGTAGTTTAGATGAAGTCTCTTGTTATGTGCTTGAGCATCAAAGCCTCTTGCTGTGAAGCTTGAGCCAAGTAAGTCTCCTGCTATGGGCTAGAGCATTGAAGGCTTAATCAATTGTTGATTGAGCAAGAAATTCTTGGACTGCAGGTCTGAGTAGAAGTTTTGGATTCATGGAATCTAAGCAGGGTAGTATTGTACTTAAAGGGTATGAGAAGAAGTATTGAATTCGTGGGATTTGAGCAGAATTCTTGGATTCATAGAATCTAAGCAGGGAAGTCTTGGACCGAGGGTCTGAGAAGAAGTCTTGAGCCTGGGGGGCTGGAGCAAAGAAGTCTTGAACCTGATGGGTTTAAGCAAGAAAGTCTTAGAATCTGAAGATCTAAGCAAGAAATCTTGATTAGGTGCTGATTAAGCAAGGAAGTCTCAGACTGAGGGTGTGACCAGAAAAGTATTATACTTAAGTGTATAAGTAGTTGTAATCATGTTTTGATTATAGTTAAGAATCTCTTGTGTTGCAAAGGGACTGGACTACTCTCAGTTGGAGAGGAACCAGGATAAATCTTTGTATGTTTTGCTGTGGTTTATTTGAATAGTGTTTAGAATCGGAACTCTATTCAGAAGCATCGATTTCAGAGAACACACTTCAATCCCCTTCTTGTGTATTTTTCTTACCATTACTCACCAATTTGATGATTGATCTGATTTTTAAAACACTGGGTTTGAGTCATAGGAGTTTTTAAGATCAAACTCCCATTTGCATCCATAACTTTCACCGACTTGTTTTCCATGTGAATCTTGAAATTCCTTTCAAGCAATTAGCCAGTGATTAAAAGATTACACTTGATTCCAGTTTTCTTTCATCATCTTATTGACTTGCAAATTTTTCTTAAGCTTCTCGTGGTTCATTCTTGTTGGCATACATTCACGAGTAAAATGTCCAAGCTTTTGACAATTATAGCGTTGGACATTGCTCATATCATCTTTCCTTTTTCCTCCTCCTCTCCCTCTATTTTAGCCACCTTTATAATTGCTTAAATAACCACCTCTGTTGTAGCTGATTTCACCCTTTTGAAATGTTTTTGGGAGTCCCTTCAATCATTGTTGTGATAGTTTCCTCTATCTATATTCATAGGCAATTTTTCCCTTCACCTTCTTGTCTTTTCCAACGAAGCAGGCATGCAAAGCAATTTCAGCCTTTGCTTTGTCAACATTCCTCTCCTCCATTCTCTGCTCATGAGCCTCGAGAGAACTTTGCAACTCTTCTTTGCTCATGGTTGAGAGATCCTTGAACTCTTCAATACCAAGCATTACGTTATCAAATCTTGACGTCAATGATTCCAAGATTTTACCAATCATATACTGCCCAATGTTTGTCTCTCCACAAGCTTTCAATTGATTCACCAATCTTGCGATTCTTGTAGTAAATTCACTAATGGTTTCTTTCTCTTCCATCTGAATCAATTCCATCTGTCTATTGGGAGTTTGTAACCTCACCACCTTTGCATTATCAGCTTTTGCATAAATGTTTTTCCAAGGTTTCCCAAACTTGCTTTGAGGATGTACAATCATCAACCTTCTCAAAGTTATTAGCATCAACACATTGATGAATGAGATACAAATCTTTAAAATTTTCCATATTCTCTTTCTTGTATACAGTTCTTTGTGCAACCGTTGCACCTTCTACACTAAGATTAACACTATTCTTGATCATTTAAAGAATATCTTAATAACCAAAAAACACCTTCATCTATTTTCACCACTTGTCATAATTTCCTCATCGAGAATTGGTAGATTTGCAAGGATACTTTCATTGGAGATGGAAAGCATATTTGCACTATAAGTGTTCAATCAAATAACCAGATGTAGCCGGAAAATTTGAGCTTAAACTATTGATTAACTTAACTCACAAAACAAGAGTCGCCACCGCACTTTTATTTTTTCAAAGGAAAGGAAAAAGAGCGAACAAAACCTAAAGAAGTTTTAAAACAAAAACTAATAAAAACAAAGACAAGGGTAAGGGGGTTGGTAACGCAAAGGGAAGGTGTTAGCACTTAAAACGTCCATAGTACTCTATAGGAACCTCTTTGAAAATCTAGCATTTGGCTTAAAAGGGTGTTGTTTGCAAAAGATTGGTGAGGTGAGAAGAGAAGTATTTTTTAATAATTTTGTGTTCAACAATGCTTCTTGAGCCTCGTGCCTACGTACCCAGAAAATGCAACGGAGGATCAAAACCTCGTAGTTCGTGGTAAAAATAACAAAAGAGATTTGTTTTGATTGATTTTAAATGGGAAGACAAGTTGTCATTTAAAGATAATACTCAACTAGTCACCCACAAGTGTATAAAATGGACCTTTGCATCACTATTGAGAAGACTCCAACTTGGATTAAAATCAACAAGTATGCCCCTAGCTCTCTCAAGTGGGAAAGAATCAACACTAAACATAACTATGGAGATTGGAGAATTACATCTCAACTATGAAAATGACTCATGTATAGACCTTATGAAAAATTTAAAAGGAAAAGTGCACAAAGGCACAAAATTGTTTGAATGAGTTAAGTATTTTTTAAGTCTTTTGAAAATAGTCTAAGTATGCTTAAGATTTATTAGCATTTATTAATAAAGTGAGTTTGAAAATGCACTTGACAAGGTTAAGGTTTATTATGAAAGTGGTTCTAGTTGAAAGAAGAAGGTTTTGAAAAAGGGAGAAGATTTTGAAAATTTAAGAAGGGGGAGAAGATGAAGAGACTAACCAAAAGCATAAAATAAAAGCTAAGGAAGGAAAGATCTAACCAAGATATAAGCCTCTGACATAAATAAGCCAAAACTCCCATCCATTGGACTCAAGCAAATAAGCAAGCAATAAGATAGACAGAGAAATAACCAAGCATAAGATGAAAGCTAAGTCTCCTGGTCAAGTCTTCACAAGAGGTCAACTCAAGGTTAAAGTGCCAAATAAGATCCAAGGTCTCAAGATATAACTCCAAAGCAAAGGGAAAAGAACCTAATTTTAATTCCATCATCCATGAGCAAAGGATAGTCACCAAATAGTACAAAGAGCATTAAGAGTCTTTTAAGTGTTTAAGCCTTTATTAATGTCTTAAAAATATAAAGAAAGTCCAAATGGACAAAGTGAAAAAGGCATAAACATAAAAAAGATGATAATATGATATAAAATGATAAGTATAAAATAAAGAGTATAAAATAAAAAGCATAAAAATAAAGAGAATAAAGATTAATGGCATAAAAAATAAAGAGCATAAAGATAAAAGTTAGTACAATTAAAGTTAAAGTTAGTGTTAATGAAGACATTTTGTCATTTGAAGTAGATTACTCAACTAATCAATCCAACAAGTGTGAAAACTTTGCATCATCATTTGAGAATGGCTCCAACTTGGATAAAATCAACATGTATGCCACTAGCTCTCTTAGGTGGAAAAGAATCTACACACTATAGAGATATGAGATTTACATCTAAACTAAAAATTACTCATATCTTAAATTGGACCAATATTGTTAGTTCTTGATTGGCAGCAATTTTGGTCAAATTTGGTGTTATCACAAGATGTCCTATAGGATGTCTTGACATATGTTCCTAACATTCTGCAGGTGGTTATTCTTAATGTTGCAGGGTTTTAGTTCATGATGTCAAGCATAATGCCCTGACATTTATAAACAGAACATTCAGTGAGAATGTTATGTTTTATCTGTTACGTTTTTGTGCAACCTTATGTGTTTTTATGATAATGGTTTCTGATGGTGCAAATCAACATGGAGATCTTCTTTAAACAAAAGAGCTTCTGCTAGTTAATTCGTAGAGTACTGTAGAATCTTTTGTTCTATTTTCATGCAGAAAATCTTGAGAAGATTTGAAGTGTGATTTGATTTGATTTGATCAAATCTGTTTTGGTTCTATTTCTATGATGTTAATTATGAAAAGATTTAAAGAATTATCTGATTTGATTTTATCAAATCAGAGGTAGTTTTTGCTAAAACCCAAGCCTGTTCAAAGTGTTACTATATAAAGACTTTATAATCCTTTTTTGAAGATGAGAGAGTAGCTAGGGTTGTAAGAGTGCGTTGCTTAAAGAATAAGGTTTTTATCTTCGTGTGTAATTGTTAATTGTGAGCCATTCACTCATCACCTTGATGGGTGAATTGGACTGAGTCTTTGAGTTGTAAGTTGTCCACTCTAAGCTTTTAAGAAAGAGTAAATTGTTCTTGATTGAAGCTTTTAAGCAAGATCAAGTATTGTCCGTGAAGAGTGTCTTCTATGTTTTACTAATCTGTTGTTATCACTACTGTGATTAAGGGGGAGTTAGAGGTGTCTCATATCTAAGAGTGTCTTAGATAGAAATTGCAATGGTAGAGATTAGGTGCGAAGATTGTAAACTAGAGAGAGTTTGCTGTGAATCTTCAAACTAATTCTATTTAGTGAATTTCCTTCCTGGCTTGGTAGCCCCCAGACGAAGGTGTGTTTGCACCGAACTGGGTTAGCAATTGCTTGTGTCTCCTTACTATTTTTAACTTTTTTTATCTTGTTCATATATTGGTAACTGTTTAGATATTAGTGTTGTGACATCTGTTTCGACATCTCATATCTGATACCAGAATTTCAATTGGTATCAGAGCATGCATCCTGCTCTAGTTCTAGGTGAGATCTAGGGACGATACTTTCTGGTACTATGGACAAAGAAGGAAGATTTGTGAACAGACCACCTGTTCTGGATGGGAATAATTATGATTATTGGAAAACTCGCATGGTGGCCTTCTTGAAATCATTGGATAGTAAGGCTTGGAAAGCTGTCATAAAAGGATGGGAACACCCTATAACTATTGGGAAGGATGGAAAAGCTACATCTAACCTGAATCCTGAGGAAGAATGGACTAAGGAGGAGGATGAATTGGCTCTTAGAAATTCTAAAGCCTTGAATGCCTTATTCAATGGAATTTATAGAAATATATTTAGATTGGTGAACAATTGTGAAGTTGCTAAAGATGCTTGGGAGATACTCAAAACTAATCATGAAGGTACTTTTAAGGTAAAAATGTCAAGACTTTAATTGCTAACTACAAAATTTGAAAATCTAAGGATGAAAGATGATGAAAGTATACATGATTTTCATATAAATATTCTTGAAATAGCCAATGCTTCAAGTGCCCTAGGTGAAAAGATGTCAGAACAAAAGCTTGTAAGAAAGATTCTCAGGTCTCTTCCCAAGAGATTTTATATGAAAGTAATTGTCATAGAAGAAGCTCAAGACATCTGCAAGATGAGGGTGGATGAACTTATTGGATATCTTTTAACCTTTGAAGTGGGGATAAGTGATAAATATGATAAGAAAAAGAACATAGCCTTTGTGTCTAATGCTAAAAATGGAGAGGATGAATCTTATGGGAATACTGATGAAAGCTTATCCAATGCTATAGTGTTCCTTGAAAGACATTTTAACAAGGTAAGGAAGAGGATGGATATGAAGTCAAGACCAAATGTCAAGAACAACTCTTATGACATCAGTAGGTCTAATGATGCTAGTAGAAGAACAAGGTATAAAGAAAAATCCACTCACAGCAAAGGGATTCAGTGCCATGGATGTGAAGGATTTGGTTACATTAGAGATGAATGCCTTACTTATCTCAAGAAACAAAAGAAGAGCCTAACTGTTTCTTGGAATGATGAGGATTCTGAAAGTGATCTTAAAGAAGCACCTGCTAAACATGTGACTGCTTTGACTAGGAGATACAACTCTGATGAAGACTCTAGTGATGATGAATTAACCTTTGAAGAACTTGCAGCTTCCTACAAAGATCTGTGTCTTAGAAGTGAAGAAGTATGTCACCAAGGAGAAAAGCAGAAGAAACTTATAATCAGACTGAAGGCTGAAAAGGAAGAACATCTTAAAACTATCTATGAATTGAATGATTAAGTTACACTGCTGAATTCCCAACTTGATCAAACGTCCAAGTCTGTTAGAATGTTGAAAAGTGGTACTAACACTTTTGATGGAATCCTTAAAGCCTAAAAAAGGGCAGGAGACATGACTGGGATAGGGTTTGATGGAGAAAAGAAACCATCTTCAGACTGTAATCCCTCTTCACACCATAATCCTTCTGGGCCTAAGTGAAATATGTCACATCAGATGTCTCAACATCATGGAAGAGGACAACCCAACCACCTAAAAGGAAGATTCCAAAGATGGAGATGTCATTAATGTGGACGCTTTGGTCACATAAAGCCTTTCTGCTTCAGGCTGCATGGATAACCTAAACCTATATCTCATACTATACCCAATCACAACATTCCTTCTAATAGGAAGCAATGGGTTCCTAAATCTGCTGCTACCAGTTTGATAGCTCATATGTCCCTCAAAGTCTCAGCTAAGGAAGATTGGTATTTTGACAATGGGTGCTTCAGACACATGACAAGAATTAAAAATATCTTAGTAGACATCAAGTCTCATTCTACTAGCTATGTGACTTTTGGTAATGGAGCCAAGGGTGAAATCAAGGGGGTTGGAAAATTGAACTTCTCAGGAGTTCCAAACCTTGACAATGTGTTGCTGGTTAAAGGATTAACTGCCAACTTAATTAGCATCAGCCAACTGTGTGATCAAGGACTCAATGTCAACTTCACTAAATCTGAATGTTTGGTTACAAATGAAAAGAGTGAAGTGATCATGAAGGGAGTCAGATCTAAGGATAACTACTATCTATGGGTTACTCAAGATTCTAAATGTGCTCTAGCCAAAGAAGATGAAGTGAAACTGTGGCACCAGAAACTTGGTCATTTGCATCTAAAAGGGATGAAGAAGATCATCTTTATGGAAGCTGTCAGAGGAATTCCTAAGCTAAAGATTGAAGAAGGAAAAGTCTGTGGTGAATGCTAAATTGGAAAGCAAACTAGGATGTCACACCAGAAGATCAAACATCTCACTACTTCAAAAGTGTTGGAACTCCTCTGTATGGACTTGATGGGACCTATGTAGGTGGAGAGTCTTGGTGGAAAAAAGTATGCCTATGTGGTGGTGGATGATTTTTCCAGATATACTTGGGTGAATTTTATAAGAGAGAAATATGAAGTGTTTGATGTGTCCCAAGATCTCTATCAAAGAATTCAAAGAGAAAAAGAGAGCAATGTTGTTAGAATCAGAAGTGATCATGGGAAGGAATTTGAGAATAAAAAATTTGCTGAATTTTGCTCATCTGAAGGGATTAGCCATGAATTATCTTCTCTCATTACTCCACAGCAAAATGGAGTTTTGGAACAAAAGAATAGAACTACCCAAGAATCTGCTAGAGCTATGATCCATGCAAAGAAGCTGCCTTACCACTTCTGGGCTGAAGCTGTGAACACTGCCTGCTATATTCATAATAGAGTGACCTTAAGAACAGGAACCATGACCACCTTGTATGAGATATGGAAGGAAAGAAATCCTAATGTCAAATACTTCCATGTGTTTGGAAGCAAATGCTACATATTGGAAAATCGTGACCAAAGAAGAAAGATGGATCCAAAAAGTGATGAAGGAATATTTTTGGGCTATTCTACTAACAGCAGAGCCTATAGAGTATTTAACTCCATAACTAAAACTAAGATGGAGGCCATCAATGTTGTTGTTGATGATGTGCATAAGGAGAATGATATCCTAGAAGATGTTGGAACATCCCTTGATTCCTCAGCAGAGTCTGCAAACAAAGACACTGATCCCAATCCTACTAATACAAAACCTGAACCTGAACTAGTAAACAAAGGACCCTCTACCAAAATTCATAAAGACCATCCTATGGATTTTATCATAGGTGATCTAAATAAGGGGGTTACTACTAGATCCAGAGAAGTCATTACAAGCTCTTGTTTTGTGTCTAAAATTGAGCCAAAAAATGTCAAAGAAGCATTAACTGATGAATTCTGGATAAATGCCATGCAAGAAGAGTTAGAGTAATTCAAGAGAAATGAAGTATGGGATCTTGTTACAAGGCCTGAAGGAACAAATGTGATTGGGACAAAATGGGTTTACAAGAATAAGTCTGATGAAAAAGGAGTGGTCACCAAAAACAAAGCCAGACTGGTTGCACAGGGATACACTCAGATTGAAGGAGTTGACTTTGATGAAACGTTTGCTCCTGTAGCTCGCCTTGAATCTATCCGATTTCTTTTGGGAGTTGCCTGCATTTTGAGAATTAAACTGCTTCAGATGGATGTTAAGAGGGCCTTCTTAAATGGATACCTAAATGAGAAAGTCTATATGGAACAACCTAAGGGATTCATTGATCCAACTTTTCCCAATCATGTTCATAAGTTGAAGAAAGCTCTGTATGAACTGAAGGAAGCTCCTAGAGCTTGGTATGAGAGACTAACAAAATTTCTTGTTGATAATGGATATAGAAAATGTGGCATAGATAAGACATTTTTTATCAAGGAAGAAGGAGGAAAACTCATGATTGCTCAAATATATGTTGATGATATTGTGTTTGGTGGGATGTCTGATGAGATGGTTCAACATTTTGTCTAGCAAATGCAGTCAGAGTTTGAAATGAGCCTTGTTGGTGAATTAACCTATTTTCTTGGGCTGCAAGTCAAACAGATGGAAGATTCTATATTCTTATTCCAGAGTAAATATGCCAAGAATATAGTTAAGAAGTTTGGGATGGAGAATTCCAGTCACAAGAGAACATCTGCACCTACCCATATTAAGTTTTCTAAAGATGAAAAGGGTGTTAACATGGATCAAAGTCTCTATAGAAGTATGATAGGGAGCTTGTTATATCTTACAACAAGAAGGCCTGACATTGCCTTTGTTTTAGGTGTATGTGCTAGATATCGAGCTGAACCCAAAGTGAGTCATATCAATCAAGTAAAGAGGATTATGAAGTATATTAATGGGACAAGTGAGTATGGAATGCTATACACTCATGGATATGGCTATGTGTTGTCTAGTTATTGTGATGCTGATTGGGCTGGAAGTGCTGATGATAGGAAAAGCACATCAGAAGGGTGCTTCTTTTTGGGGAACAATCTCATATCATGGTTCAGCAAGAAGCAAAATTGTGTCTCTCTATCTACTGCAGAAGCTGAGTATATAGCTGCTGGGAGTAGCTGTTCTCAACTGGTTTGGATGAAACAAATGCTGACTGAATATAATGTCACACAAGATGTCATGACATTATATTGTGACAACTTAAGTGCTATAAACATCTCCAAAAATCCTATTCAACAGGACCAAGCATATTGATATCCGTCATCACTTTATAAGGGAGCTTGTTGAAGATAAAATCATTACTTTAGAACATGTTACTACAGAGAAGCAGCTAGCTGATATCTTCACTAAGGCATTGGATGCTAGTCAATTTGAAATCTTAAGAGGGAAATTAGGGGTTTGCATTTATGAGGATTTGTAGCAATTATTGTTTAGTGGAAACATCATTCAAGAGGTTTGGTATTTTCCAAAAATAAAGATGTCTCAACATCACTTATTATTAAAAGTCACTTCCACTCACTACCCTAACCACACTTTTCACTCCAACTGCCCGTTCATCTCCCATACCTTCACAGAACCTCTGCTTGAACCCCATTTTCTCACTCACAAAAACCTCAAGATGTCTCCAAAACAAGCTTTTACCTCGTCCAAATCCGCTAGGTCTGATTCTAAAACAAAGGCTCAACATGTGAGCATTTCATTTGATGACGTGCTTGATGTAGCTCCTCTAGCCATGGTTCCATCTAATGATGCTGAAGTGATAAAATCCACAACCACACATGCAAGTGGTTCCAAACGGACCCCTATAGGTAAATCTTCTGATACTCCTTTTGATTCAACAAGTGAAAATAGGAACAAAGAGGGTAATGTATATGTCGATAGAGCCATTATGAAGTTAGTTAATAAGGTTTTGTATGGAGGCCATAATGTTCTTGGGATTTCTACCCCACTGTCTCGAATGGATGCTATTCCCACTACTGATGCTAGCCAAGGTGAAGAGAAAGATGTTGATGACTCTCATTCTGAGAAGAACCTTGACATTGATAATCTGCACAAGTTAGCTAACTTCGTGCTCAAAGAAGGAAGGATGGAAGGTGATGCTAATGAGGATGTTGGTATCTCTGGTATGGAGAACAAAATTGGTAGTTCAGATCAAAGTAAGAAGAAGGTTAATGTCTCTGATAATATGGTGGATCTGGATAATGTTCCATCTGATGATGAATTAATTAGGAATGTGGCTCCTGGAATTGCCAAAAGGTTGAAGACTAGGAGAGGTAAATCTGTGATTGATCAATCTCCCTCAAAGAATAATAAGAAGAAAAATATTGTTGGACCCCCTAAAGCTTGGAGCAAAGTCACTCATGTCTCTAAGAAAAGAAAGGTTGGGTCAGAAACTGAATCTGATGAAGATGTTGAGGATGATGTCCTGGACATCACTCCTATAAAAAAATCTGCTACCAAGAGAGCAATAGATACTGTGTCTGCTGCTCCTTTAGACAATGTGGTAAAGTGGAAATTTGTGTACCAGAGAAGAGTGGCTTTGGAGAGAGGATTAGGCAAGGATTCTTTTGAGATCAAGGAAGTCATGAAGTTAATCTCTGATGCTGGGTTGATAAAGACGGTGGTTGGGTTTTCAAAATGCTATGATATGCTAGTTAAGGAGTTCATTGTGAACATTTTTGAAGACATTATTGACAGAAAGAGCAAGGAATTTATGAAGGTGTTTGTGAGAGGAAGATGTGTTGAGTTTTCTGCTGATGTGATTAACAGGTTTCTAGGTAGGGATGAGGAAGAGGCTAGTGAACTGGAGGTAACTGACAATCAAGTTTGCAAGGTGATAATTGTTAATCAAGTTACTGCATGGCCCTCAAAAGGTAAATTATCTGTTGGCAAACTAAGTGTGAAGTATGCTATCCTTCATAGGATTGGAGCATCCAACTGGGGGCCTACCAATCATACTTCCACCATTGTTGTTGGTTTAGGAAAGTTTATTTTTGTTGTTGGTACCAAGGTAAAGTTTGACTATGGCATCTACATCTTTGATCAAATTATGAAGCATGCCACCACCAATGCTGTCAAGCTACCCATTGCTTTCCCTTTTTTGATTTATGGGATTATTTTGAGCCAGTATCCTGGTATTCTTTCAAGTAATGATGTGGCCTGCAAAAGGGACTATGTGTTGTCACTCCACTATAAGTTGTTTGCAGGAAGACATGTCCCAGACATTGTCTTGACATCTTCTGAGAAGACATCCACTACAAAGACTGGGGTTATCTCAGAGTTAAAGGAGGCCTGTAGGGAATTGGGAGAAGTTATTAGTGTGGCTACTACAAGGAAACTAAAGTTGGAAGCTCTAATAAGAGGTCTGTAACAGAATGAAGAAAATGATGTGGAGGCTGTTGATGCTCAGGAAGAGGAAGATGAGGAGGTTTCTGCCTCTGGTGAGAAGACTGATGATCATGTTTCTGGGTCTACAACTGATGAAGAAGATGATAGTTATGGGTCTAAGGAATAGAATTAATGGTGCTTGGCTATGGTGTTCTTTGAATTATGGTTGCTTTGTTTGTTGTTTCAGAATTTGTTCTTCTTGCACTTAATGTGCTTTTGACTTGTATTATTTGGGTTCTTACTGCACACTTAACTTTATTGGTTCTGTATAATTGTTCTATGTTATTGTGTTTCCCTTAGTATGATTCCTTTATTTATGGATAAAAAAGGGGAGAAAGAGTATGAGGAGTTTATGAGGAGTTGTTGTTGGTGAGATTTGAGGAGGTTTGGTTTTAACTGCTGCTGGTTATGATGTTGAGGGGAGTTTTATTTTTTGCTTACACTTTGGTTTGAGGGGGAGGGAGTAATATATTTTTTTTCTGCTGCTGTGCTCTCTGATATGTCCTAGGAGCTCTTGGGATGAATTAATTGTTTTAGCAAAAATTTTCCAAAGGGGGAGTTTGTTAGTTCTTGATTGGAATCAATTTTGGTAAAACTTGGTGTTATCACAAGATGTACTATATGATGTCTTGACATATGTTCCTAACATTCTACAGGTGGTTATTCTTAATGTTTCAATGTTTTAGTTCATGATGTAAAGCATAATGTCCTGAAATTTGTAAACAGAACATTCAGTGAGAATGTTATGTTTTATCTGTTGCATTTTTGTGCAACCCTGTGTGTTTGTATGATAAGGATTTCTGATGGTGCAAATCAACATCGAGATCTTCTTTAAACAGAAGAGCTTCTACTAGTTAATTCGTAGAGTACTGTAGAATCTTTTGTTCTATTTTCATGTAGAAAATCTTGAGAAGATTTGAAGTGTGATTTGATTTGATTTGATCAAATTTGTTTTGGTTTTATTTCTATGATGTTAATTATGAAAAGATTTGAAGAATTATCTGATTTGATTTTATCAAATCAGAGGTAGTTTTTGCTAAAGCCCAATCTCGCTCAAAGTGTTACTATATAAAGACTTTACAATCCTTTTTGAAGATGAGAGAGTAGCTAGGGTTGTAAGAGTGTGCTGCTTAAAGAATAAGGTTTTTACCTTCGTGTGTAATTATTAATTGTGAGCCATTCACTCGTCACCTTGATGGGTGAATTAGACTGAGTTTTTCAGTTGTAAGTTGTTTACTCTAAGCTTTTAAGCAAGAGTGCATTGTTCTTGATTGAAGCTTTTAAGCAAGATCAAGTATTGTCCATGAAGAGTGTCTTCTATGTTTTACTAATCTGTTGTTATCACTGCTGTGATTGAGGGGGAGTGAGAGGTGTCTCATATCTAAGAGCGTCTTAGATAGAAATTGCAAGGGTAGAGATTAGGTGTGAAGATTGTAAACTAGAGAGAGTTTGCTGTGAATCTTCAAACTAATTCTATTTAGTGAATTTCCTTCCTGCCTTGGTAGCCCCCAGACGTAGGTGTGTTTGCACCAAACTGGGTTAACAATTACTTGTGTCTCCTTACTATTGTTAACTACTTTTATCTTGTTCATATATTGGTAACTGTTTAGATATTAATGTCATGACATCTCTTTCAACATCTCATATCTGATACCCGAATTTCAAATATGATCACTTTTCGATTAGGGAAAAATTTTGCGCTATGTTAAGCTATCATAACATAATCTATAAGGAAGGTCATACAATGAGAGGCCGGTCAATAACAATTTATGTACCATACATGTTAGAGATATGATATAAAGATCATACTCCTAAAACATGTAGCACAATTTAAAAAAAAGTTGATTAAGACCTAAGTCAAGGAAAGATGAATCCATTACATCAATCAACCTCTCATAGTACTTTGGACAAATTTATGAATCAATCCAAAGTATCTCAATTGATTAAATGATTAATCAAATGGTAGATTTGAAATGACGAAAGTTCATCAAGCACCATTCAAGATCTCATAAACATGATGGCCAACAACATACTCCAATTGATCCAAAGAAAAGATTAAAAAGAAAATAAAGGGATGAAGAAGAGAGGATCATACAAAAGGCAAAACCAAATTGGATCCAAGTAATGAACAAGTCATCATCAAAATCAATCATCCATTTTAGTGGATTAGGGCTTTCACCCCATCAACACCAAAGATCCATTAAATTTGATGATACTTGTGACCCAAATAAACCAAGATCGAAGGCCAACAAAAGTCAATAAAGGTTAAACAAGAACAAAATGCAATAATATGAATTAAAATGCCTTAAAATGAAAATAAAGATGAAAATTCAAATGATGCATCAAATCAAATCAAAATTGGTCAAGAAAAATCACACAAGTCAGGAACAAGTCAAGAATGCTATATAAAAGTTTTGAGAATTTTTTAATGCATCAAAATATTTTTAAACTAATTAAAGTACTTCAAAAATAAGAAAAATCATGAAAAATAGAAAATAATGAAAATACAATATGAAAAATATAAAATCAGAAAGAGGAAAATAAAAGAAAATTTTAGAAATTATTTTGGTATCTGAGGAGGAGCGTAAGATCTGACTTTATTAATTGACGTGGTAGATCCCACGCTTCTAAGATGAGAATGCATGGTAGAAATTACTAAGGAAAACACACAGAAACACATTCAAATTGGACCAATGAAATTAAAACAAATTGCCAGTGTGTATTTGACTTGGATCATCGTTCCAACCTCTCTGGTATCTGACTGGTAACATTCAAACATGAAACCACCATCATTGCAGTTGTCTCATCAATTCAAACTCAATCTCACAATCTATTTTCATTTATTGAAAGGGAGTAGATAAAATTTTAGAGAAAACAAAGTAAACTGAAAAACACGAAAACAAAAATAAAATGTTGAACATGAACAATCAACACCAGCTAGGTTAGGGGGAAACACTTAACAAGCAAAGGACTATATTGTGGTAACTTGTTTGATTGAAAATTGAGCTTCAAACTGAGAAGCTCTAAAACTGGATTTGGTTGGAGCAATTCAGGGACTCTTAGAGCTTGATTCTTGTTGCAAAAGCTTCAAAGGAACACGGTGGAGCTTATGGAATCAAGAAAGCGAGTTAAAAGTGGCTGGAAATAAAAACACGATAGCAGAGGTTTTTTTGGCTTTAAAAGCTTGCAAATGAAGGTAGCAAGACTCTCTATTAATAGCTGGAGATGATGGAATACTGAGAGGGATGAATTGAGTGAAAATTCAGTGTAATCGTGTGCACCCTCATCATGGCAAAAGTGTGACTTGAATTAGCTCAAAACTCAGTCAAACCATGCGTTTTATGAGTCACTTAACTTCAAAAAACTTGGTTAATCATGTTTAGATGGAAAACACGTGATAATTTGGCTTGTAATTATGTTTTGGTTGAGATGAAAATCTGATCATGGGGGTAAAACTTCAGTTCCAAACAACCATGTTTGCACCAATGGGGCATCTTGTACAAGATGTTTTTTTATGCAATTCTTTTTGCAATTGATCACATCATGGTAAAGATCACAATATGCCAAGAAAGCTTTCATTTGAATGCTTGAGCAAAAGTTTATGGCATGTTGAAGTTGACATAAAAATCTGACAAACCAAACTTGAAATATTTTAAGTCCAAATGGTTGAAAATGGCCTATAATGTATCAATGAATTCCATGGTCTTCCAAGCATAATTTGACTTTGATCATTGAAGAAATCTTGTAGTGTGTATCACAAAGAGTATTGTGAAAAAATAATGAGCTTCATATGTTAATAGAAGAAGTTATAATTCTTGAAAGTTGAGAAAAAGTCACTTGAAAATAGGCAAAATTTTACTAAGTCCACAAATGACTTATAATGTCTTCAAACTTTTGATGATCCTCCAAGAATAATTGGCTCTTGTGATGTAAAGAGAAGTTTAAGAGGATGTTGAGAAGAGCCATATGTAAAAAGAAGCATTTAAAAATATAATGAATTGAAGGAGTTGTGATCTTTGGAACTTTGACTTGAAATGTTGACTTTTTAGGTTAAACTTCCTTGAATCAACTTGTAAACTTGGTCTTTCCTTGCATTTCAAGGCACATGGATGATCATATGAGCTTACAATAATGTGCCCTTGAATTTCCTTTGATTAAATTGATCAAATTTTGAGGTAACATGTTGATGAAGACATGAAAATAAACACATGAACCTTTGACTTTTCTTGAGAGACAATCTACTAAACCTTGAGATTTCTTTTATCAAAATGAGATTGAATGATGCTTAAGATCAAACACTTTGAGATTAGAGGTCATGACTTGATGAGATAACACTTGAGAATCAATGGTTGACCACATTTTGACTTGAGGGACCAAAACCCTAGCTGAGGAACCATGCTTGATGTTCTTGATACAAAACCTACCTTGCAAGAAAACAAAAGGGACAAAGCATATATTTTTGATATTTTGATTAGTTGTTAGTGAAACATAAAATACATAAACACAAAAGAAAAGATACAAAGAAAGGTGATTGGTGATCTCTACATAAGCAAACCCAAAGATGATGGGCTAGAGAAGAATCAAGTTTGTGATCTTGATGCATTGTGAAGATGCACATGAGGTGGGATCTTAAAGGTAAGAATTAAGGTATGACACCAGGTTCTTAATGTCAAATGTTAGTCAAAATTTCATTCACAAAATAAAATGATGAACAATACAATAATAGAGAGAGTTAGAGAATTATGGTAAAAAAATAATTGTACTTTATTGATAACCCACCATAAAGTATATATATACAACAATACACAAATGCATATCTAACCAACTAAAAGAAAAATAAATATATTTTCTAACTATGTAATCGGTTATACCAAACCTGTAACCAACTACAAGAAGCTATTGTCTCAGAAAATACAGAAAATTGAAGGGTGGTAATTGGTTATACTAAATTTATAATCGATTACAATTTGATTCTATTTGATTCATTGGCCGGCTGCAATAGTAACCAATCCCATTGACTTAAATTACACTTTTTCACAAGAAAACAAAGGACTTCAATTTCTTTCTTTAGTTCTGTTTTCCATTGCAACTGCCAAACCTTGGGTGAGAAAGGTCCAAAATATGAAAAACCATGTCCTATATTTCTACTAGACTTTCCTCAAATGGGCCTTTTTACTTCCACTTTACAATAGTGCCACCAAAGACCGCACAACAAGATTGCTTTTGTTTTGTTTTTGAGTCTAAATATAATATTGCATGTTATGTTCTATAGTGTGTGTATATATATACATATGGTGGTGCTAGTTTGATGGGTAGGTTCAATGTACAATTGATCACATATCCTAGGGATATTCTTTGTCAAGTTAAGAAATGAGAGTTGCTAGAAAATGCTCATATTGTGGAACTTCAGGCCACAATTCAAGGACTTGCAATAACAGTCTCAGTCACAAACACAAACAGCTTTATCTTTATTCTTCTTCACCTACATCACTTAGCTCTTTATCAATATATTCTTCCTCACTTACTCGGTTTCTAGTAAATGAAAATTCAAACAATTGCACTGGAAGTGACCTCGTATCTACGATCTCATGCAATAAAAAAGGTTATAACTATATTTATATTATAGTTTTATATCTGTTTTCTTACCAGTCAGTTTTGTAGGGTTAAAGTATCTTCTGAATTTTTATGATCAGGTATGCCGTGGACTGAGGACGAACACTATATGTTTCTTAGAGGGCTTGAGAAACATGGGAAGGGTAACTGGAGAAATATATCAAGAGATTTTGTGACAACAAGAACACCAACCCAAGTGGCAAGTCATGCACAAAAACATTTTATCCGTCTGTCTCAAAATAGCTTCATGAATAGAACACAACACAATCTCAGCCTCCTTAGTGGAAGAAGAAACTTTATTTCTACCTGGCTTTCTCATCCTCAATATTCAGTACTGAAATGGCCTAACTCTTCAACTTCAACGAATTGTAGTCATGAGAAAGAAGCACCTGATTTGGAACTCAAACTTGCAATTCCTATGCCATTAGAGCTATCAGAGGCATGCTCTTTAAGCCATTTATTTTAACCAGTATAGTGTATGTGACTATTGACTTTGAGAAGTCGTGCTTGTTTTATTGTGTAATTCACCTTATTCTAGCAAGTTGTGTAGCAATGATTTCTATGAAATAAGACAGAGAATGGAAGTATATGTATCGTATTAATTGAATTAAATTGTGCTTCAAACGATTACTTTGAAGATAGAATTATATAATCTTAAAATATGAGTTTCTTAACTTTTCAAAAGAGTGATAAGTACGGAGATGGATTTTTTTATAAGCTAGTATTTAACAAAAAAAAAAGTATAGTAAATGAATAAATTTATAACATTTAAAAATAAAACTAGTCTTACTTCCCCAAAACATCGTGGGCTATGGAATCCGTCAGATTCTTTTATTTTCGAGTTATGTGTATTTCATATCATTATTGTGTAGGAGTGTTTAAAAATGAACCATCTCAATAAAAGACGGCTAACCAAATTGATTCAAATTAAAAATCGTAAAAAATTATATTTAATTTAAATATGTTTGAATTATTCTTTAATAAAACTGAGTAGTTCAATTCAATTTCTGGTTTGAAATTTACAAACTAAAATCAAACGGAATATACCTGTATTGTATTACAAAATCTTCTAAACTATTATATTTTTCTAATTCTTTAGAGAATTTAATGTTAGATTTTGGGTTTGGGGTCTGTTGCAAAACTTGAATGAAAAGAAGATGAAGATACTATGATGAAAGTTACACAAAATAAATTTTGAAGCGTAGATTTACACTAAGTTTTAGATTCGATTCACCTCCACCAATTTAGACAAATTAGATGTAAATGGGTAATTTGGCGAATCTCTTTCAGAATACTTTGGAAACCTTAACATGAATTGCACGTTCACATTAAGCATATCGATCAACGATATTTTACAGAATAGCGTTTCTTCACTTATTCTCGTGTCCAAGAAAAATAATGGGTTAGATATAATTTTTTGCTCTGAAATACATTATTTTCGTATATATTTTATGCATAACAAGTATCTCTATTTATAGAAAAAGTTGTATCAATTGGTGAGGAAAATCAATGTTTTAATGGTTTCAAGCTGACAATTTGCGAACCATTATATATCCATAACAGCAAACATTTTCACAAAAAATTGTGTTGATCTGGTAGTGGCACCTTATGACCACGTGTCCTATCATAATAAGACACTACAAAAAAAACTGCTTATTGTCACGTGATATTCACGTCACAACGTGAAAAATCACGTCACAAAGTGATTTTAGTGACGTGATCATTCACGCGGCAGGAGAATGTGTGGCAACTCTGTTGTCACGTGAAAATCACGTCGCAACTTTGCCATGTGATTTTCACGTCGCAACAATCTTAACAGAAGTTGCATATGTAGCAGGCGTAGCAAAAGGGTGCCAGGAATGTGTAAGAACGTTGCCACGTGATTTTTATTTGGCAAGTTGTGACGTGATATTCACGCGGCAAGTTGCGACGTGAATTTCAGGTGACTAGTTGCGACGTGAATTTGACATGGATAAATCTATTTTTTTTATAAAAAAATGTATTCTTTTCTTACGTTTGTTATTTTAAATTAGATTGAATATTTTGTATTTTTAATTATTTTAAAATACAAAATTAATAATATTTTTTTTTAATAATATTATAAATTAAAAAATTAATAATATAATTCACACCAAAATTTGATAAATATAAATAAATACCAAAATTAATAATAAAATTTTTAGATAAAAAGTTCATAATATACTAAAATGTAATTTACATTTTACAAGAATAAAAATTTAAAATTAAAATAAATCTTTCAGATCAATTTTGGATAGGGAAAGTCGTCAAGGTCAAAATCATCGTCATCCTCGTCATCCATCTGTTGTTAAACACCAACTCCTTCATTTTCAACAAATACTTGATTACTGCCACCTTGTGATTACACAAATTGCCGCATCATCTCCTCCATATTAGCTTGCCTCTATTTGACGTTGTTGCTCCTCCATTTGGGCCTTTAGTGCCACCTCTCGTTGCGCCAACTCGCGTCTCGCCTCAGTTAGTGTCAGTTGTCTTACTGTTTCTAGCATTTCAGGGGTCAATTGTGGTGGATGTGACTTTCCTTCACCATCTCTAACTTTTTGAAATAAAGTTCTATCCCATTTTCTCATGCTGTCGATCAAAGCTCCAATACCAAATAAACACTCATTAGGTCTCTTTCCGCCAGTTACTAAACCCTAAATATAAAAATATACTCGTGGATTAAGCGACTCGGAACCTCTAGGAGTATATTGAAGATTTTCTACCAAAAATTGTGTGAGCAATATCTGATAATCCTTCTACACATACAATAAAAAATTAATATAGCTTAAACAATTTAAGTTAAATTAAATAATAGATATAGCCACGTGATTTTCACACCACAATATCTCAGTTGCCACATGAAAATCACGTCACAAAATTGTCATTAAATAAAAAAAATATATAAACAATTTAAATAAAATAAAACGACTTACCAAAACTTTTTTGGTGCGTTCGTAAACAAATCCCCCCCAATTTTTTTGTTCTAGTCTTTACAACCAGCTCAGTCATGAGTGGAGGTCTCCCCAAACTCTTCTCCTAAATAGTAAAATTAACTTTAATTAAAAATATATAATAAATCAAAATATAACTTAAAATAGTAATAATAATTATCATGCGTTAAGCATGTTCGGCAACACTTATACTTCCAACTGTATTAATGCTACCCCCTTTTTCAGATGCTCTCATTTTCTTTGCTTTTTTAGATCCTTTCTTAAAACCAAAATTTGTATCCCAATAAATAATAAGTTCATCGAATACTTCTTTGTCTATCTAGTTGGGACGAATATTTTTACGTTCCCAACGGAGTCTAGCATGTCAGAAAGTCGAACTGATGTTCTAATAAAATATTTTTTTAACCTCTTTCTCATTCATTTTTTTCCAGGTACACTTTTTCTACAATGTTGTAAGACATTCAAATAAAATAGTTAGATAATTATAATAAAAAAGTAATTTAAACAAAAATAAGTTAACAAATAAATTACACAACTTAACAAAAATAAATTAGTTATACCTTAAATATTTTAAACCAAGCTTCTTTTTCGTCTTCATTAACGTCTCTAAATCTCTTCCAAGGTTTTTCATACTTTTGGTGAATTACATAACTTACACACTGGGCAGCAGTGCGACTCGGCTCGAAACTAAACATCAATAATTTATATTAGTACGAAATATAAGTTAATATAAAAAATAGAAACATGTATACTTAAATAAAAATTTAAAACTTACGAATTTCCGCTGGGCCAAATATAATATCTTTCTTCAATGATATGAACCACCTCTTGATTGTTAGTCTCCTTTTCATTATCGCCCTCCTCATCATCCACATCATGATCGTCCTCACCTGCCTCCTCATGATCATCCTCACGCGTAGGTATATGTGTGGATGTTATGGGTACATGTGCGAGATGTTGTTAGATGTCAATATCTCCTTAATTTAATCATGTATATTGGGCATTTTTCAAACTCTTTTGTGTTGATTTGTTGATATTGATACTTGAAAGGTACCATTCTTCAATTACTTGAAAATACTTTTGGTACCTTTGATTTGTGTGTTATTGTGCAGAAAGTAGGCATTAAAAAGTCATCAAGTATAAGACACAAGGAAAACGAACAAAGTTTCTAAAGGAAAAAAAGAATATCAGAAAGTTCATTGGGCGAACTTGGTAGCAAACATTTGCTTTGCGAACAACTGAAAAAGAACCAGCGAATGCTCCTAGATTTGAGGTAGTAGCAAAAGGCATCTTAGTTCATAGTGCGAACAAGATAGTGAAGGTTCGATGTAGCAACACTTCAGTGAAGAGCCAGCGAAGCATCCCAGACTTGAGGCAGTAGCTAAAAGGGTATAAGTTCGCTGTGAGAACTTGTAGGTGAAGTAGTTCGCAGTGCGAATAATCATTCACACAGTAAACTTCAGAGTTGTCTTAGAGGCGGTTTAACTGTGCAGAGGAACATCAGGTGCCTAATTTGATGTTCGCTAGGCGAATAATCTGTTTGCAGTGTGAACATGATAGATTCTGGTTGTACTTTATAAGTACTTTTGACCATTTTTTAGGATCATAACTTCATTTTACACACCAAAACCTTATTTCAGAGTTTTCTTCACCAAAGAGTGAGAATTTTCACATAAAAGCTGGATTCACATCCAAGTTCGATTCTTCAACGTGGATGCTCATTCATCTCCTCCTGAAACTTGTGAAGCAAGCTACCATGGTTATGGGTAGCTAAATCACTTATGTGTCAAGATTAGAGGTGGTTAATCTTGTTATTATGTATTTCTTTTTATCCTTTGTATGTGAACAAGGTTACGATTAATAGATGATGAAGATATTTGCTTTTAATGATGTATTTATGGTTTGAATTACTCTAGACATGGATTTTCCAAATCTTGACCTAATTTTTTCACATATTAACCTACAAACTCTAGACATAGATTTGAAAGTTAATATTCGCTTTGTATCGATCTTTATGTTTATTGTTTCGATTGTTATTTCGAGAAATCATCTAGCGATTAAAACAATAATATTCACGGAGCCGTTTTAGACATAAACAGATTCGAAAGGATACGCGGTTGTATTAATTGAAACTAAGTTCACATACTTGATTAATCAGATACGTATGAAAAGGATTAATGAAATATAATCTTGACATGCTTTTCTCAAAACAAAACATATTTGCAACAAACTTTTGTTACAAAACAAGAAATATTTTGAACACTCTTTAATTAAAACGTTAAAATATTGAACGGTTAGCATTGAGATATCACTTACAATTCCTGTGGATACGATAAAACACCCCAGAGATTCTTTTCAACAGATGTACGGTGTGGGATCCCCCAAATTGTGTGAAGGATGATGGTACCTGTGGGAGAGTTAGAAAGCTAGATCCCTCAGACTGCATGAAGGATAAGGGCACCTGTTGGTAGGGAGGTGGAAAGTTAGATTCCCCATACTGCATGAAGGATGAGGGTACTTGCTGGTATGGATAATTATGTCCTCCAGTGTGCTGATATGGATAACTAAGGCCCCCATATGAGCTAATAAAATCTGGAGCCCCAGATAGGCTAATAAAAGCTGGAGCCCCAAATGGGCTATTGAAAGCTGGATACACCTAAGGGGTGAGTAATACCATGAAAGGTGAGAACTGACCATGGACATAAGATCTACGTGACTCTGTGGGAGAGGACACATGACCGACTGAGGTGCCTGACATACTACTGCTCTCGGACGTTGAGTCTTCTACCAACAATATAGACGCGTCAACATGATGCCCCTCAACCATTGTATCAGACAAACTTATAATTTGTTCAACTGCAATCACATCATTAATTTGCTCAACTTCATCAACTTAGTAAGCAACATCTTCCACTAGATCTCCAGTTTCAATATGACCTAATGGTTTTGTTTTGATTACAACAGACCACCCTCGTTTACGTGGTACAATTGAAGGATAAGTAACATAGTAAACTTGTATAATAATATGCGACATTATGAAAGGGTCATACTCTTAGTACCTTCAGTTCTTTCGAATCTCAACAGTACCATATGTCTTATCTATTTTTTGTACCTCTGACAGATGGATCATACCAGCCACAATAAAATAAGACAACTTTATTTTCCGAGTCCGAGTAATTGTATACCAACTCATAGATATGTTTAACAAAGCCATAGAAGTCGTCTTCACCACCATCAGTAACTCGGTTTACAAATACACCACTATTTATGGTTTTTTTCCTTCAGTCTATGTCTCACTGTAAAATTTATATCCGTTCACAAAGTATGTATGCCATTCATTTGCACTTTAAATAGGGACTTCAAAAAAGTTTCTCAAATGGAGTATTTCTTGAGTCGGTGCAACAATGCATGACAATTTCTCCTTGAACCATGCTGGAAAATGAGCATGTATGTGACCAGAGGTTGCTTGTACACCAGTGCTATGAAAAAAAAGTGTTAAATTCTCTATAAAGAAACACACTATAATTTTTGTCAGCCAATGCACACCCTTCTTTCCAGAGGGACGACCTGGAAGCCCGAAGAATGATAAGGTAAATTGACTTCTTTCGTTAACATTTACAGGATTCCTTATGATTCTTGAAGTTAACATCAAGTGATTGAAATAGTGACTGCAAAGATGAGATGTTTCCCGATGCAAGTAATGCGCACATATTAACCCTTCAACTTTAGGTTTATTTTTCACTGATCCTTTTGAATCACCCATGAACCTTTCAAACGAATACATCCACCTAGATTGTACAGGGTCGCCAAGAAAAGCTTCATATGCAAGATGCACAGATAGATGTTTCATAGACTCAAAAAAACCATGCAAAAATACTTGTTCCAACTTACAGAAAATGACTAGAATATTTTGGTCCAACTTAACGATGTCATCCACTCTTAAAGCTGACGTAAAAATATCTCTGAAAAATTGACTAATTTCAGTTAGTGGATTAAGCACATGGTTGGGTAGTGAACCAAACGTAATTGGAAGCAATCGTTCCATAAAAACATGGCAATCATGACTTTTCATACCATGTAACTTCCCAGTGTTAACATCGCCACACCTTGCCAAATTTAAAGCATAACCATCAGGCATTATCAATTCGTTTAACCATCGACAAATCGCTTTACCTTCTTGGGAAGTTAGACTGTAATTAGCCTTGGGTTTTAATGATTTTCCATTCAGTTGACGCTTCAACTCTAACTCTTTTCGATTACACCAAATTTTCATTTCTTATCTAGCCTTCTCATTGTCTTTAGTTTTGTCTTTAACATCCATCACTGTGTTAAATATATTATCAAAGAAATTCTTCTCAATATGCATAACATCAAGATTATAGCGCAACAAATTATCTTTCCAATATGGGAGGTCCCAAAATATACTTTTTTTCCAATTGTGTGTAACCCAATATCCTTGAATTCTACATGTTTTACCAGTATTTGTGAATTTTGATAGTTCACAAACTTGGTTCCATACTTCAACTAGTGACAATCGAGGCGAAGAAAAATCGGTTACTCGTTCGTCTTTTTTGAAATCAGTCTTGTTTCTTCTATATGGATGATTTCTTGGTAGGAATCTATGGTGATAGTCAAACCACGAACCCCCCCCCCCCCCCCCCCTTTCCAAAGTAAATGCCTCGGTGTTCCACATTCAATGCGGACATCCCATTTTGCCATGCGTACCCCATCCAGACAACTAGTCATATGCGGAAAAAATGTTAATAGTCCACATCAAGGCAGCTCGCGTAGTAAAGTTTTGTTTAGTTGATATATCATAAGTTTATTCTCCAATTCACAACCTCTTCAAATCATCAATTAAAGGTTGTAAGTACACACTGATTCCATCTTTTGGACTCGACGGTCCTGGAATTGGGTACGTCAAAAACATGTATGTTTTTGTCATGCATATCTCAGGAGGGAGGTTGTAAGGGGTTATAATAACTGGCCAACAAGAATATTCATTTATCGGCGCTTGGACATATAGAGTAAATCCATCAGAGTATAATCCAAGCCTCACATTTTTAGGTTCTGCAGAAAAATCAGTATGTACGCGATCAAAGTGTTTTCATGCCTCGCCATTAGATGGATGTCCCAAAGTGTCTGAACTTGTTTTATTTGTATGATGTCATGTCATTTGAATTGCACTATGCATTGAAGAAAACATTCTTTTAAACCTTGGTATTATCGAAAGGTAAAACATGGACTTCACTGGTATACATTTTTGCTTACGGTCAATGGCTTT
This sequence comes from Lathyrus sativus, assembly GCA_963859935.3. NCBI lineage: Eukaryota > Viridiplantae > Streptophyta > Magnoliopsida > Fabales > Fabaceae > Lathyrus > Lathyrus sativus. The sequence goes on from OZ012739.1 coordinate 605,454,171, forward strand.
ACTACAAGTTTTATATCTTGGACTCTTACAGACTTACATTCCTCCAACGTTCCATCATTAGTACCAAACTTATTGTCATAAAACAACATGCAACCACTAATGCAACAATCAAGCTTTCGTACTTCTAAACCCAACTTCAACACTAGCCTATTTGTATCATAAAAACTTATAGGCAAGTTGTCTTTCATAGGAGTCGTAGGAGCATCAATTTTGTGAAGAATTCCAAACACTGATCATGAACATTCCAATTTGACTTGATAGCCAATAATCTCACACATATTGATAATGTTGAGTTTTAAGACCCCTCAAACAATGGCGTATTCATCTCATTCAACAACTGATAAAATCTTTGCGCTTCCTCATTTGGCAACTCTTCCCCATCAAAATCTTCAGGTTCGTCATGGGTCACGTTCACACCAAAAGCATTGTCCACCATCTCACTGATCAGATTAAAGTTTTCCCCATATTCCATTGGTAATCGACTACTTGAACCATATTTATTACTACTCTCTGATACACTACTCAGCAGTTCTTCTCCATTATATATCCAAACCTAAAATTTTCAATGAAACCCTTTCTCTTCAAATGACATTCTACTTCCTCTGAGTCACTAATTATAGGTCTGCATTCACATTTAAGACAATGACATCTAACTCCTTCGCTTAGACAACATTCCTGAGAAAATGCCCACGTGATAAACCCTTTAACTCCCTCCTCAAAATTTGGTTTAAGTCTGTGTCTTCCTGGATACAACTTATCGTACATCCAACTATGATAGTACCTATAATATTTCATACTGCACATTTATACAATCATTGTTTTTTAATTACAAATGTGATTTTAATATATCAATCAATTTTATAAATTTTGATAAAATATTAACTATAAGTATTAACTAACTTAATATTATTCTTTAACATAAACTTATATTAACTAAAAACTACTTTTAATACAATCAAACTTTCTACTACTTTTTAATTATTCTTAATATATATAACTACAAATAAATTTCATACTATTTTATTTTTAATAAACTTAAATAATAATTTCATACAGTTTTATTTTAACTAAACATTTAATAAACATATTACATAACATATAATACATATAATTAGTAAATATATAATATAACATAAAATGCATAACATATAATACATGACATATAATACATTCCTAACATATACTATAACATATACCATAATTAATATAATATATTTTATTTTTTATAAACTTATATAATAAATTTTTTAATATAAATATAAATATTTTGTTTTTAATTTAACTATACATTTAATAAACATATAACATAAGATATATTTAACACTAAGAAAAAAAATTGTTTTATAAAAAAAACTATTTCACACCATTTTGTTTTTAAAGTTTAATGTTTAAATTTTAAATAAGTTTAAAGTTTAATGTATATAATATTATTCTGTATATACATTATTATATATTCTGTATATAATATTATTCTAAAAATAATATATTTTAAAAATAATATTCTATTTTTATTTAAATATAATATAATATTTCTTTGAAAATGTTAAACATATTAGAATTTAATATGAACAAAAAACAATATATTTATTAAAATCTGAAGAAAAAAAATATTTTCTATTTTTACAATATATTTTTCTATTTTTATTTAGCACAACCTACAACCAATACAACCAACAACCAACAATCAAATATTAATTTAAATCTAAAAAAAATTAAATTCTTAAATACCTCAATGAAGATAAACAAAAAACCTTCAATCTTGAACCTTGATACTTGATGAGTCTCGAAGAACAACCAATCCAATATTCTTGGTGAATCTTGAAAAAAGAAATTAACGATGTTAATTATATATACAATTAAAATATCATACAATATTTAATAAATACAAAATGAAAAATACAACTAATTTAAATTACGTTTTAATATATATATATATATATATATATATATATATATATATATATATATATATATATATATATATATATATATATATATATATATATATATATATATATATATATATATATATATATATATATAAATTTGAACAAGCTAGGAAATTTGAAGATGAAGAAGAAATAGAAGAAAAGATAGCGTTGCTGAAATGAAGAAGATGAAATATTTGATGCAAGAGAAAGTATGGAGAAAGCAATTTGTGTGTGTGTGTGTGTGTGTGTGTGTGTGTGTGTGTGTGTGTGAGAGAGAGAGAGAGAGAGAGAGAGAGAGAGAGAGAGAGAGAGAGAGGGAACCATGACACTAATAAATATTATAATATATTAAACATATTTTAAAATTCCCCCCATCTGCTAACTTTGCATGCCTGCCTCCATTTAACTTTCTTTGTTTTTACTTTTTGTGTTGCGACGTGATTACCACGTCACAACCTCTTCTACCTCTGTATTAGGGATAAGGTGCAGCAGAGTTATTATGCACCACCTAGTCTATCTCTTCCATGGTAACTAATTTTTGTTAGTAACTATCCTTTACCAACTCATCTTACTTTGCTGAATCCGTTTGTATAAATGTGGATAAGCATTGTACCATTGGTTACTGAATGATATAATCATCTTTCACTCTTATCTTGTTTCTCGCTGTACTTCGTGCTTCACTGAGTGAAGCTTCCTCACTTGGTTAACCATTATCACAAAGTGAAGGATGGAGAGAGAGCAAATCTATAACATGGTATCATTCACGTGATCGATCATCCGCGTTATTCTGCTCAATCGAATCTACTCTGTTTTTCGTTCCATTTTTCTGCTCGTGATTTGTTTCTGTTATGTTCAAGCTCAACATTCTTCATTCTTGGTTCTGTTAAGTTCAAGCTCAATAATGGTGTCTGAAGGAAATCAAGAATCAGTTGTCAAGGATCTTGTGCAATCTCAAGAAAACTTCCATGGTTTTGCTGCAATCAAGACATCAAACGGTTCAGTCCAAAGTTATCGATTAAATTGTAGGAAAACAATTACCTCCTTTGGAATCAACAAGTTGAAGGTGTGATTCTGTCTCAGAAATTGCATAAGTTCGTTTTCAATCCGTAAATACCACAAAAGTTCAAATTCGATCAAGATTGCATCGCATGTATGATTTCTGAAGATTACAATCAAGAGTGCTAGCGTGTAAACACTCTTATGAAGTTTGAGACAAAATTCACCAATTCTTTAATGCTCAAATGAAGGCTAGGGTTAAACAGCTGAGGGTTGAGTTGAAATCCACCAAGGGAACAAAATATATCACTGAGTACGTGTTACGAATCAAGGCTATAGCTAACTCACTCTTAACAGTTGGTGACTCCATTATTGAACAAGATCAAGTTGATTCTATCTTGCAAGGGCTTCCTGAGGAGTATACTCATTTGTTATGCAGATGTATGGTTGCCTATCACCTTCAACGCTTTGTGATATTGAAGCTTTACTTTATGTACAAGAGGCACAATTAGATAAATTTCATGAGGAATTAGCATCTACCACTGTTGGAGCAAATATGGCACATACCACTTAAGAAGATAATAGCTCTAGAGGAGCTTATCCTGCAAGTCATGGAAGAGAGAGGTTTACTCGTGGTCGAAGTAGAGGAAGAGGTAGATATACACCTGGTCATCTGCCAACCTGTTAGTTGTGTGGCAAGTATGCACATGAAGTAATTACTTGCTAGCACAGGTTCGATGAAAATTTCATGCCTTCAACCTCAAGCAATGCTTCAAATGGAGGAACCACCAACAAGAACAACACCTCTTACAAGCAAGAAGCCAGTTCTGAAGGCTCACATAATTCTCAAACGGTTGCTATGATGGCCACTACAAGAAGACCCTCAGCATACACTCAAGAGTATCATCTACCGTCTGAGCTAAAATCCCGGGATTGGTTTGCAGATTCAGGTGCTTCTCATCACTTAAAACCTTATGTTTTTCTCTTTCAAAACACAAAACCTTATATAGGAACTAATAAAGTTTATGTAGGTAATGGTCAAACTCGTACCAAACAAGTCATAGGGTCCTCTCAATTTCAATCTAAAATCAATCCTTCATGTGTGTTAACCCTTGTGAGTGTCTTACATGTCCCTTCCATAACTAGAAATCTATTGTCTGTTTCTAAATTCTCTAGTGATAATAATGTTATATTTGAGTTCCTACTTGATAAATGTTACATTAAATCACAGGCTTCTAGATAAATCATTCTTGGAGGAATTCTAGATGCCAGTGGATTATATGACTTTCCTCATCTGCCTATCAATACAAAATGGTCTCTCACTCATGTCAGCCAATATGTTCCTTGTTCTAGTGTTAACAACTATGTTGTATCTGAATCTAACTCATATAGTATAGCCACTTGTAATAATAGCACTTTGTGGAATCATAGGCTTGGCCATGCCAATTTTAATTTTGTTTCTACTATACTCAAGTTGTGTAACATTTCTTCTACTAATAATAATAATAATAGACAATCATTCTGCACTTCCTGTAATATTGGCAAGGCACACAAACTCCACGCTTCTTTAACTACAACAATTTATCAAAAACCTTTTGATATGATTTACGCTGATTTATGGGGTCCTTCCCCAAATCCTTCTAGTTCTGGCTATAGATACTACATAGCATTTATAGATGGTCATACTAGGTATACGTGGCTAAACATGCCCAAACAAAAATCTGAGGCTTTACATGCTTTCAAATTTTTCTTCATGTTTGTGAAAAGACAATTCAATGCTTTCATTAAATCTGTTCAGTTTGATTTTGGAGGAGAGTTTAGAACTTTCTCTAAGTATTTGACAAAACTCAGAGTCACCCATAGGCTAACTAGTCCCCATACCTCTCATCAAAATGGGACAATAGAGAGAAAACATAGGCAAATCATTGAAATGGGACTTACATTTCTTACTCATGCCTCCTTAGCCATTGAATAATGGGACTATAGTTTCTCTACCTCAGTTCACATTATCAATAGGCTTCATACTTCCACCCTACCAAATTGTCACTCACCCTTTCATGCTTTGTATGGTAAAGATCCAGACTATTCTAAAACAAAAGTGTTTGGTTAATCATGTTTTCCACTACTTAGACCTTATAACAAACACAAATTACAATTTAGGAGCCAAGAATGTGTGTACCTTGGTCCCGCTCCCCAACACAAAGGGTTAAGATGTCTGAACCAAGATGGTAAAGTGTATGTCTCCAAGGATGTAACCTTTAATGGACACACTTTTCCATTCCCTCATTTATTTTCCTCCACTCCCAAGAGTTTTCCTACAAAGTCTCAACATACAAGTTCTTTGTCTGGTCCTATGTCTTGTTCTCGTGGTCCTGTCAATCCTATCCCAAGGCATCCCAATACAGGTATTGCTACATACTTAAGTTCCCATCTAATGGTTGATTCTGGTGAAAATCCACTAGCTCACCCCGCAAGTCACCATCACTCAAGTAGCATAGGCCCTTCTCTTGAACTTTATCCTCTAGGCCAAACTTATGCAGCAGTGCCTCAGTCTAATAGGCCACAGTCTTGGTCTGCCCAGTCTGGTCAAAATCATAGTTCTGCTGACTCTGCTACACAAGAATTTGGAAGATGACAAAACGGAACCAAGTCTGGTACATGCCATAGTCTTCCCATTCGTACTACTATCCATCTGTTGAGCCCACCTAGCCGTAATGTAGGCTTCCCTAAAGCGAGTAAAACCTACAAGCCCATACACCAATCTCTAATATTAAATGAGACCCACAAATCTAGTTATGATGCTTCTGGTTACCCCGAGGGTAAATTCCAAGAAGTTTCCTCTACTAACATCTCACCTGCTATTGAAACACAGTTGGTTCCCCTACAAGGAAGTCCTCTAAGAGAGTCCTCCTCTACTCAAGAACACAATACCACTTTTTGCTCAAATGAACAGGGGGAAAAATGCATGTAGCTCCTCGTGGCTAGGCTTGTTAGCAGGATATGGCCCATGGAAAGTATACAGCTTTCTGGCGACAGTGAAAGGGATGACCATCTGACGTCACCATGCAGCCACCACCGCTTTATCAACCGACGTAGGATTTGGGAGGGGCCTAAGAGAGTCAACCTCAGAAAGAACGAAGGCTATAGGGTTGTTATCAGTGGTGTGAATGTTGGAAATGTTGGAAGAAGCCATTAGAGATGGATTTAGAGAACATTGAAGACAATGAGGTTTTCAGAGAAATGGAAGTGAGAGAAGAGTGGAAAAAGAGAAACAAATGGTGAAATAGGCTATTTATAGGAAATGTTGCATGCAATGGAAGAGGCAAAATGGTTCTAATTCTGAAAGTTAGTGGGGTGGTTCAAAGACCCATGACGTTGGGATGTGACCAACATGATTAGCCGTGTCTTGGAAATCGTAGCGCAGAAAGGCGCCATCATTACTTCAAACTGTGGGTGACGCATGGCTGAATTGACGGAAAAACAATGATGGTTTTTTGTTGCGTCGTAACCAAAACACGGTCGAAATTCCACCAGAATCAAAATGCCTAGTTTCTTGGTCGACAGAGTATCCCGTCAAAACGGGGTTTTGAGGGGCAGTTTGTTGATTGGAAGTTTCAACCAGAGAGAGGCGACACAAAGATTTTCTGGCAAATCGATAGGCTAGGAAATATGGTGAAGAAGGTAAAGGGAGTCGACGTCGACAAGAGGAAGGTTGTTGGGTCGACCCAGGCGGTGTCGGTCAACCGGGTCGACTAACGAACAGAAAGCCCATACAAGGAGACAAATATTTAAGCGGGAAACTGATTTGAAATCTGAGAACGTGGGAGGTTACAAAAGTGGTGGGCGAACACGTGGCGTCACCAGATTCAACATGGAAGTTATTTTATTTCCCTATTTAAGGCAATGCCTAGTTCCATTTCAAGAAGGAGTTTTTGTAATATTGTAAGATAAACACTCTGAGTACCAAAGCATTACAAGAAAAGAGTTATTCACTCCTACAAAATGTATGATCGCGTCAATATTTCTCTTTTTATAAGCAATTTACATCATTAATTTTAGAGTGTCTTATCTTGTTATTTTTTGGCTCCTTTGTATACGTATTCATCTTTGATTAAAATTTCAGTCTTTACTAGAAGTACTTTCCAGCCTATTTCAAACATCACCATTCCACCACTTTCTCATACATCACAAACCAAGTGTTATGGGACTCGTTTGACCGGTCCCGAAAGTAAACCTGTGTTAGGAGGTCAGAGGTTGTTCGTGCAAAAACTGCGTGCGAACAGTTAAAAAATCATAATTGGACTTATGTAGAAGCCACAAATATCTGAGGCCGGTCAATAGCAATGTTTGTGTTAACACAAGTTAGAGGAATGACATGTAGGTCATCTTCCTAAAACTTGCCAAACTAAAAGAAAAGAGGTAGCGGTATCATCTTGATCAAGAACTTGGAACAAAAATTCTATGATATGTAAGATTTTTGTTGACCAAAAGAAAAAAGAAGAAGAAGGGAAGGGAAACCAAATTGAATCATAATATTTAAATCATTCCATCTTCAAGTTCCATCACTCTTTTTGGTGGATTAAAGTATTAAAGTTATCACTAATTCAAAGCACCTAAAATAAATCCAATGATCCATTTAAAGATAGATTTGAACTAATGAAGTTTATCCAACCTCATCAAACACTCAAAGTCTATGGAATTTGGAGAGATGTTTGATCAACAAACACCATAATTCAAGGCAACACAAAAGGAAATGGAAGAAGGAAGAAAAGAAACCAAAAGAGTCCCAAAACAAGCCAAAAAACACATTTTGACTCGTGTTAATCGATTAACACTACTATGATAGCAAAAAAAATTGAAAAAAATCAGCATTCCATGATTCAATCATTTCTTCAAACACCTCATGATCATGAATGCAATTGAGCACGAAAAATCCATTAAATCAAGAGAAAATAACACCAATGGAATCACAAAATGTTGCTCAAAGAATTAATCAACAAATATCAACAAAAGATCGCATTGTGGAAGATGAAAGTTAAGCACAACAATGGTGGAATAAAAGTTTACCACTTCCAAATCTGAAAATACTTCAAATCAACTTCAAGAATCACACTCCAAAGCTTTGATCTACATAATTTGATGTTGATGAAGTATTTTGATGGAGGTTCAGCTCAAATATTAGTAAGCTTAAATGAAAAGATTACTAACTTTTAATGAAAGAAAGAGCTTTGAGTGAATTTGGGTAGATGAAAAAATTGAGAATGAGGAAGAATTTTGACAAGGTGAATTTGATTATCAAAAGCTTAAAGAATGAATGAAATGAGGACTCTATTTATAGAATTTAGACTTGGGAATTTTGATGGTTTGGAACTTGGTTTTGAATTTAATCTAGGCTTGGAAATTGGATTAGAAGAAAAATCAAAGATCAAGTGGTGATTAAATGAGGGTGTATGGTGGAACTAATTGTGATTATGTAGGGGAATTATTTTTGTGATGATTTTGCATGATCTAGAATATTCCACATGAGGTCACATTTGAAAATTTGTGCCAAAATGCTGTAGAATTTGGAAATGGCCAAAATTGTACGTGTTAATCGATTAACCTCAAGGTGTTAATCGATTAACACAGTGAAAAAAATGAGAAAAATGGCTTTTTGTTATGTTGTCCTAGCTCTGGCTCGATTCTTTTGATTTATCAAAGAAGGCATGGAAATAAACTTATGAACCTTAGAGTCTCTTAAGTAATAAATGATCAAATCTTAAGAAACTCTTGATCAAATGATTTTGAGTTGTTTACAGATCAACTTTAACTTTGTTCAGATGAATTTCATTCGAGCCGAGGAACTGGTATGTGATGTTCTTGATCCAAACTTCCTCTTGAAAAGGTTAATAAAAGGAAAAGAAAATATATTTTTGGCATTTTGATTAGGGTTAGTAAACATAAACAAGCAATAAAGCAAATAAGAAACACAAGGGTGCTTGGTGATCTCTCTCCGAAGCAAACCTACAGAGGAGGGCTAGAGAATCAAAGCTGGTGATCTTGTTTGTGATGCAGAGATGCAAAATGATAAGTGGGATCTTAGGGTTAAAAATTAGAGTATTACACACGCCAAGTGAAGTCTAATAAGAATATCAATAGTTAGATTGTAAGGTATCTAGAAATTGTTGAAGAATTTATAAGAGAAAAGTCATTGGTATCATTTGTAAGTAAGGAATCAGTGGTTGACACCACAAAGATTTGGGAGTGTTAGATATCCAATAGATCAGATTCATGTGTCTGAAAGAGCAAGTTGTAGAAGGGGGTTAGAAATAATCAAGGATTGAAAATAAGAGTATGATTAAATTAAGAAGTTTTGAGAAGTCACAAAAAAATTAAGATTTCTAGTGAGGAGAAGTTGGAAAATTAAGTATGTTAGATAATTGAACCCAAGCAAAGTCAAATGTTGACTTAAGTAGGTGATGTGATAAGTGTTTCTTCTCTTTATAGGAAATTTGAGGACGAATTTCAATTTAAGAGGGGAGAATGTAATATCCCATATCCTCTTAAGTGTTATGTTCCTTGTAATTTGGGATATATTGAGTTCCTAAATGCTTTATTCTTGATCAATTGAGACAAATAGAATAATTAGTAAACTCAGAAGAGATTAATTCTTACTCAATTTGATTGATCATTTCGGTTAAGAAATAATATTTTAGCAACATTTGGTGAATGGTCATTTATCTACTAGAGGATAAATATCCTTTTTAGATATTTTCTCTCATCTCTCCCTCACCATTCCCTATTCCTTATTATTAAGAAAGAAGAGAAAGGAGAAAAGAGAAAGAAAGAAGAGAAAAGAAGAAAAGCTTGGAAACCAAATATCAATGGCCTTGATCATCAAGAACTCAAATTAATATTTCATCATCTTTATCTTCTAGAGGTAGGTTCCTAGTTAGACATGGCTTTGGTAGGGAAAATACATGAAAAAGGATATTAGGTTTTTGTGAAATCTTGTTATATGTGTGAAATCTATGCTTATACATGATCATCTTATTGTTTTGAATGCCTCTTTGTGTTAAACTATGATGCATGGTGTTATTGGATGCGGTATGTTGATACCTGATGATGTGTGTGATTTGTTTTGTTTCCTGTTGCATTTCTACACTGGTTGTGTTCTTAAGTCTTTGCTAAGCAAGGAAGATGTTCGTTAAACGAGCACTCATTTTACCCAAAAAACTTTTTTATGTTATGGTTGCTAAGCGAGGGAACATTTCATTAAGAGAGGGTTCACTTGAAGCTTGTTATATCATTGCTAAGCGAGACAGCTATTTTTTTTAAAGGAAATTGACATTCTGCCCGACCTCGCTTGGCTATCGCTTGAATCTCTCTAGGTGAGAACTCGCTTTGGGAGTTCGCTTAAATCTCTCTAGGTGAGAACTTGCTTTGGCAGTTTGCTTGAGCTCGCTAAGTGAGTGTCGCTACTGCGAAAATCGGCGCCGGCTGACAGGAGAGTCGCCACCGTGCGTTATTTATCCCAACGGAGGGAAAGGAAACGCTCGAAGTAAACCTCGCGAAAAACGGGAAAAGGTATGGTCATCGCAACCAAAACCTGGGTTCGGGAGTCGGTTACGCAAGGGGAAGGTATTAGCACCCCTCACGTCCATCGTACTCGATGGGATCCACGCTTGCTTGGTTGTACGGATTACACTTCTATCTAAACTAAAGGATGAGGTCTGAAAAGAAAAGAAAACATGACTCGGCAAAGCATCGCACTTTATGCCTACGTATTCTCGTCTGGAACGAGAAATCAGAGTCAACGTAGTTCGCCTAACTACGGGGGAAGGTGGGTGAAGGTTGCTCGCTAGGATATCGCATCCTATGCCTACGTACTTCCACACGGCATGGAAGATCAGAGCAAACGTAGTTCGGGCTACGCCCGACACAAGTTGTTCAAGTGTCTTTTATGAAAAATCTCACCTTAAACAAGGGTTTTCTTATTGCAAAAAGGTTGATGTCTGTTCAAATCTTTTGACGGAAGAAATGAATTAATCTCTGTTATAACCTTTATTAATGTTTTTCTGTTGTTTTGAAGGAAGAAGAGATGACACTCTACAAATCCTAGGGTTAAAAGGGAATAAAATCTACCCTAATGTTATCATGCATGGGTTAACTCCTAATGTCTATCACATCCTCCCTTGAACAAGGAAGAATGGAAGTCCTACAGGAAAGGAAAACGAAAGGAAGAAACGGAAATACAAGTAATAACCGCATACAAGTGAACATGAATATAGCAATGGTAAATGCAATGCAAAGGAGGGAGGAAGGTTCATCTCAACCTCAATCCCATTCATGGATGGAATAAGAAAATATCAAGTGATCATATGCAAAGAATCGAGTGAAAACTCCGAATGAAACGCGTAATCCACTATTTGGAATCGCAACGTGCTATCATGCAAACAAGTCGATAATCGGGCAAGCTACACATAAAAATAACAGCCACCTAAGGGTCTTCCAATACCTCTAACTTATCTACAATAAGAAATATAAGCCACGGCGTTCATCACGCAAACACAAAGCGGCCGTTGGAGCCTTAACAAAAATAAAGTCCGTTCGGAAGTCCAAATTACAAGTTCGAATACAAAACATAAGAAAAATAGCAAAAGTGTTAAAAAATTCAAATAAAAATCTCCAATGCCCTACATCAAGCCACAAACCAGGGGTGAGAGATACCACAAAAATATCCAAAGATAAATGGTCAAACAAGATGAAAACATTGCAAGATATCTCATGTATACCAAAGGAAAGATTAAAGTGAAGCATGTTAAAGAAAGCATCCAAAACCAATTAAAATGGTACAATAAAATTCCCACAAAAATATATCACAATACCTCAACGTGTGTATGAGATCCCTGCAAAAAGATTGACATTTAAATTGTGTTTTGATAGGTCAAAGAAATTCCACAAAATGATAGCACCAGCATTGGCCTTTTTATGACGACCCAAATGTAAAAAATCCAAAGAAAATGTAAAAAAATGGTAAAATTATAATTCCAGTTTTATTAAATCCTAGACATCTTAAAGATTCAGCACAAAAAAATGGGGATCAAAAAGACTAATTTTCCTATTTTTTATGATTATTTGAAGTCAGCATATAAAACAGAAAAAATAAAAGAAACATGGCAATAGGAAAATAAAAGAAAATAACATGAATAAATAAAAGTGGCATGAGGCTTATGTGGCCGATTACGTGGCGCAGTGAGAGGCGTTGGATGAATGGAAGAAACCTTGACTTGGAAATACATCCGACGGTGTTAACACCTTCTTCTCCAAATCAAATTTTTCAACTTTGTGAATAGTAACCCGCAGCCCCATGAACATGAGTTTTTTGCTACTTTGAAGCACCATAACTCCATCAATAATTATCCGTTTCGCACAAAATTTTGGTCAAACTTGAAGGAAAAAAATCAAGGAATCCAAATATGGTCTTAGATTTTCTTGAAACTCTCTCTAACTCCCAAAACATGGCACCTCAAGAAAAACTCAAGAACCAAAAATTGTCATAAAACCCATCTTTTTTGTACTAGAATCCATGTAGGAGATGAGAGCAATGGAATGCAATAAAAATAATGCAAGAAAGACTCCTAAATAATGAGTTATGTCGAATTCTTTATACCTCCGAAAAATGGCTTATGGAGCTTCACTCGATCACCAATTCTTTGAGAAAATGATGTAGAATCACTCAACAATACTTGGTGAATATGTTTGAAGCCTTGACAAGTCTTGAATTGATGAAAAAGTGAAAATTGGAATTTGAGTTTTCACCACTTTTTCATGTTACTACAAGGTTCCTCTTGCTCCAATTCTCTCAAAAAAATGATGAACCATCTCTATAATTGTTGTGTAATTGATTGGTGAAGAGAAAAAGTATGGAAAGTGAGAGAAAAAAAAGATTGAAAAAAATGGAAATTCCAAAATGTGAAAGTGTGGGAAAAATGGAAAAAATGGTGAAGAGAAAAAAATTCAATATGATTTGCAAATGGAGAAAAATGGATTCAACATCAACTATCACCAACCTTTACTCTTAATGATCTCAATCCAATATATAGGAGAGCATGGAAAGATCTAGAGACTTCTAGCTCAATCCAAGATGATTCTAGAAACTTCAAGAATTTCTCATGTTATGACATAATTCCCATCTCATGATATCTCCCTTCAATCTAACTTGCATCCCCTTAAACACTTTTGAAAATCTCATGACATGACAAATTGGAGTGATATGGGTGAAAAACAAGGGATTCCTTTGCCTTATGTTGAGTTTCTCACATGTACCTTATTATGCAAGTAATGGAATTACAAAGCAAGTCCATTTTTTAACCCTCAAATCAAAATTATGGCTGAATCAAAGTCTTTAAAATGTTGTTGGGAATCAATTTGGTATATTGGATGACCCACATTGGATTTGTAGATCTCTCAAACCAATTTTTACTTTGAACTTTTTCAAGTTATATGCCATTTTTTAAGTCATTTTCACCAACTTTTGTCAATTCTTGCTACAAGCTTTTCCAACATTACATGACCTCTTTTCTTGACTTAAAATGACATTTTGAGCAACTTTGATGTTGTGAAGTTTTTCATTTGAAGCTTCCTTGTATGAGTTTTAGACATAGGCCAAGAATGACCTGTAATCCTCAAATGACCAAAATACCCTTTGCTTGCCAAGGGCATAAGTAGAGTTCCACAAATCATATGAAGTCATACCATACCATTCTAGAAATCTAAGACAATAAGGAACAATTCTTATGTTGTCCAGAAATCCATTTGAAATACCCTTGAAGGTCAAAAGTTGCTTGGAAGACAGACAATTTTCACAGACAAATTTCAGTGCCCTCGGATGACCTGTAACTTGCAAGAGCCATAACTTGAGTTCTATAAATCATCTTGATGACTTCCACCCCTCAAATTAAAGCTATGAAGATACTCTACAAGTTTCATGTGGACCAAGAATTCATATGAAGCTTGCATCTTGAGCTACACTGCCTTGAAGTTTGACCTAAATCAGGGGATTTTACACTGAAACCCTAATTTAGTAACTCCAGTTCTCCTTGACTCCTTTTGATTTTTCTTTATCACAACATCATATCCATATCCATATAGCAAATAATTAATCCCCCATTCTTCAAATGATCCTTGATACCCTTCAAAACACTTCTTTGGCCTAGAATTGACCCAGTGTTGACCCTAGTTGACTGACTTCAACTGAGGTCCTTGCAATCATTCAAATGACTTGGTTCTCCTCAAAAATGATTCTCTAGACTCTTCATAACATCCATACACACCTCATGCTCTTGGCTCATAGCTCACATTTCCTCTGATGATCCCCCACTAACCTCACGATAGGAGAGAATTCACTGATCAACCTGGCAGCTCTTTAAAGCTCAAATTCTTCCCTGATGACCTGAGTAGTCTTGAATATGAATGAAACCCTTGGATATACCTCTTGAAATAAGAACAACACTTGATCCCCTGATTAAGATAACTTGCCTATGCAGATGAATACACTATGTACATGATGACAATGCAAATGACTATGCAATTGAAACATAAACCTAGGTTAGAAAAGGTTGGGCAAATTTTGGGGTGCAACAGTGAGGAAGAGAAAATCTCCAGATTTGAGCTTTCTGCCTCGCCTCGCTTGGAGCACGCTAAGTGAGGGTTCTGATGTTTTGGATATATGTTGTTTCCCTGTTTCCTCCATAAAACGTGAATCATAGTTCTGATTGTTGATCGCGACTTTCTATGTCTAATACAACTTAACTGCAAGTGCACAGTCTATCGCGTAGTAATAATAGATATCGATCCCACAGGGACTCGTAATCAATCTAGTGTTTTCGGGAGTTACTATGTTTAGCTAGGTAGATAATGCTTAAGGGAATAAGATTGTCACTAAAGGGAACTAAAAATGTTATTTAAATTATAATTACGTGAATCGATATGTAGTAATTATGTTCTTCGGGGATTTGACAAGTTACCGGTATATGAAATATTTTTTAGAGTTTATTTAAGCAGAAAATAGTGATCTTAAGACTCTCGTCTCACGATGGTTATTGACGCTAATCATAATTCTAAGGGCCAAACGTACGCTTTCGTGTCCCATTCGGGGTTAAAACTATTTTTTGGAAATCTCTAAATTCTAATTCATTTTAAAGTGCTTTCGCTGTTATTAAAATGAATGACTAGTGTTTACTATCTGGTCTTGCCGCAGCTTTCGCTTGTTGGTTCGTACCTTAATTAATTTCCCACTTTCGTGGCAAAACTACTTTTAAATAAGTTCTCGCTTTCGCGACGAAGTTTATTCAGTAAATTAATTTAAACACTCAGACCATAAACAACTTTTGAAAAAGATAGTTTTCAACCGGTTATTATCAAATCCCTTCCGAGTTATTATTACATATCGATTACTTTGATTTAGCTAGACATGGATTTGGGAAAGGTAAAACATAAATAAAAACAATAAATAATAGCATGCATCATAATAAAAATTGGAATTACGATTAAAATGAGAAACCTGTAAATATTCCAATTGACCTTTGGGCAGATCCTCCACAAATGTTGGCAGGATTCTGGTCTTTGTGCCAATTGATCGTACAACGGAAATAAGAATTACAGAAGGAATGAAAGGCAACAAAAAAAATAGGAAAGAAAATAAAACTGTTTGCTCTGGAAATGAAATTGGGCAGCACTTCGTTGTCTGAATGCGGCTCCCTTTCTCTGCTCCCCTTCTTCCCCTTTTATAGAAATAGAATTCTAACGGTTATAACTTGAAGAAGGTGGACTTTGAGGCAGAATTATCAGGGAGTAGTGGTCCACTATTTGGGACTTGGAACTGCTTCTTTCACGTGCATTTGAAGTGGGGCGTTTTTGCCTGCATGACGGTCGTCACGGTGTGTGATGGTCGTCACCCGTGTGACGGTCGTCATGGAGCTGTGACGGTCGTCACAGCAGCAAAATCAGCATTCTGCGTTTTTCATGTTGTTTTCATCCGGTTTTCGTCCATATTTCATCTGAGATTGCTTCTTTTCTTCATATTGCCTTGTTTAGACATGATCATCAAATACCTGCAAAGTATCAGACAAATAACACAGAAATAACTCGAAATCGGATCGAAAACAGTTAAACATCAGTTGAATATGCATCAAAATATATATACGATTTCGTGTTATCAAACTCCCCTAAGCTTGAATCTTTGCTTGTCCTCAAGTAAAACAGGAAAAAGTCGGCAAGCACGAGGCAGCTTCTTCGTTCGCAAAGTTGGGAAAAACCGGGATTCTTAGTAAGAACAAAACGAGTACCATGACGACACTAGACTACAAGTCTTCGGAGGTCTCCTTCTTATGCAAATCGGTCCCAGTCATGCTACTGTAGCTTGGTGTCAAGGTCCTCGCGGCAAGTTCACCTTGTTTGTTCTAGCGCAATCACATTAAGCCCGTTGTCCATACACTTTCATGGCAAGTCGACCTGTTTAGTGAATATGATCTCATTTCTGTTTTGATCTTCTTCATTGATCATAAGCTTATATCATTGATTTTTCAATGAGTTTTCGTGTCGTTGGGCTAAATGCTCGGGTGAGGAGCACCTAACTTAGAAGGAAACGTGTCTTTATATTTTTGGCTAAATGGCTTTCTTTTCATGATTTTTCATCTTTTTGGAGATCACACACTTATTTGCATTGGTCGCTCGCTTAGAAGTGTTTTAGGATGGTGCTGACTGCTAGTATAAACTACTTGGGGCTGAGTTTGCATAGACACTTGAAACTTTGGTACACGTAGGTAGTGAAATCGACTCGCATAAATCGGAGATCTAAGGTGTCAAGACGGTACTGGTTTTGTTAGAATTGTCGTCTCCTCGGAGTTTCAAAACTTGGTTTGAACTTGGGCGCATTCTCGTGATGCTTTTGCTTTTGAGGAACAAATGAAAATTTTTTGTTTACGTCGAATAACGTGGGGATGTTTGCGTAACGGAAAACGAATGTATAAACGAGCTTTATTTGCTAAAACGTAAAAATGTTTGAATAGAAATTATGCAAATAAAAGTACACAAGAATGGGAAATAAACGCTCCGCTCCTACACTATCTCAATCAGTGTCCCTACTGATTTGAAAGAATGCGAGAGAGAGAGATACAACGGAAATGAAAGTACAAAGAAACTAAACATATAGTAAACAAATAAGGAAAATGATAACTAATCACGGCCTCTGCCCCGGTCACGTCCTCGCTCGTGTCCTCTGGCTCGGACTTGGTCAACTCGATCCTCAAAACTCATAGCTCCGGCATGATAGACATAGTCGCAGAGTCCTTCGAACTGCAAGGTCAGATTCGCCAAGTTCTCAGTAATGGTTTCTTGGCCGGTTTGTAGTTGTTGCATTTGGGTCCGATGCCAAGCTTCGAACTGCTCTGCTCGCTGATTCTGCTGCTGCATCATAGCGAGTATCTGGGCCTGCTGGTCGAGAGAGCGGCGGAGGTCCTCTTCGGAGTAGTCGGGCACTGGACGATGGCGGCGGCAGCGGTAGGATGTACCCTCGGACGGAAGTGGTTGCGATGCCTCTGGTTGCTCTGGTTTGTCCAACTCAGCTTGGATTTCCTCATCAGAACCTTGGGTGTGGTCCTGAGTTGGGGCAGTGGCAGCAGGAGGAGCAGTGAGGTCAAATAGCCAGTTGGTACGATCCTCTGGGTGTATCCGGGTGCGGGATGGAAGGATGATGCTTTGGACGGTTTTACCACGCACTACCGGGTCGTACTTGCCATCGGCTCTGGAACGGATGAGGTGAGAGGATCTGTAGTGGTCGGTGTCAAGGAACACCGAGGGAATGGCCTGGAGGTGCCGGAGGCGGTCACCGAGGTTCAGCCCAAGTGCAATGGCAGTGACAATCCCACCAAAGTAGAATGGCTTGGAGCCACGGTTACAGTTGGCCTGAATGTGGGCCAGGAGAAACGGAGCGGTGTTGATAGGCTCGTTGTTGAAGACACAGCGGAGGAAGAAGAGCTCTTTCGAGTTCACCTTATGGTTGCTGTCCCGGGCGAAGATGGTGTTGCTCAATGCTCGGTGGAAGTATCGGATGGTCGGGTTGTGAATATGCGTTGCGTGCAGAGGATCCCAACCATCGACATTGATGCCGGTCAACTGGTACCATAGCGCAAAGGCTTCATGCTGGAACTGATCGGTGAGGCGGCGGTGAGCATTGTCGCCTCGAGGGAGTTGTAAGATGGCGGCAATCTGGTTTTGGTTCACTTGATAGTTTGTGCCGAACATCCGTAAGCATGCGGCACCGGAGTGTTGGCTGAGGTCGCCGCTGGAAGTGACGTAGGTGAACGAACTTAGGAACTCGAGGGTGAGTTGTTCGTACGTCGGCAGTGGATTGGTGCAGAGGTTCCAGATGCCGGCTCTTTGAAGCATCCAAGTGACGCCGTCAAGGAGTCCGAGCTCTGTGAGCGATGGGATATGAGGATAATGAGTCGGCTGGAGCGACCGTTGATGGAATGCGATGTAGTTGGCCCGCTGTCTTTCTCCAGAGTCACCGTCGCTGAACACAATGTTGCTGAGGTCTGGGGTTTCGTTGTTTCTCGCCATTGTTGGAGGACTGAGGTGGTTCTGAGGAGTGGGAAAAATGTGACAGAAGTGTAGTAGGAAGTTGAGATGGGATTGGGATATATGGTGCAAGGTGGGGAAAATGAAAATAGGGAGTGGGGTGTGAGTTCTGATGATTGGAAGTTGAAAGGAGATGAGTGGGAGAGAAAACGCAACCCCTGTTATATCAGATAACAGTTTTGGGTTCGTGACGGTCGTCACGTATCTGTGACGGTCGTCACCCGCGTGACGCTCGTCATGCTCCTGTGACGGTCGTCACAGCAGCAAAATCTGCAGAACGCAGAATTTTGCTCTGAGGGTGTTCTTGCAATGACTTTTAGGCCTTTAAATGATATAGCAATGCATTAGAGTGGCCAATAAACAAGGAAACAACGTAAAGACAGAATAAATAGATAAAGACTATAATTGAAATAATAAAAAAGTAAAGAGTAATTAGAATGATTGTAATGTAGTACATAAAGAAATTAACAATGCAAAAATCCAAAGGATTAAACGAAACGAAACTAAACTAAACTAAACTAAAACTAGTATCTAGTCTTTTCGTGCCTTCAACTCATCGAACTTCCGTGCGTAGTAGTCGAGCTGGTCACAGACTAAGTCCATGTAGACTACCAGTTCGCTGTGTATGCCTGCGATGTCGTCTTTTACAGTGGTCAGAGCTGCATCAACGTTGTCCAATCGGAGTAGAACAGTATCCATTTTGTCGGTGGTCTCCTCAGGAATAGGCTCAGGATAGGTGTTGTAATGCGGAGGGGTCGTAGGGTCCACTTCAGCTTCTGATACAGCATTCTCATAGTACATATAGTCGTGTGCCTCAGAGATATGGTCACTGTCGTACATATAGTTCTGTGGTGTTGATTGAGGTGAAGGAGGTCCCATAGGCTCATCCAATTCATAAAGCCAGTTGTCCTTGTTGTGGATACTTGTCATCTGATGATTAGGCAGTGTGAATAGCTGGACAGGTTTTTCATTGATGAGGTACTCGTAAGGTCCAGGTCCCATAGTTCCTAAAATGCGCCTGTTAAAGCAGAACTGTATATTCATGGGTCGGATGGTGCCAAAACTGGTGCTTGCATTTAGGTGGAATCTAAGGCCAAGCTCGTGGGCAATCATTGTCACAAGGCCTCCTATTAGAATAGGTGATTGTGGGTCCTGAGTGAGGCGTCTGAAAGATCTCATCATGAAAGGCACTGCATTTACTGTACGTCCCTGAGAAGCACAGAACATGATGAATAACTCCTCTTTAGATACTGTAGTAATATTTTCTTCTTTCCCGAAAAGGGTGTGAGCTAGTATCTTATGGAAGTATCTGAAAGCTGGGTTATGAATCTCATCATTATACCTTTTGTCTGGTTCAGGGTGATAGTCGCCTGTGATTCTACCCCAGAATTGGTCGAGTTCAAAATCAATATCGTCATCTTCTGCACTGATGAACACATGCGGTCCGCTAGGAAATCCTAGGAGGTTAGCTAGTGACATCCGGCTATGGGTTTGGTCCATTCCAAACATCCTAAAGGTGATCAGCTCTGTGTTGGATCCAAAACCATAGTTGGGTAGGTACCTGAAGGAACTAAGGAATTCGTAGGTGAGGTCCTTATAGGTAGCAAAACGTGTTTTCAAAGCAGTGTTCTCCCAACCCAGTTGATTGAACAGGTATTGGATGCTATCCGTGATTCCTAGTTTCTCCATGGTAGACTTATCATAATACAGCGTTAAGGCTATTTCTCTTTCAGTTAGTGCTACAAATCTTGCCTTTTGAGCTAGTCCTCGAAAATGAACCTTTGTGAAGTCGTACTCGGCCATACTCGCAGGTAAGTCGGAGAAAAACAGGAGGAATGTTTTGAAGACTTTTAAAATCCTGAAAAGTTTAAAACAGAAGTTTGAAGTCAGGATTTTTAAAAACTAAAGGCAGTATAAACAAAAGATAAAGGAAGAATATAAAATAGATTAAAATATGAAAATAAACTAAAGTAAAAATAGTAGTAATTTTAAGTTTAGAATTTTTGTTAAAGTTTCAAAGTAAAATTTTAAATAAAAAATGAAATACAGTAACGAAGAAAAATGCGGGAAAAGTTGGGTTGCCTCCCAGTAAGCGTTGTTTTTAACGTCTAAAGCCTGACGATAGTTTGGTGACAAGCTATTCGGGTGTTTGAGCTGGAAGCTCAAGCAATGCTATACTGCAGACTTGAGGGCTGTTTTCGTTCTTATTATAATGTTTTAGACGTTGCCCGTTTACGATAAACGGTACATTCGTCTTATCGATAATTTCAACAGCTCCACTCTGAAGTACTTTAGTCACTTCATAAGGTCCGGACCATCTAGATTTTAGTTTACCTGGGAAGAGTTTTAATCTTGAATTAAATAGCAACACGATGTCTCCCACACTGAATTGTTTCTTGACTGAACGTTTATCGTGCCACTTTTTAGTTCGTTCTTTGTAGATACGGGCATTTTCGTAAGCGTCTAATCGAAGTTCTTCCAATTCGTGTATGTTCAAGATTCGCTTTTCTCCTGCCTCGGTGTAGTCGAAATTGAGTGTCTTAATGGCCCAAAAGGCCTTATGCTCTAATTCTACAGGGAGATGGCAGGATTTACCGTAAACTAATTTGTAGGGTGTAGTACCTATTGGTGTCTTAAAAGCGGTCCTATAAGCCCATAAAGCTTCATGTAGCTTTGATGACCAATCTTTCCTTGTGGTAGCGACAGTCTTTTCCAATATCTGTTTTATTTCCCTGTTCGAGACCTCTACTTGTCCGCTAGTTTGCGGATGATAGGGTGTAGCTACTCGGTGTCGGACTCCATATTTAGAAAGGAGTTTATCAAATATTCGCGATATGAAGTGAGATCCGCCGTCACTAATGACGAGTCTGGGTACACCGAATCTAGGAAAGATTGTGTTTTTGAAGAGTTTGATTACTACTCGTGCATCATTTGTTGGAGCAGCAATGGCTTCTATCCATTTAGACACATAGTCCACCGCGACGAGTATGTAGTTATCACCAAAAGAAGGTGTGAATGGTCCCATGAAATCTATTCCCCATACGTCAAAGATTTCTACCTCTAAGATTCCTTTCTGAGGCATTTCATTGCGTCGTGAGATGTTGCCAGTTCGTTGGCATCGATCACATTTTAGCACAACGATGTGAACGTCTTTCCAGAGGTTAGGCCAGAATAAGCCGGCTTGGAGAATCTTAGCGCACGTCTTGGATGTACTAGCATGACCACCATATGGTGCTGAATGGCATTGGGAAATGATATTTTCTATTTCTTCCTCTGGGACACAGCGACGGTATATGTTGTCAGCCCCTCTCTTGAAGAGTAGAGGTTCGTCCCAATAATAGTGTTTCAGATCGTGGAAGAATTTCTTCTTTTGCTGATAAGTGAGATCCGGTGGAAGCACGCCTGCAGCGAGGTAATTAACGATGTCAGCATACCAAGGTAATGTGACTTGGGCATAGACGGCTTCTACGGCTTTTTCGAATTCTGGATCTTCCGAGATTGAGTTAGGCATGTCACTTTCTAATTTGGCTATCAGATGTTCGTACGGGAAATTGTCATTTATCGGTACTGGTTCATGTTTGATGCCTTCTATTCGGGATAAATGATCTGCAACAACGTTCTCGGTTCCTTTCTTATCTTTGATTTCTAAGTCAAACTCTTGTAATAACAGGATCCATCTCAACAATCTTGGTTTGGCATCCTTTTTGCTTATTAGGTACCTAATGGCAGCGTGGTCTGTGTATATGATAATTTTTGCTCCTACTAAGTAAGAACGGAATTTGTCAAACGCAAATATTACTGCTAGAAGTTCCTTTTCTGTTGTAGCGTAGTTCATTTGGGCAGGATCTAAGGTTCTACTGGCATAGTAGATGGCATGGAGTTTCTTGTCCTTCCTTTGTCCTAGAACTGCGCCTACGGCATAATCACTCGCATCACACATGATTTCGAACGGTAGTCGCCAATCGGGTGGTTGCATAATCAGTGCGGTGATAAGGGCTGATTTTAATGTTTCGAATGCTTTTAGACAGTCGTCGTCGAAGACGAACTCAGCATCTTTCATCAACAGGCCGGTCAAAGGTTTTGTGATTTTTGAAAAATCTTTTATAAATCTTCTGTAGAAACCGGCATGTCCTAGAAAACTCTGTATTTCTCGTACGAATTTTGGAGGTTGGAGATCTTTTATAATCTCTATTTTAGCTTTGTCGACCTCAATTCCTTTATTTGATATGACATGTCCTAGAACTATTCCTTGTCGGACCATAAAATGGCATTTTTCCCAATTTAGGACGAGGTTCACTTTTACACATCGTTCTAATACCATTTCTAAGTTTTGTAGGCATCCTTCGAAACTTTGTCCACATACCGAGAAATCGTCCATAAATACTTCCATGATGTCGTCTATGAAATCTGCGAAGATTGCCATCATGCATCTTTGGAAGGTTGCTGGAGCATTACAGAGTCCGAACGGCATTCGGCGGTAAGCAAAAGTACCATAAGGACAGGTGAATGTAGTCTTTTCTTGGTCATCAGGATGAATGGGAATTTGGAAAAATCCTGAATAACCATCTAGATAGCAGAAATATGAATGTTTGGCTAATCTTTCCAACATTTGGTCTATGAAGGGCAACGGGAAGTGATCTTTTCGTGTGGCTTTGTTTAGCTTCTTATAATCAATGCACATCCTGCTTCCAGTCACGACTCTTTTTGTTATTGATTCGCCTTTTTCGTATTTTTAACTACTGTGACTCCTCCTTTCTTTGGTACGACATGAACTGGGCTAACCTTTTCACTATCGGAGATTGGATAGATGATTCCTGCATCTAGCAATTTCTTTACTTCATCTCTAACTACAGTGCTTAGGATGGGGTTCAGTCTCCTCTGATGCTCTCTAGAGGTTTTAGAGTCTTCCTCTATTGTAATTCGATGCATACAGATTGAAGGGCTTATGCATTTTAGATCGCTTATGTTATAGCCTAACGCGGTGGGGTACTTCTTTAGAACTTCTAATAGCTTTTCGGTTTCTGGTTGTCCTAAGTCGGCGTTGACTATCACTGGTCTTTTTAGTTCATCGTCTAGGAATTCATATCTAAGTTTTTTGGGTAGTGTTTTAAGTTCTAAAGATGGGTTCTTCGGACCTGACATATGGTTTGGGGTCAGTGCTAAGCTTTCGCTTAGGCTGTCGTCTTTATACGGTTTACGCCAATCATCGTCTTCAGAAATATCGGGTATTTGAATCTTTATTATTTCTGAATACATGGTCTCTTCATTTTCAAGCTCTCTTATGCATTCGTCAATTTCGTCTACTAGATAGCAGGTATCGTCTATGGCTGGTGCTTGTAAGAACTTGGTGAGAATGAACTCTATCTTTTCTTCTCCTACTTCGAATGTTAGCCTTCCTTTCTTCACGTCTATAATAGCTCCGGCTGTAGCTAGGAACGGTCTTCCTAGGATAATTAGGGTAATAGTGTCCTCCTTGATGTCCATGATTATGAAGTCGGTTGGGATGTAGAATTGTCCTATGCATACTGGAACGTTTTCCAGTATTCCGACGGGGTATTTTACTGATCGGTCAGCTAATTGTACGAACATTTTGGTTGGTCTGAGGTCTCCCATATTCAGCTTTTTGCATATAGATAAAGGCATAACACTGATACTGGCTCCTAAATCGCATAGAGCTTTGTCTATCACGAACTTTCCTATGACGCAGGGTATGGAGAAACTACCTGGGTCTTTTAATTTAGGAGGCATGCGGTTTTGAATTATAGCGCTACACTCTGCAGTAAGTGTAACTGTTTCGTTATCCTCGATCTTTCTCTTATTTGACAGGATTTCTTTGAGAAATTTAGCGTATGACGGCATTTGAGTTATCGCTTCTGTAAAAGGAATAGTGATATTCAACTGTTTAAGGAGCTCTACAAATTTCTTAAACTGTCCTGAAGTTTTGGAGTTTATTAATCTTTGAGGATAAGGGATAGGTGGTTTATATGGCGCTGGAGGTGCTTGAGTTTTTTCACTTGCGGTATCCTCCTTCTCGTTGTCTTCCTTCTTCTCTAACTCGGATTCCTTTTCTGCTTGTTCAGTTGGTTTTTGTTGCATGGCTGAGTTTTCAGTCCTCGGATCGATCGGTTCGTCCAATTCTTTTCCACTTCTTAGTATTACAGCATTTGCTTGACCTTTTGGATTCTGTTCGGGTTGTCCAGGAAACGTGCCAGCGGGTGCGGCAGCAGAGGCTTGTTGTTGAGCCACTTGTGATATCTGTGTTTCTAACATTTTGTTGTGGGTGGCTAAAGCGTCTACTTTTCCGGTCAACTGTTTAATTTGCTCGCTAGTGTGTATGTTTTGATTCAGGAATTCTTTGTTTGTTTGAGCTTGAGTAGCTATGAATTTTTCCATCATCAACTCGAGGTTTGATTTCCTAGGTGCAGTCTGAGCAGCAGCTGGTTTCTGATATCCTGGTGGAGCAGTAGGCATTTGCAATGCGTTTTCGCTTTTGTAAGAAAAGTTTGGATGATTTCGCCAACCTGGGTTATAGGTATTTGCGTAAGGATTTCCTTGAGCATAATTTACTTGGTCTGGTGGGATTCCGGCTAGCAATGGGCATTCGGGCGCATTATGAGTGGTGCTTTCGCATAACTCGCAATTTGGAGTTACGGCAGCGACAGTTGCAGTGGGGTTAACGGTCAGACTGTCAATCTTCTGCGTTAGAGCATCTACTTTAGCGTTGAACTTTTCAAGGCTGCTGATCTCATACATCCCACCTTTTGCAGTGGTTTTCTCTTTTGGAGTGTGTTCACCTCCCCATTGGCAGTGGTTCTGAGACATGTTTTCTATTAGTTGGTAGGCTTCGTCGTATGACTTATCCATAAGTGCACCGCATGCGGCAACGTCTATTGTCAATCTGGTATTGTATAAAAGCCCATTATAGAAAGTATGGATTGTCACCCAATCTTCTAGACCGTGGTGAGGACATGTTCTCATCATATCTTTGAATCGTTCCCATGCTTCGTAAAGAGATTCAGTATCTTTTTATCGAAATCCGTTGATTTGAGCTCTAAGCATAGCAGTTTTGCTTGGTGGAAAATATCTCGCTAAGAAGACGTTTTTCAATTGTTCCCACGTCGTAACGGAGTTGGATGGTAATGATTGTAACCATGTCCGCGCTCTGTCTCTAAGAGAGAATGGGAAAAGACGAAGTCTTATCGCGTCTGGAGTTACTCCATTTGCTTTCACTGTGTCTGCGTATTGTACAAACTTTGTTAAGTGTTCGTTTGGATCCTCAGTTGCGTTTCCTGAGAATTGGTTTTGTTGTACAGTTGACAGCAATGATAGTTTCAGCTCAAAATCGTTTCGGGTAATAGCTGGGGCAGCAATGCTACTTCTAGGCTCCATCTGAGAGGGTGTAGCGTATGCCTTCAGCGGTTTGTTTGGAGGTCCTTCGGCCATGTTTGATTCTTCTTCAGATTTGGAAATGGGAGTGAGAGGATCGGGTATGTTATGTTTGAGTTGGTACTCAATGATTCGGCTTCTTAAATGTAAGAAGCGTTCTAGTTCCGCGACTGAAGGTTTCAAGATATCGCCTTGTGGGCGATCACTTGGCATACAATCGACAACACTAGTAAAGGAAGAATGAAATTGTTAACCTAGTCTACACGGCGTAACAGAAGGTTACACTATTGACTAGACGGGTCCCCGGCAACGGCGCCAAAAACTTGATCGCGACTTTCTATGTCTAATACAACTTAACTGCAAGTGCACAGTCTATCACGTAGTAATAATAGATATCGATCCCACAGGGACTCGTAATCAATCTAGTATTCTCGGGAGTTACTATGTTTAGCTAGGTAGATAATGCTTAAGGGAATAAGATTGTCACTAAAGGGAACTAAAAATGTTATTTAAATTATAATTACGTGAATCGATATGTAGTAATTATGTTCTTCGGGGATTTGACAAGTTACCGGTATATGAAATATTTTTCAGAGTTTATTTAAGCAGAAAATAGTGATCTGAAGACTCTCGTCTCACGATGGTTATTGACGCTAATCATAATTCTAAGGGACAAACGTACGCTTTCGTGTCCCATTCGGGGTTAAAACTATTTTTTGGAAATCTCTAAATTCTAATTCATTTTAAAGTGCTTTCGCTGTTATTAAAATGAATGACTAGTGTTTACTATCTGGTCTTGCCGCAGCTTTCGCTTGTTGGTTCGTACCTTAATTAATTTCCCACTTTCGTGGCAAAACTACTTTTAAATAAGTTCTCGCTTTCGCGACGAAGTTTATTCAGTAAATTAATTTAAACACTCAGACCATAAACAACTTTTGAAAAAGATAGTTTTCAACCGGTTATTATCAAATCCCTTCCGAGTTATTATTACATATCGATTACTTTGATTTAGCTAGACATGGATTTGGGAAAGGTAAAACATAAATAAAAACAATAAATAATAGCATGCATCATAATAAAAACTGGAATTACGATTAAAATGAGAAACCTGTAAATATTCCAATTGACCTTTGGGCAGATCCTCCACAAATGTTGGCAGGATTCTGGTCTTTGTGCCAATTGATCGTACAACGGAAATAAGAATTACAGAAGGAATGAAAGACAACAAAAAAATAGGAAAGAAAATAAAACTATTTGCTCTGGAAATGAAATTGGGCAGCACTTCGTTGTCTGAATGCGGCTCCCTTTCTCTGCTCCCCTTCTTCCCCTTTTATAGAAATGGAATTCTAACGGTTATAACTTAAAGAAGGTGGACTTTGAGGCAGAATTATCAGGGAGTAGTGGTCCACTATTTGGGACTTGGAACTGCTTCTTTCACGTGCATTTGAAGTGGGGCGTTTTTGCCTGCATGACGGTCGTCACGGTGTGTGACGGTCGTCATGGAGCTGTGACGGTCGTCACAGCAGCAAAATCAGCATTCTGCGTTTTTCATGTTGTTTTCATCCGGTTTTCGTCCATATTTCATCTGAGATTGCTTCTTTTCTTCATATTGCCTTGTTTAGACATGATCATCAAATACCTGCAAAGTATCAGACAAATAACACGGAAATAACCCGAAATCGGATCGAAAACAGTTAAACATCAGTTGAATTATGCATCAAAATATATATACGATTTCATGTTATCAATTGTCATAAAGTCGGATGTGTTGGAAAGCTAATTCAAAGAGTTTTAACATATTAGGGGTTCTATATTCTTAATCGACTCTAATTTTTGTTGGGTATGGTTAACCCTACCATAAGATTATCAGAAGTGCGCATACTATCTGGCACATAATTAGTTAGCTTAGCCTGAAGTAAGTTACATGAAAGCTCCGCCCAATGCTTAATTAGAAAGTTAATTGAATAACTTGTGATAAGACCATATATGAATGTTATTACTTGATTGATGATGTTATACTATCATGTATGCTTATGTTCTAACTATTGGTTGGAAATTTAGTGAGGAACCTTTGCTCCAAAAGTCCTATTTGGTGAAGAATCTTTGTTCCAAAAGTCTTATTTGGTGAAAAACCTTTGTTTCGAAAGTCCTATTTGGTGAGAAACCTTTTTTTTAAAGTCTTATTGGTGATGATATATTATGTATGCTTCATGTATAATATTATGAAGTGTATCTATTGAATGAATAATGAATAAATTAAGTTCCAGGATGATAAGTGAGAGTAAACCTAGAGTTATATCTAGATGAATGGAATTAGAAATATAACTTAGGTTATGGTAAATAACTTAGGTTGCGATACTCTAATGTAAGAGGTGTTTCGGTGTGCATTCATAAGTGAGTAGTCGCTAGAGATGAGTAGTCCCATATACGAGAATGACAAAGGCACGGATGGAGTGATATCATAGCTGCGATATAAATAGCTTGTATGGAAACACATTAAGATATTGTGATATAATCACATGGAAATTGTGTATAATCCCATGATGATTGTGATATAGGCACATAGATATTGATGAACCAATCGTGTATTCGGGAACAACTTTTATTCGTATGTATTTCGAGTTCGAGACTCATATAGAGTAGTATTCGGGAATGCAAATGCTTATTTGGTAGATACCATGACTCGTGTCCACAGTCTGTGGATTTTGATCGGCAAGGCAGAATTGTTCAATGTTTTAGGAAATTCTGTAGCTCTTGACCAAAATCTGTGGATTATAATCGGTAGAGGAATCAATCTTTGTTGTATGGAACGTGTCCATAGTTCGTGAATTCGGATCGGCAGGGAGAAATTTTTTGAGGAAGCAAAGATCCGTGACTCGTGTCCATAGTCCTAGACGTAGGATCGACCAAGGAAATATACTTTGTTGTGTGTTCCTAAATAGTGATTCATTGATTTATGTGAACTCATGTTGTGTGTTTTTCATATGAAGCATAAATTTCCTTAAATGATTAAGTCCTTGTTCTATTATGTGAGTGTGCACAAGTAGGACGAAGTTGAATGGCTTAAGTTAAGAATCAATAAGAGATCCCTTTAAAGCGGAGTGGACCCATAAGTTAGAGAAACTCATTGATATTATTATCTCACCCCACTATTATTATTGTTTTTCATGTGGTTCTTTATAGGTTAAAGGCAAGGATAAGTTTGTCTGATGATGTTTTGAAGAATTTTGTCATCGTGATCTTTTGATGTGGATTATGTGCATGTGTGAATATTGTACATAGATCTTAGTTTTTGATTAGGCATTCTTGTATATCATGTGTCATAGTTGTATATATTTGTTGGACATGTATATATAATAGTTTCATTAGGATATTGTGTTGTATCTGTTGGAAGAGTTTATCACTAGGGAGCATTGAACTTTGGGTCAAGAGCAACACAAGTGAGAGAGATACCACATATTCACCAAAAACCTTAAGATGATAGGTGTATGGATTCTCCCACTTATAAATGCTCAACTCTCCACATTTATAACCAATGTGAGACTCTAACTCACTCCAACTCACACTTGATATATTATTCTCAACACTCCCCCTCAAGTGTGAGTCCACAATACTCCCCCTCATGTGGAAACTCTTTTGTCCATATATATTTGTGTCGTCGTTGATACCTATTACTAGGCATCTCTTACAAGGCATTTAGATACACCTCTTCCTTGGGAATTTTGATTTCAACGGGACACCACTTCCTGGGCATTTTGATACAAGTAAGTCGGTCCCTTTACGAACCAAAGGCTCATGATACCATTTATTACGGGATTTTTTCACTGGGGATCATTAAACATTGGGTCAAGAGCAACACAAGTGAGAGAGACACCATATATTCACCCAAAACCTTAAGGTGATGGATGTATGGATTCTCTCACTTATAAATTCTTAACTCCCCACAATTATAACCAATGTGAGACTCCAACTTACACTTGTTATATTATTCTCAACACTCTCCCTCAAGTGTGAGTCCGCAATTCTCCCCTTCATGTGGAAACTCTTTTGTCCACATATATTTGTACCGCCGTTGACACTTATTACTAGGCACCTCTTACTAGGCATTTTGATACACCTCTTCCTTGGACATTTCGATTTCAATGGAACACCACTTCCTGGGCATTTTGATACAAGTAAGTCGGGGCTCATGATACCGTCTGTTGGAGGAGTTTATCACTAGGGAGCATTGAACATTGGGTCAAGAGCAACACGAGTAAGAGAGACGCCACATATTCACCTAAAACCTTAAGGTGATAGGTGTATGAGTTCTCCCACTTATAAATGCTCAACACTCCACATTTATAACCAATTTGGGACTCTAACTCACTCCAACTCACACTTGATATATTATTCTCAACAGTATCAGTACCAATTAACATTGCGTATAATATATTGTCTAGATGTATATCATGAGGTGTTACAAAGAAATTAAATAATAAAACTAACCTTAAACCAATTTTTTCTGTTCTTGTAATTCATCACAAAGATCTTTTCCAAACTCTTTAAGTTTCACTTTTTTTCATGAAAAATTCGTTCATAATCAATGTTTGGGTTTCACAACATAGCGTCCTAGAGATATATTGGTGGTGTTCCCGTTCTGATCGGATGTAGAGAGTTCTTTGTGGATTGATGTGTTGACAATATCTTAAGTGTTGTTACTTTATAAATTGACAACAAGATATGTTTAGGCAAAACTGATTTACTTTATTCCTCGATTTTAAACTAAACCCGATGGTAGATATTATATCTTTTTAAATAAAAATAAGGACATTTCTCCTCGGTTTCTAATTCAACAGAGATAGTATATTACATCTATTGCAAAAAAAAATGATGAATTAAAAAAAACAAGTATTGTTATCTTTTTCAATTTTTTACCATTCACAAATTTTTTTATGTGTTGCAATAATCAAACAACGAATTATATTCAAAACAAATTACAGTATGAAAACAATATATTACAATGTTTTTTTATTGACAATATTGTGGAGTAATTCAAGACTATAACAATGTTTTCTTTTACCATTTAACATTGAGAAGAGGTAGAAACACCAACACCAACAAAAACAACAACAAACACAACATTATTATATGAAATAGATCGTAATAAAAAAATTGTTAAATATGACACATGACCAAATAATTTTTCTGTTTTGTAATTCAACTCAAAAAATAATGTCAAAAATATAATTTATTATTTTTTTCACTTTATTTAATTATTCTATTAATTTTAATTAATAAAAGTGTTATAATAAATAACATTAATCTTATCATTAAATTAATACTTTTTGATAAAAAAAATTTAAAAACCAAACATAATTCAAATAAAATATCTTTTTATGATACAGATGGATTAATAGATATTATATTTCTATTTTAAAAGAATAAATAATTAAAATTTTTTTTTTCTTTTCAAAGAGACCATTTTATACGAATGGATTAAAAAGTATTCTAAGACAACTCTTTCTAAATTTAATTGAACAAATTTTATGAAAATTTGTACATTTAATCTTTAAAAATACTAACTTCATCCTAAATTGTAAGAAGTTTGAGATTTTTTTTTCGAATTAAGAAGCACAACTAATAGATAAATTATTTCGAATTAATTACATATAAAAGTGAAATTAAATAATAAATAATATATTATAAGATTAATATTTGAATTGTCAAGTGACTTGAAATTTTTAAGCAAATCGTATATGATTGAAGGAGTATCATGCGTTATTGTGTGACATGTGTACAATATTGTGGCTGGGATTATGAACGGTGAGACTAGGTGTCTAGGAAAATCCGATGAAAAAGACTGACAAACACAAGACCAAGTCATAAATGGTTCATTTATGAAACTTCGAATTTTGGTGGGATTGCGTTTAATACAACTCACCTACACCGAGTGACTACAGCGCCCACCGTTTAATACATACTACTAGTGTGGGGACAGTGATTCAATCTATGCTAACGACAGTCTTTGCCATTTCATATCATCACTCCCCCTCTCTCTCTCTCTCTCTCTCTCTCTCTCTCTCTCTCTCTCTCTCTCTCTCTCTCTCTCTCTCTCTCTCTCTCTCTCTCTCTCTCTCTCTCTCTCTCTCTCGATAAATAATTAAAAATATTATAAACAAAAGATAAATAAATTCTGTTTAAAAAAAAAAAAATAGATAAAATCAATAAAATAAAAAGTTAGTTTTTTAACATGTATAAATTTCTTAAAACTATACTCTATTCCTTTTTAACTACTTTATTATGAATTTTTACAAAAAAAATAATCGATAAAATTTGTTAAATTTGACATACAGTTATATATTATCATTGAATTGGAATGTTTTTAGTCTGACTCAATTATAATATTATAAAATAAATTTATGGAAGATTAAAATTTTCGACCCATAAACTCTCCAACTCGAAAGCAAAAGGAGGAATATGATGGACACATGGTCAAGTTCATTTTCTTTAGTGTTGTATCTTATAGAAGAATGTGAAAGCAACATTTTAAGTAAGTCTAGTGGAATTCTATTGGTCAATAAGTGAAGTATTTAGAGTTCTATGAGTTAAGTGCACCTCATTTGACTCGTCATATTCACTCTACTATTGATTCAAAGATAGAGGACGTGTGGCCAAACTTGTAGGCGTTAGAACCAATCTCTCAATCAGAATATCTATCAAATGACCATGTTTATAAATACTTAGCCATGTAGTTAGGTGAAAAAATTATTCATTTTTTACATTTAAGAACCTAAAGGTCTCTTGCGCCCCATAGCACAAGCAAGATAGTATCTATTATACTCAAAGCAAGTCTAATTGATGTCCACCATGGACCCCGGTAAAATTGATCTACAACCCACTCTCACTTGAAAATCATGTCATCCTAGCCATCATTCCACAATGGTAAGATACACTGCCAATAGTGTCAACGGTGAGATGTATGCCATATCGAAGATGCAAGGCATAATGGAATAGTTGTGTCACCATAACAAAACCCTATAGGATAATGCTATGAACCTTCAATAACAATGACAATTGGATAGCAACAAACAGGAGGTTGCGAATACCCTAGATCTTCAGCCTCTTTTAGCCAAGATATAGGATGCACCATTCCAAAAAACTTCAAACCACCTTTGTTGATGGCCTTCATGAAAAGACTGACCCGTGGGAGCTTGTTGCCGCCAAAAATTTCCATATAGTGATGATAGATACGTCAGATTACCTAAAGTGTAAGCTTCTTTCCGGGGCAAATAAAAGAGATGACCAAGCTTTAGTACATGAACCTGCCCCGATTCTCCGTGACCAACCACTAAGATCTTTATAAGAAGTTCATTCATCAATTCTTAACAAGCAAGCATCAAAAGATCGATGCCCATTAATAAATTGCTTAATGTGCGCCAGAGATGTTCCAAGTAATTGCGATAATACTTGAAGAGATTTAATAAAGTCACCAACAAAGCAATCAATCCCAACCAAGAGATGCTCTTAGAAGCCTTCCAAAATGAACTTAAAGTTGGACATTTTGATGATTATTTCGACCAAAAGCCCACAATCTTCATCGAAGAAATTATGGTGCGAATCAAATGTTGTGTGAAAGACAAGGAAAGAAACTTTGAGAAGAGGGACTTAAAAGCAAATAAGCATGGTAGTAAGGGACCCGAATCCTTCCACTAGTTTATGAACCACTTCCTATAACCTATCCGAGATAGGGTGACCTTCAAACTCGCCAGAAAGCCCATAGAAAACTACATGCTACACATGGTAAAGACAAATATAGCGAGAGATATTTCAAACCAAATATATTCTTGATCCTCCAATCTTCAAGTGGAAGGTAATGGGGAATGAGCCAAATAAATTGTTTGAATACCACAAAGTCAATGGTCATTCCACAGATGAGTGTCATTAGTTTAAAAGATACAATACTAAAGCCAAGATTCAAACCTAAGTACATACACTAATTAAAAGGTCTGTAGAAGCCTTTATAAAACACACCCCTTACTTAAATATTTCTCCCTTACAGGCCTTGTGTTGAGGAACTAAGGAATGAAATGTCTTTACCTAAAAATTCTGCTCTTATGAACCTTGCACTTTAAAGACTCTAGACTGAAATATCTTTAGTTGGGTCCAATTATGATATCATAAATCAAGGTTCTCGAATGCCAAATTATTTGGCCCATCGACTCTCCAACTTGTAAGCAACACGAGGAATATAGAAATAAGGAAAGGCGGGATCACGTGGCAGACATGTGGTCAAGCTCGCACTATTTCGTTTTGTGTCATATCTCGTAGGATAATGTGTCGAGCCACATTTTAAGTAAGTCTAACAGGATTCTCTTAATCAATAAATAAAGTATTCAGAGTTTTATAGGTTAATCATACCTCCTACATTAAAGGAACAGTTATACATAATCTCACATAGACATAATCCCTTAATGTTAGGTTATATTGTTTATTGTGTTTACTGTAATTATCATATAATTATTGGCCTAACATCATTAGTTTCCTTATTGGGATATAGTCTTCATTGTGAGCATGACTCTTGGATCTTGTCTACCAAATCATCTCAGTATATATGTGTATACCTTCATATGTTAATGATATAAATTTTTTACACAACACACATATTTCTCATCATGGCAACAGAGCATTATTTCCTGAAGGCCTTCGATCCAAAACTTCAAAAATGGCATCCACTGCAAAATCAAACAATAAAGGAGATCTTCCTTCAATTTTATATTTTAATCTAGATAGAGATAACTACCCTCTTTAGAAATCACAAGTATTGCCTATAATTAAAGGATGCAAGCTAGATAGATAAATGTTATGGACAAAGAAGTGTCCTGGTGAATTCATCATAAGTGCAGACAATAGCAGGAAAGTAAGTTCTGAATATGAGGATTGGCAAGCATATGATCATAACTCCTTAGTTGGTTGAAAAACTCGATAACTACAAAAATAGCAACACAACTCCTACACTATGAAAGCTCAAAACAACTTTGGAAGGAGGCTCAAAGTTTAGATGGTGCACACAAAGGTCTAGAGTAATCGACCTAAAATATGAATTTCATAGTATGAAGAAAGGAGAAATAAAGATGCAAGACTACTTGATTAAGATGAAGAACTTAGCTGACAAGCTCAAACTTGCAGAGAATCTAATTTTAAACTCGTATATAATCATCTAAACCTTAAAAGGTTTGGACTTTGAGTATAACCCTATAATAGTTAAACTTTCTGATCAAACCTCTCTCAGTTGGATTGTCCTACAATCCCAACTGTTGAGTTTTGAATCAAGAGTTGAACAACTCAATAACTTCAACAATTTCACCATCAATGCCTTAGCAAATATGGCCAATAAGATAGATCATCAAGGAAACTTGAGAAGCAACAGATCTGGCCCAAATGGAAATTGAAGAGGATCTAAACTCAGAGGTTGGAGAGGTGGTTGAGGAAGAGGCAGGGTGAATAAGACAACATGTCAGGTTTGATAAATCCTACTCAGGGGGCAAAACACTCAACAGATGGTGATAAACAAGTTGCACACAATGCTTTCATAGTCTCACAAAGTTTTGTACAAGACTATGATTGGTATTTTGGTAATGGTGCAAGTAATCATGTAACAAATCAAGCATATGATCATCAACTCCTTAGTTGGTTGAAAAACTCGATAACTACAAAAATAGCAACACAACTCCTTGTTGCACCCCAAAATTTGACCAACATTTATTTATCCATCAAGTGTTTGAAGGTTGATACCTTCATCAGAAAGCTTAAGAGATCCTCAGAGGAATTGGTTGAAACCAAGGTGGTGTGCCTCATAACTTGAGAGTTGTGGGAGCTCCTCAGATGATTCTGAGACTATGAGGATGGACTTGAAGCTTTGAGAAAGCTTATGAGATGTCTTGAAAGCCATCATGAAGCCTAGAGAGGTCATTGTACAAGAATTCAGAAGATTCAACCATGAGTGGTAGAATTAGGGTTTGACTGGGTCAACCCTAGGTCAACTGATGATTTTGAGAGGGTTGAGACCTAATCCAAGAGCCATGTGATCATGGAATGATGTATTGAGATACTATAAGGATGATTCCTAGACCAACTCATCATGATTGAGGAGTTTGAGAAGTTTCAAGCTAGGGTTTCTAAGGATTGACAGTATAAAATCCCCTAGTTTGATCCCTATCTTCAAGGCAGTTTTAGCTCAAGATGTGATTGTCATCTCATCTTCCCCACAACATGAATGTTGTAGAGCTTGTTCTTAGATTTAATGTGAGTAGTAGAAGTCCTTGATAGGATTTGCAGAGCTCAAGTTATGGTTTTGACAAATTACAGGTCATCTGAGGTATGTGAATCTGGGTCCTTGAAAGTCACCCAACTTGCAGACAACTTTTGCCCTAGTAAGATGATTCCTATGGATTCTTGGTCAACATGAATGTTGAATAGTATCTTCTTAGATTTATAGAGAGTACTAGAAGTCCTTGATAGGATTTGTAGAACTCAACTTATGGCTTTGACAAGCCAAGGGCATTTTGGTCATTTGGAGGTTATAGGTCATTTCAAGCATAAGGCCATATCTCCTACTTCCAAGCTTCAAATGGAAAAATCTTCAACATCAAAGTTGCTTAGAATGATGTTTTAAGGCTAGTAGGGAGGTCATGAGATGTTGAAAAGGCTCATATCAAAAAGTGATAAAAATGGCCTAAAAATGAGGCATAAGTTAATTCAAGTGAGATTGAAAATCATAAATCATAAGTTACAAGTCCAAACCATGTCATGTAATAGGTCATTTTGACTCCAAATGACATTATAAGAACAATGGTTCAGCCACAATTTTGATTTGAGGCTTGCATCATAGGGTTGCTTTGTAATTGGATTGCTTGCATATTAGGGTACCAAACCAAAACTCAAAATAACTCAATAAACAAGGAAGATATGCATTGTAACTAATCCAAAATATCATGTGGGGATAAATTCAAGTTGGTTACCAAGGTTGCAAGGCATTTGGCATGAGATACCATGTAAGGAGAATGAGTTCAAAATACCATGACATGAAAAGATCAAGTTCTCATTAGATGATCCTAGATGGTTCTAGACTGTTCTAAACCATTCTATATAACCATTGTGACTTGCTCAAATGCAAGGTTGGTGTTAATTGGTGTAGAGAAGAGAGAGTGAAATCCAAAAGCTTCCATTGCAAGTCACATTCAATCTCTTGATTCTTCTTCATTGCAATCCTTTTTTTCCATAAACCTTCTCCATAGACCTTGTTGAGTGTGTTCATACTGAGTTGAAGCTCCATTGATGGAGAATTGAAGGTGTTCACATTGAATTTGCAAAGAAGCAATTGCCATTGGATCTTGAAGTACAAGCTCTCTACATCAAATCTTTTGCAAACAGTAGAGTTTTCATCATCCAAGGAGCATTCTTGAAGAGTTTCAAGCCTTGAAAGCAAGGGTTTCATCATCGACCATACCAAGAAGCCAGGTTTGCAAAATCCCTTCCACCTCATAATCTAGGCATGGTTAGGGTAATTTATTAGTTTAGAGCTGTTAGAGACAATTAGGTGATCATGTATGATGAGTTTAGGAGTGATTGGTGAAGTTTCAGCCATGGATGTCATTTCTTGATGGAGCAAGAATGAGTGATTTAATGAGTGTTAATGCCAAATTAATAGCTGAGTTTGATTAGTGTAATGCAAGGATCATTTTTATATAAAGAAAGTTGAGTTTGGTTGAGGTCGAAGATTGGTGACATTTTGAGTTTAAGTTGGTTGCACTATCAGGTTGGATGCTAGAGACCGTTTCAATGTATTTCAAGACCATAGTCGTATTCAGCGTGAAATTCTAAGCAAGTTTGTGTTTTACACTTTGGAATTTGATGAAGATATGAGGGCACACGAGTGAGAGGAAGTTGGTGCATGAGTTCTGTGTTTTAATGGTGTTTCTGCAAAACCCTAACCCAAGGTTAGGGATGATGTTTTGACCGTTGATGTGCGCGCTGACCCATTGACTTGTTCTTAATCCAACGACTTGCATTTAATTTGAATTGTGGAGGGAAGCCAGCAAGAATGAAACGGAGCGTTTCATTAAACGCTACTCTGGGCTTAAGTGAATTAGATTTATATTCTCACCCCCCAAGCGAGGCTCATTATGATTTTAACTGAATATCATTGCTTTTGGCACCGCTGGCTTTTCTTTTTCTTTTGTTTTTTTTCAATTAATTTCTGTTTTAATATTGGGCTTAAGCGCTTTACTTTTCGTACCCCCCATGCTGGGCCCATATGCGAATTGCATCGTATATTGTTCCTATTCACACCCCAGCCATTCATATCTCATTATATTTTTCTCCAAATTTTATTTCAACTTTAGAAATTCATATTAAATTGAAAAATCAATATTTTTTAATGGGAGTTTTTTCTCCCTTTTCATATTTCTGTCTAGAAAAATATAAAATAAAAACATTTTTCATATCATGCATTTTAATATTTTTTGCATATTTTTCACTTTAATTGCTTTTTAATTCTTTTAAGTTGATACCTTATTTTGTAGATTTTATTTTAGGTAGCTCCCTTAATATTTTTAGGTCAATCTTTTTAGGGTAGTTAGATATATGTTTTAGGTTCCCCCTGAATTTATTCCATATTTTTGTGATGATTTTTAGGATAGTTTTGATTAGATGCTATTAGGTTGTGTAGAATTAGGTTAAACTTCAACATAGGTCCATAATAACTTTAGATTTTGGGTTTTTAGGACAATTTAGACTATGGGGCATATATGGGTATTAAGGGTAGGTATGTAGGATCCCTTAGAAATTATATTAGGATTTAATATAGTAGTATGCTATTTTTGGTTGATTTTTGTATTGGTTGATTGTTTGTGTTGCCTTTAGGGCATGTTTGCTTTAGTTGCTTTGCTTTGTGGGCTTGGAGAGCTTGATCTTGTCCTAAGGAGCATTGTGGAGCATAGTAGAAGACTTGAAGATGCATTGAGGAGCTTGAGAGCTTGTTCTTCTTTTCTTTTTTTGTTGTTTTAGGGTTAGGAATTAGGAAGAGTTTAGATGTAGATAATTTCTTTCTCAAACATGGATGGTATCATTCACCTCCATTCCTCCCTATGATTCAAAGTCCTTCCATGGTATACACCTCTCTCCTTTGGAGGGATAAGTGATATACCTAGGAAGTAGAACTTTTGAGGGAACCATTCCTTTGATGTTGAACCCTTATAGGTCACCTTTGGTGGTCAAATAAGTAGTTCAATATCCCCCAGCTTATCCAGTAAGTGATTTTCTCTGGTTAGATTGTCTTGAGAGATGCTTGAGCCTGAGCATGAAGATGAAGACTTCATTGAAGAGTATTGAAGAGGATGAATCCTTGAATATTGCCATTCCAGCTGAAGCTTGAAGAGCACCAAGAGCAAGTTGATACTTGAAGACCCCTGAAGATTAGGTGAAGCCTGAAGGTAGAGCTGATCAAGAAGCTGAAGCTTAAGGGAGAAGATAAGTTGAAACTCATGTTGTAGGGTTGAAACCTGGAAAAGCAACTGATGTTTGGCAAGAGTAATGTGAAGTCTGAAGACTGAATTGCTGTTGGAGAAGCTGAAGCTTGGAGCTGAGAGAGGAGTTGATCTGCTTTCTTTTGTTTTCTTTTCTGTATTGTTGTGTTTTGTTTGACTTGTTTGATGCATTAGAATAAGTTCATATCTAGAATAGGTAGAATCTAGGAGCATGATTGAACTAGAGGTTGAGTTGCTCCCTCTGCTTGTATTGTTACTGTGTGGCTTTGCTTGCGGGTATTCGGTAGAGCCCAGCTCCCTTGCCCATGTGGTTTGTTTGCCTGATGGCACTTCATTTCATTTTTATCTGTATGATTGCAGTTTACTGTTTATTGCTTGACAGCATGTTGTTTATATTTCAGTATGATTAATGTTATTTCATTCTGGCTTGAGGTTGAGATGAGCTTGTGGAGGCTGAAGCCCCACACACATTTCCTCCCTCACTTGCATTGCATGCATTTTACTGTTAAGCTGATGCTTTGTCTGTTTTGGTGTATCATTGACATGATCCCTTAGGACTCTCATTTCCTTTGATAAGGACTTGATGATAGAATTTTAGGTTGAAACCTATGCATGACAACATCTAGGAGTTCCCTGTTCAAACCTCAACCATAGGATGAATCCATGGCATGACAACAGTAGGACTTGATAGTCTCCCTCCTAGTTGGGCCTGTTCTCTTCTCATCTCAAAACAGTTTAAGATACAGTAATCATGAATGATTTCTTTCGTACTTTACGAGCCTTAAGCTATCTGAGAAAGGATTGTGGGAGAGTCTCTTTTCCACAGTCTGGATGTTTAGTATGGTACCCTTTGGGTGACATGCGACGCATTCACTCTCAGGTCATAGTCTCTAGTGCGGTTGAAATCGCAAACACAATAAAAAACACTTCTT
Organism: Lathyrus sativus; assembly: GCA_963859935.3. Classification (NCBI taxonomy): domain Eukaryota; kingdom Viridiplantae; phylum Streptophyta; class Magnoliopsida; order Fabales; family Fabaceae; genus Lathyrus; species Lathyrus sativus. The sequence goes on from OZ012739.1 coordinate 605,494,563, forward strand.
TTGTAAAAGACAGGAAATAAACCGTAGTTTCCTGAACTACGTATGCTCTGATCTCTCATACCTGTTGAGAGTACGTAGGCACAAGATGGCGATGTCTTGGCGAGCTACCTCCCCCATAACCCTTCGTAGGCCGAACTACGGTGACTCTGATTTCTCATTCTCTGATGAGAATACGTAGGCATAAAGCGCGACGCTTTGCCGAGTCATTTTTCTTTTCTTTTTCAGCCAGCCTTGATAGGTAGATAGAATAAAACCAACCCGTCCAAGTAAACACAACAAGCGTGGATCCCGTCAAGTACGACGGACGTGAGGGGTGCTAATACCTTCCCCTTGCGTAACCGACTCCCGAACCCAGACAACGGTTGCGATGACCTTGTCTTACCCTTTTTCGTCAGGTTTTTCCGATCGTTTCCTTTCCCGCTCTGAGGGATAAATAACGAAAGGTGGCGACTCTTCTGTTGTGCCGGCACCTTATTTTCGCGCAAGCGACACTCCTACACTATGAAAGCTCAAAACAACTTTGGGAGGAGGCTCAAAGTTTAGATGGTGCACACAAAGGTCTAGAGTAATCGACCTAAAATATGAATTTCATAGTATGAAGAAAGGAGAAATAAAGATGCAAGACTACTTGATTAAGATGAAGAACTTAGCTGACAAGCTCAAACTTGCAGAGAATCTAATTTTAAACTCGTATATAATCATCTAAACCTTAAAAGGTTTGGACTTTGAGTATAACCCTATAATAGTTAAACTTTCTGATCAAACCTTTCTCAGTTGGATTGTCCTACAATCCCAACTGTTGAGTTTTGAATCAAGATTTGAACAACTCAATAACTTCAACAATCTCACCATCAATGCCTTAGCAAATATGGCCAATAAGATAGATCATCAAGGAAACTTGAGAAGCAACAGATCTGACCCAAATGGAAATTGAAGAGGATCTAAACTCAGAGGTTGGAGAGGTGGTTGAGGAAGAGGCGGGGTGAATAAGACAACATGTCAGGTTTGATAAATCCTACTCAGGGGGCAAAACACTCAATAGATGGTGATAAACAAGTTGCACACAATGCTTTCATAGTCTCACAAAGTTTTGTACAAGACTATGATTGGTATTTTGGTAATGGTGCAAGTAATCATGTAACAAATCAAACTGACAAGTTTCAAAACTTAACTGAGCATCATAGTAAGAATTCACTAGTTGTTGGTAATGGTGAGAAATTAAAAATTATGAGCACATGTTCCACAAAACTCAATTCACTTAAGTTACATGATGTCTTATATGTTCCTAATATTACCAAAAACCTATTAAGTGTTTCTAAACTTGCTGCTAACAATAACATTCTTGTTGAGTTTGATAAAGATAGTTGCTTTGTGAAGGACAAGATGACAAGGAGAGCAATACGAAGAGGGACACTTAAAAATGGCTTGTACCAACTCTTAGGGAATGAAAAGGACCCAACTACCTATTTGTCTATCAAGGAGAGCTAGTATAGGAAACTTGGTCACCCAAGTAATAATTTCCTACACAGTCTTGAAAAGGTGTAATGTGAAACTACCACCTAGTGATCATTTTAGCTTTTATGAGGCATGTCAATATGGAAAAATGATTTTTTTACTTTTTAAATTTTCTTCATTTCATGCTCAGGAACCCTTTGAGTCAATTCAATCTAATGTATGGGGTCCTACATCAATAAAGTCATCTAGTGGTTTCAAGTACTATATGTGTTTTATTGATAATTTTAGTAGATTTACATGGATATATCCCTTAAAATAATAATCAGGAAATGTGCAAGCCTTCATTCAATTTAAAAATATGGTTGAAAACCAATTTAACAAGAGGAATTAAAACAATCCAATATGATGGTGGTGGTGAGTATAAATTTGTCCAAAAGATTACAACAGATGTAAGCATACAATTCCAAATCTCTTATGCCTACACATCTCAACAAAACGGCAGGGCTGAGAGAAAGCATAGACACATTGTTGAGTTTAGATTGACTTTGTTGACCCAAGCCCAAATTCCTTTGTACTATTGGTGGAAAGCCTTTTCAACTGCAGTATACCTAATAAACAAGCTACCATCAATGGTCACTCATAATAAAAGTCCCAAATCCTTGATATATCATAAGGAACCTGGCTATAAGGCCATGAAACCTGTTAGTTATGCTTATTATCAATGCCTAAAACCTTATAACCAACATAAACTACAGTTCCATACAAAAATATGTGTTTTCCTGGGATATATCAACTCACACAAAGGATACAAATGCATCAACTCTCATGAAAAAATCTTCACTTCAAGACAAGTCATTTTCAATGAAGATCACTTTCCTTTCCATGATGGATTCCTAAACATAAAACATCCATTGAAAACATTAACTTACAATTCATCTATCTCTTTTCCTTTGTGCAGTGTAGGTAATCTGAGTAATGGTACCACCACAATAGTCACTAAAGAGGCTCAAGATGCAGATAGTGACACAAATCAAGTTACTCATCCTCCATCAGAAGATATCATCACAAATGAAGTTAGTGAGTATATAGAGTCATCAAACATAGATTCACAAAATGTTGATGATCATACATGAGATGACACTGAGAATACCAATAACAACTTGATACATACTGGAAAAAAGTTAGGTATTCACAAACTAAAGACACCTTACATCAGTCTAGCTAAGACTCACACAAATACCACTTAACTTGTCACTGCTAAGGAATCCCTTACCAAACCTCTATGGAAGGAAGTTCTGTAGAGTGAATTTTAAGCACTCATGAGCAACCACACTTGGACATTAGTGCCCTACCAAGGTCAGGACAATATCATTAATTCCAAGTGGGTCTTTAATACAAAGTACAAGGCTAATGGCACCATAGAAAGAAGGAAATCACGACTTCTTGCAAAAGGTTTCCAACATACAACTAAAACAGTATATCGAGAGACATTTAGTCCAATTATTAAAGCAAGTACCATCAGAGTTATTCTTTCTATTACATTGCACCTTAATTGGCAAGTAAGGCAACTAGATATCAATAACGCTTTCCTTAATGGTTATCTCAAGGAAACATTGTCCATGCACCATCCAGAAGGTTTTGTGGACTCCAAAAAACCAAATCACATATGCAAGTTGTTCAAAGCAATCTATGAACTCAAGAAGGCACCGCGAGCATGGTTTGACAGCCTCAAAGATCCATTACTTAGTTGGGTTTTCATAACACAAAAAGTGATTCTTCACTGTTCATGCTCAATGACAAAGACCACATTAATTTTCTTCTTATATATGTTGATGTTATCATAATCACAGGCAGAAACACAAAATTCCTTGAGACCTTCATTCAATAGCTCAATGTAGTCTTCTTCTTAAAATATTTGGGAAATTTGCACTATTTTCTGGGTATAGAAGTTCACAAAGATGCAAGTGGTATGCATCTCAAACAATCCAAGTATATAAGTGATTCACTCAAGAAATTTCACATGGAAAAGGAATCATCGTGTCCAACACCTATGATCATAGGGAAACAATTCACAATTGAGGGAGAGAAAATGCAATATCCAAATGTGTTCCAGCAAGCTATAGGAGGATTGAAATACTTGATACACATAAGACTTGACATAACTTTCTCCATGAATAAACTAAGTCAATACATCAGCTCACCCACAGTTGATCATTAGCAAGGAATTTAAAGGATTATGAGATGCCTTCAGGTCACTGTCAATTGAACATTAAACCATCTACTAACCTAGATATCACAGATTTCTCAGATACTGATTGGGCAATCGATGTTGATGACAGGAAATCCATGGTTGGTCAGTGTGTCTTCCTTGGTGAAAGACTAGTCCCTTGATCCTCAAGAAAGCAAAAAGTAGTCTCTAGATCAAACACAGAGTTAGAGTACAGAGCCTTGGCAGATTTAGCTGCAGAGATAGCATGGACCAGATCACTTCTAGCTGAGCTCAAACTTCCTTTACCTAGAAAGATTATTATATGGTGTGATAAATTAAGTGCCAAGGCACTAGCATCTAACCCAGTTATGCATGCACGGTCAAAACACATTGAGATAGATGTTCATTACATTAGAGACCAAGTGTTGTATAATGAAATTGTTGTAGCATATGTTCCCAAATCTGATCAAATAACTGACTGTCTCACAAAGCCATTGAGCCATACACGTTTTGATCAACTCAGAGACAAACTCGTGGTGATTCCCTCACCATTAGGTTAGGGAGGGGGGTAGACATAATCTATCAATGTTAAGTTATGTTGTTTATTTGGTTTTTTGTAATTATCATGTAATTATTGGCCTAATATCATTAGTTTCCGTATTGGGATATAATCTTCATTGTGAGCGTGATTTTTGGATATTGTCTACCAAGTCATCTCAATATATATGTGTATACCTTCATATGTTAATGATATAACAATTTTACACAACATACATATTGGAACAACTCACCATATTTACTCCACTACTAAGTCGAAGTCATGGAACAAATGACCAAGCTTGTAGGCGTTAGAACCGATATCTCTATCAGACGATCATGTAGTTAGGTAAAAGTTCATTACCTTTTTACATATTAAAACCTAAAGCTTGCATGTGGCCCATAATACAACCAGAGTAGTATCTATGTATTATACTCACATCAAATACAATAGTTTATTATTTATTGTCTATTTTATCTATTTTTTGTCTAATAAATAGTGTAACTATGAATAATAGTAATAAAAAATGATTTTTATTGTATTAAATTAAAAATAATAAATAAATATAAACAAAAATTCTCTAAAACTAATAATAATGAAAGGCATAACAAAACAAAATAAAAAGAATAGAAAGATAAAAAAGAGACCTATTAGTCATTGAAAAAAGAAATAATAAATAATTAACTACTAATAATCTAGTATATCATAGAAAAAAGATTGAATGTATTAATAAATAATCATGTATATTTATTGAAGGGAAATTTAGTATTTTAGTATGTTGCATATGTGACCCTGGTATTTGTGTATAAATAGACTAGTGGTAGCTGTCATTTATTTCATCATCTTTCTTATAGCTTTTATAGCCATCATTGCAGAGCAATAAATATTCTCTCATTCCTTTTGTTTTCATAACCTTGTGTACTAACAATTGGTATTTAAAGCTCCGACTTGGAATCACGGGAAACACGAGTGAATCAGTGAGGGGTTGTATGATTGATTTTGTTTCTTGAATTCGTGTTGAATCTTGAACGGAATCGTAATAGAATAACATTTTCTGATTCTACGGGACTGAGAAAATTTGTGTTTGGTGAGACCTAAGTGACTTGCACAAGGTTGAAGATAAACGAAAATGGTATTCTGAGCACCAAGCTTCCAGTGTTTGATGGTAACAACTGGTATCGTTGGATGATTCAAATGCATATGTTGTTTGGCGCTCAAGATGTTCTTGATCTCGTTAATGATGGTTACGTTTCAGTTGCCCTTCTAGAAAATGCAACTGATGCGCAGAGAAATGCTTAGCGTGTACGAAAGTAGTATGAGAATCTCAACATGAAGGAAAATGAGAAGGTATCTGAGTACATCTCTAGAGTGATTCTGAATGAGATGAAAGTTTATGGAGAAACCCTTTCTGAACAAGTAATCATTGAGAAGATATTGAGATCCTTTACTCTTTAGTTTGATTACATTGTGGTAGAAATATAAAATTCTAAGGATATAAACACTATGAGAATTGAAGAGCTGCAAAGCAGTCTAGAAGCACAAGAGTTACGTCTGACTGAGACAACTTCTGAAAGAGAAGTAAAGCAGCAGGCTCTGAAAGCAGCTTCTGGTAAGAAGCATCAGGAGCAGTCTTGGTCAAAAGCCAGGAGAAGATTTGATGGTGTTCAAAAGTCATAAACCTCAACTTCTGATAGGCAGAAGAATACTCAGAAGGGAAAAGAGAGGTATGACAAGAAGAAGATTCAGTGCTACTGTTGTAAGAAGTTTGACCACTTTGCTGCTGATTGTTGGTCAAACAATGAAAGGAAGTCAGAAAAAGCAAGCGTAGCCAGAAGTGACTCTGATGATGAATCTATGTTATCGATGGCTTCTGAATTTGATGATACGAATTTGACAGACTGGTGGTATATGGACACTGCCTGCTCAAATCATCTTACTGGAAATAAGAAATGGTTGGTTGACTTAGACTTTGGAAAGAGGACAAAAATCAGATGTGATAATGATAAATACCTCAACGTTGAAGGTATGAGAAATGTCAGATTCCTTCTAAACATTGGGAAAACAACATTGATCTAGAACGTGTGGTATGTACCTGGCATCAAAAGCAATTTGATGAGTGTAGGGCAACTAATTGAGAAAGGTTTTTCAGTTACCATGAAGGACAATCTTTTGAAGCTGTATGACTGTAATCAAAAGTTAATTATGGATTCAGAATATGGAAGGAATAGAACATTCAAGGTGAATATCAGAACTGCAGACTCTGAATGCTTAGTGCAACAAGTTTTGTGAAGGAAAGTGAGTTGTGGCGCAGAAGATTTGTTCTTCTGAATTTTAGAAGCTTAGGGCATATGAATTCAAAGAAGTTGATACATGAAATTCCTATAATTAAGAAGCCTGAGAAGTTATGCAAAGTGTGCATGGAAGGAAAACAACTAATATTACCATTTGCGTCAAAAGTAGCTTCAAGAGCAAAGCATGCCTTGGGAGTAGTGTATTCTGATGTGTGGGGTCCATTTCCAGTAGCATCGATTGGAGGGGAACAAATAATTCGTGTCATTTGTTAACGAATTCACAAGGACGACATGGGTATCCCTTATAAAGTTCAAACACGAGGTGTTTGCTGAATTCAAGAAATTCATAATGAAGGTTGAGAATCAGAATGGTCAGACTCTGAAGATTTTCATTACCGATGGTGGAGGTGAGTATAACTCTATTGAATTCAAAAAGTTCTGTAAAGAGAATGGAATTGAGAATGAGGTTACTACTCCTTATACTCCTCAACACAATGATCTTGCTGAGAGAAGAAATCGTACTTTGCTTGATATGACGAGAAGCATGCTGAAGGAGAAAATGCTTCCTCACACATTATGGGGAGAAGTTGTTTCCACCGCAACATATGTACTCAAAAGATGTCCAACGAAGAAACTAAAGAAAATAGTTCCTACTCAGAAGTGGACCGGAGACAAGCAAAGTGTTAGCCATATGAAGGTGTTTGGTTTTGTATGTTACAAACACGTTTCAGAAGCCAAAAGACAGAAGCTGGATGATAGAAGCAAAGTGATGTTATTGGTGGGGTACCACAGTACAGGTGCGTACAAGCTTTATTGTCCAGAAACTAATAAAGTTACATTCAGCAGAGACATCATTGTAAAGGAATCAAAAGCTTGGGATTTGAATAAGTCTCAATCAAACTCTGGCGTGAGAACTTTTGAAGAAAAGTCAGAATTAGAAGTTTTTGAAGATGAGTCAGAAGCTGGAGAAGATTTTGAAGCTGGAGTGGACTCTGAAGGCGAGTCTGACTTTGATGGTGATTCTGAATCTGAAGGAGACTCAAAAGGTGAAGATGATTCTGATTCAAATTCTGAATTTGGTGGTAATTCTTATTTTGAGAATATTCTAGATTCTAATGGTGGTCAAGGTTCTGGAGGAGGTCAACCTTCTGAAGATAGAACTTCTGGGGTTCCAATATCCGAAGGAGATTCTGAACGAGGTCAGAGGCCACAAAGAGTCGGAAACATCTCGAGAAGATTTTTAGAGTATGACATGCTACGAGATAGTGAAATAGACTCTAAGGGAGAGGTTATTCAGTGTTCCATGTTAGTAGACTCTGAACCAGTAAGTACAGAAGACGCCCTCAAGAAGAAAGTTTGGCTGAAGGCCATAAAAGAAGAACTTGAGGCTATTGAAAGAAACAAGACTTGAAAGTTGACTAAGCTTCAAAAGGACAAGAAATCCATCATCATCAGATGGATTTTCAAGGTGAAGTTAAAGTCACATGGATCAATTGGCAAACACAAAGCGAGGTTATTAGCAAGAGGATTTTTACAGAAACTTGGGCTGGATTATTCTGAAGTGTTTGCACCTGTAGCGAGACATAAAATAATCAGACTAGTGATTACAATAGCTGCTAACATGAATCGGCCTCTGATGCATTTAGATGTGAAATCTGTATTTCTGCACGGTTCATTACAAGAAGAGGTATACGTATCACAACCTTCTGGATTTTTTAAAAGGAATCAGAAAGGGATGGTGTACAGATTACATAAATCTTTGTATGGATTGAAGCAAGCGCCCAAAGCTTAGAATCTGAAAATTGATTCATTTTTCAAGGAGCAAGGGTTTCAGAAATGTGAGATGGAGTATAATGTTTATGTTCAACATACCTCTGAAGGCAATATGATTCTGGTGTGTCTGTATGTTGATGACATATTGCTAATAGGGAGTTCTGAACAAGAGATAGCCAAGTTCAAGAAGGTGTTGATGAATAAGTTCGAAATGACTGACCTCGAGAAAATGACATATTTTCTAGGGATAGAGTTTATGTACTCTGAGAAGGATATCATTTTGCATCAGCTGAAGTACGAACTTGAGCTTCTGAAGAGATTTAAGCTGCAGAGTTGTAAGGCTGCTGTCACACCTTCAGAAACCAATCATAAATTAAATTCTGATACTGGAAGTGAGGATGTGGATGCTACAACCTTCAAACAGTTGGTTGGTTCTCTGAGGTATCTGTGTAATACCAGACTTGATATCTGCTATGCAGTTGGAATGGTTAGAAGGTTCATGAGTAAACCTAAGTAGTCCCATTACCAAACTTTTGTTAGGATTCTGAGGTATACCAAGGAAACTCTGAAGTATGGAGTGTTATTCCCTTCTGGAAGAAAAACTAATTCAGAGCTGATGAGTTACTCAAACTCTGATTGGTGTGGAGATAGAGTTGACATGAGAAGTACTTCTGAATACTCGTTTAAGTTTTCGGGAGGTTTTATTTCTTGGTGTTCCAAGAAGCAACATGTTGTTTCACTGTCAATGTGTGAAACTGAGTACATCGCAGGTGTTATACCTGCATGTCAAGCTGTATGGCTTCTGAATTTGCTACATGATTTGAAGATCAGAGTAAACAAGCCTCTGAAGCTGATGATTAATAACAAGTCTGCAATCAATCTTGTCAAGAACCCAGTTCTGCACGGAAGAAGCAAGCATATTGAGAGAAAGTATTATTTTCTGAGAAGTCAAGTCCAGAAGGGAGTGCTAGAAGTTATGCACTGTAGCACACAGAAGCAACTGACAGATGTTCTGACAAAGGCGATCAAGACAGATCAATTTCTCGACTTAAGGGATGTAATTGGTGTTGCTAGTTTTTATTAAGAAATCATAAATTAAGGGATAATATTAAATGGTAATTTAGTATTTTAGTATGTTGCCTATGTGATTATAGTATTTGCGTATAAGTAAACTAGTAGTAGATATCATTTATTTTATCATCTTTTTTTACCGCTTTTGTAATCATTATTATAAATCAATAATTATTCTCTCATTTCTTTTATTTTTATCATCTTGTGCACTATCAATATCATGGAATCAGATGAAATCCTGGCTAAAAAAGAACAAGAAGGATTCCTCCTAAATGTGCATGCTTTGTCACATTTTTTAATATTTTTCTATACATGCATGTGTATATGTTCCAAGGACCAAAGTGCCTCGTCTTCCGTTGAATTGTTCCCCGCAAATATCTTACCGAAAGGAAGCGACATTTTCTGTCTCTATTCATAAAATTTTAAGACTCAAACGGGTGTATTTTAAAAAGAAATCGATAAAATATGAGAAAATAAAACAAAATATGACAAAATATTAGTAAAAAAGTTGAATATTAACTACATATTCAAGAAAATTTTATAACATCAAAGTTTTACATTTTTTTTATTATACTAGGTCCATTACAAATTCCTTCTTTGAGATTTGAAAATCACATAATTTTATTTTAAGAAATTTAGCATTTGAAAAAATATCGACCAAATAAATATATTTATATTTGTAACAACAAAGATATATACAGAGACACAAATATTATATTTGATAAAAATAAATTTAAATATTTTATAAATTGACAGTTATATTATTTAATAAATGCAAAATCACATCCTTAATTTAAATAACTAATAATTCTATCTTTTATATAATATTATAAAATTAATTTTTATTTTTAAAAATATTAATAAAAAGTGCATTATATATATATATATATATATATATATATATATATATATATATATATATATATATATATATATATATATATATATATATATATATATATATATATATATATATATATATATATATATATATATATATATATATATATATCACTAAAATATATCAATCGTTTATATAAAAATTTAATAGTGAAATTTAACAAAATATATAAAATAATAGTATTATAATTTTGAATTAAAAAATATAAATTTAAAATAATAATAAAAATAAATTTAGCGTCTATTATTTGCTACAATATTATTATATGCTTATTTTACTTGATACTATAATAAATTATAAAGGGCAAAAATATTTTTTATGAAAGATGTAATGACAAGTTAAAAATTACAAATTTAAAAACTATTTCAAATAATTTTTGAAAAAAAAATTACAAACTAATAAAAAATATATAAAGTATAAATTAAAAACTATTTATCAAAGAGAGCTTTTAATTTACAAATGAATTAGTCACAACTCAGAATTATGGTTGATCATATGAATCTGGTGGTCTTGGTTTAATTTAAAAAATAGCTTGAAATTAGAAAAAAAATATTACAATTTAAAAAAATCTGTTATAAAATGAATGGTGAGAATAAAATATAATTTTACACCTATTTTTTTAAAAAATAGATGCAAAATATATGTTTTTATGATTAAAAAAATAATTAGACCTTAAATTAAAAAAAATATAATAAAATTGGAAGATTTATTTACGCCATATTTAAAAAGAGTAAGTATGAATTGATGGATGTTTGAATAAAATCATGCTTTCACACCTATTTTTAAAATAACATGTTTAAAATCTATTGTTTTTGTAATTAAAAATAATAATTGGCTTCAATTTTGAGGATCAGCACAAACCGCACATGTGAAAGGTCGCCCAGCTCAGAATAATATATTTTATAATTAAGTTGGTAGTTATTAATTAATCTATTTTAGTAACTAATTAATAAAGAGAGTTCTAATATTTTGACCATTTTTTCTGTTGTAAATTATAAAGTATTGTCAAAAAATTTTATTTTAAATTATAAATTATTTTATATTTTCAATGTAATAATAATAACAACACTTTCTTTAATATACTCTTAAATATTTATTATTATTAATTTATTCTACTTTTTAAATTTTTTCTAATGTATAATTACGATTACGAAAGAGATTATCGTAAAAACGGATTTAATATGTTTTTTCTATAAAATAATAATTATAATTTTTAATTCTTGTAAAATATTCAAAAACTTATTATAATTTAAAAAGGATTTAGAACGGAGGTAGATGATTGAAAGGAAAATAAGAGCTAATGAATGTTAACATAAAACTACTCAAGAAAGAGAAAGCAAATGTAAAGCGAAGTTACATTAACAACGATGAGCATATACATATGATTGATCATAGTATTTTATTATTAGCTAATACTCTTCCGGCGAGTAAAGCAACATGTCTCATAATTTTTTTATACATTTGATTGGTTAAAATCAAAACCAGTGATTAGTGTCTCCAACCTTACCCTGACTCCGGTGAAGCACCTTTGCAAGCCACTCATCGTCAAAATCAACTTCTTCAAATTCTTCCATTTTGTATTCTTCAACAACTCCGATCTTTTCAATCTCACCAGCATCCTCATCATAGTGGAGCTCCTCCACCACAGGCGAAATCTCCTCCTCCTCCTTCTCCGCCTTAGGCAAAATCGGTGTGATGGGACATGCAATGATCTCTTTGTAGAACTCTTGCATGACTTCCTCTATTGTTTCTTCTTTGAAAGAGAATTGGCTTGCATCGAGGTCGGAATCGGCTAGAAGGTCGTGGAGTTTTCCGGTAAGAGCTTCTGTGGTGGATTCTGCGGTTGCACGTGCAATCTCTTCTTCCATGAAAAGCAATGGTGTTGTTTCTCTTTGTGAAAGTGTGAGTGAAGGTTAAAATATGAGAGAAATGAAGAAAGTGTGATGCCACGATGGAATTAATGTAAGCGTGGAGGGATGACGTGGCAGGTGATGTGATGAAACAACCAGTCATCGCACATGTGAGTGATGTCAGTCTACCTACCTATATATAACGACAATAGATTTTAATTAAAATCTATGTTCAATTTTTTTTATTTTAACAACTCATTTATAAAAATCAAACTAAAACTACATTGATTTCAAAATCAATACCATAAATAATCTATTTTTGGTCCTAACTCCCCCATTTAAAATTGTGTGGTCCTAAAGGACCACATTATTGTAATTTAGTAGGATTTTTTCATTTGAATCGATGGTATTGTATTTATTTTTTCATTTGATTAAATTATATATTAATTAACAATTAGTAAAAACTAATATTAGTAATTATTAATATAAATATAAAATAAATTAATAATTAATCATGTCCATAATACAATAAAAATTCTTATAAATAATGTTTTTAGTACAAATTACTTGAGTTGATTTTTTTTTAAGTACCCCTTTCATTATAAGAAAAGATGATATTAGTTCGGGGTATGAGTTAGGGAAAAATCCATCACTAAAAAAAATCATGTTGTTTGGGGTTAAAGCCCTCGCAAAACACAAAATAGAAAGAAAAAAAAAAATAGAAAACACTTTCTAGGGGATACCCCTCGCAAACAAGGAGGGAAAATATTTTGAAATTTGAAACAAGCTTTTACTAGGGGTCAGCGCAAAAATTGGGTGGGAATTGAGGCAATTTGCGAGGGGTCAACCCCTCACCACATTATGATGTGCAATTTGCGAGGGCCCCCTCATCAGTTGAGATACTTTAGTCAAATCCAACTGCAAAAGCATTTATTCTGCTGCCACATGACAGTAAAGGGGCTACAACACGTTAACGCTGACTAGGGGTAACCTCTCTCAAATTCAATTTTCGTAGCCAGCATGGAGTACCCCGTCGCAAGTTTTGTCCACGTGTCACACGTGCAATCACTCATTTGACACGTCAATGTGACCGTTGTGTTGGCGTGGGGCGCCTCTCGCAAATGCACACATTAATAATACGATTCAAATTCCCACTTATATAATAATATCTGTCTACATTAACCTCTCTCAACTTTCTTCTTCTCCTTTATCTTTCATCATTTTTCTTCTTCTATTTTTTACTTTCCACCATTTTTCTTCTCATTCCATACAATTAAATTTTTTTATTTTTGGTATACAGAAGAACATAATCATGTTTGCTGATACTAGGTAAATATTTTTGTTATGTTATATTATCTTTGTATTTTGTAATTAATTTTATTTCTTAAATTTATTAAATAATTTTTTTATTTATTTTCTTTATTGTATGTATATTATTGATAATAAAGCTCTCAAATTTTACCTAAAATAAGCTACAAATTTAAGGGAGTATCAAAAGGTATATGTTTATTTTTTTCCTCAAGACTTTAGACGTAATTGATATTAATATATATTGATTTTGGTTCGATGTTGGTATAATAAAATATATATTATTTTTTATTTCAAAATTTATGTATATATTTTAGTAAATTATTTTTGAAAATATTATTTTTATTTCTTATATTTTTCAGATTTATATCATAATACTTTTAAAATATTTGTCTAGAAAAAATTGTAAAAAACAGTATAAATATATTTTGTTTATATTATTTAGTATATAAATTTATATATATTATTTATATTGTTTATATTATTTAGTATATATTATTAAATAAATAGATTATAAAAACAGATTGTATTATAAAAATGATTATATTATATTAATTTGTATTATAAAACATATTTTAAAAACAAATCTTAAAAATAGATTTGTAATACAAATTATAAAACAGATTTATTAAAATATTTATAAAACAGATTTAAAATGATTATATTATATTTAGTTTATATTATAAAACATATTTTAAAAATAGATTTATAATATAAATTATAAAACAGATATATTAAAATATTTATAAAACATATTTTAGAAAACAGATTTATTAAAATATTTATAAAACAGATTTTAAAAAATAGATTATATATTAAATATGTTATTGAAAATAGTATTGTATAAAAAATATTGTTTAAAAAATAGAATACATATTAATTTTTTAAAAAGCTGATTGTATATATATAATAAAAAAATTTATATAAGAGTATTTATAAAATTAAATTTGAAAATATATTATATATTATTTTTATAAAAGAATAGATTATATATTAATATACACTTTTATTTAAAAAGTATGAGTTAAATCATAAAAATATTTAGAAATTATACATTTTTATTAAGAAAGTATATATTTTTTAAAATATTAATATAATTTAGTAATATATTTATAAGAAACATAATATTGTTTTAAAGTATGTAAATTTGTAAAAATATGTTATTATTTGTAAATTTGTAAAAATATATTATAATTTAGTAATATATTATATAATATAAAGTATTTAAATTTGTAGAAACATAATATATAATATTGTTGTAAAACATGTAAATTTGTAAAAATATTTAATAATTTAATAACATATACATTTTTTTCATATACATTTTTTATTTATAAAGTATGTTATATATTTTGGTAACATATTTATTAAAAATATGAATTTATCATAAAAGTATATAATTTATAAGTTATTTTATTTAGAAAATATTAATAATATATTAAACATATGTATTAAAAAATATAGATTTTTTTTTAGAGGAAAAAGTATATCTTAGATTTATATGATATATTAGTTAGATCAATGTAGTCATATGTTTGTCGGTAGATCAATTCCCCTTTTCTTAAATTTAAATTTAAACATGAACAACATTACGCATGTGCAGTATGGAATATTATCAGTTCTATCGTAGTTGGATGTATGATAGAACGTATCCAAGAAGACGTGAGCTTAAACCACATTTTAAAGAAGGAGTTGTTGCGTTTCTTACATATGCGTTTGCTCAAGAATGTTGTCGAAGCGAAGGAGGGGTAAGATGTCCGTGTTTAAAGTGTGGTTGTAGAAATATAATTAGTGACCCAAATGAAGTGAAACGTCACTTGGAGAAAGATGGTTTTAGGCCAAATTATTGGGTGTGGTATTCTAATGGAGAAATACTTTCAGAGATGAATAAAGAGGCTTCAAGCAGTCAAACACATGTTGGAGTTGAGATAGATAGAGAGGCATCAAGCAGTCAACCATATTTGCAAGACCAGGAACAATTTAATCTCATAGATGATATGGTTGGTGATGCATTAGGGGTGAATGTGACTTATGATGAACCTCAAGATTTTGATGCAGATGAGCTGCCGAACGAGGAAGCGCAAAAGTTTTATCAATTGTTGAAAGAAAGAAATATACCATTGTTTGAGGGGTCTTCTGACTCCATGTTATCCATGTGTGTGAGACCCTTGGTTGTGAAGTCAAATTGGAATGTTTCTTATCATTGTTTAGAATTCTTTGCAAAAATAATGTTGGATGCGACTCCTGTGAAAGAAACATGTCTACAAGTTATTATGATGCGAAGAGAATGGTGTCGAAGTTGGGACTAAAAGTGAAAAAGATTGATTGTTGCATTGGAGGTTGTATGTTGTTTTATTATAACGAGTTCGGTACAAATGATGGGGGATTGGAGGAATGTAAGTTTTGTCAGAGTCCGAGGTATTTAGCTCGCAGTAAAGGTGTTGATCGAAAACAAAAACGAGTGCAGTGAAGTTCATGTTCAATCTGCCAATAATTCCTAGATTGCAAAGGATGTTTGCATCAATTCATAATGCAAGCCAAATGACATGGCATCATACAAATTCCAATAGTTCAGGCATGATGCGACATCCATCTGATGGCGAGGCATATAAACACTTTGATAGAGTACATACAGATTTTACAGCAGAACCCATAAATGTCAGGCTCAGATTATGCTCAAATGGTTTTACTCATATCCAATCGTCAGCAATTACCTATTCTTGTTGGCTAGTTATTGTTACCCCATACAATATCCCTCCTGAGATGTGCATGACAAAACCTTACATGTTTTTGACATGCCTCATTCCAGGACCGTCGATTCCAAAAGCAGGAATAGATGTTTATTTGCAACCTTTAATTGATGATTTGAAGAGGCTGTGGATTGAAGAATGGACTTATGATGTGTCTCGCAGACAAAACTTTAATATGCGAACTGCTTTGATGTGGGAAATTAATGACTTTCCTACATATGGCATATTGTCTGGTTGGGGTACGCATGGCAAAATGGGATGTCCGCATTGAATGGGACACACAAAAGTGTTTACTTTGCAAATGAATGGTAAAAGTTCATGGTTTGACTGTCACCGTAGATTCTTACCTATGAACCATGATCTTAGAAAAAAAATAAGAATACTTTTAGAAAAGGAATAAAAGTAGCAGATCTTCCTCCCCCTCGTATGTCATCGACTGAAGTATGGAATAATGTTAGTGACCTGCCAAAATTCACAGATAATGGTAAAACATGCAAAATTCCAGGATATGGAGATACTCACAATTGGACAAAAAGAAGTATTTTTTGGGACCTCCCATATTGGAAGGATAATTTGTTGTGACATAACCTTGATGTTATGCATATTGAGAATAATTTTTTTGATAATGTATTTAACATAGTGATGGATGTCCAAGGCAAGACAAAAGATAATGAGAAGGCTAGAAAGGACTTGGAATTTTTGTGTAATCGAAAAGACTTGAA
This sequence comes from Lathyrus sativus, assembly GCA_963859935.3. Lineage (NCBI taxonomy): Eukaryota > Viridiplantae > Streptophyta > Magnoliopsida > Fabales > Fabaceae > Lathyrus > Lathyrus sativus. The sequence goes on from OZ012739.1 coordinate 605,511,431, forward strand.
GTTAAAACCTCAACCAAATGAAAAATTATTAAAACCCAAGGCTTGTTACACTCTTACTCCCCAAGAAGCAAAAACAATATGTCGATGGTTAAATGAGTTGAGGATCCCCGATGGTTATTCTTCTAACTTAGCAAGATATGCTGATGCAAAAACAGGAAAGCTACATGGAATGAAAAGTCATGATTGTCATGTTTTCATGGAACGATTGCTTCCAATTGCATTCAGTTCACTTCCCAAGCATGTTTTTAATCCACTAACTGATATTAGCCAATTTTTTAAAGACATTTGTGCGTCAACTTTACGAGTGGATGACATCTTTAAGTTGGACCAAAATATTCCCATCATTCTCTGCAAGTTAGAGCAAATATTTTCCCCAAGTTTGTTTGATTCTATGGAGCATTTCCCTGTGCATCTTGCTTACGAAGCTTACCTTGGTGGACTTGTTCAATATAGATGGATGTATCCATTTGAATGATTCGTAGGTGATTCAAAGCGATCAGTGAAAAATAAGGCAAGAGTTTAGGGATCAATATGTGCACATTATTTGCATCGAGAAACTTTACATTTTTGCTCTCATTATTTCAATCATATGATGTTGACTCCGAGAATCATAAGGAATGAAGTTCATTTTAGTGAAAGAAGTTAATTCACCTTATCGGATTTTGGTCGTCCCGTCTATCCTTCTAGAAAGACGAGTGTGCATTGGTTGTCTGAAAAAGAAATGCAATCTTCTCATGTTCATGTGTTGATTAACTGCGTTGAAGTTAAACCATATCTTGAGTAAGTATATTAAATTAAGTTTGTTTTTTTTGTTAAATATACTTGTCAGTTTAACATAGATTTTTTCTTCTTTGAAATAGGGCATTTAATACCTATTATTTTTCAAAGCACAGGTGAACAACCATCGACTGGTTACACACATGCCTATTTTCCTGCATGGTTCAAGCAATAATTACATTGCATTGTTGCACTAAGTCCTGAAATAATTCATTTGAGAAGTTTATGTGAAGGCCCTCATCAGCGTGTAAATAATGGCACACATACTTTGTAAACAGATATAAACTTCACACTCAAACATGGACAGAAAGGAAGAAAACAATAAACAGTTGTGCATTTGTAAAAGGAGTTATGGAGGGTGGTGAGGACAACTTATATGGTGTTATCACACATATTTATAAGTTGATATATAATTATATGGACTCGGAAAATAAAATTGTCCTATTTTATTATGACTGGTATGATCCATCTTCCAGAGAAACTAAAATAGATAAAAAAATATAACACTGTTGAGGTTCGAATGGATAGAAAGTACAAAGAGTATGGCCCTTTCATAATGACACATAATGTTAGGAAAGTTTACTATGTTCCTTATCCTTCAATTTAACCAAGTAAACGAGGATAGTGTGTTGTAATCAAGTCCAACCCAATGGGTTATATTAAATCTGACTGTGTAATGGAAGATGGTGTTGCATACCAAGATGATGAGATTTCACCAGTGAATGGGGTAATTGAAATTGAGGAGATTACAAGTTTGGGTGATATTGTAGTTGTGGGTCAACAAGTTGACGCAACCATCTTGTTATCAGCAAATCATGTGGAAGAAGAACAAGAAGAGTCAGGAGACTCTGAAGACAACAATATTGTATCTGATGAAGACAGTGATGATTACGATGATGAATAAATTAAATAATATGTATTATGTAATTATACTATTGTGTAATAATACTACTGTGTAATATGTATTTTTATAATACTATTGTATAATTGCTTGAATTAATTTACTTTCATCATTTTATGAAATGTTTTAGTTTAAAAATGCCACTCTGAAGTGAGGAAAAGGGTAAGGGTAAGGCTCGCCGCACAAGGTTCATTCTAGAAGAGGTTCCTGATTCGTCTATGTTTATTCCTGTGCCACTTTCGAGTCAGGTGCATCCTACTCCATTTCCTGTGCACCCTACTCTACCGTCTATGAAGACTTCACCCATGTCTGGTGGATCTTTCACCAGATTACTATTCACACCTGATTTTCCTTCATTCCCACTGATATTTGCGCCGATCTTTATTAGTCCTCCTGGATATGCACCTATTATGCATCCCAGTACTCCGCATCCCTCATATTTTCCGATGCCTTCCATGCATTCAAGCGGGCCTAGCTTTCCGATGCCTTCCATGAAGTATTATATGCCATATACAGAGGCTGATGGATCTAGCATGCCACATTCATCACTCGTGCATTCTACGCATGATGAGCAAGATGATGAGGGTGATACTAGTGCTCATGGTCATGAAGGTACCAGTTTTTATGATCATGGAGATACTAGTGCTCCTGATAGTGCTCATGAGGAGCGAAGGAGGACACGCATTCTGAGAAATGCAAAGCCCCAAACAATTAGGAAATACAAGGGTAGATATGTCATTCATTGTGATGGAGGAAGGTATGTTATATATATATATATATATATATATATATATATATATATATATATATATATATTTTAAAATTTAAAATTGAGTTTTTTTTTAATGTCAATATAACTCAAGATTTTTTTTGTTTAGCCTTATACCATCCCACCAGGCAGTATCGTGTATAACATAAGTTATTAAAGAAAAATATAAAAAGTTTTGGCCGACATATGTAGCACTTCTCGAAAAAAAAGAAGGAAGATTGGTTTAGTTTATTTCAGGAATAAAAGTAACTATTATTTTAATTTCTTATATATTTAGTTTATTTCATGATTTTATATTATTTAATATTTTTAAAATTCATAAAACAATGTAGGAGAAATGTGTTTGGGACTTTACAGAGCAGCAACAAGAGAAAATTTTGATACAAAATGTGTTGTCCGATTATCCGACACACTTAGACATGTTCGAATTAAATGGGAAAGTAAAGAAACACGTCCCAGTTGGATAGGTGAAGATGTATTTAAGCAACTTATTGACCATTGAAATTCGAAAACCTTTAAGCAAGTATCTGAAATAGCAAAAAAAAAAAAAAAATAGGGCATCTGAAGTTGGTGGCTGCAACTACGCAACATGAAGTATTAGTGTTGCTGAAATTGCACATAGGCTGGTAAATTTATTTATGTTTTTACTTAAATTTTCATTTAAAATTTAGATTAAAACTAACTATTTTTTCACTTATGTTTTATTTTATTAGCGTGATGAGTTGGATAGAACTCCCATGCTTAATGAGATCCATCCAGAGACTTATATCAAGAAAAATGGGGAGTTTGTCGATAAACGCTCAAAGGACACTCAAGTAAGTTTTGCTAAAATTTAGCCATTTTATTTCTTTCTTTTATAACAGCTTATTTAATCACCCTTCCATTTAGTCATCTTATTTAAATTATTATAATATCTAACTTTTTTTATAAGAGGAGTATGATCGAAAACTTGCACTTTCTTTATCTGAGCATCCTGAGTTACCTCCACCACCACAGGGATACCCTGTTGATCCTTGTCTAAGTTTTCAGACTTGGTATGATGCTGCCCGCGGGAAGAGAAAAAAATGGAAGGGTGTATGGTGCTTGAGGGTATGCCAAAATAATTAAGCAGCGTGATAAGACTTTCATGATGAGACTTGATGATGGAGAAGGATCATCATGTCCACTTATATTAACCGTTGATATGCTTGAAACTGTGAGAAATTTGGCGCAGACCGAGACAGCAATGGTACAACAACTAGACAAGTAGAGATGGAGGAAATGAGGAGAAGACAAACAGAGATGGAGGAAGAATTGAGAAAGAAAATAGCAGAGTATGAGGAAGCAATGCGGATTGCAAATGAGCATGCATTGAAATTTGAACAATTTATGGCCTTGCATATGAATCAAGGTGTGGGAGAAAGAGATGAGGAAGATGAGGAGGATGATGAAGAAGTTGATTAAATTTGTTAAAATATGAAACTTTTAATATGTATATTTATATTTTAATTTATTTTTGCAATGAATTATTTTTATTTTGATGATGGATGTGGATATTTAATTTTATTGCACTTTTAATTATAAATTATTATATTTTACAAAATTTAAAAGTATATATTTATTTATTATATAATTATATTAAAATATTTATTTATTTATTTATTCTATAATTATATTATTTTAATTATAATAATATAATTAAATAATATAATTATAAATTTAATAAAAACTGATTATATAATTATATTATTCTAATTATAATAATATAATTATAAATTTTAATAAAAATTTATTATATAATTATATTATTATTCTAATTATAAAATAATATAATCATAAATTTTAAAACAATATTATAATCATTAGCTAGGGGTTAAACCCCTCACAAATTCCAAAACGCATGACAATTTTCTAGGGACTTTACCCCTCGCAAAATTCTGACACATACAGCTAGCGTTTTTACCCCTCACTAAATTCAAAATGCAGGTATGTTAGCTAGGGGTTTACCCCCTCGCAAATAATCTGACATGTCTGTGCCACTATGTGGCACTAGTCTGTGTCTATGTCTACAACGCAGCAAAATGAATTTTTTTCATGACATTTTGCGAGGGGGTTATCCCCTAGTCAAATTTGCGAGGGGTTTATCCCATAGCCAATAATTTGCGATGCCCTGATTAGCTAGGGGACCTATCCCCTCGCAAATTGATGTTTTGTGATGAGTTTTTTGCTTTAGTGAGGGGTTTAACCCCTAGCTATATGCAGTTTTTCTTGTAGTGTTTAGGGTTAAACAAAGAATTATATTTGGGTCTTCAATTCATTTGGGCTATCTGGTTTTTCAATATTATTGTACTTTCTAACCCTAATCCTAGCCAGCCCATGCGTTGTAACAGTATTTTTTCTATACATGTACCTAAATCTAATTCCTTCGAATTTGTTTCTCATTAATTTTCACATGGCTTTGTAGATCATACCCACTTTTTTTCTAGGTAAGACTTCCTCCCCATTATTCATCATTCTGACAAGTTCCAAGTTATCCGATTCAAACTCAATCCTTTTGAAATCGCATGTGCAAACAATCTCCATTGTTGTTTTCATTGCATGGCTTATGCAGCTTGGGAATCGTTGTTTCCAATGGTTTGACCCACATCGTTTCGAATCACCACTCATATTCCCTAGAATCCCTCTTCGATAAGACTTGCATCCGAGTTAATCTTCAGCCAACCTACTTCAGGAGGTATCCACTTATTTCTTTTATTATTTTCTTCTTCACTTCTCCGTTTAATCTTCCATTGAATATTCTCAGTTTTTTGGCGATAATTATTTTTCAGACATATCTTCAATTGTAGTTCCCATCTCAGAATCAGAAGGGTAAGTCTCTTCCTTAACCTTTCCTCTTGAAATTTTATGATTCTTCATTTGAAGCTTTTTTAATTCTTGCTTATTGACCTCTTGAATGTCCTCTTTAGCTTCATTCTTGTTGTTGAGAGGCTTATGCATGTCCTTCCTCCCTTTCTCCATAGTTAAATTGTTACCATTCATGCTACTACTTATCCACACCCCTTTTACTTTGTCTTTTCTGGAAGGTATCATTTTGTTGGTTATGTTTACTACTAACATTCCCTTCTTTCTGACTATTGTTCTTTATAGGAACCATCCTACTTTTGGACCTCAAATCTGATCCATTAAGGTTGTTTGTCTCCTTACCATTATCAGTTATTGTTTTCTACTTCTAGCAGTTTAAATTTATATATTAATTCATGTTTGTGCCTTGCATGTCAGTAAGATCACCCCATTTTCTTTGGAGAAGGTGGTTCAATGTCGTCTCTTCGACTACTCTTTTATTTCCATTGTTTGGGACCTTGTTAATCCTGATGTTGTTGAGATTGTTATTTGGATGAATCTCGGTTTGGAGTCTATTACCACTATTAAGGTTAGATTCCTTATTATCATCATTCCTCGTATGGCTACTTTTATCAGTACTCATACTATCATTTATGTGATATGATATACTCTTTTTTCCCTTTTCAACTCTATCACCCTTATTGTTAATCCTTGTTTGCCTTTCTTCTCTTCCCAGATAAATGCATGTACTCTTATGTTGCCCTTTATAAGTCACCTTACTTTGAGACCCTCCTTTGTGTTGCACCCCAAAATTTGCTCAACCTTTTCTTACCTGGTTTATGTTTCATTGCATTATCATTTGCATAGTTATATCATTTGCATATCATAACATCATTCATCCAACAGGGGATCAAGTGTGTTTTTCTCAAGAGAAGCCTAGCAAGAGGTCTCATTCAAGATTAAGAAGTTATCAAAGTCATCAGAAGGTGGTTTGAATGCCTAAGGGTTTAGATGTTTGAGTGTGAATCTTCTCCTAACTTGAGGATCAACTGAAGACAATCAGAGGGATGTGAAGTGTTAATTGTGAGAAGAGGATGCGTATGGATCTCATAGAATGCCTAGAGGGCCATGAGAAAGCTCAATCAAGTCATTGTGTCAAGTGCAAGAGCCACAGTTGAGGTGCAAGCAATTAGGGTTTCATCTAGGTTAATCCTAAATCAATTGAGCAATTGAAGAGTACCAAAGCCTACTTTTAGGTCATGGAGTTCATGAAATGATGTGATAAGGCATTTGTAGTGTTGTGCCAAGGTAAAATCAAGAAGAATCAAGAGTGTGGGAAGTTGCTAAGTTAGGGTTTCAGTGCAAAATTCCCTATTTAGTGCCTAACTTCAAGACCACATTGTCGCTACTGCGAAAATCGGCGCCGGCTGAACAGAAGAGTCGCCACCGTGCGTTATTTATCCCACGGGAGGGAAAGGAAACGCTCAGAGTAAACCTCGCACAACACGGGAAAGGTATGGTCATCGCAACCAAAACCTGGGTTCGGGAGTCGGTTACGCAAGGGGAAGGTATTAGCACCCCTCACGTCCATCGTACTCGATGGGATCCACGCTTGTTTTCGGGTATGGATTGTTATTCTATCTAAACTATAGGTCAGGGGTTAAAAAGAAAAGAGAATGAAAATAAAATGACTCGGCAAAGTATCGCACTTTATGCCTACGTATTCTCGTCTGGAACGAGAAATCAGAGTCAACGTAGTTCGCCTACCTACGGGAAAGGAGGGGAAGGTTGCTCGCTAGGATATCGCATCCTATGCCTACGTACTTTCACACGGCATGAAAGATCAGAGCAAACGTAGTTCGGGCCACGTACGACACAAGCTTGTCTTGGTTGATTTTAGTCCTTCTGAAAAGGTTTTCTTGATTAACAGTCCCGGCGGACAAAAATGACGCTTTGATGAGTTCACATTCTTTTACGGAAGAAGTGTCTTTTATTGTGTTTGAAATCTTTATGTGTTTTTCTGTTTGTTTTGAGAAAGAAAGAGACAGAACTCTAACCTACGGTTGCGAAGGGAAACAAACTAACCTAATGTTATCATGCATGGGTTAAGACCTAGTGTCTATCATGCTCCTCTCTTGCACTGAGAGAAACAGAGATCCTAAGGGAATAGACGGGAACAGAAACAATATCAGATATACAGTAAAACAGTAAAATGCATGGATGCAACAGCACAAGCGAGGCAAGGGAGTCCCACTCAACCTCGAACCTAGAAAACAATAGGCAAAAGTGAACAGGCTTCACTTTCAACCCAACAGGGTAAACAGCAAACAATACAGTTCAGAAAACCAATCAATACATCAGCAAATGAAATACAGCAAGAAAAAAACAGCTTCAGCAGCTCCGAATCAACATCTGGCTTCAAGTAATCTCTAATCAGTTACAGGCTTCAACAAGCATCAATCTCCATCTCCATGACCTCCAGGCAAGGGCTCTGATCATCAATCTTCTATCTGCAATGGCTTTTCTTCAAGCTCAAACCTCCAGGATGAGGGATCAGTCACAAGAGTGAATTGGGTGTTAAGCAATCAATTGACTACCAAGGGTGGTGAACAGACTGCTTCTAACACAAAGAGACATTTTCTCTCAAGAGTTCTATCTCATAGACACTATCACCAAGCCTTCCAAAGGAAGGGGGTGAGTGTCTTAGAGAGACTCTGAATCACAGAGAAGAATGGATGCAGACAAGGCAATCCATGTTTGAGAAACAAATTTTCTAACCTAGAGCTCTGCCTAGCTCCTAAACCCTAGTCTCCTCAGCAGCTGCTAGCAAGAACCTCCTCTTCAACTCTGGCAGTTGGACTTCAACATCTGGATCTCCAATGGCCTCATCTTCACAAGTCTTCAGCTTCCCAGGGTCCCAGACAATCCCAATACCCAAACAAATAAGCAACAATCCCCAGAGGGCACACCACACCAGACAACAGATATACAGACAGTATTAATAGCAGTAGGGGAATCTTAACTTTTCTCTAAGGGGTCTAGTAACTACCCATAGCCCCTATAGTCCCATAACTAATCTATTCAAACCCTAAGTCCTAAGGGAAATGAAATCAAACTTCTTAAGTTGTCACCTAAAAACCTAGTTTTGTACATGATGTTCAAGCATTTATTAATCACCTAAAATTAACCTCTAAAAATGGGAACTAAAATATTTCTACAAGTTGAATATCTCATCTAAACAATATAAAAAGAATGACCAAAAAATATTAAAGCATGTAAGAGAACAAAAATTATTAAAATGATGCATGAGATGAATCTATTTAATATGACATTTATTTAGAAAATATGGAAAAAATATGAAATAAAAATAACAATGCAATTTTATTTCTCTATAATTTCTAGACATTTTAATGAAAAAGATGTAAAAAGAATGAATTAAAATGCATTTTCTATGAATTTATTATGAATTTTTGAAGTTGATGAAAAATTAAAATGGAATTAAAAAAATAAAATTGGAACTAAATGAGGGAGGGGTGTTAAAAGAAACCACGCCCAGTTATAATCAGAGGATGGGCCAACAATGGGGGGTGCGCTTAGCATTTTGATTAAGGCCCAGAAACAACTCAGAGTTGATGAAAATAAAAACGAGCTGGGGGTACGAAAAGTAACAGATATCACGTTCAAAAATGGAATGGGCCTAACATTGGGGGTGGGGATAGCACAACATCCTGAGGCCCGCCCGTTTCAATTAATGAAACGGTGCGTTTTGGCACCCAGGTCAATTCCCTCCCAATCTGAAATCAAATATGAACCACACGATCATCCTCCAAGTCAAAAGTCGTACGCGAAATGGATGGCTCAGATTATGTCTTCCCCAATGGTTCTGAACCTAGGGTTTCAACCTCCATGAATGGCCATGCACGAGCAATCTTCCATCCCTCTGTTCTCACTCTACAGGCAACCAATCCACACGATGTAAACATGAAAATCATGCTAAATCTCTCCCTCTACAATCCTGTGGTTTCAATTCAGTCTGAAATTCCATATATCACTCAACCCGATGGCATCAAGTTCTGGTCACCATGGAATTACACTGATATGCATCAACACAATTCTCCCCCAAACTTAACCTAAACTAATCTACAACTAATGGTAATCAACCTGCGCTATCAAGCTACAATTATGATGCACTAACCTAGGAGATTCAAGCCCTAACAGTTTGTTGCACCTGTTAACAACCATCACCAAATCATTCCAAATTCATCCTACTTGTTCTCCTAACCACCTAGATTGCATCTAAACTAACAACAACATGTTAAACTAACTGAATCAAGCAAATCGAATGAAAACATACCTGGTGTAAAAAGCTTGAAAACAGCTATGGAACTCGTGGATCTGAAGCTTCTAGGTGTTGGATCTTGATCAATCCTTGATGTATGTGATTCTGTATGCAATTCCTTGTTGATTCTTGACTTGAATTATGCTGTCCACTTGAATTTGTAGTTTTGATGCTCTTGAAAAAGATGCTCGAAAATGGATGATAATCACCAAAACTTTGCTTCAATTCTGATCTAGGATGAAGATTGAATAAGATTGAATTGATTTTGATGAAAGTTGATGAAGGTTTTGAGAGAATTGCAATGAAACTTTTATGAAAAAGAATGAGAAAGCTTGTGAAATTCTTGGTGCAAATGAAGCCAACCCTTGCCAAATTCTCATTTCATGAATATATAGACCCCAAATGAACATTCTAGATCCATCTTGCACATTCCCTTGTTTTCCAACTTTGATCCATTTTGGTCATGTTTCTTCAATTACAAGTAACCAAAGATAACTTTCTTTTTTCCTTCTAAACTCAAAAAAGTGTTTGAACCATTGTTCTTAGAATTGTTTTTCCATTCAAAATCATATATTGGAAGTCTCCATTTGGACTTAGAAATCTCCCAAACCATTTTCCATCTTGAATTTATTCACTTTATAAGCCATTTTAGTTCATATTTTGACCAATTATGCAACTTCATGCTATGAGCTTCTCCAATAATTTGTGACCTTCTTTCTAGACTTAAAATCCCATTTGGAGCAAGTTTTATGTTGTAAGTTTTTCCATTTGAGGCCTCCTTGTATGATTTTTAGACATAGGTTAAAATGACCTGTAATTCACAAATGCCCAAAATACCCTTTGCTTGCCAAGACCATAAGTTGAGTTCTCCACATCATATGAAGGCATGCCATACCATTATAGAAAGCTAAGAAAATGAGGAACAATTCTTATGTTGACCAATAATTCATTTGAAATCTCCTTGAGGGGCAAAACTAGCTTGGAAGTCAAGTCACTTTCACAGACAAAAATTCAGATACCCCAGATGACCTGTAACTTGTAAGGACCATAACTTGAGTTCTATAAATCTCCTTGAGGTCTTCCACCACTCAAATTAAAGGTATTGAGATCCTCTACAAGTTTCATGTTGGCCAAGAAGCCATTTGAAGCTAGCATTTTGACTTATCTTGCTTGGAAATTTGACCTAAACTAGGGGATTTTACACAGAAACCCTAATTTAGTAACTCCTCTTCTCCTTGATTTCTCTTGAATTCTTCTTGGCATATATCCATATCCTTCTTTATATATCCAATGATGAACCCCACACCTCTCCAATAGACTTGAATGCCCTTTAAATCAGTCAATTGACCTAGGGTTGACCTAGGGTTGGCCCAGATGAAACCCTAGTTGACTGTCTTCAACTATAGCTCTTGTGATTTCATCAATGACTTGTTTTCTTCTCCAAATGACTTTATAAGTCTCTCAAGATGTCTAGATACTCTCCATGCTTTCACTTCACAGCTCACAACCCTCTTGTTGATCCTCAGATACCCTCAGCTAGGAGATGGACTCAAGGCTTGATCTGCTGAACTCTTTGCTTTCCAATTCTTTCCTGATGACTTGAATGAGATTGAATTGGGATAATAACCTCTTGATAGGCCTCTAGAGATGAGAATAATGATTGGTCCCCTGTTGAATGACTTGCTATGCTCATGCTATGCAGATGGTTAGTCTATGTACATGACTCTATATGCAAATGCTAATGATAATGAAACATAAACCAAGTGAATAAGGTTGGGCAAATTTTAGGGTGCAACAGCTGCCCCTATTCAAGCGACTTGGACCCGATTGGATGAAGAGCCCGGAGCCTTCAGACATTCGCGGTACGAGACGGTTGAATACTAGTGAAACCAGAAATTTGCCAACCACAAAACTAAACTGCGCTCCTGCTTGAGGAATGACATTTATCAGCTGAATCTGACTGTTATAGTAACCCACTGATCTCGCGCGACCGTGCTGGGGATTGTCTTCATCGTTCTGAAGAGGATTCTGTCATGCCAGATTGCTTGCTTGTCCACGTTAGGACTCTGTCTGTCGTCAATACGAAGAAATCTCAACTAGAACCTGTCCACGTTAGGACTCCACTTGCTGTTAACCCAGAAAGATCTCGGCAACTCCGCTGGGGATAATTTGTCTGTATTTCCATAAACTGAATCGTCCACGTTAGGAATAAAACTCTTCCACGTTAGGAGTAACCTGTCCACGTTAGGAATCATCTTTTCTGCGTCTGTCCACGTCAGGACTAACCCTTTCATCTTTCCACGTCAGGAAGCAATCTTCTTTCCACATAAGGAGAACTATACCAATCTGTCCACGTAAGGACTCCAATACCACTTGACATATTCGCATCAGGACTCCAATCTTTCCACGTAAGGAAATCAACTTTGATTCTGAACCTGTCCACGTAAGAACTCAACTTTCCTTGAATCTGTCCACGTCAGGACTCAACTCTTCACGCATCTGTCCACGTAAGGACCCCAATTTTTTTTTCACTTAAGGAGTAAATCTTCTTCTTCCACGTTAGGAATATCTTCTTTGATCTGTCCGCGTCAGGACTAAACTCTTCCACGTCAGGAATAATCCATTTCTTTCCCTGTCAGGAATCCATCGTGATATGTCCGCGTGAGGACTTAATCTTTCCACGTAAGGAATAAACTCGTCTTTCCACGTAAGGAAACCATTTTTCCATCTGTCCGCGTCAGGACTAAACTTTTCCACGTAAGGAATGTCATCTTAATCTGTCCACGTAAGGACTTCACTCTTTCCATGTCAGGAATGCTGTCATTTCCACGTAAGGAAACTATCTTTTGATACGTTCGCGTAAGGACTACCTCGTCCACGCTAGGACCCATTTCTCCTCATTAGAAATAATAATTTCTTTGATTCGTCCACGTCAGGACACTGATCTCGTCTTGATTCGTCCACGTTAGGACTCAGGCGTCTTCGACTCGCTGAGGAAATAAGACTTGTCCACGTAAGGACTTACACCCTCGACCCACGGGGGAAATAACTTGTCCACGTCAGGACACCAACATAAAGAGTAATCACTTTTGTCAACGTCATGACCTCCCCTTCCCCAAATTTCGAGAAACCGAATCTATCCACGTCAGGACTAACACACCTTACCAATCCGGTAAAACAAACCTGTCCACGTTAGGACGCCCACTTCTGAAGAAATCCCGTCAATATAGGAATAAATTGTCCACATCAGGACTTGGTTCTCCACTGATCCACACCTACAAACTTCTCAGCACTGACGTGACAGCGACTTTGAGATGAACTCTACTGGGGATGTCGGGAAACCAACTATCGGACGCCTGCTCTGATAACCGGCGGTGGCCTCTAAAATTCTGATTCATGAAAATCCTTTGAATGTTGACGTAACAACAAGTTTGAAGGAAACAATCCGCTGATCGGACTAGAGGAACTTCAACAAAAACTCTGGTGGGGACATAAGTAACTCTGCTTGGGGACAAAGAGAAACTTATCCTGCAGACTTTGTGGGGAATACTGCCGAAACTGACATTATCATTGAATGTCTCATGCCGAGATCTTGACTGTTTGGTTGGTTATTGGAGCAAGAGCTCTCTCCGCCTGAACTGCTGGAGTACAGAAACTGCTTCAGCAAAATAAATGCTGGAGGGATAATGCCGACTCCGCGGGGATAGCCAGATGCTACAGAATTATTCTTAGCAAAATAGATGCTGGGAGGGTGAAGTCGACTCAGCTGGGGAGTTGAGGACCCAAGCCACACGTCTTGTTGAGGTAACCCCCTGATGGGGAATATAACTTTGCTGGGGAATAGCAGACGTGCACAGTATGATCGGACTTTCTGCTGGAACGTGAACTGATATCACCAGTATCTCTGACAAAATAAATGACAGGACCCCCCATCAACTCTGCTTGGGAGAGTCTTGATCTTCGAGTTCCACTGGAAGGAATGAAAAACACTTGCAAAGAGAATTCCGCTGAAGAGGGGATGATTCTCTAAGGGAAAATTAACTGACTCCACTGGGGGAGAGTGCCTGACCCTGCGGGGAACGATGAACCTGTCTGAATACAGCCTTATGATCTTGGACTCGCCAAACTCTGCTGAGGACGAATAACTTTTCTGGAGCACGTCCCTTGGATAAGCTACGGCTAGCTGGGGAATTCTACCCTTCTTCAGGAGGAACATGCATGACCTGCGTGAAGATCGAGTCTTTCGTTATCGCAATCTTTTGATCTTCTTCCTCGTAGGGTTATGAAACCTGCAACAACACAAACAAGACACGACAAGCCTATGCAATCAAATCAATTCAGGTTAGTGACGTTACACTCAGTTAATTCAAAGCTTTAGCAATTGTTGGCAAGGGCCAGTGATGTTATACTCATGCTAGCTTCAATAACTTAGGCGTTTTATCATGCACAAAACAGTAAAGAACAGGCATCAAGTACTGAATAACACATTTTCATTGATTGGGCCCCTGAATGGGCGGAGTTTTTGTACACGGGATGCAACTCCTGAAAAGAGGAAGCTACACAAAGCAGATATACAAGTATGCACAGGAAGCATAAATATTTTGACAAATTAAATTTTGTACATATGTCGGCAACTGGATGCAGATGAACACCACGAACTGATCCTCCTATGACTCATCCGACTCTAATGCTTTCCCGGTATCCCCACTTCTGAAGAGGTTGTATCCGATAACTGACTCCTCAAATGTATTCTCCCGCATTGATGCTCGTATCAAATTCGGACTGCAGCCGTTTGCTTTTCAAATCCCTAACTTTTGCGTGAACCGCCCTTTACGGGTTTTCAGTTCACCGGGATACCCTTTTTTGCCGAAGCCGCCCAGTGTAGGTTTTCAACTTCGCGGGTGTACATTTTTTCAAATTTATCCCTAACTTTTGCCCGAACCTTTTTATTCTGTTTTTGGTTCGCCAGGATGCCCTATTTTTGCCTGGACTCTCTTTTTTTTTTCCAGCGGGTCTATTTTAAGCAAAGTATTTTTTAACTGCGTCCGAATTCACAGGTGACGCAAAGTCTTCTCCGTCCATGGTGGACAACAACAACGCTCCTCCTGAAAAGACCTTACTGACAACGTAGGGCCCTTCGTAGTTGGGAGTCCACTTGCCTCGGTGGTCTGCTTGCGGCGGGAGAATCCTTTTCAGCACAAGGTCGCCCGTCTGAAAGCTTCGCGGAAGTATCTTCTTGTCGTACGCTTTCTTCATTCGTCTTTGGTACAAACGACCGTATGCCAGAGAAGCTAGCCTCTTCTCATCCATCAAACTCAGTTGGTTCAATCTATTCGTTACCCATTCTGCCTCGTCCAGCTGAACGTCTCGCAATACCCTCAGAGAAGGGATCTCAACTTCCAATGGTAGTACCGCTTCCATTCCGTATAACAACGAGAACGGGGTTGCCCCGGTTGATGTGCGTACCGTCGTACGATAACCGTGCAAAGCGAAAGGTAGCATTTCATGCCAATCTTTATACGTCACCACCATTTTCTGAACGATTTTCTTGATATTCTTGTTGGCCGCTTCGACAGCGCCATTCATCTTGGGTCGGTAAGGGGAGGAGTTGTGATGTTCGATCTTGAAATTCTGACAGAGCTCCTTCATCATTTTGTTGTTCAGGTTAGAACCGTTATCCGTGATTATCCGCTCGGGGATCCCATATCGGCAAATGATATCTCTCTTGATGAATCTAGCCACCACTTGCTTCGTTACATTTGCGTAAGACGCCGCTTCCACCCACTTGGTGAAATAATCGATTGCTACTAGTATGAATCGATGCCCGTTAGAAGCCGTCGGCTCGATCTTTCCGATCATATCGATTCCCCACATCGAGAATGGCCATGGAGATGACATCACATTTAGAGGGCTCGGAGGCACGTGTATCTTGTCAGCATATATTTGGCACTTGTGGCACTTCCTCGCGAATTTGAAACAATCAGTTTCCATCGTCAACCAAAAATAACCTGCCCGCAGCAGCTTTCTCGTCATAGCATGCCCGCCAGCGTGCGTACCAAATGCACCTTCGTGAATTTCCTCCATGAGAAGCTTTGCCTCCTTCTCGTCTACACAACGCAATAACACCAAATCGTGGTTTCTTCTGTATAAGACGCCATCCGGGTTCAAATAGAAATTACCCGCTAATCTCCTGAGAGTCTTCTGATCTTGACTGGATGCCCCAGCCGGATACTCTTTATTCTTCAGGAAATTAAGGATATCGAAATACCACGGTTTGTCATCAGATGCTTCATCAATAGCAAATACATAAGCCGGCCTGTCCAACCGAGAGATAGTGATCTGGGGAGCTTCGTTCCAGAAGTTGACCTTGTACATGGAAGACAAAGTGGCAAGGGCGTCAGCCATTTGATTTTCTGCCCGCGGCACATGATGCAATTCAACCTTGTCGAAGAAAGGCAATAATCTCCTTGCATAATTCATATAATGTATCAAATTGGGCTTCCGTGTCTCCCATTCCCCTTTGATCTGATTCACCACCAGAGCTGAGTCTCCGTATACGTCTAGATGTTTGATTCGCAAATCAATGGCTTCTTCAAGCCCCATTATACAAGCTTCGTATTCGGCCTCATTGTTAGTAACGGCAAAGGTCAATCGGGCAGTAAACGGGATGTGCGACCCGTGTGGCGTAGTGATAATTGCCCCTATTCCGCTGCCGTAAGCATTCACAGCTCCGTCAAATATCATCTTCCATTGGGACCCCGGCTCTGGTCCTTCGTCTGGTAACGGCTCTTCACAATCCTTCATCTTGAGATACATGATATCCTCGTCAGGAAAATCAAATCTCATTGATTGGTATTCTTCAATAGGCTGCTCCGCCAGATACTCAGACAGCACACTCCCCTTTATAGCCTTTTGCGAGACGTATTGAATATCATATTCAGTCAAGACCATCTGCCAACGGGCAATTCTACCTGACAACGCCTGCTTTTCGAATATATATTTGATAGGATCCATCTTCGAGATGAGCATGGTTGTATGATTCAGCATGTACTGCCTCAAACGCTTGGCGGCCCATGCTAGCGCGCAACAAGTTTTCTCTAGCATTGAGTATCGAGATTCACAGTCTGTAAATTTCTTACTCAGATAGTAGATTGCATGCTCTTTTCTCCCTGTCTCGTCGTGTTGACCGAGAACACAACCCATGCTTCCCTCAAGAACCGTCAAATACATTATCAAGGGTCTCCCTGCCACCGGGGGTATCAAAATAGGAGGCTCCTGCAGATACTTCTTTATTTTATCGAACGCCTTTTGACAATTTTCGTTCCACGTTACAGCTTGATCTTTCTTTAACAGCTTGAATAATGGTTCACACGTGGCCGTTAGGTGAGATATGAACCGGGCAATGTAGTTCAATCTCCCTAAAAACCCGCGTACCTCTTTCTCTGTTTTAGGCGTCGGCATTTCTTGAATCGCTTTTATTTTAGCAGGATCGACCTCTATTCCTCTTTCGCTTACGATAAACCCCAGCAGTTTACCCGATCTCACCCCGAAGGTGCATTTGTTAGGGTTCAGCCTCAGCCTGAACTTCCTAAGTCTTTTAAACAACTTCAACAGATTCACCAGATGCTCTTCCTCCGTCTGGGATTTGGCAATCATATCGTCAACATAAACTTCGATCTCTTTATGCATCATGTCATGAAAAAGAGTCGTCATCGCACGCTGATATGTTGCCCCAACATTTTTCAAACCAAAGGGCATCACTTTGTAGCAAAATGTTCCCCACGGCGTTATGAAAGTAGTCTTCTCCATATCCTCTGGCGCCATTTTAATTTGATTATAGCCTGAAAAGCCATCCATGAAGGAGAATACAGAGTATTGAGCAGTATTATCAACTAACACGTCAATGTGAGGAAGTGGAAAATCGTCTTTTGGGCTTGCTTTATTCAAATCTCTATAATCCACGCACATTCGAACCTTGCCATCTTTCTTTGGCACTGGTACGATGTTAGCAACCCATGAGGGATACTTCGTCACAGCCAGGAAACCAGCGTCCCACTGTTTCTGAACCTCCTCTTTGATCTTCATTGCCATATCTGGTCGAGTTCTGCGAAGCTTTTGTTTGACAGGCGGGCAGTCTTCTTTCAGTGGCAGGCGATGCACAACCATATCTGTATCGAGCCCTGGCATATCTTGATACGACCAAGCGAATACATCATTATACTCTCGGAGCATTTCAACCAGCCTTCGCTTGATATCACTCTGCAGTGCGGCCCCGATACGAATATTCTTCTCAACCCCTCCTGACCCCAAATTGATAATTTCAATAACCTCGTCGTGAGGCAGAATGGCTCTTTCCTCTTGCTTCACCAACCAAGACAGTTCTTCAGGAACGTCGCTATCTTCGACAACCTCTTCTTCGGTCTGGAATACCGGGTGCTCGAAGTCGGGACGAGTCATAGGTGGCTCAAGGATGTCATCTGAAAATGTCACCCTGCAAAAGAAAGGGTTAAGTGCTTCAAAATGCGTATAAAGCGAATAACCACATTGCCATTTTATTGAAAATATAAAACAAGAAAGACAGGGATTACGGTATTTGCACATGAAAAAACGCCATTTATTTAATGATTAACGCGCAATGTTTATAACAACACAGCCCTAAGCAAATCCTGATGCCCCGGGCAAGACATCAGATTATTCAACAATTAATAAAGCAAAGCATTACTGTTTAAAAGTCACAGGAACAAGCTCCTGAATAGACCAGTTGCACAGTCCTTGTCCTGGCGTGCTTGGCTGAATCCAGGCATCCATATCACAGTCGCTGTCCCCTTCATCGGACTCTGAAGCAGCATTGACGGATTCATGGCATACTCCACTGGCAGAGATGGTGATTGACTTTCTGAAATGAGGGCCCCCCACGGAAGGAGTTGATGACGACGGTCTGTACCCCAGTCCGAACCGGTCCATTTTCACAGGAATGTCCAATACTTTGCCCCAGCCCTTGGCTCCTCCTGCTTCCACTAGCGCTTGGGCTTCTTTATACGAAGAAACAGCTATCTCCGGCACTTTGCTCGGCCCGGGACCCTTGTCCTTGATGCGCAAACCTTCGAATGCCTGGCATGGCGTCTCGTGGATTTCTCCATCGACTTCCACATATTTAAACGAAGATAGATGGCTGACCAGGATGTCTTCTTCTCCGCACACGGTGACTACACTGTCTCCGACCATATACTTTAACTTCTGATGTAGGGTAGACGTGACTGCCCCTGCCCCATGAATCCAGGGTCTTCCCAGCAAGCAGCTGTACGCAGGCTGTATATCCATGATATAAAACTCAGTTGCAAACACTTCCGGCCCCACTTGCAGAGGCAAGGTAATCGATCCGAAGACTGTTCTACGCGTGCCGTCAAACGCTCTGACTACCAAATCGCTGGGTGTACACAAAATCCCTCGAACATCCAGCTTCATCATAGCCTTCTTAGGCAGCACGTTCAAAGATGATCCGGTGTCAACCAATACGTGCGACATTGTCGACCCTCTGCACTCAACAAATACATGTAATGCCATATTATGATCCCTCCCTTTCGGAGTCAAGTCAAAATCAGTAAAGCCCAGACTGTGGCCTGCATTCACATGTGCCAATACTCCTTCTAGCTGATTTACGGAGACATCCTGGGGTACAAAAGAGGTGTCCAGGACTTTCAGCAAAGCGTTTCGGTGAGCTTCCGAACACAACAGCAATGACAGAATAGATATTTTGGACGGTGTTTGCTGCAGATGCTCCACAATTTTATAATCGCTTTTCCGAATCAAGCGCATGAATTCTTCTACATCCTTAGATGCTGCTTCTTTTTCATTTGCTTGTACCGGAACATTTTCCACCGCTTTCCCTTTTCCTTTCGCTAGCCTTTCAGCCTCCACTTCGGGAGATATAAAGATCCTGCCGCTCCTCGTCATGCCTCCTGAGCCAACAACATTATCCACAATCTCCACTGGCTGCTTGTTAACGTCGATCTTAATCCCGTCACAATACACCTCCAGCCCATACGACCATGGGACTGCTCTCGTGTTCTCATACGGGATTGGCCCGGCTTTAGTTATGGTAATCGGTGGTCGCTGAGCTGGTGCTGCAATAGTGATCGTCTTCCGAGGAATCGTCACTGTGGCAACATCACTCCGATTATCCACTACTGCCCCTGCCGGCTCATCAGTTGCTGTTCGATCAAACTGCAATATACCTTCATCAATCAAGGCCTGGATGCCTTTCTTCAAATCCTCACACCCCCCAGCTAGGGCCCAACAATCTAAGCAGTACTCATTACAACCCGGGTAAACACCTCCTTGCAACAGTCGGCTCTTTATTTCACTCAGCGGCGTCTTTAAATCCTCAACATTCATAATCAGATTCAGCCCTTCCTCAGTCAGAACAGCGTTCGCCCCATGATTAGGCATGGGTTTCTGGACTATATTCGGACCTGTCGTTCCGAAATTGATAGACTTGTTATCCAAAAGATCCTGCACAACGTGCTTAAAAGCATGGCAACCTTCTATATCATGGCCCGGGGCCCCAGAATGAAACTCGCAGTGCCTATTTGCATCATAGCCGAACGGGGGAGTCCCCGTGATCGGTGCCAAGGTTCTTTTCTCCACCAGATTCAATCCCAACAATGTCTGCAATAAATCAGCGTAGTTAGAGGGAGGCTTCTCAAACACCCTTCTCGGCTTATTACCCTGGAATCTTCGCTGAGCTTGCTGTGCCCCCTGCTGAGGCTGCTGCTGCTGTGGCATTGGTTGCTGCTGAACCGGTTGTTGTTGCTGGATTGGCTGCTGTTGATACGGAATAGTAACACTCGACACTTGCTGCGGCTGACGATATTGATTTCTTCCCCTGCCTCGGCCTCGGCCTCGGCCTCCAAATACCGCGCTAGCTTCGCCCTGACGGCGCCCACCATAAGCTTTCTTATTACTGCCAGATGCAGTTGATTCGTCAACTTGGAACTTTCCTTGCTTAATGTTCCGCTCAATCTTTTCACCCATCAGAATCAGGTCTGAAAAACTAGCCAGAGACGTGTGAAACAACATATCATGAAACAGCCCGGTGAATGTGCCGACAAACATATCATTCATTTCTTTATCTTCCACAGGGGGACGGACCCTGGCAGCCATATCGCGCCACCTTTGCGCGTATTCTTTAAAACTCTCCCCCTTCTTCTGCGAAAGCCCGGCCAACTGGACCCGATTGGGTGCCAGATCGCTGTTATACTTGTAATGGGCTACAAACGCCTCCGCTAATTGTTTCCATGTCTTGATATCAGTTGGCTCCAACCCCATGTACCACTCTAGGGAAGGACCCGACAGACTATCCTGAAAGAAATGCATGAGCATTCTTTCATCAGTAGAGTATGCAGACATCTTTCTGTAATAAGCTCGCACATGCACTTTCGGACATGTGTCTCCTTTGTACTTGTCAAACGCAGGCGCTTTGAATTTAATGGGCACCCTCAGGCCAGGTACCAAGCCCATAGTTGCCATGTCCAGACCCACAGCACTCTGATTTAGGACTCCCTTCATTTGCTCTTCCAGCATTCTAATCTTTTGGGAATCATCCATCGGCCCTTCAAAACCTCCTCCGGAGAAGGCGTCTTCCTGCTGATCCTCTTGCCACAGGCCATTTCCAGCCCCGTACCCATCATATGCATTATTACGTTCAGCTCTGATCTGATTCATTCCCGGACCTCGGCCTCTGTTGCCGTACCCTTGAACACCTCCAGTAGGACCACCAGCCATAAATCCAGCACCGTTTCCGTTTCCAAAGCCTCCGTAACCCTGATTGACCATACCATAACCATCTTGCCCAAAGCCTTGAGCATTAAAGCCATACTTGCCAGTGTTGTCGAATCCCTGATCGTTGAATCCAAAACCAGTATTGACAAAGCCATTGCCTCCGAGATTATCTCCCAAATTGACATCACCCAGCCCAGCATTATGGACAACAACATCATTTCCAACTCCGACGTTACCATTCACAGCAGCGGTAGCGTTGTTGACGTTAGCGGCAGGTATATTGACGACAGGCGGAGCCACTGGCGTGGGAGTGCCGTCTCCATGAGCAGTATCAACCCGGACAGACTGATGATCGTCATTACCATGACCAGCGTTGCGAGCCAACAGAGGCTGGACCATGGCCTGCAAGTTCTCCTGCCCTTTTGCTATAGCCTCCATGGTTTGCATGAAGAGGGCGAGCTTTTCGCGCACATCCTGCATCTCGTTCTGAATTTGGTCCATGACTTTCCGACAGTTGGATCGTGTAGAATAGCGGTGCGGATGTTGATCTGGAATCCTGTTAAGTACCTGGTACAAAGCAGGAGAATAAGACACCATTCAAAGATTACCTGTAATGCAATATGAGTATGAATGCAATGCAATGTGTCTGTGCATTAGGGAAGTTCATTCCCCCAGTTCTAGTGCGAAGGTGCCGGTGCAATGACAGTGCTGACAATAGGAATATCGGAGCTGAATCATAGAAAGCCTCATATATTACAGAGTGAATCAACAAGTCCAGGGTACAATATCACTGAGAGTATAAAGAAGGCATGACCTCAACCAACAATTCTGGTGATGGTCAGCACTATGCAAATAAAGCATACAGATAACTACATGAAATGATCAAATCCTCCCAAAAGTCTGGAACTCCTCTATCAACTTCTTGGTCTCCGGATGGCTTGGTCGATCAAGCAGCCCTTCAACAAGCAGGTTTCTCCTCTTAAGGACACGGCGTACGTCTTCAGCAGTTTCTTCCCATGTTGCTTCTCCGAAGCAATCTTCTAGCTTTCGCTTCTGAGATACTGCTTCATCTCTGGATTTGATTGCCTTGTTCAGTGCATGCTGGACACTATACCGGTTCATCACTTCTTCCTCACACTTCTTGATGCTAGACTTCAACTTCTCCTCGAGGTCGGAAATCTGCTGCTTCAGCTTATCTTCCCTCTTCTTATTGTTGGTGAGTGTAGCATTCCAAGTCTTATTGCAAGAAGAGATCTCTCGGTGTGCTGCGTCGAGCGCCTTCTTTTTGGCTTCCAGCATGTCATGGGAGCTTCTGAACTCTTGCCCCAGACGTTCGCGCTTCTTCTTTTCCTCGGTCAACTCAGCTCCTAACCTGTTTACCAGCTCGATCTGTTGTTAGAAAGCATATACAGCCTTGTTTTTCTCGCTGCGTGCCTGGGCTAGCTCTTGCTCTAACCCTTCATTAATCTTCGTTAAGGCTTCTTTCTCTCTCACAATTTGCTCATAGACTTCCCTAGAAACAGTAGTTGGCTCCGCTACCGGAACGGGAACAAGAATTGGTGCATCTGGAAACGGCATCTTCAACTGACTAGCCCTCTCCTGAATCCACACTCTGTAAGGTGCATAGGCCTGGCAATCGTTCTTACCTAACAGTGGTTTCCCCTTGCGGTTAATACGCGTCCAGGCATGGTGCAACTTGGCTAATAACTCCCCCTTCAAATCCCCTGTGAAGTACAGAGATTCCTGTACTTCTCCCTCCTGAGGTGGATTATTCAGCGCATATCCGAACTGGCGAATGAATAAAGAGGGGTTGTAATTGATACACCCCTTCCTTCCTATCAGCGGCACATTAGGGTACCCAGAACAACTGAAGATGAGCTCAGATCCCAACAGATCTCTATCAAACCACTCCATATCTTCCGACGATAGCCTCATCAGACGCTCTGGCCAACCAACCGGAACTGCAGTCTCTGCAGCAGATCCTTTCTTAGGAAGGTGATTCTCAAACCACATACTCAGCAAGGGTACACAAAGATGAACATTCTTCCCTCTGCCCTTCTCATTCTTATAATGCAGTGAGTGGTAGAAATCTCCGAGTAAGGTAGGTACAGGATTACCAGCGGCAAACAAGTAGAAAGCATCGAAGTCCACAAAATCCGGTATATTGGGGAACAGTACTATGCCATAAATGCACAAGGCCAACACAGCGTTGAAAGCAACCCAGCACCCGCTTTTGGCATACTCTTGGGCTTTACCAACTAAGAACTGAAATGAGAAGCCTGGAACTCCACGGGAAACAGTAGTCACAAGTCCAGAAGCATCAACATGCAAGGCTTTTGCCAAATCCTCCGGCTTGGGCTTGGCGTCATAATGAATGAATGGAACCTGGTTCTGCACGGGCAGCTCAACATACTCAGCGTATTCCTCCAAGGTTGGTCCCATAATAAAGTCAGAGAACGTAAAACACCTCAAAGCAGGGTCGTAAAATTGCATCAAAGCATACAGCCCATCTAACTCTAACTCTGTAGGTTTGCACACCAATCTCAGTAGTCTACCATAGCTCATCCGGAAACTCCTACGAACACCCTCATCAGCAAGAGAGATCAACCCCAGTAAAGGAACAATATCAGGCGTAGGCAATTTGTAGGCAACTGTTCTCCTTAAGCTAGTCATGATCAAACACTCAGAAGTCCGGGCACTAGAACTAGGGAAATGCAAATGCACCTGCAGCACAGACACACGTTAGTGAAATGCAAATGGTAATGGATATGCAGGCATGCAATGCAAGTAACATTCAACAGGGACCGAAGCTGCAGCTGAATAGCCTAAACCCAATCAAGAAAGGTCTCAGATAGACCATCCAGAAGTCATCAAACCCTGGTCTCAGATAGACCTAAAATAAAACTCCAACACTGGTCTCTGACAGACCTCAAACCATAACTCCAACTGGTCTCTGGTAGACCTCAAATCCCATCTATAATTGGTCTCTGACAGACCTCGGAACACATCTCCAAATGGTCTCTGACAGACCTCGGAACACACCAACTGGTCTCTGACAGACCTTAGAACCCTCCATAAATATCCAAGATCCTGATCAACAAACCGGTGGTCTGAAGGTCTAGTTACCTGCATAACCCTGAATCCCCTCACAGGTGGGTGGCCCTATAACTGGCACAAGGTACGGCATCCTATGCGGTCGTCGGCGTCACAGACTTTCAGGGTTGATGATACGATTCCCAGAAGGAGTGGCATCATCAATTCCTGAAGAGGCCTCACTTAGCCAACTTCCAAATGATCGGTCCCCAGAGTCGACAATCCAACTAACCAGCAACCCACGCCAACCAAAGGAAGGGGCAGGAGGCCAACCAGAGGAACCTCGTCTGAGTGTAGATTTCATGGGACACCAAAGCAAGCAAAGCAAGCGGGCGCCCACTAATTTCTACTCTAATTCTAGGTGCACTCAAGCCCAGGTCCGGCTTCTCACTCAATATCAGAACACCCGTCACACCCCAAATACAGCAATAATAATCAATATATAAAGCTGAAAATACAAGGTTAGAAATATACAACAACTCCATACAAAATCCTCGACGGGAAAACAAGCGTTAGGATTGACTCTCTCAAGGGACGTTGGATCCCAAATGCATAAGAACCATCGCAGTCCTTAGCAGCCAGGGGACGTTGGGTCCCCAGCAGAGTCGCCAGCTGTCGCTACTGCGAAAATCGGCGCCGGCTGAACAGAAGAGTCGCCACCGTGCGTTATTTATCCCACGGGAGGGAAAGGAAACGCTCAGAGTAAACCTCGCACAACACGGGAAAGGTATGGTCATCGCAACCAAAACCTGGGTTCGGGAGTCGGTTACGCAAGGGGAAGGTATTAGCACCCCTCACGTCCATCGTACTCGATGGGATCCACGCTTGTTTTCGGGTATGGATTGTTATTCTATCTAAACTATAGGTCAGGGGTTAAAAAGAAAAGAGAATGAAAATAAAATGACTCGGCAAAGTATCGCACTTTATGCCTACGTATTCTCGTCTGGAACGAGAAATCAGAGTCAACGTAGTTCGCCTACCTACGGGAAAGGAGGGGAAGGTTGCTCGCTAGGATATCGCATCCTATGCCTACGTACTTTCACACGGCATGAAAGATCAGAGCAAACGTAGTTCGGGCCACGTACGACACAAGCTTGTCTTGGTTGATTTTAGTCCTTCTGAAAAGGTTTTCTTGATTAACAGTCCCGGCGGACAAAAATGACGCTTTGATGAGTTCACATTCTTTTACGGAAGAAGTGTCTTTTATTGTGTTTGAAATCTTTATGTGTTTTTCTGTTTGTTTTGAGAAAGAAAGAGACAGAACTCTAACCTACGGTTGCGAAGGGAAACAAACTAACCTAATGTTATCATGCATGGGTTAAGACCTAGTGTCTATCATGCTCCTCTCTTGCACAGAGAGAAACAGAGATCCTAAGGGAATAGACGGGAACAGAAACAATATCAGATATACAGTAAAACAGTAAAATGCATGGATGCAACAGCACAAGCGAGGCAAGGGAGTCCCACTCAACCTCGAACCTAGAAAACAATAGGCAAAAGTGAACAGGCTTCACTTTCAACCCAACAGGGTAAACAGCAAACAATACAGTTCAGAAAACCAATCAATACATCAGCAAATGAAATACAGCAAGAAAAAAACAGCTTCAGCAGCTCCGAATCAACATCTGGCTTCAAGTAATCTCTAATCAGTTACAGGCTTCAACAAGCATCAATCTCCATCTCCATGACCTCCAGGCAAGGGCTCTGATCATCAATCTTCTATCTGCAATGGCTTTTCTTCAAGCTCAAACCTCCAGGATGAGGGATCAGTCACAAGAGTGAATTGGGTGTTAAGCAATCAATTGACTACCAAGGGTGGTGAACAGACTGCTTCTAACACAAAGAGACATTTTCTCTCAAGAGTTCTATCTCATAGACACTATCACCAAGCCTTCCAAAGGAAGGGGGTGAGTGTCTTAGAGAGACTCTGAATCACAGAGAAGAATGGATGCAGACAAGGCAATCCATGTTTGAGAAACAAATTTTCTAACCTAGAGCTCTGCCTAGCTCCTAAACCCTAGTCTCCTCAGCAGCTGCTAGCAAGAACCTCCTCTTCAACTCTGGCAGTTGGACTTCAACATCTGGATCTCCAATGGCCTCATCTTCACAAGTCTTCAGCTTCCCAGGGTCCCAGACAATCCCAATACCCAAACAAATAAGCAACAATCCCCAGAGGGCACACCACACCAGACAACAGATATACAGACAGTATTAATAGCAGTAGGGGAATCTTAACTTTTCTCTAAGGGGTCTAGTAACTACCCATAGCCCCTATAGTCCCATAACTAATCTATTCAAACCCTAAGTCCTAAGGGAAATGAAATCAAACTTCTTAAGTTGTCACCTAAAAACCTAGTTTTGTACATGATGTTCAAGCATTTATTAATCACCTAAAATTAACCTCTAAAAATGGGAACTAAAATATTTCTACAAGTTGAATATCTCATCTAAACAATATAAAAAGAATGACCAAAAAATATTAAAGCATGTAAGAGAACAAAAATTATTAAAATGATGCATGAGATGAATCTATTTAATATGACATTTATTTAGAAAATATGGAAAAAATATGAAATAAAAATAACAATGCAATTTTATTTCTCTATAATTTCTAGACATTTTAATGAAAAAGATGTAAAAAGAATGAATTAAAATGCATTTTCTATGAATTTATTATGAATTTTTGAAGTTGATGAAAAATTAAAATGGAATTAAAAAAATAAAATTGGAACTAAATGAGGGAGGGGTGTTAAAAGAAACCACGCCCAGTTATAATCAGAGGATGGGCCAACAATGGGGGGTGCGCTTAGCATTTTGATTAAGGCCCAGAAACAACTCAGAGTTGATGAAAATAAAAACGAGCTGGGGGTACGAAAAGTAACAGATATCACGTTCAAAAATGGAATGGGCCTAACATTGGGGGTGGGGATAGCACAACATCCTGAGGCCCGCCCGTTTCAATTAATGAAACGGTGCGTTTTGGCACCCAGGTCAATTCCCTCCCAATCTGAAATCAAATATGAACCACACGATCATCCTCCAAGTCAAAAGTCGTACGCGAAATGGATGGCTCAGATTATGTCTTCCCCAATGGTTCTGAACCTAGGGTTTCAACCTCCATGAATGGCCATGCACGAGCAATCTTCCATCCCTCTGTTCTCACTCTACAGGCAACCAATCCACACGATGTAAACATGAAAATCATGCTAAATCTCTCCCTCTACAATCCTGTGGTTTCAATTCAGTCTGAAATTCCATATATCACTCAACCCGATGGCATCAAGTTCTGGTCACCATGGAATTACACTGATATGCATCAACACAATTCTCCCCCAAACTTAACCTAAACTAATCTACAACTAATGGTAATCAACCTGCGCTATCAAGCTACAATTATGATGCACTAACCTAGGAGATTCAAGCCCTAACAGTTTGTTGCACCTGTTAACAACCATCACCAAATCATTCCAAATTCATCCTACTTGTTCTCCTAACCACCTAGATTGCATCTAAACTAACAACAACATGTTAAACTAACTGAATCAAGCAAATCGAATGAAAACATACCTGGTGTAAAAAGCTTGAAAACAGCTATGGAACTCGTGGATCTGAAGCTTCTAGGTGTTGGATCTTGATCAATCCTTGATGTATGTGATTCTGTATGCAATTCCTTGTTGATTCTTGACTTGAATTATGCTGTCCACTTGAATTTGTAGTTTTGATGCTCTTGAAAAAGATGCTCGAAAATGGATGATAATCACCAAAACTTTGCTTCAATTCTGATCTAGGATGAAGATTGAATAAGATTGAATTGATTTTGATGAAAGTTGATGAAGGTTTTGAGAGAATTGCAATGAAACTTTTATGAAAAAGAATGAGAAAGCTTGTGAAATTCTTGGTGCAAATGAAGCCAACCCTTGCCAAATTCTCATTTCATGAATATATAGACCCCAAATGAACATTCTAGATCCATCTTGCACATTCCCTTGTTTTCCAACTTTGATCCATTTTGGTCATGTTTCTTCAATTACAAGTAACCAAAGATAACTTTCTTTTTTCCTTCTAAACTCAAAAAAGTGTTTGAACCATTGTTCTTAGAATTGTTTTTCCATTCAAAATCATATATTGGAAGTCTCCATTTGGACTTAGAAATCTCCCAAACCATTTTCCATCTTGAATTTATTCACTTTATAAGCCATTTTAGTTCATATTTTGACCAATTATGCAACTTCATGCTATGAGCTTCTCCAATAATTTGTGACCTTCTTTCTAGACTTAAAATCCCATTTGGAGCAAGTTTGATGTTGTAAGTTTTTCCATTTGAGGCCTCCTTGTATGAGTTTTAGACATAGGTTAAAATGACCTGTAATTCACAAATGCCCAAAATACCCTTTGCTTGCCAAGACCATAAGTTGAGTTCTCCACATCATATGAAGGCATGCCATACCATTCTAGAAAGCTAAGACAATGAGGAACAATTCTTATGTTGACCAATAATTCATTTGAAATCTCCTTGAGGGGCAAAACTAGCTTGGAAGTCAAGTCACTTTCACAGACAAAAATTCAGATACCCCAGATGACCTGTAACTTGTAAGGACCATAACTTGAGTTCTATAAATCTCCTTGAGGTCTTCCACCACTCAAATTAAAGGTATTGAGATCCTCTACAAGTTTCATGTTGGCCAAGAAGCCATTTGAAGCTAGCATTTTGACTTATCTTGCTTGGAAATTTGACCTAAACTAGGGGATTTTACACAGAAACCCTAATTTAGTAACTCCTCTTCTCCTTGATTTCTCTTGAATTCTTCTTGGCATATCTCCATATCCTTCTTTATATATCCAATGATGAACCCCACACCTCTCCAATAGACTTGAATGCCCTTTAAATCAGTCAATTGACCTAGGGTTGACCTAGGGTTGGCCCAGATGAAACCCTAGTTGACTGTCTTCAACTATAGCTCTTGTGCTTTCATCAATGACTTGTTTTCTTCTCCAAATGACTTTATAAGTCTCTCAAGATGTCTAGATACTCTCCATGCTTTCACTTCACAGCTCACAACCCTCTTGTTGATCCTCAGATACCCTCAGCTAGGAGATGGACTCAAGGCTTGATCTGCTGAACTCTTTGCTTTCCAATTCTTTCCTGATGACTTGAATGAGATTGAATTGGGATAATAACCTCTTGATAGGCCTCTAGAGATGAGAATAATGATTGGTCCCCTGTTGAATGACTTGCTATGCTCATGCTATGCAGATGGTTAGTCTATGTACATGACTCTATATGCAAATGCTAATGATAATGAAACATAAACCAAGTGAATAAGGTTGGGCAAATTTTAGGGTGCAACACACATAAGTCAAAATACAAGTTTCAAATGGATCTTTATCCAACATGAAACTTGTAGATAATCTCAATACCTTTAATTTGAGTACTAGAAGTCCTCCATTGGATTTATAGAACTCAAGTTATGGCCCAGACAAGTTACAAGTCCTTAGATGCCACTGAAATTTGTCTGTGAAAATCATCTGACTTCAAAGCTATTTTTGACCTAGAAGGCGGTTTCACCTGAACTTTTGGCCAATATGAAAGTTGTAGGTCTTGATCTTAGCTTTCCAAATTGTACTAGAAGTCTTCCATCTGATTTGTAAAACTCAAGTTATAAGTTTTACAAGTCAGGGGTATTTTGGGAAAGTGAGATTATAGGTCATTTTCAATCATTGGTCAAAATCTCCAACTTGCACTTGTCAAATGGATTTTTGTTCAACATGAAAGTTGCTTAAAACATGATTTTAAGTGCAACCAAGTGGTCATTTGGGACTGGTTTGGATTGTAGCAAAAAGTCACTAAAAATGGCCTAAAAAAGGGAATTTTTCAAATGGATTAAGGAGGAAAATTTGACTTTTTGAGTTAGAGGACCAAAACATGGCATATGAGTACATTTTTTGAATGGAAATCATATTCTAAGAACATTGGCATTGGCAGAATTTTGAGCATAGGCCAAGTTTTGGGAGTTGTCATTTAAATTACTTCACCATGAAGTTACATAATCAAAAATAGCCATTGGATCAAATACAAGGAGCAAATATCAGCCATTCACACTCCACATGCTGTTATTAGTTGAATTGAATCATCTTGGAGCCAAAACAATGCCATTTTCGTGTACCTTCAAGAGCAAAAAGTGGTGAAATTTTGAAAATTCATTTTGGGCCTAGAGGCAAGGATTGGGCTTTCTCTTGATCCATATCCATTGTATATAAGATTTCTAACCTTCACAAATCATTAGTTTTGAAAATTGGAGCAAAATTGATCAAGAACAAGCTTGAAAAAGTGAAGAACACTCAAAAAGTGAATTTCAAGATCTAGATCATTTCAGGCCAAATTGTGAATTGAGAAAGCTTTATTGAAGATCATTGAACGATTCTGGAGAGTTTCGCGAAGCTTCTTCAAGGATGAAAGGCTCAGTGGAAGTTCTCCACTAGGTACTTGAATTTCACCATATCTCTCTTAATACTTGATGATTCTTTGCCATTTT
This sequence comes from Lathyrus sativus, assembly GCA_963859935.3. NCBI lineage: Eukaryota > Viridiplantae > Streptophyta > Magnoliopsida > Fabales > Fabaceae > Lathyrus > Lathyrus sativus. The sequence goes on from OZ012739.1 coordinate 605,542,444, forward strand.
CGTTTCTTTGCACTCCTTGAAGTATGTAGATCGTTTCTAGATTATAATTGTTGATGTTTATGACGTTTGAAATTTGGAGCTCCAAACTTGTGAGATTTTATATGGACTGTTTTGGCATGATTCGGCTTAGTTTTTGCTTGATCTTTAACCTCTATGACATAAGGATGAGTTTAGAATTAATTTGGAGAGGTTTTGTTGAACTTGAAGTTTTGGTGTCAAACTTTGTTTGATTCGTTTCTCTTTGATGATGCATTATTAATGATTTTTTATGAGATATTTGGAATTCTTGCGAAAAATCCTTCAATTTCGGTCCAAAAAACGTGCAAAACGGATGAGAATTGAATGAGTTATGGTTGTTGGAAGAATTCCGGCGAGTATGGTGGAGGAAAGGTCGGCCGGAACAGTTCCGGCGAGTTCAAGGAAGAAGATGAGCAGGAACCGTCAGATCTAGTGACCAAGTCCGCGCATCCAAGGCGCACGATCGTGCCATGTGTCATTACACCAAAACGGCATCGTTTTGGTCTAGCAAGAAGACCAAGCGCGCCTGTGTTCGAATCCTGCCCAGCGCATCTTCCATTTTTCTGCTTTGTATTTTCACTAATTCACAATTTCCATTTCCATTTTATTTTTTTATTTTCTTTTTATTTTTCTGTTTTGATAGCTGTTTGCTTTAATTACAGTAAAAATAGTAAAAATCATCAAAAAATTATGAAATTTTTTTCTGTAGTTTCTGACTGTCTTAAGAATTTTTAGGCGTTGATTTTACATTTTTAGGATTTAATTTGAATTAGTTATGATTTTTCTTTTGTGCTAACGTCCATTGTGTTTACATATTTAACTATCTGTTTTGTAGAATTTTGTTCTTCCAATTGGTGATGAATTTGGATTTTATTTTTTAGTATGTTTTAGGGTAGATATTCAGATTCTCTTGGGATTTTTATTAGAATTTTATAACAACTTTAGGTTCTGTTTTAGGTGTTGAGATTAGAGCCTTCCCAAACTTGTGGATTACCTTGATACATTTCAATCTAGAATTTATTTAGGTAACTTAGAAGTTGAATTAGGCTTTAATATTTTAACCCTAGGCTTTTCAAACATTTATGTTCCCCCGAGAATTTAATTAGAATTTTATAATTTTGTTTGCTATTTTTGTTGAATTTTGCAAATTTCTTGTGTTTGTGTTGTTCTCTCTTGAGTACCTTTGCTTGTTTGGCTTGGTTGGTGACTTTGGAGCTTGCTTGGCTTGGAATCCTTTTTGGGAGGTCTTCTGGACTTGATGTAGATGCTATGTATTGAATATTGGAGCTTGGAGTTGGAGTTTTCTTTTCTTTTAGGAGTTTTTTTTAGAAGCTTAGGAATTAGGATTTTAGGAAGAACCATTAGAGCTAGTTTTGATTTCTTCATCAAACATAGAATGCATTGTGTGCTTCTATTCCATCCAATGACATGAAGTCCTCCTAGGGAAACTCTATCTCTCCTTTGGAGGGATGTGTGGTATGCCCATAGTTGAGTAGAACTTTGAGGATACCTTTCCATTTCGATGTTGGTACTTGATGATTTCCTTTGGTTTTCATTAAGTTTTCAACATTTCAACCTTGATCTTGGTGATTGTTCCTTTGCTTGGATGGTGCTTGCTAGAGCTTGAAGATGAAGTTTGATAGAGCTTGAGATAGAAGCTAGCTTGAAGATGAAGTCTTGCTGTCAACTTTGCTGTCTTTTCAACTGTGCTGTTTAGAGCTTGCTATTGTTGTCTGCTGTAGGAGTTTGTTGCTGCTGCTTGGGTTGCCTCCTCTGTATCTTTTGTTTTCCTCTGTATTGTCTGTTTTCCTGTGTTGATTACCTTTAGGTTTGAGGAGGAGTTTGTCTCCTCTTGCCTGTTGTTTTCTCCCTTGCCTCTCTGGTACCGTTGCATAGCATGCATTGTACTGTTTACTGTTTACCGCTTGCTTTCTTTTGCTGTTTCCCCTAGGATCTCTGATTTTCTCTGTGCCAGAGGGAATTATGAAAGACATTAGGTTTTGACCCATGCATGATAACATTAGGTTAGTTTCCCTTTCAACCATAGTTTTAGGGTGTCTTTCTCTCCTCCTCTCAAAACAAATTCAAAAACACAGTAATAAAGTTAATTGAAGTCGTACATTACGAGCCTTAAGCTATCTGGGAAAAGGTTGGTGGAGGGTCTCTCTCCAGCAATCTAGATGTTAGTGTGGTACCCTTTGGGTGACATACGAAGCGTTCACTCCTGGGTCATAGTCTCTAGTGCGACTGAGATTGCAAACATCCTAAAACATAGTTCTTTCGTAAAAAACTCAAACAAACATTCAAACTCTGTTTTTGTCCTCTTGGACCTTTAATCAGGAAAACCCTTTTCAGAAGGAGATAAAAAACTGTCAGACAAGCTTGTGTCTTCCGTAGCCCGAACTACGTTTGCTCTGATCTTATGAAAGTACGTAGGCACGAGATGCGACATCTCGGCGAGCAACCTTCCCCCTTAACCCGTAGTTAGGCGAACTACGTTGACTCTGATTTCTCGTTCCAAACGGGAATATGTAGGCATAAAGTGCGATACTTTTCCGAGTCATTTTCTTTTCTTTTTAGACCAGACCTTTAGAGTAGATAGAACAACATACCCTTAGATAGAAAACAAGCGTGGATCCCGTCGAGTACGACGGACGTGAGGGGTGCTAATACCTTCCCCTTGCGTAACCGACTCCTGAATCCAGGATTTGGTTGCGATGACCATTCCTTTCCCTCTTTGCGTTAGGTTTACTCTGAGCGTTTCCTTTCCCTCTTGTGGAATAAATAACGCATGGTGGCGACTTTTCTGTCATAGCCGGCGCCGATTTTCGCAGTAGCGACACTTTGTTCTGATAATGATTATTATCTTCCTTATCTTCTCCTTTTGTTTTTGCAAGATCTTTATTTTCTTGATAATCACTATTGTTGTCAATTTTCTTCTTAATGTGCATGTTGGACTAATAGTCTTTGTAACTTTTACTTGCACTATTGATAACTTCCATAGAATGTAAGTCCCTTTGATAAAATATAATTTTGTTCCTAGACGTCCATATGCCATCTACAATGTTGATGAACACAGTTAAAATTTCCTTATTTAATTGCATAATTATCCTTATACACCAGTCTAAGAAGCTGATATTAGTTGTGTTTTTACTGAAGTTGATATTCAAGTGAGATCAAAACCATACGTATTTAGTCTACCAACATCCCTTAAGAAATGATCCATGGACTCCAACTTAGAGTTACACCTAGGACATTCCTCTTTGCTATTATTTTTCCATTCCATGAAGCTACAATAACCTATTTTCACGATATAATGCCCATCCTTTCTCATCTTTCAGCTAGGATATCTTCCTCCTCAAAATTATGAAGATGGATGTCATAAATATTAGATCTCTCAATAGGTATGAAGGTGTTGTAAATCAAATTTTGGTTCCAAAAACTTTTTCAAAATTAATGAGGTCCCTAACTCCAAGTGTCCTTGCCTCCAAGGGCCTTTATGTTAGGATTTTAAACCTACATTGATTTGGGAACCAGTTTGAAGGTGAGAAAATACACAAGAAGGGGGGTTGAATTGTGTAAGTTAATACTTTTTCACTTATGAATATCAACTTCAGAATCTGAACAAGTTCAGGGTCTGATTAGAAATGTTAGCAGCTGAATAAATAAAAATCAGAAGCAAGAAGTAAAGCAACACACATAGTTATACTAGTTTCTCTCATAAACTGCGAGTAGTCTAGTCCCCTTGTCCATTTTCATTATAATCAAACTGATTAAACTTTGCTAAAGAAAACTAGTAAGAGACATCAATTGCTCAATCACAATAGAAAGAGACTTCTACTCAAGCAACCTAGAAAAAGTCTTTTGTTCAAGCACACAAGTAAGAGACTTTCATTGCTCAAGAAAACTAGCAAGAGACTTCCATTACTCAAGCAAACTAGCAAGATACTTCCTCTACTTTAAACAAACAATTTAGTAGAAAAGATAAAAACTATACTTGATGTTTAATCAAAAGTATAAAAGTAATACAACAACCACAAAGGATCTTAACACTTAATATTTCTAAGTTATATAATGATAAGAAATCTTAAGAACTTATGCAATAAACAGTTATATAAATTTAGCTGAAAATTATGCTCAGTATTGTTCTGTTGTAGTATTGTAACCTTCTTTCAAATCTTCAACTTCCTTTTGTAGAAGCAAACAAAAGAGTCGTTGGAAGGTGACTTGCATAAGAGTTATTTGTTGATAAGCAGTTCATGAGAGACGTTTGAAGATGAATCTAGTAAAGATCATTGTCCATTGAGTAATAACTTTGTCCATAGCGTCTTTTTCATACTAGGAATATACTAAAATGTTGGGGCAGACTTAAGAGGTCACATCACCTTTCCTTGAGCCTTTAACAATGAAACCCTAGTTAACTTTTTTCATAATATGGCATTTGACAAGTCTAGTCTGCTTTGGAGACAGTGTGCGGATCATAAGACGATCACCTTTAGCTAAGGTCTTCAGAGTTTGAGCTGTCACCAGAAGCTGAGATACCATGATCTGATTTTGATCCTTTAGAAGCTGATATATCACATTCAGAGTCATCAAATTTTGATCTGATCGCGCGACACTCACGTGTCTGTCGAATAATAACTGCAAGTATACAGTTGTTCGTGTAGTTTTAAAAGATTGTCGAACCCACCGAGACTAATAATTAAACTAATGTTATCTATTGTTACAGTGCAAAGCTATGGCCAAAGATTAAAACAATAAGAACGAAAATAAAAATACTAATTATTAACGGTTTGAAAATGATGAAGAAATGAGTCAGGAATATGGATTTCGCGTTCCTAAGGGACTTGTAGAATTCTGGTGCTAATTACGATTAAATCTAGTTTCGTACAAAATATCGACTTAAAGACTCCATCTCACACTCTCGCACTATTGACAAGAACCACACTTCCTAACCACAGGATTTTTCTCTTGCTCGCCCGTTTCAATTAGAAAGCGTATTTTGAAAATCAATAAAATTCTAAACTATGCCTAAAGCGCTCTCGCTGTTTTTAGGATCAATGCCTAGTTTCGACTATCCAGTTTATTCCTCACACCCTCAGGCTATCAACCTGAACCTTAGTTTGTTCCTCACTCTCGTGTCGAAATAGTAAATCATACAATTTAGAAACTAAAGCCAAAAGAGTCAGATATTCATAATTTTGCACCTATAGTTTCCTACTGAGTCCCTTCGGTAATGACGATCCTCATACGCCGGTCTCAAACAAAATTATCCAGACATAATTTTATCTAAAGCTAACATGTTCAAACAAAGTAAACTTAAAACTAGCATGTTAAGCAATATTTAAAGGCAATAACAAGTAAAGGTAATAAAACAGTAAAAACCTGAAATTAAAGAAACAAAAAACTTGTATTGAACGAAAATGTCGGCAAGCTTGCTTGCAATCCAAGAGTATAATACATAAAATAAAAAAACAAACGAATGCGATAATCCCTCGATGTGAGTTATTGTCACTTTTACAGGTGATTTATGCTTAATTCTAAAACAGAATTTCGGCAGCAATATATAGAGCAATATACCCTTGATAACTTCTCTGGCCGTGTCAACAAAGTGGAGGGAAAAGGAGTTGAGATAACTGCTTGAAAACTGCCTCTGTTATAGAACTATTATCTGCGACCTAATGGCGAACGCCATTGCCTCTTCATAAATTGACGTGGCATTAGTTAGGCAATGGTGAACATCATCTGGGGACGGCGAACGCCATATCAGTAAATTGGCATAATTTACTCTTTTTGCTGCTCTTTTTCTCCTTATAGCTCCTTTTTTTCGATTTGCTCTCGAATCCACAACGAGTGAGGCTGACAATTGCAAAACACACGAAAACAAAGTAAAAGTGATAAAATATAATAAAATACGGACGAAATATATATGCAATAAGCCTAAAAACATGATACGATTCCTTGTTATCAAACTCCCTCACACTTAAATCGTTGCTTCTCCTCAAGCAATCTCCCAACACAATGAAAACAGTAAGCATAATGTCTGAAACATAGGCACAACAAAACTCTAAAAGGTACGAGGCTGCTAGGCTAATGCTGAATAGATAGGTAATAGATATCGATAACAAGGACACCGTAATGACACATACCCATATTTTATGGACCAAAACTCCTCCTATGCAAGACCAATTTGAATCATGCCATTATAACTCGACCTACACTCTTTGTTCTTTTTCATTCTCGCGCAATCAGATTAAGCCCGTTATCCCCACACACACCTGGTAAGTGAACCTGTTAGTGTCTAATGATCTCATTATCTATTTTTTGCGCTTTTCTTTTCTTTTCTTATTTTTTTTCTTTCAAATTGCAAGAGTCCGACCCGTTGGGCTAAATGGTCGGGTGAGGACCACCTAACTTAGAGGGAACATATCCTTTCACTCGCTTTTTCTATAAAATTATTCAATTTAGTTTTTAAGATCAAACACGTATTTGCATTAGTTCATTACTTAGTGTGTGCATTAAGATGATGCTGACTACTAGTATAAACTACTCAAGATGCTACTACAAAAACTCGGAACTCAAAGTTTCGACATAATGGTCATTCAAATCGCTGCCACATAAGCTCTCTCATATCTTCCACCTCCATCCTAAATCTATCCATCTGCTCGATAAGGTCACCCATATCGTGCTTAATCCTATTAGTAAAATCAACCTGCTGCTAGCTAACCAGGTCAATGGCGACTCTCAGTTCCTCCTGCTGCCTCTGCATTTTCTGAAGTAGTAGATCACACTCTGCCTCCATATCATTCTGATGCATAAGCTCAGAAAAATATCGTCAATAGAGGTCAGAATGGCAGTGTAATCGTACTCCTCGTGGGACTGGTAGTCGGCTGAGGTACCTGCAAAATGGTCAGAAAAAGCATGTGTGGTGTATGCATGAGTGCTAAGCTCAGGAGCATTAGTAGTGTGGGCACGAGTTCCAGTCTGAGGAGCATCTTGTCCCATACGGTTATCATAATCTCGGTAAACCATCTCTTCATCATGATCAGGGACTCAATATCAAAAATCCAGTTTGTGCTAACACGCACGTTAATGCATGTTGTGCAAGGTAAAGTAATGCCCCTAACCTCTCGGTTACTAATCATCAAATAATATTTGTCGTCTGGTTTATTCTTTATAAGGCGCATGGCACGACAGTAATCTAAGTCAATAAAAGGTGTGTCTAAAGGTTCAAGAGTAGCCAACTCAGTGTGTATATCTAAAGCAAGGCTTATAGAGGTAATCAATCTGCCAACACATATAGGACCTTCTATTCTACCGCTGGCAGATGCAAGATGTTCTAAAAAGAAAGGTGTTGGGTTAACTTTAGTCTTAGAAAGTGCACAGTGAATAAAGAAGAGATCTTTAGAATTCACATTCCCAGTGTTTTCCCGGCCAAAGATAGTGTTAGCTAAGGTACAGTGCAGATATCTAATGGTTGGGTTACAAATGGTTGTGGCTTTAAGACCCTCCCAGGTGGCGGTGGTTTTGCCAGTAATTTGATTCTAGAAGTCGAGAGCACTAGATTCCCACTCGCTCTTAAGAGGGGCTTGGCAAGAATACTCTTCTCCACTAGGGAATTGAAAAATAATGCCTATTTGGTCTTGGGTAAGTGTGTAATCCCTATCAAACATCCTAAAATCAACATAACTATTGGTTCGAGAAGGTCCGATGGAATATCGAGAAGAACTCAAAAAATCATATGTAAGCCTAGTGTATGTGGGACTGGTTAAGGAATAGAAGTGTTACATAAATAGGTTGTTAAGCACCCAGTTAATGCTCGAATAGGCCTAAGTCTTGGACAACAGCAGTATTAGGATATCGTGTTGAGATGACGGGCCTCTTGAACAGTTTGTGGTAGTTTGTTCTCTGATTCTCACCATTGATGCCTTCTGCGAAAGTAATGCCTGTGTAGTTGATCTCTCTTGCATCTCTTAGAGGCATGATGAAATTTGGATGAGATTGAGAAAGTTGGAAGGAATGAGTATGAAGGTTTTGAGGGAAGAAGAATGAGAAAGATGGGATGGTAAGTTAGAAGAATAGTGATTTATAGAAAAAGAGAAGAAGTTGGATGGTTGGGGGTTGGAGTAGGAGTTAATAATGATTAGTGAAGGTGGTTATTAGAAAAGTTATGAGATTTGTATGTGTTTTGATGGGAAAACATGCAAAAGGAAGTTGGAAAACGGAAAATTGTATGCTTTCCTGACATCTCAGTTTTCATAAGGTTGAGGACTATATGATGGAGCGGGTGACTCACTCTAGCCCTCTAAATCATAAAGCCAGTTATCCTTATTATGAACATTGGTTTTCTCATGGTTGGGCAGTGTGAAGTTGTGGACCACTATGTTATCAATCAAGTACTCAAACTCAGCAGGTCCTAAATTGGAAATTATGCCACGGTTAAAGCAGAAGTTCAGGTGTATGGGACAAATACCTCCAAAAGCATGAATACAGTTAAGTTGGTATCTAAGGCCTATGGATCAACAATCATGGTTACTAACCCTTCTGCAAGAATGGTGTCGTGCATCTCATGGGAAGTTTTGTTCATGTTGGCTAACATAAAGGTAGCGGCATTCACAGGTCTATCTTGGGAAGCACAGTACATGATAAACAATTCATCCTTAGACACAGCGGTAATGTTCTCCTCTTTCCCAAAAAGTGTGTGGACTAAAATCTTATGAAAATAGTGGATAATGGGGTTATGGGTATTCTCAGAAAACATAGTATGAGGCTCAGGGCGATAGTTCCCGGTTATAGTCCCCCAAAAGTAGTCAAGGTTGAGTTTGGTGAAGGCATCATCAAGAGTTATGGTATAAGCATAAGGACCATTTGGAAATCCTAAAAGGTCGGCCATCTCATGATGGGTGAAACATTATCTAGTTCCAAACAATCTAAAGGTATCTAAGCCTCGACCAAATCCAAAACCTCGGTTAGGATCATACTATAGGGAACTCAGAAATTGAAGGGTGATCCTACGGTACGGGCTAAACCTCTTCCTCACAGCAAAATTATCCCAAAATATCTAGTTGAGCAGGTACATCACACTGTCACGTAATCCTAAAATGGTCAAGGTAAGTTCATTAGGGTAAATAGGTAATGCCATCTCTCTCTGAGCTATAACATCAAAACGTCTCCTCTGAGCTTTATCTCTAAAGATAATCTTCATGTCGTCAACAGGCTCCATACTCCTAAGTTAGTAATCGAGCTAGCCTAAGTGACGTTAGCCTGAAAGTAGAAAAAATGTTATGCTTATTCCGGACTGGCCCAATGGCTGGGCATGGCCCAATCCACTTCTGCTCCCAGAATGGCCCAATTGCCTAAGTCCAACCTCGTTGGGGGAGAGTTTACCTTTCTGCCCCTCCAACAGGGGAAGATGACTTATTTAACCTTGGTCACAATACTTCTCCCTGTTAATCTCTGCCCATCATGCACAGTTCCACCATCCAAAAACAGCCAAGACACTTGTGCCCGTAATTACGCCTTTGCACGTGCCAACAGCTAGTTATGGGCACGTCTGCCCATCCCAATAATAATTTTTGGAAGTTACCTATTCTTCGGGAAACAGTTATCTCGCTCCGAAAATAGGGACCAATGCCCAAGTGCTGGGGGCATTATAAAAACCCTATCACTTGAGAGGGTCAGGTATCCAATTTCTTACCTAGAAACACATATTCTGTACTTGCTCGCTCTCTTGCTCGTTTTCTTACTTTAGCATCAAAGTGCCTTGCAGGTACACCCCTCATCCTCTTTTACATCCAGCATCACAGACGTTCGTCTTTGGCCCATCTCAGATTCTGATCATTCGGTAAGATCAGTGGTGCCGTCTGTGGGAATTTTTCATCCCCGTCTTTTCTCTTCTCGTAGACACAAAGACCAAAACACTTTTTCAACTTTCTGATCATGGCTTCCCATGACAACAATCTTGATGCTCGCGATTCCGCTTTCCTCCCCGTCAGCAAGACTGATGCTGAAGGGGCCTCCACCTCTCATGCCGCCAACACTCTTTGATAAAGAGACGGAGTCACATCTTCTCCATCCCCTATTCGTGTAGTTCATGGCAAAGTCCCGCTTAACCAGCACACCTGTCGATCCCAGTTTCTCCCAATGCCGACCCGGCCGTGGCGTCCCTTCTCGAGGTTCTCAACAAGACCAACCTCCTCATCCTCAACCAGAGTGCAAGAATTGAAGCCTTGGAAGAGTCCCATCGTCCAAGATCCCCTCCACCAAGGAAAGAAAGACTGCAACAGAGTCCTTCTCCTCGACGCGAGAGGAGTTGTCGAACACCGCCAGAATCGGAGACCGTGGCCGTCCGCAAATGCGACCAACATTCTCCCAAGAACCATCAGTCCCCGTAGCCCAAGAGGAGCCGAAGAGAACACATGGTGGAGTCTCCACGCTCATCGCCCAGATCTAAAGGGCGGGCACAAACCCCGTCTCCACGATGTGGCCACCGTTCTACCTACGAACGTAACGCACATTCCCTCTCCTGGACCAACAACAACAGTGACTATGAGCCTGATTAGCACATATGATGGGACAACTGACCTTGATGAGAACATTGAAAACATCGATGCGTTGCTCGACTATCGCGGCGTTCGGGGCGCCATCAAATGCAGGTTATTCTCGACCACACTCATAAAATGGGTGATGCCTGGTACAAAGGGCTCCCGGACGACTCCATCATCTCATGGAGGCCACTGGGAAGACTCTTTTCCAGACATTCTACGGCATCTTGCCGGCATACGAAGACCGAAGCCTCCCTCGAGGACATTATTTAGGGCAAGGATGAACCTCTGTGAGCCTACATTGAGAGGTTCAATAAGAAGGTCGTTCAAGTCTCCACCACTGATGACATAAAGAGGTTCCTACTGGAACGCGGGCTCCGTCTCCGCATAGACTTTGCCAAAGCTGTAGACCTCTGACCCCCTGCAACGCTGGACGCTTTCCTCCTTAGAGCTCAGTCGTACATTTTTTACGAGGAGAAGGAAGCTGCCAGCTCCGCCCCAGAGTCCAGGCACCGGGAGAATGCCCGATCAAACAGAACTGATGAGCCTTCGACATCCTGTCGAGGAGATAAAAGGCGGGAGGACCATACCCGAGAGACCCGAGACAACAAAGGGCCCTCCGGTAGGTTCCACGATTACACACTGTAACACGGTGGGAGAACTGACTTTAAACAATGTTGCGGATAGCAAGAGTCGCCACCGACTTTTATTTTATCCATAAGGAAAGGTTATAAAAGAACAGGAAAGACCTTAGAGAATATTTTGGGTCCGGGGGGTAGGTTATGAAAAGGGAAGGTGTTAGCACCCTTTTCATCCATGGTTATCCATGGGCTCTTAGGTACTTAAGCTCACTTTTGAATTGTTTTGAAAGTGTAGTGTGTGAATAGCAAAAAATTTCAGAATAGTTTAATAATAATCCGTGTATGGATGTGAAAAAAAAAACTTGTTTGAAAATTTTGTTGGAAATTTGTTTAAGTGTGGAAAAGTTTTGAAATGAGCAAGTATCTAGGAGTAGTCTACCCTAATGTTTTAAGGTCTTTCTTATTCTTCATTCTTTCCTTTAGTAAGACTATCCCTACTATAATGGAGTAGGTAGTCCTTACCTTGGATGTTAAGGGATATGTGAGGGACAATTTGACTTTGAAGGCCATTGTGGGATGTAATAAGCACATATAAGGGACCATCATCATTTTTCGAAAGGGACTCGATTCGTAAAGGCAACCATAAGGGACTTTGATGATTTTTCTATTTGAGGGACTTGCTTTATACACCCCACTTAACCATTATTCGTAGGCAACTTGAGGGATATCCTTAGGAAGTGAGACGGCGATTAAAATCGACTTACGTGTGTGACGTGTTTATTTTAATTATCTTTATTTAAAAGTGATCTAAATTTATCTTAATATTACATACATGTTGTTACACTCCCTAATTACTAACCATAATAATAATTAAATAATTAAACAACTTTACATCCAAGAAACAATTACAAAATAATAAGCAAAATAATTAAATAGCAAAGATAAATAAAATATAAATAAGCAATAATAAATAATAAAGGGGGTTAATTCTAAGTTTACTCGGCAAGACATCGCATCTTGTGCCTACGTATCCTTACGGGAGTGGAATCAGAGTAATCGTAGTTCCCCTCAATAGGGAGGTTAGAAACTTCTTGACTGTGGTCAAGGTCTCAAGGGGAATAAACGCATCTTAAGGACACGCTTACGTGGAGTGTAGAAACTCCAAATCTCTACGTTGAAATGTTAAGTTGTAATTAGGGTTAAATTAGGGATTCCACGGCGGGAAACCCTAAAATGAGCGCGGCGGCTCTTTGACCTAATGCTAAGGGTAAAATTGTAATTTTGCCTGCGGCGAGGCATTTGTGAAAATTAGGGTTTGTAGTTTGTAGTTTTGAGGATTTGAAATTGAATGTGTGAAGTTTTACGGACTATTGGCGCGGCGGCCAAACAGTTAGACCTAACCTTCGGATGTGTGCAATGTGACAGAAATAATAGTAAACGCGTGAGATAATTGAATCATGCAAACAGAGAGATAATGTCATAATTTAAACCATGCAAGCAGAAATTTAAAGGCAGAATTTAAAGAGCGATTGTTAAGTTCGCGAGGTTACATGAGAGGAGCAGATACAATATGATAATGAAATTTGAATTGAACAATAATAAAATAAAATAAATAACGGTTCTAGTTATTATTAAAAAAAGATTTTAGTTATTATTTTAAATTTATCTAAAAAAAAGTTTTTCTTAAAAATAATAGGTTTTCATATTAATTTGGAAAAGATGTTAATGTTATTTATTTTAAAAAACAGATTTTTATATTATAACAAATTTTAATAAATTAATGATAACAATAATAATAATAATGGTAATAATAATGATAATAATGATAATAATAATAAATAATGATAATAATAATAATAATAATAATAATAATAATAATAATAATAATAATAATAATAATAATAAAGCAATAATGAATTTTAAATGTGCCAAATGACCCAACAATGTTGCTAACGCAGAAATGCGCTCATCGCAACCAAATCTAAATCGGACGAAACAAAATTTATCGCAAAGAAAAAGAAATTAAGCAAAAAATAGTATTATTGCTCACACAAAAATGCGATCATCGCAACCAGATCGAACTAACACAAATGTCACGCGTCATGCACACAAATGTGCAAACATCGTATCGACATAATTCGATCAAAAATCTTATATATATAAACTCTAACAATTTAAAAATTATATATATATAAACGTAACAGTAATAGATAAAGAAAAAGAAATAACGGTAATAGATGAAGAAAAAGAAATAACGGTAAAAGATGAAGAAAAAGAAACAACAGTAATAGATGAAGGAAAAGAAATAACGGTAAATGATGAAGAAAAAGAAACAATAGTAATGGATGAAGAAGAAAACTAAATAACGGCAAACGGCACTCACTCCTCTTAGGTTTTTTTTCTTCTCTCCTTTTTTCCAACAAGGCAACACATGTATATATAGGGAACAAATTAGGGTTAACACCAAATTGTCAATAATGTCCCTAAAGCCCATTTTAAAGCCCAAACTAAATAATTAGTTAAGAAAAAATAAAATTTAAATAATTTAAAATAATTAAAATAAACTTAAAATAAAAACTAATAATCCTATTGATTCCTAAAATAAAAAATATTATAAAAAGAACAAAATTTTTTTCAATATTTTTTATTTTATGATTTTTTGGATATTTTTATGAATAATTTAGAAAAAAGTGAAAAAAATAATATTTTAAAAAATGATTTAATTAAAATACGAAAATAATAATTAAATAATAATAAAAAACTATTTTTGTTATTTTTTTAATGAAAGATAGAAAAATTTAGAGTAAAAATAATAAAAAACAAAAAAAATGACAAAGGTGAGATTCGAACTCTCAACCTCTCACACTCATAACTCCTTACACATGTCCTCCTGCCAATTGTGCCATTTTTACTTTTTAGAAAAAAATGCATGCCATATGATATTTACCTGCAAAAAGTCAAACGACTACACAAATTTGTTAGTAATTGATTAAATGCAATGAAATGCGACGACAAATCTTAGGGCAAAATTTGGGGTATTACAGTTATTATGATAATATTTCTCACCCAACCTCTCTTTGATGTTGGCAAAAAAAATCATGAAGTTTGACTTTGGTTTGACCACAGTTGACCTCAGTTTGACCTTTTAACTGCATTGACTGCTTTTGACTTATCTGATCATCTGACTGAGCAAACTTTTGAGAAAAGTCTTGAAACTTGACATGGGGGTTCTTATACACATATAAGATGTTATGAAGCTCACTTGAAGTCTTGGAAGTCCATTTAGCCTGATTAAAGTCAAAACCCTAGTTTTGGATGCACTGCTTAGGAGGTGCATTGTCTGAGGGAATTGTCAACTCTTCTGACCAATTGTGAATTTTGTGAACCTTGTGAACCTTCTTGGAACACAAAGTCTTGTATTGTGAGGGCAAATTTTGGGGTGCAACAGCTGCCCCTGTTCAATTTTCTGAAACCTGAGGGGTTAGATTGGTATATTTGCCAGTCGTAACCTGGAAGGTTGAAGGGGATTGAACACAAAAGCCCAAAAATTTGCACTCACCAGTGCATGGAGTGATATTGATGGTTGGTTGAACATGATTGAGTGGGCTTAAAGATGCCACTAGGGGAAAGTTCTTCAGTAGTATAATGAGAACTGTCAGGAGTCTGGAGTAATACTGATGTAACAGCATGTCTTCATGAGGATAGAGCAATCAATAATGATAACCCTAAAGCAGTCTTGAAGTGATAAATCTGACCTCAGGAGGATAGAGCAATCAATAGCTCTAAAGCAGTCTTGAAGTAATAATGGCTTCAGGAGGATAGAGCAATCAACAGCTCTAAAGCAGTCTTGAAATAATAATGTGATATGTCTTCAGGAGGATAGAGCAATCAATAGCTCTAAAGCAGTCTTGAAGTAATGATTTCAGGAGGATAGAGCAATGGATAGCTCTAAAGCAGTCTTGAAATAATAATGTAATTTCAGGAGGATAGAGCAATGGATAACTCTAAAGCAGTCTTGAAATAATTAGATGGCTTCAGGAGGATAGAGCAATGAATAGCTCTAAAGCAGTCTTGAAGTAGTAATATGACCTCATGAGGATAGAGCAATGAATAGCTCTAAAGCAGTCTTGAAGTAATAGGATGATTTCAGGAGGATAGAGCAATCAGTAGCTCTAAAGCAGTCTTGAAGTCATGAGAGGCTATCAGGAGGATAAAATAACCCTGAGGTTACAATAAAGCAGTCCCAAAGTAATAAGAAGCTCGTCAGGAGGATAAAGTAACCCTGAGGTTACAATAAAGCAGTCCCAAAGATCATAAGCTTGTTTGTTGGATAATTAACCTGAAAACAAGGTAGCATTCTGTATAACAACATTAGTTTATGCTTTATGTATGTATAACATGATGCACTTAGGTAATGTACTATAGACATATATGTTATGGTATGATGTAAATGATGTATGTATGCTATGACACTGCTGGAAGTGTCTGGATATCCTTGTATAACAACTGCTGGCCAAGGAAAATAAATCCCGATTCGTTGTTGAAGAATATATAACCCTCCGTCTGCTGGGGATAACAAGGTATAGATAACCTCCCGTTGTTGGGGATAACAAGGTATAGATAACCTTCGTTTTCGTTTGATAGTAGGATAAGTATAACATCCCGTCTTCGTTCATCGTGCCCTTATTGGAAAGTAATTTCCCGTATGAGGATAAAAGAGATGGATATAAATTCCAGGGGAGATTAGACTTTGTGAACATGGATTAGTCCCACTGATGGTTTGTAACTGTCTTGTAAAGATGAACCGGCGAAGCTTCGTTGAAATCCTTCCCTCGTTCGTCCTTAGTAAATACTATTACTGCATTTTCATGCATTTCTGGTAAACATCAATCATATTAAAAGGCATACATACATTCAAACACAACCAATGGACGTTTCGCTTATGTAAATAGGGTAAAAGTAAATCTGGATTCAAAAGATGGAGTTTATTTATATCAAAAGTGACCCATACACGGGTAAGTTTGTACAAGGAGACATAAACCCTAGTAGGAGAATTTTGTCATGAAGTTTTACAAAAAGAATCAGCTATGTGGGAAATAATCCTATTGAGTTTCAATTCTACTATTGCCACTCAAGTATCTCATCTTCTTGCTGTTGAGACGGAAACGATTGGATTGAGCTTCATCTGTTTGAGCTTGAGTAAGTAGTACAACTGGTTGCAGTTTCATGAGTGATCCAAACGAGACATAGTCATACGCTTTAATCCCTAACTTTTGCCTGGATTGCCCTTTCAGGTTTTCAATCCACCGAGATACCCTTTTTTGCCCAAGCCGCCTTTTCAGGTTTTCGACTTGCCGGGTGTACATCTTTTTATATATATATCCCTAATTTTTGCCCAAACCCTTTTGGTTTGCCGGGATGCCCTTATTTTTGCCTAGGCCTGTCAACCTAGCGGGTCTCTTTTTATGCGTAGTATTTTTTAACTATGTCTGCGTTTACAGGTTGTGGGAAGTCTTCACCATCCCAGCTGATCTCACACATAGATGCCATGGTGGCCAATGCGTCTGCCAACTGATTCTCTCTTCGTGGAATATGTCCAAAAGTAATCTCTTTGAAATGTGGGATCAAAGACAACACATGTTCTCTGTAAGGAATGAGATTATCATGCTTTGTATCCCAATCTCCTTTAATCTGACTTACTACCAGAGCTGAATCTCCATACACCTCAAGGCACTGAATCTTCGTATCAATAGCAACTTGCATACCCATGATACATGCCTCATACTCAGCCATGTTATTGGTACAATAGAAACAAAGTCTGGCAGTAATCGGGGTATGACAACCTTCAGGGGAACTAATCACAACACCAACACCATTACCATGTGCATTGGAGGCACCATCAAAAACCATAGTCCATCGGGATCCTTGTTCAGGTCCGTCATATTGTCCAGGTTCTTTGGTAACAGACATAATGTCTTCATCAGGGAACTCAAAATTCATTGACTGGTAATCACCTACTGCTTGATGAGCCAAATGATCAGCAACAACACTCCCCTTAATGGCCTTCTGAGTAGTATACTGTATATCATATTCCGTCAAGATCATTTGCCATCTTGCAATTCTTCCGGAGAGAGCAGGTTTCTCAAATATGTACTTGATTGGATCCATCTTCGAAATCAACAAGGTAGTATGGGTCAACATATACTGTCTTAGTCGGCGAGCAGCCCATGCCAAAGCGCAGCAAGTTTTCTCGAGCAGTGAGTATCTTGTTTCACAGTCGGTAAACTTTTTGCTAAGGTAGTATATTGCCTGCTCTTTTCGACCAGACTCGTCATGTTGCCCCAATACACACCCCATTGAGTTGTCTAATACTGTTAAATACATAATCAAGGGTCTTCCATCAACTGGTGGCATTAAAATTGGAGGTTCTAGCAAATATCTCTTGATTTCATCAAAGGCAGTCTGGCACTCATCATTCCATTCCATCACCTGATCTTTCTTCAACAACTTGAAGATTGGCTCACAGATGGTAGTTAATTGGGAAATAAATCTTGCAATGTAGTTCAATCGTCCCAAGAAACCTCTAACCTCCTTCTCAGTACGGGGAGCTGGCATCTCTCGTATAGCTTTCACTTTTGCAGGATCCACTTCAATACCTTTTCCACTGACAATGAAACCCAGGAGCTTTCCAGATCTAACTCCAAAAGTACACTTGTTTGGATTTAATCTCAACCTGTATTTCTTCAACCTCTCAAACAACTTGTGCAGATGATCAAGATGTTGTTCTTCATTCCGAGACCTGGCTATCATATATCCACTCTCCAGCTGGACGAGTCACATTTGATGCCCTACGTGGGCTCTGACCTCCAAGGGTTTAATAGATCAGTAACAAAGCCTTGGGGGTATGTTAGGCTGATCGTTACCTTTGGGTCTGCAAAGACGGCCATATCTATCAAGGTTCAGTTCCTCGTGATAGACTGCCCATCCCTCTACCAATGCATCTTCGGTCGACCAACTCTAGCCAAGCTGGTGGCCGTTCCTTCAACATACACCTGAAGATGAAATACTACACTTCCAAAGGCCTCATCACAACTCTTCACAGGGATATAGAAGCCGCAAGAAGATATTTCGAAGCAGCATCGAAAGGATTGAACGATATCGCCTCCAAACCGAAGACTCCTGCCCAGTCACCTCTACCCAGCAGCTCCAACAATGCAAACCCACTCCCTCGTATCGACTCCATTAACCTCGACAACCGCTTATCTGAAGACGACCAGAAAACTCAGAAGGCAAAGGGAAAGAAGATCCAGTCACCTTCGGACACCCCATCCGGTAGCAACGAAGCCGCCCATCCTATGCACCCCATCCCAGATGGAGAATTCGAGCTCGTCTCACTCGGCGAAGTCCCCCGGCAAGGAGTGAAGATTGGAGCCAATCTCCCCGAGCTAGAAAGGAAACAACTAAGAGCATGCCTCCAGAAGAATGCAGACCTGTTCGCATGGAGCTCCGCGGAGATGCCTTGGTTAGACCCTGAGGTGGCCTGTCACCACCTCACCATCGACCCTGGTGCTAGAGCCATTGCCCAATGTAGTCGACGACAGTCCCCGGAGAAAATGGTGACTACCAAGCAAGCTGTAAAGGACCTCTTAGAGGAGAATTTTATATCAGAGGCCAAGTACTCCACTTGGCTGTCAAATGTTGTACTCGTTAAAAAGAATAATGGAAAATGACGCATGTGTGTTGATTATACCGATCTTAATAGGGCATGCCCTAAAGACGTATACCCCCTCCCTAACATAGATAAACTAGTGGATAATTTTGCCGGTTTTAAATTACTATCGTTCATGGACGCCTACTCAGGCTACAACCAAATACCCATGGCCAAAAGCGATAAAAAATACACAGCCTTCATGACCAAATCGGGCAACTATTACTACATCTAATGCCCTTCGGCCTAAAGAATATCGACGCTACCTACAAAGAATGATGAACAAGGTTTTTCGAGAAGAGATTGGGGACATGCTCGAAGTTCATATGGACGACATGATATTGAAGTCCCACGATGAAATCGATCACACGATCCATTTAAGGAAGGTTTTCGAGCAGGCCAGGAGGTACAGGATGCGCTTCAACTTGGAGAAGTCCACGTTCGGGATGCGAGCGGGAAAGTTCCTCGGTTTCTACCTAACCGAATGAGGAATCGAAGCTAACCCCGATAAGTGCAGAGCCTTCTTCGAGTTCCCCGCGCCGAATTCAAATAAGTCCATCCAGTTCCTCAATGAGATGCTCGCATCGCTTTCCCGTTTCATAGCTAAATCTACGCAGTACGCCCTGCCCTTCTTCAAACTCCTCCGCAAGGAAGCCACATTCGAATGGACAGAAGAATGCGACAAAGCTCTACTCCACTTGAAGCAAAACCTATCTGTACCTTCGGTCCTCTCCCGACTAGAAAACGGGGAAACCCTCTTTCTCTACCTCGCCGTTGCAACTGAGGCTGTGAGCGTAGCTCTCATTTGTGAAACCCCTAAGGGGCAGAAACCCATCTATTTCACGAGTAAGGCGCTGCAAGGGCCTAAGTCGCGGTATCAACAAATAGAGAAGATGGATCTCACCCTAATCAATGATGCAAGGAGACTGAGGCATTATTTTATGGCCCACACCATTGTGGTACGCATGGGGCAGCCTATAAAGAAACTGCTGGGTTGCCCAGATATGGCCGAAAGGATGCTCAGATGGTCATTAAACCTATCAGAATTCAACATCCGGTACATCTAGTTCAGCAGACTTCGTGACGGAGATAACTTCATCCGTGCAAACTAACAAGGGTGCCCAGAGGTGGGTCATATTTGTCAACGGTGCATCCAGTTCAGCAGGTAGCAGGGCAGGCATCATTCTAGAAAATGAGGATGGAATCCTCATCGAAGTCTCACTTACACTATCTTTCCCAACCTCCAACAACCAAGCTGAGTACGAAGCTTTCTTGGCTGGTCTACGTCTCGCCGAAGATTTAGGAGCT
Source organism: Lathyrus sativus (assembly GCA_963859935.3). Lineage (NCBI taxonomy): Eukaryota > Viridiplantae > Streptophyta > Magnoliopsida > Fabales > Fabaceae > Lathyrus > Lathyrus sativus. Next base: position 605,562,603 of record OZ012739.1, read on the forward strand.
AACGAAGTCGTCATTTGCACCGACTCTCAGCTAGTGGACCTTCAAGTCTGAGGAGAGTACCAGGTCAAGAATGATAATCTGTCTGAGTATCTGGCCCTGGTCAAAGAAAGGATGGCGAAATTCTCCTTAGTGGAAGTCAAACACGTTCCTCGCGAGCACAACGTCCGAGCAGATATCCTGTCAAAACTCGCCAGCACTAAGAAGAAAGGGGGAAACAAATCTGTCATTCAGGAGATACTCCTCTGACCCAGCATTGAGAAGGCATCCCTAACACTCGACGTGCACGTCGTCGACAACAACCATTGCTGGATGACTCCAGTATACAACTACCTCACAAAAAACGAGCTACCACCTGATCCAAAGGAAGGCAGCATTATAAGGCACTGGGCATGCTCATACGTCCTTATAGAAAACAAAATGTACATACGAGGATTCTTCATACCTCTTCTCAAGTGTGTCGAGGAACAAATGGTCGCCCACGTCCTACGTGAAATCCACAAAGGGATCAACGCCTATCACCTAGGTGGGAGGTCCCTCGCGAGGAAAGCTCTGCGAGCAGGGTACTACTGGCCGACCAGGTAAAACGACGCGAAAGAACATGTGAAGAAATGCGACAAATGCCAACGGCACAGAGACATGCTCCTAGCACCACCCAACGAGCTCAAGTCAATATCCTCCCCGTGGCCCTTCGCCTGGTGGGGCCTGGACATCCTGGGACCCTTCGTCGTAGGCTCCAACCAGATTAAATACTCAATAGTAGGCGTGGACTACTTCACCAAGTGGGTAGAGGCTGAAGCCCTGGCCAAGATAACAACCCACAACATACTTTGTTTCTATAAGAGAAACATCCTTGCCCATTTTGGCATTCCTCAAGCAATCGTGACAGATAGGGCTGGAAATGAGTCGAGTCGAGTCGAACTCACCTCAGCTCGGCTCGACTCGTTAAGAATTGTTCGAATTCGAGTTCGAGTTCGAGTTCGACACGAACTTTTTTTTAAGCTCAAACTCGACTCGTTATAAGTTCACGAACAGTTCGGCTCGACTCGTTAGGTTCATCTCATTAGGTTCAGCTCACATGGTTCACGAACTTAAAAACTATTTTTTTAAATATATATATTTTTTAGTATATTTGACATTTTAAATAAATATATATTTTTAAAATAAAATATTAAAATAAAATAAAAGTTATCATATTGAAATTTAACTTTATCTTCGAAATCTACTACTTCAAAACCTACACAACTTTCAAGAGATACATTTGAGAGTCTAATTCAAAAACTAATAAATTGAAGATTAAATTTGTCTAAGATTTGAAGTAAATATTTAAACCTAATCTTAAAGACAGTATAATTCTTTTCATATGTAATCGAGTTGACTCATGAACCTAACGAGTCGAACTATGTATAGTTCAAGTTCAGCTCATTTAGTTAACGAACTTAATTTTTCGCTCATACTCAACTCATTTGGTTCATGAACCTAGTTCAACGATTTAATTGTCGAGTCGAATTCCGAACTATCTTCGAGTTGGTTTGGTTCATTGCCAGCCCTAGTGACAGACAAAGGGACACAGTTCACAGATAGAAAATTCCAAGAATTCGTCGCCCAGTTAGGCACTAAATAACACTTCACATCCGTTGAGCACCCTCAAACTAACGGGAAAGCTGAAACAGCAAACAGAGTAATCTTACAAGGTCTCAAACGGAGACTGGACGAAACAAAGAGACAGTGGATCGAGGAGCTGCACAACATGCTCTGGGCCTACCATACTACCCTTCATTTGTCCATCGAGAAATCCCTTTTTTGCCTAGCATATGGAACAGAGGCGGTAATCCCCATTGAAACCCACGTATCGACCAGATGAACGGAATCACCCTTGGGAAAAGAGACAAACGGCGAGGCCATTAGAGAAGAACTCGACCTCGTCGAGGAGGTTCGGACAGGGGAAGCCCTCCCCGAAGCCTCACTCAAACTGAAAATAAGGATTAGACACAATGCCAAGGTCATCAGACAAGAATTCCAAGTAGGTAGCCTCATCCTAAGGAGGAATCACAAAGATTCCCGAGAGGGCAAGCTTGCCACAAACTGCGAAGGACCCTACCGCGTTAGAGCGAAGACGGGGAACGAGGCCTACTACCTAGAATACCTAACCGGGGAAGAATTCGCTCGACTATGGAATGCCGAAAACCTAAAGCAATATTACAGCTAAGGCCTCCGCCGTTGATGTGCCCAGACCAAGCATCGGGCACGATGAACGATTAAAGGTTGCACGTCCAAGTACAGGCGATGCACCCCCTAAAGAATCCAAGCAAGGGTCTGGAAAAAATACCTACCCATGCTCGACGGTGGTTCCTCGACACGGTACCGTGAATGGCAGAACCCCCAGCTCGTGATGGGAGGTTCACGCTGCAGACTCAGTCCACGACCGTGACCTAAGTTTCGCTCTATCTGGAAACAACCCAGGCCTTTCGATCAGTTCCATGCAGTATCGAACATCACCCGTCGAGCAGACCTGAAACATAGCATACAATCAAGTGTTTCTGACGACCGCGTTGGACGGCGCAAAACACTTAGGAAATATACAACGTAACATATGACTAAAGGCTTCTAACGACCGTGTTTGACGGTGCAAAACACTTAGGAAATTTTCAGTAGAACATAAACATACAAACACACGGGTATGCTACATACATACCTACATATAATTTAAGCAACCCCGAGGGACCGCAATTGTGCATGATACAATTAAAAGGGAGCCATGCCCCCCTCAAAATAAGATTACAATAGAAAATTACATAAATGGCACGCAGGGCCACGAGTATAACTACTCCTCTGGCTGAATGTCCTCGTCTGGCTCTTGCCCTTATTCACCCTCGCTGGCTTCGAACTGAAGGAACTCGGGGACGACTATCTGGCCATCCTTAACCGATTAGAGGAACCCAGTACCCTCAGTTATCAGCTCGACCCCCAGGTTCACCACCTTTATTTGACTAACCTCATTCTGGAAGGCTTCCTCGCCGATAGCCACCAGATCGTCAGCAGCATGGACGAACCGAGCAACCAACTTCGTGCGAGTCATCAGCTGCTTCGTCTCTTCGGGCTCATCCTCGGCAGGGGCAACCGCAACCTGCAGTTTATGCACCAGGTCCTCAAAGGCTTTCAGCTTGGAGGCCACAACATCCCTCTTCTAGACCGTATCCTTGCGGCTCTTACGGACATCCCCAAACTCTTTCTCATTCTCCTCGTGGAGCTCCTGGAGCTTTTTAACCTTTTCTTCCAGGGCCATCACCGCGGCTTAGGATCTCTTCAACTCCAGCTCCAGCGGGGAGCTCTCCTCGGCGTAGACCACGACCATCTCCAAGACCCTCATTAAGGCAGAGGCGTTATGGGCAAGACTGGCCCTCTTAGCAAAAGGGTCCATTTCCTCGAGTCTCAGAGACTCCGCTCGAGGAACAGATAGGGAGGCCCCTTCGAAAACCTCCTCTCGAGAGAATAGAGGGGAAGCTCATACTTACTCTTACTAGACTCCTGGCTGAGGTCCACAACCTCGTTCTCCCGAGGACGTTTGGTCCTGGAGCTCACGGGAAGTGGTGATGTCTGGGTAGGTAGAGGAGTAGAGGAGGAGGTCCCCGAGCCAGTTGCGGGAGGAACCATCCGCTGGCCAAGATGACTTGTACCCAAAGCAGCACCACTTTTCATCTTCCCTAAGGCATGCTTCATCGTTCATTCTTGCGCCGAAGGAATTTTACCTACAAAATAATAAACACATAAGCACAGAAAAATAAAGATCTCGGGCAGAATGTAAGAAAAACGACAACTAACCAAGAGCTCAAGAGCCTCCTCGTGAGTACGGCACTCGAGGAGCTCCTTTGTGTTGATGTATTGGGCTTCCACCTGCAACTCACCGTCTTCCTCGTACAAAATTCTCCATGCGCGAGTCACGCACTTGGCAGGGTGGAAGCTATCCACGTAGGCCACCAACTTGGCATAGCTGACCTTGTTGTCCTCCGCGAGTTGGTGAGGAGCGACTATATACTCATCGGTCGGGCGGGTAAAATGAGCCTCGCTGCAGCAGAAGGGAAAAGTAAAAAGTCTCCGGGCGATTATCTTTCCCTCCTCATCTAATAAATCCTCCCTGTTCTCATCCGTGGAGACCTTCTAGACAAACATCGAATTAGCGGCCGCCTCCGACACCGGCTCGATCATAAAAAACCTCTCCTTGAATGTCCGGATAGATTCGGAGAAAGGTTTGAACAGCTTCCTCCTTGCTTCAAGGAAACCCAACCAAACCTCTTCCCCGACACCTGCCGCTGAAGATGGAAAATGGTGAAAAATATTGGAAGGGTGGCACCGATCTGCAGGTGCTCGCATACCAACTCATATGCTCACATGAAGGAAAGAGAGTTCGGATGAAACTGTGAAGGCGCCAGATCAAGATGGGTTGAGACAGCCCACTGAAAATCGGTGAAGGGCAACCTTAACCCTATCTCCTTGAAGACGTATTCATACATGAGGAAGCGCTCCCCGTAAGTCGAGCAGATGTGATCTTCTCCAGAGGGGAAATGCACCCTTCATTCTCCTTTTGGCCCCACCATCGTAAAGGCTTCCCCGATATAAGAGGCAAAGATGGATGCGTGCATCATAGACTCGACCGCGGTCCATTCGTTTGCCAGCGGTAACACCGTTGATGTCTCCACAATCTCGGGCGATGAGGAACTGTCATCTGTATCTGTGCTCTCCAAGGAGCTCTCCTCGGATGAATCCCTGTAGAGATATTCTCCTTCCCTGTGTGACATCCCTTTTACCTGAAAAGTAGATGAAATAGTGAATTTGATGGCCAAATCAAATTCACCCTTCCACTGCTAGTCAGGTGAAAGGGCGCACAAAGGGTCGAGGAAGAGCATCCCCGACCTAAGCCCTAATCAAATGGCGCAGTTACCCAGGCGGGAAAGTCCCCAACTGTTCTACCTAAGGCATCCGGGGATAGCCCCCCAGTCATAAAACCCAGTGGCCTCTTAGGGAAACCACCAGAAGTCATGGTAACCTAACAACAACGCGACTATGGATCACCTGAATCTAAGGGGTGGTAACCTACCCCTCCTAAAGGAGGCCGACTACGTCGTCGACGACAGATAGATGGTCGCGCCACCATCTACCACCGGCACCACCATTAAATACACCCTAACTGAGATGTTCAATCCTAACCACATCCAATTTAAGGCGTTTAAACAAAGAAAAATAGAAAACAAGCAATGGATAGAAGTACTTACGTGGTCGAGGAAGATAAACTGGAGGGAATGCGGTTCTAGTCGAACCTCGTACGGTGGGCGGCGGTTGCAGAAACGAGCATAATAGAAGAAGGAAGTAAAAATTCTGAATGAATGGGTTCCTTCGCTATTTATAAGCAGGCTCCAGGTATGTGCGTGAGCACGTGCTCATAGAGCATCATCATGACCCTAGCCTAGCCATCATTATGCATTTAATGCAGCACATAGCTCGAGACACACGTGACATCCCCACTCTTCAGATCCCATCAACCGTTGTGCTCCCCGGATCTCAAGATCCCCAACCCCTTGGCCATGAGCAAGTGGTTACCCAAACACCAGGAGACGTACGAAGACTCTGCCCGGAGAGCAGGCCACCCTTAAGTCATCACTACCAGGCTCAGTAGCAACGACTTGGGGGGCTACTGTTCTGGACTGGCCCAACGGCTGGGCATGACCCAATCCACTTCTGCTCCCAAAATGGCCCAATTTCCTAAGTCCAACCTCGTTGGGGGAGAGTTTACCTTTATGTCTCTCCAACAGGGGAAGCTGGCCTATTTACCCTTGGTCACAATACTTCTCCTTGTCAATTGATCGCTCCGCAAGTGCACGGAAATATCGAAGTAATATAAAAGATTGTCGAACCCACAGAGACCAATGTCAATCTACTGTTATCTATTATTACGGCATAAAGCTAAGGCTATTGGAATTAGGAAAATTGAATGCGAATGAAATTAAATGCAAAAGAAATAAAGAAAATTGGTTTAAAGAAATGCGGTAAAGGATATCGGTATGCAAAGACTTAGTTATCTGGGATTCGACAGGTCACCGATGCTTCTTACTCTTTGCAAATATTGTTCAGAAGAAAATAGTGATCTGAAGACTTTCGTCTCACGATGGTTGTTGACGCTAATCATAATTCTAAGGGCCGAATGTACGCTTTCGCTGTCCCATTCGGGGTTAAAACTACTTTTTGGAAATCTCTAGGTTCTAATCCATTTTAAAGTGCTTTCGCTGTTATTAAAACAAATGCCTAGTGTTTACTATCTGGTCTTGCCGCAGCTTTCGCTTGTTGGTTCGTACCTTAATTAATTTCCCACTTTCGTGGCAAAACTACTTTTAAATAAGTTCTCGCTTTCGCGACGAAGTTTATTCAGTAAATAAATTTAAACACTACGGCCAGAAAGGTTGTTTGTAAAAAGGGAAGATGCCGGTTACTATCGAATCCTATCCTACTAATTTGGTTACATACCGATAAAACTAACTTAGCCAGACATGATAATTAATGCGAACGGAAATAGACATAAACAACGGAGTAATAAAGCGTGCATCATAACAGAAATAAAGTAGTAATTCAATTAATAAAAACCTGTAAATTGTACTGATCTCAAATCCTTGGGTAGTCCCCCACAATGTCGGCAGGATTCTACTTTGGCGAGAAATAAAAGGTACAGGAAGAAAATACAATATTCTGAACTGAAGGAAAATGGAAAGGAAAATAAAAGTAACGATAAATAACTTTGATGGAATTTTGGCAGAACTTCGGGATGAAGAATCCACCCCTTTCTCTGTGAGTCTCTTGTCTATTTATAGGAGATGTTTCTTATCTCAACTTCCTGAGATCATGCGTGAGATATGGAGAAAGTGGTAGTAACTTCCAGTAGTGGGTAGTGAGTGGAGAAAGTGTAGTAACTTCCAGTAGTTGGCAGTGAGTGGAGAAAGTGTAGGAAGGATTTAAGTTGAGATTGATCGTGAATTCTGATTCTGCGTTTTTTGTCTGCGTGACGGTCGTCATGAAATGTGACGATCGTCACACGCATGACGGTCGTCATGGACCTGTGACGGTCGTCACAGCAGTAGAATCCGTATCTGCTGTTTTTCATCTGTTTCTTCTCCTTTTCTTTCTTTAGTCCAAATTCTCCCCAATCTGCAAAACGAAGTAAATTAATCATATAATAGAACATAAATCAAGATAAATTAATAAAATTCACAAATAAATGCATGTAAATCAAGCCAAATAAACGATATGATTTCGCGTTATCATCAATCTCTGCCCGTCACGCACGGTTCTATCATCCATAAATATCCGAGACACTTGTGCCCGTAATTATGCCTCTTCTCGTGCCAATGCCTAGTTATGGGCACGTCTTTCCGTCCCAACGGCTATTTCTGGTAGTTACCTATTCTTCGAGAAACGGTTATCTCGTCCTGAAAATAGGGACCAATGGCCAAGCGCTGGGGGAATTATAAAAACCCTCTCTCTTGAGAGGGCCAGGTATCCAATTTCTTACCTAGAAACACATATTATGTACTTGCTCGCTCTCTTGCTCGTTTTCTTACTTTAGCATCAGAGTGTCTTACCGGTATACCCCCTCCTCCTCTTTTACATCTAGCATCACAGGCGATCGTCTTTGGCCCATCTTAGATTCTGATCGTTCGATAAGATCAATGCTATTAGTGGTTAGAGCAAAAAATTATACCACATAAAAGTGTTAGAAAAGAGAAAAAATAAAAATAATATAAAGTATAAATATATTTAGATATAAGAGTAAGATAAAAATGAAAGTAAAAATAAAACAAAGATGAAAGTAAAATAAAATAATGAAAAACTAAACTTAAGATCATGAGTTGCCTCCCATGTAATGCTTCGTTTAATGTCGGGAGTTTGACATTAATTTAGAAGGTTTTTCTTTTGAAAGAGCGTACAACTCTTCTAATTTGTAGCTTACCTAGAAATCCTTGTTATCTACCTTATGGTAATGCTTAAGTCGCTGCCCATTCCCAACGAATGTCTCATTTGATTTTCCTCTTATTTCAACAGCTCCGCTTTGGAAAACTTTTATGACTTCGAAGGGGACAGACCATCTAGAACGTAGTTTTCCTGGAAATAATTTCAGTCGAGAATTAAAGAGAAGGACTATGTCACCCTCATTAAATTCCCACCTTGCTATTCGCTTATCATGCCATCGTTTAGTTCTTTCTTTGTAAATCCGGGCATTTTCATAGGCATATAATCTAAGTTCTTCTAGTTCATGGATATCCAGAATTCTTTTCTTTCCTGCGGTTGTGTAGTTCATGTTTAGGGTCTTAATGGCCCAATAAGCCTTGTGATCAAGTTCTACAGGGATATGATATGATTTACCATAAAATAATTTAAATGGAGTGGTTCCTATCGGAGTTTTGTAAGCTGTCCTATAAGCCCACAAAGCTTCATGAAGTTTTACAGCCCAATCCTTCCTAGAGGTTGCAACGACTTTCTCTAATATCTGCTTAATTTCTCTATTAGAAACCTCAACTTGTCCACTTGTTTGAGGGTGATAAGATGTTATTACTCAGTGTCGGAATCCATATTTGTGCAATAGTCTTCAAAAGATATTTGAAATAAAATAGGATCCACCATCTCTAATGACAATCCTCGGTACATAGATTATATGAAAAATTACATTCTTGAAAAGTTTGAGGACTACTCGTGTATCATTAGTGGGAGAGGCTACCGCATCGATCCATTTTGATACGTAATTAACTGCGATGAGTATGTGTTTGTTACCAAAAGAAGATGGGAATGGGCCCATGAAATCTATACCCAAACATCAAAGACTTCTACTTCCAAAATACCTTACAGTGGCATCTCATCGCGTCTAGAGATATTGCTAGTGTGTTAGCATCGGTCGCAATTTATAACCGTGGTGTGGACGTCTTTCCAAAGGTTAGACCAAAATAGACCAGATTGTAAGATCTTTGCACAAGTCTTCGAAGTGCTTGCATGCCCTCCATAGGGTACAAAATGGCAATGAGATATGATATCATTTACTTATGATTCGGGGACACATCGATGAAAAATACCATTGGCGCCTCTCTTGAAAAGCAAGGGCTCATCCCAATAGTAATGTTTAAGATCATGGAAGAATTTCTTCTTTTGTTGGTAGGTTAAGTCTGGTCGAAGTACCCCAGCTGCTAGGTAGTTGATAAAGTCAGCATACCATGGCAGTGTGGTTTTGGTGCAAATCGGTTCCACAACTTCATTAGTTTCTACATCATTATAAATTAAAGAGAATTCGATTGTTTCACTTTCACTTTTTAACTGGGCTACAAGTCGATCATAAGGAAAATCATCATTGATAGGCACTTGTTCGAGTTCTTGGTCCTCAAGTCTAGAAAGATGATCTACTACTACATTTTCAATTCCTTTCTTATCTTTGATTTCTAAGTCGAACTCTTGCAAAAGTAGGATCCATCTTAAAAGCCTTGGTTTAGAATCCTTTTTGCTTAATAAGTACCTAATTGTAGTGTGATCAGTATAGACAATTATTTTGGCTCCTACTAAATAAGAACGAAAATTATCTAAAACGAACACAACATCTAGGAGTTCTTTTTCTATGGTGGCGCAGTTCATCTGCACATTGTCCAAAGTTCTACTTGCATAGTAAATAGCATGAAGTCTTATATCCTTTCTTTGTCCTAAGACAACGCCAACGACATAATCACTAGCATCGCACATTATTTCAAATGGTTTACTCCAATCAGGTGGTTGCATAATAGGTGCAGTAATAAGAGCATTTTTCAGATGTTTAAATGCTTTCAAGCAATCTTCATCAAATATGAAAATGTACTTCCATTATGATGTCTATAAAATTAGCGAAGATTGACATCATACATCTCTGGAATGTTGTGGGAGAGTTACATAGTCCAAACAAAATTCGTCGATAGGAAAATGTACCGTAAGGATAGGTGAAGGTAGTCTTTTCTTAGTCATCAGGATGAATAGGAATATGAAAGAATCTCGGGTATCTGTCTAAATAACAGAAATGAGAGTGTTTAGCCAATCATTCAAACATTTGATCAATGAAAGGTAAAGGGAAATGATCTTTATGATTGGCTTTATTCATTTTTCTATAGTCTATACACATTCTCCATCCAGTGTAATAATTGACTTTTTCTTCACCAACTTCAAAAGTTAACTTTCCTTTCTTGACATCAATGATGGCTCCGGATGTGGATAAAAAGAGTCTTCCTAAAATAATAAGTATGTTAGAATCCTCTTTTATGTCCATTATTACAAAATCAGTAGGAATATAAAACTGACCTATACGAACGGGAAAGTTCTCTAGCATACCTACAAGAAATTTGACAAAATGGTCTGCTAGTTGTAGAGACATTTTCGTTGATCTTTGTTCTCCTAAATTGAGTTTCTTGCATGTATATAAAGGCATTAAACTAACACTAGCTTCTAAGTCACATAGAGCATTGTCTATGACAAACTTTCTGATTACACAATGTATGGAAAAACTACCTGGGTCTTTTAGCTTAGGAGGCATGTTGTTTTGAATAATAGCACTACACTTAACAGTAAGCATAATGGTTTCATTATCCTCAAGATTTTTCTTGTTGGATAGGATCTCTTTAAGGAATTTAGCATATGAAGACATTTGTGTAATGGATTCTATGAATGGTATAGTGATATTTAGTTGTTTCAGAAGTTCTACAAATTTCTTAAATTGTCTTTCATTTTAAGTCTTAGCTAGTCTTTGAGGATAAGGTACAAGTGTCTTATATGGCAGCGGATGCACATAAGGTGGTTCTTTCTCTACGGACTCTTCACTTTTGTCTTCCTTTCATTATTATTTGGTTCGTTCACCTTTCAGTTCCTTTGCTAGATTTTTGATACATGGATGGATTTTGGAGTCTTGGTAAACTGGTCTATCAAGTTCTGTTCTGCTTCACAATGTGATAGCATTAGCGTGACCTTTTGGGTTTGGTTGTGGTTGGCCAGAAAATGTTCCAACTGGGGCTGCTATTGTTGGGCTACTTGAGAAATTTGAGTTTCTAAAATTTTGTTATGGGTAGCCATAGCATCAAGTTTACTCGACATTTGTTTCATTAGTTTACTCGTATGAGCATTTTGATTTGCGAAATCTTTGTTTTGTTGAACTTGAGCATTCATAAGGTTTTCCATCATGATTCCTAAATTTGAATTTCTAGGTACTTGTGGAGCAGAAGACGCTCCTTTTTGATAACCAGGTGGAATAAAAGGTGTTGGGTTTGGTGGATATAAAGCATTATTGTTCTTATATGAAAAGTTCAGATGATTTCTCCAGCCAGGATTATAAGTGTTTGAATATGGGTTTCCTTGGACGTAATTTACTTGGTCGGTAGGAATACCAGCTAATAAATGACAATCAGCATTAGTGCGCCCAGGGGTTCCACATAATTCACAATTTGGTTTTACTGCAGCTACGGTAGCTGCGGGTGGTGTTATGGCTAAGCTTTCAATCTTTTGAGTAAGTGCATCCACTTTAGCATTGACGCGGTCTATGCCATTAACTTTGCATATTCCGCTTTTCGGAGTTAGTTTTTCGGTAGCAGCGTGTTCTCCTCCCCATTGGAAATGATTTTGAGCCATGTTCTCGATGAGGTCATAGGCTTCTTGATACGATTTGTCCATTAGAGCACTGCCAGCTGCAGCGCTCAAATTCATCTTATTATTGTACATTAGACCATTGTAGAAAGTTTGGATAATCAACCATTCTTCAAGTCCGTGGTGTGGACAAAGCCTCCTCAGGTCCTTGTATCTTTTCCAAGCGTCGAAAAGAGATTTGTTGTCTTTTTGCTTAAATCCGTTAATTTGAGCTCTTAGCATAGTCGCCTTGCTTGGTGGGAAATATCGGGCTAATAAGACTTTCTACAATTCGTCCCATATGGTGACTGAATTAGATGGTAGAGGCTGGAGCCAAGCTCTAGCTCTATCTCTTAAGGAAAATGGGAAAAGACGTAATCTAATTGCTTCGGGGCTGACACCATTTGCTTTCACGGTGCCTGCTTATTACACAAATACTGATAAATGCAAGTTTGGATCGTCCATAGGACTTCCTGAAAATTGGTTTTGTTGAACAACTTGTAACAACAAAGGTTTCAACTCGAAGTTATTTCGATTGATGGTAGGGGCAACAATGTTGTTCTGTGGTTCTTCTTGCGATGGAACTGCACAATACTTCAGAGGACGGTTTTGTGGTCCTGCGGCCATAATATGTTCTGATTCGGGTTCCGAATCTGAGTAAGGAATGATAGGATCTGGAAGGTTGTATATAATATGGAGATTGTTAATTTGGTGTCTTAAGTTAGAAAAACGTTCGATTTCGTCAATTGGCTGCTCTAACTCTTCACCTTGAGAGCGAGTGCTTGGAATATAATCGAAAAATTAAAAAGGAAAAACAGTTGCCTTAGTCTATAATGCACAACAAAGGAATCACAATATTGACTAAATTAGTCCCCGGCAACAGCGTCAAAAACATGATTGCGCGACACCGACGTGTCTGTCGGATAATAACTGCAAGGATACAATTGTTCGTGTAGTTTTAAAAGATTGTCGAACCCATAGGGATTAATAATCAAACTAATGTTATATATTGTTATAGTGCAAAGCTAAGGCTAAAGTTTTAAACGATAAGAACAGAAATAAAAATACTAATTGTTAAAGGTTTGAAAATGATGAAGAAACGAGTCCGGAATATAGATTCCGCGTTCCTAAGGGACTTGTAGAATTCTGGTGCTAATTATGATTAAATCTAGTTTCGTAAAAAATATCAACTTAAAGACTCCGCCTCACACTCTCACGCTATTGACCAAAACCGCACTTCCTAACCACATGATTTTGATATCGCTTGCCCGTTTCAATTAGAAAGTGTATTTTGAAAATCAATAAAATCCTAAACGATGCCTAAAGCGCTCTCGCTGTTTTTAAGATTGATGCCTAGTTTCCACTATCCAATTCATTCCTCACACTCTCACGCTATCGGCATAAACCTTAGTTTGTTCCCCACTCTCGTGTCGAAACAGTAAATCATACAATTTAGAAACTAAAACCAAAACAATCAGATATTCATAATTTCACACCTATAGTTTTCTACTGATTCCTGTCGGTAACGACGGTCCTCATATGCCAGTCTCAAACAAAATTAGTCAGACATGATTTTATCTAAAGCTAACATGTTCAAACAAAGTAAACTTAAAACTAGCATGCTAAGCATATTTAAAGGCAATAACAAGTAAAGGCAATAAAACGGTAAAAATCTGAAATTAAAGAAACGAAAAACTTGTATTGAACGAAAATGCCGGAAGGCTTGCTTGCGAGCAAAGATTATAATATAGAAAATAAATAAAAAATAAAAAATGCGACAATCCCTCGATGTGAGTTATTGTCGCTTTTACAGGTGATTTATGCTTAATTCTAAAACGGAATTTCGGCAGCACTTCTGCACATCTTTGATATCTTGGAAAATGTCCCAACGGGCCTATATATAGAGCAACACACCCTTGATAAATTCTCTTGGCGTGTCAACAAAGTGGAGGGAAAAGGAGTTGAGATAACTGCTTGAAAACTGCCTCTGTTGCAGAACTAGTGTCCGCGAGCTAATGGTGAACGCCACTGCCTCTTCATTAATTGACGTGGCATTGGTTGGGAAATGGTGAACACCATCCGAGGATGGAGAACGCCATATTAGTAAATATGCATAATTTGCTCTTTTTCTCCTTTTTGCTCCTTTTTTCAATTTGCTCACAAATCTGCAACGAGTGAGGCTGACAACTGCAAAACACACAAAAACAAAGTAAAAGTGATAAAACATAATAAAATACGGACGAAATATATATGCAATAAGCCTAAAAACATGATACGATTCCTCGTTATCACGATCCTTCAAAATCTAAGTCTTTTAGTTTCTCTACATATGCTTCCATTAAGGTCAATTCTGAGTTGAATTTTAAGCTTATGATCCTGCATACTTGAACAATGTTAGTATAACCAACTATTCTTTAAATAATTTGTTATTATCAAAACTCAAGGGATATGAACAATTTTGTTCCAACAAACCCCCTCTTTTAATGATGACGAACAAAGGTATTTAAGAAAAATGATTGGTCAATTTAACTAACTTGACAACATCAAAGTATGAGGTTTGTAAGTTCCCCCTTGTCACATACTGCAAAAAAAGGGACCGGAAAACTAGACAGAAGAGTCGCCACCGAACGTTATTTATCCCAAAGAGAGGGAAAGGAAACGATCAAAGAAAACCTAAGAGAACGGGAAAGACAAGGTCATCGCAACCAAATCTAGGGTTCGGGAGTCAGTTACGCAAGGGGAAGGTATGAGCACCCCTCACATTCGTTGTACTCAACGGGATCCATGCTTGTTGTCTGATTTATGGGTGAAAACTATCTAAAGCTACTGCTAAACATGGGGAAAGAGAAATAAAAGACTCGATAGGACATCGCCGCCCTATGCCTACATATTCCCTCGTCCAATGGGAAAGTCAGAGTCAACGTAGTTCGGAAAACTACGGGTGATGGGGGAAAAGTTGCTCGCCAAGACATCGTCGTCTTGTGCCTACGTGTCCTCATCTGGTATGAGAAATCAGAGCAAACATAGTTTGGGATAACAAGACCACTGGTTGGTTCAAATGTTTTTTATGAGTAATGTTACGTTTCAATTTCAGCAGTTAAGGATAATGCCTGTTTGCGGTAGAACGGAAATGTAACATACTCTTTTTGAAAATTGAGTTTGAAACAATCCCGAAAGATAAAAAGGTTTGATTTTTGTTTGTGTTTTTTATGAGAAGAAGTGAATTGAGTTAGTTTGTAACTCATGTTGCACTAAAGTCTATGACATAAGAGCGAATTCGTTGCATATCGCCCAAAGGGCATACGCTAAGCATTCTAGACAATGTGAGAGGAGCCCCCCACTCATCATTCCTTATGTACTTAAGGCTCATAGCGTACAACAATTATCATCCTTTATTAAGTGTCTTAAGAAGTTCTGAGATGAGAAGAGAAGACACAAGACTCTAAGGGGAACTGATAAACCTTAATGTTGTCATGCAAGATAATCCTAAAGTTGGGATTAAAAAGGGAACTACCTAATGCTATCTTGCAAAGGATTGAAAGCCTAATGTCTCTCCTACTCCCATCTTACACATAGGGACTAGGAATCCTAAGGGACCATGGCAAGAAACACAAGTAAACACATATAAAATCAATTACAAATGAAAAGGAGATGAGATACTTAAACAAGCCAATGCAATAGGAAAAGAAATATGAAATGCAAACATAAATGTAAACATGAGAAGATGCAACAAAACAAACACAAGTCAACAAGAGATGAGATGAAATGGGAGAAGTAAACTCCTACAACCAATTATCATCAATCATCAAGAGAGAAATGTGTTATCTAAAGAAGCACAAACCAAGAAGTGAGGGAGGAACGAGTGTGGGACAACCACCACAACATAATCAATTCAACCAAATACTTGCACAAAACTCAAGAAAAGAAATGCAAACAAGCAATGCAAAAGAAGTAC
This sequence comes from Lathyrus sativus, assembly GCA_963859935.3. Classification (NCBI taxonomy): domain Eukaryota; kingdom Viridiplantae; phylum Streptophyta; class Magnoliopsida; order Fabales; family Fabaceae; genus Lathyrus; species Lathyrus sativus. The sequence continues at coordinate 605,578,213 of OZ012739.1, forward strand.
ATATGTTCATGACAAACTCAAAATGGAATCATCATCACCAAATAATCATGAAGAAGAAGTAAACCACTAAGGGCAGAAGTGAATAAAAAATGGAATGATCCAAGTTCAAAGTCAAAACAAAAGGCATGCACAAGAATGATTATGTTCAAATGAAGAACCAAAGTTCAAACACAATCTCACACTTCAAACAAGTGGAAAGACATGATCCAAAAGAAACCTGTGGCACAAGCTACACATATTATTGACCTCTAATCATGAAAGGAAGAACCTCAAGCATGTTAACAAGAGCTAACAAGGCTTAAGAGGTGCTCAAGAGATCACTCATGATCATATCCCAAAGACTAGGTCAAGACTAGTATGTGTAAACATGATAAAATCAACTTGAATTTGAAATATTTACCAAAAATAGAAGGAAACTTCAATAAATTCCAAATAAAATACCCAAGTTAATATGAATCAACCATAAATCAGCAAGCAAAATCTCAAGGCAAAAGTTCACTCAAAGCACCACCAATTAAATCCAAGAAGGCAAGGTGTTCCACTTATCAAGTGTGTGTCGAGGGTCTGTCGCTACGCGAAAAATGACACAGAGTCGCCACCGAATTTTATTTATCCCACGGAGGAAAAGGGAAATAGCGATAAAACCTTTGGGAAAGGAGCATGGTCATCGCAACCAAGTCTTAGGGTTCGGGAGTCGGTTATGCGAGGGGAAGGTATTAGCACCCTCTCGCATCCATCGTACTTGATGGGAACCTCCTAGGTTGTTTCGCGTGAATGGGTGTTTTATTCTAAAAGTTTGCTTGTTTAAAGAAAGAGGGGTTAGGTTTTATTATTAGAGTGCTTACCAAGGATTGGGGCCCTTGTGCCTACGTATATTCACTTGTATGAAGTGAAGAATCAGAGCATTCGTAGTTCATGGGACTACGGTGGAAAACGGGATGTTGGATGGACAATGCTATCGTGCGCATTCTAGCAGTTAGGTGTATTGCGGCTCACTCTTGGAGTCTTATGCGTTACCTGTTTGCGGTAGAACAGACGTAACACGTCATTGGGTTAAAGGGTATGGATGATTAAAGAGGGGAAAGAAAGAAAATTGTGCTCGCTAGGATCATCGCAATCCTATGCCTACGTATTCTCAACATGTGTGAGAAACCAGAGCAGCCGTAGTTCGGCCACTTAAGAAATAATTGTGTATTGGTTGATTTTATACCTTGAAAAAGGGTTTTCGGATTGACGCCCTAAGGCAAAAGAAGTTGATGAGTTGATGTTGTTTTTAGGTTTTTTCTTAGGGAGGAATTTATTCTTGACTAGGATTATACAAAAGACTTTGGATAGAGATGAATGTCTCGAATAACCAAGTTGAACACCTTGTATTCAAAACATTCGGAACGAGTGTAGGAGGATTCCATTCTCATTCCTTCTCCACCACTTTAAAGTTCGTGGTGCATAATTCTAATCGTTTATTTTATTGTGTTTTGGATTTTTATGAAAAAAGAGAACCACTTGACGTTGGATCAAGGTTTATTGTTTGTAAAAGTATTTGAGGTGATACGAACAAGGTCGATGGCGGACGCACAAGGCGGCCGACTTACAAGGTTGAAAATGGCTCGATAAAATCGAGAGTTTGCTTTTGAAAATGGTTTTTGGAATCAAAAGTCAACAAGGACAATAGCAATACTCACACTAAAATCATACAAACATATGGGGTTAGTCGGCTAAAAAAATCGAGACATGCAAAAAAAAAATGGCACGAAGGCGAACTCCTTAAAAAAAAATTTAAGGTTAAAAACAGCAAAAAAAGTAAACAGTCTGATCAGTTCGCGCCGCAAACTGAGAAAAGTGAACATTCTGTTTTTGCATGTTCACGCTGCAAACTGGGAAAGTTTTTATTCTGATTTTGGCATGGTCGCGTCGTGAACATAGGTCGCGCCGTGAACATAGGTCGCGCCGTGACCTGAAGCGAAAAATGCAATATTTGCTTTTTTTGCTGTCTTTTATGGTTTTCTTCCCTTTCTGTTGGTTTTTAAAAATGGTTTCTTGGTCCCCTTAGAACCTTACATGATATACTCAGTACAACAACACATAATAGAGGAAGTAAAATGAATATAAAAGCAAAAAGTAAAGAGAGAAAGGTTTGAAATGGATACCCAAGAGCTTTCTATCTTTCTTGCAAGTCCTCCACTGATTTTTGTTGAAGGTGCTCTCCATTCTTCACTCTATGTTGTGAAGGTTCTGTTTCTCAATAGTCCTCTTATGCTTCTATCTCACTCTTTTTTTTTTGTTCTTCTTCCTTTCTATTTTTCTAGTTTTTAAGGTTTCTCTTGCTCTCTCTATTTTCTGGTTTTTGCAATGTGTGTAGAATGTTGAATGTGTAAAGAGTCCATCCATTTGTTTACAGCCCCCTCCTTCTTATCTCTCCATTCTAGGGTTTTCTCTTCACCCCACATATCGGAATTTTTCATGGGGTGATGTCTCTTACCACCTTTTCTCATGTCACTCTCTTTCTTTCCGTTTCCATGCAAGAGGCTATGCTGCATTTTTGCTGTTGCACTTTGCCTATGCTGTTTTTTCTGCAGCACTTTGTGCCTTACACCCATTTTGTTGGCTTGTGCTTGGACAGCTCCTCTTGTTCAATGCTACTACCTTTTGACAGCATTTTGAAAATCTGATATTTAGATGTATTATCATATGCTATTCTCTTGATTTTGTGACATCTAGATTTTGTGACATGAGGTAATTTGCCACCTCTTGCATGGGGCTGTTTTGCCCATGATTAAACATGCATATTCTTGGTCTTAAAATTCCAATGTTGATTTAATTCTTGCATATTTTTTGGATGTTTGTAAGCACAATGTGGGCTTGGTGTGACATTACCATAACATGAATTTGATTAGAGACTTGAATGAAGATTAGAAATAAATTAATTTCTAAACATTACTTAGAGTTAGAAATCTTGCAAAAAATGACATTCTTGTAATGTCATAAATATTCTTGCCTCTAATTCATGAATTCCTGATGGATTTCCCTAGAACCATTAAACTTGAAATGAATGAAATCTTGAATTATGGACTTGTGATATTGACTCATGCTTTGCAAATTTGGACTCCACTTGATCAAGAATTTGAAACAAAATTGGATGAAGCAAACTTGAATTTGGCCTTGCATTTCATGTTCATTAGGAATATTTATCTTGAATATCCCAATATTTTCAAGTAACTTCTCCTTGAAGGAATCTACATGAGTAGACTTTCCATCTTAGATCAAACCTTAGGTGATGAACCTTTTCTTCCATGTATTCCATGATAGGAAATTTATCTCATTTAAAAATGGAAAATAACAAACCGGTCCAATCCGTACCTTGTGAACCCACATGCTCGATATGCAATAGAACGATGTATGATATAGTGAATGTAGAGTATAAAGGCTAAAGGTGAAAATAAGGGTGTGACAGGGTCCACAAAAGGCAATGAAAAAAATGATTTAACAATAATCATAAATACCTCAAATCAACCCTCACAAATAACTCAACCCATCACCTAAGTGGGAGAGAAAATTTGGTCCTAGGGGATGTTTGGATGAGGGTCAATGATCCATTTCAATTCAAGGTGTGCACCAAGAAACACTTTTAATCTTAAATTCAATTAAAAATGTTAAGTAAAATGGAAAAATAAAATAAAAATGTTGGAAAATCTCACAACACATTAAAATAACAGAAGAACATTTTTTGGTATTTTTTGAATGTATAAAACTATTTTAAAATAATTAAAACTTAAAATAGAAAAATAAAAGAAATAAAATAAAATGAAGAACAAAGGAGGGTGTAGCCAGTAAAACACAATGAACTACATCCCTTTGTATCTCGCTGATGGGCCAAATGGGTGGGGTGTCATTAGCAAGTCAGTTAGGCCCAATAGCCAACTGAATTCAGACTCAAAATGAAACGCAGTGTTTCATTAATCTCAGTCAGATTCAAACACCCACGCAAGAAAAAGTCAACCACACACATGCGTGACAACTCACACGGTCAAAAAGTCTCCTAGCCACATCAGCTTTCTCCCCCAGACACCAGAGCTATGGCTTTGGTCGTCTTCTCCGGGAGGGTCGCCGGAGCTCAGAGCTCCAACCTTCACACAATTCAAAAACAAAGACCCTACCCCACGTAAAAAAACCATGTTGAATTCAAATCTGACCTCAAAACGAATTAAAAACAACCATAAGGCCCTCAAATCACGACATGAAAGAAATGCACCTCAACTGGAAACCACTCAAACAAAGCTAAAAAAACATTCAAAACTTGCCTCTAACCATAGAGGACTTCAGAGAAACCAATAACAAGTTCAAACAATGCTTATCATGAGAGAAAGAAACAAGGAAACTTACCAAACATAATGGCTCTGTTGGCCCTTGTTCAAGCACAATGATGAGAGGAAAAGCTTGCCAAATGCCTCCTTATCTTCCCAGAACTATTAATCTAGCTTCAGGATGCCAAAAACACTTGAGAAAGGGGAGATTCGAATTCTTGAACTTTTGAGAATGAAAAATGATTTCTGGTCTCAACTGTAGCAAAATTGTCCTTTCCTCCCTCTCTAGGGTTTGTATACCTTATATATGATGGGTTCAGACTTGTTTTCAAGGCCAATGTTGCATGAATTGTTTGATTTCACCATTTGCCAAAAAATGCAAAAATAAGGTACGCACGAGTTTTTCTTCTTGTACCATTCTTTTTGTCAGCCAATGAACATTTTTGGGTGTGTCAAAATGAATTGGGGTGATTTGGTGAGTTGGAAATGAATGTGTGCTAAGTTTTGATCCTTACTTTTAAGGTATGGAAATGTGAAAAAGTGGCATGATACATGATTCCATGTTGGTCCAAATAAGGTAAAGTATATCAAGATCAATGTGTGATGATATTAAGACTTCAAAATTTCAAAAACAAGAGTATTAGATGACTTGTAATGAAAGTAACTCATATCATGTCCAAAAATCAAATTTCCAAGCTCATTATGGCCTAAATGATCACACAATTCACCAAATGCCATGGAAATTGAGTTCATGATGAAGTTAGGGCAATGTGATACAACTTTCAAATGGGTTGAAAATGGACTTGAGGTCATGAAGTTCATGGAAATGATCATTGAAATGACTAACCTATAATGAGGTTTCCCAAAATACCCTTGCCTTGTGAAGACCATAACTTGAGCTCCACACATGAGAATGAGGACTTCTAGGACTTTTTGGAAATATAAGACCACGAGGAACAACTTTCATGTTTATTTTAATGTGAGGAGAATCTCGTTTCCATGTGAAAAACGCCTTGGAAGTGAGTGTACTTTGTGTACCTCAAAATTCTCTTCATCTGATGACACCAACTTGTTGACACCATAACTTGAGATATTCAAACCCAATGGATGATCTCTTATACTCAAAATAAATCTTGAAAGATGATGAAAAAGTCTCATGTTTGTTGAAAAAGGAGATTGAACTCGTATCATAGTGAAAATTGTCCTTGAAGTTAAGCACCAAAAGAGGGGTTTTTACACTGAAATCAACTGAAACCCTAATTTAGTAACTCCTTGAACTCTTGAGTCTTCTTGATTTAATCTCAACATAACATTAGAGATGACTTATAATGACTTCCCATGGCTTGCATGACCTAGAACAAAGTCTTGAACCCTCTCAAGTCCACAGTTGACTTTGAGTTGACGAGATGAAAACCCTAACTTCTTATCCATTGACTGAAGTTCTTGCAGATGATTTGAATGACCACACAAACTCCATAAAGAATCCTCAAGATGCACATTGAGCTTTTGAACCATGTCTTATCCAAATAGGTAACCTCATGAACCTCTTCTCATCCTTAAGATAGGAGATGACACCCAAACACAAACCCTCTCCTCCCAAGGAGCTATGAGACTCAACTCTGGTGGTAATGGACCCTTGTAGGTTTGCAAAATGATACCCATACTTGAGCTTGAATAAGAAGTATTCTTGCTTGAATGATGAGCACAACAATCATGATCCCCTGTCAATAACCAATGCTATGCAAAATGCACATGCTAAATGATATGAAACATAAGCCAAGCTAGAAAGAAAAGGTTGGTCAAATTTTAGGGTGCAACAGCTGCCCCTATTCAATCGACTTGGACCTGTGGGGATGAAAAGCAACCGCTTTCAAACATTCAAGGTAAAAGGTGATTGAATACAAAATAACCCAGAAATTTGTCAACCGTGGGATAGTAAACTGTAAAATTCGTCGAAGATCCGGCTCACCAGAGAAATGTATCTGAAAGTTGTAGGAAAGTGAACTAACTCACCCTCAGCTAGAAAGCATTGAGACACAGTCGATGAAACATCTGCTAACAATCAGGCTCAATACTCAGTCGGTAAGGATCATCTGCTATCCAAGCAGGCTCGACACTCAATCGGTAAAGACATCTGCTAACAAGCAGGCACGAAATCCACCGGTAAGGAACATCTGATTCACAATCAAGCTCAACACTCGGTTGGTAAGGACATCTGCTAACAAGCAGGCTCGACATCCGTCGGGAAAACATCTACTAATAAGCAGGGCTCAACACTCGGCTGGTAAAACATCTTCTAAACAAAGTAGGCATCTGTTAAACTAACAGGCAACGACACTAAGTCGGCTCGACACTAAGCCGGTAAGAACATCCGCTGAACAAGCAGGCTCGGTATTCGCCGGTAATCGATTCACAATAAGGCTCAACACTCGGTTGGTAAGGACATCTACTAACAAGCAGGCTCGACATCCGTCGGTAAAACATCTGCTAACAAGCAGGGCTCAGCACTCGGCTGGTAAAACATCTGCTAAACAAAGCAGGAATCTGTTAAACTAACAGGCAACGACACTAAGTCGGCTCGACACTAAGCCGGTAAGAATATCCGCTGAACAAGCAGGCTCGGCATTTGCTGGTAATCGATTCACAAACTGAAAGAGAACTCCGTTGGGAAACAGGAACTTGAATAAGTAAACTCTGTTGGGGAGCAAATGATAAGATGAACACATCTATCAGAGATTTTTGTTGAGGTCTAGATACCACACAGGCTCATGAAATATATTGTTATCTGCTGGAGAAACGTCCGACGACAAGAGGTAACAACCTGGATTATGCTTCGAATGCATATGTTTGAATATGGCGTAATGCTCCATACGAAATGGAAATGCTACGTGTTTGGGAGGATGCTATGCAAAAATGCAAATGCAAAGGAACCACTCCAGCAAAATAAATGATGAAGAGACAAAGCCAACTCCATTAGGGATGACTGGGCGTGCCAAGTATGATTGGACTTATGCTGGGGAAAAACAAGCCATGGACGGCCTCCTGGAAAAGAAATCTTCTAGGGATACAACTGCTCTCTACTGAGAACAAAACCATTCTGCTGGGGATTAAACCAACTCCTGCTGAGGGAAACGCCCTGAATGGCCTTCCAGAATACAACTCTTCTGGGGACAAAGCAAACTGTTGAGAGTGACTCCACTCTGCCGAGGATTCCACTCTACTGGAGATTAAATCTGATCTGCTAGGGATTAAAAAATAAGATTTACTGGGAAGATTATCCCAAAATCTTATTCTGGGGGGAATACCAATAACCACTGGATTCTGCTGAGGAAGATGCCCTGAATGGCCTCCCGGGATAAGACTCTCTCGAGGATAACTCCACCCTGCCGAGAATAAATCCACTCTGCTGAGGATTGATCCATTGGGGACTAAGATATTGTGAAGTTATCCCAAAATAATGCTCTGCCGGGGGGAAATTTCGCTCTGCTGGGAATTGAGAGAAAATAACATTGGGAAATTGTTCCCAAAATCTCGCTCTGGAGAATACCAATAACCACTGGATTCTGCTGCCGGTAACAACTTCACTGGAAAATACTCATCGAGGGAATTAGCATCAACCTCTGCTCGGGGATATAAGAATAATACTCATCAGCATCAACCTCTGCTTAGGGATATGAGTCAACATCATAGACTCTGTGTGGGTAAAGATACTGAACTTGCTCCGCTGCTGGGGATAATCCCAAACTCTTAACCTACTGGAGGATAAGTGCATACCACTGCTGGGGAAATTCAATCTCAACCTGTTGGGGATAAGTGCACACCACAGTCTCAACCTGCTGGGGAGACACTTCTGATCTGACATCATCACCTTGTGGAGATAAAGACATGGCGACCTCACTAGGGAAACACCTCTGAAACAGAGCCCTGCAAAAGACAAACAAACAATGTGTCATGTATCCAATAAAGGCTATCTCAGTCATCGTCCATGACATCATTCGAGAAAATCAATGTTTCAATCATGATTAGTAAAGCCCAAAAAGTTTATACATGCAAAGTTTTATCAAAAACCTCAGGCGTCTTTTTGCAAACAAAACAGTAAAAAGCAACAACAGGAATGTAACGCTTTTTGTGGAAAATATACTCATTGATTGAAAATGGCCTGTAAATAGGCAAATTACATCAGATGCAACTCCTGAAAAGAGAAAGTTGCATAAAAATTACAAATGCAGATAACCACCATGTGTCGATTCGACTATGACTCGGATGACTTTAATGCTTCCCTAATGTCTTGCTTTCTGAAGGGACTGACTTGTTAACCCTCGGGTCCTCCAAGAATCCACTGTGCTCACAGGATCGGACGCAGACCGCAGTCGTTTGCTTTTAAATCCCTAACTTTTGCCTGAATCGCCCTTTCGGGTTTTCGATTCACCGGGATACCCATTTTTGCCAAAGTCGCCTTTTCAGGTTTTCAACTTTGCGGGTTTATTCTTTTTCCTTTTTATCCCTAATTTTTTCTCGAACCTGTTCTTTTTATGGTTCGCTGGGATGCCCCATTTTTGCCTGGATTTTATTTTTATTCCAGCGGGTCTCTTTTAAGCAAAGTATTTTCTGACTACGTCTGCGTTCACAGGGGACGTAAAATCTTCACCGTCCATAGTCGACAGTAATAAGGCTCCTCCGAAGAAGACTTTCCTTACCACGTATGGACCTTCATAGTTGGGAGTCCATTTGCCCCTGTGATCTTTTTGCGGAGGGAGAATCTGCTTCAACACTAAATCACCTTCCTGAAAGCACCGAGGGCGCACCTTCTGATCGAAAGCCTTCTTCAATATGCTTTGATACAATCGGCCATGGGCAATAGCTTCCAATCTCTTTTTGTTAATCAGACTAAGTTAGTTCAACCTAGCCTTCACCCATTCCGCCTCATCAAGCTTAACATCAACCAACACCCTCAGGGAAGGAATCTCGACTGCTAATGGTAGGATAGCTTCCATACCATACACTAGCGAGAAAGGAGTTGCCCCAGTTGAAATACGTACCGAAGTACGATATCCGTATAATGCAAAAGGCAACATCTCGTGCCAATCTTTGTAGGTAACCACCATCTTCTGCACAATCTTCTTTATGTTCTTATTGGCTGCCTCAACAGCACCATTCATCTTAGGACGGTACCGAGAAGAGTTGTGGTGTTCAATCTTGAAAATCTGGCACAGTTCCGTCATCATCTTGTTGTTCAAATTCAAACCATTATCAGTAATGATTCGTTCTGGCACTCCATAATGACAAATGATGTCCTTCTTGATAAAGCGAGCTACTACCTGTCTGGTTACATTGGCGAAAGAAGTTGCTTCTACCCACTTGGTGAAATAATCGATTGCCACCAAGATAAAGCGATGTTCGTTGGAAGCGGTCAACTCAATCTTACCAATCATATCAATGGCCCACATAGCAAAGGGCCAAGGAGATGCCAAGACATTCAGAGGACTTGGCGACATATGCAGTTTATCAGCATAAATTTGGAACTTATGGTACTTCCTGGCGTACTTGAAACAATCTGATTCCATAGTCATCCAGTAGGAACCTGCTCTCAACAGTTTCCTGGACATTGCATGTCCGCCAGCATGCATTCCGAAGGAACCTTCGTGGACTTCTACCATTAGCAATCTTGCTTCATTTTCGTCCACACACCGTAACAATACCAAGTCGAAGTTTCCTTGGTATAACACACCGTCCTTGTTCAAGTAGAAGTTCCCCGCCAACCTTCTCAAAGTCTTCTTATCCCGGCTTGATGCCCCAGGCAGATACTCTTGATTTTTGAGAAAATTGTTGATATCAAAATACCAAGGCTTCCCATCCGATGCTTTCTCCACTGCAAATATGAAGGTCGGCCTATCGAGGCGCATGATAGTGATCATCGAAGCTTCATTTTAATAATTCACTTTATACATCAATGATAAGGTTGCCAAAGCATCTGCCATCTGGTTCTAGGCCCTCGGCACATGATGAAACTCCACTCTGTCAAAGAAGAGTAGCAATCTCCTAGCATAATTCATGTAAGGAACCAGATTGGGCTGACGAGTTTCCCACTCTCCTTTAATCTGGTTGACGACTAAAGCTAAATCATCATATACATCAAGGTTCTTGATTCTCAAATCAATGGCTTCTTCTATACCCATGATGCATGCTTCATATTCAGCTTCGTTATTGGTGTAGGAAAACGTTAGCCGAGTTGTAAACGGTATGTGGGAACCGTGGGAAGTTGTAATGATTGCCCCAATTCCATTGCCATATGAGTTAACAGCACCGTCGAAAACCATCTTCTATTGGGAGCCTATTTCGGGACCTTCGTCTGGTAGTGGCTCATCGCAATCCTTCATCTTCAAAAACATTATGTCCTCGTCAGGAAACTCAAACTTCATCGATTAATAATCTTCAATCGGCTGCTCTGCAAGATATTATGACAAAACACTTCCCTTAATGGCTTTTTGGGAAACACACTAAATATTGTATTCTATCATAATCATCTGCCATCTAGCAATTCTTCCAGAAAGTGCCTGCTTTTCGAACACATACTTGATTGGATCCATCTTCGAAATCAACATGGTCGTGTGATTTAACATATACTGCCTTAGGCGTTTGGCTGCCCAAGCAAGTGCACAACATGTTTTCTCTAGCATTGAGTACCTGGAATCACATTCTGTGAACTTCTTACTCAAATAGTAGATATCAAGTTCTTTTCTTCCAGTCTCGTCGTGTTGACTGAGTACACAACCCATGGAGTTCTCAAGAATCGTCAAGTACATGATTAAAGGTCTTTCTGCCACTGGAGGCATCAGTATCGGAGGTTCCTGCAAGTATTCTTTTATCTTTTCAAATGCCCTTTGACAATTTTCATTCCAGACAACTGCCTGATATTTCTTTAACAACTTGAACATTGGTTCACAGGTGGCTGTTAGGTGAGATATGAACCTTGCAATGTAGTTCAATCTCCCCAGAAAACCACGAACTTCTTTTTCTGTTTTCGGCGCTGGCATTTCTTGTATTGCTTTTATCTTTGCAGGATCTACCTCGATTCCTTTTTCACTGATAATGAACCTCAATAGCTTCCCCGACCTCACTCTAAAAGTGCACTTATTTGGATTCAACCTCAATCTGAATTTCCTCATCCTTTCAAACAACTTCAAAAGATTAACCAGATGCTCTTCCTCTGTTTGTGACTTTGCGATCATATCATCAACATAAACTTCGATCTCACGATGAATCATATCATGAAATAAAGTCACCATCACCCGCTGATAAGTTACCCCTGCATTTCTCAATCCAAAAGGCATAACTTTATATCAAAAAGTCCCCCACAACGTGATAAAGGTTGTTTTCTCCATGTCTTCTAGGGCCATCTTGATTTGGTTGTACCCAGAGAAGCCATCCATGAAGGAAAACACAGAATGCTGAGCAGTATTATCAACTAACACATCAATGTGGGGGAGCGGGAAATCGTCTTTCGGGCTCGCTCTGTTCAAATCTCTGTAATCAACACACATCCTGACCTTTCCATCCTTCTTAGGTATAGGAACGATGTTAGTGAACCACGAAGGATAGTTTATAACAGCAAGAAAACCGGCGTCTAATTGCTTCTGGACCTCTTCCTTAATCTTGACTGCCATGTCCGACCTGGTTCTTCTCAGCTTTTGCTTTACATGCGGACACTCCTCCCGAAGGGGTAAATGATGCACCACCATATCCGTATCCAACCCTATCATGTCTTCATATGACCAGGCAAAGACGTCTTTGTACTCTCGGAGCATTTCAACTAGTCTTCTCTTGACACTGTCTTCTAAAGCAGCCCCAATTTTAACCTCTTTCTTGTCTTCCTCTGTGCCCAAATTGACAACTTCGATCTCCTCTTGATGAGGCAGAATGACCTTCTCCTCTTGTCTCAGCAATCTGGCAAGCTCTTCGGGCAGGTCTTCATCTTCTTCAATCTCTTCTTCAACTTGAAAGATTGGATTGTCAAAGTCAAACCGAGTCATAGACGAATCTGAATCGGTGGCATCCGTGATGTGAAACCTGCATGATTGATGTTTTATGCTTAAAATGATATGCAAACAAGCACAAACACATTGCCATTTTATTTTCAAAAATAAAAAACAGAAAAACAAGGATCAAAATATTTGAATGCAAATAAACGCCTTTGATTAATGATAAAAAGAGTTCAAACATAAACAAGTAGGGCCCTACAAAGCAAAGCCACTACGCCCTGGGCGGAACGCAGGACCACACATAATCAAAACAAAGATATTACTCTTCAAAGGTAACTTGAACGACTTCCTCGATAGTCCAGTTGCATAAGATTTGACCAGGAACACACGGCTGAATCCATGTGTTCATATCATAGTCACTGTCTCCTTCCTCTTCTCCCACAGTATTGATTCTATCAAAGTTGACTCCACCGCTAGTGAACTGCACCAGCCCTCTATACTTTGGAGCACCCTGCGAGGAGGAAGATGGGTTGTATCCCATACCAAATTTTTCTTGCTTATTAGGAATGCTGAGCACTTGACCACATCCCTGTGAAGAACCAGACTTCACAACAACACGAGCTTCTTTGAAAGAAGACATTGAAATCTCAAGAGTTCTGTCCTTAACTGGAGGCTTCTCTCTAATCTGAACCGCTTTGAACGCCTGACACAGGGTTTCATGGATCTCTCCATCCACCTCTATGTATTTAAAGGATGACAGGTGACTCACCATGATATACTCTTCACCGCACACCGTGAAAATCCTTCCTTCAACCATGTATTTTAGCTTCTGATGCAAAGTCGAAGTAACTGCTCCTGCAGAATGAATCCATGGTCGACCAAGTAAACAGCTATACGTGGGCTGAATGTCCATAATGTAGAAAATGACATTAAAGATTTCCGGGCCCACTTGAATTGGTAGGGTAACTTCACCAAACACCGATCTCCTCATCCCATCAAACGCTCTTACGACTAGATCACTAGGAGTACATATCACACCCTGGGTGTCCAACTTCATCAAAGCTTTCTTGGGAAACACGTTAAGAGATGACCTAGTATCAACCAAGACATGTAACAAGACAGGCCCTCTACATTCAATGGAGATATGTAGGGCATGATTATGATTTTTCCCTGCGGGAGTCAAGTCTAGATCTGTGAAACCCAAGTCATTGCCAGCATTTACATGGGCTACAACCCCTTCAAGCTGATTTACAGAAATCTCCTACGGTATGTAAGCAGTATTCAGAATTCTCAACAAGGCGTTCTGATGTGCCTTAGAGCATAATAACAGAGATAAGATGGAGATCTTGGAAGGAGTTTGTTGCAAACGATCCACAATCTTGTAGTCACTTTTGCGGATAAGTCGCAAAAATTCCTCTGCATCTTTGATTAAAGAGTCTTTTTCTTCCTGTTGCTGACTCTGCTCTTCCACAACTTTCTCCTTTCCTTTATCAGTTCTCTGTACACTGGTCTCTGGAAGGGAGAACACTCTACCACTTCTGGTCAAACCTCTGGCCCCAACAATATTATCCACGGACGAACCTCCGAATGACGCTCCCACCAATTCTTGCTTCTGCCCATTACAAAATACCTCTGCCCCATAATTCCATGGGATGGCCTTGGTACTTTCGTAAGGTACTGGTCCAGCTTTAGTGATGGTCACTGGCGCTGGCCTCGGCGATGCTGATATATTAATTGTTCTAAAAGGGATTGATATCGTGGCGATCTCATCCTGATCACTGTTAATCTTTTTCACATCTTTTTCCTCTATCTTCCTGTCAAACTGCAATACACCTTCATTCATCAGACATTGAATATGATTCCTCAGATCCTCACAACCCTCAGGGTGAGCAACACAACCTTCACAACCTTCCACACAACCGGGGAAAACTCCTCCTTTCAACAACTTGCTTTTAACAAAACTCAGCGGCGTCTTCAGCTCTGCGACGTCAGTTACCAGATTCAACTTCTCACCCTCAATGATGGCATTAACTTCAGCTACCCCATGGCTTGGCATTGGGTTTTGAACCACATTCAGAGTCTCATTGATGAAGTTAATTTCCTTGGTGTCAAGAAGGTCTTGCACCTTGTGCTTAAAAGCTTTGCAATTGTCTATGTTGTGGCCTGGAGCGCCAGAATGAAACTCGCACCTGGCATTGGCATCATAGCCTAGAGGTGGCGCGCCTGTAAGTGGTTCCAGAGTTCTCTTTTGGATAAGTTGTAGCTGAAGCAAATGTTGTAGAAGTTGAGAATACGGCATAGGCGGAGTATCAAACTGCCTATTAACTGTTCTTCCTCGGTGCTGAAACCAGCGCGGTGCATAATTTTGTTGTTGTTGAGGTGCTGCTGGAATGGTTATGCTGGCAACCTGTGGCTGTTGCTGAGGCTGAAATTGTTGTTGACACTGAGCTCTGTTTCTGCTCCTGTTTCTATAACATGTCACTGCATTTGTATCACTTCCCCTCTTCTTAGGATTACCAAAAGTCTTCCTTCCTCCACTTGACGTGGATCCTTCTCCGCTCTGAATCTTACCCAACTTGATTACGTTCTCTACCCTCTCACCGGTTATAATCAAATCAGAAAAACTTCCGGACATATTTCCAATAAACTTTTCATGATAAATTCCTGGCAATGTAGCAACGAACATATCAATAAGCTTTCTCCACCATCTGAGGCTGAACTCTGGCCGCTAATTCACGCCACCTCTGGGCATACTCTTTAAACCTCTCATCGCTCCTCTGAGACAGATTCTGCAACTGAAATCGGTTCGGCGCCAGGTCACTATTATACTAATAATGATGGAGGAAAGCTTCTCCCAGATCCCTCCAACTTCTGATATGAGCATGCTCTAGACCCATGTACCATTCTAATGAAGGCCTTGACAAGTTATCTTGGAAAAAGTGCATCAACAACTTCTCATCATTTGAGTAGGCAGACATCTTCTGATAATATGATTTGAGATGTACTATGGGACAAGTTTTCCCTTTGTACTTATCAAAGTCCGGAACTTTAAACTTAGGCGGAATCTTCACCCCTGGAATCAGCTCCAAGTTAGACATATCAAGCCCTAGAGAGTTCTGGTTCTCTAGATTCTTCATCTTTTCTTCGATCATTTTAAACGTTTTATCTGCATCAGTCTGAAGGCCTACACCCAAATCTCCCATCGAGAAAACATCATCCTGTTCATCCTCCTCCCACTAAGGACCTGTTGCCCCGTGTGCAACGCCCGCTGCACCTGGTACGTGAACTCTTGGTTGATGGCCTCCGCCCAAAGGAATGACAACAGTAGGAATAACATTAGCCTGAGGAGTATTCCCATCAGCTAGGGGAGGAATAACAATGGTCCCATCATGAAAAACTCCACTACCGTCCACCCTGGAAATTAGAGGATGGACTAGCGTTCTAAGCTGCTCTTGACCATTAGCAACCCCTTGCATTAGATCCATGAACTGAGCCATACTATCTCTGAACTCTTGCAATTCTAGCTAAATCTGGTCCATAGCTCTTTGCTAATTCCCTCTGGTCGATTACCTGTGAAGCATCTAGTCTGCTATCCTGAAAACTAGCAGAGCAAACCACACAGAGATAAGGTTAACGACATAAAGAACACATACAGTGCAATATAATAATGATGCAAACATGTAAATATGATTCAGGAAAATTCTCCCCTTGATTCTAGTTCCACACACGAAAAAGAAACAGACGAAGCCACATATGGAGCCACCAAATCCTTCTCATAAATAAAATGAGAGCAAACGTCTGCGTACATAGCATCCAGGAATAAAACATAATGGTCAATATGACCTCATCCAACAAGCCTAGTGACGGTCTAAATACAAGATAACTACAACAGAAGAACAGAGAGAAAACTGCATCAAGTAACTCTCCCTTCAGTCATGGTAGTGAGTCTAAAACTCCTCTAACAGCGCCTTTGTATCCGGATGCTCAGGCCTTGTGACCAACGCCTGAATGAGAAACTCCCTTCTGCTGATGACATCCTTCAAATCTTGAGCATAACCCTCCCAAGCACCTTCTCTGAAAGCGTCTTTGAGTCTTGGTTTCTTCAATTCCGCTCTCATCTTGTATTCTTCCAATGTTGCCAGAGCTTCTCGTAACTTACGGTCATTTTCATGCTGACGAGATGATTCCCCTGAAGCTTTCTCATCTTTAATCCGGAGTTGAGTCTTCAACCTATCAATTTGCTGATGAAGTTCATCCTCTCTTCCCTTGTTGGCGGTAAGAGCAGCATTCCACTGATTGTTGAATTTGGATATCTCCAAGCGCGCTCTTTCCAACTCTTTCTTCTTGTCTTTGAGGATATTGCTAGCGCTCTTCAGATCTTGGCCTACTCGTTCTCGGGCATGAATCTCTTCAGTAAATTCTATCCGCATCTTGTTCAGAGTCTCAGTCTTCATATTGGACAGGTAGGTTGCTTCATTCTTTTCGCTTCTCACCTGGATAACCTCCTTTTCCAACTTTTCATTCGCTTTGCTTAACTCTTCTTTCTTAGCCCACAACTTATTATACTTCTGAATGTCAACTGTTGTTGGTTCTTCAGCTACCAAAGGATAGACTCTGACAAGTCAAAAATCAGATGAAGATAGACTCTGACCCTCTCCCTGTAGCTGATGCACATTACTCAGAACCATCTATGGTCAACATGGTGGAAGTTGATGATGACTTCGACAGTGATGTTGTAATGGTCGAAGCTGCTGATGGCTTTACTAGAGGAGTTGCTGAGGACTCTAACAAAGAAACCACTGAGGGCTTCATCCAGGCTACTGGAAACTTTAATTAAGTCATTGATGACTTCGAAGAAGAAGCTACTGAAGGCTTCACTAGAGAAAGTCACTGATGACTTCAAATTTGAAACCAAGGTTTCACCAAGGAAGCTGCTGAAGGCTTCGACCAAGGGACTACTGAAGGTTCCAACAAATTAATTATAACATATGAGACTTCTGATGGTTTCATACAAGTTAACAACAAAACTAAGGTTCCTGAGGGCCTTAGAATCAAACTACAAGAGTTGGAGATTACTGAAAGCACCAACCTTGGGGTCAACATGGTCGAAATGACTCAAGAATCTGAAATGGAAGTGGACGAACATAGCCTCAAACAAGAGGAATATGTCAAGGTAGAATATCCAAAGTAGGAGGAGAATCTGGTCGATTTCCTCCATAGATGATAACGAAAGAACTCTCAAGTAATGTTGTGCCCCAGGTGTACCACAGTGTTTGATAGGAAAGTTGTGGAGAACATACATGGAGTTCGACAGGCAAGGAGAAGAAACAACTGGAGGGATTCAAATAACCATGGGGCTTTTGACAGGAAGGGAGCACTAAGGAGACATGATCAAGGTGGACCAGTTTTATATGGAAATAGGCCATCAACATTCAAACCCACTGTTGACGCCCCTAAGGGAAAGTAGGTAAAACCAGTCGAGAAGAGGAAGCATGCAAAAAAATGGAAGAATTTCGAAGTTGAAAGAGGTTCTTCAATAGCATACTGAAGAGAATTTCAAGCTTCCAAACAATCAGCATGGCGTTCAAAGAACTATAAGGGGAAAACCCTATGACAATGTCTTAGTGGAGATGACAATAAAGAAGGCGCAAAGCTGAGATGGAGGTTGCGAAAAAATAAAAAGTTGAGTCAAGTAGCAATATGCCAATAAAAAAAGATAGCAACAAAGACAACAAGCTTGTCGGAAAAAGGCCAGTAGAGAGAAAGTTGTTTATTGACCAGAAGGAAGAAATAAAAGTAAAATATGGCCAGATGTTCCAGATGATGATATGATGACAGACAATTTCGATTCAGGATCAAAACCGTCTTTAGACATCATCTGCAATGTAGTATTTGTGCTGCCCAGAGAATATGATAGGGTAACAGAGATGGATGACCCAAAATATGAGGTCGAATTAGAGGTGGCCAGTCAAAGGCCATTATGTTATTATATTCTGAATAATTATTGCGTCGAAGAGTAGAATGCCTTCTTTGAAAGGCCCAACGAAGCCATGAAGAATCACCTAAAGCCTCTATTTATTAGAGAAAAAATAGAGAATGTTGGTATCAATAAGATAATAGTTGACGGTGAGACAACTCCAAACCTAATGCCTCATTACATGCTGAAGAAGATTGGGAAAAATGACTCTGACACAAAACTCCATAACATGGTTCGCTCAAACTACAAAGGGAAAATGGGCACCACCATGGGAGTCATTCAAGTGTATCTAATTGTTGGCACAATCACCAGGCCAACGATGTTCATGGTAATTGCGTTAAAGGAGAATTATAATAGGCTCCTTGGTCGAGAGTGGATTCATGGAGTAGGCACAGTGCCATTATTACTTCACCAATGAATCTCCATTTGGAAAAGTGATGGAATTGTCGAAAATATAAAGGCGGACCAAAGTTATTATATGGCTGAGGTCAATCAAGTAGGTGACACTTCGACAAAAACATAACCCACATAGCGCCTTGTAACCCTACAGGTTTTGACCTCACACTTGTAGGTAATGCATTCTGTTCATTGTACCTACATCTCACCCATGGTTTACAGTGGGATATGGAGGTGGTAGGTGAAGAAGACTACATATTTGGAACAGTAGGAATCCAACCAACTAGTTGGGGTAGCGAGTTCGGTGACAATGACTGAGTCATTGACACTTAGAAAGATTTTGGCTTATATAGCTGAAAATAAATTGAAAGCGACCTTAGAGGCTGAAGTAAAATACATGGTTGTCGAAGCCAAAAATGAAGAAAAGTACTTTGAAGGTCCGGGGAAGGACTTCGATCCAGAGCCACTCGACAGAGATCAGGTCGAAGTGCAAAGCCAAAGACTAGATTCCATATATGATGATGAGCCTTTGGGTTTTGAAAAGGATCCGCTAGCAAACAACATCAAGATGCTGGCGCAAGACTCTTTAGAAGAAATCGACTTGGGAGAAGGGATGAAAAAATGCCGACCTATATCAGTGCCAATATTAACCAATAACTCAGAGTCTAAGTAATTCAACTGCTGAAGGAATTCAAATATTTCTTCGCATGGGATTACGACAAAATTCCTAGTTTGAGCAGAGATCTGGTCGAACTGAAGCTGCCAATAAAGCCTGGGAAGAATCCCATCAAGCAGACTCTAAGGTGTTTTGCACCTGAATTTATTTCAAAGATCAAAGAGGAGGTCGAAAGAATTCTAAGATGCAAATTCATCTGTACGACCAGGTATGTTGAATGGGTTGCTAATATTATTCCAGTTGTTAAGAATAATGGAACTTTGAGGGTTTGCATAGATTTTAGGGACTTAAATGTTACAACCCCAAAAGATGAGTATCCAATGCCTGTGAAGGAAATGCTCGTCAATTTTCTTGTAGGCCATGAGTATCTAAGTATGCTCGATGGGTATTCTAGATATAATCTGATTTTTTATAGAGGAGGACGTGTCGAAGACAGCCTTTTGATGCCCTGGAGCCTTAGGCACTTTCGAATGGGTAGTAATGCACTTTGGTCTAAAGAACGCTGGGGCAACTTATCAACGAGCAATGAATTCTATTTTTCATGAATTTATTGAAACATTTATGCAAATTTATATTGATGATATTATGGTTAAGTCAGTTTCAGGAAATAGTCATATAGACCATCTTCGACAATCATTTGAACGAATGAGGAAGTATGGTCTCAAGATGAATCCTCTTAAGTGTGCTTTCTGCGTATAGGCGGGGGATTTTCTAGGCTTCATGGTCCATAAAAAAGGAATAGAAATCAACCAGAACAAGACCAAGGCCATCATGGAGGCGAAAGCGCCTTCGACAAAGAAGGAGTTGCAGTCATTACTAGGAAAGATCAACTTCCTAAGGAGGTTCATATCCAACCTAAGTGGCAATACTCAAGCCTTCTAACCTCTACTTTGAGTCAATCAAGAAGGTTTTGAATTGGGGAAAGCACATCAAGGAGCTTTTGAAAAGATTAAAGACGACCTTGCTCACCCGCCAATTCTAGCGACTCCTTATAGAAATAGGAGTATGAGATTGTATATAGTTGCTTCTAACAATACTTTAGAGAGCACGTTAGCTCAAAAGGATGAAAATAATGTTGAAAGAGCCATTTCTTTCCTTAGTAGAGTCTTGAATGATGTAGAAACTAGATATAGTATAGTCAATCTTTGTCTATACTTATCTTGTACAAAATTAAAGCATTATATAAAGCTAGTTGAAGTTTATGTCTCATCTCATTTCGATGTTATTAAACATATGCTTTCTAAACCTATTTTACATAGTCGAATCGGAAAATGGGCATTGACCTTAACTGAATATTCTTTAACTTATATGCCTTTAAAAGCTGTTAAAGGACAAGCGGTAGCAGTTAAGTCTGACCCACGATCTCATAGGGACTAGACGACTGATGATTGAAAAAGATTCACGCATGGGTTTGAGGAGACGTTTTTGAAAATTTGTCATGATGATGATGACGTCATAGCAGACCAAAGGTTTCTGGCATCGAAGGCAAACTTAAACAAATGCCTTTTATTTCTCCATTCAGTCGTAAATGAAATTTGGGAGGGGGGCAATTTGTTGGGAAATTTCAACGCCAGGCTTTTTGTTTAAAGACATTAAGTGAAAATCATGTTTCTTGAATTTTTGCTGATTTTGACAAGAGCTTGTGTAAGAAGCTTGGTCGACGTAGTTTCCAGTGAAGGAGATGTCTGAACAATACTTAGAAATATTTTCTAAGTATGGAAAACCAACTTCGACGAAGGATGTTTGAAGCCTTCCTTTGACAGAAGTTTGAAATTCAAAATACGGGTAAATAATTGTCTCTTGTCCTTATCCGTTTCTCAGAAAAGACGCGTGGAGAGCCGTGGCGAAATGAAGGCATGCAGAGCGAAACATGTCAGTGTTTGGAGGAATGTCCGTTGCAGACAGTTATTTCGACTTGTTATAAATATGAGTCGTAGTGTTAGAATTTATATGTGCTCATTATTATACAAATACTCAAAGTATCTAAGTTAAGTGAGAAAAGAGTTTTTCATTGACAAATGTACGTTTGAAACACCATATTCATTTCAATTGAAAGTTACTTTCATTTATCAATTGTTCTTTACTGCACTTTTACTTTGAAGTTTTCTTCATTGCATTTTCTTTATCAACATTTACGAAGTTTATCTTTTCCAAAACAATCCAAATAATCATTCATACAAATGAATATTGTTGAAGTGTTCTTCAAATTTCCATAAATACATTGAAATAATAGCTATGTCCTTAGGATTCGCTGGTTGATCCTGCAAGTAAACCAATTTTTGGAAGAACAACGGTTGTTTACTAACTTTCACGGTAAACATCGATAAGAATATGTAGGACGAGTCCCCTAATATAAAACTAGATATTTTTCATTTTTACCCTTTTCAACCTTTGTAAATAAATAAAAGTAAGAAATAAACAATTAGACAAACATTCGGTTGCGATAACCATCTTATCCTTACCTTTTAGGGTTTTATCATTATTTCCCTTATTCCTTAGAAATGAATAGAATATGGTGGCGACTCTGTGTTTTTTCCCGCCATGAAACGATGCTCCGTGCGATACCACTTTTCTTCTTTTCTATCACGTGCGATGCAACTCATAATTATTCCAGTGGCTTGCTCGATTTTTCTCCTTTTTCATCCAAAATTCTCTTAGTCCCCAATTCTTCATAATTGATCATTTTTGCTTCGTTCTTTGACCATTATTCATCAAATTTGATCATCTTTAGGGATGGCAACGGGGCGGGTCGGGGCGGTTTTACTATACCCGCACCCGCACCCGCTTTCATGTAACACACCCGCCCCCGCCCCCAAACCCGATCGGGGGTAAAAATTTACCACTCAGACCCGCCCCCAGTAGAGAACGGGTGCACCCGCCCCGCCCCCACCCGAAAAAAAAAATTATTTTTAATTACAATAAAAATTAATAACTTAATTAAAAAATTGATTATTTTAATAAATTAATTATTTATTTAATTAAAATTTTAATTAGTAAATAAATATTAACTTGATTAATTTATTTATTTTAATTGCAATAAATGTATTAATAATTTAATTAAAAATATAATTAACAAATAAATATTAAAATAAGTAAAATAAGAGAATTAAATTAAAATAAATTATTCGGGGGCGGGGCGGGGCCGGGTGTGAGCGGGTCTTAGTGTCTACCCGCACCCGTAATTAAAAATCGGATTTTCCCCGCACCCGCACCCGTACCCACTCAAACCGAGTTTTCCCCGCTAATTTCGGGGCGGGTTCGGGCGGGCCCTGACGGGTCTGGGTTTTTTGCCATGCCTAATCATCTTCGACTTGTTTTCCTTTATTTCTTCGATAGAAAATATGCAATGATAGAGTGCTATCACAACCTCAAACAGATCATCATATGTTGGTGATTACCTCAAAACCTGCTTCTAAAGTCTTACATGTCTCATTTTTAGGATTATCCACAGTATTACATGTAAATCCTCCACTAGGACTAGGTAAAATGGCTATTTATCGAGATAGTTGACCAATTTACATCTATAAATAATTTTTTTTATAGATGCATCATGGTTCTTACTCATTATTTCATGTTGTTTATTTACCTGTTCAAAATTGCTCTAAGTGTCCTAGATGAATTTGTTGAGGGTCTCCTCAAGGGGTGAAGGTTTCCTTTGGGTTGGAGTCTATCGATTTTGTTGAACACCCTGATTAGCACTTGTATTATGGTTATTGCTCCATTTGAAGTTTGAGTGATCTTTCTATCCGAGATTGTAGGTGTTAAAATACATATTATTTTTCTCGAAATTTGTAAATTGAGCTTCTTCACTTGACCCTTTCAAAGAGCACATTCCATTTGCATGCCCCTCTCCACAGAAATCACATTTTAGTGCTTGTACCTGACTCACATTAGTTTGACTAAAGCTGCTTTCAGCTAGATTTTTATTAAACAATTCAATTTGAGCTAAAAATGCAATATGAATATCAATAGCTAACATACCTTTTAGTGTGTCTGCAGTTTTAGTTTCCAATGATCTTTCACTCTTTGAACGATATTCATTTAAGCATATCTTTTCAATCAAGTTTTTAACCTGTGGTTCTCACCATGCCTCCTGCGAAAGCATCTAAAAGCATGCATGTTTGACCCTTGAGACCTTTAATAAAATTCTACATTTTTTTCATGTTATCCATGTTATGATTTTGGCACCTGCATAATAAAAGTTTAAACTTTTCCCATGAGCTATACAATGATTCAGTTTGCTACTCAAAGTTGGTAATTTTAGCTTTTCGTTCAACAAACTAAGTGGTGGTGAAAAGTTTCTCCAAGAATTTCTCCTTAAACTCTTTCCATGTCTGTATAGTTCCATTTAAAAGGCAAAGCAATCAATTTTTAGCTCCTCCAATTAGCGAGAAACTAAACAGCCTCAACTTGACTTGGTCTTCAGTGACATCAATTGACCTGCACATTGAAGTTGTTTTGTAGAAGCGAGTAAGGTGCTCCCACGGATCTCGAATTGTGTTCCCGTCGAACGGATTGTCTCTCAAACCTGAAAGCATAAAATTTCTTATGTCAAAGTTAGCGGGTTTTTTGGTACAAACCCTCTAGAAATCTCTCCTTCATCAGTCATTTTGCTGTAGTACCCCATAGTTGGTGCTGGTGGTACGTCTGCCATGATGATTTCCTCTTTAGAGTCTGAAGAAATCACTGAATTGTCTTTTATTAACTTTCTTTGAGTTAAAGTCTCTTCTCAAAGCGCTCTCCTGATGGCACGTTCAGTCCTTTAATTTTAGGATCAAGCGGTGTCAATTCTGATCCTGATCTACGCATACACAAACAAGAAATACCTCAGTAGCACTGTAATTAAACAACTACGAGAAAAAAATAAAAACTAAAACTAAATAAGCAAAACGTTACACAAGCGTTGCCTTGTTGAAATTATCAACAGTCCCTAGCAACTGCGTTAAAAGCTCTATGACTTATCTACAAGTGTACCAATAATGTAGTAGTAATAAAAAGAGTATCGAATCCATAAGGAATACTATTTAACAAAACAATAATTGTGCATGTATAAAAAGTAACAATTGAGATGGGGGTTCAAGTTTGCAGTCGAAAATAAGAGAAGTGTTCTAACAATTTAGAGAAAGTGGTCAGGTTTTGCCTAAAATCCTGTATTTCTCCTCTGTTAATGTCTAATACATTACATAAATCAAGCATCGTTATGTGTCCACAATGAGTTAACAAGACCATTATACCCAATTCATTGGTGTATAGCTCACTGATTCCTACTAGATGTCTCTTATCCCTATTCAACCGACGTAAGTGAAAACAGACGTTGATACAGTATGTTAACTATAAGGCCACTACTCGAGGTCTCATATCCCTATTCAACCGACGTAAGTACGATAATTGCCCTAGATTAGTCACATAGGGTAAGGGTCAATATTTCATATACATCCATAATCACATTAACAGAGTATCTCAAATAATTCGCTTTAAGTAAAAGAAGCAATTAAATAGAAATATAATTAAAATAATTCTTACAATATCAAATTAAACATATGTCCCAACATGTTCGAAACAGATTCATCAGACAAAACCTAAACTAAAAGTGCTTAGCTACTTATACTGATAAAATTACAATACCAGTCGATAAGAATAAGTTTACATAAGAATTCCTTGAAGAT
The DNA here is from genome assembly GCA_963859935.3 of Lathyrus sativus. Classification (NCBI taxonomy): domain Eukaryota; kingdom Viridiplantae; phylum Streptophyta; class Magnoliopsida; order Fabales; family Fabaceae; genus Lathyrus; species Lathyrus sativus. The sequence goes on from OZ012739.1 coordinate 605,603,208, forward strand.
TTGGCCTCCAATGACTTCAAATGCGCTCAAAAATTCACTTTCGGTGTTGTAAATCGTACTCTCCAGTCTCCAATCGCAAAACCCCTAAAAAGTCCAAAGTTTAACTTTCTATAGCCATCAAATCGTACCAGAACGTGCCAGAAATTGTTCAGAAAAAGGCCCATTGTGCACGCAATAGACTGCATCCCGCGTGCGATGCTGCGTTGGCTGCTCTTCCACGCGTGTGATACCATTTTTCTTCTTTTCTATCGCGCATGCGATGAAGTGCGTAATTATTCTATTGGCTTGCTCGCTTTTACTCTTTTTTTCAGCCAAATTTCTTAAAGTCTCGAATTCTTCATACTTTGTCATATTTGCTCCGTTCTTTGTTCTTTGATCATTATTAATCAAATTTGATAATATTCGACTTATTTATCTTTATTTATTTTTTATAGAAAACATATAATAATAGTGTTATCTGTTCTCTTCCCCCTAGATCTTCGACTTTCTTCCAACACTGGCCTCACGCTCTTGGTGTCCAATTGTTGTGAACTACATTATGGAAAGTTTGGACAACGATGATTGTTGCAAAATTGGACAGTGAGGAATTGTTGCAAGATTGGACAGTGAGGAATTGGGCGTGTTCAAAAATGAAACTTCAAGTGTCAAGGAGTGCAGTGGACCATACAGTGAGGAACTGTTGCGTGTTCAAAAATAAAACTTCCGTTTCACAGGAAGTGTCAAGGAGTGCAGTGGACCATGGAGTTTACAGAGCAAACCCCCTCCCGAGGGTGAAGAAAAAACCGACTGAGTTCGGCGATCCTTTTGGATAACCTCATAATTTTCATATTCAAGTGGATGTAATCGTGATTTTCATATAATTCAAGTGGATGCAGTGTGCACGCTAATGGCGATGTTGCAGCTCGCTTCAGAGGATTATTGTGCAATTAGACACCCTCGGTGATTTTTCTATGTTATTAAAGAGATTTGTGGAGGCTTGCTAGGAGAGAGTTTAATGTAGATACCCATCATACGCCCTAGTTTGTATCCTGATATTGGCATTAATTAATAGCTTGTTATTAGAAAACATAAATATGGGGAAGACGAATTTGGAAACCAATTTTGTTTACCAAATTTGATATTTATTCTTTTTTGGCTTGCAATAGACCATTGTTTCAGATTTCATGTTTATTCTTTTTGTTTACCAATTTCTGCTTATTTCAATGTCGTTTCGGATTTTCTTCCTAGTTTGGAAGAGTGTGCACCATACGGGAGAATGCAAAAGGCGAACAAATGTTGTTCTGACTTACCCTCCCTATTACAGAGAACACATTGGGAACTATTATCTACTAAGGTCTCACCTCTTCTCAATAGATTGAAGACATCTCTCTATAATATAACAGTGTGTCAATTACTCCAAGCAAAAATGTTCATGCCCATATTGCTAATGAAGACATTAACCCAGCTCCAAGGAAAAGCATACAATAAGACACTAACTGAAGCCTAAAGTTACAACTCATTCTTTTACTAAGAAAATCAGCTGCTATCAAGTCTACTAGAGCCATATAAACTAAAATCCCTGCTGACAATGAGTCCAATATACCCTCAGCAATGAGTGCACCAGGACTGTAAGGGTTATAAACGGAAGCAATGCCTGTTCCAATGCCAACACCAATAGGTGTAGTCAGTGCAAAAAAACAAGCCATTATTGTTGCTGATGAGCTCTTGAATTGAGCTTGGGAGATGCACCCTCCCAATGCAAACCCTTCAAAAAACTGATGGAATGATAATGCTGCAATTAGAGGCCTTATAGCACAAGGGCTTTGTGAAACTCCCAGAGATAATCCAATTATCACTGAATGTGATACAATCCCAAGCTCCAAAACCTACAATGCACAACTTTTCATCAGTTAACAAAAAGAATGTCGCAGGTTCAAACTCATGTCTCTAAAGTCTCCCTGCATAGTCACCAACTAAGTTGGCTTCACGGCCCACTTTATTACCTCAATTTATTTATTTTCTATCAAAACATCTTTATATACAATTTTTTTCTCCCTATTTTCATGTATTTAGATTAATAGCTAAATAATATTGTATAATTTAAGGATCTTTCTGAAAGATTCATATATAGGGACTAAATTGATAAAATTATATATTATATATTACCTGCGAAACGACGACGTGTCGTACGTCAGTTTCTTCATCAGCAGTGAGTGCGTGAGCGTGAGCATGGCCATGTTCTTCCTTCACGATGCCACCATCACATGCCTCATTACCATGAGCATGGTTATGTCTATGATGCGCCGCATGTGCATGCATCCCTACAATATGCATTCCACCGCTTTCTTCTTCTCCAAACACTTTCCCCGCAATTCCCTCTTCCAACGTCCCCACCCTCGCTTGCTCTTCCACCGTCCGGTTTACCCCTTGTTTCCGTTCATAATACTGAGTTCCAACGAAATCAAGCAAAAGCGTAAACAGCGCAGCCATCATAGCAAAAAATCCCGTGAACGGAAACTTCGACCATGGGAACTCCGGTAAGCAAGGACTGTTTAGCGCTTTTGTTGCATCGGATAGCATATGGACGAAACCGGTGGCGAGAATCACGCCGGCAGCAAAAGCCTTCGCCGCGACGAAGAGGTTGCCGTCGGTTTTGAGAAACCGACGGTGTTTTCCAATGAGAGGAATAGCTATCCCGGCCATGCCTGCTAAGAGAATTGATCCCATGGCTATGAATTTGAGAACGAACGCGGCGGACTCGTCTCGGCATAGGTCTGACTCAGCTCCTCCACACGTTGAGTTTGTCATTGATTTACTGAGTCCGATGAACGATTCCTTTTCTATTTGTAAAATTCAATTAAATTAAGTTAATTAGATTCAAAATATATATAAAATATGATTAGAAAAATAAAAGAGATTGAAAGTGTTACCAGAAAAGAAGCGAGTTTTTTCAATGAGGTACTGAAGAAGTACTTGCCAGAGATCCTGAAATGAAAAAGAATGAGTGAGTGATTCTGAATTTATATTGGAAGCGGTGAAGGAAAGAAAAAAAAGGAACGAACCTCGAAAAAAAACATGGGAATGAAAATGGATCGGTGGGTAAAAAAAGATGATGAAATGGTTTATAGGGAGAAGAGAAGAGAAAGTTGAGTTGATAAGTATAAATAAAAAAGAATAAAAATGGGGATGAGGGATCGTAAGCACGCAGGGTATCGAATGCTTGAGAGAGAGAAAAAAACAAGGAGTGTCGTCATATGGAGGATATATGAGTGGGAGAAGAAGAAGTGGGTGTTTCTGTTGAGATGTTTTGGGGTGGAATGAGCGTGATAATGTCGACATTCTTTCATCACCTCTCTCTTTCTTTATTTATGCTAGTTTTAGTTTTCGTATTTTATTCTACTTCTATCTAGAATAAACAACATTTTATTTATTTATATACAAATATCTTTTTAGTAAAAAAAAATTGATACAACTAATATTCAAATTTGTTGAGATAAATAAATTTATCCAACTAATATTCAAATTTATCTAAATAAATAAATACAATTATTTACAATATCATTTGGATAAGTTTATTTTGCGAATAATCTATCTAACTAATATTCAAATTTATTTTAATTTTTATTAGCTATAAGATTAACACAAAAATAAATCTTTTTTTAGAAAAAGAAAGTGTGAGTTCAGAATTTTGAAAAATAGAGTGTGGAGAGGTTCTAAATAAATTAGAAAAGCGGGAATTTGATATTTATAAGTGAGATAATTTAGATACTTATCGCCTTAAAAAAATTTGTATACAACGTGTGTGTCTCAAAAAGTGTATTGTTTATAAAGAAATATCTCAACAAAAAATGCTCTATAATGTTGAATCTTTCAAAATCATGATCCAACAGTGATATTAGAGTTTGGTTTGAGTGAGGGATTGACTTCCTTGTATAGAAAGTATTCTCCACATAGGGTGGATAGGAGGTGTCTTCACTACTAAAAAACACATTTATCCTCGAACGCGACGTAACGAAGGTCGTCATGAAAAATGATCACTTTATTATTGATTTTCAAAATAATCGAGGGGTATAATTATCAACTCATGGAATTGATCTCTAACATCTGCTTTTTATTATTTTTAGAACTGAATGACATGCCTGACATTAAATCTCGGTTTTGTGTAAAACCGAAGTAATAATGCAATATTGTTAACTCAATTATAAATAAAAACTGAGGTTAACATATTTTATATATATATATATATATATATATATATATATATATATATATATATATATATATATATATATATATATATATATATATATATATATATATATATATTATGAACAATATTTTTTTGATAAATTATTTAATAAAAATTGTTAATAACTTATCTAACTAATATTTCAATTTATTTCAATTTTTATTAGTTATAAGATTAACACCAAAAAAAAAAAGATTAAACACAAAAGTAGATGTTTTTGTTGAGAAAAAGAAAGTGTGTGTTAAGAACATTGAGAAATAAAGTGTGGGGGAGGCTCTAAATAAATTAGAAAAGTGGAGATTTAACATTAATAAGTGAGAAAATTCATATACTTATCATTTTAAGATTTTTCTGTTAGACGAATGTGACTTATCTAGGGGGTAAGTAGATCCCAATTTAAAAAACTTTACAAAAATTGTTTTAAAAAATTTAACGGCTAGCGGAAGTGGCCCGGATCGAATCGTCTAAACCGAACCACTATTGAAAAAGCTCAAATATGGGTATATGAAAACCAATTGATGATAATGATAAACAAATCAATCAACGTGTTTACCAACAAGTGTTTAAATGATATAGCTAAAGGTATAGGCTATTTTCAATGACTAAATTCACAAATAAATGCAATTAAGGTAAGCCATCAAACACCTTGTGTGCAATCAATTTTGTTTAGAATTTTGTATGGTTTTGTTGATTTGCAAATCCAACCACAATTTAATAGATTGTGATCAACTTAAGAAAACCTTTTTCAAAAGGTTATCAAAAGGTTTAACCAAACGTATTGATTGCACAATCGAAGAATTCAACAATTTGCAAATGAAAAATAAAAGAGATATATATATATATATATATATATATATATATATAGAGAGAGAGAGAGAGAGTACACAAAGATTTGTTTAGGCAGTTCCCTAATTGGTCTTGCTATGGGTACTCTGCCCTCAATTTAAACTCGAATTGAGATAGTGAAATTTAACTTTACTCTGCAAAATTCGTTTACAAGAGAAATGTAGCAATGCAACCCTACAAACCCCATGTTTGATGTTGATTCTAACACTTTCTCTTCCCTTGATCGGAGCTTGATCAAGTCACCCAATAATACCAGTTTAATTCACCGTCTCACACCACTTATTTGCAAGAAACCCCTTTCTTCAAAGCTTTCACTCGATCAAAAAATTGTGAATTATTGTCACCCAAGATTTACCAATTTGATTCACCGTCTCACGCTTCTCTTTTGCAAGAAACTCCCTTCTTCAAAGCTTTCACTTGATCGAATTCAAATTGCATAATATTGTCCAAAACTTTTAAATCCCCAATTGATATTGAAGGAAAATCCCATCTTGGTTTTCTTATTTAATACCCCCAAAGATTCTCAACCCAATTTACAATTCAACAACCTAAATTAGGCGTTATCAACTCTAATTCTAGATGGCACCCAAATAAAGAATGATTATGTGTAATTTGTTTGTGTGTATGCATAGAACAAAGGTTGAAGATGAAGAAAACTCTTTGATATCCTTGGTTTCATTCTTATCAAATGATACATGTATGAAGTATATGTGTATGTGTGCAAGTAGAAGGCAAAAGGAATGCAAAAGATTTGAAAAAAAACTCATGGATTTTTGGAAAAATTTATTGCAAAATGTAAGTCATGTGTCAACACATTTGAAACATGTGTTAATCTGTATATGTCGTGTGTCGAATTGTCTAGATCATGTGTCGGTAGATACATGCGGCACATCAAGCAGAAACTACAAGCTTTAAAAAAGAACTACACGTGTCGACCTATAACTCGTATGTGTCAACACATAGGAAATTTTTTCTTCTATGTGTCGACGCATAAACATGTTTTTCATATAAAAACCAGTTTTTAATGCATGAAAAATGTTATTATACTTCCTAATCCTAAGATATACATTAAAATTCAGAGGATACAGTCCAATATATATATATATATATATATATATATATATATATATATATATATATATATATATTTTTTTTTTTTCTTCTATGTGTCGACACATAAACATGTTTTTCATATATATATATATATATATATATATATATATATATATATATATATATATATATATATATATATATATATATATATATATATATATATATATATATATATATATATATATATATATATATATATATATATATATATATATATATATATATATATATATATATATATATATATATATATATATATATATATATATTTTTTTTTTTTTCTTCTATGTGTCGACACATAAACATGTTTTTCATATATATATATATATATATATATATATATATATATATATATATATATATATATATATATATATATATATATATATATATATATATATATATATATATATATATATATATATATATATATATATATATATATATATATATATATATATATATATATATATATAAACGCTAAAGTATCCTAATTTTGACATCATACAAAATACATCTAACAGGAAGTTGCACTCACATGTCCCTTTTTTTTATGATGGCAAAACTTGATACGATGCATTTCGTGTCTTCATGAAGGTGTTAGAACACAGATTGATTCTTAATATATCTCAATGTTTTGATGATAACAATAATGAAATTTTGTATGGAGAAAATATATACTCTAATTTTGTTCAAGTGTTTTTGTTTCAGATAACATAATAAATATTCCTCTGAACGAAATATTCCTCTGAACGTTAAGCTACGACACGCAGAAGACTCTGAGAGTTTGGTAAAACGCGAAGCTACAGAAGGCTCTGAGCGTAGAGTATAAAGCGAAGATTCAGAAAACTCTGAGTGTACTAAACTCAACGCTGCAACTGCAGAGGCTCTGAGAATCAAAACACGTAAGGCTCTGAAACATTAGTAACAAAGTGATACATTTGGATAACACGGATAATACGAATAACACGTAAGAGCGAATATCTGCTCTGATTTAAAGCGATCCTCTAGATGAACAGTTTGTTAAAACAATCACGCTAGCACTAAGCTGCAGAACTCTGGAAGAGAGTTACTCTGATATGAAGAAAATGGAACATCATCAGAGGATCTGATGCAGGAAATATTTCCATATTCGTTCATTTAAAAAGATGTTGATCAAGAAAGATTCGTTGCCAAATTCATTGTCTACATCCAACGACATTATTCCTCTTTTGTGTATGGGACAGGATTTCAGAACAAAAAGGATATCTCTGAACATTTCTCTCCTGGAAAGAAATAGTCAAAGAAGACAAAAAGCATGTGCACGCTATTTGAGAAATGGGTGTGAAGTATTTAAACAAGTATTCAACAGCAATTCAGTACATAGAAAAACATTATTCTACAACGAACATACTACTTTGCTGAAAAGAAAATCCTACTTTGCTATCACTTCCAAGTTAACTTCATATTAACAAATAGAAAGTTTCATTGATCTTTATTTGTGTTAAATTACTGTTGTGAAAAAGCTTTTCTAAGAAGCAATTAAACACACTTTATTGTATTACTTTGTAAAAGATCCTTGAGAGACCAAGTTGTGGTCAGTATTCTCGAGAAGACTAAGACAAGTTTGTCTTAGTGAAAAGATTGTAATCAATTTTTGATTATTGGATTAAGTCCTCTTTTGAAAAAGGCGAAATCACCTTGGCCGGGTGGACTGGAGTAGTTTGAGTTCAAACAAACCAGTATAAAAATACCTGTTATTTTTATTGCCTTATTTGTTTTTGAAAACCCTTATTCAACCCCCCTTCTCAGTGTTTTCCTTCCTTCAGTTGGCATCAGAGCATGGTTCTGAGTGTTATTACTTAACAGTGACAGAGAAAAGATCCAGTTGGAAAACTCTTTGATTTACTATGGCTGAATCTTCAAACAACGCTAAAGTTGGGTTGAACAACAAATATGAAGAGAAAGACAGAATCAGCACAAAGCCTCCTATGTTTGATGAAGAAAAATTTGATTATTGGAAGGACAGAATTGAAAGCTTCTTTCTTGGCTATGATGCTGATCTCTGGGATATAGTCATCGATGGATACACTCACCCCACTAATGGTGAAGGTAAAAATATTGATAAAAAATCAATGACTGATCAACAAAAGAAAGACTTCAGGAATCACCACAAGGCAAGGACAATTCTGCTGAACGTTATATCTCATACTGAATATGAGAAAATCACCAATAGAGATACATCGCATGACATGTTTGAGTCCTTAAAGATGACGCATGAGGGAAACACGCAGGTGAAAGAAACGAAGGCTCTAGCGTTGATTCAAAAGTATGAAGCCTTCAAGATGGAGGAAGATGAATCTATGGAAACCATGTTTTCTAGATTCTAGATTCTGACTGCTGGATTGAAGGTTCTTGACAAAGGCTACTCCACTTCTGATCATGTAAAGAAGATAGTCAGAAGTTTACCAAACAGGTGGAGAGCTATGTCACAGCGTTAAAGCTCTCAAAAGATCTGAACAAAATCACTCTGGAGGAACTCATCAGTTCTTTAATAAGTCATGAGATAGAGCATGAAGAAGATGAGCCTCAGAAGAAAGGTAAGTCCATAGCTTTAAAATCTAACAAAAAATATGAAACTAAAGCTTTTTAGGTACTAGAAGAAAGCTCTGGAGGTTCTTCATCAGATGAAGATGAAGTATCTTTACTACCCAGAAGAATAAATCAAATTTGGAAGCACAAGCAAAAGAAGTTCAGAAAATTTAAAAGACCAGAACACCGTGGAGAATCCTCTGGTCACAGAAGATCTAGCAAAAAGGAAGTAGTGTGTTATGAATGCAAAGAGCCAGGACACTACAAGAATGATTATCCCAAACTTCAAAAGGATAAACCCAAGAAGAAGTTTGAGAAGAAAAAGAAAGTCCTGATGGCTACTTGGGATGACTCAGATTCTTCTGAAGCCTCGTCAGAGTCTAAAGACGAATGTGCAAACGTTGCACTAATGGCTGACATAGAGGAGCATGAAGAATCATCTGAATCTGGATTAGAATCAGATTCAGAAGAGGTATTTGCTGATCTCACTAGAGCTGAGTTAATTGAAAGCTTATCTGAAATATGTGAAAACTATAGTAAGATCAGACTTAAATACAAGAAGTTGCAAAGCAGTCTTGCATCTGAGACTGGTCAGCTGAAATCAGAAATTGCTGAGCTGAAAGAAAATAATTTTCAAATTAAAATTGAATTGGAAAAAGCTCAACAAAAATCTGAAATAGATACTACGTCTAGCTCTAAAAATATTTTAGAAGAGTATGACCATAGTTTTCAAAGGTTCCTGTCCAGAAGCATAGACAGAAGCAAAATGGCTTCTATGATCTATGGTGTGAGCAGGAACAACAGAAAAGGGATTGGATATGAATCATCTTCTAGGAAGGAATCAAATCCAAAACATGTTGATGAGTTAATTATAAATTATACTCCTCTGTATTCTAATTCTAAATTTGGTCACTCACATGACATAAAGTACACATGTTCAGATCAGAACACCATAATTTTTAATAAACCTAAGCTGCGTCAAAACACAACTGCTTTTAATGGACAAAAGTTCAGGAAGAACGTCAGAACAACTAACTCCAGAGGACCCAAAAAGATATGGGTACCTAAGGATAAAATAATTTATGTTGCAGATGTCCTTAGCAGCAAGGTTGAGACACCAGTCCTGGTACCTGGACTCTGGATGCTCACGACACATGACGGGAAGAAGGTCTATGTTCCAAAGTCTGAAACTTAGATTTGATGGAGACGTGAAGTTTGGAGGGAACCAAAAGGGCAAGATCATTGACTCTGGAACAGTTGGTAATGGTAACCTCCCTTCTATCTCAAATGTTCTGCTTGTAGAAGGATTAAATCATAACTTGTTGTCCATAAGTCAATTAAGTGACAATAGTTATGATATTATCTTTAATAAAAAAATGTTGCAAAGCTGTTAGTCAGAAAGATGGACCAATCCTCTTTAATGGTAAAAGAAAGAACAACATTTATAAAATAAAACTTTCAGAATTGAAAATTCAAAATGTTAAATGTCTTATGTTTGTTAATGATGAGCAATGGGTATGACATAAAAGACTGGGACATGTTAGCATGAGACGTATATCTTAGATTAACAAGCTCAATCTGGTCAAAGGACTTCCTAAGTTGAAGTTCAACTCAGATGCTCTTTGTGAAGCATGTCAGAAAGGTAAATTTTCAAAATCCACTTTCAAACCAAATAATGGTGTTTCTACTTCTAGACCATTAGAGCTTCTGCACATTGATCTGTTTGGACCAGTGAAAACTGCATCCATCTGAGGCAAGAAGTATGGGCTTGTCATTGTTGATGACTACAGCAGATGGACATGGGTAAAATTCCTAAAGCACAAGGATGAGTCTCACTCTGTATTTTTTGATTTCTGCAACCAAGTCCAAAATGAAAAGAAATTTAATATTGTCAAAGTCAGAAGTGATCATGGTGGTGAATTTGAAAATAAATCTTTTGAAAAATATTTTAAAGAAAATGGCATTGCACATGATTTCTCTTGTCCTAGAACTCCTCAACGGAATGGAGTTGTAGAACGAAAGAATAGAACATTGCAAGAAATGGCCAGAACCATGATCAATGAGACAAATATGGCTAAACATTTTTGGGCAGAAGCAATAAATACAACGTGCTATATTTAGAACAGAGTCTCTGTAAGACCTCATCTGGAGAAGACTCCTTATGAATTGTGGAGGAGTAGAAAGCCCAACATTTCATATTTCCATCCTTTTGGATGTATTTGTTTTATTCTGAACATTAAAGATAATCTGAACAAATTTGACTCTAAAGCACAAAAGTGTTTTATGCTTGGATATTCTGAATGCTCTAAAGGCTACAGAGTATACAATACTAAAACACAGATTGTAGAAGAATCAATTCATGTCAGATTTGATGATAAGTTTGACAATCAAAAGCCAAAGCAGTCTGAAATTTCTGCAGATCGAGAAGTTCTTCTCACAGACTCTGAAGAATCAGAGGCAAACAAAGTTCCAGCTAAAGAACCAGAAGCAACTCCAGATGCCACTCCATTAGCTGCTCATCTAGACAACTTAACTATTTCTGAAGAACCAACTCTAAAAGGATCCTCCAGAATCAAATCTTCTCATCCAGATGTGATGATTATTAGAAAGAAGGATGATCCCATAAGAACAAGATCCTTCCTCAAATCCTCTAGGACATCATTGTTTAGTCTGGTGTCAATTATTGAACCTACCTCTGTGGATGAAGCTTTGTAAGACAATGATTGGATACTTGCTATACAAGAGGGGTTGAATCAATTCACAAGAAATAATGTCTGGGATCTGGTTCCAAGACCAAGAGGATTCAACATTATTGGAACAAAATGGGTCTACAGAAATAAGTTAAATGAGCAAGGAGAAGTCATCAGAAATAAAGCTAGACTTGTTGCTCAAGGCTACAATCAGCAAGAAGGTATTGATTACATAGAGACATATGCTCCTGTGGCAAGGTTAGAATCCATACGCTTGCTAATTTCTTTTGCTGCGCAGAATAACATCACTCTGTATCAGATGGATGTTAAAAGTGCTTTCTTAAATGGTTTAATAGAAGAAGTATATGTTCATCAACCTCCTGGATTTGAAAATGAAATATTTCCAGAACACGTTTTTAAATTAAAGAAATCACTCTATGGCCTAAAACAAGCTCCCAAAGCTTGGTATGAAAGGCTGAGTAATTTTCTTCTGGAAAATAATTTTATCAGAGGAAAGGTTGATACCACTCTTTTTCCTAAATCAATTAAGAAAGATATCTTAATCTGTCAAATTTATGTTGATGATATTATTTTTGGAACCACAAATATTTCACTTGGAAAGGAGTTTGCTAAGTCTATGCAGACAGAGTTTGAAATGAGCATGATGGGAGAGCTAAGATTATTTATGGGCATTCAAGTTAGTCAGACTCTAGAAGGCACCTACATGCATCAGACGAAGTATGTGAAGGAGCTTCTGAATAAGTTTAATCTGACAGAGAGTAAGCCAGCTAAGACTCTCATGCATCCAACTTGCACTCTGGGAAAAGAAGAGGTAAGTAAAAAGGTAGATCAGAAGCTGTACAGAGGTATGATTGGCTCTCTTCTGTATTTGACTGCCTCTAGGCCTGCCATTCTCTTCAGTGTATGTTTATGTGCTAGGTTCCAATCAGATCCTAGAGAATCTCACTTAAATGTTGTTAAGAGAATTCTGAGGTATCTGAAAGGTACAACTAACTTGGGTATGTGTTATAGAAGATCTAATGAATATAAATTAGTAGGCTTATGTGACGCTGATTTTGCTGGAGATAGAGTTGAACACAAAAGCACCTCTGAAGCTATCAGATTCTGGGAGGCAATTTGATCTTGTGGTACATCAAGAAGCAACCCACTATAGCACTCTCAAATACAGAGGCAGAATATATTGTTGCTGCTGGTTGCAGTACCCAGATGCTCTGGATGAAGAGTTAGCTGAAGGACTACCAAATACATGAGAGTAATATTCCTATCTTCTATGACAATACTTCTGCAATTTGTCTTTCTAAAAATCCAATTTTACATTCAAAGGCAAAACATATAGAGATTAAACACCACTTCATCAGAGACTATATTCAGAAACGGATATTAAGTTTAAACTTTGTTGATACAGACCATCAATGGGCTGATATTTTTAAAAAACCCCTCTCTGAAGATAGATTTAAATTTATTCTGAAAAATATTAGTATGGACTTTTGTCCATAAAAAAATCTTTATTCAGAATTAAATTTATTCAGATGAAAAGTGTTTAAAGTCTATACTCTGAAGTATTGCATCTGGAATTTTTTAAGTTACTTTATTTTTGTGAAAATCTGAGTTAACAAGCTTCAGAGGATCTGAGCGTTAGTTAACGATTCATTTCCTAAAAGAGCTTCAGAGGCACACCACATCAAACACGTGTCACTTCTAATCTGAATTTTGAAAACGATTGAGTGTACACAAAGCTGAGGCGTCATTTCAGGTAGTGTTTGAATCATTGAAATTCTCTTTTTTTCCCCACTTTGTCAAATCACATTTAATGCGTTAAATCATTATTCCTTTTTTGATTTGATTTATGTTTCTCTTTATGCCCTAACACATATTCCACGCTGTAACATATTTCACACTTTCATTATCTCACACACCTTATGCATTTTGCTCTTCTTCATTGCTTACTTTTCAAATCAAAATTTAAAAGAATCTTCAATCATCTCAAAAGTTATTCTTCAATGGCTACTTCATCTTCATCACATCAACACTTGGTTTGTACAATGGTTGGGTCATCTTCATCGCAAATGGGTATGAAGCGTACAAAGAACCAGAACGCACACTTCTCACACCAGTGAACAAACTAGAGGTACTCTGTGAGTTTATGGTTGATTTTGATTGTATGGCGAAAAATGGGTTTGATCTTCGTTCAACGGTTAACTTTCAAGGATGGGTAAAATACTTTGATCGGTTGTTTGGTCCAGTTTTTCCCCAACTGGTAAAGGAATTTTGGATTCATGCCCAAGTTTACCCTAAATTTATTTCTTCATCCGTTTTGGGTAAAACTATCGTCATCATTGAGGAAATGATTCGCCAACTTATTGGCTATGAAGAAGAGGGTATTGTGAATACCTCAGTGGGACGCGTGAATATGAATGAAGTGTACAACGAGGTGTTTATCTCTGGGCTTCCATCCAACAAAATAAAGGATCTGAAGACCCATTACAAGATTTGGGCCAAGATATTTTTGGGATGTATCCATCATCGCAAGGCTTCAAATTCTCCAAATTACATTAATACAGATCAACTGTATATTTTGTATTGTCTAGGGAATAATATCAAGGTGGATCTTCCACACCTGTTGTTTGTTCATCTTTGGAGTCATGTCAAAATGTCCAGAGAAATCATTCGCACCAAACACCAAAAAATCAGAGATTGGATTCCCATGGGAAGGTTAATTTCTAATATCCTCACTGAAAATGGTTTAGTATTTTATCTGAAAGATACTAGTCAGACAGATGAATTAGTTCCTATTCTTGGGAAGCCTCTGGATGGCAAGAGTCTTCAGAGAATGAAGTTGGTAGAAAAGCTTCAATCTGATCCAGTTCAGATTGATTCTGATGTTGTGTACAAAAGGAGGGTACAAGTGGAAGATTTTCCACTCTTCACTACAGAGGAGCCAAAGGAAGCTCTCCTCGCTTATATTGCTTCCTGTATGGCAGATGGCACTCTTATGCCAGCTGATCTGCTGCTACATGCTTCTCAACCTGCTTCAGAGCTGATTATGAGGAAGAAACGCAAGAAGAGCAAGGTCTCTGGAGAAGGTCCCTCAGAGAAACATTCTAAGCGTTCTAAGAGGAAGGTTTCTGAAGAAGGCTCTTCCAAGAAGTCCTCAAAGCGTTCCAAGCAATCAGGTAATCCCTCTGCTATTTTATCTCCTATTTTGGAAACTGTAACAGAAGAACCAACATCTCAACCCCTCTCTCTTCTGAACCTATTATCACATCTGACTCCTCCTTTGACCAATCAGATGCTACATCCCCTCCACATAACTCCCCAAACCACCCTCTTGAGTTTTCTTCTCCCACTCGCATTCCCTTTCATTCTCCAGATAAACCTTCATCCTCTTTTAAACCTTCACTCTTTGATGCCTTTAGGACATCCTTCTTCAAGGCCTACCTTAAGCCGAAACCCAGACCCAATGTTGGTAATCTGTTATCTAGTTTTGAAACGGAGATGCAGATGTAGTTTTCTGCTGTAAGGGAGAAGTGCCTTACTAGCACAAATCCTCGTGACTCTGAAGAGATCTGGACTGCCTTCAGAAAGAGATTCACTTCTATGACTATGAATCTTCAGGATGCTTGCTCTGCAGATGCGCAAGAAAGAGTTTTTAAAGCTATGAGACTTGCTCAACTCAGTGTCAGCAGAACTCCTATTCTTTGTCTGGAAAACACACCTGCAGAGGTTGTGTGTTTCTCATCTGAGAAATCTGCTGCACTTCAGATTGGTGAAGGTCCTCATGCTGAAGAAGGTACCTCAGAGGCTCCTGTTGATGAAGAGATTCCTGACTCTGGTCATCCCTCTGCTCTGGAATTAGGGAATGCATCTTCTTCATTGGTTGTTCAGAATTCAACAGATTTGAGGAAAGAAAATGAAGATGTGCAAAACAAATTTGCTCAGCAAGAGGCTACTAACAGCGAGATAAAATTTTGGATGATCAAGCAAGAGAAAACTAAGGCAGAGATTCAGGAGTGGATGGTCAAACAAGAAGAATCCACTACTGAAATCAAGACATGGATGGCCAAATAAGAAGCTTCAACTTCTAGGATGACGGAGCTTCTTAAGCTTTTAACTTCTCGTTTATCTTAATTGTTTGTTAGTTTGTGCTCATCTGTAAATTTGCCTGTTTTATTTCTTTTTTGAGTCTCTAAATACATCTGTGACTATTTTTTTACATCTGATTCTATCTTATATTTTTTCTATTTTTCTTGCTCTGAATTTTTTTTTTTGTCTCAAATGATTTTCTAAAATCACTTTTTGATATGACAAAAATGGGGAGAAAATGGAAATTTTGAATCGTTCACATAAACAGATACTGCGTAGAAACTCACACATGTTAAAAACTAACTAATCATGAATTCAGTATTTCAGAGTTAAAGTTACTCATCTGACAATATTTATAGAATTAACTCTGAACAAGGTCTGAGATAGTGCACAAGCTTGCTTTGACTCTAGAAAGAATACAAGTGCTGAAAGGGAAGTTTTAAATTTTCTAGAAGTATTCATTTCAGGGGGAGAATCATATTCTCAGGGGGAGATATATATTTTAATTTTGAATAAAATTTCGTATAGTTTTTGTCATCATCAAAAAGGGGGAGATTGTTAGAATACAGATTGGTTCTTAATATATCTCAATGTTTTGATGATAACAATAATGAAATTTTGTATGGAGAAAATATATACTCTAATTTTTTTTCAAGTGTTTTTGTTTTAGATAACATAATAAATACTCCTCTGAACGGAATATTCCTTTGAACGTTA
The DNA here is from genome assembly GCA_963859935.3 of Lathyrus sativus. Classification (NCBI taxonomy): domain Eukaryota; kingdom Viridiplantae; phylum Streptophyta; class Magnoliopsida; order Fabales; family Fabaceae; genus Lathyrus; species Lathyrus sativus. Next base: position 605,619,480 of record OZ012739.1, read on the forward strand.
AGCTACAAAACGCAGAAGACTTTGAGCGTTTGGTAAAAAGCGAAGCTACAGAAGGCTCTGAGCATAGAGTATAAAGAGAAGATTCAGAAAACTCTGAGCGTACTAAACCCAACACTGCAACTGCAAAGGCCCTGAGAATCAAAACACGTAAGGCTCTGAAACGTTAGTAACAAAGTGATACATTTGGATAATATTTATAACATGGATAACACGTAAGAGCGAAGATCTGCTCTGATCTAAAGCGCTCCTCTAGATGAACAGTTTGTTAAAACAATCACGCTAGCACTAAGCTGCAGAACTCTGGAAGAGAGTTACTCTAATAAGAAGAAAATGGAACATCATCAGAGGATCTGATGCAGGAAATATTTCCATATTCGTTCATTTAAAAAGATGCTGATCAAGAAAGATTCGTTGCCAAATTCATTGTCTACATCCAACGACACTATTCCTCTTTTGTGTAAGGGACAGGATTTCAGAACAAAAAGGATATCTCTGAACATTCCTCTCCTGAAAATAAATAGTCAAAGAAGACAAAAAGCATGTGCACGCTATTTGAGAAATGGGTGTGAAGTATTTAAACAAGTCTTCAACAGCAATTAAGTACATAGAAAAACATTATTCTACAATGAACATACTACTTTGCTGAAAAGAAAATCCTACTTTGCTATCACTTCCAAGTTAACTTCATATTAGCAAATAGAAAGTTTCATTGATCTTTATTTGTGTTAAATCACTGTTGTGAAAAATCTTTTCTAAGAAGCACTTAAACACACTTTATTGTATTACTTTGTAAAAGATCCTTGAGACCAAGTTGTGGTCAGTATTCTCGAGAAGACTAAGACAAGTTTGTCTTAGTGAAAAGATTGTAATCAGTTTTTGATTATTGGATTAAGTCCTCTTTTGAAAGAGGCAAAATCACCTTGGCCGGGTGGACTGGAGTAGTTTGAGTTCAAACGAACCAGTATAAAAATACCTGTTATTTTTATTGCTTTATTTGTTTTTGAAAACCCTTATTCAACCCCCCTTCTCAGTGTTTTCCTTCCTTCAGAAGGCTCCCCCTAGATGTATGCATCCCAAATTCATCTTGTAGATGTTTATCCCCCTTTGATAACATCAAAAAGAGACAAAGTAATTCATGAGAAGTATCTTATATCACACATATACTAATATAAAACACATAGTTGTTTGCAAAGATAAAATCATCAATAAAACAACACTCGTATAAAATGGTGTAAATTCAAAAATGCCTAAACATATATAAAAGCACTTAGAGCAACTATATAACATGGTTGCCATAAATCATGCCAAATAACATAAATAATAAACATGAAAGATGAAGGATACAATGCAATCAAAAACTCTTGAGTTGTTTCAAAAGAGACACATTTACGTGACATATACTTTTTTTATTCTGAATGCTGCACTTGCATGTGCTCTAGCAAGACGATTATTTAGATTTATTACCACTGATGTGATGATTGACGTGTGGTTTGATTTTCGCAAGTGCATGGATTATATAGTAATATAAAAGGTTGTCGAATTCACATAGACCAATAGTCAATTCTATCGTTATCTACTATTGTTATGTAAATCAAAGACTAATCGAATTTTTAAATGAGAATGGAAATTTAAAACGGGAATTAAAGCAAGTTGGTAAAAAAATTATTAATAAAGTCGAGACCGAAATATGATTCACATCGATCAACAATACTCACATCTAAATCAGATTAATTAATTAAAATGGGACAATATTCTTCTCTAATAGGAAGAAACTTAATTTAAATGAACTATTTGCATTCGTTAAATCGGCACCGGGTTTTATTCAAAAATCTATATTTTGTAGAAATTCTGTATTTTTTATTGAGGTTGTACATAATAGAATAGGATATATATATAACCTAGGGAGTACAAGTAACTAAAGAAACTAATTAAGTCCTAATTAACTCAAATTAATCCCTATATACTAGAATAGAAATATTCTATATGACTGTGTAAATAAGTATAAATGTATTCATATAATACAACTATAAATTCTGCATTGATGTCCCTTATTAATGGCTGCATATCTGTGCCTTAATAGTTTCAGATCAGCAAACAACACTCCCCCTCAAGTTGGGTCATAGATGTCTATCAGGCCCAACTTGAATCTTAAGTTTTCATAGTTGGTTCTAGGAAGTGCCTTGGTCAAGATATTAGCTATTTGATGACTTGAGGGTGTATGCTGAAGAGAAATTAATCTGTTGTCAATGTTCTCCTTGATAAAATGTCTATCAATTTCTACATGCTTTGTCCTGTCGTGTTGCACAGGATTTTTAGCAATACTTATGGCAGCTTTGTTGTCACACAATAGACTTACTTCATGGTAAGTATGAACTTGTAGTTCCGCAAGCATCCTTTGGAGCCATATCCCTTCACAAATTCCATGAGCCATTGACCTAAACTCTGCTTCAGCACTGCTTCTTGCAACCACATATTATTTCTTGCTTCTCCATGTCACTAATTTCCCCCATATAAATGAGCAATACCCAGTGGTTGATCTTCTATCAGTTACTGAGCCAACCCAATCTGCATCTGTGAATATTTATATCTTCCTACTTGTGTCCTTTTTGAAATGTAGCCCCCTTCCCTTGTACCTTTTCGAGATATTGTAGAATACAGTTAACTGCTTTCATGTGAGTCTCTTTTGGATCGTTCATGTAGTTGCTAGCCATGCTGACAGAAAAACCAATGTCTGGTCGTGTATGGGTTAGGTAGATAAGTCTCCCAACCAGTCTTTGACACATCTCTTTATCAACTGGTGGACTCTCTTTTTCCTCTCCTATTTTCACATTAGATTCCATAGGAGTGTCTGCTGGCCGGCATCCTAACATCCCCGTTTCTTGAAGTAAATTAAGAGTATATTTCCTTTGAGATAAATAAATTCCAAATTTTGATCGTGCCACTTCCATTCCAAGAAAATACCTTAACTGACCAATATCTTTAACTTCAAATTCCTTAGCTAGTAACAATTTTAACCCTTTAATTCCAGTACAGTTATCACCTGTAATAATAATGCCGTCTACATAAACAATGAAGATGGTTACCTTGCCTTCCTCCGAATACTTTAAGAACATTGTGTGGTCTGTTTGGCATTGAGTGAAACCATGCATCCTAACCATTTGTGTAAGCCTATCAAACCAAGCCCGTGGGGATTGCTTGAGCCCATATAGTGATCTTTTGAGCTTACATACCTTACCTGAGTTTTCGGACGTCTCAAGTCCAGGTGGTATTCTCATGTAGACATCTTCTTCAAGTTCACCATTTAGGAAAGCATTTTTTATATCTAGCTGATGAAGTGGCCAATCCAAATTTACTGCCAAGGAAAGAAGAACACAGACTGATTTTAATTTTGCTACAGGTGCAAAGGTCTCTTCATAATCCACCCCATAAAACTGAGTGAATCCTTTTGCCACCAATCGAGCTTTATACCTGTTCACACTCCCGTTCACATTATATTTCACCGAGAATATCCATTTGCATCCAACTGGCTTCTTTCCATCTGGAAGGTGACAGAGCTTCCATGTACCATTCTTTTCTAGTGCCTTGATTTCTTCCACAACCGCAGCCTTCCACTCTGGAACTAGGATAGCTTCATGGAAATTTTGAGGAATGTGGGTGTTGTCCACTGAGTTGATGAAATTCTTGTACTTCTACGACAATTTTTCACTAGAAACGTGGTTCCCAGTTGGATGTTTGGTACAATACCTCACTCCCTTTCTTATGGAAATAGGTAAGTTTAAGTTCTGGTCATAAGTGTCATTATCCAATAAATTAGAAGATGAGTCAATGCATGGTAATTTACCTTTGTGAGTAGGTTCATAATCTGAATTTTGGACAGAGCATTGGTTCTGCTTCGGAAGAGTGCATGTTTCTACTTCCTTAAGAGTTTGAAGCTTGTTTTTCTTCCTTGTGTATACTTGTACTTCTTTTATTCCATTTGTTGTCTTGGTAACATCAAGAGTGGTTGCTTGCTGGTCCAATTCAGGTTCAACTATTATTTGGGCAGATTCTAAATTTTTAATAGTTGAGCCAAGTTTTGGTGGGTTAGATTTTGGGACAGATTCTTGCGAGACAGATTCTGGTACAATGTCTTGCGAGACAGATTCTGGTACAGTGTCTGGAACGGTTTCTGGGACAGATTCAGGTACATTTTCAGGAACGGTTTCTAGGACAGATTCGGGTACATTTTCTACAACGGTTTCGGGGACAGATTGCGGGACATATTTTGGTATAATAATTTCCCAAGGTTTGTGTTCATCAATTGTTACTTTCTCCCCCTGAATGATAACCTTGGAATAAAAGGCACTCCCTTCATAAAATGTGACATCTAAAGTGTGATAGGTTCGTCTTTTCTAAGGACAATAACATTTATATCCTTTTTTGGTAGGAGAGTATCCCAAAAATATACATTTGACGGCTTTTGGGTCCAGCTTGTTGGGATTTGGTTTTTGATCATGTACAAATGCAGTACATCCAAAAATATTTGGTAGGAGATTTGTGATGAGTTTAGTCGAAGGATAAAAGGACAAGAGGGTTTGGTGAGGTGTGTTTAGGTTGAGTGTTTTGGAGGGTATTCTATTTATTAGGTATGATGAAGAAAGAACTACATCTCCCCAAAAATGGCTAGGTACATTCATGGACAACATAAAGGCTCGAGTGACTTCTAATAGGTGTTTATTTTTCCTCTCTACTGTTCCATTTTGTTGGGGAGAATATGGACATGAAGTTTGGTGTACAATCCCATTTTTGGCAAGGTATGTACCAAGGGTGTGGTGGAAGTACTCCCCTCCATTATCAGTTCTTAGGATTTGAATGTTGCTTCGAAATTGGGTTTGAACCATTTTATGGAAGTTCTCAAATATACCCCCTACCTCTGACTTTTCTTTCATGAGAAACACCTAAGTTACTCTTGTATGGTCATCAATAAAGGTGACAAATCACCTTGACCCAGTAATATTTCTCACTCATGAAGGTCCCCACACGTCACTATGAATAAGGGTGAAAGGTTTAGATGGCTTATAAGGTTGTATGGAATAATGAGACTTGGTGTGTTTGGATAATTCTCACACTTCACATTTGAAAAAACCAAAATCTTTATTAAATAATGATGGAAACATCTTTTTCAAATATATAAAATTTGGCTGTCCTAGGCGATAAGGCCATAACATTACATCATTCTCATTATTTGATGAACACGTAAGGGAAGCCTTGTATGATCTTTTATTTTGTTCTTCAACTCTTAGGTAGTAAAAGCCTGCACTCTCCTCAACATTGCCAATCATCTTCCCCGAATTCATATCCTGAAATTCACACAAATTTGGTAAAAACTTAGTAGTACATCCCAAATATTTGGTTAGTTTACAAATAGACAACAAGCTGCAATTTAATTTTGGAACATGTAAAACTGAATAAAGAGTAATATCTTTAGTGATAATCATTGAACCTTTACCAGCCACTTTAGAGGTACTACCATCTGCTATTTGAACAAAAGATCCATCTTGACAGGGAGTGTATTTGGCAAATACATTGATGTCCCGAGTCATGTGATCCGATGCGCTGGAATCAACAATCCATTGGTTTGTTTTCTGGTGATTAACATGAAGGGCAGTAGAAAAATTACCTTATTGGGCAAGAGTAGCAGTGGAAGAAGTACTAGTGTTTTGTATTGCTTGTTGCATCATTTTCTGCAACATCTTTATTTGTTCTTTGTTGAAAGGGCTTGCCTCTGCAGTACTTTTGGATTTACTTTCATCAACAGCAACAGCATATGCGCGTGTATCCTTGAATCGTGGTTTCAGATCTGTGGGTTTCCCATGAAGCATCCAACATGTTTCCTTTGTATGTCCGAGATGCTTGCAGTGATCACACCATCCTCTACCTTTCTTTGGTGGGCTTCTTGCTACAAGGGCAGAACCTTCAATGTTTGCACTTTGACTTTCCAACATAACTTTTCTTCTGCTTTCTTCCCTTCTTACTTCTACAAATTCTTCACAAATGCTAGGGAGATATTTAGTTTCAAGAATACTTCCCCTTACTTTATCTAAATTTTTATTCAGTCCTAATAAAAATTAATAGATTCTATCTTTCTCGATCAATTTTTTGTAGATTTTTTCATCCTTCGGACACTTCCACTATGTGCCAGCATAAATGTCGAGTTGTTGTCAATATTTTATGAGAGTGTGATAGTACTCTTTTACTAGAGAGTCTCCTTGTTGAAGGTTATGTAAGAGACTTTTAATCTCAAATATGGCTTAAGTGCTATCCACATTTGAGTAGGTCTCCTTGGCTGCATTCCAGATTTCTACAGCATTGCCATAATACATGAAATTTTCACCACACTCATTTGTTATAGAGTTGAGTAACCATGACATCACAAGACTGTTTTCAAGTTTTCACTTTGCATGGTTTGAATCAGTCTTTGCTGGCTGCTTAGCATCGCCGGTGATGTAGTCTTCCTTTCCCTTTCCTTGGAGGAAGAGTCAGACAGATCTAGACCAATGTGTATAATTCTTTCCGTTGAGCTTGTAACATGTAATGAGAATTGTCTCATTATGACTAGTGGTGTTCCCAGTTGCTGCCTTTGAATCAGCATCTGAGATGCTTGAGCTGTTTGTTTTTTCCTCCATTGGAAAATCTAATTATTTTTTTTCCGGATCAGAACGGTAGCTCTGATACCATGTAGAAATTTTGTATTTCTTATTGAGTTTGTACATAATAAAATAGGATATATATATATAACCTAGGGAGTACAAGTAACTAAATAAACTAATTAAGTCATAATTAACTCAAATTAATCCCTATATACAAGAATGCAAATATTCTATATGGTTGTGTAAATAAGTACTATAAATGTATTCATATGATACAGCTATAAAATCTGCATAGTTGTCGCTTATTAATGAATTCATATATGTGCCTTAATGGTTTCAGATTAGCAACCAACATATTTTCGCTGTTGCGGTTCAACGTGTTAAAGTATAAAACTTACTGTTTTTGAAAATCAAGAACTTTCAATCAATTAAAAATTCATTATGGGTGGAAAAACAAATTTAATGGCAATACTATTTCAAAACAAAAATGATATCTCTAAGTTTAGTGCTTTCACGCTAATTATTTTCAGTTTAGAACGTTATAAAAACTAGCCCCACAAACAAGTCCTAAATTAACTAATAATTTCCAGCTTAAATGTGGGTACCGTCAAAACGACGGTCCTTACATTTTGGACCCTAAACGGTTTAGCCTGACATATTTGATATAATAGTCATACTATATTTAATATTCATGCCAAATAAATTTCTAAATATAATGATGTAGTGATTATGATGAGTAGTAGTAGTGACTACACTACTACGAAAAACCCATTTAACAACGGTTGAGAATGATATATATTCACGTGGACACATGTGTTGTTATGTAGAGTGTCGTTGTATATATGATATTTACAATCACGGTCCAGTAACCGTTGTAATAAAATGGAAAGCGCGTGCCCTATCACAACAAGTTTTCTAAAAGACCGTTGTGATAAAAATAATGGTCATAGGTTCGATTCCCAACTACACCGTTTTGATATTTATTTTTTTATGGATAGTGCGTGAGATATTATAACGGTTATGATATATAACCGTTGTTACATTTTCTATAGAATTAACAAAATTAATCCTGCTTTTATAATTAATCCCATTTTTTAACCTGTATTATTATTTACCATATCACAGCAGAAAATACAACTCACATTTGTGATAAAGTTATCATAATAATATTAATTGTATAATATTCATAATATCATATAATTGTATCATATTCAATTGTATTAGAACAAACATCCTATAATTTGTCATAACGAACAACCTACAATTTACACATTACATAACATCACATAATTGTAACTTGGTGTTTTGGTTTATTGTCTCTTGGTGTCTTGTCTATTGGGGTCTTGACTCTAAAGACCTATGATTTCAAATAGTTATACTTGTTAGTAAAATACTTAAAAACTATAACATACAATTAATATATTATAAATGAAGAATAAATTACGTACTTGTTAATTTTCCCATATGCCTTCATCATGATCGATTAGAATAGCATACACGACATCTCCATCAACTTCATCATATGAGGCAGGAACTTGTGTTGTGTAAGAAGGTGTGGATGGAATATCAAGACTTTCATCACTAAGAGGGATGTGTTTTCTTTGGAGAATGATTGATCATTCCCCTGATATGTCTGATGGGTCGATAACATAGAAAACTTGTTTTGCTTAAGCCATGATGAATGTTCAACCATAAAAGATGCCTTGCCAAGGTTGACCCGGGTGATTTATAAGTCATCAATGTGTACACCATTACTATTATTGAGAACCCACTTGCATTTAAATAAATCCACTTTGAAAATAACATAATCAATCTCTCAAATCTCATCAATGACACCATAAAATATGGTAGTTGCCAATACATGATTCTTATCTTTCGAACTAGAGAAATACATCGATTTGGCTTCAACCACCCCACTATTTTGCATTGTACTACGATCATCTTTTGATTTTGTATAAAAGGTATAATGACCAATGTCGTATGCAGTCTAAGTAATGACACAAAATTTTGGCTCGTATGATAACCATTTAAGTATCTCAGATGAACTACGATCATTAGATACACTTTTATTAAATAAATCTATGAATCTCTTGTTATGCTCTATCAACAACAACTTGTCACTCATTCGGGGATGTTTTTTCCTCAAAAGTCTTTTTTGAGTATCTATGAAAGGTTGAACTTCATCTATATTATTCAATATATAGAAATGTGCTCGAATAACTACATCCTGAGGCATTGACTTAACATTTAGACCTTGAATACCTCTTCTGCCTGTGTCAGTATGATGAGACATTGGAATTCCTATAGAATCTGCGTCCGACACATAGTTTGTACAAAACTCAACAACTTCTTCTGTGATGTACCTTTCAACAATTGAAGCTTTCGGTCGGTGATGATTCTTCGTATATCCTTTAAAGATCTTGATATATCGCTCTATTGGATGCATCCACCTTAAATAAACTGAACCACAAATTCTGATTTCTTTGACTAGATGAACAAGTAAGTGAACCATAATGTCAAAAAATGATGGAGGAAAATACATCTCCAATTGACATAAGATTATGGCAGCCTCATCTTCTAATTCATCTAATTTTTTGAAATCAATAAATTTATTACATATGGCATTGAAGAATAAGCATAATCTCGTTATAGTTACTCTCATATTTTTTGGTAGAATCCCACGGATAGCCACTGGTAGAAGTTGTTGCATGTAATACTCACAAAAAATTTTCTTTTCCTTTTTAGATAGAGTGTGACATGCTGGAGGCAGATAAGTTCTTTTTCTTTTCTCTATTGGAGACAACTATTTTTGTATGCCCATCTTCTCCAAATCAAAACGGGAAGTCTTATTATCTTTAGTATTATCTGGAATTTTTAGAAGTGTACCAATCAAACTATCACATACAGTTTTCTTCATGTGCAACACATTAAGACAATGTCTAACATAAAGACCTCACCAATATGAAAGATCAAAGAAGATGAACCTCTTTTTCCATATATTCTCGCAACTTCCCCTTTTTATTTTTCTCTCTCTTCCCAAAGACAATATTAATGTGTTCTTGCCATTGATAAACTTCATCCCCGGTTAAAGGTTCTGAAGCCTCATCAAACTCTTTCTCTCCATTAAAAGCCTTCTGCAATCTATGATAAGAACGATCGGGTTTTATAAATTTTCGATGCCCAAGGTAAACGGTCTTTTTTCCAATTCAAGTTGGTGATAACAAGTATCATCTTCACATATAGGACACGCTCTATGTCCTTTAACACTATATCCAGCCAAGTTACCATAAGCAGGAAAGTCGTTGATTGTACAAAATAACATTACACACTTCTTAAACTTTTCCCCAGAATATGCATCATCAACTTCAATGCCTTCATCCCATAAGAGTCGTAAATCATCAATTAATGGACTTAGATAAACATCTACGTCGTTACCAAGTTGTCGTGGTCCAGAAATCATCATGCTTAACAGTATATACTTGCACTTCATGTACAACCAAGGAGATAGGTTGTAAATAGTGAGAAGAACAGATCACGAAGTATGCTTAGTACTCAGATTACCAAAGGGGTTCATTCCATTGGTGGAAAGCCCAAGCCTACGGTTTCTTGGCTCAACTCCAAAATCCATAAACAACGAATCAATTTTCTTCCATTGCAACGAATCAGCTACATGGAAAATGTTTCCATCACGAGTTCTTTCATCTACATGTCATCTAATATTATTTGCGTCATTTGAATTAGGAAAAAAGTCTCTTAAATCGTGAAATAATTGGCAAATACCATAACACTTTAGCATGAGGATGCTTCCTACTAAAATTTTCATAGTCATTGTTATCACCATTGTTGGCCTTCAGCTTGTAACGCGACACACCATATTTCGAACATTAATACAAGTCTTCATACTCTTTCTGGTATAATATTCAATCATTAGGGCAATCATGTAGTTTGATATACTCCAGACCCATTGGACACAATATCTTTTTGGCCTCATATCAACGATCTGATAATTTGTTATCTTTTGGTAACATTTTTTTTAGCAATTCAAGTAATTCTGAGAAACTTCTATCCAACCATCCATTTTTTCCCTTCAAATTAAACAACTTTAACATCGCCAACAATCGTGTAAAATCTGTGCATCCCTTATATAAAGGGGTGTCTTTATCACTACATAAAGTATCATAAATACGAGCGTTCTTAAAAGAAGATTCCCCAATATCATGAAACATATCCTCTAGTTGATCTTCCATATATTCATCTTCATCCACTCTTTGACTTTGTGACGCTCAACTTTCCTCTTTATCCACCTTACCATGCCACGTCCATATTATATAATTTTGACATATACCATCATAACAAAGGTGATGGAATATTTCTTTCTTTGTACCCTTTTTAATATTCATGCAAACAACACAAGAACAATAAAAGATACCATTATTGTCAGGAAGATGTTTATCAGTGTATTCAGGGAGTTCAAGAACTTCGTTCTTATAAATTAGACCTAATCTATCGGCTTTCATCCAACTATGGAAAAACTTGTAAATAAAATTCTGGAATTAATATGGCGGCATGATTACAAGACGAATGATCCAAGCAACATCAGTAGTTCTTCAAATCCTAACCCTATGGTGCACTTATCACTCAATATGAGCAAGTAAGTGCTTCTCAATAAGTATTTTTCTCTGCCTAAGTGAATTCTAAAGACTTAGATGTCGAAAACCTAAAAACTATGACTATGTATAGTGTTCCAACTTTTGAAAAGTGAGTCCAATTCGTGTAGGCGTCATGTGAGAGAATAATGCTGAAGTGGGAGAATACTAATTAATTTTGTTGCTATTTTTTTGATCATGTAGCCCATGGCAGATGTTATGGCCTCATGGCGGAAGCCATGGCCTCATGGAGGACGCCATAAGTACTAAGTGGTGAATGTGGCCAGTGGAGGGCTCATGGCAAATGCCATGTCCCTATGGCAAAGGCCACGAGCTTCAGAGGTCATTTTCTTACTTGTTATTTAATGTGGGTGGGGCCTCATGGGTGCCATGTCATGGTGAACGCCATGGAGGTCGCCACCAGTGCACTTTCTCCATTTTTTCTCCATTTTTGCTAATGCACTAACTCCAACTTGGAAAACACCTTAAACAAAGACAATACACCAACATAAAACTACAAAAGGACATGAAACGGACTAAAAAATACATGTGTATCAAGTCGGAAACATGGTACGTTTCATGGTTATCAAATTCCCTCATGCTTGAACTTTTGCTTGTCCTCAAGCAAGCTGCTGCACACATGAAAAGCTTTGAAAAATGTAGCAGTTATAATGTAAAAACTCATGAAAAACAATAGCATTCAAATACTCATACTAGGCCACAAACTCCATTTAGGTTAAAATTTCCTTGATAGGTACTAATTTTCACATTAAGGATATCGTAAGAACACAATTATACAATTGTGCGGTCATAAGCCTCCTTCATATGCAAACAAATTTGAATCATGCTATTATGCTCAAGCCTAACTTACTCATTCTTGTTTTCATCCTTTTTCATTCTAGTGCAGTCACATTAAGCCTGTTATCTTTTCACACTCATAGTATGGAAGTCTGTTAGTGACTGTGATTTTATCTTTCTTTTTTTTCCTTGTGAATTTTGGCTCAAATATTAACAAATAAAAGGATTAGGTACCATTGGGCTAAATGATCGGGTGAGGGTCACCTAACTTAGAAGGAACGTCTCCATTTTATTCATTTTTTCTTTCTTTTAAGCTTATGATCATTCACTTATTTGCATCGACTTCCTATGTAGTGTGTGCTTAGGATGATGTTGACTGCTAGATAAACTACTTAAAGACTATTAAATAACGAGAATTCAAGTTTATGAACATAATAAGTTCTCAAATCGATCTCCATATTTTGGAGATTTAAGGTGTTAAGATGATAACTATTTTGTACAGTATTCCTAAGTCTCCACAATCTAACCTCAATTTCATCTTTAGCACATATACTTTCAAATCATGCAATAAATTTCCAAGTCTTGAAAACAAATTTTTTTGGTATGGCTCAAGAAATCGGGATAATCAATAAAAAGCAAGAAACCACGGATAAAGACTCGACAACACATGCATTGGCTTTACTAACAACAGTTAAACTAGAAATTGATAAAATCCTAATAAACATGAAATAAACTAGAAAAGAAATAAATCTAACTAAAAAGAAATAATAAGAAAGCAATAAATTTCCTACCCCACACTTGAACCAAATATTGTCCTCAATGTTTTGATAAAAGTGGGAAAAGGAAGAAAGAAACTGGTGAAGAAATCAGCGTCGGCCATGGCCTCGGCCTCGTTTCACTAAACTTCTATTTAAATAGTGTTCGATATCTATCAGGTTATGACCACAAAAAGGAACTAGGTGGGATAATTGGTTTCGGAGGCCTAAAGCTAAAGATATATGGGTGAGTGTCCCACCTACAAGAACGTATCCTCTTGTTGAGTTAACAATTTTATCCAAACTTGCAAGCAAGAAAGCTGTAAAATTGATGGGGCGAGACTGGAAAACACTGAATATGATGAATACTTCTTCTTTACTAACGCGTCCAATGTTTTCACACTTTCCAAAGAATGTATGAGCTAGAACTATTTGGAAGTACCTAATGGTTGGGTTATGGAGTAGGTGTTAGAACACAGATTGGTGTTTAATTATATCTCTATGTTTTGATGATAACTCTAATGAAATTTAGTATTAAGAAAATATATACTCTAATTTGGTTCAAGTGTTTTTGTTTCAGATATTAAATGAATATTCTTATGGAAGCAAAAATGCATCTGAACAGTATTCTACGCAAAGCTCTGAAGCATCAGAAGCAAGTGATCAGAAGACTCTGAGCGCTGTCAGAAGACTCTGAAGCATAGTTGAAGAATTTGTATGAAGAGTTTAAAGCATTGTTTCAGAAGACTTTGAATGTACTTTACGCTGCAAGTACAGAGACTCTGATAAACAAGTATGCTCTGATCAGATCATTCACGCTGAAGCACTGTTGCTGCAACTCTGATATCATTGAATCTGATCTGAAGAACAAGAAGCACATCAGAGGATCTGATGTTGTTTACGTTTGAAAAGATGTCAGCACGTGAATAGACTTGGTACTATTCTCAACGTCCTCTCCAACGGAACTATTCCTTATTTGTGATAGACACAAGGATTCAGGCAAAAGGCATTTCTCTGAACATTCCACTTCTGAGAAAGAAAAAGTCATATGAAGACAAAAGGCTACAGCTACTCTACTTGCATAGTCTTCAAGCATTGGACTTTCAACACTATAAAAGGACGTCTTCAACATCTCTTCAAAACTAACGAATCATTGAAAAACTCATTGAAATTATTCAACAACTCCCATACAATCTTTCTTACTCAAAGATGAATAGTTTTTATTCGTTCTTAATCTAAGTGTAAAAATCACAGTTTGTGATATAGCTTTTTAGAAGCAACTTAAACACTTGTTTAGTTTACATTAATTTGTAAAAGGTTCCTTAAGAAGACTAAGGTGTGGTCAGAATTTCTTGAGAAGACTAAGACAGTTGTTCTTAGTGGTTGACACTGTAATCTGTTTGAATATAGTGGATTAAGTCTTTGTGGAGAAAGGCAAATCACCTTGATAGGGTGGACTGGATTAGTTGAGTTCAACGAACCAGGATAAAAATCTTGTGTTGTTTTTATTTCCATTATTTTTCTAAACCCTTATTCAACCCCCCCCCCCCCCTTCTAAGTGTTTTTCTCACCTTCAGTTGGCATCAGAGCTCCGGTTCTGTTAGTGCTCTCACTTCACCATGAACAGAAAAGATCCAGTTGAGAAAAACTCCATATATCTTGTTCTTTATTCATCATGGCTGCTGAAGCTTCTACTTCAACTTCTTACAATAACATATATGATTATAAAGATAGAATTAGCACCAAACCTCCCATGTTTGATGGTGAGAAGTTTCACTACTGGAAAGACAGAATAGAAAGCTTCTTTCTGGGTTATGATGCTGATTTGTGGGATTTAGTAACTGATGGTTACACTCATCCTACCAATGATGAAGGGAAGAAGATTGACAGAAAATCTATGTCTGATCTTCAGAAGAAGGAGTTTAGAAACCACCACAAAGCAAGAACCATCTTATTAAATGCAATATCTCATACAGAGTATGAGAAAATAACAAACAAAGATACTACATTTGATATGTTTGAATCTCTGAAGATGACTCATGAAGGGAATTCTCAAGTTAAGGAGACCAAGGCTCTGGCGCTGATCCAGAAATATGAAGCCTTCAAAATGGAGGAGTATGAATCTGTAGAAACTATGTTCTCTAGATTTCAGATTCTCACTGCTGGCTTGAAAGTTCTGGATAAGGGTTATTCCACTGTTGATCATGTCAAAAAGATCATCAGAAGTTTGCCAACCAGATGGAGAGCAATGGTCACAGCTCTGAAGCTTGCGAAGGATCTAAACAAGATCACGTTGGAAGAACTGATCATCTCCTTGAGGAGTCATGAGATTGAATTAGAGGAAGACGAGCCTCAAAAGAAAGGTAAGTCAGTTGCTTTAAAGTCTAACAAATATATTAAAGCATTGCAGGTTATAGAAGAAAGTTCTGAAGAATCTTCTTCTGAAGAAGAAGATGAACTATCCTTGCTGTCCAGAAGGATCAACAAACTCTGGAAGCATAAACTGAGGAAGTTCAAGAACTTCAAGAAACCAGATCAACGTAAAGAGTCTTATGGACACAGAAGATCTGGAAAGAAAGAGGTTGTCTGCTATGAATGCAAGGAACCTGGGCACTATAAGAATGAATGCCCAAAGATTCAGAAGGAGAAGCCAAAAAGGAAGTATGATCATAAAAAGAAAGTTCTAATGGCAACCTGGGATGATTCAGATGCATCTGATTCGTCATCAGAGTCAACAGAAGAATGTGCAAACATGGCACTCATGGCTGACGTAGAAGACTATGCAGAAACTTCTGGATCAGAATTAGAATCAGATTCTGAGGAGGTATTTTCTGAACTAACTAGAGAAGAACTTTCTGAAAGTTTATCAGAAATTCTGGAAAGCTACAGCCAAATCAAACTTATACAAGAAGCTTCAAAGCTATCTTGCATCTGAGAATGATCAG
The DNA here is from genome assembly GCA_963859935.3 of Lathyrus sativus. Lineage (NCBI taxonomy): Eukaryota > Viridiplantae > Streptophyta > Magnoliopsida > Fabales > Fabaceae > Lathyrus > Lathyrus sativus. The sequence goes on from OZ012739.1 coordinate 605,635,253, forward strand.
CTGAGGTCTGAGGCTGCTGAGCTTAGAGCAGAAAATCTTAAAATTAAAAATGATTTAGAAAATGCTCAGAAATCTGACTCAGAACCTATATCATGCTCAAAAAATATTTTAGAAGAGTATGACTATAGCTTTCAGAAGTTTCTGGCTAGAGGCCTAGAGAGAAGCAAGATGGCTTCAATGATCTATGGTGTTAACAGAAACAACAGGTATTGGATATGAATCTTCTTTTGGGAAGGATTTAAATCTAAAACCTGTTGATAAAATGATCATAAAGTATTCTCCTCTATATACTCATTTCAAATTTGGTCATCTTAATGATATTAAACACACATGTTCTAGTCAGAACATTCCTGTGTTTAAACCTAAAGTTAGTCAGAACAAACCTGCTGTCAGAAGACAGAAGTTCAGACAAAACTTTAAGGCAACTAACCCTAAAGGACCCAAAAAGATCTGGGTACCTAAAAACAAAATAATATTTGTTGCAGACATCCTTAGCAGCAAAGTTGAAACACCAGTCCTGGTACCTGGACTCTGGCTGCTCACGTCATATGACGGGAAGAAGGTCTATGTTCCAAAGCCTGGAGCTTAGATCTGGAGGTGACGTCAAGTTTGGAGGGAACCAGAAGGGCAAGATAATTGGCTCTGGAACCAGAGCTTGACTAGAGCAATCCTCATCTGCGGGAATGAAATGAATATCCTTTTCAAAGGGAGTTTTGTATGAGGACCAGAGCTAGATATATCCCGGGATGAAAATAAACATTCACGAACATTCATTTATTATTTATATATCAAGTAAAACATACGCAAGCAGAAAGTTCAAAATTGTTCAAAATTGCTATCACAATAAAACATTTATTTGCACAAGCAGAAAGTAAAAGTAAGGACTGTTTGAAAATTCGATTTTATTTATTAAATGGTAGTCAGCAAAAGGGCATGACTCAAAGATATTATTACAATGTTGGAAAAAGATAGTAATAATAACGGTTGCATCAGAAGCATAATAACCCATATCTTCCTAAACCAAATTTGAACTTTCCTACGTTCTAAGCATAGTACTTCTTGATTGCATCTACGTTCACTGGGCGAGTGATTTCTTCTCCGTCCATGGTGGCTAACATCAAAGCGCCTCCTGAGAAAACTTTCTTAACAACATATGGACCATCATAGTTTGGAGCCCATTTTCCTCGGGTGTCCGTGAGGAACGATTGAATTTTCTGAAGTACAAGGTCACCTTCTTTGAATTCACAGGGTCGAACCTTCTTACCAAACGCCTTCTTCATTATTTGTTGGTATAATTGACCATGGCACAATGTTGTCATTCTCTTTTCTTTAATCAGGTTTAGTTGGTCGTATCTGCTTTGACACCATTCAGCCTCTGATAACTTTGCTTCCATCAAAACTCGCATAAAACCAAAACAATACCAAAGACTTGTTTTCTCATTCTCTTTCTTTTGCTTTAAGTTTCAAAATTCCAAAGAGTAAACTTGGAATATTCAAAACCAAAGCCTAAACTACTCAAATAACCATCCAAACACATCACAAATCATCCATTGAAGGTGTCCAAACCCTCATCTTCATATCAGATCACCAAAATCAGAAATTCAACCATCAAAACCTCATATTTTGACTTTTTTGGATTTTTCAAGCCATGTCTTTATCCTGTCAATTTCAAAACCATCCAATACTTCAAACACACTCTAAATAACATCCCTAAATTGTTCCAACAATTATTCCTCAACTGCAACACCATTTGAGGGAGTTTCCATATTGACCACTTTTACCATTTTTGAAAGAAGGGTGCCATATTGTGTTCCAGCTGGTTTACTTTGGTTCCGAGCATTCAAAAGGATTATTTGAGGTTTATTAAAGGTGTTGAAAGCATTAAGACACATATGTAACATCTATCTTGAAAGATCCAAGTTTGCTTCAAGAGGTAAGTTTCCTCAAAACATGAACTTGCCAAAATATGTTTTACTTTGATGTACATTGATCATAAACATGTCATATATGTCATATTTGTTGTGTTTGAACTATAATTAAGTATTATTGTTGATTGTACAAACATGTAGTATAGAACTTGCAAAATCATGGCCTATTTGAAACCACTACCAGGTTTTAAAATTTAGGCACTTCTGGAAAAATTTAAGACCACCATTGGATTCATCATGAAGTTTTAGGCTGGATCCATCTCTATTTCATTCAATTTCATGGAGAAATGAGGCAGATATGATCCTTCTTGCAAAGCTTGAAAACCTTGGGCAACGACCAGCCATGGCGCCTTGGGTTAGTCCGACCTCATGTCTCTTCCACCCTTATTAATTCATGGGTGTGGTTTGATATACGGATGTATCACCACCCTAGTGGTTCACACCCGCGTATTAGTGTGTTTGTGTATGCAATGGCGAGGGTTCGATCCCCCCTTTTCCAAAATGTGTTTTTTTTCCTTCATATTTTTTCACATTTTTAATATTTTATATATTATTTTCAAATAATTATTTTTACACTTAAAATAAATTATTTTTTACACACTTGTCATTCACACATTTTATTAATTTAATCCATACAAAAATTCAAAAAAAAGATTTAATTTTAATAGCTTTTTATTAAGTTGAAATTAATTGTTTTTAAATGATTAAAAACCCTAAAAAATTGGTTTTCTTCTTGGTTATTTTTAAACCTATCACATTTTGATCTTCATTGGGATAAAACCTAATATTTCAAACTTTGTTTCAAGATCAAAATATGTTTATTTTGACTTATACATCAATTATGTCATGTTTAAATTCATTTGAAAAACACCTTTGATCAAATTCTTTCAAAATTAGAGTTTTTGCTTTGATTCAATTTTTCAAACTTCACAAATCATCACTTAGGCCTCTATTAGAGTGTAAGACCCAACCCTCTCTGTAAATAAACCAACATCTAGGCCTTTGCTACAGTATTAGTCCCATTGCGCTTTTCTAAATCACGGTGCAATCAGTGTTTTAACAATCATCTAGGCCTCTAATGGAGTGTAAGTCTCATCTCTTTGTACATAAATAAACCTTTTTTAGGGTCTCTACTATAGTATAAATCCCTCCTCTTAGTTTTTAAAGTCACTATGCTTTCAAATCATCAAAATCTTGGGCGTCTGCTAGTAGTGTAAGTCCCAACCTTTTTTCTTCAAAAATCATCTTCTGTTCTTTTCAAAACAAGATAATCATCTTAGGCCTCTGCTAGGAGTGTAAGTCTCATCCCTCTTTCTATTTTAGAAATCTCCTTCATATTTTTAAAACTTCAATCTTTCAAAACTTTCAAATTCAATCTAAACCTAACATCAATTCTCAACAACCATTTGGGCCTCTCCCTGAGTATAAGACCCAACACCTTTTGTAAATCTTTTAGTCTCATTCATCCTGGGCTTTATATAGGATACAAAACATCTGGGCCTCTATCTAGAGTTTAAGACCTAACACCTTTGCTCCTCTTCTACTTAAGATCAATTCATCTTTAAATTTAAATTCAAAATCTTTTTAAAACTTTCTTTAATTTCTCAAAACCCTAATTCAATTTTAGAGCAAAACATTTAATCAATCACAATACACTTGGGCCTCTATCCAGAGTGTAAGACTAACCACCTTTTCAAATTCAACTCATACTTGTTTATATACTTATCTGTATATTTGTATATATACTTGTGCATATCTTGTTAAGTTTCCCTTAGCATTTAGATCATCCTTAGTTTAGATTAGCTAAAACAATAGAATCCTTTCAATCCTTATAACTTAGTTCCAACAACTAGTTCCCTCTTATACAAAGGAATTCTTCTCCTCAGTACAATTAGCCTCCTTTTGGGTTTTGTTCAATTTACTCAGCCTTGAAACACTTCATTGAAGAGAGGATTATTTTCCAGAGAAACCTCTTCTTTAAACCTTTTTAACCCTGGAACAGTTCAACAAAGAAAGGATTATTTCCCAGTGAAACCTTTTTTGAACTCTTCTTAGACATGGAAAGTCTCAACCCCTATCCTCCTCTTGGGCTTCATACAAGGACCCACAGGCTTCCTAAAAGCATAGGATAAATCTTAGTCAGCTTTATCAATACAAAAAATCCCAGGAGAGTCAAAACCTCTAAAACATTCAATCTCATCCTTTGAGCCTTTTTCTAATCCTCAACAAGAGGGACTTTCACTTAAAAATCATTAGCCAGGGTCATTTTACAATCATTAAATCCCTAGAAGAATTAAAGCCCTTGTGACATTTAAATTCTCTTCTAATCTTCAGCAAGAGTTAGTCTCCACTTAAATTCCGTTAGCCTCCTCTTAGGCTTCATATAATGATTTCCCTAGTCAGCCTTAATCTTAGGCTTTGTACAAGACAAATATAACACTCCCTAGTTGAGTCAGTTCTCAATTTTTTAGCTGCAACCTTGGGCTTTGATTAAGGCACAAAACTCAACATCCCCACAGATGAGACTATGAGTCCTCTCTGTAAGAGGGTATCCCTTCTATACATCACATTTCAAATCAAATTGTTTTACATGAAGGAGGATGTGGCATTGCTTTGGATATTTCAAAGTCCAAGTTAAAAGCTTCTTCCCTTATGTTAAAACTCATAAAGTAGGATGTGGCATTGCTCTGGATATTTCAAAGTCCAACATAAAAGCTTCTTCCCTTATGTTAGATCTCATGAAGAAAGATGTGGCATTGCTCTGGATATTTCAAAATTCAAGTTCAAAGCTTCTTACTTCATGACATTTCACTTCTCCTATAAAGGAATATGTGGCATTGCTGGATTTTACACATCCCAGCCTTCTCCTATAAAGGAATAAACCGGAGCTATAATAAGATCAAGGAATATCTAATGTACCTCTCAATCTTATCTCTTCCATTTAGAGATAGGTGCAAAAGATTGTACATTTCTGAATCATACTCGACTATAGGGAGCATGTTGGCTCAAGAAGATGATAATGATTTTGAACGAGCCATTTATTACCTCAGTCGAGTGGTGAATGATGCAGAGACTAGGTATAGTCTTATAATTTTTTTTTGCTTATTGAAGGTGAGAAAAACACTTAGAAGGGGGGGGGGGGGTTGAATAAGGGTTTTAAAAACACTTTAGTAGATAGAAAAAATAACACAATATTTTTATCCTGGTTCGTTTGAACTCAAACTAATCCAGTCCACCCTACCCAGGTGATTTGACTTTATCAAGAAGGACTTAATCCACTATATCAAACTTGATTGCAGTGTAAACCACTAAGACAACTTTCTTAGTCTTCTCAAGAAAATCTGACCACAACTTGGTCTTCTTAAGGAAATCTTTTGCAAAGATAAACTAACAATTTGTGTTTAGTGTTTTGCTTCTAACAAGCTATATCACAACAGTGATATTTACACAAAATTAAGAACGAATATAAAAACTGTAAGCTTGAAGAATATTTGAATGAGAGCTTGTGAGTTGATTTGCTTTCAAATGATTATTGCAATATTCGTCAACATTGGAAAGATGCTGAAGCTTGTTTAAATACTACTTCAAGTCCTTCTCTCAAAGACTGTGCATTCCTGTACGTTTTTCTGCCTCTGTTGCCTTTTTGTCCTCTATTGACTTTTCCTTTCTAGGAAGAGGAATGTTCAGACATGTGCTTTGTGTCTGAATTCTTGTGTCATGCATAAATGAGGAATAGTGCCGTTGGAGCAGACGTTGGGATTAGCAACAGATCTTTTCTTTGAGCTTGGCATCTTTTCAACTGAATAAACTAACATCAGATCCTCTGATGTAGTTCCTTGTTCTTCAGATCAGAGTCTTGCAGCAATAGTGCTTAAGCGTGAATGTTATAATCAGCGCAAAGTTGAATATCAGAGCCTTTGTACTTGCAGCGTGAAGTACTTTCAGAGTCTTCTGAAACAATGTTGTAACGCTCTTACTCAAATTCTTCTTAGTCTCACTCAGAGTCATCTGTAGCAGATCAGAGTCTCTTCAAGCAGCGCTCAGAGTCTTCTGAAATGTTGCTTCTGACGCTCAGAGTCTTAACGTTCTTTTCAGTTGCAGATGTAATTTTTGCTTCCAGATGAATATATAATTTATGATCTGAAACAAAATTACTTAAACACAATTAGAGTATATATATATCCTTTATGCAAAATTTTATTTATGTTATCATCAAAACAATGAGATGTATTAAACACCAATCTATGTTCTAACAATCTCCCCATTTTTGATGATGACAAAAATATTGGAAATTTTGTTCAATAAAAAATAACTCCCCCTGAGATTGTGAATCTCCCCCTGAATTGAATACCATAAGAAAAATAAATACTTCCCTTTTTGATTAAGTATTCTTTTCAGAATCAGAGCCTGGTTTGGATCCTGAAGCCTAGTTTATTCTTTTCAGAATCAGATCCTGGTTTATTCTGATTTGAATCAGAGCCTGATTTAAGAGCTTTCAGAGTAACTTTTATGAATTAAGTCAGATGCAACGTTATAGTTCTGAAAGACTAAAATTTAATGTTAGTTATAATTTATTATGTCTGAATTCCATTCTGGTAACTGTTTCTTTGAACAATTATAATTTCCGTTTTCTCCCCCTTTTTGTCATATCAAAAAGAAAAAACTTTTTAAGACAAAAAAGAATAATAGAGAAAAACGAATATGATAAAACAGATAGAAACAGAAACCAAACAAATGCATTGATAAACAAAATATTCAGAGAATAAACATATAAGCAAAACAAACATAATGTGCACAAACAACAGAAAAACAACTAAGGTTGACGAGAGGCTATCATCTTCAGAAGGTTTGTGATCTCAGAAGTAGATTCTTCTTGCCTAGCCATCCATGTCTTGATTTCATCTGTTGTCTTTTCTTGCTTAATCATCCAAGATCTGATCTTTGTGTTGATGGCTTCAAGCTTAGCAAACTTTTCCTTAAGATCTGGATTCTCTTTCTTGACTTCAGAAGATGCAGGAGCAGATTCAGACGCAGTCTCAATAACCATAGCAGAGGCATTCTCTTGAATCAGTGAGTCAGATGCTTGATTCAGAACCATCAGAGCAGACTGGTTTGGCACAAGAGTTTCTTCAGCAACAACCGCTTCTGGAAGAACATCTTCAGACTTAGATTCTTCAGCAGGTGCAATGTCCAGAGGAAGAATTGGAGATCTACATATATTCAGAAGAGTTTGTCTGATAACTTCAGCAAATCTCACCTTTGCATCATCAGAGCAAATGGTTCGAAGGTTTGAAGCTACATAATTAAATCTTGAAAAGAATCTGTTCCAAGTGGCTTCAGAAGCATCTGGGCTCACACTTGACATGCGCTCCTTCTTGACAGAAGACATCCACATGTTTAATTCCTTTTTAAAACCAGCAAATAAAGTATTAACATCCATTCTAGGTTTAGGTTTCAGAAAGTTTTCTAGAGAGGGTGTTTTGGTGGTTTCAGATGTGGACGGTATGGAAAAAGAAGGAATGGTGAAAAGAGGACGAGGATATTATGTAGAGGGTTTAGTAACAGTCTTTGGTTTAACAGATGGAATGACATCAGAAGGCATAGGAAAAAAAGGAACAAAAGTTGTTGTAGGTTTTGGAGTTGGTTGAGAAAGAATAAGTTCAGATGAAATGGATACACCTGGTTGTTTTGGTTCATAACCACATAGTGAAGGGGGTGAGTTCACTTCTGAAGGTACATCAGATTCAGAAGAATCAGATGAAGCAGAAGAGTGACAAGATGTTGAGGAAACATCAAAAGAATTTTCAAGGGTTGAACATCAAGAACATCAGAATCAGGTATAAATGATTCATAAGTTTTAGGTTGTTCAGGTTGAGGATCAGAGGGAATGGGTTCTTTTTGTTGTTGTTCAGAAGTTTGTGGTTTTGGTGGGGGAATTTCTGAAGTTTGTTTTGGTTTAGGAGTAGAAGGAATAGGTTGAGATATTTCTGGTTCAAAAGGGATGGGTTCAGATTCATGAGGAGGAGAAGGTGAGGGTATAGGTTCATAAGAAGGAGGATCGGATGCTAGTACTTCTTTGACAGTTTCTAAAATAGAATCTAAACTAGCAGCAGGAGGATTACCTTTTTGCTTCTTGACCCGCTTTAGCTTTATAGAAGTTGCCTCGCCAGAAGCTTTCCTTTTTGGTTTTGAAGATCCTTCTTCTGACACTTTCCTTTTCTTCCTGTGTCTGTCTCCATAAAAATATGGTTCAGGTTCGCCTACTCTCTGAATCAGATGTTCTAATATGAGAGTTCCATCTGCCAAACAAGTTGCTATATAGGCCAGAATAATTTCCCTTGGTTCATTAGCGTAGAACAGAGGAAAATCATCTACCGATATCCTTCTCTTGCTGACCTCTTCAGAGTTGATCTGTTTTGGTGCAGAAGTAAGTTCTTCTACAACCTTCATCCTCTGAAGACGTTTCCCATTCAGAGGTTTGCCTACCACTGAAGCTAATTCTTCCTGCATTCTAGCTTCTATCAGATGTCCCACCAAACCCTTCTCAGTCAGAACATCTGAGATGAGTCATCCCATAGGGATCCAATTTCTCATCTTCTGATGCTTAGTTTTGACTTCTTCTCTGGATTGTTTCACGTGAGTCCACAGATGATTGAATAGCAGGTAAGGCAGATCCATTTTTGTGCTTTGACTCAGACAGTACATGAAGTACATCTGATCAGTTTTGACATAATCTGGAGAATTTGAAGACTTCCTGTGATGAATGCATCCCATAAAAATCTTAGCCCAGATCCTGTAGGTTGGTTTCAGATCTTTCACTTTGTTAGAAGCTTCTCCAGATGTGCAAACTTCACTGTAAACCTCTGTCATATCAATACGCCCAACTGGCATATTTGTAACACCATCAGTTTCTTTATAACCAATAAGCTTCCTGATCAAATCCTCAGTGATGATAATTTCCTTACCCAGAACTGATGAAACAATAAACTTAGGGTATGTAGTAGCATGAATCCAAAATTCTTTCACTAAGCATAGATAAACTGGTCCCATCATTCTATCAAAGAATTTTGTCCAACTTTGAGAATCAACAATGGGACAAAGATCAAACCCATTTTCTGCAATAGATTCAAAATTCATGATTGATTCACACAGAACTTCAAGTTTGTCAACTGGTGTGAGGAGGGTTCTAACTGGTTCTTTGAAAGCAACAGTACCCAGATTTGCAGAAGAGATAGCAGCCATTTTTTATTGAAGTTGTTGAGAGGTTGATGAAGATGTTGCCATTGATGAAGTAGATAGGGGTTTAAGGTTTCGTTTGGGTTTTGAGGAGAAGATGAAAGAATGCAATAAGCAGAAATGCATAAGAGATGTGAACGAGAGTGAAAAGTGTGAGAAGTGAAGTGTTGTGGCATTTATAGAGAAAGTTAGGGCACACAGGAGTCACACATTCAACATTTAATATTTAATTAAACATTAAATCACATCAAACATAATCATGACAAGAAAAGCATTTAATGATACTGATAACGCGTGGGGGGGGGGGATCGAGAATTAAAATTAATTCAAACAGTACCTCTGAATGGCGTTTCAGTGCAGGACACTCAATCGTTTCAGATTCAGATGACACGTGTTTGCTTGCATGTGCTTCTGAAACTCTTTGAGAAATGAAACGTTGGCCAACGTTCAGATCCTCTGAGGCTTGTCAGTTCAGATTTGCACACAATAAATAAAATATTAAACAATAAATAAATAAATAAATGAAATACTTCAGAGTTAAAACATTTTCCATATGAGGAAATTTTCTTCTGATAAACATTTTATTCTGGACAGAAATCCATACTTATATTTTTCAGAATAAATTTAAATCTATCTTTAACAAGGGGTTTTGTAAAGATATCAGCCCATTGATGGTCTGTATCAACAAAGTTTAAACTTATAATTCCCTTCTGAACATAGTCTCTGATGAAATGATGTTTAATTTCTATATGCTTTGCCTTAGAGTGTAAAATAGGGTTTTTAGACAAGCATATAGCAGAAGTATTATCACAAAAAATAGAAATGTTACTCTCATGAATCTGATAGTCTTTTAGTTGACTTTTCATCCAGAGCATCTGAGTGCTACATCTAGCAGCAGCAATGTATTCTGCTTTCGTTGTTGAAAGCGCAATTGTGGGTTGCTTCTTGTTGAACCAAGAGATCATATGACTTCCCAGAAACTAGCAGCTTCCAGAAGTACCCTTACGTTCTACTCTGTCTCCAGCATAGTCAGCATCACAGAATCCTACTAAGTTGTATTCATCAGATCTTCTGTAACACAAACCCACATTAGTAGTACCTTTTAGATACCTCAGAATCCTCTTAACAGCTGTTAAGTGAGATTCTCTAGGATCTGATTGGAATCTAGCACACTGATCGGTGGTTTTCACACGTTATTTTATCGTTTATGTCAGTTAATCATTTGTTTTGTCTTGTCACATTTTAGTTGTTTTTATTACATTTTACGCGTCGATTTGGTATTTTCACTGTTTCTAGGTTCAGGTATACAATAAAGGAGAAGCAGAGCGAAAACTAGGAAAAAATGGCAAGATTTCGGAAGAGTTTTGTTGTGAAATCTTTAGCAGTCTGCACGAAAACGATCATAACTGGAGTTCCGGGAATCCTTTTGAGGCGTTCTAAAAACCCCGGAAAGATAAGAGAGAGAGCTACGACTTTCGTGTTGGAGTCGAAGTCAGATTTGAAACAGGGGTGCAACACGGGTGCCCGTGTTGTGTGACACGGCCCGTGTTGCAGGATGTGCTCAGAAAAGGTGATTTTTGGAGAAAAAACAGTGGCACAACACGGGTGCCCGTGTTGTGTGACATGGCCCATGTTGTGACACCTGGGACTTGAAAATTTCACGCGAAAAATCTTTCAGGAAGCCAACACGGGCGCCCGTGTTGCAGGAAGCGTTTTTTTCCTATTTTTCTTGTATTTTTGACTCTTGTGATCCCGGAGGGTATTGTGGGTATTTCCCTAGTGATGAGTTTGAATTGAGACTATTTGATACATGTTTGGAGAAAGAATAAGGATTGAACTTTTGAACGGAAAAGAATTTTGACGAGAAAAATTGGAGCGATCAAGGATTTGGGAAACTGAAGGTCCTCATGAGCGGAAGCGATTGAAGATCAAGGCAACCAATTATCTTGTAATGTTTAGTCTTATTGTTGATTTTATCTTTATTATTATGAGTAGCTAAACCCCTCAGTGCTAGGGGGTGTCCTTGAATTGACTCTGTAATAACCTTGTTTCCTTTGAATAATGGATTTCACTACTTTCTAATCATCGTTGTTATTGTATAATTTTCTTATGGCTTTTCTTATTTGACAAATAAGGATTTGTTTTACGGTTAACCTTAGGTTTGGAAAAACGATCGTTAACGCGTTTATACGATAATACTATAGTAGATATTGCCTAGGAATGGGGATACCCTATAGTAACCGTAATGTTTTAGATAAAATATGTTGCTTGGGATTGTTCCTATACCGCCAAGGAATTGGGGCATAGGAAGAATACCAAAGGGTTTTCTACTAAGGAATTAGAGTCAACTAATCTTTAAAACCGGTAACGATTGAATTGAGCAGTGATTTCTGAAAAATAAGGATTAAGGTTATTACAAGGTTTTTTCATACACCTTACTCTAGCATGCTTCTCATAACTATCTAAAACCTTTATTTTACTGCTTTTGCCTTTTGGCCTTTAAAATTGTAAGAAACAAACGAAAACCCCTATGACTTTTTGTTCAATTGTATTATTTTAGAACTTGTGTTCATACGCAGTCCGCGAGATCGATATTCAGGGAATTTCCCCTTATTACTACATCGGTACAATTAGTACACTTACTAATTTACCAGTCACACACAGACAAACACTAAATAGAATATCAAGTCTAGAAGCAGTCAAATATAGAAGAGATCCAATCATACCTCTGTAGAGCTTTTGATCTACCTTCTTACTTACCTCTTCTTTTGCAAGAGTGCTTGTAGGATGCATTGGAGTTTTAGCCAACTTACTTTCAGTCATATTAAACTTCTTTAGAAGCTCCTTCACATACTTAGTATGATGTATGTAGGTGCCTTCTGGAGTTTGATTGACTTGGATTCCCAGAAAGAATATGAGTTCTCCCATCATGCTCATCTTGAATTCTGCCTGCATAGATTGAGCAAACTCCTTTCCAAGCGTAATATTGGTAGTTCTAAATATAATATCATCAACATAAATCTGACAGACTAAAATGTCTTTCTTAATGGATTTATGAAAGAGAGTAGTGTCCACTTTTCCTCTGATAAAGTTATTTTCCAGAAGGAAATTACTCAGCCTCTCATGCCAAGCTCTGGAAAACATGTTAGTATTTCTTAAGTTTGAAAACATGTTCTAGAAATTTTTCATTTTCAAAACCAGGAGGTTGATGAACATAAACTTCCTCTTCTATAAAACCATTTAACAAGGCACTTTTAACATTCATCTGATATAGAGTGATGTTATTCTGTGTAGCAAATGAAATAAGTAAGCAAATAGGTTCTAACCTTGCCACAGGAGCATAAGCCTCTGTGTAATATATACCTTCTTGTTGACTGTATCCTTGAGCCACCAGCCTAGCCTTGTTTCTGATCACTTCTCCTTGCTCGTTCAGCTTATTTCTGAAGACCCATTTTGTTCCAATGATGTTGAAACCATTTGGTCTTGGAACCAGATCACAGACGTCATTTCTGGTGAATTGATTAAGCTCTTCTTGCATAGAAAGTGTCGCTACTGCGAAAGTCGGTGTCGCCAATGACAGAAGAGTCGCCACCGTGCGTTATTTATCCCATGAGAGGGAAAGGAAACGCTCAGAGAAAACCTAACGAAAAGAGGGATAAGATTGGTCATCGCAACCAAATCTCGGGTTCGGGAGTCGGTTACGAAAGGGGAAGGTGTTAGCACTGAAGGTGAGAAAATACTTAGAAGGGGTGGTTGAATAAGTATGAAGATAAAAACTTAGAAATAAAACTCAAGTATTTTTATCCTGGTTCGTTGAACTCAACTACTCCAGTCCACCCTTCCTAGAGTGATTTGCCTTTCTCAAACAAGGACTTAATCCACTATTTAATCAACTGATTACAATAGTAAGCACTAAGAACAACTGTTCAAAGTCTTCTCAAGAACTACTGATCCTAACTGGATCTTCTTAAGGTTTCTTACAATCAAATGTAATTGCAAATACAAGTGTTTAAAATGCTTCTAATAAAGCTTTATCACAACTGTGATTTTTCACTTAATATTAAGAACAAAGAAATTAATTCTAGAAAGAATGTGAATTGTTTGAGAGCTTTGGATATTGAATTCTTTTCAGGTAAAACGTCAACTGAAGAAGATGGTTTGAGACTTCCTTTTATAGGCACATTGATCCAAGAGTATTTCACGTTGAGAAGAGTGTACCAAAAGGTCTGAGCCTTTTTGTCTTCACATCAAGTGACCTTTCCTAGAAGAAGAAGGCACAGAGAAATCCTTTTTGTCTGTGTTCTTGTGTCTAGCATAAATAAGGAAAGAGTCGTTTGAATATTCCAATGGACATAATCTTTGAATTCTTCTTCATCAATTTTCAGCAAGAATCATCAGAGTTTAATTTGATCAGAGCCTTCTGATGTTGATCAGAGTTTTGCCGAATCAGAGTCTTTGCAGCAGGTGTGCTTTTAGTGTGTATAAGTTCAGAGCATATTTGAGTCAGATCCTCAGTACCGGCAGCTTTAGTACACTCAGAATCTTCTGTAGTAACTATGCTTGAAAACTCTTCATACAAAATTCTTCTTTGGTTCAGATGCTTTTGACTTGCTTCAGATTCTTCTGGAGCTTCTGCTTCAGATCCTTCTGGAGGCTACGCTCAGGATCTTCTGATGGCAGCGTTCAGAATCTTCTAATGAGTGCATCTGACGCTTCAGAGCTTTGCATATTTCTTATGTTCAGATCTGATTTGCTTCTGGAGTGATATTTAATTTAATATCTGCAGCAAACATTCTTAAACAAATTTTAGAGTATATAATTCTTAATTACAAAATTTCATAATAGTTATCATCAAAACATAGAGATATTATTAAGAACCAATCTGTGTTCTAACAATCTCCCCCTTTTTGATGATGACAAAAACATCAGAAATTTTGTTTAATTGAAAATAGAAAAATTATAACTCCCCCTGAGATGATGAATCTCCCCCTGAATTAAATATAAATAAGGAATATAAACTTCCCTTTTGTCTTGAGTATCTTTCAGAGTTAGAGCTTGATTGTTCTTTAACATTTGAGAGTCAGAGTGTCTTGCATATTTCAGAGTCAGAGTTTGATAATTTTCAAATGATCTGAGAGTCTCAGAGTTTCTTTTACAGAGTATACTTATCAAATGTCTGAAATACTCAGATTTTATGTTAGATAAAATTGATATGTCTGAAGTTTCATTCTGGTGAAGTTTAATTAAACAGTTCAGATCTATTTTCTCCCCCTTTTTTGTCATAAGCAAAAAGTAATAACTTTGAAAAGACAAAGAAAAGGAAACAATAAATGAGATAAATCATGTGGAGAAAACTTTGAAATAGTCATTCATTCATTCAGACAAAAGTACACACATCAGAAGATATTCAAATACATATGCAAAACATTAGATGCAAACATCAGAAGAAAAAGTAAATAAACTAAGAGTGTTTTGACAAAAGCATATTCAACAGATCCGTGATCTTAGAAGAAGACTGTTCTTGTTTAGACATCCACTTAGCCATGGTTTCATTCTTCTGATCCTGTTTGGACATCCACTGAGCCATGTCTTGCTTAGCCATCCATGACTTGATTTCTGATTGACCAGCTTCCAGAACTGCAATCTTATCTTTAAGATCTGGATACTCTTTCTTGATCTTAGATGAAGAAGGTGGAACAGTTTCTGAAGCTTGAACAGAGTCAATTTCCATAGGGGTTTTGGAGTTAGGAGTAGTAGAGCCGGAAGGATGTTCTATCAGAGTCATAGCCAGAGGGTTATCTTCAGATGCAGATTCAGGATTCTCTTCTGATGACGAAGGAGCATCTGTAAGAAGCAGTGGTCCAGATCTCTTAACAGTCCAGAACAGACTTCTAGCTGTTTCAGCAAATATGAGCTTCGCATCATCAGAACATACGTTCTTCAAATTTGATGTTACAGTGTTGAATCTGTTTATGAAGCCATTCCAAATGGCATCAGATTCTTTTGCATCCATTATTGATGAACATTTCCTCTGTACAGAACCTAAATACATCTGTATTTCTTGCAAAAAAACTTGTAAATAAATGATTAACATTCAGTCTAGGTCTTGGGTGTAACAGAGTTTCTAATGTGATTGGCCTTGGTTGGGGAGAATGTGGAAAGATGGATTTGTGAATGGTGATCAGAGGAGGAGGGTAGTATGGTATGAATAGAATTTCAGATGATTTGTCAGGTTTTGGTCTGTTTAAATCATTTAACAGATTTGGTTTTGCATTTGTTGGATAGGAAACCACATCAAATGGTTTATCAGAGTAAGGTTTGAAAGCAGATTTAGCAGGTTTATCAGATTTAGCAGATATATCAGATGTAGCAGGTTTAGCAGAAGTAGCAGATTTTACAGATTTAGCAGAGTATTGTTTTGCATCTAATGAACTTACTGCTGATAGATTTTTGATATACTTTTGAAGAACAGATGGTAGAATGATGGTTAGTTTGGGTTTGAAAGGAGTGATAGGGTCAGATGGTTCAAATCTTTCATAGAAATCTTTTAATTTTAAACCATAGGGAAGTTTGTGAAGGTAAGATGAGAATAGTTTACACGAGGCAGAAGGTACATGCTCAGATGTTTTTGGCTTGGGTGCAGGGTTATGATTTGGAATGGTAATTTCAGAAGATGGTTTAGGTGTTGGAATAGGATCTGGAATAATAACTTCAGAAGAAACAGGTGGTTCTGGTTGGTTTACTTCAGAATTTCTGTGAGAGGGGGATACCAGAAAATCTGGGTGTATATCAGATTCTGATGAATTGGATGATGAGGTTGTAGTGTAAGAGGTAGAGGACACTTCAAAAACAGTTTTGAGAGGTGTAATGTTTAGAACCTCTGTCTCAGGAATATGGGTTTCAGATGGGTTGGTTGATTCTGATGGATTTTTAGAAGGTTTTGATGGTGGTTCTGATGTAATAGGATCAGATGTAACTTTTGCAGATCCAATAGTTTCAGATGTAGTTGATGGTGGTTTTTTTGGTTGTGGTTGTTTTTCTTGTTGTTGTGGTTGTGGTTCATATTGTTTTTGTTGTTGGTGTTCAGATTCTTTTTCTTGTTATGGTTCAGATTGTTTTTCTGGTTGTTGTGGTTGTTGTTCAGATTGTTCTGTAGGTTTTTCTGTTTGAGGTTGTTTTCTTGATTGTTGTTGTTGTGGTACAGATTGTTTTATTGATTTTTCTGGTTGTGGAGTCTGATTTGGTTTTGTTGTTGTTGGTTTTGGTACAGATGATTGTGTAGTAGAAGGTTTTACAGGTGAGATGGAAACAAGATTAGATGATTTTTGTGGGGATGGAACAGATATATGAGATGGAGTAGGAACAGATTGTTTTTGGGTAGAAGGTGGTTTTGGAATAGACTTAAATGTTGAATCATTTACAACAGTATTATTTACAGAAGATACATAAGATTTGGTACCTTTAATCTTGATACGTTTTGTAGGAACAGAAGGAGCGTCTCCAGATGCTTTCCTCTTGATCAGCTTCTGAGGCTTGTCAGCAACTTTGGGCTTCTTCTGAATAGGCACAACTTCTACTTCTGATTGACTTCTTTTTCTAGTGATCTCATCTCCTCCATCAGGCAATGGTTCCCTTGCTCTTTTCATAATATCTGCAGGAATGGGCGTTCCATCTTCCTTGCAAGCATCAATATAACTCACTATTATTTCCCTTGGTTCTTCAGCAAAGAACAGAGGGTAGTCTTCTACTGGGATTCTCTTCTGACTGAGTTCATTTATATTCAGCTTCTTGGGTGCTGATGTGAGTTCTTCTACAATTTTTAGTCTCTGAAGACTCTTTGCATTCAGAGGTTTTCCAAGAATGAATTCAAGTTCATCTGTGACTCCAGCAGCATATAGAGCAGTCACCAGTTCATTTTCTATCAGAAAATCTGAAATTAACCTTCCAAAAGGAATCCATGTTCTGATCTTCTGACCTTTTTCTTTCACAGATTCTCTGGAGGCATTTATATGATTCCATAAGTGCATGAACAAAATGTAGGGAAGATCTACCTTAGTGCTCTGACTTAAGCAGTACATAAAGTAGAGTTGTTCATTGTTCACGTAATCTGGAGAGTTTGTATATTTTCTGTGATGAATGCATCCCATGAAAATCTTTGCCCAGATCTTGTAGTCAGGCTTCAGATCTTTGAACTTATTAGAGGCCTGTCCAGCAGTCATAACTTCCTCATACACTTCTTCCATATCTACACGCCCAGCTGGCAGATGAGACACTCCATCAGTCTCCTCATATCCAATGAGTTTCCTGATCAGATCTTCTGTGATGATTATCTCTTTACCTAGAACAGAAGACAAGATAAACTTAGGGTATACAGCAGCATGGATCCAGAACTCTTTCACCAGATGGGGGTAAACTGGTCCAAAAAGTCTGTCAAAGTATTTTACCCATCCTTGAGCATCAATTATGGAATGAAACTCAAATCCATTTTCAGCCAGTGAATCAAATTCCACCATTGATTCACAGAGAACTTCCAGTTTGTCAACAGGTGGTAACAAAGTTCTTTTTGGTGTCGTATATGGAGTCACACCCATATTTGCAGAAGTAACTGCAGCCATGGTTGATTGAAACTGTGCAGCAGTGGATGATGAAGTTGCCATTGAAGATGAGTTTGTCAAACGTTTAGGGTTTTTGTGAAGAGAGAAAAGAAGACAGAAATGCATAAACGTTTTGAGATGTGAAAAGTGTGAAAGTGGTGAGAAATGAGATATTTATAGTAAACACTTAGGCATACAAACAGTCAGATAATGGCACGTTCACACATAGCAATTAATGAAAAAGAATAAAAATCATTTCAAGCAATAATTGATTCTGACAAATTGGGGGGAAAATCAAGATTTTCACTATTCAAACTTCACCTCAAACGTCTCTTCAGTAGCGTACACGCCACCTTAGCAGATTCAGAGTGACACGTGTTTGCTTGCATGTGCTTCTGAATTCTCTTGAGAAATGAAACGTTAACCAATGTTCAGATCCTCTAAGTATAGTTATTTCAGAGTTTCACAAATAAAGTAATTTAAGGAAATGAATAAATGATCAGATGAAATACTTCAGAGCATTAAACATTTTTGCATCTGTAAAATTTGCTTCTGACAAATATTATTCTGGACACAAATCCATACCAATATTTTTCAGAATAAATTTGAATCTATCTTCAACAAGGGGTTTTGTGAAAATATATGCCCATTGATGATCTGTATCAACAAAGGCTAAATTTATAATTCTCTTCTGAACATAGTCTCTGATGAAATGATGCTTAATTTCTATATGTTTTGCCTTAGAGTGTAAAATGGGGTTTTTAGACAAACATATAGCAGAAGTATTATCACAGAATATAGAAATGTTACTTTCAAATATCTGATAGTCTTCTAGCTGACTTTTCATCCAGAGCATTTGCGTGCTACATCCAGCAACAGCTATATATTCTGCCTCTGTAGTTGATAGTGCAATTGTGGGTTGCTTCTTGCTGTACCAAGAGATTAAATTTCTTCCTAGAAATTTACAACTTCCAGAAGTACTTTTTCTTTTCACTCTGTCTCCAACGTAGTCAGCATCACAGAATCCAACTAATTTGAAATCATCAGATTTTCTGTAACACAAACCCACATTAGAAGTACCTTTCAGATACCTTAGAATCCTCTTGACAGCTGTCAAGTGAGATTCTCTAGGATCTGATTGGAATCTAGCACACAAGAATACACTGAACAATATGTCAGGTCTAGAAGCAGTTAAGTAAAGAAGAGATCCTATCATACCTCTGTAGAGTTTCTGATCTACTTTTTTACTTACCTCTTCCTTGCCTAGTAAACTAGTTGGATGCATGGGAGTCTTTGCCAGCTTACTGTCAGTCATGTTAAATTTCTTTAGAAGTTCTTTAACATATTTGGTCTGATGTATGTAAGTGCACTCTGGAGTTTGGTTGACTTGAATTCCCAGAAAGAATCTCAATTCTCCCATCACGCTCATTTCAAATTCTGCCTGCATACATTGAGCAAACTCCTTTCCCAGCATAGTATTGGTAGATCCAAATATGATATCATCCACATATATTTGACAAATTAGAAGATCTTTCTTAAATGATTTACAAAAGAGTGTTGTGTCCACTTTGCCTCTGATGAAATTTTTCTCCAGAAGAAAATTGCTCAATCTCTCATAACAAGCTCTGGGAGCTTGTTTTAAACCATACAGGGATTTCTTTAGTTTGAAAACATGATCTGGAAATTTTTCACTCTCAAAACCAGGAGGCTGGTGGACATAAACTTCTTCTTCTATAATACCATTTAGAAAAGCACTTTTAACATCCATCTGATATAGAGTGATGTTATTTTGTGCAGCAAATGAAATAAGAAGGCGTATAGATTCTAACCTTGCCACTGGAGCATAAGTTTTAGTATAATCAATACCTTCTTGTTGACTGTACCCTTGAGCAACAAGCCTTGCCTTATTTCTTCCAACTTCTCCTTTCTCATTAAGCTTATTTCTGAAGACCCATTTAGTTCCAATTATATTGAATCCTTTTGGTCTTTGAACTAAATCCCACACATCATTTCTGGTGAATTGATTTAACTCTTGTTGCATGGCAATAATCCAATCATTGTCTTGCAGAGCTTCATCTACAGAAGTTGGTTCAATTACTGACACCAGTCCAAATAATGATGCTTCAGATGATCTGAGAAAGGATCTTGTTCTGATAGGGTCATCCTTCTTTCCAATGATGACATTCTCTGGATGAGAAACTTTGATTCTGGAAGATGATCCTCTAACAGTTGATTCTTCATAAATGTTTAGATTTTTCATCTGAGAAGTTAAAGGAATTGCATCTGGCGTTGCTTCTGGTTCCTTTACTTGAGCTTTGTCTGCCTCTGAGCCTTCAGAGTCTGTGAAGACTACTTCTCTATCTGCTGAGTTTTCAGACTGCTTTGGCTTTTTAATGCCAAGCTTATTATCAAATCTAACATGAATAGATTCTTCCACAATCTGTGTCTCAGTATTGTATACTCTGTAGCCTTTAGAGCGTTCAGAATATCCAAGCATGAAACACTTCTGTGCTTTGGAATCAAACTTGTTTAGATTTTCTTTAGTATTTAACATATAGCAAATACATCCAAAAGGATGAAAATATGAAATGTTGGGCTTTCTGTTCTTCCACAGTTCATAAGGAGTCTTCTCCAGAAGAGGTCTTACAAACACTCTGTTCTGAATGTAACAGGCTGTGTTGATTGCTTCTGTCCAAAAGTGCTTTGCCAGATTAGTCTCATTGATCATGGTTCTGGCCATTTCTTGCAGAGTTCTATTTTTCCTCTCTACAACTCCATTTTGTTGTGGAGTTCTAGGACAGGAAAAATCATGAGCAATGTCATTTTCATTAAAATATTTTTCAAAATATTTATTTTCAAATTCACCACCATGATCACTTCTGACTTTTATAATTTTGAAATCTTTTTTATTCTGGACTTGTTTACAGAAGTCAAAGAACATAGAATGTGACTCATCCTTGTGTTTTAAGAACTTTACCCATGTCCATCTACTATAGTCATCAACAATGACTAATCCATACTTCTTGCCTCTGATGGATGCAGTTTTCACTGGTCCAAACAGATCAATATGAAGTAATTCTAGTGGTTTGGAAGTAGAAACAACATTTTTTGATTTAAAAGATGATTTTGAAAACTTCCCTTTTTGACATGCTTCACAAAGAGCATCTGAGGTGAACTTCAGATTAGGAAGTCCTCTGACAAGATTAAGTTTATTAATCTGAGATATACGTCTCATATTAATATGCCTCAATCTTCTGTGCCAGACCCATTGCTCCTCATTGACAGACAAGAGACATTTAACATTTTGAACCTTAAGTTCTGAAAGATTTATTTTATAAATATTGTTTTTCCTCTTTCCACTAAATAGGATTGAGCCATCCTTTTGACTAATAGCTTTACAACATTTTTGATTAAAGATTATATCATAACCATTGTCACTTAATTGACTTATGGACAATAAGTTATGCTTTAATCCTTCTACAAGTAAGACATTTGTAATAGAGGGAAGTTTACCGTTTCCAATAGTGCCAGATCCAATGATCTTGCCCTTCTGATTCCCTCCAAATTTCACATCACCTCCAGATCTAAGCTCTAGACTTTGGAACATAGACCTTTCTCCTGTCATGTGTCGCGAGCATCCAGAGTCCAGGTACCATGATTGGTGTCCTGACCTTGCTGCTAAGAACATCTGCAACAGGAATTATTTTACTTTTAGGTACCCAGATCTTCTTGGGTCATTTTGGGTTAGTTGTTCTGAAGGTTTGTCTAAACTTCTGTTTTTCAACATAAGGTTTATTCTGACTAGCCTTAGATTTAAACACATGAATGTTCTTTTCAGAACGTGTTTGTTCAATATCATTCAAGTGACCAAATTTAAAGTGGGAATATAAAGGAGTTTTCTTGATGATAATTTTATCAACAGGTTTTGGATTTAAATCCTTTCCAAAGGAAGATTTATATCCAATCCCTTTCCTGTTATTTCTGCTAACTCCATAGATCATAGAAGCCATTTTGCTTCTGTCTATGCTTTTAGCAAGAAACTTCTGAAAGCTGTAATCATATTTTTCCAAAATATTTTTGCATTCAGATTCAGTTTCAGAATCAGAGTTTTGTTGAGCTAATTCAGAATCATTTTTCAATTTTAAGTTCTTTTCATTTAGCTCAGCTACTTCTGATTTGAGAATATTATTCTCAGATACAAGATTGCTTTGACGCTTCTTGTATTTGAGCTTAATATTATTATAGCTCTTCAGAACTTCTAATAATACTTTGATAAGTTCTTCTTTAGTGAGTTTAGCCATTACCTCTTCAGCGTCAGAGTCAGATTCAGAGTCAGATTCAGATCCTGAAGTTCCTTCCTCCTGATCTTCTATGTCTGCCATCAAAGCTACATTGGCACATTCCTCTTCTGACTCAGATTCAGATTCAGATGTATCTGAATCATCCCAGGTGGCCATTAGAACCTTTTTCTTCTTATCAGATTTTATTTTAGGCTTGTCTTTCAGCACCTTTGGACATTCATTTTTGTAATGTCCAGGTTCGTTACATTCATAACAGACAACCTCCTTTTTGCCAGATCTTTTGTGTCCAGAAGATTCTTTTCTTTGGTCAGGCTTCCTGAAGTTTCTGAACTTCTTTCCTTTATGCTTCCAGAGTTTGTTTATTCTTCTAGACAACATGGATAGTTCATCTTCATCTTCAGATGAGGATTCTTCAGAGCTTTCCTCTATTACCTGCAATGCTTTAGCAGATTTATTAGATTTTAAAGCAATTGCTTTACCTTTCTTTTGAGGTTCATCTTCCTCAAGTTCAATTTCATGACTTCTTAGTGAACTGATTAGTTCCTCCAAGGAGATCTTGTTCAAATCTTTAGCCATTTTCAGCGCAGTCACCATAGGTCTCCATCTGGTAGGTAAGCTTCTGATGATCTTTTTCACATGATCAGCAGTAGAGTATCCTTTATCCAGAACCTTTAGTCCAACTGTAAGTATTTGAAATCTGGAGAACATAGCTTCAACAGATTCAGAGTCTTCCGTCTTAAAGGCTTCATACTTCTGGATTAGAGCCAGAGCCTTTGTTTCCTTGACTTGAGAGTTTCCCTCATGAGTCATTTTTAAGGACTCAAACATGTCAAATGCAGTTTCTCTATTTGTGATCTTTTCATACTCAGTGTGAGATATTGCATTTAACAATATTGTTCTGGCCTTGTGCTGATTTCTAAATTCCTTCTTTTGGGCTTCTGTCATATATTTTCTATCTACTTTCTTGCCACTCCCATCAATGGGATGAACATATCCATCTATGACCAAGTCCCATAAATCAGCATCATATCCAAGGAAAAAACTTTCAATCCTGTCTTTCCAATAATCAAATTTCTCCCCATCAAACATAGGGGGTTTAGTGCTTATTCTGTCTCTTTCTTCATATTTGTTGTTAATGTTAGACATTGTATTATCAGCCATAGTAACAACCAAATATATATCAAAGTTTTTCTCACTGGATCTTTACTGTCACTGTGAAGTGGTAGCACACACAGAACCGGAGCTCTGATGCCAACTGAAGGTGAGAAAATACTTAGAAGAGGGGGTTAAATAAGTATGAAGATAAAAACTTAGAAATAAAACTCAAGTATTTTTATCCTGGTTCGTTGAACTCAACTACTCCAGTCCACCCTTCCTAAAGTGATATGCCTTTCTCAAACAAGGACTTAATCCACTATTTAATCAACTGATTACAATAGTAAGCACTAAGAACAACTGTTCAAAGTCTTCTCAAGAACTACTGATCCTAACTGGATATTCTTAAGGTTTCTTACAATCAAATGTAATTGCAAATACAAGTGTTTAAAATGCTTATAATAAAGCTTTATCACAACTGTGATTTTTCACTTAATATTAAGAACAAAGAAATTAATTCTAGAAAGAATGTGAATTGTTTGAGAGCTTTGGATATTGAATTCTTTTCAGGTAAAACGTCAACTGAAGAAGATGGTTGGAGACTTCCTTTTATAGGCACATTGATCCAAGATTATTTCACGTTGAGAAGAGTGTACCAAAAGGTCTGAGCCTTTTTGTCTTCACATCAAGTGACCTTTCCTAGAAGAAGAAGGCACAGAGAAATCCTTTTTGTCTGTGTTCTTGTGTCTAGCATAAATAAGGAAAGAGTCGTTTGAATATTCCAACGGACATAATCTTTGAATTCTTCTTCATCAATTTTCAGCAAGAATCAGCGGAGTCTAATTTGATCAGAGCCTTCTGATATTGATCAGAGTTTTGCTGAATCAGAGTCTTTGCAGCAGGTGTGCTTTTAGCATGTATAAGTTCAGAGCATATTTGAGCCAGATCCTCAGTACTGACAGCTTTAGTACACTCAGAATCTTCTGTAGTAACTATGCTTGAAAACTCTTCATACAAAATTCTTCTTTGGTTCAGATGCTTCTGACTTGCTTCAGATTCTTGTGGAGCTTCTGCTTCAGATCCTTCTGGAGGCTACGCTCAGGATCTTCTGATGGCAGCGTTCAGAATCTTCTAATGAGTGCATCTGACGCTTCAGAGCTTTGCATATTTCTTATGTTCAGATCTGATTTGCTTCTGGAGTGATATTTAATTTAATATCTGCAGCAAACATTCTTAAGCAAATTTTAGAGTATATAATTCTTAATTACAAAATTTCATAATAGTTATCATCAAAACATAGAGATATTATTAAGAACCAATTTGTGTTCTAACAAGCACCCCTCACGTCCGTCGTACTCAACGGCATCCACGCTTGTTGTCTATCTAAAAGGGTGATTGAAACTATCTAACTACAGGCTTGAGGACAAAATAAAAAGACGTGACTCGGCAAAGCAACGACGCTTTGTGCCTACGTATCTCATATGAAATGAGAAGTCAGAGTCAACGTAGTTCGGCTAACTACGGGTGAAAGGGGGAAGGTTGCTCGCCAAGACATCACATCTTGTGCCTACGTACTTCCATCTGGTATGAAAGATCAGAGCAAACGTAGTTCAGGTTAAAAGGGAACACATGTTTGTTCAACTGTTTTTTTAGGCCCGAGTAGGGTTAACAAGTAGTCCTAGCAGTTGGTGTATGCAGCTCGAGCATGGGAGACTTAGGCATTACCGTTTGCGGTAGAACTAAGAGTTAACAACACTCTTGTTCATGAAAATGTTTTCCTGATTAAGAGCCCCAAAAGGGCAAAAAGAAGTTTGAATGATTTGTTTTTATGTCTTTTAGAGAAGAAGTGTTTTGAACTTGGTTTGTTTATAATGTATGTTGTACCAAAGTCTAGAACCTAGGATCGAATGAGTCGCATATCGCCCTAAGGACGTATACTAAGCACTCTAGGAAATTGAGAGGTGGCCCCTCAATTACCATTTCCCAAGTATAAGGCTTATGACACAATATCCATTATCTTTATTAAGTGTTTTATGATTGTTTTGAGATGAGAAGAGAAAGGACACTAAAAGGGGGACTAAATCTAAACCTAAAGTTGTCATGCAATGGTGATCCTATGATTGAGATAAAGGGACACTACCTAATGTTATCATGCATGGTTGAGATCCTAAAGTCTATCATAATCTCTCTTGAACAAGAGAAATTAGAGGTCCTAGGGGAAAGAAACAACAAAGGAACAACAGGAAATAGAATAAGCATACAAGAATGCAAACATGAAATGCAAATGAGGGAGGAAATTAGTGTGGGGTAAAGACCAACACAAGCTCATCTCAACCTCAAACAACAACATGACAAATGTAAGGGATGAAAAGATCAATAAATGCATCAATAGAAACACACAAGGGCACCAAAAGTGGGATGAAATGGCCTAAACCAAACAACATCAACCACAATGCCACAAAGCAAAACAACATGAAAAGAACAAAGAAAAGAACCCTAGAGGGTTTAGAACAAGAGTATGAAATATCAAGGCATTCCCCAAACATCATTCAACCAAGGCATCATCATGATTTGTGCAAAAAGATGCAACAAAAGTGTCCTCATGGTTCACCATTCAATTCATGTTTCAAACAAACTCCAAAGGAGGGAACTTAGATAAGCCTAAATGGTGTTCCAAAGTCCTTGGACAGAAAGGGGAATGAAGTAAAAGTTCTCAAAAGAGAAAGAAATTAAACCACAAGGAAATGCAAGCAAAATCCCAAAAGAAAGCAAGCTTGTTTCACAATGAAACCCTAATTGGGAACTCAAAAGTTACCAAGCAAATGAACAAGCAAAACCAAATGTTATGACCTAAAAATGAGCAAGCACCATCCTTAACATGTTAACAACATGAATCAATAGGCATTGAGAGCTCAAAGGATCCAAAAATGTCATATCCAAGTCAAACTAGGTCAAGATATATGTATGAACCTTCCTTTAGGGTAACTTGACTTGCAAATTATTCTAAAAATAGGAAAATGATTCAAATATTATCAAATAAAATACAAGAAGCTCATAAATGTGTTGGTAATCAGAGGCCAAAATATCTCAATTAAAGTCACTTCACAACATCACCATAGAAATTGATTCACAAGGGTGCTCCATTGTGAAGGAGGATTGTTTAGGGTCAAATGAAAGGCATCAAAAGTCAACTCAAAAGTCAACCAACAGGGGTAAAATGGTCCTAAAAAATTCATCAACTCATCATTGATATGAGGATTAAATTTCATTCATTGGATCAACATGAAATGAGAGAAATAAAACTAAGAACATAACATGTCAAGATTTAAGTTACATAAAACACTTCCAAAGTTAAATCCCATTTTTAATTGAAAAATAAATCATAAAATAAAATAAAAATTTCTAAAACTAAAAAGACATCTCAAGGATTCTAAAACATATTTTTTTGGGATTTTATGATCTTTGGAAGTATTTTAAAATAATTAAAATCTAAACAAAAAATAAAAAATAAAACAAAAAATAAATAAATAAATTACAAAGGGGCTGGGGGTGCCAATAGCAGCCCAGAAGCGCTGCAAATCATTGGGCTTCACAAAGGGGGGTGCTAATAGCAACCCAACCCATCAAAAAAAACAAAAATAAAATAAAACGTGTGAGTTCAGCGTGGCACAGTCAACCAAGGCATACGGTGGAAAACAAATCTGGGCCACTTGATCAAAAGTACGCCAATCCAACAGATCACATGGTGCCAACTCATTTAATGAAATAAACAAAGTGTAACGTGGTCAACGTGTGTGCAGCGTAAGTCTTAATCTGGGACGTCCAAACAAAAAGTAAACGCATCCAACGCATGAGAGTGAGCCACGTGAGGCTGGCTGGGATTTAAAAAGTGGGAGGGAGAACTAGACGACGGAACCACTGTTCCGATTGTCTTCTCCGGCGAACCTTCATCACCTCCCCACGGCCAAAAACCCAGAAACCTCAAATATCAACCAAAATCAATAAAACAAAAGCCTAAAGTGATCTCCAGGTTACGTGGATCATGAATCCACTAACCATTTTCATTGATCAGGCCTTATTAACATAAAACGAAAGAAAATGAAAAATGAGCAAAAGTAAAAAAGTTCAAAAATAGTCACAAAACCAAACCAGAAATGATCTATGATGTTCAAAGATTACAAAGACATGAAAATGGCGTGATAGAAATGCTTGAACAGAGAGAAATATTGAAAGAAAGAAACCTAGAAAATAAGCTTCCTCAGGGCTCAATGTGTGATCAAAGCTTGTAAAAAGTTATCCAGAAACGTTCTATGATGTTCAAGGAGTGTTTTGCAATGCTTAGTTTTGATTGAAACTTAATGGAACTCAAAAAACGATTTTCACTTTTTCTCTCCTTTTTTCCAATCTGTTCTTGCTCTCACTCTCACCAAAACATGTTCTGAAGGCATGGGAATGATCCTGAGAATATATATGTTGGATTCAGATTAAAAGCAAGCCCAATTCTGTTCCCTTTGGCCCAATTTGATTTTCACTTTTTCACTCCAAAGTCAAATGAATAGTGCACGAAATTGTACTTGCCAAGCTGTAAAAATGGCATAGCTGACTTGCATAAGGTGTAGGCTGATCCAAGGGTTGAGAATGGCTCCTTGATTTGGTCTCATGGCATGCTTTTGATGTGTTGCTTATTCTTGAAGAAATCTTGGAAATGGCCACTAAGATGCACTCAAACCTCTAATCCAAGGATGGAATTGCATTTGAAATATCATTTGCACTCAAAATATGCATAAGGTTGGTACCAAGTGTTTTCAAATGATTTAAATATGATTTTTCCCTTTTTAAGCCTTTTTCATGGAAATTCAATTAGGGATTCTTCAATCTAGGCCAAACCTGTGATGCCTTGATGCTTGGTTGAGCAAATGACCCCATTTGGATCAAGTTTAATGTTGGAAAGATTTCCATTTGAAGTGTGCAAAGTGGTGAAAATGACCTATAGTGAAAATGACTTGTAAACCTGCTTTCCCAAAATACCTCTGCCTTGCAAGCCTCATAACTTGAGTTCTACAAATCAGATGAAGGACTTCTAGTACTCTTTGGAAATACAAGATCATGAGGAACAACTTTCATGTTCATCAAAATTTGAAGAGAAACATCCTTCTAGGTCAAAAATGGCTTGAAAGTTGGTTGACTTTTGTTGACCAAAATCACATTCATCTGAGGACCTGTAACTTGTCTGCATCATAACTTGAGTTCTATAAATCCAATCAAGGACTTCTAGTACTCAAAATAAAGCTAAGAACATGATCTACAAGTTTCATGTTGGTCAAAAGTTGAGGTGAGACTTGTATTTTGAGATAGGTGTTCTTGAAGTTAGGCACTAAATAGGGGATTTTACACTGAGAACCCTAATTCAGTCACTCCTCACACTCTTGATTCTTGATGAATTGATCTTGAAATTATATCCCATGTATCCTAACATAACATTCCATGAACATGAAGACTTGGAATTGAGTCTTAATCTTCTTCAATTTCACAGTTGTCTCAGGGTTGCCAAGATGAAAACCCTAATTGCACCATCTTCAACTATAACTCTTCACACTTGGTATAAACCCTTAAATGAACTCCACAATGACCCTCAAGGCCTCCAATGAGTTTAAATGACCATCTCTCTTCATAACCATGGGCTTGTGATCCTATGATGGTCTTCAAATGGCCTCTAAGACAGGAGGTGAACCACATACACTTATCTGCTTATCCAAAGGGTTTTGACTTGTCTCTGATGATGATAACCCCCTTGTTGACTTGAATGCAACCTTTTGATTAGGCTTAGAACCCTTGCCAGATTCCTCTTGTTGCACACACATCTCTTGATCCCTTGTAAAAATTTAAAATGTTATGCAATGCAATATGCTAGAACAATGAAATGAAACATAAACCAAGTAAAGAAAAAGGTTGAGCAAATTTTAGGGTACAACAACAAGTATCCAAAATTTATCGTTCACAGCCTCATCCACAGAAGTTGGTTCAATGATAGACACCAACCCAAACAGTGACGTTCCAGAAGATTTGAGAAATGACCTTGTTATGATAGGGTCATCCTTCTTTCCAATGATCATCTCTTCTGGATGAGAGGATTTGATTATGGATGATCCTTTAACAGTTGGTCCTTCAGAAATTGTCAAGCTATCCATCTGAGCAGTCAAAGGAGTAGCATCTGGCATTGCTTCTGGTGCTTTTGCTTGAGCTTTATCTGCCTCTGATTCTTTAGAGTCTGTGAGAAGGACTTCTCTATCTGCAGAAATTTCAAGATGCTTTGGATTTTGATTGCCAAGCTTATCATCAAATCTAACATGAATTGATTCCTCTATAATCTGTGTCTCAGTATTGTATACTCTGTAGCCTTTAGAGCGTTCAAAATATCCAAGCATGAAACACTTATGTGCTTTAGAATCAAACTTGTTCAGATTCTCTTTAGTGTTCAACATAAAACATACACATCCAAAAGGATGGAAATAAGAAATGTTGGGATTTCTATTCCTCCGCAATTCATAAGGAGTCTTTTCCAGAAGAGGTCTTACAGACACTCTATTCTGAATATAACAAGTTGTATCCACTGCTTCTGCCTAAAAATGTTTTGCCATGTTAGTCTCGTTGATCATGGTTCTGGCCATTTCTTGCAATGTTCTATTTTTCCTCTCTACAACTCCATTCTATTGAGGAGTTCCAGGGCAGGAGAAATCATGTGCAATGTCATTTTCTTTAAAATATTTTTCAAAGTATTTGTTTTCAAATTCTCCACCATGATCACTTCTGACTTTAACAAATTTAAATTCTTTTTCGTTCTGGACTTGTTTGCAGAAGTCAATGAATTCAGAATGAGACTCATCCTTGTATTTCAGGAATTTTACCCATGTCCATCTGCTGTAGTCATCAACAATGACTAATCCATACTTCTTGCCTCTGATGGATGCAGTTTTCACTGGTCCAAATAGATCAATATGAAGCAGCTCTAATGGTCTTGAGGTTGAAACAACATTTTTTATTTTGAAAGAAGATTTTGAAAATTTTCCTTTCTGACATGCTTCACAAAAAGCATCTGAGTTGAACTTCAACTGAGGAAGTCCTCTGACCAGATTGATTTTATTAATCTGAGATATATGTCTCATACTAATATGCCCCAAGCTTCTGTGCCAGACCCATTGCTTTTCGTTAACAGACAAAAGGCATTTTACATTCTGAACCTTAAGTTCTGAAAGATTGATTTTATAAATGTTGTTCTTCCTTTTTCCATTAAAGAGGATTGAGCCATCTTTTTGAATGACAGCTTTACAACATTTTTGATTGAAGATTATGTCATAACCATTGTCACTTAATTGACTTATGGACAATAAATTATATGTTAATCCTTCAACAAGTAAGACATTAGAAATGGAAGGAAGATTAGCATTGCCAATAGTTCCAGAGCCTATTATCTTGCCCTTCTGGTTCCCTCCAAATTTCACGCCACCTCCAGATCTAAGCTCCAGGCTTTGGAACATAGACCTTCTTCCCGTTATGTGACGCGAGCAGCCAGAGTCCAGGTACCATGATTGGTGTTTCAACTTTGCTGCTAAGGATGTCTGCAACAAAAATCATTTTGTCCTTAGGTACCCATATTACTTGGGTCCTCTGGGGTTAGTAGGTTTGAAATTCTTTTTGAATTTCTTTCCCCTATAAGCATCCTTGTTCTGATGGAACTTTGGTTTATTAAACACAAATTTGTTCTAATCAGAACGTGTATGTTTAATATCATTTAAATGACCAAATTTGAAATGAGTATATAGAGGAGAATACTTAATGGTCAGTTTATCAATAGGCTTTGGATTTAAATCCTTCCCAGAAGGTGATTCATATCCAATTCCCTTTCTATTGTTTCTGCTTACGCCATAGATCATTGAAACCATCTTGCTTCTATCTAGGCCTCTGGCCAAAAACTTCTGAAAGCTATAGTCATACTCTTCTAAAATATTTTTAGAGCATGATATAGGATCTGAGTCAGTTTTCTGAGCTTTTTCTAAATCATTTTTTATTTTAAGATTGTTTGCCTTAAGCTTAGCAACTTCAGCCCTCAGCTGATCATTCTCAGATGCGAGACAGCTTTGAAGCTTCTTGTATTTGAGTTTGATTCTACTGTAACTTTCCAAAATTTCTGATAAACTTTCAGAAAGTTCTGCTCTAGTGAGTTCAGAAAATACCTCCTCAGAATCTGATTCTGATCCAGATTCAGCAGCTTCTTCGTGGTTCTCCACGTCAGCCATCAGTGCTACATTAGCACATTCATCTTCTGATTCTGATGAAGATTCAGAATCATCTGAAATAAAATTGCTTAAACACAATTAGAGTATATATACCCTTTATGCAAAATTTCATTTATGTTATCATCAAAACAATGAGATATATTAAACACCAATCTGTGTTCTAACACTTATGTTTGTGTTTCTCTTGTACAAAATTAAAACATTATATAAAGCCAAATGATGTTTACGTCTCTTTGCATTTCAATGTCATTAAACATATGTTCTCCAAACCAATTTTCATAGTCAAATTGCTAAGTGGGCTCTTGCTTAAACAAAATATTCCCTGGCTTATGCACCTTTAAAGACCATGAAGGGACAAATTATTGCTGATTTCATTATCGATCATGCAATAGTTGAAGTGTCTTAAAATTATCTAGAATCAAAACCTTAGAAGTTATACTTCGACGATTTTAGTCATAGGAATGAGACCAGTATTGGAATCTTGATAATCTCTCCAAAAGACATCTCTACAAAGTTTAAGCTCAATATCAAGGGTTCACTCTCTAACAATGAAGCCAAATGTGAGGCTTTAATAGCTGGCCTTGAAATCTTATTAGATTTGGGGGGCAAAAAGAGTCGAAATTAAAGGAGACTTTGAGCTAGTTATAAAATAAATAACAAAGGAATATGAGTGCATTAAGGAAAGCTTATTAATGTGCTTTATCACCACAAATCGATTGATTAAGCAGTTCGATTTTATTGACATTCAACACATGCATCGATTGGAAAATCAATAGGCCAACAATCTGGTACAGATTGCCTTATGGTATAAAGTGTCAAAGAAAAAATTGGAAGAACTGATCAAGGTTCAAGATAAAGTAATTTTGACCAGTCTGTCCTCTTTGAGTTTTTCAATGGAAAATTTTGGGAGGGCAGAAGGACTACAAATAGATCCTGAAAATTATGAAATTTTTGCCATTGACAATATTGTGAATTCTGATTAGCAAAAAATTGATAATTGAATATTTAAAAAACCCAACAGGGTCAACTGATAAAAAATCAAGTATAAGGCTTTAAACTATGTCATCACTTGGAACGAATTATTCAAAAAGACTCTTGAGGGTGTCTTGCTCAAATGCCTTAGCGAAAGTGAGGCATACTTAGCAATATCTGGTGTGCACAATGGTTCATGTGGTGTTCACCAGGCGGGCCACAAAATGAAGTGGCTTTTAGTCCGACAAGGAGTTTATTGGCCTACAGTTCTAAAGGATTGTGTCGAATTTGACAAAGGATGCAAAGAGTGCCAGAAACATGTAGCATTCAACATATTCCTACAAGAAAATTACATTCGTTATAAAACCTTTTCCATTCATAGATTGGGTTTTAGACATGGTTGGTGAAATTCGACAAACATCATCTAAAGGCCAAAGGTATATCCTAGTTGGCATTGATTATTTTACTAAGTGGATAGAAGCGATACAACTAGTCAATGTCGACCAAGAGGAAGTACTAAATTTTATCCAATACCATATTATTCACAGGTTTAGAATTCCGGAGACCATAAAAAGTGATAAAGGGTCAATATTTACTGGTAAAAAATGCAAGAATTTTCTTCTGAAGTGTGGATTAAGTTGTTAACTTCGAAGCTATATTATGCTAAAGAAAATGGTCAATTCGAGGCAGCCAATATGATCATAATTGGTCTAATAGAAAAGCATGTTGGTAGAAAGCCAATGAATTGACACAACACATTAGACCAAGGAGGAAACCAAATCCACTTTGTTTCAGCTCACATATGGACATGACGTTGTTCTTCCTGTCGAAATATATTTACAATCGACTTGAATTCAAAGACAAGATGAGATACCATCTGAACACTATTGGAATATGATGCTAGATGAACTAGTCGATTTGGATAAAGAAAGATTATATGCTTTAGATGTATTAGTAAGGCAAAATGAGCGAGTGCCTAAGGCATATAATAAGAAGGTTAAAACAAAAAAATTCTCGCCAGGTGATTGAGTATGGAAAGTCATTTTTCCCATAGATCGAAAATATATAACCTTAGGCAAAGGGTCACCCAATTGGGAGGGACCATTTTGTATCCTTCAAGCATTTTTGAATAACGCTTACGAAATTGAAAAACTATAGCTTGATCCTCGAATCTTGAGAGTAAACAGTAAATATTTGAAAAGATATAAACCCATGCTTCAGGAAATTCAAATTCCGACAAAATAGTAGTCAATATTTAAAATAAACCAAAATGGTGTTCAAAAGACGCCAAAATGGTAATCATTAAAAAAAGTTATAATCCAATAATATGAAAGATTAAGACATGCTTAAAAAGGAAATCTAGATTTAAAGTCTTCGAGTTTGGCATTGCAAAATGCAAGTTTGGCGTTTAGTCATTCAATAGCTTCTTCTAAGAATCAACCTCATTCCCCAATTGGAGAGCAACTTCACCCTTTTGAACGCCTCTGGTAGCTTCTTGATCAATAATCTCACTGGTGGGCAATGATTTGTCCCATTAAATCTTAGCTTTTTGTTGTTATATATTTGCAATCTCTTTGTTCAATTCAACAATTCAAGCGCAGCGACTTGAAATTTGATTGTCAAATGAAGCCTTTTATCTAGATATTCTTGGAGTCAATTCTCGAGTCTGTCGACCACTTTTTTAGAAGCTCCACTCAAGTCCCATGCTGCAGTTATTTATTATCTTTTTTGCTAGATTTAAGCGTTATTGGCATTTTTAAGGTTTATATTTCGACATACCTGATCGAAATAAGCTCCAAACTTAAACATAAATTGGACCATGGAATCTGGGACCGTTTACTTGTTGAATTCAGCCAATAACTTCTGAATATCGATGCCAGGTTGAATGTCTCCTTCGATATCATTGAGGAGGTCGATTTCAAAGATGTTGGCTTTGAGTTGTTGGATAAGGAGGTTCACAAAGCCTTCACTTACATCAGCCAAAGAAGCAATAGAAGAATTTGAAGATCTTGTGCCAGTCGAAAGGCTGCGCAGTTTTTAAAGTCTCCTTAAGAAATTTGTAGAATTTTTCCTCTTGATGGCCAAAATTTCTTCTTGACTAAGCAAAGCGTTAGAGGAATCTTGGATGTTGGAATAATTTTGATTCCCTCCGATGACAGTAGGCTGACTTCCCTCCTTCGATAGAATGTTTTTGACACCAGGTTTGACTTGATCTTCGTCCATTTTCTCAAAGCACTTTGCAATCCGTGGATCGTTCTGGGACAAATTGTCACGGACAAAAGAAGAAGGCATGTTAATGGAATGATAGGGGAAGCAACCTTTCACCTTTCCAGGATGTGATTTCACAGTAGGAAATGGGCCTAGGAATGAAAAATGTTTATCAAAAAGGGAAATGGAATCAGTACCTGTCTGGCCTAGAAAGTGGTGTTTTCTTTGTCAAGCGGTTGTGCAGGTACAAAATCCCTTCCTTTTTCCTCTTCTAAAGCTGAAATCGCAAATGTGAGTGGATTTTTGCTAGTGTCTAGTGCAGAATTGGAAGTAAAGGTAACCATCTTTGTTTTCTGAAGCTTTTGGAAAAAAAGTTGAGTTTTTGCTGAGTAAGAGAAAGTTAGCACGAGGAAATTGTTTGGAGGTGGAAGAAATCGGTTTCAAGATATTTTTGACTTTAATCCCTGAAGTGAAATAAAATTTGTCTTTGTTTTTCAAATTTCACGGTAAATACTCTGACGCACTACTTTATTTAGAAACACTTTCATTAAGCTAAGTTATTAAAGTTTTATTATGCTCTGTCAACAACCATCTTTCATTCATCAGGGGGAATTTTCCTTTATAAGACTTTTGTGAGCGATCAAGTAAGGTTGAAATTCATCCATGTCATCCAATATATACAAATGTGCTTGAAGAACTACATCTTGGCCAAAAGTTTTAACACTTAAATCTTGAGTACCTCTACCATCATATCTTCCATCATGACAAGACTCAAAAGTTCCTATAGAGTTCGCTTCTGAAAAATAGTTTATACAAAACTCAATAGCTTCTTCTGTGATGTAGCTTTCAATAATCGAAGCCTTTAGATGAAGATGATTCTTTGTATACCCTATAAAAATCTTCAAGTATAGCTCTACCGGATACATCCAAAGTAAATAAACTAGACCATAAATTCTAATCTCCATTACTGAACAACTAAGTGAACCATAATATCAAAGAATGATAAAGGAAAAAAACATCTCTAATTGACAAAAGGTAATTGTAGCCTCATATTCTAACTCATCTAAATTTTTAGGATCAATGACATTACTACATATAACATTGAAGAATAAGTACAATCTAGTTATAATTACCCTTACATTTTTTTGGTAGAATGCTATGGATATCCATTGATAGAAGTTGTTGCATAAAGACATGACAATCGTGAGATTTTAAGCCAACTAATTTAAGATCTTTCATTGGCACAAGTTTCTTCACATTTGATGATTACCCTTGGGGAACTTTGATACCTTGTAAACATTCGCAAAAACTTCTTTTTTCTTTTTTAGGCAGAGTGTGACAAGCGGGGGGCAAATATGTTCTATTTCCTATTTCTTTTGGTGCTAACTCTTGTCGTATACCCATCACCGCCATATCTTCACGTGATTTATTAGTATATTTTGTCTTGCCTTTTGTCTTCACCACAAAAAAACCTGTTATTGTTATGAAGGTTTTTTGCCCCGCAAATTCAAGAAAGTGAATCACTCCATTCTCATACTCTTTACTTAATCTATAAGCTTTCATCCAACTACGATCCATAATCACATACAGCTTCTGAAAATAAAATAAAAATAGTACACAACAAAAAAATAAACCGTATAAGTCTCAAAAACCATAATGACAACAAGAATAACGAGGCAATAACATCAACGAAGACCACAATACAAAAAAACAATAATAACAACAACAAACAACAACAACAATTGAGAATTTTTTACATATAAAAAATGTGATGAGAGACTCAAAGAAAAGTGTTGATTTGAGGTTCAAACTTCCTTCCTCCTTGGAGAAGAATGGTATTTCAATTTCGTTCGCTGGACACGAATAATGTTTTTGTATTATTCGCTAGCTAGGGTGGAAAAGTGAATGATTCTTAACATTAAATCTAAAGGAATAAAAGTGTTTAGAAAGTTTTTATCTCGGTTTTCTTATAAATCAAAGGAACATATCCGACGTAAAAACTATAAAAATTAAAGGCGCCTTTTTATTTCTAAATAAAACATAAAATTACAAGTGCGAATCGAAGCTCTAACCCTGAGCAACTTGTTATGTCGGTTTTTGGGAAAATTATGGTAAAAGATTAAGTTTTTTTTTATTTATAAAAATGGCGTGTTTCATGTCATTTGATCTTGGTTTTTCAATAGATGAGATGAAAGCTTCGCCATGAAATGTATTATTTGTAGTAGTACTTATTGAAGAGTGTTAACGATAAAACAAGTGTATATGGATAAAATAGTTATCGCTTGAGAGGAGTATTATGGATAGACTCAAGCCTGAGGGGGTGTTGAGAAATATCTAGTGTGAGTTAAGAACTTTGAGATACAAAGTGTGATGAAGTCTCATATTGATTTAAAAAATAGAGATTTGAACATTTATAAGTGAGAGAGTCCACACACCTATCACATTATAGTGTGTTTGAACGAGGTAATTGAGAATTTTTAAGAAACTCAAAATTCTAAGCAATTCAAATGATTCAATTTAAATCTATTTATTTTTAAACTCTTTTGTTTGGATGAAGTATTAGAATGGTTCATTGTTAAAAAAAATTCGGTAATTTTCATGAATTTTAAAAGTTTTAGGTCAAATTTAAAATATGAAAAATAGAGAATAATTTGCAATTTTTGAATATTTAAAGGACGAATTTGTAAAATTTAAAAATTATTAGAGACTTTTTTTGCAGTTATTTTTTTAAATTTTGGAAGTGAATTTGAAATTTTCATAAAATATGAGGACCATCTTTCAAATTTTAAAAAATTAATAATAAACAATTTAACATTTATATTATTATATATAGTGAAAGAGCAATTTCAAATTATTTATTTTTTGATGTCATTTGAAATTCTTTTAATTTAACTTGAATAAAATATTTAATAAGTTTACATCATTTTAACAATTCTCCATATTTTTTATCCAAACATACTCTTAAGGTTTTGAGTGAATATGTGGTGCGTCTCTCACAATGTGTGTTGCTTATAAATAAATGTCCCAACGAAAAATGCTCCCTCTGTTGAACCCCCTAAAATCATGATCCAACAATTTTAGAAGTGTTAGCAGAATTGAGACTGAGATCGAATGGACTAGAGGTAAGAATCATGAATGATGGAGAAATACTCGTATACCCAGCACCGATATCAAAACACAAACACAACAAATGATAAATAAGAAATTTTATTCGTAACAATTAAATAAGAAATCAACAACAAATAATAATTTCAAGTATACCTGTAACAAACTCAAATAACCAGCAAATTGTTTGGTCTCAAATATTGTCGCCACTTTAAGTGTTGTATACAAAATGGTCAATGCAGCACACCCCAAGCCCAACTGGTTACTTCGAGGCTACTGAACAAGTACACATACTAGGTGTCGATATATACACCTGACTTGTTCACAAAGAGTGTGCATGCTTCTAGATGTATCATGTGCACCCTAGTGGTAGCCTTATAACTCCCAACCGCTACATGATCGTCGTACATCTTTCCAAGTTAAGACATACGAAGGTGAACGCCCATATTGATGCCAAACTCCTTCTGCACCGCCGCCTCAAAACTCCCAAATCTCGTGCAGCAGTCATACATGTAAGCGACATGCTAAGAACATGAGCCGTCCAAAATCTGCCGCTGATGGGAAGATGGAACAATGAGAAGACATCATCCAGAGCGATAGTGATCTCTCCAAACGGAAGATGAAATGAAGATGTCTTCTTGTTAAATCTCTCAAAAAACGCAGTAAGTATTGGATCATCGAGCATGGTAAGGGAGCAGTGTTGCACCCTAAAATTTGCTCAACCTTATTCACTTGGTTTATGTTTCAATATCATTAGCATTTGCATATAGGGCCATGTACATAGGTTACTCATCTGCACAACACAAGCAT
Source organism: Lathyrus sativus (assembly GCA_963859935.3). Taxonomy (NCBI): domain Eukaryota; kingdom Viridiplantae; phylum Streptophyta; class Magnoliopsida; order Fabales; family Fabaceae; genus Lathyrus; species Lathyrus sativus. The sequence continues at coordinate 605,673,796 of OZ012739.1, forward strand.
AGTCAATCATTCAACAGGGGACCAATCATTATTCTCATCTCTAGAGGCCTATCAAGAGGTTATTATTCAAATTCAATCTCATCAGAAAGAATTGGGAAGCTATCAAGTCAGTAGATCAAGCATTGAGTATATCTCCTAACTGAGGGTGTCTGAGGATCAACAAGGGAATTCTGAGTTGTGAATTGAGAGCATGGGGAGTATCTAGACATCTTGGAGGACTTAGAAAGTCACTTGGAGAAGAAAAAAAGTTGTTGATGTGATCACAAGAATTGCAGTTGAAGACAGTCAACTAGGGTTTCATCTGGGTCAACCCTAGGTCAAAGGATTGTTGGAGAGGCATTAAGGGCTATTGAAGAGATGTGGGGTTCATCATTTGACATGGAATATAAGGATATGTTGTTAGGCTAAGAAGAAATCAAGAGAAATCAAGGAGAAGAGGAGGTTCTAAATTAGGGTTTCTATGTAAAATCCCCTAGTTTAGGTCAAATTTCCAAGCAAGATAAGTCAAAATGAAAGCTTCAAATGGATCCTTGGACAACATGAAACTTGTAGAGGATATCAAGACCTTTAATTTGAGTGGTGGAAGACATCAAGGAGATTTATAGAACTCAAGTTATGGTCCTTGCAAGTTACAGGTCATCTGAGGTATCTGAAATTTTGTCTGTAAAAGTGACTTGACTTCCAAGCTATTTTTACCCCTCAAGGAGATTTCAAATGAATTTATGGTAAACATAAGAGTTGTTCCTCATTGTTTGAGCTTTCTAGAATGGTATAGTATGCCTTCATATGATTTGTGAAACTCTACTTATGGTCTTGGCAAGCAAAGGGTATTTTGGTCATTTGGTGGTTACAGGTCATTCATAGCACATGCCTAAAACTCATACAAGGAAGCTTCAAATGAAAAACTTCCCAACATCAAAGTTGTTCAAAATGGGATTTTAAGGCTAGAAAAGAAGGTGTGAAAGTTTGTAAAAGCTTGGAGCATGGGATTTTAAAAAGTGGTGAAAATGACTTAAAAAAGGCATATAACTTGAAAAAGTTCAAGTTGGAAAATGGTTTGAGAGATATACAAGGCCAATATGGGTCATCCAATATACCAAATTGATTCCCAACATCATTTTAAAGACATTGGTTCAGCCACATTTTTGAGTTTAGGTTTAAAAATTGGACTTCCTTTGTAAATTTGTTTCTTACATCATAAGGCAACATGGTAAAGCTTAACACAAGGCAAGGAAAACTTGGTTTTTCATACATACACTCCTAATATCTCATGAGAGGAGATTTTCACTCAAGTTTACCCAAGGTGCAAGCATGATATGATATGATTCAAAATGCCATCAAATGATAAATTCATGAAAGTTCCATAAGCTTCTAGATCCCTCTAGGACCAATCTAGAAACTTCTCATTCTGTTAATCCTCTCCTATATAAGGAAATGAAGCTATTTGTGCATGGGTTGGTGATGCTTTAAGCTTGAAAACACTACTTTGAATCCTTCACTTCAATTTGCATTTTCCATCCAAACTCCATTAAAGCTTCATCAATCATCTCAATCTCTGTTATCATCATCATCCTCCATTGTTGTAGAGTAAAAGGCAAGAAGAAGGCTCAAGGATTCGTGGCTGGATTGTTGGTTCCCATTCATCACTCCAACTTGCATGAAGGTGTGAATTGCCATTCTCAAGGGATTTAAGCACCAATTCTCTTCACATAAATCATCACCATCATCCAAGGATCAATTAGCACAAGTGGCAAGGGTTGAAACGAGGGATAACCATCATCACCATATCCATTTGGTAAGAATGCAATTTGATTCGAATCACCATGATTAGCCACTGTTAGGGTTAGATCTTAAGTTATTTGCAATAGAGACAATCTAGGGATCATCCATGAGTAGTTTAAGATCATTTCATGAAGTTTCGAAAGATAGTATCAGTTCTTGCAAGATCAAGGAAGCTTTGGTTATGGAGTTTTAAAGCGTGTATTATTGCTTAGTGTACTCAGGATAGCATGTAGAACAAGTTAATATCAATAATTTCAAGGTTTAATGAAGTTGCAGGGCATGTATTCATGGTGGTACCCGTGTGTTAGTGCTTTCTGTTTGAAGGTTAGAGGTTGTTTCAAGATGAATTATGGCCATGGATGGATAGAGGGGAAGAAGGGGATCAGTTTTGGTTTTTGGATCGTGTTGTTTCATGGCTTGGGGAAGGAGAACGAAGCATTAGAAGTTGGTTGCATGGCATGGGCAAAACCTGAACCTAGGGTTTCATTTGGGGAAGAAACACAATGGCCGTTGGATGGGAAAAAAATGTTGAATTGACTTCAAGATCAAGGGCTGGCATTCAATCTGCGTTTTGGAGGGAATTACACAGCCATGTGAAACGCAGCGTTTCATTAACACGGCATTGGGCTTATTTTCATTTCCACACCCCCAACTTGTTGGGCCCAACGCGTTGAACTGGTTTTGATTGCTTGTTACACCCCCTCCCTTTATTTCTTTCTATTTTCTTTTTCAATTTCTTTTTATTTTCATTCATTTTTGAAAATTCATAACAAATTAGAAATTACATATTTTTAATTCATTCTTTTTTTAACATTTTCTTTAAAGAGTCTAGAAAATTATAAAAAAATAAAAATTGCATTTTATTTTTATTTGATATTTTTCCCATATTTTCCAAATAAATGCATATTTTAAGTGTTTCATTTCATACATGATTTTGATAATTTTTGTTTTATTAGTGGCTTTAATATTTTTCACTCATTCTTTTTAGGTTGATTAATAGACATTGTTAGCTCGTATATTCAATTTAGTTCATATTTTTAGAAGTTAATTTTAGATGATTGGTTTAGGCTTGAATAACATGAACAAAATTAGGGTTTTAAATCAACTTAGGTGAGATAGTTTAATTCTTTTAGGAAATTTTCATTTGATTTTTGGGGTATGGACTATAGGGGTTATGGGTATAGGATAGATCCCCTTAGAAATCACTAGGATTCCCCTATTGCTACTGATATATTACTGCTATATTTGATTGATTGGTGTGGTGTGCCCTCTGGGGATTATTGATTTGCCTGTGTGGGTATTGGGATTGTCTGGGATTGGGAGAGCTGAATACTTGAGGAGATAAAGACCATTGGAGATCCAGAGCCTAAAGACCAACTTCCAGAGATTGGAGAGGGGATTCCTGCTAGCAGCTGTTGAGGAGATTAGGGTTTAGGAGCTAGGCAGAGCCCTAGATTAGAAAGCTTGTTTCTCAAACATGGAATGCCTTATCTGCATCCATCCTTTCTCTATGATTCAAAGTCTCTTTCAAATATCCACCTCCTTCCTTTGGAAGGATCAGTGAATGTATTTGGAAGATAGAACTTTTGAGAGAAACTTTCTGTTTAATGTTAATAGTTGATGAACCACCCTTGGTAGGTAATTAACTGTCTAACATTCATTCTCTTCATCTGGTTGACTGATGTTCATCCTGGAGCCTGAGACTTGAAGAAAAGCCATTGTAGACTGAGGACTGGTGATCAAGATCTTTGCTTGAAGACTGTGAAGATAGAGACTGCTGCTGACTGAAGCTTGTAGCTGATTGGGGATGACTTGAAGATGGATATTGATGTAGAGCTACTGTGGCTGTTTATTTTTGCTGTATTTCAGTTCTTGATGTATTGATTGGTTTTCTGGACTGTATTGTTTGCTGTTTACCCTGTTGGGTTGAAAGTGAAGTCTGTTCACTTTTGCCTATTTCGAGGTTGATTGGGACTCCCTTGCCTCGCTTGTATTGTTGCATCCATGCATTTTACTGTTTTACTGTATATATCTGATATTGTTTTTGTTTCCGTCTATTCCCTTAGGATCTCTGTTTCTCTTTGTGCAAGAGAGGAGCATGATAGACTCTAGGTCTTAACCCATGCATGATAACATTAGGTTAGTTTGTTTCCCTTCGTAACCATAGGTTAGAGTTCTGTCTCTTCTTTCTCTAAACAAACAGAAAAATACCATAAAGACTTCAAACACAATAAAAGACACTTCTTTCGTAAAAGAACGTGAACTCATCAAGCCGTCATTTTTGTCCGCCAGGACTGCTAATCAAGAAAGCCTTTTTCAGAAGGAATAAAATCAACCAAGACAGACTTGTGTCGTACGTGGCCCGAACTACGTTTGCTCTGATCTTCCATGCTGTATGGAAGTACGTAGGCATATGATGCGATATTCTAGCGAGCAACCTTCCCCTCCTTTCCCGTAGGTAGGCGAACTACGTTGACTCTGATTTCTCGTTCCAGGCGGGAATACGTAGGCATAAAGTGTGATACTTTGCCGAGTCATTTCATTTTCTTTTCTTTTTAATCCTTAACCCTTAGTTTAGATAGAAATAACAATCCATACCCGAAAACAAGCGTGGATCCCGTCGAGTACGACGGACGTGAGGGGTGCTAATACCTTCCCCTTGCGTAACCGACTCCCGAATCCAGGTTTTGGTTGCGACGACCATACCTTTCCCGTGTTGTGCGAGGTTTACTCTGAGCGTTTCCTTTCCCTCCCGTGGGATAAATAACGCACGGTGGCGACTCTTCTGTTCAGCCGGCGCCGATTTTCGCAGTAGCGACAGCTGGCGACTCTGCTGGGGACTCTGCTGGGGATCCAACGTCCCCTGGCTGCTAAGGACTACGATGGTTCTTATGCATTTGGGATCCAACGTCCCTTAAGAGAGTCAATCCTAACGCTTGTTTTCCCGTCGAGGATTTTGTATGGATTTATATTTCTGGCCTTTATTTTCAGCATTATATATACTGTTTATTATTGCTGTATTGGGGTGTGACGGGTGTTCTGATATTGAGTGAGAAGCCGGACCTGGGCTTGAGTGCACCTAGAATTAGAGTAGAAAGTAGTGGGCGCGTGCCGGCTTTGCTTGCATTAGTGTCTCATGAAATCTACACTCGGACGAGGTTCTTCTGGTTGGCTTCTTTTTCTACCCTTTGGGTCGAAGGGGTTGTTGGTCAGCTGAATTGTCGACTCCGGGAACCGATCATTTGGAAGTTGGCTAAGTGAGGCCTCTTCAGGATTTGATGACGCCACTCCTTCTGGGAATCGTATCATCAACCCTTAAAGTCTGTGACGCCAACGACCGCATAGGATGCCGTACCTTTGTCAGTTACTAGGACATCCATCTGTGAGAGGGTTTGGGGTTATGCAGGTAACTAGACCTTCAGACTACCGGTTATTTCTTGATCAGAGATCTTGGGTATTTATGGAGAGTTAGGAGGTCTGTCAGAGACCATTTGGAGATGTGTTCTGAGGTCTGTCAGAGACCAGTTGAGAGTCTTGAGGTCTGCCAGAGACCAGTTGGAGTTATGGTTTGAGGTCTGTCAGAGACCATTGTTGGAGCTTTGTTTTAGGTCTATCTAAGGCCAGGGTTTGAGGACTTCTATAGAGTCTACCCGAGACTTCTTGATATGGTTCAGGCTATTCAGCTACGGCAGATGGTCCCTGTTGCATGTTACTTGCATTGCATTGTTTGCATGCCCATTATCATTGCATCCCATTAACGTGTGTCTGTGCTGCAGGTGCATTTGCATATCCTCTGATTCTAGTGCCCAGACTTCTGAGTATTGATCATGGCCGGTTTGAGGAAAACAGTTGCGTATAAGCTGCCTTCACCTGATATTACTTCTTTGCTTGGTCTGATATCTCTTGCTGATGAGGAGGTTAGGAGAAGCTTCAGAATGAGTCACGGGAGATTACTGAGATTAGTCTGCAAGCCCACTACTGATGAGATGAACGGGCTGTACACCTTGATGCAGTTCTATGACCCCACATTGAGATGTTTTACGTTTGCTGACTTCATTCTAGGGCCTACCATTGAGGAGTATGTGGAGTTTACTGAGTTACCGGTGCAGAACAAGGTTCCCTTTATTCACTCTGTCGCTGAGCCCAAGTTGGAGGACTTAGCCAAAGCCTTACATATGGACGCTGCAGAACTGTTATTGACTTCTTGGCTTGGGGTATCAGGTTTCTCTCTTGATTTCTTGGTTGGAAAAGCTCAGGAGTATGCCAAGAGCGGATGTTGGGTGGTTTTCAATGCTATTTTGGCTCTTTGTATTTATGGGATTGTGTTGTTCCCTAACTTACCCAACTTCGTAGACCTGGACGCTTTCCATCTATTCGCTGCCGGCAATCCAGTGCCAACGTTGATCGGGGACTTCTACCACTCATTGCACTACAAGAACGAAAACCGAAGGGGAAAAGTTGTTTACTGCTGTGCTCCTTTATTGAATATGTGGTTCAAAAGTCATCTTCCAGTGAAGGGGTCCTTTGTGGAAAGTGCAACCACTGCTAGCTGGTCAGAACGCCTGATGAGGCTATCTTCCGAAGACATTGGATGGTTTGACAGAGACCTACTGAGGTCTGAACTTATCTTCAGTTGTCCGGGGTACCCTAATGTCCCATTGATTGGAAGGAAAGGGTGTATCAACTACAACCTATCTCTGTTTGTCCGTCAGTTCGGATATGCGCTGAAGAACCCGCCAAAGGAGGAGGAAGTACAGGAATCTCTGTACTTCACCGGAGACGTGAAGGGGGAGTTACTAGCCAAGCTGCAGCATGCCTGGACGCGTATTATCCGAAGGGGGAAGCCGTTGTTAGGGAAGAATGACTGTCAGGCCTATGAACCTTACAAGGTTTGGATCCGGGGGAGAGCTAGTCAGTTGAGGATGCCATTTCCAGATGCACCAGTTCTTGATCCTATTCCGGTAGCAGAGCCAATTACGGTTTCTCGGGAAGCCTACGAGCAAGTTGTGAAAGAAAAAGAAGCCTTGATGAAGATTAACGAAGGGTTAGAGCAGGAGCTAGCCCAGATACGCAGTGAGAAAAACAAGGCCGTGTATGCCTTCCAACAGCAGATTGAGCTAATGAACAGATTAGGAGCTGAGTTGACTGAGGAGAGGAAGAAGCGCGAACGTCTGGGGCAAGAGTTCAGAAGTTCCCATGACATGCTGGAATCCAAAAAGAAAGCACTTGACATCGCTCACCGAGAGATCTCTTCTTGCAATAAGACTTGGAATGCCACGCTCACTAACAATAAGAAGAGGGAGGATAAGTTGAAGCAGCAAATCTCCGACCTCGAAGAGCAGTTGAAGTCCAACATCGATAAGTGCGAAGAAGAAGTGATGTCCAGGTATAGTCTCCAGAACGCACTGAACAAGGCCATCAAAGGCAGAGATGAAGCTGTGTCTCAGAAGCGTAAACTAGAAGATCGTTTCGGAGATGGGGCATGGGAAGACACTGCTGAAGACGTGCGCCGTGTTCTTAAGAAAAGAAACCAACTTGTTGAAGGGCTGCTCGCTCGACCCAATCATCCGGAAACCAAGAAGTTGCTAGAAGAATACCAGACTTATGGGAGGATTTGATCATTTCATGTAGTAACTTGTATGCTTTATTTGCATAATGCTGACCATCACCAGGATTGTTGGTTGAGGTCATGCCTTCTCTTTGTACTCTTAGTGATATTATATTCTTGATTCATTGGTTTCTCAGCAATATATGAGGCTTTCTGTGATTCAGCTCCGATATTCATATTGTTAGCACTGTCACTGCACCGGCACCTTCACACTAGAATCGGGGAATGAATTTCCCTAATGCACAGGCACACATTGCATTGCATTCATATTCATATTGCATTACAGGTAATCATTGGATGTTATCTTATTTTCTGCTCTGTACCAGGTACTTTTCAGGATTGCAGATCAGCACCCGCACCGCTATTCTACTCGCATCAACTGTCGAAGAATCATGGATCAAATGCAGAACGAGATGCAAGACGTGCGCGAGAAGCTAGCTCTCTTTATGCAGACCATGGAAGCTATTGCAAAAGGTCAAGAGAATTTACAAGCCATGGTCCAGCCTCTGTTGGCCCGGAACGCTGGCCACGGTAACGAGGATCATCAGTCTGTGCGAGTCGATACTGTTCATGGAGATGGCACTCCTACGCCAGTGGCTCCGCCTGTAGTCAATATACCTGCTGCTAATGTCAACAACGCTACCGCTGCTGTGAACGGTAACGTCGGAGTTGGGAATGAGACTGCTGTCCATAACGTGGGGCTTGGTGATATCAACATGGGTGATAATATGGGAGGCAACGGCTTTGGCAATGCTGGATTCGGGTTCAACGATCAGGGATTCGATAACGCTGGGAAATATGGTTTCAATGCTCAAGGCTTTGGCAAGGTGATTATGGTGTGGCCAATCAGGGTTACGGAGGTTTCGGAATTGGAAACGGCGCTGGGTTAATGGCTTTTGGGCCTGCTGGAGGTGTTCAGGGATACGGCAACAGAGGCCGAGGCCCGGTGATGAATCAGATTAGAGCTGGACGTAATAATGGATATGATGGGTATGGAGCTGGGAATGGTGGGTGGCAAGAAGATCAGCAGGAGGACGTTTTCTCCGGCGGAGGTTTCGAAGGACCGATGGATGACTCCCAGAAGATCAGAATGCTAGAAGAGCAGATGAGGGGGGGTCCTGAACCAAAGTGCTGTGGGCTTGGACATGGCAACAATGGGCCTGGTGCCTGGCTTGAGGGTGCCAATCAAATTCAAAGCTCCTGCGTTTGATAAGTATAAAGGGGACACCTGTCCGAAAGTGCACGTGCGAGCTTATTACAGAAAGATGTCTGCATACTCAACTGATGAGAGAATGCTAATGCATTTCTTTCAAGATAGTTTGTCAGGCCCTTCCCTAGAGTGGTATATGGGGTTGGAGCCGACTAATATAAAGACATGGAAGCAATTGGCAGAGGCATTTGTAGCTCACTACAAGTATAACAGCGACTTGGCACCCAATTGGGTCCAATTGGCAGGGCTGTCACAGAAGAAGGGGGAGAGCTTTAAAGAGTACGCGCAAAGGTGGCGCGATATGGCTGCTAGGGTCCGTCCTCCTGTAGAAGATAAGGAAATGAATGACATGTTTGTCGGCACATTCACAAGCTTGTTTCATGACATGCTGTTCCACACATCTCTGGCCAGTTTTTCAGACCTGATTCTGATGGGAGAAAAGATTGAACACAACATTAAGCAAGGGAAGTTCCAGGTCGAGGAATCAACTGCATCTGGCAGTAATAGGAAAGCTTTTGGTGGGCGCCGTCAGGGCGAGGCAAGCGCAGTATTTGAAGGCCGAGGCCGAGGCAGGGGACGAAACCAATATCATCAGCCGCAGCAGGTGGCGAGTGTTACTATTCCATATCAGCAACAACCACTTCAGCAACAACAACCGTCTCAGCAACAGCCAATGCAGCAGCAGCAGCCTCAGCAGGGGGCACAACATGCTCAGCGAAGATTCCAGGGTGGTAAACCAAGAAGAGTGTTTGAGAAGCCTCCCACGACATATGCTGATTTATTGCAGACATTGTTGGGATTGAACCTGGTAGAGAAGAGAACTCTGGCACCGATAACGGGAGCTCCCCCGTTTGGTTACGATGCAAGCAGGCACTGCGAGTTTCATTCTGGGGCTCCGGGCCACGATATAGAGGGTTGCCATGCTTTTAACATGTTGTGCAGGATCTTTTGGACAATAAGACTATCAATTTCGGAACGGCAGGTCCGAATATAGTGCAGAAGCCCATGCCCAATCATGGGGCAAACGCCATTCTGACTGAGGAAGGATTGAATCTGATTATGAATGTCGACGATTTAAAGACTCCGCTGGGCGAGATAAAGAGCCGACTGTTACAAGGGGGTGTTTACCCGGGATGTGACGAGTATTGCTTAGAATGTTGGACCCTCGCTGGGGGGTGTGATGATTTGAAGAAAGGCATTCAGGCTTTAATTGATGGAGGCACATTGCAGTTTGACCGAGCAGCAACCGAAGAGCCTGCAAGGGCAGTAGCAGATGATCAGAGTGATGTGGCCACTGTAACGATTCCTCGAAAGGCTATCACTATTGCAGCACCAGCTCAGCGACCACCGATCACCATAACTAAGGCCGGGCCGATCCCGTACGAGAACACGAAAGCAGTCCCCTGGTCATATGGGTTGGAGGTGTATTGTGACGGGATAAAGATTGATGTTAATAAGCAGCCAGCCGAGGCTGTGGATAATGTTGTTGGTTCGGGAGGTATGACAAGGAGTGGTAGGATCTTTATATCACCCGAGGTGGAGGCCGAAAGACTAGCGAAAGGAAAAGGAAAAGTGGTTGAGAATGTCCCAGTGCAAGCAGGCAAAAAAGAAGCGACATCGAAAGATGTAGAAGAGTTCATGCGCTTGATTCGGAAAAGTGATTATAAAATTGTGGAGCATCTGCAGCAGACGCCATCCAAAATATCTATCTTGTCATTGCTCCTGTGTTCGGAAGCTCACAGAAATGCTTTGTTGAAGGTCTTGGATACTTCTTTTGTACCTCAAGACGTCTCCGTGAATCAGCTGGAAGAAGTGTTGGCACATGTGAATGCAGGCCACAGCTTGGGTTTTACCGACTTCGATTTAACCCCGAAAGGGAGAGATCATAATATGGCGTTGCACATATCTGTCGAATGTAGAGGATCAGTAATGTCGCATGTATTGGTCGACACCGGATCGTCTTTGAATGTGCTGCCCAAGAAGGCGATGATGAAGCTGGATGTTAGAGGAATCTTGTGCACGCCCAGCGACTTGGTAGTCAGAGCGTTTGATGGCACGCGGAGAACAGTCTTTGGATCGATCACATTGCCTCTACAGGTGGGGCCGGAGGTGTTTGCAACTGAGTTTTATATCATGGATATACAGCCTGCGTACAGCTGCTTGCTTGGAAGACCCTGGATTCATGGGGCGGGGGCAGTCACGTCTACCCTACATCAGAAGTTGAAATATATGGTCGGAGACAGTGTAGTCACCGTATGCGGAGAAGAAGACATCCTGGTCAGCCATCTGTCGTCATTTAAATATGTGGAGGTCGACGGAGAAATCCACGAAACACCCTGCCAGGCATTTGAAGGGTTGTGTATCAAGGACAAAGGTCCCGGGCCGAGCAAAGTGCCAGAGATAGCCGTCTCATCGTATAAAGAAGTGCAAGCTCTAGTGGAAGCAGGAGAAGCAAAGGGCTGGGGCAAAGTGCTGGATATTCCTGTGAAGATGGACCGGTTCGGGTTGGGATACCAACCGTCGTCGTCAACACCTGCTGTGGGAGCACCCCGTTTCAGAGGGCCAATCACCATCTCTGCCAGTGGAGTATGTCATGAAACCGTCAATGCTGCTTCGGGGTCTGACGAAGGAGACAGTGACTGTGATATGGATGCCTGGATTCAGCCAAGCACGTCAGGACAAGGACTGTGCAACTGGTCTATTCAGGAGCTTGTTCCTGTGACTCTTAAACAGTAATGCGTTGCTTTATTAATTGTTGAATAATCTGATGTCTTGCCCGGGGCATCAGGATTTGCTTAGGGTTGTGTTGTTATGAACATTGCGTGTTAATCATTAAATAAAGGGCGTTTTTTCATGTGCAAATACTGTAATCTCTGTCTTTCTTGTTTTATATTTTTCAATAAGATGGCAACGTGGGTTATTCGCTTTATACGCATTTTGAAGCACTTAACCATTCCTTTTGCAGGATAACATTTTCAGATGACATCCTTGAACCACCTATGACTCGTCCCGACTTCGAGCACCCGGTATTTCAGGCCGAAGAAGAGGTTGTCGAAGATAGTGATGTTCCTGAAGAACTGTCTTGGTTGGTGAAGCAAGAGGAAAGAGCCATTCTGCCTCACGAAGAGGTCATCGAAATTATCAACTTGGGGTCAGAAGGGGTTGAGAAGAATATTCGTATCGGGGCCGCACTGCAGAGTGATATCAAGCGAAAACTGGTTGAAATGCTCCGAGAGTATAGTGATGTATTCGCTTGGTCGTATGAAGATATGCCAGGGCTCGATACAGACATGGTTGTGCACCGCCTGCCACTGAAGGAAGATTGCCCGCCGGTCAAGCAAAAGCTTCGCAGAACTCGACCAGATATGGCAGTGAAGATCAAAGAGGAAGTCCAAAAACAGTGGGACGCTGGTTTCCTTGCTGTGACGAAGTATCCCTCATGGGTTGCTAACATCGTACCAGTGCCAAAGAAAGATGGCAAGGTTCGAATGTGCATGGATTATAGAGATTTGAATAAAGCAAGCCCAAAAGACGATTTTCCACTTCCTCACATTGACGTGTTAGTTGATAATACTGCTCAATACTCCGTATTCTCCTTCATGGATGGCTTTTCAGGCTATAATCAGATTAAAATGGCGCCAGAGGATATGGAGAAGACCACTTTCATAACACCTTGGGGAACATTTTGCTATAAAGTGATGCCCTTTGGTTTGAAAAATGCTGGGGCAACATATCAGCGTGCGATGACGACTCTTTTCCATGATATGATGCATAAAGAGATCGAAGTTTATGTTGACGATATGATTGCCAAATCCCAGACGGAGGAAGAGCATCTGGTGAATTTGCTGAAGTTATTTAAAAGGCTTAGGAAGTTCAGGCTGAGACTGAACCCTAGCAAATGCACCTTCGGGGTGAGGTCGGGTAAACTGCTGGGGTTTATCGTAAGCGAAAGAGGAATAGAGGTCGATCCTGCTAAAATAAAAGCGATCCAAGAAATGCCGACGCCTAAAACAGAAAAAGAGGTGCGCGGGTTTTTAGGGAGGTTGAACTACATCGCTCGGTTCATATCTCACCTAACTGCCACGTGTGAACCATTATTCAAGTTGTTGAAGAAAGATCAAGCTGTAACGTGGAACGAAAATTGTCAAAAGGCGTTCGATAAAATAAAGAAGTATTTGCAGGAGCCTCCTATTTTGATACCCCCAGTGGCAGGTAGACCCTTGATCATGTATTTGACGGTTCTTGAGGAAAGCATGGGTTGTGTTCTCGGTCAGCACGACGAGACAGGGAGAAAAGAGCATGCGATCTACTACTTGAGTAAGAAATTTACAGATTGTGAATCTCGATACTCAATGCTGGAGAAAACTTGTTGCGCGCTAGCCTGGGCCGCCAAGCGTTTGAGGCAATACATGCTGAATCATACAACCATGCTCATCTCGAAGATGGATCCTATCAAATATGTATTTGAAAAGCAGGCGTTGTCAGGAAGAATTGCCCGTTGGCAGATGGTCTTGACTGAATATGACATCCAATACGTCTCGCAAAAGGCTATAAAGGGGAGTGTGCTGTCTGAGTATCTGGCTGAGCAGCCTATTGAAGATTACCAGTCGATGAGGTTTGATTTTCCTGACGAGGATATCATGTACCTAAAGATGAAAGATTGTGAAGAGCCGTTGCCAGACGAGGGGCCAGAGTTGGGTTCTAAATGGAAGATGATCTTTGACGGAGCTGTGAATGCTTACGGTAGAGGAATAGGGGCAATCATTACTACACCACACGGGTCGCACATCCCGTTTACTGCCCGATTGACCTTTGTCGTTACTAATAACGAGGCCGAATACGAAGCCTGTATAATGGGGCTTGAAGAAGCCATTGATTTGCGAATCAAAAATTTAGACGTATACGGAGACTCAGCTCTGGTGGTGAATCAGATCAAAGGAGAGTGGGAGACACGTCAGCCCAATTTGATACATTACATGAATTATGCAAGGAGATTGTTGCCTTTCTTCGATAAGGTGGAATTGCATCACGTACCGCGGGCAGAGAATCAAATGGCTGACGCCCTGGCCACTTTGTCTTCCATGTACAAAGTCAACTTCTGGAACGAGGCCCCTCGAATCATTATCTCTCGGCTTGACAGGCCAGCTTATGTGTTTGCTATTGATGAAGCGTCTGACGACAAACCGTGGTATTTTGACATCCTTAATTTCCTGAAGAATAAAGAGTATCCGGCTGGGGCATCCAGTCAAGATCAGAAGACTCTCAGGAGATTAGCGGGTAATTTCTATTTGAATCCGGATGGCGTCTTATACAGGAGAAACCACGATTTGGTGCTGTTGCGTTGTGTAGACGAAAGAGAGGCGAAGCTGCTCATGGAGGAAATACACGAAGGTACCTTTGGTACGCATGCTGGTGGGCATGCTATGACGAGAAAGCTGCTGAGGGCAGGTTATTTTTGGCTGACTATGGAAACTGACTGTTTCAAGTTTGCGAGGAAGTGCCACAAGTGCCAAATCTATGCTGATAAAATCCATGTGCCTCCGAGTCCTCTGAATGTGATGTCATCGCCATGGCCATTCTCGATGTGGGGAATCGATATGATTAGAAAGATCGAGTCGACGACTTCTAACGGGCATCGGTTCATCTTGGTAGCAATCGATTACTTCACCAAGTGGGTGGAAGCGGCGTCTTACGCAAATGTAACGAAGCAAGTGGTGGCCAGATTCATCAAGAGAGATATCATTTGCCGATATGGGATTCCCGAGCGGATAATCACGGACAACGGTTCAAACTTAAACAACAAAATGATGAAGGAGCTCTGTCATAATTTCAAGATTGAACATCACAACTCCTCCCCGTACCGACCCAAGATGAATGGTGCTGTTGAGGCGGCCAATAAGAATATCAAGAAGATCGTTCAGAAAATGGTGGTGACCTATAAGGATTGGCATGAGATGCTACCCTTTGCTTTGCACGGTTATCGTACGACGGTACGCACATCAACCGGGGCAACTCCGTTCTCGTTAGTGTACGGAATGGAAGCAGTGCTACCATTGGAAGTTGAGATCCCTTTGTTGCACCCCAAAATTTGCCCTCACAATACAAGACTTTGTGTTCTAAGAAGGTTCACAAGGTTCACAAGTTCTCCAACAACTTGCATAACCTTTCATGAAGTTCATAAAGTCCACAAGCTACTTTATGAAGGTTCACAAGGTTCACAAGTCCCACAGTGCTTTCAATACCTTTAATGAGGTTCATGAAGTCCATAGGTTGCTTCTTGGAGGTTCACAAGGTTCACAAGATTCACAATGTTTACAAAGCTTTCCTAAGGGTCATGAGGTCTACAAAGCCACTTCATGATGTTCACAAGGTTCACAAGCTTCACAATACCTCCCATGAGTATCACAAGATATCTTATGAAGATTCACAAGGTTCACAAAGTTCACAATTGGTCAGAAGAGTTGACAATTCCCTCAGACAATGCACCTCCTAAGCAGTGCATCCAAAACTATGGTTTTGACTTTAATCAGGCTAAATGGACTTCCAAGACTTCAAGTGAGCTTCATAACATCTTATATGTGTATAAGAACCCCCATGTCAAGTTTCAAGACTTTTCTCAAAAGTTTGCTCAGTCAGATGATCAGATAAGTCAAAAGCAGTCAATGCAGTTAAAAGGTCAAACTGAGGTCAACTGTGGTCAAACCAAAGTCAAACTTCATGATTTTTTTTGCCAACATCAAAGAGAGGTTGGGTGAGAAATATTATCATAATAACTGTAATACCCCAAATTTTGCCCTAAGATTTGTCGTCGCATTTCATTGCATTTAATCAATTACTAACAAATTTGTGTAGTCGTTTGACTTTTTGCAGGTAAATATCATATGGCATGCATTTTTTTTCTAAAAAGTAAAAATGGCACAATTGGCAGGAGGACATGTGTAAGGAGTTATGAGTGTGAGAGGTTGAGAGTTCGAATCTCACCTTTGTCATTTTTTTTGTTTTTTATTATTTTTACTCTAAATTTTTCTATCTTTCATTAAAAAAATAACAAAAATAGTTTTTTATTATTATTTAATTATTATTTTCGTATTTTAATTAAATCATTTTTTAAAATATTATTTTTTTCACTTTTTTCTAAATTATTCATAAAAATATCCAAAAAATCATAAAATAAAAAATATTGAAAAAAATTTTGTTCTTTTTATAATATTTTTTATTTTAGGAATCAATGGGATTATTAGTTTTTATTTTAAGTTTATTTTAATTATTTTAAATTATTTAAATTTTATTTTTTTCTTAACTAATTATTTAGTTTGGGCTTTAAAATGGGCTTTAGGGACATTATTGACAATTTGGTGTTAACCCTAATTTGTTCCCTATATATACATGTGTTGCCTTGTTGGAAAAAAGGGGGAGAATGAAAAAAACCTAAGAGAAGTGAGTGCCGTTTGCCGTTATTTAGTTTTCTTCTTCATCCATTACTATTGTTTCTTTTTCTTCATCGTTTATCGTTATTTCTTTTCCTTCATCTATTACTGTTGTTTCTTTTTCTTCATCTTTTACCGTTATTTCTTTTTCTTCATCTATTACCGTTATTTCTTTTTCTTTATCTATTACTGTTACGTTTATATATATATAATTTTTAAATTGTTAGAGTTTATATATATAAGATTTTTGATCGAATTATGTCGATACGATGTTTGCACATTTGTGTGCATGACGCGTGACATTTGTGTTAGTTCGATCTGGTTGCGATGATCGCATTTTTTGTGTGAGCAATAATACTATTTTTTGCTTAATTTCTTTTTCTTTGCGATAAATTTTGTTTCGTCCGATTTAGATCTGGTTGCGATGAGCGCATTTCTGCGTTAGCAACATTGTTGGGTTATTTGGCACATTTAAAATTCATTATTGCTTTATTATTATTATTATTATTATTATTATTATTATTATTATTATTATTATTATTATTATTATTATTATTATTATTATTATTATTATCATTATTTATTATTATTATCATTATTATCATTATTATTACCATTATTATTATTATTGTTATCATTAATTTATTAAAATTTGTTATAATATA
Source organism: Lathyrus sativus (assembly GCA_963859935.3). Taxonomy (NCBI): domain Eukaryota; kingdom Viridiplantae; phylum Streptophyta; class Magnoliopsida; order Fabales; family Fabaceae; genus Lathyrus; species Lathyrus sativus. The sequence goes on from OZ012739.1 coordinate 605,690,488, forward strand.
AAAATCTGTTTTTTAAAATAAATAACATTAACATCTTTTCCAAATTAATATGAAAACCTATTATTTTTAAGAAAAACTTTTTTCTTTTTTAGATAAATTTAAAATAATAACTAAAATCTTTTTTTTTAAAATAATAACTAGAACCGTTATTTATTTTATTTTATTATTGTTCAATTCAAATTTCATTATCATATTGTATCTGCTCCTCTCATGTAACCTCGCGAACTTAACAATCGCTCTTTAAATTCTGCCTTTAAATTTCTGCTTGCATGGTTTAAATTATGACATTATCTCTCTGTTTGCATGATTCAATTATCTCACGCGTTTACTATTATTTCTGTCACATTGCACACATCCGAAGGTTAGGTCTAACTGTTTGGCCGCCGCGCCAATAGTCTGTAAAACTTCACACATTCAATTTCAAATCCTCAAAACTACAAACTACAAACCCTAATTTTCACAAATGCCTCGCCGCAGGCAAAATTACAATTTTACCCTTAGCATTAGGTCAAAGAGCCGCCGCGCTCATTTTAGGGTTTCCCGCCGTGGAATCCCTAATTTAACCCTAATTACAACTTAACATTTCAACGTAGAGATTTGGAGTTTCTACACTCCATGTAAGCGTGTCCTTAAGATGCGTTTATTCCCCTTGAGACCTTGACCACAGTCAAGAAGTTTCTAACCTCCCTATTGAGGGGAACTACGATTACTCTGATTCCACTCCCGTAAGGATACGTAGGCACAAGATGCGATGTCTTGCCGAGTAAACTTAGAATTAACCCCCTTTATTATTTATTATTGCTTATTTATATTTTATTCATCTTTGCTATTTAATTATTTTGCTTATTATTTTGTAATTGTTTCTTGGATGTAAAGTTGTTTAATTATTTAATTATTATTATGGTTAGTAATTAGGGAGTGTAACAACCTGTATGTAATATTAAAATAAATTTAGATCACTTTTAAATAAAGATAATTAAAATAAACACGTCACACACGTAAGTCGATTTTAATCGCCGTCTCACTTCCTAAGGATATCCCTCAAGTTGCCTACGAATAATGGTTAAGTGGGGTGTATAAAGCAAGTCCCTCAAATAGAAAAATCATCAAAGTCCCTTATGGTTGCCTTTACGAATCGAGTCCCTTTCGAAAAATGATGATAGTCCCTCCAGTTTGCTTATTACACCCCACAATGGCCTTCAAAAATCCAATTGTCCCTCGCATGTCCCTTAACATCCAAAGTAAGGACTACCTACTCCATTATAGTAGGGATAGTCTTACTAAAGGAAAGAATAAAGAATAAGAAAGACCTTAAAACATTAGGGTAGGCTACTCCTAGATACTTGCTCACTTCAAAACTGTTTCACACTTAAACAAATTTTCAACAAGTTTTCAAACAAGTTCTTAACACATCCTTACATGGATTATTTATTAACTATTCTGAAAATTTTCTATTCACACACTACACTTTCAAAACAATTCAAAAGTGAGCTTAAGTACCTAAGAGCCCATGGATAACCATGGATGAAAAGGGTGCTAACACCTTCCCTTTTCATAACCTACCCCCCGGACCCAAAATATTCTCTAAGGTCTTTCCTGTTCTTTTATAACCTTTCCTTATGGATAAAATAAAAGTCGGTGGCGACTCTTGCTATCCGCAACATTGTTTAAAGTCAGTTCTCCCACCGTGTTACAGAACTGGCGACTCTGCTGGGGATCTATTTAAGAGGGGTACCCTTAGGAATTAAGATCACTTTAAATTGTTTGCCTTGTTTGCTTTATTATTATATTGTTGGGGTGCTCTTATGTGTGAAAGGTCCTAACCCGGATCTAGTGTACCTTAGGTAAATGGCAATAGACCAAGGAAACTGTACGACGTATATCGATACGGTTGATCTGGTGGCCATAGTTAGTGCGACTTCTTGGTTGGTGCTTATATTCCTTAAGTCAAGTTGAGGATAATATTGAGGCTGCCATATGTTGTCAATGCACTAACTGACTTTTAGAACCCTAGTTAACTCATCTTGGCCTTTAGAAAGTAGTGAGGTAACCGGCTTTGGTGCAGACTGAAGTTGGTTGACACTCGATACTACGCTCATTGAGATCTTAAACTTGGAGGGTTTTGGTTGGCAAGTAAGTTGCCTTCTGAACAACCACCCTTGTGAAGGATCAATGATATTGAGATCCCTTAGAACCTGGTTACTTCTGAACAACCACCCTTCTGAACAACCACCCTTGTGAAGGATCAATGATATTGAGATCCCCAGCAGAGTCGCCAGCTGTCGCTACTGCGAAAATCGGCGCCGGCTGGACAGAAGAGTCGCCACCGTGCGTTATTTATCCCACGGGAGGGAAAGGAAACGCTCAGAGTAAACCTCGCACAACACGGGAAAGGTATGGTCGTCGCAACCAAAACCTGGGTTCGGGAGTCGGTTACGCAAGGGGAAGGTATTAGCACCCCTCACGTCCGTCGTACTCGACGGGATCCACGCTTGTTTTCGGGTATGGATTGTTATTCTATCTAAACTATAGGTCAAGGGTTAAAAAGAAAATAAAATGAAAATAAAAATGACTCGGCAAAGTATCGCACTTTATGCCTACGTATTCCCGTCTGGAACGAGAAATCAGAGTCAACGTAGTTCGCCTACCTACGGGAAGGGAGGGGAAGGTTGCTCGCTAGGATATCGCATCCTATGCCTACGTACTTTCATACAGCATGAAAGATCAGAGCAAACGTAGTTCGGGCCACGTACGACACAAGTCTGTCTTGGTTGATTTTATTCCTTCTGAAAAAGGTTTCCTTGATTAACAGTCCCAGCGGACAAAAATGACGTCTTGACGAGTTCACATTCTTTTACGGAAGAAGTGTCTTTTATTGTGTTTGAAATCTTTATGCGTTTTTCTGTTTGTTTTGAGAGAGAAGAGACAGAACTCTAACCTACGGTTGCGAAGGGAATCAAACTAACCTAATGTTATCATGCATGGGTTAAGACCTAGTGTCTATCATGCTCCTCTCTTGCACAGAGAGAAACAGAGATCCTACGGGATAGGCAGAAACAGAAACAATAACAGATATATACAGTAAAACAGTAAAATGCATGGATGCAACAATACAAGCGAGGCAAGGGAGTCCCACTCAACCTCGAACCTAGAAAACAATAGGCGAAAGTGAACAGGCTTCACTTTCAACCCAGCAGGGTAAACAGCAAACAATACAGTCCAGAAAACCAATCAATACATCAGCAAATGAAATACAACAGCAAAAGAAACAGCATCAGCAGCTCTGAATCAACATCTGGCTTCAAGCAATCTCCAATCAGCTACAGGCTTCAACAAGCATCAATCTCCATCTTCATGGCCTTCAGGCAAGGGCTTTGATCATCAGTCTTCCATCTGCAATGGCTTTTCTTCAAGCTCAAACCTCCAGGATGAGGGATTAGTCACAAGAGTGAATTGGGTGTTAAGCAATCAGTTGACTACCAAGGGTGGTGAACAGACTGCTTCTAACACAAAAGACATTTTCTCTCAAGAGTTCTATCTCTTAGACACTATCACCAAGCCTTCCAAAGGAAGGGGGTGAGTGTCTTAGAGAGACTCTGAATCACAGAGAAGAATGGATGCAGACAAGGCAATCCATGTTTGAGAAACAAACTTTCTAACCTAGAGTTCTGCCTAGCTCCTAAACCCTAGTCTCCTCAGCATCTGCTAGCAAGAACCTCCTCCTCAACTCTGGCAGTTGATCTTCAATCTCTGGATCTCCAATGGTCTTCACCTTCACAAATCTTCAGCTTCCCCAGGTCCCCAGACAAACCCAATACCCAAGCAAGCAAGCAATAATCCCCAGAGGGCACACCACACCAGACAATCAGATATACACAGACAGTAATAGCAGTAGGGGAATCCTAACTTTTCTCTAAGGGATCTAATAGCTACCCATAGCCCCTATAGTCCCATAACTAATCTAGTCAAACCCTAAGTCTTAAGGGAAATGAATTGAACTTCCTATGTCATCACCTAAAAACCCTAATTTGTTTACGTTGTTCAAGCATTCATTAATCACCTAAAATTAATTTCTAAAAATGGGAACTAAAATATTTCTACAAGTTCAACATCTAATCTAAACAACATAAAAAGAATGAACAAAAAATGTGAAAGCATGTAATAGAACAAAAATTAGTAAAATCATGCATGAAATGAATCTATGTAAAATGACATTTATTTAGAAAATATGGAAAAAATATGAAATGAAAATAAAAATGCAATTTTATTTTTCTATAATTTTCTACACATCCTAAAGAAAATGATGTAAAAAGAATGAAGTGAAAATGATTTTCTATGAATTTATTATGAATTTTCAAAGTTGGTAAAAAATTAAAGTAGAATTAAAAAATTAAATTGAATTAAAAATGAGGGAGGGGGTATGAATATCAATTCGCTCCAGTTAATAATCCAGGATGGGCCAACAATGGGGGGTGCGCGTAGCACTAACACTCAGGCCCAGAACCACTCAGACTTAGTGAAAAAAAAAAAGCAGCGCAGGGGGTGAGAAAAGAAACGAAACCACGTTCACAACTGAATTGGGCTTAAAATAGGGGGTGGGAATAACACTCATGCACTCAGGCCCGCCCGTTTCAATTAATGAAACGGTGCGTTTAGGGCACCCAGGTCAATTCCCTCCAAATCAGAATTGAATGCTAGCCACACGATGGCTCTATTAGTCAAAAGTCTAACACCCAATAAACGGCCATGATTTCGTCTTCCTCGTTGGATCTGTTAGAACTAGGGTTTCACCATGAAACTTCCATGCACGAGCAAGCTTCCACCAACCTGTTCTCACTCTACAGGCCATGAATCAACACGATCCCAACATGAAACTCACTCTAAATTCTTCCCTCTACAAGCCTATGGCACTAGTTCAATCTGAAACTCACTAGATCACTCAACCCGATACCTACAAGTTCTGATCACCATGGATATACTCTGAGATGCATCACAACAATTCTCCATCAAACTTGCACTAATCTAACCTATAACTAATGGTGATTAACCTGATCTATCAAGCTAAGATTATAAGGCATTAACCTAAGAGTTCTACATCCAAACAGCTTGGTACACCTGCTAACAACCATCACCAAATCACTCCAAACTCAACCTAATTGCTCTACTAACCTCCTACATTACATCTAAACTAACAAAATCATGCTAACCTAATTGAATTAAGCTGTTTGAATGAAAACACACCTGGTGTAAAATCTTGAAAACAGCTATGGAGACTTGTGGATCTGAGGCTTCCAAGGCTTGGATCTTGATCAATTAACTCAATACTCAATTCTGTATGCAATACTTTGATGATTCCTGGCTTGAATTGTGCTGTCCAATGGAGATTGTGATTTTGATGTTGATGATGGAAGTGCTCGAAAATGGATTCTAACCACCAAACCTTTGCTTCAGTTCTGATCTAGGATGATGATTGAATAAGATTGAATTGATGTGGATGAAAATTGATGAAGATTTTGTGAGATTTTGAGAGAATTGCAATGAGAAAAGAATGAGAGAATTTGGGAAATTCTTGGTGAAAATGAAGCCAACCCTTGATCAATCCTCATTTCATGAATATATAGTGTGCACATGAACATTCTAGATCCATCTTACACATTCCCTTGCTTTCCAACTTTGATCCATTTTGGTCATGTTTCTTCAATTACAAGTAACCAAAGATAACTTTCTTTTTTCCTTCTAAACTCAAAAAAGTGTTTGAACCATTGTTCTTAGAATTGCTTTTCCATTCAAAATCATATATTGGAAGTCTCCATTTGGACTCATAAATCTCCCAAACCATTTTTCACTTTGAATTTCTTTGAATTATAAGCCATTTTAGTTCAACTTTTGACCAATTATGCAACTTCATGTTATGAGCTTCTCCAATAATTTGTGACCTTCTTTCTAGACTTAAAATCCCATTTGGAGCAAGTTTGATGTTGTAAGTTTTTCCATTTGAGGCCTCCTTGTATGAGTTTTGGACATAGGTTAAAATGACCTGTAATTCACAAATGCCCAAAATACCCTTTGCTTGCCAAGACCATAAGTTGAGTTCCACACCTCATATGAAGGTATGCTATACCATTCTAGAAAGCTAAGACAATGAGGAACAATTCTTATGTTGACCAAGAATTCATTTGAAATCTCCTTGAGGGGTAAAAATTGCTTGGAAGTCAAGTCACTTTCACAGACAAAAATTCAGACACCTCAGATGACCTGTAACTTGCAAGGACCATAACTTGAGTTCTATAAATCTCCTTGATGTCTTCCACCACTCAAATTAAAGGTCTTGAGATCCTCTACACGTTTCATGTTGGCCAAGAAGCCATTTGAAGCTAGCATTTTGACTTATCTTGCTTGGAAATTTGACCTAAACTAGGGGATTTTACACAGAAACCCTAATTTAGAAACTCCTCTTCTCCTTGATTTCTCTTGAATTCTCCTTGTCATATCTCCATATCCTTCTTTATATGTCCAATGATGAACCCCACATCTCTCCACTAGACTTGAATGCCCTTTAAATCAGTCAATTGACCCAGGGTTGACCTAGGGTTGACCCAGATGAAACCCTAGTTGACTGTCTTCAACTGTAGCTCTTGTGCCCTCATCAATGACTGGTCTCCTTCTCCAAATGGCTTTCTAAGTTTCTCATAATGTCTAGATACTCTCCATGCCTTCACTTCACAGCTCACAACCCTCTTGTTGACCCTCAGATACCCTCAGCTAGGAGAGGGACTCAAGGCTTGATCTGCTGAACTCTTTGCTTTCAAATTCTTTCCTGATGACTTGAATGAGATGGAATTGGGATAATAACCTCTTGATAGGCCTCTGGAGATGAGAATAATGATTGGTCCCCTGTTGAATGATTTGCTATGCTTATGCTATGCAGATGGTTAGTCTATGTACATGACTCTATATGCAAATGCTAATGATAATGAAACATAAACCAAGTGAATAAGGTTGGGCAAATTTTAGGGTGCAACAGAACCTGGTTACTTTTGTAGGACAGGATGAACCATCTAACTTCGGGGGAGGGTACTTGCCTTTGAACCTCATGCAAGCCTTTAAACCTAGGGCTATGGTGTGACTTGTTTGTGTGTGCCACATGTTTGTGATTGAGCATGACATCATGACATCATCATGCATCATAAGCATATCATTTTCCCTAACCATTTCAAGGACCAAAGGATTTATCTTTGTTCTTTGTTGCAGGTCATGGCTTCTGCTCGTAGAAACACCATCAGGATCAACTTTGTAGGGATACCTGCTAAGCTCAAGGAGTTGGTTTCCCTAGTGCCTGATCATTCCCAGTTCAACAAGAGACATGGTCACTTATTGGATCTAGTTACTTCAGGGTTCAGTGAAGACATGATGAGTGTGCTGTTTCAGTTCTTTGACCCTAAGCACCATTGCTTTACATTTCCTGATTATCAGCTGGTTCCAACCATGGAGGAGTTCTCTAAACTTCTGGGTATACCTGTTCTTGATCAGAAGCCATTAACAGGCTTAGAGAAGGAGCTTAAACCAGAAGTTATTGCTGCAGCTCTACATCTGAAGAAGTCTGACATTGTTCTAGAGACGAGAAGTGGAGTTAAAGGTATTCTTGCCAAGGTATTAGTGGATAAAGCTCAAATGTTCTTGAAGGCTATGAGCTACGATGCTTTTGAGGAGATCTTAGCCTTATTGATTTATGGCTTAGTGTTGTTCCCCAATCCTGATCAGTTCATAGACGTTCATGCCATCAACATATTCCTGAGTCACAATCCAGTGCCTACCTTACTTGGAGACATCCTACATTCTCTTCACACCCGTACTACAAGGGCAAGAGGAACTTTGATGTGCTGCATACCTTTACTTTCTAGGTGGTTTATTTCTCACCTTCCTCGCTCAGTAATGAAGAATGAGCAAGGGTTCAGATGGTCCAAGAGGATCATGTCACTTTCTCACTCAGACATCCATTGGTGCTCCAGATCTATGGAGAATGTCACCATCATTGACCGTTGTGGGGAGTTTCCTAATGTGCCACTTCTAGGCATAAGAGGAGGCATCACCTACAACCCATCTCTAGCTTTACGACAGTGTGGTTACGCCCGGAGCGATGGTCCACATGACATGTTGATTCAGGGCATTGTGTTTGATTACGGCCACGATCTTCAGGGTTACCGTCAGAGATTCATCCGAGCTTGGGGAAAGGTAAACAGGATTGACAGCAAGACACTGGAGCCTAAGTACACTATTCCTATGGAGGCTTATCTCAGATGGGTACGATCTCGTGCTCAGACACTCATGATGCCATATCCTGCCGTCCTACCAGTTACCATGGAACCTGTTGCTGAAGGAGACACAGCTTATACCATCCTTCACCCAGACATGCCTACTGATATGGAAGACTTGCAGAGATCATGGATCCAACTGAAAGAGCAAAGGGATACTTTCGAGGCTCATTACAAAGCAAGCCAAGCAAGGATCCTAGAGCTAACAAAGCTACTTCATGAGGAACGAAACCTCAACTCATACCTCAACACAAAGAGGAAACGTCCATGGGAGACTTAAAACCCCATCTTTTGTACTTATTTCGTTTTCATTTTTTGTAAGCCTAAAAGGCAAAACAAGTTATTACTAATAAAAAGTTACTTTCTTGATTGTTTAAGCAAATTTAAATCCTGCGGTCCTTGAAAACATTGCATATACATTACCATATCATTTCATTGCATCACAGATTTGTAATTGTGCACAGGTTTCTCATCTTCTCGCTGTTTATTTCAGCAATGGCACTTGAACAATCAGTTAAGGATCTTCAGGCACAGAATGCACAGTTCCAAGAGCTGATCCTGAACCTATCCAAGGGGCAGGATGAATTGAAGACACTGCTGGCCAAGAAGACTAAGAAGGCTAGAAGGTCTGCTGGGTTGCTCAACATGGGAAGAAGGTTCAAAGGTCCTGTCAAGACCAAGGAACATGTTGAAGACTATGAATCTGAAGAATCTGAGCAGGAGAGAGGCAGTCTCCACAACACTATGGGGGACTCTGATTTTGAGGCTAACTACTACCATGAGCCTAACGAAGACAAATTCAAGATGCTGGTGGATAGAATGGATGCTATGGAATTACAGAAATCATCTGGGCTGGATTTTGAGGATTTGAGCTTGATATCTGGGGTGGTCATACCCATTGGGTTCAAAGTTCCTACATTTGTTGTCTATGATGGGGTCTCTTGTCCCAAATTGCATCTGAGGTCTTATGTCAGAAGAATGCAACCCCACACTGCTGATAAAAAGTTGTGGATCCATTTCTTTCAAGAGAGTTTATCTGGAGCTCAGCTAGAGTGGTATTATCAGTTGGAGAGTGTCAACATCAGAGATTGGAATGACCTTGCTGAAGCTTTCTACAAGCAGTATCAATACAATGCTGACTTAGCCCCCACTCGCATGCAGCTTCAAAGCATGTCTATGGGTGCCAAAGAAAGCTTTAAGGAGTATGCTCAGAAGTGGAGAGACTTAGCTGGAAGAGTTCAACCCCCTTTGACTGATAGGGAGTTGGTTGATATGTTCATGTGTACGCTGAATGGTCCGTTTTACAGTCATCTCATTGGAAGCTCATCATCTGGCTTCACTGAGTTGATCATGACAGGAGAGCGAGTAGAGAATGGTATCAAGAATGGTAAGATCCAAGGGGGCACTTCTTCATCAGGTGCTGCAAAGAAGCCTCCCACTGGGAAGAAAGAATCTAATGCTGTGTATGGTCAGCCTGATCGTAACAGAAGGCATCAGTCTGTTAGTGCAGTTCATATTTCAAATCCAACTCCTGCAACAACAGAGCAGCCTCAAGGCAACCAACAGAGGGCTAGAAGACAGTTCACGAAGATCAACATGTCAATGGCTCAGGCATTGCAACACTTGTTGAAGGCTGAACTTATTACCCTGAGGGAGGCTCCTCAGAATCCCAATGTTACCTCTCCCAAGTACAATCCCAATGCACGATGTGCATATCATTCAAACTGTCCAGGACATGATACTAATAACTGCTGGGTCTTGAAGAACAAAATTCAGGATATGATTGATGCTGGAGAAATTGAGTTTGATCCACCAGGTACTCCAAATGTGATCCAATGCCAAATCACGAGAAGACTGTCAACGCCATTGATGAAGATATTGATGAAGATCTGCATGTCTATTCAGTTATGGAGTTGAGCACACCATTGTCTGTTATCAAAAAGAGGTTAGTACAAGCTGGGATCTTTCCAGGTTGTCATGAAGATTGTCTATATTGTACCTATAAGCCGGATAGTTGCTTCATTTTGAGAGATGGGATTCAACGTCTCATGGATAAATATACTATAGTGTTTGAAAGAAGACCAGCATCTGTAGAAAGTATGGTGGATCATCTGACTCAGGGTAAGAAGATTGAAGAGGTTGACATGGTTGACAAAGTACCACTAAGAATCACTTCAAAGGGTCCCATTAAAATCACTCATCAGGGCCCAATCAAGATTACTGCTGAAGGTCCTGTGAAAGTTGTTGCTGAAGCCAGAGTAGCTCCTCTGATCATTACCACTCCTGGTCCTATTCCTTATACATCTGACAAAGCTGTGCCTTGGCACTATGGGTCTGATGTTTACATCCATGGTGTCAAGCAGGAGCCTTTACCTGATATGCCTGTTGACATTGATAATATTGCTGGATCTAGCAAGATCACGCGTAGTGGAAGAGTCTTCTCTCCTCCAGTTGCTTCTAAGAGTGCAGTTACTCCTGCTGTTACTTCCACCACTGATGCTCGGGGCAAGGGTCCTGTTATTGAGCCTGTATCTACTGATGTGCCAGCTGCTGAGGACCTTTCTAAGCAGATGGAAGAAGTATTGAAAATCATTCGCAAGAGTGATTATGATATTGTTGATCAGCTGGGGCATACTCCCTCAAAGATTTCTATGCTCTCCCTGTTATTATGTTCTGAGGCTCATGCCAAGTCATTGATCAAGTTTCTAAAAATGGCTCATGTACCCAGTGCAATTTCTGTGGACCAGTTTGAGAATTGTGTTGCTCACCTGACCTATGACAACGGGTTAGGATTTTCTGATGCTGACTTGACCCCTGCCAAGAGGGATCATAACAGGGCCTTGCATATTTCAATTGAATGCAGGGGCACTACCTTGTCTCATGTGCTGATAGACAATGGTTCCTCTCTGAATGTGTTGCCTAAGGAAGCCCTGAACAAGTTGAGTCCTGAAGATACGGTATTGAAGCCCAGTAATATTGTGGTAAAGGCTTTTGATGGTTCTAGAAGAGTAGTGCATGGGGAAATTGATCTTCCAATCAAGGTTGGCTCTCAGGTGTTTACTGCTACATTCTATGTGATGGATATTCGTCCTTCGTACTCATGTCTGCTTGGTCGTCCCTGGATCCATGGGGCAGGTGCTGTGACCTCCACATTACATCAAAAGTTGAGATATCCGGTGAATGGAAAAGTTGTTACTGTCTTTGGAGAGGAAGAATACTTTGTCAGCCATGTAAACACTTTCAAGTATCTGGAAGTAGAAGGTGAATACATTGAAACTCCATGTCAGTCATTTGAAGTGGTTCCCTGGGCTGTTAAGGATTGTGTGACTCTTCCTGCTGTGAAGAAGGTTCCTGTGGTCATCAGAAACCCTTCAACAAAGGCAATGGCCTCCCTCAATGATGCAAAAGCTGTGGTGGAAGAAGGTGGTTGTACTATTTGGGGTCAGCTTCCTGATATTCCATACAAGTCTGACAAGTTTGGTTTGGGTTTCACTGCAGAGTCCCAGAAGGCTGTTCGTCGTGCTCGTGCTGTTCGTATCACCAATCAAGGGGTTATCAATGCTGTGGGAGATCAAGATGAAGACTACAACTTGGAGGCATGGATTTTTCCTACTGTGGGTGCTGGACTCAATAATTGGACAGCTGAAGATGTTATCCCTATCTCCTTTAGTCAGGAGTAAATACTATTACTGTGTTATGTTTTTAAATTTATAATTTCTGGAACAATTAAAACTTTCAAGCCATGTGCCTTACCCGGGGCACAATGGTGTGCTTGTTACGGGTTGTCATTTCATTTGCATACTTCATTCAATAAAATCAGTGGACGTTTCGTTTTCGTAGATATTGTGTTCCTTGTCTTTCTTTTTCTTTTATTTTTGCTTTATCAGCTATGTGTTCTTACACACACCCACGTCACTAAAATGCAGATCCTCATCCACTCTGGATCCAGTTGATAACAGTTCTACTATTGCCAATTACAATTTCGAGAATCTGATCTATCAAACTGAAGACGGAAACGAGGACGATTGTGAAATACCTGTAGAGCTTGCTAGGTTGTTACAACAAGAAGAGAAAGCTATACAGCCACATGAAGAGCCAGTCGAAGTTGTGAATCTGGGAACTGAAGAAAACAGAAAAGAGGTCAAAATAGGGGCTGATTTAGAGGACAGTGTCAAGAGCAGGTTGATTCAGATGCTACGTGACTATGTGGAGATCTTTGCTTGGTCTTATGAAGATATGCCAGGGTTGGATACAGACATTGTGGTTCACCGTTTGCCAATGAAAGAAAATTGTCGTCCAAAGAAGCAGAAGGTTCGTCGTATGCGTCCTGAAATGTCAGAAAAGATCAAAGCAGAGGTAATGAAATAGTTCAATGCAGGGTTCTTGGCCGTAACTTCTTATCCTCAGTGGGTTGCAAATGTGGTACCAGTTCCTAAGAAAGATGGTAAGGTACGTATGTGCGTAGACTACAGAGATCTGAACAAGGCTAGCCCTAAAGATGACTTTCCACTTCCTCATATTGATATTCTGGTAGACAACACTGCTCAGCATAAGGTATTCTCTTTTATGGATGGTTTCTCTGGTTACAATCAAATCAAGATGGCACCTGAAGATATGGAGAAGACTACATTTGTGACACAGTGGGGCACCTTTTGCTATAAGGTAATGCCATTTGGTTTGAAGAATGCAGGGGCAACATATCAGCGTGCTATGGTGGCTTTGTTTCATGATATGATTCATCATGAGATAGAGGTATATGTGGATGATATGATAGCCAGGTCTCAGAATGAAGAACAACATCTTGATCATCTGCACAAGTTGTTTGAGAGGTTGAAGAAATACAGGTTGAGATTAAATCCAAACAAGTGTACTTTTGGAGTTAGATCTGGAAAGCTCCTGGGTTTCATTGTCAGTGGAAAAGGTATTGAAGTGGATCCTGCAAAAGTGAAAGCTATACGAGAGATGCCAGCTCCCCGTACTGAGAAGGAGGTTAGAGGTTTCTTGGGACGATTGAACTACATTGCAAGATTTATTTCCCAATTAACTACCATCTGTGAGCCAATCTTCAAGTTGTTGAAGAAAGATCAGGTGATGGAATGGAATGATGAGTGCCAGACTGCCTTTGATGAAATCAAGAGATATTTGCTAGAACCTCCAATTTTAATGCCACCAGTTGATGGAAGACCCTTGATTATGTATTTAACAGTATTAGACAACTCAATGGGGTGTGTATTGGGGCAACATGACGAGTCTGGTCGAAAAGAGCAGGCAATATACTACCTTAGCAAAAAGTTTACCGACTGTGAAACAAGATACTCACTGCTCGAGAAAACTTGCTGCGCTTTGGCATGGGCTGCTCGCCGACTAAGACAGTATATGTTGACCCATACTACCTTGTTGATTTCGAAGATGGATCCAATCAAGTACATATTTGAGAAACCTGCTCTCTCCGGAAGAATTGCAAGATGGCAAATGATCTTGACGGAATATGATATACAGTATACTAATCAGAAGGCCATTAAGGGGAGTGTTGTTGCTGATCATTTGGCTCATCAAGCAGTAGGTGATTACCAGTCAATGAATTTTGAGTTCCCTGATGAAGACATTATGTCTGTTACCAAAGAACCTGGACAATATGACGGACCTGAACAAGGATCCCGATGGACTATGGTTTTTGATGGTGCCTCCAATGCACATGGTAATGGTGTTGGTGTTGTGATTAGTTCCCCTGAAGGTTGTCATACCCCGATTACTGCCAGACTTTGTTTCTATTGTACCAATAACATGGCTGAGTATGAGGCATGTATCATGGGTATGCAAGTTGCTATTGATATGAAGATTCAGTTCCTTGAGGTGTATGGAGATTCAGCTCTGGTAGTAAGTCAGATTAAAGGAGATTGGGATACAAAGCATGATAATCTCATTCCTTACAGAGAACATGTGTTGTCTTTGATCCCACATTTCAAAGAGATTACTTTTGGACATATTCCACGAAGAGAGAATCAGTTGGCAGACGCATTGGCCACCATGGCATCTATGTGTGAGATCAGCTGGGATGGTGAAGACTTCCCACAACCTGTAAACGCAGACATAGTTAAAAAATACTACGCATAAAAAGAGACCCGCTAGGTTGACAGGCCTAGGCAAAAATAAGGGCACCCCGGCAAATCAAAAGGGTTTGGGCAAAAATTAGGGATATATATATAAAAAGATGTACACCCGGCAAGTCGAAAACCTGAAAAGGCGGCTTGGGCAAAAAAGGGTATCCCGGTGGATTGAAAACCTGAAAGGGCAATCCAGGCAAAAGTTAGGGATTAAAGCGTATGACTATGTCTCGTTTGGATCACTCATGAAACTGCAACCAGTTGTACTACTTACTCAAGCTCAAACAGATAAAGCTCAATCCAATCGTTTCCGTCTCAACAGCAAGAAGATGAGATACTTGAGTGGCAATAGTAGAATTGAAACTCAATAGGATTATTTCCCACATAGCTGATTCTTTTTGTAAAACTTCATGACAAAATTCTCTTACTGGGGTTTACGTCTCCTTGTACAAACTTACCCGTGTATGGGTCACTTTTGATATAAATAAACTCCATCTTTTGAATCCAGATTTACTTTTACCCTATTTACATAAGCGAAACGTCCATTGGTTGTGTTTGAATGTATGTATGCCTTTGAATATGATTGATGTTTACCAGAAACGCATGTATGCTTTTAATATGATTGATGTTTACCAGAAATGCATGAAAATGCAGTAATAGTATTTACTAAGGACGAACGAGGGAAAGATTTCAACGAAGCTTCGCCGGTTCGTCTTTACAAGACAGTTACAAACCATCAGTAGGACTAATCCATTTTTATAAAGTCTAATCTCCCCTGGAATTTATATCCATCTCTTTTATCCTCATACGGATATACGGGAAATTACTTTCCAATAAGGGCACGATGAACGAAGACGGGATGTTATACTTATCCTACTATCAAACGAAAACGAAGGTTATCTATACCCTACTATCCCCAACAACGGGAGGTTATCTATACCTTGTTATCCCCAACAACGGGAGGTTATCTATACCTTGTTATCCCCAGCAGACGGAGGGTTATATATTCTTCAACAACGAATCGGGATTTATTTTCCTTGGCCAGCAGTTGTTATACAAGGATATCCAGACACTTCCAGCAGTGTCATATCATACATACATCATACATACGTCATACCATAACATATATGTCTATAGCACATTACCTAAGTGCATCATGTCATACATGCATACATAAAGCATAAACTAATGTTGTTATACAAAATGCTACCTTGTTTTCAGGTTAATTATCCAACAAACAAGCTTATGATCTTTGGGACTGCTTTATTGTAACCTCAGGGTTACTTTATCCTCCTGATGAGCTTCTTATTACTTTGGGACTGCTTTATTGTAACCTCAGGGTTATTTTATCCTCCTGATAGCCTCTCATGACTTCAAGACTGCTTTAGAGCTACTGATTGCTCTATCCTCCTGAAATCATCCTATTACTTCAAGACTGCTTTAGAGCTATTCATTGCTCTATCCTCATGAGGTCATATTACTACTTCAAGACTGCTTTAGAGCTATTCATTGCTCTATCCTCCTGAAGCCATCTAATTATTTCAAGACTGCTTTAGAGTTATCCATTGCTCTATCCTCCTGAAATTACATTATTATTTCAAGACTGCTTTAGAGCTATCCATTGCTCTATCCTCCTGAAATCATTACTTCAAGACTGCTTTAGAGCTATCGATTGCTCTATCCTCCTGAAGACATATCACATTATTATTTCAAGACTGGTTTAGAGCCATTCATTGTTCTATCCTCCTGAAATCATATCATTGCTTCAAGACTGCTTTAGGGTTATCACTATTGATTGCTCTATCCTCATGAAGACATGCTGCTACATCATTATTATTCCAGACTCCTGACAGCTTTCATCATACACCCATATTTTGAACTGCTCCCCCCCTAGTGGCATCTTTAAGCCCACTCAATCATATTCAACTAGCCATCTGTACCACTCTAGTGCACTGGTGAGTGCAAATTTTTGGGCTTTTGTGTTCAATCCCCTTCAACCTTCCAGGTTACGACTGGCAAATATACCAATCTAACCCCTCAGGTTTCAGAAAATTGAACAGGGGCAGCTGTTGCACCCCAAAATTTGCCCTCACAATACAAGACTTTGTGTTCTAAGAAGGTTCACAAGGTTCACAAGTTCTCCAACAACTTGCATAACCTTTCATGAAGTTCATAAAGTCCACAAGCTACTTTATGAAGGTTCACAAGGTTCACAAGTCCCACAGTGCTTTCAATACCTTTCATGAGGTTCATGAAGTCCATAGGTTGCTTCTTGGAGGTTCACAAGGTTCACAAGATTCACAATGTTTACAAAGCTTTCCTAAGGGTCATGAGGTCTACAAAGCCACTTCATGATGTTCACAAGGTTCACAAGCTTCACAATACCTCCCATGAGTATCACAAGATATCTTATGAAGATTCACAAGGTTCACAAAGTTCACAATTGGTCAGAAGAGTTGACAATTCCCTCAGACAATGCACCTCCTAAGCAGTGCATCCAAAACTAGGGTTTTGACTTTAATCAGGCTAAATGGACTTCCAAGACTTCAAGTGAGCTTCATAACATCTTATATGTGTATAAGAACCCCCATGTCAAGTTTCAAGACTTTTCTCAAAAGTTTGCTCAGTCAGATGATCAGATAAGTCAAAAGCAGTCAATGCAGTTAAAAGGTCAAACTGAGGTCAACTGTGGTCAAACCAAAGTCAAACTTCATGATTTTTTTTGCCAACATCAAAGAGAGGTTGGGTGAGAAATATTATCATAATAACTGTAATACCCCAAATTTTGCCTTAAGATTTGTCGTCGCATTTCATTGCATTTAATCAATTACTAACAAATTTGTGTAGTCGTTTGACTTTTTGCAGGTAAATATCATATGGATGCATTTTTTTTCTAAAAAGTAAAAATGGCACAATTGGCAGGAGGACATGTGTAAGGAGTTATGAGTGTGAGAGGTTGAGAGTTCGAATCTCACCTTTGTCATTTTTTTTGTTTTTTATTATTTTTACTCTAAATTTTTCTATCTTTCATTAAAAAAATAACAAAAATAGTTTTTTATTATTATTTAATTATTATTTTCGTATTTTAATTAAATCATTTTTTAAAATATTATTTTTTTCACTTTTTTCTAAATTATTCATAAAAATATCCAAAAAATCATAAAATAAAAAATATTGAAAAAAATTTTGTTCTTTTTATAATATTTTTTATTTTAGGAATCAATAGGATTATTAGTTTTTATTTTAAGTTTATTTTAATTATTTTAAATTATTTAAATTTTATTTTTTCTTAACTAATTATTTAGTTTGGGCTTTAAAATGGGCTTTAGGGACATTATTGACAATTTGGTGTTAACCCTAATTTGTTCCCTATATATACATGTGTTGCCTTGTTGGAAAAAAGGGGGAGAATGAAAAAAACCTAAGAGAAGTGAGTGCCGTTTGCCGTTATTTAGTTTTCTTCTTCATCCATTACTATTGTTTCTTTTTCTTCATCGTTTATCGTTATTTCTTTTCCTTCATCTATTACTGTTGTTTCTTTTTCTTCATCTTTTACCGTTATTTCTTTTTCTTCATCTATTACCGTTATTTCTTTTTCTTTATCTATTACTGTTACGTTTATATATATATATAATTTTTAAATTGTTAGAGTTTATATATATAAGATTTTTGATCGAATTATGTCGATACGATGTTTGCACATTTGTGTGCATGACGCGTGACATTTGTGTTAGTTCGATCTGGTTGCGATGATCGCATTTTTTGTGTGAGCAATAATACTATTTTTTGCTTAATTTCTTTTTCTTTGCGATAAATTTTGTTTCGTCCGATTTAGATCTGGTTGCGATGAGCGCATTTCTGCGTTAGCAACATTGTTGGGTTATTTGGCACATTTAAAATTCATTATTGCTTTATTATTATTATTATTATTATTATTATTATTATTATTATTATTATCATTATTTATTATTATTATCATTATTATCATTATTATTACCATTATTATTATTATTGTTATCATTAATTTATTAAAATTTGTTATAATATAAAAATCTGTTTTTTAAAATAAATAACATTAACATCTTTTCCAAATTAATATGAAAACCTATTATTTTTAAGAAAAACTTTTTTCTTTTTTAGATAAATTTAAAATAATAACTAAAATCTTTTTTTTTAAAATAATAACTAGAACCGTTATTTATTTTATTTTATTATTGTTCAATTCAAATTTCATTATCATATTGTATCTGCTCCTCTCATGTAACCTCGCGAACTTAACAATCGCTCTTTAAATTCTGCCTTTAAATTTCTGCTTGCATGGTTTAAATTATGACATTATCTCTCTGTTTGCATGATTCAATTATCTCACGCGTTTACTATTATTTCTGTCACATTGCACACATCCGAAGGTTAGGTCTAACTGTTTGGCCGCCGCGCCAATAGTCCGTAAAACTTCACACATTCAATTTCAAATCCTCAAAACTACAAACTACAAACCCTAATTTTCACAAATGCCTCGCCGCAGGCAAAATTACAATTTTACCCTTAGCATTAGGTCAAAGAGCCGCCGCGCTCATTTTAGGGTTTCCCGCCGTGGAATCCCTAATTTAACCCTAATTACAACTTAACATTTCAACGTAGAGATTTGGAGTTTCTACACTCCATGTAAGCGTGTCCTTAAGATGTGTTTATTCCCCTTGAGACCTTGACCACAGTCAAGAAGTTTCTAACCTCCCTATTGAGGGGAACTACGATTACTCTGATTCCACTCCCGTAAGGATACGTAGGCACAAGATGCGATGTCTTGCCGAGTAAACTTAGAATTAACCCCCTTTATTATTTATTATTGCTTATTTATATTTTATTCATCTTTGCTATTTAATTATTTTGCTTATTATTTTGTAATTGTTTCTTGGATGTAAAGTTGTTTAATTATTTAATTATTATTATGGTTAGTAATTAGGGAGTGTAACAACCTGTATGTAATATTAAAATAAATTTAGATCACTTTTAAATAAAGATAATTAAAATAAACACGTCACACACGTAAGTCGATTTTAATCGCCGTCTCACTTCCTAAGGATATCCCTCAAGTTGCCTACGAATAATGGTTAAGTGGGGTGTATAAAGCAAGTCCCTCAAATAGAAAAATCATCAAAGTCCCTTATGGTTGCCTTTACGAATCGAGTCCCTTTCGAAAAATGATGATAGTCCCTCCAGTTTGCTTATTACACCCCACAATGGCCTTCAAAAATCCAATTGTCCCTCGCATGTCCCTTAACATCCAAAGTAAGGACTACCTACTCCATTATAGTAGGGATAGTCTTACTAAAGGAAAGAATAAAGAATAAGAAAGACCTTAAAACATTAGGGTAGGCTACTCCTAGATACTTGCTCACTTCAAAACTGTTTCACACTTAAACAAATTTTCAACAAGTTTTCAAACAAGTTCTTAACACATCCTTACATGGATTATTTATTAACTATTCTGAAAATTTTCTATTCACACACTACACTTTCAAAACAATTCAAAAGTGAGCTTAAGTACCTAAGAGCCCATGGATAACCATGGATGAAAAGGGTGCTAACACCTTCCCTTTTCATAACCTACCCCCCGGACCCAAAATATTCTCTAAGGTCTTTCCTGTTCTTTTATAACCTTTCCTTATGGATAAAATAAAAGTCGGTGGCGACTCTTGCTATCCGCAACATTGTTTAAAGTCAGTTCTCCCACCGTGTTACACCCTTCTCTGAGGGTATTGCGAGACGTTCAGCTAGACGAGGCAGAATGGGTGAAAGACAGGTTGAATCAATTGAGTTTGATGGATGAGAAGAGGCTAGCTTCTCTAGCATATGGTCGTTTGTACCAGAGCCGAATGAAGAAAGCGTATGATAAGAAAATACATCCGCGAAGCTTTCAGACGGGCGACCTTGTGCTGAAAAAGATTCTCCCGCCGCAAGCAGATCACAGGGGCAAGTGGACCCCCAACTACGAAGGGCCATACGTTGTCAGGAAAGTCTTCTCAGGAGGAGCGTTGCTGTTGTCCACCATGGACGGAGAAAACTTCATGTCACCTGTAAATTCTGACGCAGTTAAAAAATACTTTGCTTAAAATAGACCCGGTGGACAGAAAAAAGAGAGTCCAGGCAAAAATGGGGCATCCTGGCGAACCAAAAACAGAATGAAAGGTTCGGGCAAAAGTTAGGGATAAAATTGAAAGAATGTACACCCGCGAAGTTGAAAACCTACACTGGGCGGCTTCGGCAAAAAAGGGTATCCCGGTGAACTGAAAACCCGTAAAGGGCGATTCACGCAAAAGTTAGGGATTTAAAAAGCAAATGACTGCGGTCCAAATTTGGTACTACACTGAGCATCAATGCGGGAGAATACTCGAGGGGTCGGTTATCAGATACAATCTCTTCGGAAGTGTGAACACCGGGAAAGCATTGGAGTCGGACGAGTCATAGGAGGATCAGTTCGTGGTGTTCATCTGCATCCCGTTGCCGACATGTGTACAAATTTAGCTTGTCAATATATTTATGCTTCTTGTGCGTACTTGTATATTTGCTTTGTGTAGCTTCCTCTTTTCAGGAGTTACATTCCGTGTACAAACTCTGCCCATTCAGGGGCCCAATCAATAAAATATGTTATTCAGTACTTGATGTTAGTTCTTTATTGTTTTGTGCATGATAAAGCACCTAAGTTTACTGAAACTAGCATGTGTATAACATCAATGGCCCTTGCCAACAACTGTTAAAAGCTTCGAATTAACTGAAAATAACGTCACTGACCTGAATCGGTTTAGTTGCATAGACTTGTCTTGTCTTGTTTGCGTTGTTGCAGGTTTCATAGCCGTACAAGGAAGAGGATCAAAAGATTGCATTAACGAAAGACTTGATCTCCACGCAGGTCATGCATGTTCTTCCTGAAGAAGGATGGAATTCCCCAGCTAGTCGTAGCCTATCCAGAAGGCCTGCTCCGATAAAGCCAGTTATCCTCAGCAGAATTGGCGATTCCAAAATTGTAGGCTATATTCGGACAGTGCATTTCAAGCAGAGTGGTGTAGCCACAGAAGATCAATATTTGTAAGCTGTATTCAGGCAGTTTACCCTTTCCCCGCAGGGTCATTTGCACTCCCCCAGCGGAGTCAGTTAATTTTCCCTAAGAGAACCGTTCGTCCCCAGCGGAGTTCTCTTTCCAGCAAGTATTTTCATTCCTTCCAGTGGAACTCGAAGATTAAGACTCTCCCCGGCAGAGTTGGGTGTGTTCCGACATTTATTTTGCCGGAATACCGTGTGATATTCGTTCACTCTCCAGCAGAAGTCCAATCATACCGAGCACACCTGTTATTCCCCAGCAGAGTTATATTCCCCAGCAGGGTGTTCCTTCAACAAGGTGCTTGGTTACGTTCCCAATTTCCCAGCAGGGTTGACTTCACTCTTCCAGCATTTATTCTACTGGAATAATTCTGTAGCATCTGGCTATCCCCAACGGAGTCGGCATTGTCTTCAGCATTTATTTTGCTGAAGCAATTTCTGTACCCAGCAGTTCAAGTCCGCATTTGCATTGGCATCATATTTGCATTGGCCTATAGTGTCATGTTGGCATCGACATATAGTGCCATACTTGCATCCACCAAATAAAAGCGTAGCATTTCCATGTCGAATGGAGCATTGCATCATTGTCAAACATACACATTTTTGAAACATAAATTAGGTTGGCTAATCCGTGTGTTTCTAGTATTATTTCTCTTGCAGGTAGAGAGAGCCCTCGCCCAGAGGTATTGATAGCATTCAGGATCTCGACGTGAGGCATCCGACGAAGTGTCAGTTGTGGCGCTACTCCCCACAGAGTTATCAGGATAAGTTTCTCTTTATTCCCAAGCAGAGTTGTTTGTCAGCAAAAGGGTCATGAATCAGAATTTCAGAGGCTACCGCCGGTTATCAGAGCAGGCGTCCGGAAGTTTGGTTTCCAAATGTCCCCAGTAGAGTCAGCCCCAAAGTTGATGTAACGTCAGTGATAGGAAGTTCGCGGACCAATGGAAGGACGAGTCCTAACGTGGACAATTTTATTGACGGGATTTCTTTGTGCTAGAGAAGATTGTTGGAATGTGGAGTCCTGACGTGGACATATCTTCCAGGTGACGATATGCGTTAGTCCTAACGTGGACAGATTCGAGTTTGCGGTATTGATTGAGTGTGGAGTCCTGACGTGGACAAAGTTGGTTACTCTTCGTGTTGGTGTCCTGACGTGGACCATTTATTGTCAGCAAATAGCTTTATTCGTAAGGGTGAAAGGGATGCCCTAACATGGACCAAGTTTGTAGTTCTTCGTGTTGGCAAGACGCGAGAGTCCTGACGTGGACAATTTTTATCCTTCTTCGTGTTATTGGCAAAGTGTGTGTCCTGACGTGGACGGGGTTTATTTTCCCATCAAGTCAAAGACGCGCAAGTCCTAACGTGGACAGGTTCTATTATTTCATCAGATGAAGATGTGAGTCCTTACGTGGACAAATCAAAATACATTTCCTTACGTGGAAAGATTGAGTCCTTACGTGGACATATCAAGACGGGAGTCCTTACGTGGACAAATCATATTGTGGTTTCCTTACGTGGAAAGAAGTTGGTATTCCTTACGTGGAAAGATTGAGTCCTTACGCGGACATATCAAGATGTATTCCTTACGTGGAAAGTGTAGTCCTGACATGGACAGATTCAGAAAAGAGATTGTGATTCCTTACGTGGAAAGGTGGGTCCTTGCGCGGACGGAGTTGTATTCCTTACGTGGAAAGATAGCATTCCTGACGTGGAACGATGGAGTCCTTACGTGGACAAATCAAGAAGAGAGTTATTCCTAACATGGAAAGGTGGGTCCTAACGTGGACGATGTAGTCCTAACATGGACAAGTTTGATTCCTTACGTGGAACGAAGATGCATTCCTTACGTGGAAAGTGTAGTCCTGACATGGACAGATTCAGATAAGATTGTGATTCCTTACGTGGAATGGAGATTGGAATCCTTACGTGGACAGATTAAGATGTATTCCTTACGTGGAGAGAAATTGATTCATTACGTGGAGAGAAGTTTATTCCTCACGTGGAAAGGCGAGTCCTGACGTGGACGGTGTATTAATGGCATGAAAAAGTTTAGTCCTGACGTGGACAGATTCAGATCAAGATCAATTCCTAACGTGGGCAGAGGGAGATTCCTGATATGGAAAGAATGGTTCTCACTTACGTGGAACGGTTACTCCTAACGTGGACGGTGTTATTCCTAACGTGGAAGAGTCTATTCCTAACGTGGACGATTTATTTTCGACGAGAAGGCAGACGAGCCATCCCCAGCAAAGTTATTAAAGTTTTCCGAATTGACGAAGCAGCTGATATGGACAAAATTCTATCTCTGTGATGATAAAATCTTTTTCAGAACGATGGAAATAGTCCCCAGCACGGTCGCTACGAGATCAGTGGGTTGTCATGACAATCAGATTCAGCTGATGAATGTCGTTCCCCAAGCAGTGGCGCAGTTTATTTTTGCGGTTGGCAAATTTCTGGGTTCCTAGTATTCAACCGTCTCGTACCGCGAATGTCTGAAGGCTCCGGGCTCTTCACCCAATCGGATCCAAGTCGCTTGAATAGGGGCAACTGTTGCACCCTAAAATTTGCTCAACCTTATTCACTTGGTTTATGTTTCAATATCATTAGCATTTGCATATAGGGCCATGTACATAGGTTACTCATCTGCACAGCACAAGCATAGTCAATCATTCAACAGGGGACCAATCATTATTCTCATCTCTAGAGGCCTATCAAGAGGTTATTATTCAAATTCAATCTCATCAGAAAGAATTGGGAAGCTATCAAGTCAGTAGATCAAGCATTGAGTATATCTCCTAACTGAGGGTGTCTGAGGATCAACAAGGGAATTATGAGTTGTGAATTGAGAGCATGGGGAGTATCTAGACATCTTGGAGGACTTAGAAAGTAACTTGGAGAAGAAAACAAGTTGTTGATGTGATCACAAGAATTGCAGTTGAAGACAGTCAACTAGGGTTTCATCTGGGTCAACCCTGGGTCAACCCTAGGTCAAAGGATTGTTGGAAAGGCATTAAGGGCTATTGAAGAGATGTGGGGTTCATCATTTGACATGGAGAATAAGGATATGTTGTTAGGCTAAGAAGAAATCAAGAGAAATCAAGGAGAAGAGGAGGTTCTAAATTAGGGTTTCTATGTAAAATCCCCTAGTTTAGGTCAAATTTCCAAGCAAGATAAGTCAAAATGAAAGCTTCAAATGGATCCTTGGCCAACATTAAACTTGTAGAGGATCTCAAGACCTTTAATTTGAGTGGTGGAAGACATCAAGGAGATTTATAGAACTCAAGTTATGGTCCTTGCAAGTTACAGGTCATCTGAGGTATCTGAAATTTTGTCTGTAAAAGTGACTTGACTTCCAAGCTATTTTTACCCCTCAAGGAGATTTCAAATGAATTTCTGGTCAACATAAGAGTTGTTCCTCATTGTTTGAGATTTCTAGAATGGTATAGTATGCCTTCATATGATTTATGGAACTCTACTTATGGTCTTGTCAAGCAAAGGGTATTTTGGTCATTTGGTGGTTACAGGTCATTCATAGCACATGCCTAAAACTCATACAAGGAAGCTTCAAATGAAAAACTTCCCAACATCAAAGTTGTTCAAAATGGGATTTTAAGGCTAAAAAAAGAAGGTGTGAAAGTTTGGAAAAGCTTGGAGCATGGGATTTTAAAAAGTGGTGAAAATGACTTAAAAAAGGCATATAACTTGAAAAAGTTCAAGTTGGAAAATGGTTTGAGAGATCTACAAGGCCAATATGGGTCATCCAATATACCAAATTGATTCCCAACATCATTTGAAAGACATTGGTTCAGCCACATTTTTGAGTTTAGGTTTAAAAATTGGACTTCCTTTGTAAATTTGTTTCTTACATCATAAGGCAACATGGTAAAGCTTAACACAAGGCAAGGAAAACTTGGTTTTTCATACATACACTCCTAATATCTCATGAGAGGAGATTTTCACTCAAGTTTACCCAAGGTGCAAGCATGATATGATATGATTCAAAATGCCATCAAATGATAAATTCATGAAAGTTCCATAAGCTTCTAGATCCCTCTAGGACCAATCTAGAAACTTCTCATTCTGTTAATCCTCTCCTATATAAGGAAATGAAGCTATTTGTGCATGGGTTGGTGATGCTTTAAGCTTGAAAACACTACTTTGAATCCTTCACTTCAATTTGCATTTTCCATCCAAACTCCATTAAAGCTTCATCAATCATCTCAATCTCTGTTATCATCATCATCCTCCATTGTTGTAGAGTAAAAGGCAAGAAGAAGGCTCAAGGATTCGTGGCTGGATTGTTGGTTCCCATTCATCACTCCAACTTGCATGAAGGTGTGAATTGCCATTCTCAAGGGATTTAAGCACCAATTCTCTTCACAGAAATCATCACCATCATCCAAGGATCAATTAGCACAAGTGGCAAGGGTTGAAACGAGGGATAACCATCATCACCATATCCATTTGGTAAGAATGCAATTTGATTCGAATCACCATGATTAGCCACTGTTAGGGTTAGATCTTAAGTTATTTGCAATAGAGACAATCTAGGGATCATCCATGAGTAGTTTAAGATCATTTCATGAAGTTTCGAAAGATAGTATCAGTTCTTGCAAGATCAAGGAAGCTTTGGTTATGGAGTTTTAAAGCGTGTATTATTGCTTAGTGTACTCAGGATAGCATGTAGAACAAGTTAATATCAAGAATTTCAAGGTTTAATGAAGTTGCAGGGCATGTATTCATGGTGGTACCCGTGTGTTAGTGCTTTCTGTTTGAAGGTTAGAGGTTGTTTCAAGATGAATTATGGCCATGGATGGATAGAGGGGAAGAAGGGGATCAGTTTTGGTTTTTGGATCGTGTTGTTTCATGGCTTGGGGAAGGAGAACGAAGCATTAGAAGTTGGTTGCATGGCATGGGCAAAACCTGAACCTAGGGTTTCATTTGGGGAAGAAACACAATGGCCGTTGGATGGGAAAGAAAATGTTGAATTGACTTCAAGATCAAGGGCTGGCATTCAATCTGCGTTTTGGAGGGAATTACACAGCCATGTGAAACGCAGCGTTTCATTAACACGGCATTGGGCTTATTTTCATTTCCACACCCCCCAACTTGCTGGGCCCAACGCGTTGAACTGGTTCTGATTGCTTGTTACACCCCCTCCCTTTATTTCTTTCTATTTTCTTTTTCAATTTCTTTTTATTTTCATTCATTTTTGAAAATTCATAACAAATTAGAAATTGCATATTTTTAATTCATTCTTTTTTTAACATTTTCTTTAAAGAGTCTAGAAAATTATAAAAAAAATAAAAATTGCATTTTATTTTTATTTGATATTTTTCCCATATTTTCCAAATAAATGCATATTTTAAGTGTTTCATTTCATACATGATTTTGATAATTTTTGTTCTATTAGTGGCTTTAATATTTTTCACTCATTCTTTTTAGGTTGATTAATAGACATTGTTAGCTCGTATATTCAATTTAGTTCATATTTTTAGAAGTTAATTTTAGATGATTGGTTTAGGCTTGAATAACATGAACAAAATTAGGGTTTTAAATCAACTTAGGTGAGATAGTTTAATTCTTTTAGGAAATTTTCATTTGATTTTTGGGGTATGGACTATAGGGGTTATGGGTATAGGATAGATCCCCTTAGAAATCACTAGGATTCCCCTATTGCTACTGATATATTACTGTTATATTTGATTGATTGGTGTGGTGTGCCCTCTGGGGATTATTGATTTGCCTGTGTGGGTATTGAGATTGTCTGGGATTGGGAGAGCTGAAGACTTGAGGAGATAAAGACCATTGGAGATCCAGAGCCTAAAGACCAACTTCCAGAGATTGGAGAGGGGATTCCTGCTAGCAGCTGTTGAGGAGATTAGGGTTTAGGAGCTAGGCAGAGCCCTAGATTAGAAAGCTTGTTTCTCAAACATGGAATGCCTTATCTGCATCCATCCTTTCTCTATGATTCAAAGTCTCTTTCAAATATCCACCTCCTTCCTTTGGAAGGATCAGTGAATGTATTTGGAAGATAGAACTTTTGAGAGAAACTTTCTGTTTAATGTTAATAGTTGATGAACCACCCTTGGTAGGTAATTAACTGTCTAACATTCATTCTCTTCATCTGGTTGACTGATGTTCATCCTGGAGCCTGAGACTTGAAGAAAAGCCATTGTAGACTGAGGACTGGTGATCAAGATCTTTGCTTGAAGACTGTGAAGATAGAGACTGCTGCTGACTGAAGCTTGTAGCTGATTGGGGATGACTTGAAGATGGATATTGATGTAGAGCTACTGTGGCTGTTTATTTTTGCTGTATTTCAGTTCTTGATGTATTGATTGGTTTTCTGGACTGTATTGTTTGCTGTTTACCCTGTTGGGTTGAAAGTGAAGTCTGTTCACTTTTGCCTATTTCGAGGTTGATTGGGACTCCCTTGCCTCGCTTGTATTGTTGCATCCATGCATTTTACTGTTTTACTGTATATATCTGATATTGTTTTTGTTTCCGTCTATTCCCTTAGGATCTCTGTTTCTCTCTGTGCAAGAGAGGAGCATGATAGACTCTAGGTCTTAACCCATGCATGATAACATTAGGTTAGTTTGTTTCCCTTCGCAACCATAGGTTAGAGTTCTGTCTCTTCTTTCTCTAAACAAACAGAAAAATACCATAAAGACTTCAAACACAATAAAAGACACTTCTTTCGTAAAAGAACGTGAACTCATCAAGCCGTCATTTTTGTCCGCCGGGACTGCTAATCAAGAAAGCCTTTTTCAGAAGGAATAAAATCAACCAAGACAGACTTGTGTCGTACGTGGCCCGAACTACGTTTGCTCTGATCTTCCATGCTGTATGGAAGTACGTAGGCATAGGATGCGATATTCTAGCGAGCAACCTTCCCCTCCTTTCCCGTAGGTAGGCGAACTACGTTGACTCTGATTTCTCGTTCCAGGCGGGAATACGTAGGCATAAAGTGCGATACTTTGCCGAGTCATTTCATTTTCTTTTCTTTTTAATCCTTAACCCTTAGTTTAGATAGAAATAACAATCCATACCCGAAAACAAGCGTGGATCCCGTCGAGTACGACGGACGTGAGGGGTGCTAATACCTTCCCCTTGCGTAACCGACTCCCGAATCCAGGTTTTGGTTGCGACGACCATACCTTTCCCGTGTTGTGCGAGGTTTACTCTGAGCGTTTCCTTTCCCTCCCGTGGGATAAATAACGCACGGTGGCGACTCTTCTGTTCAGCCGGCGCCGATTTTCGCAGTAGCGACAAGCAGCAGGAAAAATCAATGAGCTCGAACTCCCGTACAATCTGTCTGACCTGCTCAGCTATCAGAATCTTTGGGAAGTCCTTCAGCTTTGACCCGTGCAATGTCACCTTTAGTGTGGGACGGTTCTGTGAAAAACAAATATAAAAAGATTAGCAATTAGCTTTCAAGGAACAATAATAAACAAATTAAAGTTAAACATAAAAGACATATACATCTCCCCATCATAGTTGTAGCGCACATGGTCAACATACTCATTAAGCACCGACTGGTTAATGGGTCCTCTAGGGAATCCTCCATCAGTGTGCATAGAGGGCTCGGTCGAAGGAGTTGTAACTGTTGTGTCAGTAGTAATAGATGAGACCAAATCAACAAGAGCAGCATCTGGCTGGACCACATAAGCAACAACCTCATCAAAAACCACCTCCTTAGCAACAACACCATCTGGCTGCACCACCTCATATGTCACCTCATATATGGGCTGCTCAACTGATCGTACCGGTCACTGTCGAGTGCTACGAGGTGCGTAGAACTGACCCTGCTCAGTCAACCATTTTCGGTGTGAACCAGTTGGAACTACTCGTCCAACTCGTATTTGAGAAGACTCAATCTAAACAACCCTAGCCTAGTCTGCCGCTTTATCAATAGCTCTGCCTACAATAGTGCCATCCCTTCCTCTGTATTTTATTGTCAAAGAAGGAAAAAAATTTTAAAAAAAATTAACTATTGAAAATTTCCGAATCTATTGTTAAAAAACAATGTTTTTAATACTATTGGAAATTCTAAAATTTTGGATAAAAAACAAATTTTTTATAATTATCAGAAATTTCGATAAAAAAACAAAGTTTTTATAATTATCAGAAATTTTAAAATTTTAAAAAATTTCCATAAAATTTTCAATAAAAATATTAGAATTAACACCTAAAAATTTAAAATTTTCAATACAAAATACCGGAAATTATGCAATTTGCATAAATAAATCTATTGTTTTAAAATTTTCCGGTAGTGTTAATCCAAATTTCTAATATTCTTTCATACTTTTTGAAATTCGCGCGTAGATCACGTAGATTTGAAAAATGAATGAAATAATTTTATAAATACAATGTTATCTTTTTCATACGCAATTGGGGTGTCATGTTCAATTGGGGAGGGTGATTTAAATAAAGAAGCAAAATTAGCCCGTCAAATTATTCGACCAAAAAAGCCCGTCAAAATCTGACTGCGCGGAAAATCAGAAATGTAATAATTGGACAAGCTGATTTTATCGAGAACAAGAACACCAACGTGGACTAAATCAAATACTAGAAAAGAACACCAACGTGGGACTGGGTCCTACCTGAATCAAACTGAATCAAAACGCCATTTTGATAATAACGGATGGGTTCCTTCCAACACAACCACGACGAACAAGCTAGTTTCTGAAACAAGAATCTAGCAAGTCAAATCTAGAATCAAAACCCAAACGACAATACTCCTTTTCATAGCAAAAGACAAAGTTTCTTTCTTTGTTTCTTCTGAAGCGAAACAAGAAAGAGAAGAATGATGGGTTATGTGACGAATCACCGCTGGAAAAGATGGAAGAGAAATCGCATATGGGGTGCAACTGCAACGTTTATATGTTGCATGTGTTTCATCTTGTTCACTCCTCCAATCCCTCGCTCTCTCAATCACCACCGTTTTGCTGATGTGCGCAATCTTGTTGGTAACTACTCAATTCTTGTTTCTTCAACAAAATTATGTTGCATACTTTTGTTTTGATTGCTCTATTGATTATTGTTGTATTGGTTTCTACACACAGGAGTTCCCAATACATTGAATGTGATGACAAATTTCCCTTTTTTAGTTGTGGGTGTTTTGGGTTTTGTTTTTGCCCTTGATGGAACTTTCTTCAACATAAGGTTTTCATTCATTCCTGTTGTTAATTACTGGTTGTAAATTGTAATTCATAATTGCAAAGTGTTTATCTAATGTTAAATGTGATTGTTTTGTTTGTTGAATTGTTATAGCTCACAAGGAGAGGTATGGGGTTGGGTAGTATTCTATAGTGGGATGATAGGAATTGCTTTTGGCTCTGCTTATTATCATTTGAAGCCCGATAATCACCGCATCGTTTGGGATACTTTACCGGTTAGTATTGTATTACAACTCATCTATGCTGCTGTGTTTTGTTTAGTTTGGGTTGAACTCGAATCAACTCGATCGAAATTGAAGTTATTTGGTTCGGCTGACATGCTTATGATTTGATTCGACTTTTATTGTTTGAATCTATAAGTGTTTCCATTTGATTCTAGTGTTGGAATCTTAAATTATGAAATTCAGTTTAAATATTGAAACTTTTATGGAATAGAATGTAAGTATTTTATGTGTCATGAATGATGAACCGATAGCCCAAACCAACCCGCTCATCAGGTTGGTTCAGGTTTGGCCAAAATTACGGGGTTTTGAACCAATTTGAGTTGATGAATTTTGATTAGGTTGGATAATGGATTTGATCGAAACCAACGCAACCCGATCCATGTACACCCTTACATGAAAACATATTCTTAATTCTGTGGTTCTCTACTAATCTTGTTCTCTCTGTTAATTCTTCTAATTTCCTTTTTTTCTCTCCTTAAGATGACAGTGGCATTCTCCTCGCTTATGTCTTGTTTGGTTTTTGAGAGATTCGGCCAGAGGACTGGTCTGTGTTGTTTGTTTTCACTCTTAGTCTCTGCCTTTCTTTGTGTACTTCATGAACGGTTAGTTTCTATTTGTATGTTTTCTTAATTTTGTTATGTGCCTATTTTGTACATCAAATCATGACGTCTGACACGGTGTCTTCAAGTTTTGTTCTGAACTCTGTATGCTAGTTGGTTGGTTGCAGAATTTATAATGATATCCGGTTCTGCATGATGTTCCAGTTGATTCTCCCTCTTGCTATTCCGGCAGTAGCGTTTATGTACCGATCCAAATATACTCACTCAGGATACTGGTTTTTGTCTACAGGTAACTAAGCCCTGAATGTTTGTAAATTTAGGCTAGCTCAAACGACACTTTGCATAAAACATCATGTTCCGGCGTTTAAATATTGTAGCATGATTTGGAAACAAGTTATGTAAAATTTAAAGAATATAAAGCAGTTGTTAATTAATGAACGGCCAAGGAACCACCATGTTTTCTTTATTATTTGTGGATATATTTTGAAACAAAAACTTTTTGGCGCAGGGATTTATCTGCTAGCAAAAATTCAAGGTATTACTGACAAGAAAATGTTCCGTGTAAATAACTACTTCATAACCGGGCATTCGTTGGAACACTTGTGTTTAGCACTGATCCCGATTTCTCTAAGCATAATGCTCATCTACAGGGAACTCAAGTTTCAAAGGTACTTATTTGATCACAATGGTTCCTTGTGGAAATTGCTACTATATTCATAAATTTATATACAATATATATACCGACTTGATGACTTGATGACAGGTTAGTTGATCTTAAAGATCGGCCGTGAGTTGAAGATTGTTCAACTGTTCTAGAAGATGAGGTTATCGCAGAAGTATGATCGGCAAAAATGCTGATGGATTCTGAAAACCTTGGTCAGCAACTTAAATGAAGCTATCTTCAAGAACTTGTATGCCTTACTAGTTTAGTTGTATAGCAGGGTCAAATTCCTTTACCTGTATATGACATGATTTCTGCTAACATCAAACAGCTCTTGATTTTTTAAAACTTTTTGATTGATCATTGGATTCACTATCCTTGTGAATATTGAAACTATTGTCAGAGCATATTGCTTCCTTTTCACATGCTCTTGCTTTGTCTTTTTGAATGACTTTATGTTTGTTTACTTATTCACAAGCATGTGGCTGTGCCCATGTCATATGCACATGATTGTTTTGTATTCATTTGGTGATATTTCGTTTTCTTTTGGTCCATATGGGAATTTCAAATTTGATGCAAGAGTTTGTTTAATAAGTTAAAACATGGTTGCTTAGGCTTAGTAGATTGTAGTATGTATTAGTTAAAGGAGTCTCTTACAGTCAGAACTACGAGATACACACATGCTTTTGGTTCATTTGTCATCAATTGTTTTTGTCAACGTGATTGGTTTCAAAGGCACGCATGGATTGTACCATTACCAGTAACTGGTTTGATTTTGTTTGGATTTTAAATCTTCCCTTCAATAAATACATAGTCATGGTAGTCTCATAGACACCATTAGAGTCCCACAGATAGAAATGCCAATGTTTTTCCGTCAGTTGTCCCTTCAACTAGGCCTCACTTCAAGAGCCACTTATCTTCACCATCGGAGTTTGCGTCCACCATGAAGTCCTCACCACTTCTCTTCTTCCCTCCTGCCTCACTATTAGAGCATTACCATCACAAGGCGGCATCTATACAAATGCCTGACATTTACTTGCATTTTAGTGAGTCAGACGCTCCGATGATAGTCATTTGTGTCTTGATGAAGGCGACATGTTCATAAGGATCACTATGTTCCTTGAACTTTGCCAAGGAGAAAGGTTTGAGCACTTATGGGACAAATGCTTCCCATTTTTCGTCTAAAAGTGGTCGAGGGTACAACACTTCCATCTCCTTCCATCTCCTCTGTGGAGGTAGCCTTCTCTTAGTGTTGTTGGATGTTGTGGACATTGTCCTCCAAGCTTTGATTTTGGCAGGACAGTTTGTCTATGGCGAGACACATTTTTGCTATGGTGTTGGAATAATTGCTACATCCGGTATCTTCTTCCATGGAGAACAAGTGGATTTATGAGTAGAGGTTTCAATGAGTATTGAAGGAGTGATGGCAACAAAAGGCGTGGCCTAAATTACTTTTACCGGGGCCCCACGGTAGATACTACTGTACTTGTAAAAAAAATATATAATATGTAGCACTCTTATGCTGGTAGAGGTTATGTTGGTAGAGGTGGGGAAAGACCTTAATAATTTTTGTGGGTTAGGGCTTGATCACAGTGGTGAGAAACTCTATTTGGTGGTGTTTTATGGTGAAGAGGGCGCAAACTCACGGGACGTGAAAAGCACTATAATATTTTGGGATATGTGGTGTGTATTACGACATGTCCCTTCTCATGCTATGGATGAGGTTTTCAAATAGGCTCTTAAGCCTAGGGTTTAAAAAACTCCTAAGAAGTAATAACTGCTCTCTATTGATTGGAGGAGTTGTTAACCACCCATTTTCTAGGAAGTCAAGGGCATGACTTCGCACATGCAATCATAGACTGAATAAACGTTATTATCCACGTTTCTCCTTAAGGTAAGCCCCAGTTCCATGTAACACCTCAAATTCTTGGAGTATTTATTTAATTTATGTAAATATGAGTATTCGTATTTTTGGTGATTTTCGGTGGTTGGTGAATATTAGGAATTATGGAGTTTTGAGTTATTTATTTAAATAATAGTATATAATATGAATATATTTAATATTATTATTAATTTAAATAAATATAAGTTAATTTAAGTGCAAAGTGGACATTTGAGGAGAAGTTAGTGAGGGTGAAATTGGAAAGCCCATTTTAAAGGCCCAAAGTTATGTTTAACAAAAATGAATTTTGAGGGAATTAGGATCCATTCTTGTTAGACCGTAAAAAGGGAAGAAATAGAGGGCAGAGCTCTGAGGAAGAGGATTGAGGCAAAAGTTTCGTGAGGTTTCCAAAAATCAAGGAGAAAGACTTAGAGTCGACAATTAAAGTATGAGGAGTATTGCCTTCATTGTTTTCAATATGTGATTCAATGTATTTAAAGCCGATTTAAGGGTTTAGGGATTTTGAGTATTGAATTGTTGTTGCCTTTCTGGTGAGTTTAATGAGTTTGAGGGATTTGAATTGATGATCTGATAGGTATGAGGCAGATTTGAGAGTAAGGGAAATTAGGTCTTCGTGGCCAAATTTGTTGTTGAGGTTGTTTAACCATATAGGGTTTGTGATTGTGAGAATTTTATTGACTGTGGGGTATTTGTAAGAAATAATGGGAATTGAGGCGTAAATATGATACAGGATTGGCCTAATAACTCGTAGATTTTGTGTCTTTATCGCCATAATACCTTAGGAATGATTTAGGGATGTTTTTGGGGCATTGGGGAAGGAAATTGTAGGGACTTTTGGACTGGTTTTGCTATTGGTGCGTAACAGTGTTTTGCTGTAATCGCGAGTTTGCACAGCGAATAATCCTTTGCAGGACGAACACTCGCTCCATACTTGCACGACGAACTTGCCAGCGAAAGCAACAGAGTTTCACAAATTATGTTCTGGTTCAGTGAGGTCTTGATATTTTGATGCTGTGATTTTCCTGATGAATTACCATGAGTGTAACTGTGATTCCTATGTGATTAAATGAATGTATGATGAATTAACCTGAGTGTAACTGTGATTCCTATGTGATTAAATGAATGTATGATGAATTACCATGAGTATAATTGTGATTCATATGTGTTTAAATGAATGTATGATGAATTAACATGAGCATAACTGTGATTCATATGTGATTAATACATGATTGCATGATGAATCCCCATGAGGAACTGTGATGATTTGTGACAATGATTCCATGAGTTTTGATGATTCTATGATGGTGTGATTCTTATGATTATTTTGATGAATGATGATGCACCTAATGAGATTATTATAAGGATGATATTGACGTGTGCATCATGCATTCCGGACTTCGGTCTAGTGTTTGATTCTTGTGGCTTCAGCCCCATTGTGCGGATGTGAAGTATTTTGATGTGCTCCGGTTCTCGTGTAGAATAGATCCTATTGTTGGGGATCTATGGAGGGTTGTTGGCCCAGTGTCCCCGAATTTTGATGAATTGGTACCACATGCATGAGTCTTGTTGCATTTGCATTTATGTGACAATTTGGTGTAATTTATGATGTTATGCCTTTTGATGTTTCCTTGATGATTATGATGATGTTGGATATGAAAATGACGCTATTTTATATATTGATTCCTTTTTGAGTTCCGCTGCCATTTGAGCAATTTTTGAGTAATTTTGGAAAAACTCGTTGTTATTGAATAATTTGAGTTCCTTTTTGAAAAACTCGTTGTAATTGAAAAACTCGTTTTAATTTTTGAGTAATTTTGAGTTCCTTTTTGAATTATTGAGAAATGTCCGCCCTTTGAGGTGACTTTTTATTGTGTTTAAAATATTACTCTGATAAATGTGATTGATTTGTCATTATATTTTTGTGGTAGAAAAAGGTGTTATATTAGTGGTATCAAAGTAGGTCGGTCCGTCCGGCCAAGTTGTCTAATGTTATTTGTTTCCTAGTATGCGACATGTGTGTGAAAACATTATCGGTACACGTTTGTTTTCTAACTTTTGTCTGCAGAAGTGGGATTGAATCAAGTGGGGGAGAGACTCGTGCTTCTCCAAGATGCTTCAAGTGTGGAGTGGTGGCTCAGTGTGTTGTTGAACGCTCTTATAGTTTGGTAAAAGGTAGTTTATGCCCCATCATGATTTCCGGTCGTCTATTGACAAATTGAGGAACTGATCACCCTTAATCTCTTGTTGATAGTAGACGGGGTCATGTTGGATGGGATAGACGTGTCTTGCAAGCTTAGATGGCATGTACAGTGAATTGTTTTGAGTTAAGATAAATGCTTACAGATTGTTTTGGTGAGTCGGTGCAAGATAGTGTGAGATGTTTATTTTGATGGAAACTTTAAGTGTTAATAAAGTGGGGAAGTTGGTGGTGTGCCAATTAATTGTGATTATCTGGAAGTTTTTCCTGATGAGATAAGTGATTTACCGTCGGAATGCGAACTGGAGCTTATGATCAACTTAGTTCCTGGAACTAGCCAGGTATCGATGACTCCATATCATATATCCACATCGGGATCGAGGAAGTTGAAGAGTCAACTTGAAGATCTGCCCGAGAATAGATTCTTTTGTCCGAGTGTGTCACCGTAGGGTGCACCAATTTTGTTAGTTAAGAAGAAAGAAGTTTATGTGGGTTTGTGTGTGGATTATAGACAACTGAACAAGGTGACTATCAAGAATAAATATTCACTTCCAAGGATTGATGATTTGATGGATCAGTTGGTTGTTGCAAGTGTGTTCAGTAAGATAGATTTGAGATCTGGGTATCATCAGATTCGTATGAAACCTGAGGATATTCTGAAGACAACTTTTATGACGAGGTATGGACATTATGAGTATTCTGTGATGCCATTTGTAACACCTTAAATTTTAATTGGAATATTTATTTAATTTATTTAAATAAGAATATTTACATTTCAGTGATTTTCGGTGGTTTTGTGGATTATTGAGAATTATGCATTTTTGGGTTATTTATTTAATTAATAGTATATAATATGAATATAGTAGTATTATTATTAATTTAAATAAAGATAAGTGAAATAAGAGCGAATTGGACAATGGAGAGGAGTTAGTGAGGGTATTATGGGAAAAGCCCACTGTGAGGCCCAAGGCTAGGTTTAACAAAAAGGGAAGTTGTGAAGGGGTTAAGATTCATTTGTTAGACCGTGAAAATAATTTAGGCTAGAGCTCTGAGGAGGAAGAACTGGAGGCAAAAGTTTCTAAAGGTTCCTTGGAATATTTGAGAAGGCTTTGAATCGACAATTAAGGTATGAGGAGTATTACCTTCATGGTTTTCAACGTGTAATTTCAATGTATTTAAGGTCGACTTAAGGGTTTAAGGATTTTGAGGCGAATTATGAGAAAAAAGGATTTTGGCCTTCGTGGCCTAAATCTATTCTTGAGATGTTAACCATGGGAATTCATTGGGGTAAAAGGAAAATTAGGCCTTCGTGGCCAAAATTCTGATTGGACATTTGCCTAACCTTGCAGGAATATTAGATAGTGAGTAATACTAATGAGTATGGTTAATTGGAAGGAAATTTGTGATTTAAGGCGTGAATATGATATGGGATTTTCCTAATAAATCATAGGCTTTATGCCTTTATCGTCGTAAGACCTTAGGGATGTTTTGGGGGCATTGGGAAAGTGAATCGTGGGGCTTTTAGGTTGATTGTAGGTTCTGATGCGTAACAAAATTTTATTGTCGTCGTGTTGTTCTCCTAGTGAAGAATCCTTCACACAACGAACAATTTCGTCCCAGACTCGCCTAGCAAAGGATCCTTCACACAAAGAAGAAACTCGCCTCAGACTCGCCTAACAAAAATGCCAGCGAACATAGCAGAGTTTCGCGAATGCTGATTTTGTGCAGCAATGCCTTGATGTTTGATGTTGTGATTTCTCTGATGATGAGTATGACTGTGAATTCTATATGATATGTACATAATTATATGATGATTCCTATGATGTAATGATTTATGAACTATGATGATATTACCATGAGTTTTGATGAATTCTTTGATGATATGATATATGATGTTGATCGTGATGATGATGATTATGATGAATGATGATGCACCTATGTTGTTATTATGAGGATGATTATTGACATGTGCATCATGCATTCATGTGCATCCAGACTTCGGTTCAGGACCTTGATTACTTTGGCTTCAATCCCATTGTGCGGATGTGAGGTATTTTGATATGCTTCGGTTCTCGAGTAGAATCGATCATATTGATGGGGATCTATGGAGGGTTGATGGCCCAGTGTCCATCGAGTTGTGATGATTGGTACCACATGTATTGAGTCTTGTTGCATTTGCATTTATGAGATGATTTGAGCAATTTGGGATGTTGTGGCTTTGATGTCTATTGATGAATATGATGATGTTGAATATGAAAATGACGCTATTTTATATGTTAATTTTCTACATCGATTATTATGAATTGTTTTACTCACCCTGCCTGTTTGAATGTTACCTCCTCGTGGGTAACGTGCATATGACCAGGTTTAGCCGTGGATGCCATTGAGGACTTTTGAAGTTTTGAGTTGTTAGCCTTTCGGTTAACTTAGAGGGTCTTTCTATGATAGTGTAACATCGGGTTGGGGTCTTTGAGTTAAACCATGTTTTATTTGAGTTATTTTGATTATCTTCCCGTATAAGGAAAACTTTGGATTATGCCTTTGAGTTCTGCTGTCTTTGTGCAACTTTTGATGTTTTTTTTTGGGAAAACCCGTTGTTTATGGAGCCTTAAGTTATTTTGATTTATTGGGAAATGTACGCCCTTTTGAGGTGACTTTTATTGAATTTAATATTTTACTCTGATATATGTTATAAATGTGCCTTTTAATTGTGGGGTAGAAAAGGGTGTTACGCAATTGGGTGTGAATAATGCACCATGTGTATTTATGGAGTACACAAACAAGATTTTCCATCCTTATTTGGACAAGTTTGTGGTTGTGTTCATTGATGATATATTGATATATTCGAAGAGTAAAGAGGATTATGCTGAGCAGCTGAAGATTGTGTTATCAGCGCTGAAAGAGAAGCAGTTGTAAGAAAAACCGTCAAAGTTTGAGTTTTGGTTGAAGGAAGTGAGGTTCCTTGGCCATGTGATCTCGAGTAGAGTTATTGCGGTTGATATGTCGAAGATTGCAGCTGTATCGCAATGGAAAGCTCCAAAATCTGTTTTTGAGATTAGAAGTTTTCTTGGGTTGGCAGATTATTATCGAAAATTCATTGAAGGATTTTTCCAAGTTATCTTTTCCATTGACACAGTGGACTAGGAAGGTTCAAGCTTTTGTTTTGGATGCAAGGTATGAAGAAAGATATTTCCGAGCTTGTTAAGGCTTGTTTGACCTGTTAGAGGATGAAGATTAAACATCAACGACCGTTGAGTCTAATGCATTCGTTGAATATTCCATAATGGAAATAGGATAGCATTTCTATGGGTTTTGTGAAAAGCCTACTGAAGACTTTGAAGGGATATGATTCGATTTGGGTGATTGTGGATAGATTGACTAGATCAGCTCATGTCTAACCAATGAGGATTAATCATTCTATGTTGAAGCTAGCTGAGATGCATATTAAGGGAATTGTGAAGTTGCATAGGATACCGTTGAGTATTGTGTCCGATAGAGATCCGAGATCTTCATCGAGGTTCTGGGAGGGTTTGCAGACAACTTTGGATACTAAGTTGAGGTGACTTATGCCTATCATCCACAGACAGATGGATAGACAGAGAGAACTATCCAATCCTTAGAGGATTTGCTGAGAGCTTGTGTGTTAGATCAAGGTGGATCATGGGATATTCATTTTCCATCGATTGAGTCTACCTACAGCAAAAGTTACCATTATAGTATCGGAATGGCACCGTATGAGGCTTTATATGGAAGGAAGTGTAGGACTCCATTGTGTTGGTATGAGTCAGGCAAGAATGTTGTACTCGGACTTGAGATTGCGTAAGAGACGACTGAAAAGATCAAGAGGATCCAAGAAAAGATGAAAGTTTCGCAAAGTCGTCAGAAGAGTTACCATGATAAAAGGAGGAAAGCACTTGCAATTCAAGAGGGAGATCACATGTTTTGAGAGTTACGTTGGTAACTGGTGTTGACAGAGCTTTAAAGTCTCGAAAGCTCACACCGCATTTTGTTTGTCCGTATCAGATTTTGCAGAGCGTGGGAGAAGAAGCATGTCGAATTGTTTTACCGCCACCGCTTGTGAATTTTCATGATGTGTTTCATGTGTCTCAGTTGAGGAAGTACATTCCAGATTCGTCACATGTGATTCAGATGGATGATGTACAAGTGAGAGATAATTTGACTATTGAGGCATTACCAGTACAGATTGATAAACGAGAAGTGAAGTAACTGCAAGGTAAAGACATCTCCTTGGTAAATGTATTTTGGGGAGGACCAGCTGGAGAGAGTTGGACTTGGGAGTGTGAGGATCATATGTAGGATTCGTATCCGACTCTGCTACCTTGAGGTAATTTTTTAGGGAGAAAATTCTTTTAAGTGGGGGAGAGTTGTAACATCCTAAATTCTTGGAATATTTTTTTAATTTATTTAAATATGAATATTTTTATTTTTGGTGATTTACGGTGGTTGGTGTGAATATTGGGAATTATGGAGTTTTGAGTTATTTATTTAAATAATAGTATATAATATGAATATATTTGGTATTATTATTAATTTAAATAAATATAATTTAATTTAAGGGCAAAGTGGATATTTGAGGAAGAGTTAGTGAGGGTGAAATTGGAAAGCCCATTTTAAAGGCCCAAAGTTAGGTTTAACAAAAATGAATTTTGAGGGAATTAAGATTCATTCTTGTTAGACCATGAAAAAGGAAGAAATAAAGGCCAAAGCTCTGAGGAAGAGGATTGAGGCAAAAGCTTCGCGAGGTTTCCAAGAATCAAGGAGAAAGGCTTAGAATCGACAATTAAGGTATGGGGAGTATTGCCTTCATTGTTTTCAATATGTGATTCAATGTATTTAAAGCTGATTTAAGGGTTTAGGGATTTTGAGTATTGAATTGTTGTTGTCTTTCTGGTGAGTTTAATGAGTTTGAGGGATTTGAACTGATGGTCTGATAGGTTTGAGTCTGATTTAAGAGCAAGGAAAATTAGGACTTCATGGCCAAATCTGTTGTTGAGGTTGTTTAACCGTATAAGGTAAGTAATTGTGAGAACTTTAATGATTATGGGGTATTTGTAAGAAATTATGGGAGTTGGAGGCGTAAATATGATACGGGATTGACCTAATAAGTCGTAGATTTTATTCCTTTATCGCCGTAATACCTTATGAATCATTTAGGGATGTTTTGGGGGAATTGGGGAAGGAAATCGTAGGGACTTTTGGGCTAGTTTTGCTACTGGTGTGTAACAGCGTTTTGTTGTAATCGCGAGTTCGCACAACGAATAATCCTTTGCACGGCGAGCACTCGCTCCAGACTCGCACAGCGAACTTGCCAGTGAACATTGCATAGTTTCACCAATTATGTTATGGTTCAGTGATGTCTTGATGTTTTGATACTGTGATTTTCCTGATGAAATACCATGAGTGTAACTGTGATTCCTATGTGATTAAATGATTGTACGATGAATTACCCTGAGTGTAACTGTGACTCCTATGTGATTAAATGAATGTATGATGAATTACCATGAGTGTAACTGTGATTCCTATGTAATTAAATGAATGTATGATGAATTACCATGAGCATAACTGTGATTCCTATGTGATTAATATATGATTGCATGATGAATCCCCATGAGGATCTATGATGATTTGTGAAGTTGATTCCATGAGTTTTAATGATTATATGATGATGTGATTCTTATGATTATTTTGATGAATGATGATGCATCTAATGAGATTATTATGAGGATGATATTGACGTGTGCATCATGCATTCATATGCATTCCGGACTTTGGTCTAGTGTTTGATTCTTGTGGCTTCAGTTCCATTGTGCGGATGTGAAGTATTTTGATGTGTTCTGATTCTCGTGTAGAATCGATCCTATTGATGGGGATCTATGGAGGGTTGATGGCCCAGTGTCCATCTAATTTTGATGAATTGGTACCACATGCATGAGTCTGGTTGCATTTGCATATATGTGATAATTTGGTGTAATTTATGATGTTATGGCTTTTGATGTTTCCTTGAGGATTATGATGATGTTGGATATGAAAATGATGCTATTTTATATATTGATTCTTATACTGATTATTATGAATCGTTTTACTCACCCTTCATGTTTGAATGCTACCTCCACGTGGGTAACGTGCAGATGGTTGGGTTTAGCCGTGGATATCGTCGAGGACTTTTTGGAGTTTTTGACATTTTGGTTGACTTAGAAGGTCTTACTCTGATAGTGTAACATCGGGTTGGGGTCTTTGAGTTAAACCATGTTTTATTGATTTTTGTTATTTTGATTATGTTGTTGTGCATGGAAAACTTTGGATTTGCTTTTTGAGTTTCGCTTCCATTTGAGCAATTTTTGAGTAATTTTGGGAAAACCCATTGTTACGGAGCATTGACTTTGATTTGAATTATTGAGAAATGTACGCCCTTTGAAGTGATTTTTATTGTGTTAAAAATATTATTCTAATAAATGTGATTGATTTGCCTTTATATTTTTGGGGTAGAAAAGGGTGTTACGATCCACGTGAAGGATATGCCTCAGGCGACGTATCCTGGAATGGGTGCCCATTAAAGGACACATGTCGTCCCATTTGGGGACTCTCACAAATATATATATATATATATATATATATATATATATATATATATTTGAAAAACAAAAATAGTAATGATTAGATCACATAACTATGAATCATGATACATAACATTGAAATGAGAAATTTTAATCAAAGATAAACACATAGATGTTGAAAAGCTCGAATGTGGAACCAATAATAATATATATTTGCGAGGGATCCTAAAGTAAATTTGATAGCAAATGAAAATTAGAACGGATGAAAGGAAACCAAATGCCATAATCCTAGAAAACCAATATATATATATATATATATATATATATATATATATATATATATATATATATATATATATATATATATATATATATATATATATATATATATATATATATATATATATATATATATATATATATATATATATAATCGTTACCACTAGAAAGGACCATGACTCATTCCTCGGGCATCCCAAAGTTAGTACGAGATTCAAATAAGGTCGTCAAGATCATAGTCAATGGGTCGATAACAAAGATAAATGTGTTTGACATGATCTTTTGAGATCGTTAACTCCGCAAGAAAAACATCTTAACTCGAGGAATATCAATGAAGTTCATCAATATATACTTGCTTAAAAGGAATTCATTAGACACCAATGTCTCCACAACAATCTATGCATTTCCTCTATTAACTTTTCATACAAATCCCCCACGACGATAAGAATTACTAAGGAAAATGGAAAGAAGAAAGAGGAAATTATCACCATTGATGGAGGTCAATACCACCATGGATTAAGGCCAATACCATTATGGGTGAAGGCCAACGCCACCAAGGGTGGAGGCTCACGAAGCCATCGACTGTCACAAAGAAAATCCCATGTGCATACAAACAAACAATTTCAAAATACATGAAGAAAGAAAGAAATGGACTTACCAAAAATATTTGAACCAACACAAGTGTCACAACAAAAAAGAACCTAATGAAATCAAACCAAAGAAACAAGACAAAGAGAGTGATACACTAGGGAAACTTGAGCTCACACAATGTAAAAGACGGGGGAAATTGAAATATACAAATGAATGATAAAATTATTATAAATAAGAAAATTCCAGTAGTAAAACCAATCACAAAAGGCCACCTAGATTGAAATCATTAAGACTATATTTTTTTCACATCGTAAATGTCATGCCTAGATATAGATGTAAAAATCGTTAATTGCACCATATGCCTAGAAACCCTAAAAACACGCCTACAAAGACAGGTTGTAACGAAGAAAGATACCAAGAGTCAGAAATGGAATAACCTAAACTTTCCTGAACGAATATTGAAATTCCCACATGACAAACCAACATGGATTGATGAGGTTAAAATCATACAATCCACTAAGGTATAAGAAGACAATCAACAATAAGAATAAAAGACTGATTAAATCAAGACTGCATAGATTTGGGATAATCATACTTACGTCTACATACCATTCCTCGAACGAAATAAAGGAAAATCTGGGTTGGGTCTCATGAAACCAAGCTTTGGGATAATGTTTTAGCTTCGACATAAGGCCAAGAAACAGTCAGAGTCCAACCCAAATACAAAACTTACTAGGAGCTACAACTTTCTAGGAAGACATTGCATCCTCCAATCAAGAGTAAAGAGAATTATAATGTTAATCAAAATAAGTCAGACCGACGATGTCACTTTTTCATCTATGGCCTCAAGGAAGGCTCTAGGACATCGCAAACAAGCATAGA
This sequence comes from Lathyrus sativus, assembly GCA_963859935.3. Classification (NCBI taxonomy): domain Eukaryota; kingdom Viridiplantae; phylum Streptophyta; class Magnoliopsida; order Fabales; family Fabaceae; genus Lathyrus; species Lathyrus sativus. Next base: position 605,735,059 of record OZ012739.1, read on the forward strand.
ATATCCTAGAAAAACATATAATCAAGACAAATGATTGAAGGAGAGCCATTTAACTGCTGAATGAATAATATTGAGATAATTGTCCCTTCTTTGACAAGTGCCTTTCACATAAGGTTCTAGGTCCTCGAAACCATATGACTTTAATATTAGTTTTTTTTACATATTTAATTATACTTATATTTTTGAAATGTTTTAATATTAATAAACTACTCCCTCTGTTATTTTATAAGTCAATTTGGAGAAAAAATGTGCACCAAAATATAAGTCATTTAACAATATCAATAAATCATTAATATTATTTTTCCTATTATACCCTTAATTAATTGTTATCATTTCTTCTTTTAATTATTTTAAATTATCTTTCTCATACTACTAATGAAGGACAATATTGTAAAATCTTTCATTATTTCTCTTTCTCATACAACAATTGTTATTTTTCTTAATACATGTGAAAAATATAAAATGACTTATAAAAAAACAGAGGTATTAATTATTATTTATTTAATGTTAATATTAATACAATTTTGTTTAAAGGTTTTATGAGTAAGAAACATTTTTCCCTCACCACATTAAGTTCATGTTATGTTAATAAAATATAAGCTTTTGTTATTTGTTTCTCTTGTTAATGGAGAGAGAGAGAGAGAGAGAGAGAGAGAGAGAGAGAGAGAGAGAGAGAGAGAGAGAGAGAGAGAGAGAGAGAGAGAGAGAGAGAGAGAGAGAGAGAGAGAGAGAGAGAGAGAGAGAGAGAGAGAGAGAGAGAGAGAGAGAGAGAGAGAGAGAGAGAGAGAGAGAGAGAGAGAGAGAGAGAGAGAGAGAGAGAGAGAGAGAGAGAGAAGTTATTCCCTCATTTTAGTTTTCTTAGAGTTTTTCATCCTCTTTAATAACTTTGTAACAGGATATCCTCAGTCAATGATAGAAGTTCAGAATGTAGACCGGTTGCTAAATGTAATTAATTTCCGAATGCGCAATGGGACAATGAAAGTAGGCAAGGTCAGGGCTCAGATTTCAGTAGAAGAATATCATGTTTCTTCTTCATGTTATTTCCTAATGAACACGGGGCTCGTAAAATGTATGAAATATTTCGTAGACATGGTGCAATCGATGAAGTCCTTATTCCTTTAAAGAGAGATGTCAGAGGAAGGAGATATGGGTTTGTACGATTCTTCGATGCTCAAGACGAGAGGTTGTTTGCTACAAAATTGGACAATGTATTCATCAGTAATAAAAAGCTGTTTGTTAATGTACATGTCGCAGCTATTTTGTATTCATCATGTTTATGTCCTATTTTAATTCAATTCTCTTCAACATGTATTCACAAGAAAAATGCACATTTTGGTTTGGCACATGATGAGCAAAAGCACGCGAATTTGCAACTTCCTTCACAAATAAGTTTCACTTCAAAACTTGTCAATTGGATCACATACAAAGCCCAAGTCCATTCCAATGTGAAATTCAACTCACCAATTGCAAATTTGAATGGTTTTCACGAGTTTATACAAGAATTTTCACGTGTGAATGAGTGACTTCTATTCTGGGAATTTTTTCAAATTCATCCAATTAAGGCTTCATGGGTCTTCCAATTGATCATATATCCAACATATATAAGTTCAAAACGAGCATGGAGTGCTCAGAAGTGCAAATTGAGCTTGGAGAGAGCAATTTCAGTTTTCAAATTCTCAAGAGCAATTCAAAATCGTATCTCACATTTCATCACAGATCAATTCCAGTTGAAGAGAAATCCATCTTCCTTGTGCAATTTGGAGTGGATCTGGACAATTTGAAGCAAGCTTGCAAGCATCTGAAGCACCAACGGAGTGTCTCCGTTCAGTAAGCTTCTTCTCCATAATTCTCTCATTCTAGGCCATGAATTAGGTTCATATTGGTTGCATCTGAAACCCTGCCTCATGTAGGCCATGTTTGATTCATTATTGTTCATGTTTGATTGAGTTTTCAGGTGCGCATCTCAAACTTGTTGCGTTCAATTCTCTCATTTTATGAAGGATGTGGATGATTGGATCTTGGATTCATGACCCACGTGACTTCAGCTTTCTTTTGATATAAATTTTGTCAAGTTTGGTTAAGGTTTGATGATCTGAGCTCCGGCCACCTCGCCGGAGAAGACGACCAGAGCTAGGGCTCCGGAATCTAGTTCATAAACCCTCAAATCTGAGTTGGCATGTGTTGACCTCTTGACCTGATTATGTGTTTGATTCTAATTGGATTGACCTTGCACGCGTGTACCATTGACTCCACCTGGATTAAATGAAACGTTGTGTTTCATTTAATCTGAAGTTGACTTGTAGATTGGGCTTTCCTTGCTATTTCCACCCCACTTTTATTGAGCCCAAGCACGTATAACTGTGTTGCTTTGTTATCTGGATTACTACTAGACCTCCTTGTTCTTCCATTTTATTTCTTTTTATTTTTATTTTCTGTTTTACTTTTTAATTATTAAAAATGCTTCCAAATATCAGAAAATTCAACAAAAATATTTTCAAACACTTTGAGATCTTAATTAATTTTTCATAATTTTTAATTTGGATTTTCTTTTATTTTTCAATTTAATTTGAATTTTATAATTGGAAGTGTTTTTAATATGATTCTCATTTGTTCTTGCTTGATTTGTGGACCATTTGCAATCACCAATGAGTAAGGTTTCCTCTCCACTTTAGTGATGGATTGAGGTACCTTTGAGGCTGGTTTTGGTTAAGGTTTGACCTATTTTTGTTTGACTTTGTGTTGCTTGTGTTTGACCCTCGATAAATATCCTTCAAGGTTGAGCAATCTAGTTGATCAATTCATTTGGTGATGCCTTGATTGGAATTTGATTTGTTTGTTTTGGCCTCTGGTTGCCAACTTGCTTATGAGATTTGTGCATTTTATTTGAGATTTATTGAGCATTTATCCTATTTTTGGTGAGCCTTTCAAGTCAAGTCACTCTAGTTGAAGCTCATACAAACTAGTTGACCTAGTTCTTTTGGGAGATGACCTTTGTGGATCCCATATGCATCCTATGTGAGTAAGAATTGCGCCTAAGGGGGGTGAATTAGGTTCTTTTGAAATTTTCTGGTTTTAAGAGGATTATGTTACTTTCTTTTTAGTGGAGTGATGATATGAAAGCTTGTAAAGGCAGAAAGTAAAAGAGACACAGGAAATTATAGTGGTTCCCCTCACACTCCGAGGGTACTCCACTCCCCTTTCGACTCGAAAGATATTTCACTATAGTTAGGATCAGTGTACAAATTTATTTCTAACCTATAGGAAGATCAAAGGCTCTTAAACACCTTTAAGATCTGAACACTAAGTGCAATGAGAATAATCCTCTTTAATGCACACACTTGCTTTCAACAATCCTGAATAGCAAGGGAAAATAAATACAATCTGATTTGTAATGATTTGTAACAATGTATACAGTTGTTTATCAATACTGAGATTGATCTTCTCTTTCAATGGGAATTTCCACAAGTATCTAAGACTTATTGCTCAAGAATTTTCTTTTCAAAGGATATGAAATTTATGCAGAAAATTCTTTGTGAAAAATTGTTTCTGATTTAGATGTGGAAAATGAAAAGTATGTTAAAGAGTTTTTGATTGAAAGAGATTGAAAAATATTTTTAATGATTTGAGCAATTAGGACTTAAATACTTAATGGAAGTTTTCATTATACCTTCTGAGGAAAACATCCTTAAAGTTGTGTCTTTGTCCTGATGTTGATGGTTGATCATCTTTGCCTTCTTAAGTGGTTTGTCTTCATCAAAACATATGTTGATCTCTGAGAATCTCGATTTCACATCCTATGCCTCTTGATTCACATTCTTGACAAGTTCAGGATGCTGATTTAATTTTTATAGGTCACACATTTGGTTGGTTTATGTTGCAAGTTACTTTTAATTAGGGCTTTCCATTTGCATTTGAATGTTGAAAGTTGTTTTGAACTTTGGTTCTTTACCTTGCCCTACTTTGTAACTTGTCTTGGTTCTATTTCTTCTTTCATTTTTTCACCTTCTTCTCTTGTTCTCACTTTTGTCCCTTGGACTTTGGAACTCATTCAAAGTGATTTGGTACTTTTTGTTTGTACTTTGAGTTTGCTTTGAATGAGATGCCACTTTGAGAACCTTTTGTGCTTTCCTTTTGCATGATCATTTTGATGCTTTTGATTGAGATGTTATTTTCATGTTGATTGCTGCCCAAGCCTATTCTCCCATCCTCATATTGATCATGGCTTCTTCTTTTGCTTTCTTGCATTGCCTTTTGAGTTTAGTGATTGATGCACAAATGGTTGTAGGAGTTGTAACTTCTCCCATTTCATCTCACTTTTTGCTTGGACTTGTTTAAGCCCTTTTGTTTGCATTTTTCTTTTATTTTGCATCTCTTTACTTGCTTTCAAGAGGTTGAGATGTACTTGTGATAGTTGATACCCCACACCTTTTTCCTCCCTCTTCTTCTTTGTGTTGTATTTCATGTTTGCATCTTTTTCTTCCTTTCTCATTTGTGATTGATTTATCTTGTGCCTTCTTGGTTTCTTTTTCCATGATCCCTTAGGATTCCTAGTCCCTCTGTTTAGGATGGGAGTAGGAGAGACATTAAGTGTTCAATCCAAGCATGCTAATTGTCGCTTGCACGAAAATAAGGTGCCGGCACAACAGAAGAGTCGCCACCTTTCGTTATTTATCCCTCAGAGCGGGAAAGGAAACGATCGGAAAAACCTAACGAATAAGGGTAAGACAAGGTCATCGCAACCATTGTCTGGGTTCGGGAGTCGGTTACGCAAGGGGAAGGTATTAGCACCCCTCACGTCCGCCGTACTCGACGGGATCCACGCTTGTTAGTTTACTTGGGTGGGTTGGTTTGATTCTATCTACCTATCAAGGCTGGCTGAAAAAGAAAAGAAAAATGACTCGGCAAAGCGTCACACTTTATGCCTACGTATTCTCATCAGAGAATGAGAAATCAGAGTCAACGTAGTTCGGCCTACGAAGGGTTATGGAGGAAGGTAGCTCGTCAAGACTTCGCCATCTTGTGCCTACGTACTCTCAACAGGCATGAGAGATCAGAGCTCACGTAGTTTGGGAAACTACGGTTTATTTCTTGTTTTGAAAGAAGTGTTTTTTATTGTGTTTGCGATTTCAACCGCACTAGAGACTATGACCTGAGAGTGAATGCGTTGCATGTCACCCAAAGGGTACCATACTAAACATCCAGACTATGGAAAAGAAACTCTCCCACAATCCTTTCTCAGATAGCTTAAGGCTCGTAACGTACGAAAGAAATCATTCATGATTACTGTATCTTAAACTGTTTTGAGATGAGAAGAGAACATGCCCAACTAGGAGGGAGACTATCAAGTCCTACTGTTATCATGCCATGGATTCATCCTATGGTTGAGGTTTGAACAGGGAACTCCTAGATGTTGTCATGCATAGGTTTCAACCTAAAAGTCTATCATCAAATCCTTATCAAAGGAAATGAGAGTCCTAAGGGATCATGTCAATGATACACCAAAACAGACAAAGCATCAGCTTAACAGTAAAATGCATGCAATGCAAGTGAGGGAGGAAATGTGTGTGGGGCTTCAGCCTCCACAAGCTCGTCTCAACCTCAAGCCAGTCATGAAATAACAGTAATCATACTGAAAAATAAACAACATGCTATCAAGCAATAAACAGTAAACTGCAGTCATACAGATAAAAGAAATGAAATACCATCCATGTTTGAGAAAGAAATTATCTACATCTAAGCTCTCCCTAATCCTAACCCTAAAAACAAAACCCTAATCTACCTCTAAGCAAAGCCCTAAAGAAAAACCCTAATCAAAAGAAATCAATCCCAGTCTTCAAGCTTCCAAACAAGCTTACCAAAGAAAGGGAGCTAAGTAGGCAGACTCATAGTGCCTTCCTCAGGAAAGCACTAGGAGGCTTATACTTAGGACTCATATCCCATGTGGCTCAACAACTGTGATCGGTTTACGTTCCTCCTCAGGAGAAACTAAACTCACATGAAGGCTCCAACATCATTGGATACTTGAGAAATCCTACATGAACTAAGGGAACTAAGTGAACAGACCCATAGTGCCTTCCTCAGGAAAGTACTAGGGGGCTTCCACTTAGGAATCATATCCCATGTGGCTCAACAACTGTGATCGGTTTACATTCCTCCTCAGGAGAAACTAAACTCACATGAAGGCTCCAACATCATTGGATACTTGAGAAATCCTACATGAACTAAGGGAACTAAGTGAACAGACCCATAGTGCCTTCCTCAGGAAAGTACTAGGGGGCTTCCACTTAGGAATCATATCCCATGTGGCTCAACAACTGTGATCGGTTTACATTCCTCCTCAGGAGAAACTAAACTCACATGAAGGCTCCAACATCATTGGATACTTGAGAAATCCTACATGAACTAAGGGAACTAAGTGAACAGACCCATAGTGCCTTCCTCAGGAAAGTACTAGGGGGCTTCCACTTAGGAATCATATCCCATGTGGCTCAACAACTGTGATCAGTTTACATTCCTCCTCAGGAGAAACTAAACTCACATGAAGGCTCCAACATCATTGGATACGTGGGAAAGAGGTGAGAAGAAAGAATGAAAGACATCCATAGTGCCTTCCTCAGGAAAGTACCATGAACTTCCCTCAGACTCCAGGGTCTCAAACCTCACAGAAAGAGAGCAAGCTCCTAAACCAGGCCTTCAATCCATGCCTCCTCCAATCCTCTAGTATTCTCCACTAAGCCCCACAATGAGATGCCAAGCTCCTCCAATCAAAGGAAAAATACAAAGCAAAGCAAACCAAACAAAACTTGCCCTAAAGGCCACACAAACAATCATTCAATTCAAAAATCAACTAAAAATAGTATATTATTCTATTAATTCCTAATATAAATTCTAGGGGACCCTACATAACTACCCTTAAGTCCCATATATTCCCCATAGACTAAATTGCCCTATAAAGCCTAAAACAAAATTGTTCAAATTCAACTATGCTTCATAAAACCCTAATTTTATCACACTAATGTTATTTAATCAAGCTATTCAATTTGATCCTAAAAATCATGAATTAAATCCTATATGCAAGTTAATACCCTAGGTTAAACATCCTAAAAGGAATGGACCCTAAATCTAAAGGGAAGCTCCTAAACTAAAATCAACAAAATCAAGTATAAACCTAAAATCACTAAAAAGCTATTTAAAAGAAAAATATGCAAAAAATATAAAATGAAAATAAAATTCTAATTTTATTATCTACTAATTTTTTAGACAGAAATGCTAACATGATGCAAAAACAAGCAATTAAAAATATTCAATTTCCAATTATTTATGAATTTTATAAGATGCAAGAAAATAAAAGAAATTAAAAATTAAAATGAAATGGGGAGGGGGGTGTCAGAAGTAAGGGCGCCTAGTTCTTAATTCTGATGGGCCAGGAAACTGGGGTGTAGAAAGCAAGCGTGCTAAGCCCATTATGTTTTCAAAAAATCCAAAGAAAATCAAAAGAAAAATGAAAAAACAACGGTGCAAAAAGTAACAGATTCCAGTTCGTTTTGGTTTGGGCTTGCACTAAGGGGTGGGGATAGCATATTTGGTCCAGGCCCAGGGTTTCACATTAAGTGAAACGCAGCGTATTGCTGCGTTCAGCTTTCCCTCCGTTTCCAACTTTGAATTCCAGTCGTTAGATTGGTTGATGAGTCAAGGTTTTAATCCTGATCCAATGGTCATTACTTCGTCTTCCTCAATCGTCCTAGGGTTTTCAGAAAACCACAACTCCATGCAGGAATCTTCCCCTCCTTCGTTCTCACTCAATTCTCCATGGATTTCAAAACTTCAAGAACCAAAATCACACTACAATCTCCTAGGAATCCAGCCATGCGTTTGGTTTTGGTTAAAACTTCCTAGAGCTCCCAAACAGAGGGCACGAAAATCTTGGTACACAAACTTTACACTGCAATGGAACTTCAAGATCCTTGATTCTAATGGTGCTAACATGTTCTTGACATTACACTGGTTTCAGCAAGCTATTACATGTTGATTAATACTCAATATCCAATCTAATCTTGATCTTTAAAGAACCTACAACCTGTTATCAAACCTCATGGAATGCTCTAAAATTCACAGAATTCAATCATCTAAATTAACCTAACAATTCTACACTAAAATTCTACTCAACTAACACATAATTAAAGAGATAGAAGTGAAATCACCAACCTGCTTGTTGGCTATGGCAGGTATGTGAACAGCTCGATTCAAGGCTTGATTCCTCTTCACTATGATCCTCTAATGAAGGTCTTTCTTCTGTTTGCAACAATTCAGAGGATGAGTGCTTGTAATGGAAGAATCGTGGCTTGCTTGCACTTGAAGGTTCCTTTGAATACCTCACTCTTCTCTCACTCTCTCCACCAAAACTTCCAACCCTTGATTACAGCATAATCTACTCTTTATATAGAATCCAATAGAACAATCTAGATCCTTCTAGAATGGAGTAGAAGAATGTGGAACTTCTCATGTGATGACATATTAGAACCATCTCATATCATGCATACAACCCTTCATACTTGTGCTAAAATCTCTCCTCATGAGATATTGAGATGATATGTGTGAAAAATCAACTGATCCTTGCCTTATGTTGAGTTTTCCAAAATTACCTTATTATGCAAGTAATAGGTTTTCAAAGCAAGTCCCATTTTTAGGCCTCAAATCAAAAATGTGTTTAAACCATTGTTTCCAAAATGTTGTTTAGACTCAAAATCATATATTATATGACCTGTTTTGGATTTGTAGATTGCTCATTCCATTTTCCAACTTGGATCCATTTAACTTATGTCTCATTTTTTAGGTCATTTTCACTAACTTTTGTCAATTCTTGCTACAAGCTTTTCCAACATGTCATGACCACTCTTTTAGACTCAAAATGTCATTTTGAGCAACTTTGATGTTTAAAGTTTTTCCATTTGAAGCTTGGAAGTAGGGGATATGGCCATATGCTTGAAATGACCTATAAGTTCAAAATGACCAAAATACCCTTGGCTTGTCAAAGCCATAAGTTGAGTTCTACAAATCCTATCAAGGACTTATAGTACTCTCTAGAAAGCTAAGAAGATTCCCTTCAACATTCATGTTGACCAAGAAATCATAGGAATCATCCTACTAGGGCAAAAGTTGTCTGCAAGTTGGGTGACTTTCAAGGACCCAGATTCACATACCTCAGATGACCTGTAATTTGTCAAAACCATAACTTGAGCTCTGCAAATCCTATAAAGGACTTCTACCACTCAAATTAAAGCTAAGAACAAGCTCTACAACATTCATGTTGTGGGGAAGATGAGATGACAATCACATCTTGAGCTAAAGCTGCCTGGAAGATAGGGATCAAACTAGGGGATTTTACATTGTCCATCCTTAGAAACCCTAGCTTAAAACTTCTCAAACTCCTCAATCATGATGAGTTGGTCTAGGAATCATCCTTATAGTATCTCAATACATCCTTCCATGATCACATGGCCCTTGGATTAGGTCTCAACCTTCTCCAAATCTTCAGTTGACCTAGGGTTGACCCAGTCAAACCCTAATTCTACCATTCATGGTTGAATCTTCTGAATTCTTGCACAATGACCTCTCTGGGCTTCGTGATGGCTTTCAAGACATCTCATACACTTTCTCAAAGCTTCAAGTTCATTCTAAAAGTCTCATAATCATCTGAGGAGCTCCCACAACTCTCAAGCTATGAAGCACACCACCTTGGTTTCAACCAATTCCTCTGAGGATCTCTTGAACTTTCTGATGAAGGTATCAACCTTCAAACACTTGATGGGTAAATAAATGTTGGTCAAATTTTGGGTTGCAACACTAACATTAGGATAGTATTTTCCCCTCTTAATCTCAATCTTAGGAGTACATTGCATGATAACATTAGGGTTAATTTAGTTTCCCTTTAGAGTTTTGTCTTCTCTCCTCATCTCAAAACTTCTTCAAAACATGTAATACAGGATAATGAGTGTTGTACGCTACGAGTATTAAGAATTTGGGAAATGATGATTGGGGGACTCCTCTCAATTTTCTAGAGTGTTTAGCGTATATCCCCTTTAGGCGATATGCGACGCATTCGCTCCTAAGTCATAGTCTTTAGTACAACATGAATTACAAACATAATTCAATTCACTTCTTCTTCTTGAAAGACTCAAAAACAAACTTCAAACCTTTTTATCCTTCGGGATTAATTGAAAACCATTTTCAAAGAGAGTGTTGTTAACTCTTGGTTCTACTACAAACAGGTAATGCCTAAGTCTCCATTGGTCGAGCAGCAATACACCTAACTGTTGGAACTAAGGTTTAACCCTACTCGGGTAAAACACTTGAACCAAACTGTGGTCGTGCCATCCCGAACTACATTTTGCTCTGATTTCTCATGCCAGATGAGGATACGTAGGCACAAGACGGCGATGTCTTGGCGAGCAACCTTTCCCACCTTTAATCCATAGTTTTCCAAACTACGTTGACTCTGACTTTCCCATTGCACGAGGGAATACGTAGGCATAGAGCGGCGATGCTCTATCGAGTCTTTTTTCTTTTTCTTTTGTCCCTGTGACCTTCCTTTTAATTTAACACCGTTTTAGATATATAACAAGCGTGGATCCCGTCGAGTACGACGAACGTGTGGGGTGCTCATACCTTCCCCTTACGTAACCGACTCCCGAACCCAAGATTTGGTTGCGATGACCTGTCTTCTCCCTTTTTCGTAGGTTTTCTCGGATCGTTTCATTTCCCTCTCTTTGGGATAAATAACGAATGGTGGCGACTCTTCTGTCTTTTCCGACACTTTTTTCCGCAGTAGAGACACCCACCATTTTGTTACCATCACCACCGATAACACTTCAGTGATTCTATCACCTCCAAAATCAGCTATTCACACCCAATCACCACCAACTGGGATTAAGGCTCGTTAACAACAGACCACTGTCCAACACCATGAATGCATGCATTATACAACATGCAACAAAAACACGAAGCACAATGACCAACACCTCCAAAGTCAATGTACTCCATTTATACTAACTAACACACACCAAAATATGCTATAACAGCCTAATAACATCAATATACAACATAGCAAGCAACAACAATGCATTTCAAATTATGTCACACCACAACATAAACACTACAATGTATTTACACCATCACACACAAAGTTATTTATTTTTCAAGTACTAAAACCAATTTTAATTAAAGCTCATCGCGCCAGCTTCCTAACACTTCAAACGACACCCGAAACCGAAGTTATGAATTTTAGAATTTTTTCAAAAATTGATCCCAGTGTAACTGGTTACACCAAAAGAGGTAAACGGTTACACCCCTTGTAACCAGTTCACACATGCAAAATACACAGTGTAACCGGTTACCCAAATCATGGTAGCCGATTACACCCTCCTAATTTGCCCAAAAAACACGTTTTTACAACTGTGTAATCGGTTACCCCTCTCCAAGTAACTGATTACACCTGCAACATAAGTGTTGCACCCCAAAATTTGACCAACCTTTTCTTAACTTGGTTTATGTTTCATTTTATTTTTCTTCTAGCATTTGCATTGCATAGCATTGTTCATTTGGCAGGGGATCAAGAGGTTGTGCATAGCAAGAAGAGGTTACTCATAGTGTTGAGCCTAAGCAAGGGTTTTTCTCAAGTATGAATGGTCATCAAGTCATCAAGAAGTGGCCAATGCTCTTTGAGAGAGTTGATGGGTGTATGTGGAATATCTCCTAACTTGGAGGCCCATTGAAGATCATCAGAGGGTTGTAAATTCATGATTATGGATATGGGATGTTAAGAAATCTCATTGAAGGCTTTGAGAGCCATGTTGGAGCTTGTTCAAGTTGTTGTGACATGTGGAAGAAGTCACAGTCAAAGGTGTTGCATCTAGGGTTTTCATCTAGTCAACCCTAGGTCAATTGTGAAATTAGAGGAGATTAAGACTCAATTCCAAGTCTCTATGGTCATGGAATGTTGTGTTGAGATGCCTAATATATCATTTCAAGATCAAATCAAGAAGAATCAAGAGTGTGAGAAGTTACTAAATTAGGGTTCTCAGTGTAAAATCCCCTGTTTAGTGCTCAACTTCAAAACCACCTATCTCAAGATACAAGTCTCATCTCATCTTGACCCCAACATGAAACTTGAAGTCGTCACCAACTCCTGACTTATTTTCCCGACCTCGACACAAGATCTGGTAGCTCTGTTCAAATAGTCCAGGAGAGAGTAAAAGTGATTTTAGAAAAGTGATTTTGGGAAAAAGCACTTTTTCGTGGAAAAATTGGTTTTCGCCAAACAGAGAATAAACGAGTTTCCCAAACGAATTCTAAGCCACAATGGATAAAACAAGTCAAACTTCTCCAAGAAAAACACAAGACCAAACGAATCCAACAATCAAGCCAAAACTTCAGCCAAAATAACAGCAACAAATCATGGAACAATGAATCCGTCAAGCCCAAAACGCAAGCCAGCAGCACCATGAATTTCGCAACAAACCATTTTCCCCAAAGAATCATGCAACAAAATGGATCAAGTCATGCAAACAACCAAACTTTCTGAAAAGCAACACAAATAAACCAAATCAAACATAAAAAATCAGAAAAGATGTAATGCAGATCCAGGCCCATAAAAAGAAAAGTAAAAGAATATAAGATGGATGAAGAACATCTTCAAGGGGGATCTAAAAACCGCGGCTGAAAACCCTACGGAGAAGGATCAAACTTCATCATCAACATCAGACGAGGGGCATCACCAAGAGGAATAGGAAGAAACCCATAAATTCTTCATAACAAAAATCATCATCACCATCTGAAGCTCATCCTAAGCCGGACTCAGAAAAGCGGAGGCTTTTCATCATCGTCACAGAATTCCCCTTTCGTACCAAATCGAAACCAGACGGGCGAAAAAGATGGAAATCATCAAGCGATCTCCGAATCAAAATTGCGGCTAAGAACACCACAATCTCGTCGTCAAAACACTGTCAACATCTGCAACATCGTCGTCAAAAACAAAAAAATGTGAGATTATAACATTAATGGTTGTTGTTGATTTGTTTTTGTTCTGTTTCAGATGTGAATAGATGAAGAAGTCGTGGCGATAAGAAGGAGAAAGAAGGAAGCGCCATGCAAAGAAGAATGGGAAAAGCTTCGAAGAGGGATAACAATGGTTGCGCGGCCGCAAGGAAGAAGAAAGAGGGTTTTAAAAACCCTAATGAACAATGTTCAGCAAGAGTTCTGCCCCCTTCCCTTTTAATTGCTTTTTTTTTCTTCATTTTTTTAATTATTATTATTAACTTAATTGTAATATAAATTCTGTTTAAATAATTTAGAACCTAATCATTTTTTAAAACTTAACCTTCCTAATTAAAACCATTTTTTTAAGAAAATAAAATCAAGTTTAACCTATTAAAACAATTTGGTTAAAATATTTTTAATATTTAAATTGAAAATATTTTAATTAGATTAAAATCCACATTTTACTAACTTAAAAAGAACCCATTTTTAAAGTCAAAATTAAAACCCCTTTTAAAATTAAAAATTAGAATCCATCTTTATTAAAAGTAAACAAAATTCACTTTTCTTTAAAATAAAAATTAGAAACATTGTCGTTAAACAAAACATTTTAGGAAATCTTACATTAGAACCGTTTTATTTCATAAATTCTTTAGTTAATTTCAAATGTTTCTTAACCTACGGTTAACACGCTCGATTTCGGCTTGGGAATTCATTCTTGCCCGTTAACTGCCCCGTCAAAGTTGTATAACGCTTATGTCGTTTTTTCCCTGTTCCCAGTTGTATAATTGCTAAATTCCCCGTACTTTTTGCATTTTTATTTTTGGGTTGTAATTTACGAGAGTACATCGTCGCTTTGCCTCTTTTATCGCTTTCGTACTTTCCTATATTTCCATTCTTCCATGTAAGAATTTGTCATTTGCATCATTTACCATAAAACCCCTCCGAAGTATAGGTCTAGCCGTTTGACCGCCGCGTCAATAGTCCTTACCCTTAACTCTTTCACCTTTCAAACCCTAATTACATAGGCGTCCCGCCGTGGACAACCTTACCCTTTACCCTAGCATTAGGATAAGGAGTCTCCGCACTCCGTATTAGGTTTCCCGCCGTGGAATACCTATTTTACCCCTTTTCAATTCAACTATTTTCAACGTAGAGATATGAGTCGCCGCACTCCATGTAAGCACTTCCTTAAGAACGCTTACTCTCCATTGAAACCTTGACCACAACCAAGAAGTTTCTAACCTCCCTTTCGAGGGGAACTACGATTACTCTAATCCCATCCCTTACCTCGGATACGTAGGCACAAGATGTGAGTCTAGGCGAGTAAACTTAGGATTAACCCCTAGGTCTCTTTGTCCTTCTAACCCTTAGCTTAATATATACCCTCAAAAAAATAGTCAAGAAAAATAGTAAACTTTAAACAAAAGGTTCCTGTAGAGTACTACAGAAGTTTAGGGTGCTAATACCTTCCCTAAGCTTAACCAACCCTTACCTAGATCTCTCCCCGCATTGTTCACGATGCAAAAATTAGGTTTTCTTTCCTTTGACCTTTTTCTTCGGATAAATCAAAGACCAGTTGTGAACTAAAGATGCAATTCAAATTAATTAATAATTTGATATCCTATTCTCACTGCAACAAGTTTGTTTACCTAGCTCGATCAAACGATCTACTCTAGGGGAGAGAGATGCTCTCTAATTCACTATACTCATAAAGTTGTTACAAGAGATTACAGTTCGATTTTTTTACCAAGTTCAATCAAACAATCTACTATAAGGGAGAGAGCAGCTCTCCAATTCACTACACTCAGAAAGTTGTTACAAGAGATTTGAGATGACTTACAAGAAAATAGCCTTCTCCTTCATGTTCCCAACAACAACCCTGAAGGCGTCCAAAAACAACCCTATTTTCTATCCAAGTGTTTTCCTACCTCTCCAGATCTCAATATATGAATCACTCAAACTCAAGTTGTAATCCAAGGTTTTCTTTGTGCATAGCTGAAACCTATAACTCCTACCTCTCCAACTCTCAATATATGAATCACTCAAACTCAAGGTGTAATCCAAGGTTTTCTTTGTGCATAGCTGAAACCTGTAACAATGTTTCACAATAACCTTAAACAACTCCAAAGGTTTCCCTAAACATTTGCTTTTCTAAGATTTTCCTTGTGAATAGCTGAAACCCTATGTTATGCCTTTAAACAAACATATAAGAGATACATATTTATAATTGCAAATACCCAACAAACAATGCTCAAAATCACATGGATCCATGGACCGAATCGAAAAAAGCTCGAAAACTCGAAAATACTACTCACCGTACAGACGGATGACACTATTTACCGACCAATTTTTTTTCTCGACTTTTTGTCCGACTTTCTAAAACATCTGATTTTCGCGGTAAATGCAATCTCCAAAATATGTTTTCTTTCTCTTTATCAACAAAGGTTTTAAGGCACATTTACAATCATCTCCACCTTGACTTTAAACCGTATTTATACCAATTTAACAATCAACAACATTGTTGCTCTTTATCAAGTTGAAACTTTAATCAATAACTTTGATCAAATTCAAACAACCCTTGAATCTTGATCTCGTAACTTGAATCCACTTGTTCCCAATTACCCTTTTCTGCCTAGGTAATTTAACAAGCCTACAAGTATGATTTTTCAACCACCCTTGACTCAACCTGTTTTCAAATGCCTCCCTGAAGGTTTTTCTTATTTTATTTTGCAGTCCTTTAGCCTCATTAAAAAAATAATATCCAAGGCTAGCATAAATGTCCCTTTGAGATGCTACAATAACCCTTCTTACCTTATCACGAGTCAAATGATAATCAGAGATCTCTGTAATCGTTCTCTCACTATTGCTAGCATCCATAGTAGAAAACTTCACCTCAAACTGAGTTTTCTCCGTTATAGTTTTTTCCAGGTTTCTCTCTTGGTTTTCACTATTCTTCTTCTGAAGAAATTCTCTACCAACCAAGTAAGCTGTTTTAACCTCAACTCTTCTTTAAAAACTCAATAACAATTCAGCGGTAACATGCATTTTTATCCCTTGATTTCTACAAAATTTATTGTACTCCTCTGAAACTTTCTCAAGGCATTCATAACGCCTTAAAATCAAATCCCATAGCTCTTTCTTGTCATGAAAGCCTCCACTAGTTAACGATGAATGAATAATAACATTTGAACCTTCTAAAATATATAGACCATATGTTTTAGACCCTTTAGCAATAACCAATTCACCCCGCAAAATCTTCAACATTCCATGTTCAACTCTAGTACAATAGCCTATATCATCAAACATACTTATAAATAACAAATTTTGCTTGAGTTCTAGAACATACCTCGCATTGTGAATAAGAAATTCACTATCATTAAACATTTTTAATCTGACCATATCAATAGCATGAACCTTGCATGCCTTATTATTTCCCAAGGTGAACTACTCCACCTTGCACCGTCTTCAAAGTTTCAAAGTATTCTATTCTAGGACACATGTGATAAGAGCAACCTAAGTCAATGACCCAACCATCTTCAGTTTCCAAACTCGATACTACTAGTGCTTCGACATCCTCATAACTTTCCTCACCCAATGCAACTACAGCTTGAACAAAATCTTCATTGACCTTTCTTTCAGGACAATCCTTTTTAAAATGATCGATTTTTTGACAATTAAAACATTTTACCTTTGACTTGTCAGACCTCTTTGATTTGAACATCCCTTTACGCTCACCTCATCCTCTTGACACATTTAAGCCTTCACCACTATCTTCAATCTTCAAATCTTCCGACTTTGAAAATTCTTTAAATTTCACCGCCCTTTGGACTTCATCCTAAGTAATAGTACATTCCTCACCATAAAGAAGGCATCCTTAAAGTGCTAAAAGGATCTGGATAATGAACTCAATAGGAGAAAAACTTTGTCTTCATCATCAATCTTTACTTCAATATTATCAAGATCATCGATAATATTGTGAAATTCTATGAGCATCTCAACTATGGATTTGTTCTCCACCATTCGAAATGAATAGAGTTGTTATTTTAGATACAACCTGTGAGCCAAAGACTTTGTCATATACAATGATTCAAGTTTTGCCCACAAAGAAACTGTAGTTTACTTCCTGACGACTTCTCTTAGAACTTTATCCACGAGGCACAAGATAATGACACTTCTTGCCTTATCTACCATCTCGGTCTTATGTACCTGTGTAAGTCATACAGACATCAATGCTTCACTCTTCAAAGTATCAATACACTTCTCTTGAATTAAAATTGCTTGCATCTTAATTTTCCATAACCAGAAGTCGTTATTACTAGAAAATTTCTCGATCTGCCATCTGTTGCACCCCAAATTTTGACCCCTAGATCCTCCTCATCATTTTAGGATCATATTCATTTGATTAACTAACCATAACCCATTTCAAGTTTATCTTTGTCAAGATGTAGGTGAATTAGGGTTTCTGTACCGTCAAGATCGAGATTTCGGTGGTCTGTTCAGTCAATGTTTTGGATTGATTCAACTTCAAATAAGTCTCCACAAGATCAAATATAATACATTGGATCAAGAATGAGTTCAATTTGAGGTGGTCACCGGAGGATCGAGGACAGTGCAATTTAAGGTACCCGATTAGGGTTTTCAACGAGAAAAAGTCAACTGTAGTTTGACTTTTGGTTTCAAGAATGCTTCAATGGTAGGATCTTGGTCCATTAAGTTCCTATGGCTTAGTAAAGTCCATTCAAAGAGTTTCAAGTCCTCAGGATATCCAGATCACCAACGGACGACTCGGTAGGCACCGATTGATCGAACGGTTGACCGAAAAGTCAACTCTTTAACAATAAGGAATTTGACTTCAAGGTGTGAATCAAAAATGTTCTTTATGTCATATTACACCTCCCCATAAAATTTCATGACCATTGGATCAAGGGTTAAGAAGTAATTGCAAAAAACGGGAATTAGGGTTTTGAAAGGGGCAAGACCATAACTCCTCAACCACACATCCAAATGAAGTGGTTCAAAGCTCATTGGAAAGCTCTTGACAAATCCTACAAAAGCCTCAAAGTGGTCCATGATCAAAAAATGCATAGAATTGGAGTTATAACAAAATTCATTTTTGAGGAGGAAATAACTTAGAAAAATTCTAAGTTATTTGGCACTTTTAAGTGGTTTTTTCATAAACTTTGAAGGAATGGATAGAGAGAAAACCAGAAAAAAAGGAGGGATTTGGTGAACATAGCAAGTTGTTGCAACTTGACAATATAATAATCAAATGTAGGAAGGAGAGAGAAACTTTTAAGGCTAGGACTGTTGCAGCTGGCTTAATCTACCATCACAGATCATCTCAGTCATTTCATGTCCATATCCACTTGAGTTTTCTGATCTCCTTTGGACAATGGAGCTGGTAGGAGAAGATCTTGCAAGATTTATTTGAAAATCTCATGAAAACTCCCTCCAGAAGTGGTAAATGACCAAGGCTGCCCTCACTCTTGTTTGACTATAAATAGAGGCCTCTTCTATGAGTTCAAACACACCAGAGCAATCTCAAAAAACCAGAGAAAACATAGCTCTCATTCTCCTCTCATTCCTCAAGAATTTCAAAAACCTCAAAATCTCCATTTTCACCAAAAAGCTGTCTTGAGCAAAACTCTGCTCAAGATAAGTTCCATCATTTATAAACCTCTAAAAATCATCCACACAATCCCTAAATATATTATAGAAGATGTCTATACTTTCAAACCTCTCAAAAATACCATTTTGCAAAAAGTCAACTTTCACACCAAGAAAGTTTGACCACCACACTCAAAACTTGCCAAATCCTTGCATAGGATGGTTCTTGCTGTTCTAACCATCCACACACCTCACATATGTCATATTACAACTGTCCAAAGTATTGAAAATCAACTGGGAATCACCTAACTCCAACTGTCTTGAAGTTTGGTTCTATTGCTTCAAGAGGAAGTAAGCTTCACCTCATTACAAAGAAAGGAGTATCTCTGGGTTTCTAAGATTTTTAGCTTGTTCAAGGCTGGTCAACAAGAGGTATGTGATAATCTAACTATCTATAAATCATACATTGTCATGTATTGTCATTTTGTGGTGATTTGTGTGAGAACATACCATGGCTGCCCTATTGTTCTTCTTTATCAAGAATCCTAGTTTTATGACCATAATGCTTATTTTGTCAAATATATTGTCATTTGTAAATGATATATGGATGATAGATTGCAAGTTTGTGCCTTATTATCATGTTTAGACTTGTTAGTGATGTTTTGGTCATTTGGTAGATTTAGGATCCAACCTTGAAAAAGTGGTATGCTTGCCCTAGAACTATAAACCTAGCTCACTATTAGGATATGCAGATAACTTGTAAGTTATTCATAGACCCCCCCCCCCTTGCCCTTGATCATGTGTGAATCAATGTGGCCTTTTGTTTTCATTATGATGATTTCATGTTTGTCTTGTCTATCATTGCTTTGAAGTGGTTCTTAAGTGGTTATGCTTGCTATTCCTTATGCCTCAAGTCTTTGGTCAATGTTTGATATTGTTCATAATGCTTGTGTTGGTGAAGATGTGAGGAGTTTGAAGCTTAGTCATTAGGGCTATCTTATAAGACATGTTTGATTTTGCTGTCCAATTGGTTTCAATATGTCATTTTTGATTTAATGATTTTTTTTGCCTAACTTGAAGTTGTGAACTCATTTAGTTACCTATTTCAAGAATGTGTATGTTGTTGTTATGCTCAAAACCTGTCTAAGGTTCAATTTTCCATATCATGCCTCAAACTGTTGCATTATTCAAAATATCATGAGGTCAACATTTCATATTCTGTTCCAAGCATTGTCTACATGATCTATGTGCATTGAATCTTTATCATATCCATTTAAAACTTGTACATGATCTCAATTTCTCCAACTGTCATGGTTATGGCTTATTGTATGTTCAAATTGTTGTTCTTGTATGACATAAGTTTCAAAATGCTAACTTCTATTTTGGTAAAGATTTCACTCCTTTTCTGAGTTGCATCTCATCTTTTAGCATCATCATAATGTGTATATAACCTCCTTTTCATGAAAGAAATCATTGCCTTAAAATTGCCCTGTTGTGGTAAATGTCTTGCCTAGGCAGAATTTTCCAACTTTTGCACCAACACACCAATTTTCATACTACTTGACACAAGCTTTTCCATGAACCTAAAACACTTTCATGATAACATTTCTGGTGTGTGCATATTGATTACTTGTGCTACCCTGGCTTACTTTCACATTTCACATTCCAATCAAACTTATTCACTAAATCTGCCACAACATGCTCAAGTTGTTTTTTTTGTTTGTGTATACATGATTTTAGAGTTGTAACTCACTCACTTGCTTAATTCTAAGGTGTGTACATGTTTGGTTTGGTCTGAGATTACCTATATTTGTATTTCGCCACTTAATTGCATGATGAGCCAAAACTGTCAAGACCACCTACCAAAACCATGTTCACTTACATAATGATTAATCTCAGAGTGGTAACTCAATTTGCTCTATACTTGTGGTGTGTGTATGTATTTGTTTGTTGATGAGAGATCTTTTTTCTTGCACTTGAACTATGCTTGCATACCATGATTGTCAAACTGTTTTGAAAAACATTTGTGCCCTTTATGTTGCCTACTGCCCTAAGTTAGTAAACTTGCATTAGAGTTGGTTTTTAAGTGATTGATGTAGGCATTATCATGCTAAGTTACATTTGTGTCATTGGCTTGTTTAGGATCAGTTGTAGGTTTGTTAGCCTTCACTCAAGTGACAGGTTTGGTTTGATTTTGGGTGTGGTACTGCTGTGAGTTTGATTAAGGAGTCTATTGGTATTCAATTCATGTTTGTTCAAATCATAAGTGATTGTTTGATGTGTATCTGCTCAAACTGTTTTGAAACTTGTTTCTTTTGCAACTTGTGTCATAAATTTCAAAACCATAAGTCACTTTGTATTCAAGTTGGAATTTAAGCTTCATCTGTTTTGGAACTTCATACATGTTATATTTGGAGTGTGTGAGGACCTTCAATTTGTTTTAAGCATGAGTAATTTGAGTTGTGGCTTTGAAAAGGCACTTCACTCACTAAATTTGCAACTGTCATATGTTTTTTAAATCCATGTGATTTTTGAGCTTTCTCAAGGTTTAGACACATCCTATATGCTGTTTTGAGTATGTATGTGTGGTTCCTTTACTCTAAACTGGCCTGTTTTATGATTTCACTATCTCACTTGCAAGTGTCTTGCTCTTTTTCCATTTCCACATGACAGTTGGAACTTTAGCTCATAAGTAGTTTGTTTGAATGCATGAACATGTTGTATATCATATTTGAATTGTGTTAAAGCTCTCTTCCTGATCATATCATGACTGGTTTGGTCATTGGCTTGGTAAATGCATTTTTCATCCAAAATTATAACTACCATCATGTTTTCATTTTAAAGCATATTTTCAAAATTCTAGCTGGACCATCTTTTTCCTTGTTTAAAAACACCCAAAATTGATCTATGGTTTGTTTGATTTGGTTAAGATTTGGTTGAGTTTGATATCAAAACGCATTTGTGAAATTGCCTTGTTTTTGCTTCATTTTTGCCCAGCCATCCACAACACCACACCATATATATTTATGGGGGTGGCTATATCAACGGATGTATAGCCACCCCAGTGGTAAGCAACTTATTCATTTCACGCCTTGCAAAGCCTAGACCTGGGTTCGATCCCTGAGGAGGATCAACCCTTTTGGCCTTTTTTTTCTTTTTTCCTTACACGCGCGCATTGGGCTGGAGGGCGTGGGTTCAACTTCCACCCCTTACATTTTCTTTTGATTTTCACTTATTGATTTTTGTTTTGCACATTAAAACTCATGAACTTCAAATAATCACAACTCTCTCATTTTTTTACCCTTTTTGATCCATTCTTTTTGCATTGTGTTTGTTGTAATGTCTATTTTTATATGATGTGGGAATATTACTGGTTGTCATAAATTGTGATGAATTTTCCCCATGTGGAAGTTTGTTCCTTTATTGTGATTGTGATCCTACTTGCAGTTGAATTCCTTTGAGCATGCTTGAATTTCTTGTGAGATCTTTATTCCCCTTGTTAGTTAACATGCTAGGGTACTCCCCTTTGGTTACCACCATAATCTTGTCTTGTTTTCCTCCTAAATTATGAGGTTTAAACTGATTTATCTATGTTCGTTTATCATCTATGCATTTTGTTGTTACATTTGCTATGCTTTGAACCTGTGACTTGCCTACTTTCAAATTGTGATTTGTTTATGTGGTAGTTACCTTCATCATATTTTCAATCTTTGTTAAGATATGTCCTCAATCTTTGTTAAGATATGCTCCAACCTTTATTAAGATGATTGATTATTGGTTGTAACCATTGGTATTATTTGAAGTATCTGCTTATTGTAATATGCATGCTTACTTGTCTTAATCTTATTTCATCTTGCTCATTTGCTCATTTGCTTTGTCAAGTATTCTTTCCCCAAGTGATGGAACTTTTTAGTTTTCATCCAAGTTGTCTCTCTCTCTCTCTCTCTCTCTCTCTCTCTCTCTCTCTCTCCTTCCAAAGGAAAAGTCTCTCCCTTAAACCTTGTGTCATTGGATAGCTCATTTATCCCTCCCTTGACTTTGTGAAGTCATCCTAACCCTAGCTTAGTTAAGTTAGAACATTTAAGCCTTAGACTTTACTTTAAGTCTAGAAAACCTACCTATACTATGAGTGTTTCTTCAACTAGAACTTTAGGATAGAGTTTGGTTAACTCTATGTAAGAATCATAGTAATGATTACTTACTTCCCTCTTGAGTGCTATAACATAGATCTAGAGAGTTTCCTTAAACTCTACACAAGCATGGATATGTTTTTTCCCCTTTGGACCTTGATCATAATCAAGTGTTCTTCATCCCTTGTGAGGTGAACTACGATTGTTCTGATTCTATCCTAGTTAGGATACGTAGGCAGAGGACGCGATGTCTTTGCGAGCAAGCTTAGAAACTTTCTTTAGGTTTTAACCTATACCTTTACCCAATTCCAAACCTTAGCAAACATTTAACAAACTTAGCATGCAAGCAAACAAAAGGTTCCTGTAGAGTACTACAGATGTTTAGGATGTGAAACACCTACCCTAGGCATAACCAACCCCCGATCCCCAAATCTCTTAGCATTGTTGTTACATCGCGAAAAGGGTTTTTCTTTCTTTAGACCTTTCCTTTGGATAAATTAAAGTCCGGTTGTGAATTTAAGAATTAAGATTCAATTTAATCAATAGCTTGGTATCACGATTCTCACTGCAACAGAAATGGCGACTTCACTGGGAAATTGTTAATTTGAGGGTTTAGCCTATTTTGTTTAATTGCATACTATATTTGTAAATATTTGCTTAACATGTATATTTGTCAATATATTTGTTTAATTGTTGGGTATTGGGTGCTTTGAGTGGTGAGACGGTCCTATACCCGGACTTGAGTGAAATTATGATAGGATGGTGATATATTCAAGAAGGCTTATAGAGAGTTGATTCCCGACCAAGCTAACTTGAGAAACCTCCGCTCAGTGTAGGCCCTCTTGAAAGTTTAGTATTGTTGATCGAGTATTCGTGAAAACAATGCTACTTTCAACGAAGGAGCCCATGACATTGTGGACCTTTAGAATACATTTTACCCCACTTTGGCCCTATTAGGACGTAGTGCGATGGCTATAAGGAAGTATTTCCGAAATAGTTGATACGCGATACTACACTTAGACGAGATTCTCTTGAGAATTTTATCGATTACCAAGTGATTTGGGAAGTAGATAATATCCGAAAGATGGTTTGATGACTCTGGGAACTTTGTAGAACCCGTTCGGCAGGTACAATCAATCCATAGTACAATCTTTGGGGATGGGTAGACCCTTGGACTCATGCTTGTCCTTAAACCTAAGTTTGTGTTGTGAGCATATGCATTTGCTTGTGTTTGTGCATCTTGCATTCATGTTCATCATATCATCATCATATGGTTTCATGAACAGTGTAAACATCAGAGGTCGTCATGAACAGTGAAAGAAAGAAAACTTTGAAGTACACTTACAAGGGTTTTAACCTAGATGACTTGAAGAGATTGAGCACCTTAGTAAAAGATCCAGAGGGATTTCAAAGCCAGTATGGGAAGCTGTTGCTACTCTTGAAGATAAAGATGGATAGTGGACTCCTTTCTACTGTTCTCCAGTTTTATGATCTGCTCTACCACTGTTTCACATTCCCTGATTATCAGCTAGTGCCCACACTAGAAGAGTATTCTCAGTTGATTGGATTGCCCATTCTTGAAGATTCTCCTTTTCCAATTGTGGAGAAGGACCCTAAAGAACAAGACATTGCCAAGGCTACACGTTTGGGAGTGGTTGATATTAAAAAGAATCTGATTACAAAAGAAGGAACTTTTGGTTTAAAAGCAGAGTTCTTGGTTGAGAAAGCTCAGTATTATGCGGATCATTTAAGCATGGATGCATTAGAGGCTATCCTTACCTTACTCATCTATGGCATCTTCTTGTTCTCTAGCTTTGAGAATTTTGTGGACCTCAATGCCATTAAAATTTTCTTGAAGAAGAATCTTGTGCCTACCTTGTTAGCAGACACATACCATTCTGTTCATTTGAGAAATTTCCATAACGGAGGAATGATCACTTGCTGCGCTCCTTTGTTATACAAATGGTTCACTTCACACTTGCCCAAAGCTAATGCTTTTTGGGATCCAAAGAAAGGATGGTGGTCACAAAAGATCATGGCTCTTACCCACTCCGATATTGATTGGTATAGTTGTGACTATGATGGGACAATGATTATTGACAATTGTGGGGATTTCGGCAATGTACCTCTTCTCAGTGCTAATGGAGGAATCAGTTATAATCCGATCCTCGTCCGTCGACAATTGGGATACCCGTTAAAAGACAAACCCAATAGTGTTCAAGTGGAAAACATTTTCTTAAAAGAAGAGGAAGATAGTCAAGGACTAAAAGGAAAGATTCTAGAGGCTTGGAAGCATCTACACAAGAAAGGGAAGAAGGGCCTTGGAAGACTCAACTGCGTCTCTTTGGAACCTTACCTCCAATGGGTTCGAAAGAGATCCATCACACTAAAGATGCCTTATTCTAAGCAAGAGCCTATGGCCTTGAAGGAAGAACGCCCGTTAGTCTTCATGTCTAAAGAAGAAAAGTTGAAGATTGCTTTGGTCAAAGCACAACAAACTGAAGAAGCTTGGAAGCACAAGTATCAAATAGTCGTCGAAGAAAATGCGGAGCTCCAGAAACAACTCCAGTTGAAAGACGAAGAAATCCTCTCTTGTAAGAAGAGGAAGGCACTAGAAGAACCTTACGAGCCTCAATCTAATCCGTGGAAGATAATTATGGACAGACTCATCTTTGAGAAGACTCAGATGGAAAGAAAGATCGAGAAGCTCAACTTAAGGCTGCTAGGGGAATCTTGATAGGATTCATTTAGCTGTTGTTTAGAACTCTTGTAAGGGGAAACAATATTTTGTAACCCGTTCTGTTAATCAATGAAATGGCGACTTTTGATGTTCGTAAATGTCTGAGTTCCATGACACCATTTGCATTTGCATTTGCACTTCTTCTAACCATTCAAGAAAATTCATTTTTTTTTTCTTTTTGCAGACAACAACATGGTAAGGAGAGACATGCTTCCGGTTCCGGATCTGAGATTGGGCCGTCTAAGGATGTTAACTAGACTTGTCCGAAATCCCGCTGCTTTCATAGTTAAATATGGGGACCTATTACCATTGATAAGTGCTCTGATCAACGAGCCCATGTTGCAAGCCTTGGTTGAGTTTTACTCTATAGCCTACCACTGCTTTGTATTTCTAGACTTTCAGCTACTCCCAACCATCGAGGAGTATACCGATTATTTAAAGATTCCATGGAATTTTGCGCTCCCTTATGGAAAACCAAAGAAGAGGGACTTGGCTAAAGCCTTACATATCAAGCTGGAGGATTTACCACCAATGAGAGCGAAGGGAGGGTGGTACGGAATGGATGCCAGACCTCTAATGGAGATGGCTGAATATCATTATGAAAGCAGAAACCTGGGCATTTTTGAGGCGATTCTGGCATTCCTGATATATGGGCTGTATCTTTTTCCAAGCAGTTACGACTTCATCAGTGAAGAGGCGATCCGCCTCTTCATCATCAAAAATCTGGTCAACGCGATACTGGCTGATACTTATGTAGTCATCCACCGCTTCATCTTGTATGATCGTGGGCAATTCTCATGCTGTCTTGCACTACTCGACCGATGGTTTACTTCTCATCTGCCAAGGACTCATATCCTTTGGAGGCTACCTACAAAAAGTGCATGGATTTCTAAACTCGTCACTCTCAGGCACCATGACATCACGTGGTATGACACTAGCCTCAGTGACCAAGTCATGATTCCTAGTTATGGAGATTTCCCCAATGTGCCTCTCATCGGGCCAGAAGGGGTTATCACTTATAATCATGTCCTCGCCCGATGTCAATATGGGTATCCTACTGGACCAGAGCCCGAACCAGAACTGTTGAGGCCTTGCTTCTGCGAAACTGGTCGCAACCGAGAACTAGAAGCCAACGCTCAGTATGCTCAAAGAGATCCACACCTCTTGGGCCTAACTCCAATGGAGAATGCAAGTTGTTTAACTACCAGGGGGTACCTGCTATGGTCAAAAGAAATTGCCTTAACCATCTTCTACACTCATGATTATGAGATAACCATGGAGCCTGAGGTCCCCACAACTAGGGAAGAGCTAAAATACGCTTTGATCAAAGCGCAAAGAGAGAACGAAGACTTGTGGGAGATTATCCGCCATGACCAAGTTCATGTCAGAGTCCAAGAAGGAGAAGGATCATCTTGTTAGATTGATCTTTGTTTCACCATTTCCCTGCTTTCCCTAAAAGGATTGGAATCCTATTTGTTGCATTTACTTTCATTTTCTTGTGAAGAAAGGTCTTTCTTTTTAGAAAGGGCCACCCTATTGTAATAGATTTTCAACTATCAAATGAAAAACGCTTTTTAGGCATGTTTTTCTAACTTTTTGTTTATAAACAAAAAAATTGTTTTTCCTTGAATGGTTTATACATCCGCATTTGCATTTGCATTCACATGTCATTCTGCATCGGTCTTGCATCTGGGTTCCGCAGCTCATCCTTTGTTCTTGTTCAGAGAGAGAGAGAAAAGAGAAGGAGCCACGCTGAGTACTCACAGATACAACACACGGTCCCAAGCTCAAAGGAAGATGGCAAATAACGACCAGAGGTTTGATCAAATGGATAACGACATCGAAGGGATCAAAGGGGACGTCAGCCAGATCATGGAAGTCCTCAACATAATCAAAGCAAAGATGGACACGCAACCTACAGTAATCTCCGAAGTTGCCACCGCAGCAGCCAATGTCACTATAGCTCCTGTTACTTCAGCAGAATTTCCCTACGGCATGTCCCGGGATTTTGTGCCACCATTCAACAATATGCAGTCTTCGAGTCCCAATCCCCTGTTCGACTCAACAATCAGAAATCCTATTTTCACTCAAGCGGGTGGACCTACCACAGTGCGACCAGTTTTCGCCAATCAACAGTCAATCTTTGATATACCCGACGAATCTGAAGCCGAGGACGAAAAACACGAAAAATTAAGAGTGGAGATGGACATCATGGCCAAGAGGATGAGGGCCATCGAAGGAAGTCATGTCTTTGGATCTGATGCCAAGGACCTATGTCTGGTATCTAGATTAGTATTTCCTCAAAAATTTAAAATGTCGTTCTTCGACAAATATGAGGGGACCACTTGTCCTAAAGTGCACCTAATCATGTACTGTAGGTGGATGGCTCCGCATATTGAAAATGACAAACTGTTAGTACACTGTTTCCAAGATAGTCTTAAAGGAGCTTCGGCTAAGTGGTATCTCAGTTTAGATCAAGCGAAGATCCAACGTTTCCAAGACCTGTCAGATGCTTTTATTCAACAGTACAAGTACAACATGGACCTAGCTCCCGACCGTCGTCAGCTTCTCAGCATGACGCAGAAAAATACTGAAACTTTCAAGGAGTATGCGCAAAGATGGCGTGGAACTGCAGCACAAGTAGAGCCTCCCCTTACTGAAAAGGAGTTGGCGGACTGGTTTATGGATACAGTTCGGCCAGAATTCTATGAACGTTTGATCAGCAGTGTTACAACAAATTTCTCTGATATTGTGGCAGTGGGGTTCAAGGTGGAAGCATGTTTCAAGAATGGAAAAGTGACCACTCTAAATATTACCTCAAGCGTCGGCACAACAAAGAATCCAGTCAGCAATTTCCACAAAAAGAAAGAGGGAGAGGTGAATGCGATCACGTATGGGAAGAAAGCACAAAACTTCAGAAGCCATCCCCAACAGTACCAACCATCATATGTGGCAGCGGTGACCCCGGTTTTTCAACCTTCATCACAGCATGGTCCCCAGCCTGGGGCATCCAACAATCAGCACCGGTATCAGCCTGGCAATCAGCAACATTATCACTCTAATAATCAACAACAATACCAGCAGCCGCAAGGTCAACAGCCGCAGAACAGGGCTCCGAGGGCAAATTATCAAGCAGAACAGGCCAAAAATACAGCCTATTCCGATGAGCTACACCGACCTGTTTCCCATGTTAATAGAAAGAGGGCTGGTCAAAACAAGAAAATTAGGTGCTCCACATAATCCACTCCCGTTCTATTATAATGCAAATGCTCGCTGCCTATTCCATGAGAATGCTTCAGGCCACGATCTCGAAGGCTGCTTCGCCCTTTAGCATCTAGTTCGTGAATTAATTGAAAAAAGAATTCTATCCTTCGAAGATAACCATCCCAACATAAAGAGCAACCCTATGCCAAATCATGGCGGAGTCAACGCCATTACTGAAGAAGGAGAGGGGTCAGAAGACAAGAAAATTACCACTGTTGGGGAGATCAAAGTGCCGTTAGCAGTCCTACACAAACGCCTTGCTCAGGCATGGTCGCTTAAGACATCTCACGAAGATTGCAAAGAATGTATGCTGAATCCTGAGGGATGTAACGTTGTGAAAAAAGACATTCGGGCAATGATTGAACAGGGAATGATAGAAATCGCTCACCAGAAAAAGGAGGAAGATGTGGCAGTTATCAAACCAGTGTTTAACATGCCAGGAGAGCCCAACAAAAGAGCTGTATTCAGGGATGATAACAACAACAACAACAATAAGAACATCCGGCCAGTACTCCGCAACGATGCACCCCCGAAATTCAGGAAGGGACAGACCAGGTTTGAACCGAGGGGGGATCTAAGCCTCACCCAAGAGCTGTGACACCAAAACAAGACTATTCATGGTGCGAGGGGATTTTCAAAGAAAAGAAACCAGTAAATGTGGCCAACATTGCCGGTGGAAGCAAAATGACCCGGAGTGGTCGCATCTACCAACCTCGAACATATAATGTGGCTCCCCCACCAGCAATTTCTGTTCAAAAAGTTCATGTTCCTCAGAAGCCTGTGCCCGAGGCAGTCGCCACTAAAGAACCTTTAGTTAAAGGAAAAGAAAGTCTCAAGAACGATGAAGAAGAATTCTTAAGAATCATCAAACGAAGTGATTATAGGGTGGTGGAACAACTAAATCAAACACCCTCTAAGATCTCGGTCATGGCTTTTCTTTTAAGCTCTCCGGCACACCGCCAGGCGTTGCTCAAAATCCTGACGCAATCCCATGTTACTAAAGATATTACAGCGGGGCAGTTTGACTCCATTGTAGCAAATATCACTGCCTGCAACACCTTGAGCTTTGACGATAACGATCTGATAGTTGAGAAGCGTAAGCACAATCGTGCTCTACATGTGTCAGTCAAATGTGAAGAGGATACAATGTCCCAAGTTCTTGTTGACACAGGATCAACACTCAACGTAATGCCTAAAAGGACTCTGGCCAAGCTGGCGTATCAAGGTGCTACCATGAGACCGACTTCTCTCATAGTCAAGGCATTTGACGGATCCAGGAGAACCGTGATAGGAGAAGTTGATCTTCCCATCTTGATTGGACCACAAATCTTCGAAGTCACCTTCCAGGTAATGGACATTAATCCAGTCTACAGTTGTCTACTGGGAAGACCATGGATTCACACAGTTGGCGCTGTCACTTCTACTCTCCACCAAAAAATGAAGTTTGTTGTGGATGACCAGTTGGTCATTGTCCATGGAGAAGAAGACTTAATGGTGAGTAACTTATCATCATTCCGGTATATTGAGGCTGATGAAGATTCCCTCGAAACGGCCTTCCAAGCACTAGAAATAGCTCACGCTGTTCTAGTTGATGAATCAGACATAACCTGTGGGCCATCATTTACCTCTGCTCAAAGTATTAAGGCGGCACTGAGAGCTGGAGTCCCATTGGGGTGGGGAGAGGTCATCGAAGTCAACGCTCGAGCCAAAAATGATCGACAAGGGTTGGGTTATAAACCAACTCTAGAAGGCGAGCCAGAAGAAAGCAACATGAAGAAGAAGTCTTTGAATGAGATATTCACCAGTGGCAGCGTGCAAGTCAATGCCATTATTGCTGAAGATAAAGATGGTAGTCTGGATCATCCAATAACTAGGGGAGGAGCAGCATTGCGCAACTGGGAGGCTGTGGAAGTTCCCATCTTTTTACCTTTGGAGTAATTCACTCTGCTTGTTAGCTTTGTGTTTTTCTTTAAAAATTCCTGGTCTTGCCCAAGGCCTGCGAATTATTTTGTATTGGGCCACTTTGCAAATTTGAAAATCATTAATGAAAAAGTGTTTTTGTTAAAACTCTTGCTTATTGTTTTGCGCATCATTTTCACTCTTTTTGTTAAAAGAAAAATGGCAATCTTTTTTGAAAAAAAATAAAAACAACCCTTCATCTGCATGTCTGTGTGTGTGTGCCTAATTGTTCCAAAATAAAACATGCAGAATACCTCCATCCACCACAGAATCCTATGATCCTTCGGCTCCTTCTACTAGCGGTTCATTTGTCTTTCAAGCTGAAGAAGAGAATGACGAAGAGTTAGAAGTCCCAGAAGAGTTAAAGAGAATGGCTGAATACGAAGATGTTTATCTCCAGCCCCACAAAGAGCAGATTGAAGTCATCAACTTGGGGTCAGAAGAAGAAAAAAGAGAAGTCAAGATTGGAGCATCATTAAGGCCAGATATCAAAGACAAGCTGATAGCAATCCTCAGAGATTTTGTCGACATATTTGATTGGTCTTACCAAGACATGCCAGGGTTGGATACTGACATTGTTAGGGGTGTTCATGGGTGCGGGTCGACCCGCAAACCCGCCTACCCAAACCGAACCAACCCACTAATTACCCGGACCCATTCATTTACGGGTATACCCGACCCAACCCGTAACAACCCGTATAGATTTGGTTCGGGTATTGGGTTTTAGTTTCTAAACCCATGAACCCGTTGACGTGGCATAATTAATTATTATTATTATTATTATTATTATTATATTATTTATAAATTTTAAGTTGCTATAACTTTGTAAATTGTAACGTACACAAAGATCTTTTGCACTTTCCTTCCAGTTTCCAATCACACATTAAATTATTATTATTATTATAATTAAACATTATTATTAATATTAATCATGCTTGCTTGACTTATGCACTTCTAGTTTACACTTTACTGCCTTTTTATTTTTTTAATGAATCTTTATTAACTAATAATAATTAAGTATATATTAGAAACTTACTAAACTAAAGACAATACCACTTAACCTAACCCTATTTTTTTACTACGACAAATCTCAAACGTCACCACTCCTCTTTCTCTCACGATTTTTTTTTTCATTTTACTCTCTCACATTCCAATTCCATCTTGCTTTCGAAAATCCACAGTCTATACTTTGACTCTCTCATAGTTTCGTCTCCATATTGAATAAGGTTTTATACTTTTTATAGTTCTACAATATATTTATTTCAATGCAATATATTGTTTTTACAGTATGTACTTCAATAGTTTTATATCAATGCAAAATATGATGATAGGTTCAATGTAATGTACTATTTTGTTTCATATGATGCAAAGTACTATTTTGTTTTATATGATGAAAATATATTTTGATGCAAAGTCCTGTTCTGTTTCATATTATTAATTTAAATATATTTTGTTTAATGTTGTTTTAATAATAATTTATATTAAAAATTGTTTTTTTATAGAAAATGGAAGTGGAACAATCACAAATTGTCAGTGAAGATGTTGCTCATCCACTTGAACAAGAGCAAGAAGTTCAACAAATACAAGGATAAGGGTTGTCATCATTGCCACCAAGTGCACTAATAGAGGTAAGCAAAAGAAAACCCTCTAGAAAACCTTCTACAGTTTGGAAAGATTTTAAAAGGGTTAATGATAAGGCTATATGTAAGTATTTTGGGAAACAATATGCTGCAAATAGTGGTAGTCATGGCACTACTAACATGCATAAACATTTGAAAGTGTGCCTGAAAAATCCAAATAGGGTAGTTGATAAGAAACAAAAAACTATAGCTATTGGAAAAGAAAGTGAGGATGATCCTAATAGTGTTAGCTTGAAACTTGTTGATTTTAATCAAGAGAGGACTAGATTAACACTTGCAAAGATGATAATCATTGATGAGCTCCCTTTTAAATATGTTGAAAATGAAGGATTTAATATGTTCATGAAAGAGGCTCAACCAAGATTCAAAATTCCATCTCGTGTCACTGTTGCCAGAGATTGTTTATGCTTGTACTTCGATGAGAAAGAAAAATTGAAATCTATGTTGTCTGCTAATAAACAAATGGTGTCTCTTACCACTGATACTTGAACATCGATTCAGAATATGAATTATATGTGTGTTACAGCTCACTATATTGATGACGAGTGGAATTTAAAGAAGAGTATATTAAGCTTTGGTATAATTGTTGACCATAAAGGTGAAACTATAGGGATAACATTAGAGAATTGCATGAAGGAATGGGGTATCAAGTCTATATGTTGTGTGACTGTTGATAATGCAAGTGCTAACAATTTGGCAATTGATTATTTAAATCGAGGCATGAGTTTTTGGAATGGTCGTACTTTGTTTAATGGGGAGTACTTGCATATGAGATGTAGTGCTCACATATTAAACTTGATTGTCAAAGAAGGAATAAAGGATATTGATGAATCTGTTAAAAGAATTAGGACTGCATGTAAGTTTGTCAAGGCTTCTCCTAGTAGGTTGGCTACTTTCAAGAAGTGTGCAGAAGCTGTTGGTGTATGTTCTAAAGCATTGGTAACACTAGATGTAGAAACCAGATGGAACTCTACTTATTTAATGTTGAACATCGCTGAAAAGTATGAACATGCATTTTACCGCTTAGAACATGCTGATGTTGCATTTTTAACTAATCTCCGTATTGAGTCGAAAGGATGTCCTAATCGAGCTGATTAGGAACGAGCTCGTATTTTTGTGAAGTTTTTGAAAACTTTTTATGATGCCACACTTTCTTTTTCTGGGTCATTGCATGTTACTGCTAACTCTTTTTTCAAACAGTTGATGGATATTAAAAAAACGTTGAATAAATGGAGGCACAATGTTAGTGATCCAATTTTGAAAACCATGACAGCAAATATGCAATTGAAGTACAACAAGTATTGGGAAAGAAATACAATAAATTATCTTCTCTTTGTTTCTATTTATCTTGATCCTCGTTATAAGCTTGACTATATTGAATTTTGTTTTACTCGGATGTATGGTGAAAAATTGTCAGAGGATATGTTAAAGAAATTGAAATCTCTCATTGCTAAATTGTTTGAGCACTATTTATTTTTGTATCCTGTTTCTCATGATGGTGGTTCCAATGCCTCATCTTCAAACATTGCCTCTCATTCTAGAATTGAAAATGGTGAAGATGATGAAGATTGGGACAATTTGTTTAGAATGAATATGAAGAAAAAACAATGTGAAGTGCAAAAAAATGAGTTGGAAAGGTATTTGGAGGATGGTGTTGAAGATGATTCTCTTACATTTAATATTCTCACTTGGTGGAAAGGAAAAACAAATAAATATCATGTGCTTTCCCGCATAGCTAGAGATATATTGGTTATCCCTGTATCCACTGTATCTTCTGAATCCTCTTTTAGTACAGGAGGTCGTGTCCTTGATTCATTTCGTAGTTCCTTGAATCCCTCTACCGTTGAAGCTTTGATTTGTACTCAAAATTGGATCAAATCTCCTAAGGTCATTGATTTAGAAAAAGAGTTGGTTGAATTGGAAAAGGTTGAGTCAGGTATGAATTATATGTTTGAATTTTAAAATCTATTTTATTTTAGTATTACATTACATTATTCTTATTAGTTGTTTGTGTTTACATATATAGAGTTAGCTGGATTAGTTTCTATTGATGTTGGCATTACTGCGGTTGAGCTCAATACAACTGTTACTACTAGATTTTAAGGTATTTTCTAGTGTTGTTTTTTTTTCTTCTTCTTTTGACTATTGTTGCTTAAACTTTTAACTGTTGTTGCTGGATTTTATGTTGTTGCTAAACGTTTCATTGTTGTTGCTGGAATCTTTTACATCTACTGTTGCTGGATTTTCTGTTGTTGCTAAACCTTTCACTGCTGGTGCTGGAATCTTTTATAGTTGCTGTTAGATTTTGGTGCTATTAGACCAATATTGGACCAATACATCTATGTCATTTTAAGACTAAGTGATGTTTATTTGCTTTTGAATTATTTAGAATTTATGAATTTTATGGAAATGATATTTTATGGAATTTTATATATTATTAAGTGTTAATATATATGATAGTTTACGGACCTACTTTTAAGCATGTGCTAGAAAAGGTAACATTTGAGTATCAAAACAACTAATATATACGGTATATTATTATATATTTGTTTTACATATGTTGATATATATTTGTAATGGATAACATTTGAGTATCAAAATAACTAATAAATTTTTATAAATTAAGGTATATTAATGAAAATATATAAATAATTAATGGTGTATATGTATCTTAATATTTTTTATGACAAAGAAAATACATTTCAAAATTTTAATTGTTATATTTTTAATTATTCTATTTTATATGTAGGATTTGTCTCCACTACGTAAATAATTTAATTGTTTGAAATATGCAAAATTATATTGAATTGTGTTATAGATTTTTTAAATTGAAAATAATAATTATTATATACACAACCCATGAACCCAACCCGTAAATATCCGGGTTGATTCGGGTCAGTTTTTAAAGTAGAATTACGGGTTTGATGATAAACCCAACCCATTGAAAGTTGAACGGGTTGGGTAACGGGTTAAGGCGAACCCGGTCCAACCCAACCCGCGTACACCCCTAGACATTGTTATGCACAAGCTCCCCCTGAAGCTAGAGTGTCCTCCGGTCAAACAAAAGCTTCGCAGGTCAAGACCAGACATGGCTCTTAAAATCCGAGATGAGGTCAAAAAGCAAATTGATGCCGGATTTTTAGCAGTATCCAAGTATCTAGAATGGATGGCAAACATTGTACCAGTCCTGAAGAAGGATGGCAAGGTCAGGATGTGCGTCGATTACAGGGATTTAAACAAAGCAAGTCCAAAGGACGACTTCCCTCTACCACACATTGACACTTTGGTGGATAATACCGCAAGCTTCGCAGTATTCTCATTCATGGACAGATTTTCTGGTTATAACCAGATAAAAATGGATCCATATGACATGGAGAAAACAACCTTCATCACACCCTGGGGCACCTATTGTTATAAGGTTATGCCTTTTGGTTTGAAGAACGCAGGGGCAACGTGTCATAGAGCTATGGTCACACTCTTTCATGATATGATGCACAAAGAAATCAAAGTATAAGTGGATGATATGATTGCGAAATCCCAAAGTGAAGAAGACCACTTGGATCATCTACTGAAGCTATTCGAGAGACTCCGAAAGTATCAACTGAGATTAAATCCAGCCAAATGCACCTTCGGAGTTCGCTCAGGCAAGTTACTTGGTTTCATCGTTAGTCAACGAGGAATCGAAGTAGATCCCGATAAAGTTAAGGCAATTCAGGAGATACCTGCTCCCAAAACTGAGAAACAAGTCAGAGGCTTCCTCGGACGTCTGAATTACATCTCCAGATTCATCTCCAATCTGACTCCTACTTGCACGCCGATCTTCAAGTTGTTATGAAAAGATCAGACAGTAGTATGGAATGAAAATTGCCTGGCCGCATTTGAGAAAATCAAACAGTACTTACAAGAACCTCCGGTATTGATTCCTCTTTTACCCGGAAGGCCTTTGTTCATGTATATGACAGTACTAGAAGATTCAATGGGTTGTGTATTAGGTCAGACTGATGAGTCAGGAAAGAAAGAACACGCAATCTACTATTTGAGCAAGAAGTTCACTGATTACGAGAGTCGTTACTCTCCCCTGGAAAGAGCCTGTTGTGCGTTAGCATGGGCCGCCAAGCGTCTGAGGCAGTACATGATTTGTCACACTACAATGCTGATTTCTAAGATGGACCCCATCAAGTACATCTTTGAAAAGCCAGCTCAAACAGGAAGATTGGCCCGATGGCATATGCTCTTATCAGAGTATGATATTCAATATGTTGCTCAGAAATCTATCAAAGGAAGTGTCTTGTCAGAACACCTCGCAGAGCATCCCATGGAAGATTATCAACCGCTCAAGTTTGATTTTTCTGATGAAGATGTGATGTATATTCAGCGCACAAAACCAGAGGAAGGTCCGGAAGAAGGTCCCGAGCCTGGATCCCGCTGGGAAATGATGTTCGATGGAGCGTCGAACAAGAATGGACATGGTGTCGGAGCTGTTCTAAGAAATCCAACTGGAGGGTACACTGCAGTCACAACCCAACTTTGTTTCTCATGTACAAACAACATAGCCGAGTATGAAGCCTGCGTCTTAGGGTTGGAAGCTGCCATCGATCTTCGCATCAAAATCTTAGAAGTAATTGGTGATTCTGCCTTAGTGATCTACCAACTTAAAGGAGAATGGGAAACCAGGGATGAAAAGTTGATCCCTTACAAGACCCATATCTTGGAGATGGCTGAATATTTTGATGAAATTACCTTCAAGCATGTACCAAGAGCAGAAAATCACATTGCCGATGCGCTAGCCATGATGGCATCAATGTGGAAGGTCCAGTTCGTCAACGAGGCACCTCTGATCCGCATCGAAAGAAGGACAGTACCTGCATACGTCATGAAAATAGATGAAGAATCTGACAAAAAGCCGTGGTTTCACGATATCAAGAATTTTCTTCAAAATCAGGAGTATCCCGCTGACGCGTCCACAATTGACAAAAGAGCAATACGAAGATTGTCATCTAAATTCTTCATCAGCAATGGTACTTTGTACAAAAGAAATCATGACATGGTTTTACTCCGATGTGTCGATGAAAACGAGGCGAATCTCATAATGACTGAAGTACACGAAGGAACCTTCGGCACCCATGCCAACGGTCACGCCATGGCTATGAAAATCTTAAAAGCAGGCTACTTCTGGTTAACCTTGGAGACGGACTGCATACTCTTTGCTCGAAGGTGTCATAAATGTCAAGTCTATGCTGATAAAGTGCATGTCCCTCCACATCCTTTCAATGTGATGACGTCACCATGGCCTTTTGCAATGTGGGGCATAGATATGATTGAGGCAATAAAGCCAAAGGCTTTCAACGGCCATCGCTTCATCCTTGTCGCAATTGATTACTTCACCAAATGGGTGGAAGCAGCGTCGTATGCGAACGTGACAAAGCAAGTGGTTGCTCACTTCATCAAAAAGGAGATCATCTGCCGATATGGTATCCTTAACCAGATCATCACTGACAATGGGTCGAATCTGAACAACAAAACGATGAAGGAACTTTGTGACGATTTCAAGATCAAACATCACAACTCGTCTCCTTACAGACCTAAGATGAATGGTGCAGTTGAAGCTGCAAACAAAAACATCAAAAAGATAATACAAAAGATGGTCATAACTTACAAAGATTGGCACGAGATGCTACCATTTGCTTTGCACGAATACCGAACATCAGTGCGCACTTCGACAGGGGCAACTCCCTTTTCCTTAGTGTATGGGATGGACGCTGTGCTACCCATTGAAGTCAAAATACCTTCCTTAAAGATCTTGACGGAAGCAAAGCTTGATGAAGACGAATTGATAAAAGAAAGATTCGACTCATTGAACCTCATTGATGAGAAAAGAATGACGGCCATGTGCCACAGTTAAATCTGTCAATAGAGGATGATCAGAGCGTTCAACAAAAAGGTTCGTCCCAAAGAGTATAGGGAAAGATAGCTTGTGCTTAGAAAAATCCTGCCAACTCAAAAGGATATGCGTGGCAAGTGGATGCCCAATTATGACGGCCCTTTCGTTGTAAAGACTGTCTTCTCCGGAGGATCTCTAATTCTCGAAACTATGGATGGCGAACAACTCAAGCATCCCATCAACTCAGATGCATTGAGAAAATACTATGCCTGAAACAGAAAACCTAGAAAGGAGACCCCAGTGCTTCAACAAGATGAAAGCCCAATGTTTAAAAGCTAGCGGACGCCGGGGCAGAGTGTTGTGCAAGAAAGATCAACGTCCGTCATTCTCGTCAGAAGCAGCAAAGCAAGTGAACTGACAGTTAAAAGGAGCGAATTATTATGTGATTCTGTAACCTTTTCTGTTTGCCATTTTTCAAATATATAAAGTTCCCAAGGCTTTGCCATTTGTAAAGTTCTTGTCTATCAATAAAATTAGATTTTGGCCAAATCATTGTTATGATCCTCTGTTTTTGTTATGCAATTTCACTTATTTGTTAATAAGAATTTTCATGAAAGCAAAGTGTTTTGGAAAATTTAAATTTTGTTTTAAAAGGGAAACACAATTTGACAAAATGATTGAAAAGTTCTAGAGGTGATCTGATAACATTACACAGTTCTGAAAGTTGTGGAAGTTTGTTGTTACCTTTGACCAAGCTAGATGCGTCTGATAGCAATTCCGACTCTTAAGCCAAGATTTCTTCTCTACATAATTACGAGGATATTATTGGAAAAGATCGTTATCTGTGCCAAAGAAGAAAGTGTCGTCTGACTTGAGGCGTTTTGAAACTCAGCGTGACGAGTTCTCTCTATGTTTTGCTTTCCTTTGTTCCTGCGAGTCGGTTTGCATTTTACATACATCATCATGCCAGCATACACATTTGTTTGCATTTCTGGTTTTGGTTTTTGCTTGTTTGGCTGTCGCCTTTGAGATCCTTCGATTGTTACCATTATCCTTGATCTGTTGTAACAAGTTCGCTTCAATGTTGACATCCTGGGGTTTCCTTACTTTCTCTGGGATGCTAGTGGTGACTAGCAATATCCAATTTACACAAATGGGGGGGGGGGGGGGGAGGTTGTTACCATATTCATCTTTGATCTGGTCGTCACCAATAACCTTTGAAAGGCTGGTAGTCACTAGCACATGTTCAAAACTAATTATGTTCGGTACCTTGACTTGGTCATCACCAACCATTTTCCAAACCCAGCTGTTATTGATTCTGTTATAAAGCAAACCAATTGTTATTGGAGTCCCTTTGATTCGGTTTTCACCAATCTGGCTAAAAATCTAGTGGTTACTAGTATTGCCTTCTAAAAACCAATGGTCAGTGATATTGAAGTTGGTCGTCACCAAAATTCCCTAAAAGTTCAATGATTATTGGCATCACCTTCAAATCCAATTGTTATTGGTACCCGTTTGATTTGGTTATTACCAGTCTTCCTGAACCTAGTCGTTACTAGTATTACCTTTAGACCCAATTGTTATTGGTACCCCTTGATTCGATTATTACCAATCTCTATAAGTCTAGTGGTCACTAGCCTCGTTTGGAAAGTCTAGTGGTTACTAGCATTATCCAGAACCAATCTTTATTGGTATACCTGAGTTGGTCATCACCAATCGGTCTAAGTCCAATGATTATTGGCATCGCTTAAAGCAGATTGTTATCACCGCATTGGTCTGGTTGTCACCAAACTCCTTGAAAATCCAATGGTCGTTGGTCTCCTTTGGATTCGGTTGTCACCAAATTCTCTAGTTAAGTCTAGTGGTTACTAGCATTATCCAGAACCAATTATTATCGGTACATCCTGATTTGGTTATCACCAGTCCCCTCTAAGTCTAGTGGTTACTGGCATTGCTTGGAAGCTAATCATCATTTGTGCCGCAAGTTGATTGTTACCAACTTCCCCAGCCAGAGTCTTGGTGTTTTAACAATATTGTTTGGAACTCTCAATTGTAATTGGAACTTTGATTTGGTCGTCACCATATCCCCAGGAAGTCTAGTGATATCTAGCACTTCTTGGAAACCGTTATTGATTTGGTCGTCACCATATCCCCAGTAAATCTAGTGGAAACTAGCAATGTTTGAAGTTATTTGTGGTTCTGGTCTTCACCAGTCTCCCCATTTGAAGCTTTTGCTTTTCCAATCGAGTCTCGGAGAACTAGTGGATACTAGTTTCCCCTGCGCATCCGGTCTTGTTTCTAACCTTTTCCTGAAGATCCCGTTTGAACTCTTCGTTATAGGAAAATTTTCTCATCTGGTCATCCCCAGTGAGATTCGTGTCTTCGTTCCGTCTTTTCCTCGGTGAAGTTCTGCTTTCCCATTGGAATTGTTCCCAGTGGGTTCCTTCCTCAGTGTGGTTTGTGTTTCTTTTCTTTCGTTTCCTCAGTGAAGAATTGTCATCTTCCCCGGTGGGCTTCCTCATCTGATTATCCCCAGTGAGGTTCGTATCTCTTTTCCCCAATGAAGATGTGTCTTCCCTAGTAGAATTTGTGTCCCCTGTGTGAAATATTTCCTTGAACAACATCTTTGGTCATGTTTGAACTATCTTGCTTACTTAGTCTTGGAATCTTTCCCCAGCGTGTTGGGTCCTCGTGAGTGGTTACTCGTTGTATTTCCGTTCTTTTATATTTGTGTCTGCATTTGTCTTGCATTCAAGCATCATAAAGCATCATTTAGATTCATGGCATATTCGCATTTGTCCTTTTGCATACCATCGGATCTAAGGGACAAAATTTCTGGTTTGCTATATTTAAATACCTTTCACTACGATTCTATGAGGATTATCATCTCTCATTGCCATCTAGTGAAGATATTTAAATAGGGGCATCTGTTGCACCCCAAATTTTGACCCCTAGATCCTCCTTATCATTTTAGGATTGTATTCATTTGATTAACTAACCGTAACCCATTTCAAGTTTATCTTTGTCAAGATGCAGATAAATTAGGGTTTCTGTACCGTCAAGATCGAGATTTCGGTGGTCTGATCAGTCAATGTTTTGGATTGATTCAGCTTCAAATAAGTCTCCACAAGATCAAATATAATACATTGGATCAAGAATGAGTGCAATTTGAGGTGTTCACCCGAGGATCGAGGACAGTGCAATTTAAGGTACCCGATTAGGGTTTTCGACGAGAAAAAGTCAACTATAGTTTGACTTTTGGTTTAAAGAATGCTTCAATGGTGGGATCTTGATCCATTAAGTTCCTATGGATTAGTAAAGTCCATTCAAAGAGTTTCAAGTCCTCGGGATGTCCGGATCATCAACGGACGACTCGGTAGGCACCGATTGATCGAACGGTTGACCGAAAAGCCAACTCTTCAACAATAAGGAATTTGACTTCATGGTGTGAATAAAAAATGTTTCTTATGTCATATTACACCTCCCCATAAAATTTCATGACCATTGGATCAAGGTTTAAGAAGTAATTGCAAAAATTGGGAATTAGGGTTTCGAAAGGGGCAAGACCATAACTCCTCAACCACACATCCAAATGAAGTGGTTCAAAGCTCATTGGAAAGCTCTTGACAAATCCTACAAAATCCTCAAAGTGGTACATGATCAAAAAATTCATATAATTGGAGTTATAGCAAAATTCATTTTTGAGGAGGAAATAACTTCGAAAAATTCTAAGTTATTTGGCACTTTTAAGTGGTTTTTTCAGAAACTTTGAAGGGTTTTCAACCTAGTTCCATCAAGAATTTGGAAATTCCCAAAACATGAAAGTTGTAGAGCTACTTAAGGGCTTTCCAAATTATGGTAGAACTCCTCATTAGCATGTTTGAGCAGGAAGTTATGCACCATAGAAGTTGGGCCTGTCACACTTGAAATCACTTTGTCAAGAATTCTCAAATTTGGATTTTCACAACTTAAGCTACTCTCAACCCTTGGATCTTAATCCAAACTGATAATGTGAGGAATGGATAGAGAGAAAACCAGAAAAAAGGAGGGATTTGGTGAACATAGTAAGTTGTGGCAACTTGACAATATAATAATCAAATGTAGGAAGGAGAGAGAAACTTTTAAGGCTAGGACTGTTGCAGTTGGCTTACTCTACCATCACAGATCATCTCAGCCATTTCATGTCCATATCCACTTGAGTTTTCTGATCTCCTTTGGACAATGGAGCTGGTAGGAGAAGATCTTGCAAGATTTATTTGAAAATCTCATGAAAACTCCCTCCAAAAGTGGTAAATGACCAAGGCTGCCCTCACTCTTGTTTGGCTAGAAATAGAGGCCTCTTCTATGAGTTCAAACACACCAGAGCAATCTCAAAAAACCAGAGAAAACATAGCTCTCATTCTCCTCTCATTCCTCAAGAATTTCAAAAACCTCAAAATCTCCATTTTCACCAAAAAGCTGTCTTGAGCAAAACTCTGCTCAAGATCAGTTCCATCATTTCTAAACCTCTAAAAATCATCCACACAATCCCTAAATATAGTATAGAAGGTGTCTATACCTTCAAACCTCTCAAAAATACCACTTTGCAAAAAGTCAACTTTCACACCAAGAAAGTTTGACCACCACACTCAAAACTTGCCAAATCCTTGCATAGACTGGTTCTTGTTGTTCTAACCATCCACACACCTCACATATGTCATATTACAACTGTCCAAAGCATTGAAAATCAACTGGGAATCACCTAACTCCAACTGTCTTGAAGTTTGGTTTTGTTGCTTCAAGAGGAAGTAACCTTCACCTCATTACAAAGAAAGGAGTATCTCTGGGTTTTTAAGCTTTTTAGCTTGTTCAAGGCTGGTCAATAAGAGGTATGTGATAT
Organism: Lathyrus sativus; assembly: GCA_963859935.3. Classification (NCBI taxonomy): domain Eukaryota; kingdom Viridiplantae; phylum Streptophyta; class Magnoliopsida; order Fabales; family Fabaceae; genus Lathyrus; species Lathyrus sativus. The sequence goes on from OZ012739.1 coordinate 605,778,194, forward strand.
TCTAACTATCTATAAATCATACATTGTCATGTATTGTCATTTTGTGGTGATTTGTGTGAGAACATACCATGGCTGCCCTATTGTGCTTCTTTGTCAAGAATCCTAGTTTTATGACCATAATGCTTATTTTGTCAAATATATTGTCATTTGTAAATGATATATGGATGATATATTGCAAGTTTGTGCCTTATTATCATGTTTAGACTTGTTAGTAAGGTTTTGGTCATTTGGTAGATTTAGGATCCAACCTTGAAAAAGTGGTATGCTTGCCCTAGAACTATACACCTAGCTCACTATTAGGATATGTAGATAACTTGTAAGTTGCTCATAGACCCCCCCCTTGCCCTTGATCATGTGTGAATCAATGTGGCCTTTGTTTTCATTATGATGATTTCATGTTTGTCTTGTCTATCATTGCTTTGAAGTGGTTCTTAAGTGGTTATGCTTGTTATTCCTTATGCCTCAAGTCTTTGGTCAATGTTTGATATTGTTCATAATGCTTGTGTTGGTGAAGATGTGAGGAGTTTGAAGCTTAGTCATTAGGGCTGTCTTGTGAGACATGTTTGATTTTGCTGTCCAATTGGTTTCAATATGTCATTTTTGATTTAATGAGTTTTTTTCCTAACTTGAAGTTGTGAACTCATTTAGTTACCTATTTCAAGAATGTGTATGTTGTTGTTATGCTCAAAATCTGTCTAAGGTTCAATTTGCCATATCATGCCTCAAACTGTTGCATTATTCAAAATGTCATGAGGTCAACATTTCATATTCTGTTCCAAGCATTGTCTACATGATCTATGTGCATTGAATCTTTATCATATCCATTTAAAACTTGTACATGATCTCAATTTCTCCAACTGTCATGGTTATGGCTTATTGTATGTTCAAATTGTTGTTCTTGTATGACATAAGTTTCAAAATGCTAACTTCTGTTTTGGTAAAGATTTCACTCCTTTTATGAGTTGCATCTCATCTTTTAGCATCATCATAATGTGTATATAACCTCCTTTTCATGAAAGAAATCATTGCCTTAAAATTGCCCTGTTGTGGTAAATGTCTTGCCTAGGCAGAATTTTCCAACTTTTGCACCAACACACCAATTTTCATACTACTTGACACAAGCTTTTCCATGAACCTAAAACACTTTCATGATAACATTTCTGGTGTGTGCATATTGATTACTTGTGTTACCCTAGCTTATTTTCACATTTCACATTCCAATCACACTTATTCACTAAATCTGCCACAACATGCTCAAGTTGTTTTTTTTGTTTATGTATACATGATTTTAGAGTTGTAACTCACTCACTTGCTTGATTCTAAGGTGTGTACATGTTTGGTTTGGTATGAGATTACCTATATTTGCATTTCACCACTTAATTGCATGATGAGCCAAAACTGTCAAGACCACCTACCAAAACCATGTTCACTTACATAACGATTAATCTCAGAGTGGTAACTCAATTTGCTCTATACTTGTGGTGTGTGTTGCACCCCAAAATTTGCTTAACCTTTTCTTGCCTGATTTATGTTTCATTGCATTTCATTTGCATAGTTACATCCTACACATATTTCAACCATTTGCATATCATAGCATATCAAGTCATCCAATAAGGGATCAAGTGCCATTTATGTCAAAAGAAGCCTATCTAGAGGTGTTCTCTGAGCCTGAGAGCCCATCCAAGTCATTAGAGAAGGGTTGAAGTCATGAGAAGTTTGAGTGCCCACAGGGGGATTTCTCTCCTAACTTGAGGTGTATTGAAGATCATCAATATGGAATGTGAACTTGAGGTGTGTATGGATCTCATGGAATGCCTAGAGGGCCCTATTGAAGCCGAGACAAGTCATTGATTCAAGTACAAGAGCCACAGTTGAAGTGCAGTCAACTAGGGTTTCATCTGGGTCAATCCTAGGTCAATTGAGTAATTGGAGAGCATCAAAGCCTACTTTGAGATCATGGGGTTCATGGATTGGTATGTTGATACATGTGCGTTGTTGTGCCAAGGTTAAGCAGAGAAAGATCAAGAATGTGGGAAGTTGCTAAATTAGGGTTTCAGTGTAAAATCCCATGTTTAGTGCCTAACTTCAAAGCCACATAAGTCCAAATACAAGTTCCAAATGGATCTTTGGCCAACAAGAAACTTGTAGAGAATCTCAATACCTTTAGTTTGAGTACTAGAAGTCCTAAAGGGGATTTATAGAACTCAAGTTATGGTCTTTGTAAATTACAAGTCACCAGAGGACACTGAAATTTATTTGTGAAAGTCATTTGACTTCCAAGCAACTTTTGCCCCTTAAGGAGATTTCAAATGGATTCTTGGCCAACATAAGAGTTGTAGGTTTTGATCTTACCTTTAATTTGAGTACTAGAAGTCCTTAATAAGATTTGGGGAACTCAAGTTATGATCTTGGCAATCCATGGGTATTTTGGGAAAGTTGAATTATAGGTCATTTTCAAGCATGTGCCAAAATCTCTATCTTCCATGCCTCCAATGGAAAATTTTCCAACATGAAAGATGCTTGGAATGATGTTTTTAGGTCATATATGAAGTCATGGTGGATTGAATTGGCTTATATCATGAAGTGATTCAAAATGGCCTGAAAAGGGAAGCTTTTCAAATGATTCAAAAGAGGGAAAATGTGATTTTTGAATTATAGGTCATAAACATGTCATGTGAGTAGTCATGTTAACCAGAAGTTGCATTCTAAACACAATGGCATTTACACAATTTTGAGATGAACCCTAATTACATGACATGCTTTGTAAAGTGATTACTTCATTTACAAGTTACAATTCCAAAACAAAAACCAGGGCAATTCAGACTGTGCTAGCTATCCAAACACATCCATAAGGCCATTTGCAGTTGGAAGGAACCTTCTAGAGCAAGCTGAGAGCTCAGAATCGTGATTGTAGCATTGGAATTTCATGGCCATGACAGAATTTTGGATCAACTAAATTGGGCCTGAATTGGATTGCAAAAGCCCACAAACACTTCATATTTAAGTTCTAGAATGAGTTCAGATTGAGTGTGGTGCTGATTTCATGGAGGAGAGGGAGATAGAAAGTTGAGTTTCAAGAGCTTCAACTGAAAACGGTTTCTGAGTTTGGATCAAGATCAAGCCAAATTGAAGATACTAGAAGCTTTATCTTGCATTCTTGGTCGTGTCTGGAAGGTTTGGAAGGTTGAATTGAGCTACAACTACCTTTGTTCATCCAATTTCTTCAGGTATGTAACTCTCAAATTCCATATTGATCTAGGGAGAATTGAGTAGAATTGTGCATGCTGTTAGGATCTAGATGGAACCTAGGTCGTTTCTGGATTGAAATTGAGGCAAATAGAGACAATTAGGTTTGGTATGCAAATTCTGTTAAGGATCGGTTAGACTTGATCATGAGGTTTCAACATGTTTTAGATAGCTCTTGGTGATCCCTGAAACACGAGGATTAGATCCATGGTTTTAGTTTAGAGTATGGTGACGACTGAAATCTTGACATGTTTTGAAGATGGATTCGGTTTTGAAAATCTAAGAGGATCTAGAGAATTTAGAGACCATATTTGGAATCTACGTGGAATTCTGAGCAAGAATGATATATAGCTTGTCATTTCTGGATATCTGTGTTCATGCCTCCGCCGGAGAAGACCACCGGACCACCACCTGAACAGTGCCCCCTCGCCGGAGCTTGAGGTAGGAGATGAAGATATGACCATGAGATCAGTCTGAAGTTGGACTTTGTATGCTCATCCCACGGCTAGGATTCAAACTGAATTTGCCTCCAAGGGGATTGAAACGCAGCGTTTCATTAATCCCAGTCAGCTGGTGACTGGGATGCATGCGTGGATGCCCTAGTTACTCTCAGATCTGCATACCCAGTCTCATGATCCTACGCTCCCTGTTTTATCTAGCATTTTATTTTTCATTTTATTTCTTTAATTCATTTTTGTTTTATTTTTAATCCATTTTGTTTCTAAAATTCATAATAAATAGGAAAATAATCATTTTTAGCTAGATTTTTTCCCCTAACTCCTTAAAAAATGTAGAATTTAATAGGATTGAAAAATAGTTAATTCATGCATTTTTTATTTTATTTGCATTTTTTGTATTTTAATTGGTTTTATTTTTAATTTGTTTGACATGTGTTTTTGCTGATTTTATTGTGAATAATTGGTGATGAATTTTAAGCTGATTCTTTTTGGACTAGATAGCTTAGATATGCATGTACCCATAGTAATTTTCTCATATTTTTGTGAGAGAAGTTTAGGCTAGTTTGAGCATTGCATATTAGAGGGTTTAGAATTAGGGTTTTAAGTTGATACCTTTAGGTTTAGGGCATAGTTTTAGGTCCAAATAAATGGTTAATCCCCTGGTTTTTGTATGAGAGGTTCATAAGAGGTTTAGGAACCCTTAGTAATTTTTGTAGGATTTTATAATCACTTTTGGTATTTTAAGTAGAATTAGTTTTAAGACTAACTTCTAGGTGTTTCTGATGAACTAATTTGGCTAGTTTAATTCAATAGTTCCCTTTAGACTAGGGTGGTGTTGCTCCTCTGCTTGGATGAAGTGGAAGACCAATTGAAGTTGCTTTAGAGAGCTTGAAGAGCTTGGATGTGAAGATTCTATCATCTGTTGGAGTGCTTGTCAGGAGCTTAGGGAAATTAGGGTTTTAGGAAGAGCTTTTTAGACTTAGTTCATTTCTTGCCTCAAACATGGAAAGTTTTGTTTGCTTCCATCCTATCCTATGATTCAAAATCCTCTTAAGGAAGCCCCATCTCTCCCTTGGAGGGATGAGTGGTATGCCTTAAAGAGTAGAACTTTTGAGGATACCCTTCTTTGCAGATGATGGTTTCTAGTGATTTCCTTTGGTTTTCACTGGTTTCCATTCATTATAACTTGATCTCAATAACCAATCTTCCTGGGTGGAGCTTTCTAGAGCTTGGGGATGAAGATCTAAGATGTTGAAGATGCCTTTCATAAGGTCTGCTTGAAGAAGGAGTTATGTTACTGTCAACTTTGCTGTCAGAGCAACTGTAGGAGTTTGGTGTTGCTGCTTGGGCTGCCTCCTTTGGGTTTTGTTTTCTGTATTGTTTGTTGGCTTGGGTAGCTTGCCCCCTAGGTTTGAGGTGAATGTTGATTCACTTTGCCTGTTGTTTTCCTAGGTTCGAGGTTGAGTGGGACTCCCTTGCCTCGCTTGTATTGCTGCATTGCATGCACTTTACTGTATTTGCTTGCTTTCTTTTCTGTTTATCCCCTAGGATCTCTGATTTCCTCTGTGCAGGAGGGAATTATGACAGACATTAGGATTCTTATCCATGCATGACAACATTCGGTTAGTTTTTATTCCCTTTTCAACCCTAGGTTTTTTAGAGCTTTTTTCTCTTCTTATCTCAAAACAACTCAAAAACACAGTAATAAGGTTAATCGATGTCGTACGTTATGAGCCTTAAGTTATTTGAGAAAGGGTTACTGGAGAGCTTCTTTCCAGTAGTCTGGCTGCTTAGTGTGGTACCCTTTGGGTGACACGCGACGTAGTCACTCTCAAATCATAGTCTCTAGTGCGTCAGAGATTGCAAACAAACTAAAAAACACTTCTTTCGTAAAAGATTCAAAACAAACATCAAAGTGTCATTTTTGTCCGCTTGGACTCTTAATCAAGAAAAACCCTTTTTGAAGGTAATAAAAAACAGTCAGACAAGCTTGTGTCTTCCGTAGCCCGAACTACGTTTGCTCTGATCTTTCATGCTGTATGAAAGTACGTAGGCATAGGATGCCGTATCCTAGCGAGCAACCTTCCCCTCCTTTCCCGTAGGTAGGCGAACTACATTGACTCTGATTTCTCGTTTCAGACGAGAATACGTAGGCATAAAGTTCGATACTTTGCCGAGTCATTTTCTTTTCCTTTTAACCCAGACCTGTAGAGTAGATAGAATAACAATCCGTACTAGAAAACAAGCGTGGATCCCGTCGAGTACGGCGGACGTGAGGGGTGCTAATACCTTCCCCTTGCGTAATCGACTCCCGAATCCAAGAATTTGGTTGCGACGACCATTCCTTTCCCGTTTTGCGTTAGGTTTACTCTGAGCGTTTCCTTTCCCTCCGTTGGGATAAATAACGCACGGTGGCGACTCTTCTGTCATAGCCGGCGCCGATTTTCACAGTAGCGACAGTGTGTGTATGTATTTGTTTGTTGATGAGAGATCTTTTTTCTTGCACTTGAACTATGCTTGCATACCATGACTGTCAAACTGTTTTGAAAAACATTTGTGCCCCTTATGTTGCCTACTGCCCTAAGTTAGTAAACTTGCATTAGAGTTGGTTTTTAAGTGATTGATGTAGGCATTATCATGCTAAGTTACATTTGTGTCATTGGCCTGTTTAGGATCAGTTGTAGGTTTGTTAGCCTTCATTCAAGTGACAGGTTTGGTTTGATTTTGGGTGTGGTACTGCTGTGAGTTTGATTAAGGAGTCTATTGGTATTTAATTCATGTTTGCTCAAATCATAAGTGATTGTTTGATGTGTATCTGCTCAAACTGTTTTGAAACTTGTTTTTTTTTTCAACTTGTGTCATAAATTTCAAAACCATAAGTCACTTTGTATTCAAGTTGGAATTTAAGCTTCATCTGTTTTGGAACTTCATACATGTTATATTTGGAGTGTGTGAGGACCTTCAATTTGTTTTAAGCATGAGTAATTTGAGTTGTGGCTTTGAAAAGGCACTTCACTCACTAAATTTGCAGCTGTCATATGTTTTTTAAATCCATGTGATTTGTGAGCTTTCTCAAGGTTTAGACACATCCTATATGTTGTTTTGAGTATGTATGTGTGGTTCCTTTACTCCAAATTGGCCTGTTTTATGATTTCACTATCTCACTTGCAAGTGTCTTGCTCTTTTTTCCATTTCCACATGACAGTTGGAACTTTAGCTCATAAGTAGTTTGTTTGAATGCATGAACACGTTGTATATCATATTTGAATTGTGTTAAAGCTCTCTTCCTGATCATATCATGACTGGTTTGGTCATTGGCTTGGTAAATGCATTTTTCATCCAAAATTGCAACTACCATCGTGTTTTCATTTTAAAGCATATTTTCAAAATTCTAGCTGGACCATCTTTCTCCTTGTTTAAAAACACCCAAAATTGATCTAAGGTTTGTTTGATTTGGTTAAGATTTGGTTGAGTTTGATATCAAAACGCATTTGTGAAATTGCCTTGTTTTTGCTTCATTTTTGCCCAGCCATCCACAACACCACGCCATATATATTTATGGGGGTGGCTATATCAACGGATGTATAACCACCCCAGTGGTAAGCAACTCATTCATTTCACGCCTTGCAATGCATAGACCTGGGTTCGATCCCTGAGGAGGATCAACCCTTTTGGCCTTTTTTTCTTTTTTCCTTACACGCGCACATTGGGCTGGAGGGCGTGGGTTCAACTCCCACCCCTTACATTTTCTTTTGATTTTCACTTATTGATGTTTGTTTTGCACATTAAAACTCATGAACTTCAAATAATCACAACTCTCTCATTTTTTACCCTTTTTGATCCATTATTTTTGCATTGTGTTTGTTGTAATGTCTATTTTTATATGATGTGGGAATACTACTGGTTGTCATAAATTGTGATGCATTTTGCCCATGTGGAAGTTTGTTCCTTTATTGTGATTGTGATCCTACTTGCAGTTGAATTCCTTTGAGCATGCTTGAATTTCTTGTGAGATCTTTATTCCCCTTGTTAGTTAACATGCTAGGGTACTCCCCTTTGGTTACCACCATAATCTTGTCTTATTTTCCTCCTAAATTATGAGGTTTAAATTGATTTACCTATGTTCGTTTATCATCTATGCATTTTGTTGTTACATTTGCTATGCTTTGAACTTGTGACTTGCCTACTTTCAAATTGTGATTTGTTTATGTGGTAGTTACCTTCATCATATTTTCAATCTTTGTTAAGATATGTCCTCAATCTTTGTTAAGATATGCTCCAACCTTTATTAAGATGATTGATTATTGGTTGTAACCATTGGTATTATTTGAAGTATCTGCTTATTGTAATATGCATGCTTACTTGTCTTAATCTTATTTCATCTTGCTCATTTGCTCATTTGCTTTGTCAAGTATTCTTTCCCCAAGTGATGGAACTTTTTAGTTCTCATCCAAGTTGTCTCTCTCTCTCTCTCCTTTCAAAGAAAAAGTCTCTCCCTTGACCCTTGTGTCATTGGATAGCTCATTTATCCCTCCCTTGACTTTGTGAAGTCATTCTAACCCTAGCTTAGTTAAGTTAGAACATTTAAGCCTTAGACTTTACTTTAAGTCTAGAAAACCTACCTATACTAGGAGTGTTTCTTCAACTAGAACTTTAGGATAGAGTTTGGTTAACTCTATGTAAGAATCATAGTAATGATTACTTACTTCCCTCTTGAGTGCTATAACATAGATCTAGAGAGTTTCCTTAAACTCTACACAAGCATGGATATGTTTGTTCTCCTTTGGACCTTGATCATAATCAAGTGTTCTTCATCCCTTGTGAGGTGAACTACGATTGCTCTGATTCTATCCTAGTTTGGATACGTAGGCAGAAGACGCGATGTCTTTGCGAGCAAGCTTAGAAACTTTCTTTAGGTTTTAACCTATACCTTTACCCAATTCCAAACCTTAGCAAACATTTAACAAACTTAACATGCAAGCAAACAAAAGGTTCCTGTAGAGTACTACAGATGTTTAGGATGTGAAACACCTACCCTAGGCATAACCAACCCCGATCCCTGAATCTCTTAGCGTTGTTGTTACATCGCGAAAAGGGTTTTTCTTTCTTTAGACCTTTCCTTTGGATAAGTTAAAGTCCGGTTGTGAATTTAAGAATTAAGATTCAAGTTAATCAATAGCTTGGTATCACGATTCTCACCGCAACACCATCTACTAACCATGGTGCTCACTTGTCAATAATATCTCTTTGCTCCACGCTCACTGCACCACTAGTTGTGAATCTTGTTGTGAATTACGACAAGATTTAATATCAATTTGTAAGGTAAAGAACAATAACAACCAAAATAAACGGTCTTCAGCAAAAATAATCCGTAGAAAGATAATATAACAAAATAAGGCAAGAAAAAACCAACAGTTTATTTACCCATCAAACGATCTACTATGGAGGAGAGAGCAGCTCTCCAAATCACTATACTCGGAAAGTTGTTACAAGAGATTACAGATGAGTTATAAGAAAATAGAATTCGCCTTCGGTTCCCAAGAAGAACCCTGAAGGCGCCCAAGAACAATCCTATTTTCTATCCAAATGTTTCCCTACCTCTCCAACTCTCAATATATGAATCACTCAAACCCAAGGTTTAATCCAAAGTTTTCTTTGTGCATAGCTGAGACCTGTAACCGTGTTTCACAATAACCTTAAACAACTCTGAAGGTTTCCCTAAACCTTTGCTTTTCTAAGGTTTTCCTTGTGAGTAGCTGAAACCCTATGTTATGCCTGTAAACCCTTACTCTCCCTTATTGGTGAAAACTCTAAGATTATCGCACACCAAACATATAAGAGATACATATTTATAATTGCAAATATCCAACAAACAAAGCCCAAAATCACATGGATCCATGGATCGAATCGAAAAAATCCCCAAAACTCGAAAACACTACTCACCTTACAGACGATACTATTCATCGTACGGACGATACTATTCACCGTACGGACGACACTATACATCAATCAGATTTTTTTCTCGACTTTTCGTCCGACTTTCTAAAACTTTTGATTTTCGCGGTAAATGCAATCTCCAAAATATGTTTTTTTTCTCTTCATCAACAAAGGTTTTAAGACACATTTACAATAATTTTCTTTTTATTTTATAAGGTTTGGGATGCTACTGCAACAGATCCAAAGTTTCCGGTATTTTTGAAATATTTATGTCAAAAGAGGATTTTTTTTTTTTTGAGGTTAGTCAATATCCTAACTTGACACATAATGAATTTACTATTTTATAGAGGATTGTTTAACTATTTATTGTGTATTTCAATGATTGTAATATCTATGAAAGAAGATACATGATTATTAAACATGGTAATGTACATTTGATGCACTGAAATGATTTAAGTATATTCGAACACAAACTTACCTGTTTACAATCAAGTCTTCCATATCATGAGCAAATCTTTTGTAGTTGCTATTAATTTGAATAAGATTGTGGCAGATATCATCAACTCTCTTATGGATTTATGACATATTGGTTATTGTATCATTTGCTATTTAATATATGGTATTGGCTTCTATTGTGAAGAAATTACTATACAATTGAATGTTTTGTTTGTCTTTTCACAAAGTGTTTGTCGAATTGTATGAGCCAAACTTTATTATGTTTTTCTGTCTCATAGTATTGTATACAACCTAGTTATTTTTATTTAGGAATAAATAGACAAAACCGGGATGATGAAGTGAGGAGTTATTTGTGCTCTTAAGTCTCTATTCTGCATATTGGAAGTATTTGGATATATTTAAATAAGTTTTCTTTCTACAGGTTTGATTATCACTAAGATACTTTTTGTTTCTACAAATATTCAGATAAAGAGATGCAAACAAAACTTGGGTTGATAGTTCTAACAAGCACCAGGTTCGTAATCGTGTTGTAAAAGTTGATATTGTTGTTGATGTGAAAAAAGAGAAATCAAAATAATTTATCTGTAATTATAAAAAATAATAATTTTTAATAATTACAAACCATATATTTACAAATGAAGTAATTTTAATTTTGAATAATAGAAAGTTTAAAGTTATGTTTTAGATATGACTTGATAGTCACTCTTATAACAGAATTTATACGATATAGTCTGAACACGTTAATAAAGTAGTTTATTCTTTTTGTGTCAAACTATAAGTGTCTGCTTTAAGACATATAGTTTTTGACATGTTTGTTCACCAATTAAAAGATCAATATCTCTTAGATGATAGTTTTTGACCATGGTTACAATATCTTAAATACTAAGATCATGGCTTCATATTTGACTTGATTGTTGAAGATCTAGGAGATATTTAAACTACCAAACTATCCCTTTTGGATTCATAATAATCACATCAACTACATTTCCCTTTTGAGTTTTAGATCCACCTAAGATTAATATAAAAAATTTAACAAAAGGTTTCACTCATATAATTTTGGACTTTAACCTAAATTATATGGATATAAATAATTTAGTGTCTATGTTTTTAAATATTATGTTTGTTTAAAATTGATATTCCTCTATCTTATATTAAGAATTTTTTTAAAAGGTAATTAAAATTAATTTTCTGCATAAAATCATTAAAAGATCAAAAGTTATTTTTGATCATTTTAAACAAACATTCTGTGAAATTAAAAATCGATCATATAAAGTTCGTTAACTTATTATATGAACAAATTTAGTTTAAATACAAAGTTTGTCCAATTCAAAGGTGTTCTTGATATAGTTTTGACAGATTTTGAAGTAATATCTGATTTAAAGATTTTAGTTCAATTTTGAATGATTGATTAAAAAATTTAATTTGATCTAATTCAATTTTATGCAGTTTAATTTAGATCGTTTTTTGAGTAATTAAATTATAAATTATATTTTTTATTAAATTTATAAAAAAAACTAATAAATAATTGTTCGCCGTGAAAATTACAGGATCAACTCATTTTTAACCGGAATCAATTTTACAGAATCAATTCATTCAGAATTAATTTTTTATACCACAGAACCAAACATAACTCAATTACATTGACCTCAAAATATCAGTCCTAGTTTTGAAAACACATACTTCTGTTGTTTTAAAAATATTGCATAGGAGGATTTTTTTACTGTACTACCCCATTTTGAAATATAATATACCATAATACTCCAATTTGAATTTTTTTTACCAGAGTACCCCCTTTTTACCACAAGCTCGCCCATTGAAGTGACGAACCAGTTTGACCCAATACATGTTCGCCCATTGGAAGGACGAGGAAAATTTTACTTCATACCCCTACATCTATCCCCACACCCCTACACTAAAAATATTGGACCAAAATGCCCTTCCTTAAATAGTATAATTTAAAAAAAATTTCTCATTTCACTTCATTTGCACTGAAAGACTTTCGGAACACACATTTTTTTCTCTCAAACCGGAACTCTTCCTTAAAGTCTTCCGGAAGTCATTTTTCGCGCTAGCCAAACCGGAACTCTTCAAGTAAGTCTTCCGGTTCGTTTGTTTTTTTTTTCTTCACCGGAAGACTTAATGCATGTCTTCCGGTATACAATTTCTTGGATTTCTTCACCGGAAGACTTCGATTAAGTCTTCCGGAACACATTTTTCCTAATTTCTTCACCGGAAGACTTTCTTCATGTCTTCCGGTTCATTGTGTTTTTTTGTTTTTTTTAATTTATTTATTTATTTATTTATTTTTATTTTAATTTTATTTATTTATTTTAATTTTTATTTTATTTATTAATTTACTTTTTAAAATTTTTAATTATATTTATTTATTATTATGGTTTTAATTTTTATTTTTTAATTATATATATTTATTTTAATTTTAATTTTTTTTTAATTATATTGATTTTTTTTTCCAGTGGTGCGCACACGAAGCAGAGATGGTAGGATCCCTCGCGGACTAGGACGGGGCGAGTCCTCCAGGATGGCTGAAGAAGAGCATTTTGATGCATCTGCATCAGCATCCGAACTAGTTGGTTATCCAGGAGGACCATATGATACGTCTCTGTTAGTTAAGTACGAACAACATATTGCATACCGTATATGGTTCGGTCAGGTAAGTAAACGAAAATTATTTAATATTGACGGTCATTTCGAATTTTTAATATTGAATTTTATAATACATTTACTTTTAATTTTTTTCAGGAGAGAGGGTCGAAGAAAGAATTAAAGGTGGCTAGACATGGGTTGAAGTTGGCTCAGAGGGTTCCACTACAGCTACCTAGAGAGATGGAGAGATGGATATCTAGGTCTGGTTTAGCTTCACTACAGAGAACCAGTTTATCAAAGATAGACACAAACCTAGTTTCCGCTTTTGCAGAGAGGTGGCATCTAGAAACATCATCATTTCACATGCCGTTTGGTGAGATGACGATTACTCTAGATGACGTATCTTGCCTGCTTCACTTGCCCATCAGGGGAGTTTTCTGGAGCCCTGAAGATATCAGTGAAGCCCTTGCTGTTGAGTGGGCTGTTGATCATTTAGGAGTGTCACAGAGAGTAGCACAACAACAAGTCCGTGAATGCAGGGGTTCCTACTACAAGCTGGAGTGGTTATATGATCTGTTCGTTGAGCATAGAGCTGCATCTAGATGGCATTATGCCACTAGAGCTTATTTGTTGATGTTGGTGGGTTCCACGATTTTCGCGGACAAGACGTTTACGCTTGTCGAGGCACGATACCTCTCACTGTTTATAGACTTGGATGGCTTATCTGGATACAGTTGGGGAGCAGCTGCGTTGGCTACTCTTTACAGATATCTCGGAGATACTTCCATGTTCAGCTGTAAGCAGCTTGGTGGTTATCCGACTCTCTTACAGGTAATTATTTTAATTTAGTATATTTTGTTTTAATAAATTTTATTATGTTATAATTAATTATTTTAATGTTAATAACCATATTAATTTTGTGACAGTGCTGGATTCATGAGTATTTTTCAACACTTGGAAAAAAAGGAGAGAACTGGATACCAGCTCATAATGTGGGTCTCCCTCGAGCGATGAGATGGTCATATAGGCAAGGTGCCTTGAAGGTGGATGAGTTACGACCTATTCTGGACGAGCTGACACCTGCTGATGTCATATGGCGCCCATTCGAGAATCATAGAGTATGGTGTCAGTTCGATGAGTTATGCCTATATAGGGGGTGTCTGAGGTGGGGTGACACTATTGTTCCATATTTGCCTGACAGATGTATGCGTCAGTTTGGATACAGGAAATATGTTCCACATCCACCTATTGATCACAGGATGGCTGGTGATATTGATGTTGACTGGATTAGTTACCATCAGAGCGTCCAGAATGTGATTCGTCCGACAGCACCGACCACCACCCCATACGAGACAGATGATGGATATCTTGAGTGGTATTATCGTGTCTCTCATCCTCGATTGGTACCGATACCCTATCATGATGCACCATCAGAGATGCCAGCAGAGATGCCAGTTCCAGTATATGAAGCAGGACCATCTGATCCTAGTTGGGCTCGTGTGTCTTCGTTGATTCATCGTTATCTTCAGCAGGCTGGTGCTGAAGATGATGACCCACAGTTTGCGGATTTGTTCGAGGCTTTACATATTGCTCGATCACAGTGACTTATATTTTGTATTTATGATTATATGTTAACTTTTAGACTCATTTGACCCACAGTTTGCGGATTTGTTCGAGGCTTTACATATTATAAGTTTTGAAATTAAAAATGAGTAACAAAATTCATTATTCATGTTTTGAAATTAAAAATGAGTAACATAATTTATAATGTATAATGTGTTGGTAATATAGGCGTAAGTTGTTGCCAATGTTGTAGACGTGGTGCAAATCCTAGCATCCAAGATGTTGCTGCTGGAGAACGAAAATTCTTCCAATCTACTGTCACCGGTGGCAATGGAAACCCTTCTTTCATGTTCACCTAAATAAAAAAATAATCAAAATAGTAAGTAAAAAATAAAGAAAAATACTTAGGGTTAATCGCATTATCAAAAAAACAACTAAGTACCTGAACCCAATGATTTCCATTTACAAAACCAATGCAGTAGATTGCTGCATTCGGTGAAAATGAAGTTGTCATAGGGAAGAAAGTCCAGCATTCAATGGATTTCACTAGCCACATATTGTTTCCTTTTTGCACCAACATTTTTGTTAATATGAAATCGACATAGCATATTGATCGACTTTGGAAACATAATTTCAATGGCTTTCATCAAAGCAAGATCTCTATCTGTCAAAATCACTTGTGGACACAACTCTTTCTTCACAAACAATTGTTTAAGCTTATCTAGCACCCAACAAAAAGTCTCAGTTTGCTCAGACTCAATATAGGCAAATGCGATGACAAAAGTCAACTCGGTTGATGTCATGCCAACAATTTCAAACAGAGGTTGCCTATATTTGTTTGTCTTGTAAGTGTTGTCCATAACTAGCACAATAGGAAAAATATTCAACAATTTAACTGAATCTGGATGAGCCCAAAAGATATCTCTAATTACTTCAGAGTCATCTCTTTTTCTACTCCAATAAACATAACTTGCTTCCTCAACGAGCTTAAACAAATGTTGTATCTCACTTCTAGGACCTCTTATATTTTTTTCTATCATACTCTTCTGTTTGTATATTTGCGTGATCCGAGTGACATTATCTGGATCTTGCTCTTGCAATGAAAGCAATATATGTCTAGGTAGAACCTTTCTCTTTGTCAAATCAACAACATGTTGCTTCTGATCCACTGTCAACCTACCGACAAATGTGTGACCTTCTAATCTATCAGGTAAACCATGGTTATGAACTCCACATTTTACATCAATCTTCCATCCAGATCCATCAGTCGCTGGAATTGATCTGATTCTAAATGGACATCGCACTCTGGGTTCCACTATCAATATTTATGTGTTTTCCTCCTTTATCACATCCAAATATTAATTTGTTACTTCTTCCTCTCTGGCCTGTTTTAATATCTGAACGAGTGATGATAATCGTAACTTTATTTCGAATTTCGATCTCTTTAATCCATCTTATTACCTCTTCTCGTGTACCAAATCTTTGAGTTGTTGAAAAAACATCAGACGTATCTACACATATCTGATCTTTATCACATATTTGTAAAGGAATTTTTGAAAATACATAAAAAAAAATCAAAAAAAAATTAAAATAAAAAAATTTTAAAAATTAAAAAAATTAAAAATTAAAAAAATTAAAAAAAAAATTAAAAATTAAAAAAATTAAAAATTAAAAAAATTAAAAATAAAAAAAATAAAAACAAATATTTTAAAAAAAATTAAAATAAAATAAAAAAAATATAAAAAAAAATAATAAAAAAAAAATTGGAAACACGTACCGGAAGACTTCATCAAAGAGTTCCGGTATGCACCACACAAATTACACTACCGGAACTCTTTGATGAAGTCTTCCGGTGAACACCACTTAAATTACAATACCGGAAGTCTTTTATGAAGTCTTCCGGTATATTATTTTTGCATTCCGGAACTCTTTAAACATGTGTTCCGGTTTGAAAAAAAAGCCTACCAGATGTCATTTTTGAAGTCTTCCGATAGACAGTTGGATCAGAACTCTTAAAAATATACAAAATAAATAAAATAATAAAATATTAAATATATAGGGATAAAATAAGTATTTTTAAAAAAATGTGGGGGTATGGGTATAACTGATAGAGTATGAGGTAAAATTTCCAAGGACGAGTTAGTGAAGCAAATGGGCCCAGTATGAGCTCGTCCATTGGAAGGACGAGCTTGTACACATGGAATTTTTTTTTTATTCTGAGTTTTAGTTATTTATTATTAGTAATTTATTTTTTAATACAATAATTATTTATGTATTATAATTAATAATAAAATAATAATGTTAATTTTAATAAATAATAAAATTTTAATTATAAATAATAAGTTAAATAATGTTAATAATTTTTTAAAAAATTAAATTATTAAATATTCATTAATAAATTTAAAAGGATAAATAATTTTAACATTGATTAAAATAAAAATACATTTCATCTAATATGTCCCCCAGTTCCACACCTAGGGATCCTTCGCTGTCTATATCCCCTACCCAAACGCTCATTTCTAGTTGATTTAGATGAGTCAGAAGACATGTCTTCATTGTGATGTGTTGTAGGGGGGTTTATCTCCCGTGAAGAGGGTCCCGGTTGCTCATCGAGAAGATCATCAATGTTAAAATCCGGCATCTGCATCATTTGCTCGTCTGTCAACAAAAATTGTTGAAATGAGTGTGGTGGTTGCGGTGGTTGCGGGTAGGTCTCGGACCGAGGGTGTTGAAAGGTTGGGTAGTACACGTCATTAGACGTGAAGTTCGGGGTGGGTTGAGTATAGGTAGTGTTGATGGTCGAGGCGGGTTGAGAGTAGGTTGTGTTGGAGGGTTGATATTGGAAATGAGGGTTGGTATGGTCAAAGAGGGGCGGTTGGACTGGGGTGAACTGTATGGGTGGTCGTAGATATGGCTGGGGCTGATATTGTTGGTTGTATTGGTAGGTATAGTTTTGTTGATGGAGTGGATTGTTGGGTGTTTGGTGTTGGTATGTATGTTGGGATGTGTGGGTTGGTGGCACATCCTGATGCATTTATGTCGTAGTTTGTTGTGTTGATGATGATCCTTGCATGCGTGGGTCGGTTAAAAATTGGTCCGGAGCAATGTGCAAATAAGGAATGGCACGAAACCAAGTTAAATACTCTTGACTTGGCTTGCGTTCACCTAACACGACGTCCCTTTGTAAAATCACATCTCTTCTGTGTCTCCATTCTTTGAGCTCCTCGTTGTTTAATTGTCGCCAATTAACTCTTTGTGTCTTTCTCATAATCATGGCGTGGTGTTCCCTTAGACACCTTGGGGGAAGGGATTTGTTGGTCTAGTCCAAACTGGAGTGTTACTCTATCCGTTTGATGCATCTCAACGGTATAGAAACAAATAAGGAATGTTGTTGCACTCCAGATTTGGTTATCTTCAAGCCTCGGTAGCGGATATTGAATGTACAGTCTCCATATGAACTGCAACAAAAAAAAGGAAATTAATATACCGTTAATGAGTTGAATCGAAGACTATTTCCACGTGGTTTGAAACTTACATCGTGTTCTTGCATATGGTCCAATGCGTTTCGATAACCTTGGAGATGGAAACGAGGATTTGCACGGTAGTTCATTCCTCGTTGCGCCCATCTTGTATACCAAAAAAAAATATTGTTAGAGATAGTTGAATAAAAAATATTTACGTTATGTACACATAAATGAGTATTTTAATAAAGTAATACCTTTGTGCATATGGATACGAGGGTTCCACTGTAGTGACTGGAGCGAACAATGGGATACGTGTGAATGCCCATGAAGTTAGTAGGAGTGAACATCCGCTCAAGCTCCTAAAATCTTTCACTGCCGCCTTGCACATTTCTCTATACAATTTTGCCAGGTAGGCAGAACCCCAACTATAGGTGTCGCATTTTATAAGATCCCCTACGAAAGGGATCCAAGAAGAATGCAATAGATTCTGACTTTTGTCAGAAAACAAAATTGTAGCGATTACAAGTAAAATATAAATTTTAGCTTCTAAGAGAACGTCTTCTTGGGTAGGGGCAGATTTATTTTTTAAAGTTCCATATAAACCCTCTAGCCAGGTTATCTTTACAGAACCTTCAATTTTTTCCTCTTCTGTAGGTTCCACCCCCAAGTTTGCCATGTAAACGTAGTTTGTTACCTCAGTGGGACCGTTGATGGCTGTTCCATCAACTCGTAGACCAAGTAACATACACACATCTTCAAGCGTTATTGTGCATTCGCCTGTTGGGAGGTGAAACGTGTGTGTTTCCGGTCTCCACTTCTCCAACAACGCCACAACCAAGCTTGAGTCGATTTTTAGACTTTTTATTTTTGATATATTTGCAAAACCAGCTATCTCAAGATACGCCATTATTCTCGCACTCGCATGAATAGGAGCATGCGAATGCACTCTAAACCTTGGGGCATTTGTCTGCAACAACATTGAACAAACATAATGTATATCATTTTTTTTTGCAACTAAATAATAGTTAATCAAAATTTATATTCTTAAACTACTAGAGAAATAATATTTAATGAAATCATATTTAATGAAATGATATCATTAACAAACTTACGCTAGCTTGGATATTTTGCTGTGTACCACAGTGTTCTTCGCCCATCCACAACATCGACATGGTAAAAATGGAGTAGTAGAGAAATAAAATACTTGTGTTACAAATGCTAGTGTAGTGAGTGTAGAAAATTTGAGTAGAAAAATTGAAGTAGAAAACCGAATTTATAGAAAAATGATTCTTCATGCATGCAAATACAAATAAATTGTGTCAACTTTATTTTCTTGAATGACCATTGCATGCAAAACTAGTCTTCATGCATGCAAAAGCCCTCATGCGTAGGCCTTACACAATTGTTGTTTGCATGCAGACAAACCAACACGAGCTCGCCCATGCATTGGACGAGAATGCACATTCCAACACGAGCTCGCCCATGCAATGGACGAGCATATAGGGAACAAGTAACCAGCACGCCCTATGGAGGGACGAGCTTGTGGTGATCAAGAATCCAGCACGCCCTTTTAATGGACGAGCTTGTAGTGCAATAATTCCATTATTTCTCTTATATACATATATACGAATATATGCAACACATACTACCCTCCTTTGAATTTTTTTTTACCAAATTACCCCACTTTTTACACATGCTCGCCCAATGAAATGACCCACATGTTTGGCCCATTACATGTTCGCCCAACGAAAGGACGAGCTTGTGTTGGTTTGTCTGCATGCAAACAACAATTGGGGACATATGATGGAGGGCAGAGCATTTGATGGAGGGCAACGTTGGGGACATATGACATCTAACTTGGCAGAGACAATAAACTCTGTACTAAAGGCAACAAGAAACCTTCCAATCACTCCATTGGTCCAGTCTACGTACTATCAAATGAGTTCGCTCTTTGGTAAAAGAGGACACAAATGGACCAAGATGTTATCTTCAGGGAAAGTGTTTACAAATGGTTGTAACAAAGGCATGGCTGATGAGGTAGCTAAGGCTAACACACACAACGTCATGGAATTTGATCGCGAAAGATTCTGCTTCATGGTGCAGGAAAAGACTAACTATAACGACGGTCGTCCAACGGGTACTTTCTGTGTTGACTTGCGTAGTCGATTCTGTGACTGTGGAAAGTTTCAGGCATTTCACTTGCCTTGCTCTCACGTGATAGCGGCATGTTCTAGCATACGACAGGACTACACAATTCACATTCCGGAGGTCTTCAAAGTTCTAAACGTGTTCAAGGTCTACCAGGAAAGCTTCCTGGAACTACCGCACGAGGAGAACTGGCCAAAGTATGAAGGTTTTACTCTATGCCACGACGATTCCATGAGAAGAAATAAAAAGGGGCGTCCAAATAGTACTAGAATTAGAACTGAGATGGACGACGCAGAAAAAGAGAAAAGAAGATGTGGTATTTGTAGAGAAATAGGTCATATGCGTAGAAAATGTCCCAACGTTGTTGGTCCGTCAAACCGACCGAATAGATAATTTTATTGTACTACTTTTGTATGTGATCCTTCAATTATTTTTAATTCAAAACAACGTTAAAATTACAACAAAACACGCGAACTACAAACATAAAGTAGATCCGTGACTCCGCAAACTCAAAAAACAAACACATGAAGATAACATAAACTCTAACAAACAACAGCGACCAACAGAAACTCTAACAAACAACAACGACCAACACAAGTGGATCTGTGACTCCTCTGTTGACTTCGCCACTATGTGCTGAAAACATGCAATGAACATCTTCATCGTTTTCTATATGATCTAGGTAGTACATATACGTCCCCTCCGGGCTGGCATCGGTAAGCGTTATATATGGACAACGATACTCAATCTTCCTCACAGTCACGCGACGACCGCCCAGCTGCCGAAATCCGGTGTTAATTGCTGCAACCAATGTTCTGAAATTCCACAACGGATCTAGGTTAATACTGATTTTTTTCTCTGGTCCATAGAAAACAAGAGCTTGGACAGACATTTTTATGAATCAGATAAGTTGTCACGAATGATATTTGCTGATGAGCAATACACTTATTTATAAAAAAAAAAACTAATGTTTGAGCTCGGTCATTCAATAACCGAGACTCTGTAAAAACTACACACCTATACTACCGAACATCATTCATTATTTTTTTAATTCATATACGATAAAATATTATTAAATTAATTTAATATATAATATTATTTTAATTTACTGTATAATAGTTTAATACTAAATTACTTTTTAATAAAATTAAAATTTTACTTTTTAATAAAAAGATAATTATTATTTTATTATTAATCATGTAAATAAATAATTAATGTATCAAACAATAATTTAATTATAAAAAATTAATAAAACTCATAAAAAAAAGAAAAAAAAAATACGTGTACAAGCTCGTCCTTCCAATGGACGAGCTCATACTAGGCCAACTTTCATTCACAAGCTCGTCTTTTCGTTGGGCGAACATGTACTGGGCCAAACATGTGGGTCATTTCATTGGGCGAGCATGTGTAAAAAGTGGGGTAATTTGGTAAAAAAAAATTCAAAGGAGGGTAGTATGTGTTGCATATATTCTTATATATGTATATAAGAGAAATAATGGAATTATTGCACTACAAGCTCGTCCATTAAAAGGGCGTGCTGAATTCTTGATCACCACAAGCTCGTCCCTCCATAGGGCGTGCTGGTTACTTGTTCCCTATATGCTCGTCCATTGCATGGGCGAGCTCGTGTTGGAATGTGCATTCTCGTCCAATGCATGGGCGAGCTCGTGTTGGTTTGTCTGCATGCAAACAACAATTGTGTAAGGCCTACGCATGAGGGCTTTTGCATGCATGAAGACTAGTTTTGCATGCAATGGTCATTCAAGAAAATAAAGTTGACACAATTTATTTGTATTTGCATGCATGAAGAATCATTTTTCTATAAATTCGGTTTTCTACTTCAATTTTTCTACTCAAATTTTCTACACTCACTACACTAGCATTTGTAACACAAGTATTTTATTTCTCTACTACTCCATTTTTACCATGTCGATGTTGTGGATGGGCGAAGAACACTGTGGTACACAGCAAAATATCCAAGCTAGCGTAAGTTTGTTAATGATATCATTTCATTAAATATGATTTCATTAAATATTATTTCTCTAGTAGTTTAAGAATATAAATTTTGATTAACTATTATTTAGTTGCAAAAAAAAAATGATATACATTATGTTTGTTCAATGTTGTTGCAGACAAATGCCCCAAGGTTTAGAGTGCATTCGCATGCTCCTATTCATGCGAGTGCGAGAATAATGGCGTATCTTGAGATAGCTGGTTTTGCAAATATATCAAAAATAAAAAGTCTAAAAATCGACTCAAGCTTGGTTGTGGCGCTGTTGGAGAAGTGGAGACCGGAAACACACACGTTTCACCTCCCAACAGGCGAATGCACAATAATGCTTGAAGATGTGTGTATGTTACTTGGTCTACGAGTTGATGGAACAACCATCAACGGTCCCACTGAGGTAACAAACTACGTTTACATGGAAAACTTGGGGGTGAAACCTACAGAAGAGGAAAAAATTAAAGGTTATGTTAAGATAACCTGGCTAGAGGGTTTATATGGAGCTTTAAAAAATAAATCTGCCCCTACCCAAGAAGACGTTCTCTTAGAAGCTAAAATTTATATTTTACTTGTAATCGCTACAATTTTGTTTCTTGACAAAAGTCAGAATCTATTGCATTCTTCTTGGATCCCTTTCGTAGGGGATCTTATAAAATGCGGCACCTATAGTTGGGGTTCTGCCTGCCTGGCAAAATTGTATAGAGAAATGTGCAAGGCGGCAGTGAAAGATGTTAGGAGCTTGAGCGGATGTGAACTCCTACTAACTTCATGGGCATTCACACATATCCCATTGTTCGCTCCTGTCACTACAGTGGAACCCTCGTATCCATATGCACAAAGGTATTACTTTATTAAAATACTCATTTATGTGTACATAACGTAAATATTTTTTATTCAACTATCTCTAACAATATTTTTTTTTTGTATACAAGATGGGCGCAACGAGGAATGAACTACCGTGCAAATCCTCGTTTCCATCTCCAAAGTTATCGAAACGCATTGGACCATATGCAAGAACACGATGTAAGTTTCAAACCACGTGGAAATAGTCTTCGATTTAACTCATTAACAGTATATTAATTTCCTTTTTTTTGTTGCAGTTCATATGGAGACCGTACATTCGATATCCGCTACTGAGGCTTGAAGATAGCCAAATCTGGAGTGCAACAACATTCCTTATTTGTTTCTATACCGTTGAGATGCATCAAACGGATAGAGTAACACTCCAGTTTGGACTAGACCAACAAATCCCTCCCCCCAAGGTGTATAAGGGAACACCACGCCATGACTATGAGAAAGGCACAAAGAGTTAATTGGCGACAATTAAACAACGAGGAGCTCAAAGAATGGAGACACAGAAGAGATGTGATTTTACAAGGGGACGTCGTGTTAGGTGAACGCAAGCCAAGTCAAGAGTATTTAACTTGGTTTCGTGCCATTCCTTATGTGCACATTGCTCCGGACCAATTTTTAACCGACCCACGCATGCAAGGATCATCATCAACACAACAAACTACTGCATCAATGCATGCAAGGATCATCATCAACACAACAAACTACGGCATCAATGCATGCAAGGATCATCATCAACACAACAAACTACGGCATCAATGCATCAGGATGTGCCACCAACCCATACATCCCAACATACATACCAACACCAAACACCCAACAATCCACTCCATCAACAAAACTATACCTACCAATACAACCAACAATATCAGCCCTAGCCATACCTACGATCACCCATACAGTTCACCCCAGTCCAACTGCCCCTCTTTGACCATACCGACCCTCATTTCCAATATCAACCCTCCAACACAACCTACTCTCAACCCGCCTCGACCATCAACACTACCTATACTCAACCCACCCCAAACTTCACGTCTGATGACGTCTACTACCCAACCTTTCAACACCCCCGGTCCAAAACCTACCCGCAACCACCGCAACCACCACACTCATTCCAACAATTTTTGTTGACAGACGAGCAACTGATGCAGATGCCGGATTTTAACATTGATGATCTTCTCGATGAGCAACCGGGACCCTCTTCACGGCAGACAAACCCCCCTACAACACATCACAATGAAGACATGTCTTCTGACTCATCTAAATTAACTAGAAATGAGCGTTTGGGTAGGGGATATAGACAGCGAAGGATCCCTAGGTGTGGAACTGGGGGACATATTAGATGAAATGTATTTTTATTTTAATCAATGTTAAAATTATTTATCCTTTTAAATTTATTAATGAATATTTAATAATTTAATTTTTTAAAAATTATTAACATTATTTAACTTATTATTTATAATTAAAATTTTATTATTTATTAAAATTAACATTATTATTTTATTATTAATTATAATACATAAATAATTAATGTATTAAAAAATAAATTACTAATAATAAATAACTAAAACTCAGAATAAAAAAAAAATTTCATGTGTACAAGCTCGTCCTTCCAATGGACGAGCTCATACTGGGCCCATTTGCTTCACTAACTCGTCCTTCCAATGGGCAAACATGTATTGGGCCAAACTGGTCCGTCACTTCAATGGGCGAGCTTGTGGTAAAAAGGGGTATTCTGGTAAAAAAAAATTAAATTGAAGTATTATGGTATATTATATTTCAAAATGGAGTAGTACAGTAAAAAATCCAATATTTTTTTCCAAAACAGGGTAGTGCGGTAAAAATTCCTGCATAGGAACCTAAGATTTACAGGTTTCGTGTACTACTGACTCACCATTAAACAAACTTCAAATGTACCTGTGCTTTTCAATATGTGCATGTCCTGCAGCATCCAATTTAACAAATGATAAGTGATGGCTCATGTGCTATATCTTCAGTACTTGAGGCAGCTCTGTCCAATGAATCAGATGAGTAATGATAAAACAGCCTACAAAATACAAGCAGTGGTGAAAAAGATTAACATTAACTTACAAAATACAATTGACTCATATCTTTTATATCTATATCTGAATACAATTATATGAATGAAAGTATATTTAAATACAATTATGTGATATAAATATATGAGTCGATTGCAACTCAGAAATTTGTTTAGAATTATATTCTTGATTTCTATATTAATAGAGATCATAAGATTATGAATAGATCCAATTAACATAAGATATCAATATGGTTTTACAATATTTAAATCGTCAGTTTAATTGATTTTTTTATCCTCTCCTAATTTTAACTATTGGGAATCTTTAAAACATAGAACCACATATTGTGAGTCAATTTATCTTAACTTTCTATGAATTTTGAATTGCCTGCGACAAATTCTCCACATGTTTCCTCTTATTTAAAAGCAATGTTCTCCTAAGGAGGTTTGTAACCAAGAATAATATTGTTAGCTGGGTAGAAGAAAGACAAAAGTGAAAACTTCTTGCTTTCTTGTTTTGAAAGAGTAGCCCAATCAAATAAAAGTTTCCGGCATAAATCTTTTTATATAGACTGCCTCTCTAACTTGCGTAATAAAAGAGTCATCTACCATCGATGTCTTCTCTTTTTGGAATCAACACCAACCATGTTTTGGCATTCAATGGAATTCGGAGACTGAGACAAACTTCTGTCTTGACTTCTTCACCTTAAATCTATTCTCATTGTCCATCTTCAATTCAACAAACTTGTGATTGTTATATTCAAACAAGATCTAACTTTGTTTCTCACAAGCTTCAACAAATGTAACCAATATATGAACCATCAAGACACAAATCTTTATCTATAGCAACAAACAAGTATAAGATCTGTAAAAAGAGCTATTAACACACAAATCTAAAAACTTATGTAAGCCATTCAAATCAAAGAAAATAGTGCATCTATAAACTTACAACTTGTCCTTTTCACTCAACTCAATTTCACTATCCTCAATTCAACTTCACTCAACTCAATTTCACTATCCATTCTTAACCCTCAACCCAGTCGTCTAGCTTCATTCGAAACATTATTTCCAATTGCAGTGCGGCTCAGAGAAAACACTAATTAATTTAAATTCTGCTATGCTTCTTTGCTCTACAATTCTGCAATGCAATATCACTGTAGCACCTCTATAGCCCCTCTTCACAATGCAAATGCAAAATCTGTACCGACCAAAAACACGAGAGCCTTAAAAAGAACACAATGCGACAGTTATTTAAAACCTTTCATCATCTAATTGTTCTTCCTCTGTTACATACTCATAGCCCAAATTCTCATCTCCTTCCAATTCATCATCCAAACCCTCTGTTATTGTTTTCTTCTTCCCATTAAAGTTTAAACCCATTCCATCAACCTTTCCATTCTCAACAACAATCCAAGGAAGCCACAAATCAGCATTCTTCCCCAAATCTCTATCCCAATAATCCCCAACAACAACCGTCTTTAAATTCACCTCCCTAACCTTCCTCAACATCTCCGCAAATTCCCGATCATCCGAAACCAAAACCAACCAACCAATCTCCCCATTCATCATCTCCCTCTCCAACCACAAATCCGCGGCATTCACCTTCTCGCCAACCTTCACAACTTTAACAAAAACCCCAGCCCGCCGCAACTCGGAAGCCATACCAAATCCAACCCTGGGCACAACGACATTCCCCGCAGCTTCATTATACGGATGAATTCGCCGAACGACCCCGACCCTCGACCGGCTCAACTTAACCGATCTCAATTTTTCCCGCAACTTCCGACGCCGGTTCAAGTGGACTCTCCTGAAATGAATTTCGAGATCGGAAATTGATTTACATTCGTGACCGCAGACGCGGCAGAGAATCGAATTAGGGTTAGGGTTTTGGTTGGGATTCCATTTAGGTAGGTTGAAGAAGGAGTGCCGTTTTGTGTGAGCGGAGATAGAAACGACGTCGCCGAAGCGTTCGGCAAGGGTTTTGAGAGAGAGTGCGGCGTCGTGTGGAGGTCCACGTGGAGGTTTGTTGTCGAGGTCCCAGAGGATTATAACCTTTTTGTTAGGGACGTGTTTGGGGTTTGGTGTGTTGGGTTTTATGGAGGATTGGAAACGAGGTTTTGAGGAGAGATTGTGATTATTTGGGAAAAGAAGTGAAGAAGTTAAGTTGAGAGAGTGTAGTGTTGTTGCGTTTGCGTTGTGGAAAAACAGAGAATGCATGCTTCTCTTTGGAGCATTGCTTCTTGTGGAAGTTTCAGAATCTAAGGAGAATCGCTTTTTTAACGCGATAGGAACTTTTTTTTACCTGACGGCAGATGATTTGGGCTTCCCCGTGGCCCCAATACTATTAGTTCTAAGGGAAATTTTTTTCCACCTCCTTAAACAAAGTTAATCATATTTTTATAATTTAAAATGTGACTTAAATTGATCATTTAGTTTACTTGATGAAATACAATTTTGCAATTGTAGATGTATAAAAAATTGGCTAAAATTTATTGGCTTCGTGACGGCGACCTTAACACCAAGTTTTTTCATATGGTAACAACTATGAGAAACAAGTTCCAAAGCTTCCTCACCAGTACGGTCGTCAGTCTCTCGTTTCTCACTCCGGCGCGAAACACTCTTTTCAATGGTTCAATTGTTCTGCATCAGATTCCTTTTCGGTAACGCTTTCCTCCCTCTGGTTTTTCCGTTAATTACTTCCAATTCAATGAAGACTAGAATCGTTTTATTCTTTTGTTTAGCTTGAGAGTAAGGGATAAATGAAATTGTATATTCTACCTTGTTGCCGACGAATGAAATTGTATATTCTACTGGTTTCTGGTTTGTCTAGAATTTTAGAATTATTAGGCATAGTTGAGATTTAATTGAATATGATTGTGCTTGTTGAATGCAAAATTACAAATGGTTTAGTAAGTGATTTGCAATTTAAACAAAATATTTATCTTGATTGATTCAAACCGAAACAGGACATCCGACACCGGTAATAATTTAAAAAAATGAATAAATTGAACTGCACATTTTTTATTTTTGGATCAATGGTTTTTACGCCAAACTGATCCGAACCGTGAACACCCCCTAGAAACAAGTTGGAATCCCACTGAACTTAACTGCCCGAAAAACAATGGCGGAGTTCGCTGTCGATAACAGGAATCAGTGAAAAAGTCATCTAGGCGTTCCCTTTTTTATTTATATAACAATTATCAGTTGCGATTCAAATGCAGTTTGCAGTTGCGATAGCCACCTCTACAAAAGACCAAGTACCAGAGAATTGCATTGCAGCAGATATCCACAGAGTGATCCTCAGGTTGAGCGATCAAGCGATACAAATAATGATTCATTTTGTTTTTATTTTATGTTGATTTGTTCATTTGATTTGATTGATTTTCTTGTCTGTCCTACCTCTTCTGTTTTTCCGATTGAGATAAGGAACAATATTAATTTTCATATTTGATATGGTCAGGGACTTAGAAATTTTTGCTTATCTAGCATTCTTCTTCCTATAAATTAATAGAATTTGAGCGGTGTTTCCCAACCTTTTTGTGTATCAATAGAGATAGGTAAATATGATTTTTATTTTCATTTAAATTTCACACGGCTATAGTATTTCTTTTACTGCTAATTTACACCGAAACCGACTGGTTTTTGGTGGCTAGGGGATCGAATCAGCTGTGAATTACCAGCTTTGATTTACTTTAATTCCAAAGAGAAAAGGTAGGAGGAGTATTCTTCCACATTTCTACCTTGGTGTTTGTAGAAAAGTAATTTTTTGATATAGAATTTGTGATTGAGGTAGTGATTTTACATATATGAATAGTAACTCTAAAGATATAATACTATGGTTTTTATGTATTTGTGTTTAGTTTAGATTCTTGATTGTTGTTTATGAATTTTTGAAACATGTTGAAGTGATTTCATTGCAATTTTAGACGTTGGATTGCGTTAAAATATTTGTTAGCTTTAATACATAAGTTTTACCGCTGAATATGAGATTATTATTTTCAGTCTGTTATTTGATTTTTGTTTCTTTCCCCGATTATGTTTTATTCATGAATTATTTGTAAAATTGTTAAACATTCCAGGAGTGGGAATTAGTAAAACAGAAGTTAACTTGAAGAGATTGCTTGCAGCTGCTCCTCAGCAGCAAAACCAGGCAAAACTTGTACATGTATGTATGAAAATTAGCTTTGACTATATTTATTTTAGAGTAATTAGTGTTATGTCAGAAGAGGAGAGGAGGGTTTACATTTTTGTTTTTAAGTTTGGGGTACTGTAAAATATTTTAAAGATGAATTGAGTGAGAATGAAGTATTATATGATCATATATCATGTTGTTCTTTCAATTGTTTAAAAATATCTAATACATATCAAAATATAGCTTAGCCCTCCAAAACCCTCTAAAATCTGACTCCCAAACATATCCTTATAGAACCAAGTTACCTTTTTTTAGATTTATGTTGATCTCAATTACCTATAACTTTTTGCTAATTTTATTGAAATAATGTTCTGTTGATTCTGTAGTATGTTGCTACTTTGTGTGAACAATTAGAACAATTGGCTGAAGAGAAGACACGAGACGGCTTGCCAAGGTAGTATGTCTTATTACTTACACTCTTATCTTATATACCTAAAGAGAAAACATATTTGGACACAAAATTTTAACATCAATTTTTGACAATCAATTTTATGGTTAACGCAGTACAAATATGAGGCTAACGTAAATTGATCCATAGATATCTATTATGATTTTACGCCCCAAATGCTTACAAGAGTTTCAATATTAGCTAGGAATAGTCCTTTGGTTAGAATATTTGCCTCTTGGTGTACAGTTGGAACAAATGGTGTACAAGTAGCTACACCATCTATGTTTTCCTTTATTAAATTTCTGCAAACTTCCGCATGTTTATATGCATCCCTGATTTGTCAAGAATTATTTTTACACATAACATCTTACATACTCCATGAGCTGTTTCTCTATATTCCACTTCAATAGCTTATAGCACCTTTCCGCTACATTTTGTTTTCTGCTTTTCCATTTGACTAAAACCTTGAGCAATAAGCTCACATAGATTTCTCATCCATGATAGGTCGTGTACAATCAGCATTTAAGTAGACCTCAATGATCTGTCATGTTTTTTTTTAAAGCAATTATCTTTGTCACGGACACCTCAAATTTTCTAAATTTACATATACCGGGTTAAGATGTTCACCATTGGTGAATCTATGAACTTAATAGCTAAACTCACTGCAAACAAAATACCAGGCCAATGAGGCCATGTATCTTGTTCCCTCAAAGCTTTTAATTAAGGTCACAAGAGTATTTGCTAACCTACTAACACTCGTCTTGTTAGGAGCCCAAGAATTGGATAGGATTGAAAAATAGTTAATTCATGCATTTTTTATTTTATTTGCATTTTTTGTATTTTAATTGGTTTTATTTTTAATTTGTTTGACATGTGTTTTTGTTGATTTTATTGTGAATAATTGGTGATGAATTTTGAGCTGATTCGTTTTGGGCTAGATAGCTTAGATATGCATGTACCCATAGTAATTTTCTCATATTTTTGTGAGAGAATTTTAGGCTAGTTTGAGCATTGGACATTAGAGGGTTTAGAATTAGGGTTTTAAGTTGATACCTTTAGGTTTAGGGAATAGTTTTAGGTCCAAATAAATGGTTAATCCCCTGGTTTTTGTATGAGAGGTTCATAAGAGGTTTAGGAACCCTTAGTAATTTTTGTAGGATTTTATAATCACTTTTGGTATTTTAAGTAGAATTAGTTTTAAGACTAACTTCTAGGTGTTTCTGATGAACTAATTTGGCTAGTTTAATTCAATAGTTCCCCTTAGACTAGGGTGGTGTTGCTCCTCTGCTTGGATGAAGTGGAAGACCAATTGAAGTTGCTTTGGAGAGCTTGAAGAGCTTGGATGTGAAGATTCTCTCATCTGTTGGAGTGCTTGTCAGGAGCTTAGGGAAATTAGGGTTTTAGGAAGAGCTTTTTAGACTTAGTTCATTTCTTGCCTCAAACATGGAATGTTTTGTTTGCTTCCATCCTATCCTATGATTCAAAGTCCTCTTAAGGAAACCCCATCTCTCCCTTGGAGGGATGAGTGGTATGTCTTAAAGAGTAGAACTTTTGAGCATACCCTTCTTTGCAGATGATGGTTTCTAGTGATTTCCTTTGGTTTTCACTGGTTTCCATTCATTATAACTTGATCTCAATAACCAATCTTCCTGGGTGGAGCTTGCTAGAGCTTGGGGATGAAGATCTAAGATGTTGAAGATGCCTTTCATAAGGTCTGCTTGAAGAAGGAGTTATGTTACTGTCAACTTTGCTGTCAGAGCAACTGTAGGAGTTTGGTGCTGCTGCTTGGGCTGCCTCCTTTGGGTTTTGTTTTTTGTATTGTTTGTTGGCTTGTGTAGCTTGCCCCCTAGGTTTGAGGTGAATGTTGATTCACTTTGCCTGTTGTTTTCCCAGGTTCGAGGTTGAGTGGGACTCCCTTGCCTCGTTTGTATTGCTGCATTGCATGCACTTTACTGTATTTGCTTGCTTTCTTTTCTGTTTATCCCCTAGGATCTCTGATTTCCTCTGTGCAGGAGGGAATTATGACAGACATTAGGATTCTTATCCATGCATGACAACATTAGGTTAGTTTTTATTCCCTTTTCAACCCTAGGTTTTTTAGAGCTTCTTTCTCTTCTTATCTCAAAACAACTCAAAAGCACAGTAATAAGGTTAATCGATGTCGTACGTTACGAGCCTTAAGCTATTTGAGAAAGGGTTGCTGGAGAGCTTCTTTCCAGTAGTCTGGCTGCTTAGTGTGGTACCCTTTGGGTGACACGCGACGCAGTCACTCTCAAATCATAGTCTCTAGTGCGTCAGAGATTGCAAACAAACTAAAAAACACTTCTTTCGTAAAAGATTCAAAACAAACATCAAAGTGTCATTTTTGTCCGCTTGGACTCTTAATCAAGAAAAACCCTTTTTGAAGGTAATAAAAAACAGTCAGACAAGCTTGTGTCTTCCGTAGCCCAAACTACGTTTGCTCTGATCTTTCATGCTGTATGAAAGTACGTAGGCATAAGATGTCGTATTCTAGCGAGCAACCTTCCCCTCCTTTCCCGTAGGTAGGCGAACTACGTTGACTCTGATTTCTCGTTTCAGACGGGAATACATAGGCATAAAGTGCGATACTTTGTCGAGTCATTTTCTTTTCCTTTTAACCCAGACCTGTAGAGTAGATAGAATAACAATCCGTACTAGAAAATAAGCGTGGATCCCGTCGAGTACGGCGGACGTGAGGGTTGCTAATACCTTCCCCTTGCGTAATCGACTCCCGAATCCAGGAATTTGGTTGCGACGACCATTCCTTTCCCGTTTTGCGTTAGGTTTACTCTGAGCGTTTCCTTTTCCTCCGTTGGGATAAATAACGCACGGTGGTGACTCTTCTGTCATAGCCGGCGTCGATTTTCGCAGTAGCGACAGCTGGCGACTCTGCTGGGGACTCCAACGGATCCTTACGCGAGTCAGTCCTAGCGCTTGTTTTCCCGTCGTGGGTTTTGTATGGATTTACATTTCTGTCTTTACTTTCCGCATTTTATTGTCAGCTTTATATTGTTATTGTTGTTGTGGGGATGGGGTGATCTGTTGAGAGATAAGTCGGACCTGGGCTTGAGTGCACCTAGAATTAGTTGTGGAAAGTAGTGGGCGCGTGCATGCTTTGCATGTACTGGTGTCCTGCAAAATCCACGCTCAGACGAGGTTCTTCTGGTTGACTTCTTTTTCAACCCTTTGGGTTGAAGGGGTTGTTGGTTTGTTGGATTGTCGACTCTGGGGACCGATCAATTGAAAGTTGGCTAAGTGAGGCCTCTTCAGGACATGATGATGCCACACCTTCTGGGTATCGTATCATCAGTCTTGAAAGTCTGTGACGCCGACGACCGCATACGATGTCGTACCTTGTGTCAGTTGATAGGACACCTACCTGTGAGAGGGATTGGGGCATGCAGGAAACTTGACCTCCAGACGACCCGATTTTCCTGATATTGGATCAGTATGTGTGGATACTTGGGGTTCTTCATCAGAGCATTGTTGTGGGTCTTTTGAGACCAGGTTGGAGCTTTGTTTTAGGTCTGTTGAGATCAAAGTGGAGCATCATTATGGGTCTGTTGAGACCAGGTTTGAGCAGTATTGTGGGACTGTTGAGACAGATATTGTGGATGGATCTCTTCAGCAATATATCACTTGATCCTGTTGCATGTTTGCATATTGCATTGTTGCATACTCATTTTGCATATCATTAACGTGTGTCTGTGCTGCAGGTGCATTCCATACCCTCTGATTCTAGTTGCCTGGATTTCTGTTTGCTGCTATTATGGATACTTTGAAGAAGACTGTGGCATACAAGTTGCCCACTCCAGATATTTCTTCTCTGCTTGGTTTGATATCTCTAGCTGATGAGGATGTGAAGAGAAGCTTCAAGAAGAGTTATGGGAGACTGCTTAGGTTGGTTTGTAAACTATCCATGTATGAGCGGAACGGATTGTACGCGCTGATGCAGTTCTATGATCCCCCGCTGAGGTGTTTTACTTTCCCTGACTTCATTCTGGCTCCGACCCTGGAGGAATATGCTGAGATCTTGGAGTTGACTATTCAGAATAAGGTGCCCTTCATTCATATGGGTGTTGAGCCCAAGCTGGAAGATTTGACTGTTGCTTTGCACTTAGACTCCTCAGAGTTGTTGTTAACCTCGTGGAGGTCCACGTGGAGGTTTGTTGTCGAGGTCCCAGAGGATTATAACCTTTTTGTTAGGGACGTGTTTGGGGTTTGGTGTGATTGTGATTATTTGGGAAAAGAAGTGAAGAAGTTAAGTTGAGAGAGTGTAGTGTTGTTGCGTTTGCGTTGTGTAAAAACAGAGAATGCATGCTTCTCTTTGGAGCATTGCTTCTTGTGGGAAGTTTCAGAATCTAAGGAGAATCGCTTTTTTAACGCGATAGGAACTTTTTTTTTCCTAACGGTAGATGATTTGGGCTTCCCCGTGGCCCAATACTATTAGTTCTAAGGGAAATTTTTTTCCACCTCCTTAAACAAAGTTAATCATATTTTTATAATTTAAAATGTGATTTAAATTGATCATTTAGTTTACTTGATGAAATACAATTTTGCAACTGTAGGTGTATAAAAAATTGGCTAAAATTTGTTGGCTTCATGACACGACCGTAAGTTTTTTCATATGTAACTAGGGGTGGTCATGGATGGTTAATGTCCAAAACCAATCCATAACCAAAAATAATTCATATATTACCATCGGTTATTAAAATCAATTCTCATAACTAGTTTTTATCTTTTAAAATAGTTATAAATCGGTTATTAACCGGTTATATCCATAATCAATTTTATAATTAATTTTGATTTAATTTTATTTTAAAATTAATTTTTTCAAAATCATAATATTGTTAAAATAACTATTATTTTTTTTAAATTCATAATTTTTGGTCTCTAAATATTCAAAATCATAATTACTATCGTTTAAATTACTATCGTTTAAATTCATAATTACTATTGATAAAATTCATGAATAAAAAGTTCATTCAATTCCTTCATTATTATTAAATGAAAAGTTAGTTAATTGAATGGATTCAATTTAACTATTAATATATATCATTTCATCTGATTCTTCTCCATATTTAAAAAATATCAGTTTAGTTTTATATTTTAAATTTATTAAACCAATTTAACAATTAAATAATAATATTGGTTACAGTTACTCCAATCTATTTATTTTTTCTTTCCTATATAATTCGTTGATTTGTAATTAGAAATATGTGTTATTAAAAAATGATAATTATTTAATATTTAAATATGATTTTTGTATATAAATTACAACAACAAAAAAACGGTTGTTGTCGTTTGAACAGTTATTGGATTAAATTAAAATACTTATTTGAGATGGTTAAAAACTAAAAAATAAAATAAAAAGAATATGATCTAAATTTGCATTGATTGAATTAAACGGCAAGTCTATTTTGATTGTAGATATGATATTTTTTCTTGTAGTCATTTAGTTTGTGTGAACTGGAGGACTAATTTAAATAAAGAAGGACGGAGTAAATTAGAATTTTAATTACTATTGTTATTTTAACAATATTATGAATTTAAAAATTATGAATTTCAAAATCATAATATTCAAAATCATAATTTTTGATTATGAATTTTAAACAATAGTTATTTTAAAATTCATAAAAAATTTATATACTGAAAAAAATTAATTTTTTTTTCAAAATAAAAATATCTTTTTTTTGAAAAAAAATTCAAAAATTTGTTTTAATTAAAAAAATTGACTAATTTGATTTTTATTTTAGATATGGATGTCCAAATTATGGATTTGGTTAAAACCATATTAAAAATATATCCAAAATGTGGATTTTGGTAAAACCACACTAATAATTAACCGAATTTGGATATGAATATGAATTATTTAAATAACCAGTTTACTTGAACACCCCTAATGGTAACAACTATGAGAAACAAGTTCCAAAGTTTCCTCACTAGTACGGTCGTCAGTCTCTCGTTCCTCACTCCGGCGTGAAACACTCTTTCCAGTGGTTCAATTGTTCTGCATCAGATCCCTTTTCGGTAACGCTTTCCTCCCTCTGGTTATTCGTTAATTACTTCCAATTCAATGAAGACTAGAATCGTTTTATTCTTTTGTTTAGCTTCAGAGTAAGGGATAAATGAAATTGTATATTCTACCTTGTTGCTGATGGTGTTGGTTTCTGGTTTGTCTAGAATTTTAGAATTATTAGGCATAATTGAGATTTAATTGAATATGATTGTGCTTGTTGAATGCAAAATTACAAATGGCTTAGTCAGTGATTTGCAATTTAAACAAAATATTTATCTTGATTGATTCAAACCGGAAACAGGACATCCGACACCGGTAATAATTGGAAAAAATGAATAAATTGAACTGCACATTTTTTATTTTTGGATCAATGGTTTTTACGCCAAACTGATCCGAACCGTGAACACCCCCTAGAAACAAGTTGGAATCCCACTGAACTTAACTGCCCGAAAAACAATGGCGGAGTTCGTTGTCTGTAATACCCCAAATTTTACCCTCAGATTAGTCGATTTATGTCGCATGACATCTCATTTTTGCATCAGCTAACTACTAACGGGTTACGTAGTCTGTTTGTTTTGCAGGAATTACGTCTGGTACACTTTAGTTGTTGAAGGGTGAAATTGTCATTTATGCTTTGTTTGCTGACAGTTCATGAAGTTGAATCATCGTCAAGGATTTATTAGAGCCTCCATTTTCGAGTTCCTTATTTTCTTTGAGGCTAAACAGAAATTCATTGTAAGGTTGACATTAGGATTTTTGAGATACGGTAATTAATTCAACGGGCCGAGACTTTGTCGTTAGTGGATTTCAGGGTTGTTGCCTTATCGTATGAGTTTGATTATGTTGAGATATCAATTTGGTTCGGCTTAAATCAGTGCAAAATATCATTCTGCGACGTTCTGTTTTAACAGGCGTTTATTTTCTGTTCTTCTGCTATCTGCCAAGTTTAAAGTCAAAACAGAGGAAATTTCGATTCATGTTCGGGCTTATGATTTCTGTTTAATCGTGATTTTTGGGCTGAATTGGTTCAGGACATGGGACTTAGTTATCAGAGACGCAAATTGAATTTTTGGTGCGGGTTATATTTTTGTCTTCACTGTTAATCGGATTTCTCTGTTCTTTTCTGTTCTACTTCGTTCATGGCCATCATCGATTCTATCATCAGGCAGGATTTAATCTGGGAAATATTGGATTGCAATTGAAGGTTATATCATGTTTTAAGTGGAGCAACACGGGTTGAAATGACAAAGTTTGATTCAATTAATTTTCTTTGGATTTATTCGTATTGAATTTATATGGTGAAGATTAATTCTATTTGTTTTGGTTGAATTTATTCAGAGGCTCTTAATTAGTTGGATTTAATCGGATATTTTTGTGGGTCAGTCGGTTGCGACAAAATTAAGTTGGAAAGAAGAAATAGACAAGTGTTTTGGATAAGAAAATAACGTGAATTTTATTTATTCATATTTATATTTTTTATTACAATTTACTAAAAGGAATTGAATTACATTTTATTCTAAAAAATTTCCTAATGCCTAAAGTTCTTCGTGCTCGACTTCCCGACTAATTCTTCGCCCGACTTTTTTCTCCGTACCTGCACACAGAAAAACAAAAAACAGAGCAAAAAAGAGATTAATGTTAAGAAATTATTTTTGTTCGACACCCTCAAATTATTTTCATCATCGGGTGTCGGCTCCCAAATCAATTCCCGACCTCGGTACCGATAGGCAGCATCTGTTCTATTTTTCGGGACAACCAGAGGAAGAGAAAAATAAGTGATTTCCGCCAAAAAGTGATTATTTGGATAAGCACTTTTGAAAAAGTGATTTTTCAGCCAAACAGATTTAATCCAAAAATAAAGGATCCGAAATTCCCAACACAGCAGAAAAATATCACAAAATTCATATCCAGCTCCATCAAGTAAATTGCATGGATATCAAAGACAAAACCGGTTTTGTATCATCAAGTAAATATCCAAACCAGATCCGAAAATGAATCATCTGAAAAAAATCCATATCAAAATCCAGAATCAAACAAATCAGATCCGGATATTATCTCCTCATCAAGTAAATCGAATCCAAATCTGTTTCCATGGGCTCAGCTTGAAATATCATTGCCCAAAAGCCAAATAAAACGCATAGGATAATCCAGGTATAAAATCATCAGAAGAAAATCACAAAAGGGTGGTGAAATCCAAACCCTAACAGTAACGAAATCACAAAACGGCGACCACAAAAACAAGAACAAACTCACCAAACGTCGAAACCTTCGTGGCCGGAATCACCATCATCCAATGAACCACCAAACGGCGGACGAATACTCCAGAAAAACCAACGGACGGTGCAAAGCGCCATTAAACCATCAAGAACATCACCAAAGTTAACCATAATCGTAAGCCAATGTTGTTCATCTTCATGTTTTCATTTGTTTATTTTTTTTTCCAGAATCCATCAGAAGAAGAGAAAAATCGTAACATCAGAAGAAGAAGAATATGGCAACGAAGAAAATAGAACGCAGAAGAAGAAGTTATGGCCGGAAAAGCGAAAGAAATACGAAGCAAGGCGTGAAGACGATGGAAAAGAGCAGAGAAAGTTACACAGAAAATCCCCAAATGGGGTCTGCCGCTGCTGATGATTTGGGAGTTTAGGGTTGAAACCCTAAAACTCCAAGCCCCTCCCATTTATGTGACCCGCGGACCAGGTTGGGTCCGGGAATGATGACCCATCCCAACCTACTTTTGTTTTATATTATTTATTTAATGTATTTGTTTAACTTAGGTTATTAGGTAATTAAAAACAAATGTAAGTAGATAATCTGTTTTCTTCTTAATACATAAAAAATAAATAACCTTTTTTTTAATTAGTTAATATGAAATATTCTATTTTTTTAATTAATTTAACTTTTTTCAAAAAATAGTAATAATAAGAATTCATATTTCTTTATTATTGTTAAAATTCTCTTTTTTCACCAAAAAATGACTAACCTATTTCTCTTAAAAATATTTTTTTTTAAAAATAAATATATTTTCTCTAATTAAAAATTTTCTTTTGTAAAAAAAAATCATAAAAACATTTTTATTCAAAAATTGCTAACCGCTTGCATTTATCTTAAATTCAAACACTTTCACGCTCTAAGTTTTTCTCGATGTCATCCTATTTAATTTTCCGTCTATCTTTTTATGTTGACCTTGTTCACTAACCGTTTATTTTTGCATTTTCTCTTTTTCAGGGTTTTGTAATTTATATAATAAGATTGTTTGTATTTTATTTTCATCCATGGTTGTATTTTATTTTTCAAACATCATCATTTGTTTATCCTACATTATTCATCATTCATCGTATCCACCCTCCGAAGGAAAGGTCTAGCCATTTGACTGCCGAGTCAATAGTCCTAACCTTTGATTGTTTCAAACCCTAATAGCCTAGGTGTCCCGCCGTGGACGAAAACGCCCTTTACATTAGGTCAAAGATTCGTCGTACTCTATAACACCCCCTTTCTATACCCTCAAATAACACAATTAAATCATTTAGGCACGAATTAAAAATTCCATCAGAGTATATTTATTTCATGGTATAAAAGAAGTGCATCACATTACTCACGAAACGACCACATGAATATTAATGTTTATAAAAGAAATAATTCAAAAGGGGTAAATCTCAACTAAAAAGAATAAACGCATGATTCTTAAAATAAGCATATTCATGTTTTCTGTTAAAGCGGAAGACTAAAACATTGAATTACTTAAGACATGATAAAATACAAGTACACGTCATTAGGTTGTTCATAACATCAATCGCAGTTTACCAAACATCATCAACTATTACATATATATAATGTATCACGAAGATACTCTACAAGCCTAGCTACCCGACGTTACATATCAGAGCAACCGACTCAAGAGAAAAGGAGCTATACTCCAAAATACACCTCCAGCAATCCTAATCTGCAATGCCTCATAGAGCATCATAAAACAGCAGAAGGGTGAGAAATATTACCATAATAACAATGCATATAATTATGTATATAAACAATCATAAAATACATATATGTCACATTTCTCAATCAATTCACACACTCACCACTCCCACATCAACATATCGTGTGTATATATATATATATATATATATATATATATATATATATATATATATATATATATATATATATATATATATATATATATATATATATATATATATATATATATATATATATATATATATATATATATATATATATATATATATATATATATATATATATATATATATATATATATATATACATATGCACACTTCTCCTAACAATCACATATACATTATGTTTCTTTTACCGCAATTCGCATTAATTCACATAACATACACATTAACTCAATAAACACACACAACATGTTTACTCCATTGCTAATTCACATAAACATCTACATTCATGTTTATTTCACCAATGCATCATATGAAGATGACAACATGCAACTCATAGAGACCGATACACGACTCTATGTAGATGCAAATGCGGTACCGACTCATTTCAGCAGGTTCAATTGAAGAACCAAAAATAACCATCGCTCACACCCCACAAGGGCACACGAGGTTCTGCAGATTCTCCGAGGAATCAATATAACCATCGCAACATATGAGGTTCTGCAAATCCTCCGAGGGATCAATAAATAACCATCGCTCACACCCCACAAGGGCACACGAGGTTCTGCAGATTCTCTGAGGAATCAAACACACAAGAATGCATACCATGATGCTTCACATGCAACATGACTCATGACACTCTTGAAATGCACACATGTTTACGAACATACTCATGCATTCATCATGTTAATCGCATATATTCATTATGCACTCACAATATTTAAACATGGTTCACATTTACAATCATCATACATCACATACGAGCAATATGCACTTGCAAATATCGTGCCAAGCGGCAATAGACTCAATCACATCCATCATGCATTTTCAATCAATTTAAACAATGTGTCACATATGCCAAAAGGCCACATATTCATAATCAATTCATAATCTAGGATTCACGCCATACGGCTACCCACAGCACACAAAACAGCTTATAATTAGTCATCTCAAACAAGGAATGATCGCAACCAAACCACACAATCAATCCACGAATGGAAAGCACAAGAAAAGAAAACATGTTGTTGTGTTCGCTAACCTTCGCCTGCCGAAGCCCCTGGCGAACCTTCGCTACCCGTTCGCCTGGCGAACTTGCCAGCGATGACCACTGGGATTTATTCTGGAATTACTCGCTAGCACACTCGCCTGGCGAACCTTCGGCACACTCATTCGCATGGCGAACTTGCCAACGAAGACAGGGTGTTTGGTTCTGACTTGATTCGCTACCGCTCGCTGGGCTTCGCCTGGCGAAGCCTCGCTGCCATTCGGCTGGCGAACCTGCGAGATCAGAACTTCCATGGCTGTCCAAAAGCCCAAACCTCACAAAACCAACCGATTTAATCCAAATCAGTTTCAGTAGCACAACCCACTCATCACCCGACTATACTACACCGCCTATTCCAAATTTTAACCGATAAAACTCAGTTTCTACCGATTAAATCCACTTCCGACCTAAAAATAGAAAAATGTAGGAAACCCCCAACAAATCCGAACACACACATGCATAATCATACACATTGATTAAGATAGTAAGATTTCACACCCTTATCTCGATTAATCGGAAGCTAGAAGTCGTACTTGAGCTTTTCCAAGCTTTTCCTTCTTTTTCCTTCTACTTTCTCTTCTTCCTCCACTTTCCTTTCATGTTTTCTATTATCCATTGTCGTTCCTCTTCCCCTATATATATATGTCATGCCTTCCTATTTCTCTCCAATTATATTTCTTCTCTTAAAATATTTGTCAATTCATTTTCTCATAAAATATCTCATCTTGACATTGGTTAGAAAACATCTGATAAATCCTCATGATTCTACCAATTAGAATAAATAAGTTAAATCTAATAATTCACTTTAAACCATACAAGCCAACTAACTAGTACAATTAATCAGTTATTAAAAATTGGGCTGTTACATACTCTGTTTTATCCCAGCAACTGAAATGTAAGCTTTTCTGTTATCCCAATTAAAACCTCTTCCAAATAATTAAACCTCCATTTCTTTTTTTAAACCATTTTTTTATTCTAACTAAAAAACCCTTTTTGTGAATTATAACTAAAACCAGTTTTTGGTTATAATTACAATAAGTAAAAACTTAAAACTTTTTCTTAATTAAAACACTAACCACTAGCAATTTTTTTTAAATAAATAGACAGTGTTTAAAACACTTTTATAGTTAAGTAAAAACATTTTTACTAGCTTAAAATTAACCCACTCCTAAAATTAAAACCTTCTTTTTTTTTTGAAGTATTAAAATTAACATTTTTTGTTTATGTTAAAATTAAGTTTTAAAGATTAAAAATTAAAACATGTTAGAAAGGGTTAAAACTTTTTTAAACTAGAACTTTCTTTAAAATTTTAAAACTAATATTCTTTTAAAGTAAAACTAACGAGTTTTTTTTTAAATGTAAACTTCTTCTTTTAAACAAAGCTTATGATTAGAGCTTTTTTTTTTTAATTTAAGACTTTCTCTTTTAAAAATTAAAATTAAAACTTTTCTTTTTAAATTAAGATTAAAACTTTCTAAAGATAAAAAGTTAAAACTAAAGTTTTGTTTATTTAAAAATTTAAACCTTTAAAATTAAGACTAAAATTTTAATAAAAACAAAATATAAAAATTAACAAAACAATAATAAAAATTCCAAATTGCATTTTCGTGTTTCTTTTAATATAAACTGTGTCTGCCATATTTCCGTCTAACTTTTCACTAATGTTCTCTGTTTCTCTCCTCAGATTATACATAGATTCCGATTCATATTTATTTCAATTTATTTTGTTCCATGGATGTAATTTACGCGAGGTCATGGTCGCGATTTTATTTTATCTTTCTTTTTTTTGGGGATTTGTAATTTACGCGAGTGATCGTCGCGACGCTTTCTTTACTTTCTGCATTTTAATTTCTGCCATATAATATCTTGCCATGTTTGCATAATTTACCGTTAAAACCCTCCGAAGGAATTAGGTTTAGCCGTTTGACCGTCGAGTCAATAACCCTAATTTTTGACCATTTCAAACCCTAATAGTCTAGGTGTTCCGTCGTGAACGAAAACGCCCTTTACCCTAGCTTTAGGTCAAAGAGTCGCAGTACTCTGTTTAGGGTTTCCCGCCGTGGAATCCCTAATTTAACCCTAATTTCATTTAAAAAATTCAACGTAGAAATAGGAGTTTTAAGACTCCACATAAGCGTATCCTTAAGATACGTTTATTCCCCATTGAAGCCTTGACTACAATCAAGAAGTTTCTAACCTCCCTTTCAAGGGGAACTACAATTACTCTGATTCCATTCCCGTCAGGATATGTAGGCACAAGATGCGACGTCTTGCCGAGTAAACGTAGGACTAAACCTTAGGTCTTTAGGTCACTCTATCCCTTAGCTCAATATATATTAAAGCAGATAATAAAATAAAATAAAAAAATCATACAATAAACAAAAGGTTCCTGTAGAGTACTACAGAAGTTTAGGGTGCTAGAACCTTCCCTGAGCTTAACCAACCCCTTACCTAGATCTCTCCCCGCATTGTCTTTAATATGCAAAATTAGGTTTTTCTCTTTTGACTTTTTCCTTCGAATAAATCAAAGAGCGGTTGTGAACCAAAGATGCGATTCAAATTAATTAATAATTTGATATCATATTCTAACCGCAACAGAAAATGGCGACTTCACTGGGGAAAATCCTAATTTTTAAGGGTTACCCCTATTTTGTTTATTGTATGATGTTTTATTAATTATTTTTATATATAATTGTACCTTGTGGGGATACCTGTTATTGTGAGATAAGTCCTAACCCGGACTTGAGTGACCTTATCATAGGAAGGTGAGATATTCGACGAGGCTTGCCGAGAGTGAGTCCCGACCAAACTGACTCGAGAATCACCGCTCAGTTGAGACCCTTTCAAAAATGGTTCGGTTGATCGAGTTAGTCGTGAAAACTTTTACTATTTTCGAGTAGTTACCTTAACACCACTTTGGCCTTATATAGAACGTAGTGCGGGAACTATGTGGGAGTAGTCCTACAATAGTTGCTACGCGATACTACACTCAAAAGAGGTTCTCTTGAGAATATTATCGACCTCTGAGTCAGTCGGAAAGTTGATAATATCCGAAGGATGGACTGATGACTTTGGGCACTTCTTTAGAACCTTGTTCTCCAGGTACAACTACCCCATAGTTCATACCTTTTGGGAAGGGTATACCTTAACTCCATTCGTTGTTCCTCTAACCTAGGACTTTGTTGTTTGTGTGTATTTGTGCATGGCATTCATAAAACATCATTCCTAGTTTCAAGGAATTCAACAGTCCTTTGCGAATTCAAAAGTCCTACATTTCAAAGTTTAAAATCATTTCCAACTTTCCTAAAAAAAGAAATGTTTGCAATCGGTCGTTGAAGTTCTTGGAACCATTGCATGGCATTAGCATTATATTTTTGCATTGCATTTCCCCCCCGGTTTCTCATGTCCAGTTGTCCTTATCTTCTAGTGTCTCTTTGAGTCGTCAAGCTGATTCCTCGACACAGATATCAGACTAGAGCT
Source organism: Lathyrus sativus (assembly GCA_963859935.3). Lineage (NCBI taxonomy): Eukaryota > Viridiplantae > Streptophyta > Magnoliopsida > Fabales > Fabaceae > Lathyrus > Lathyrus sativus. The sequence continues at coordinate 605,822,249 of OZ012739.1, forward strand.
AACTATAGACACCAGATGTCAGAACAAGAGGAACATAATGCGGAAGTCCGAATGGAGATTGATGAGCTGAAAGCAGATATGACCAGGCTTACCGAGATGCTTCAGGTACTGATTTCCAGAAGAGAGCCACCTCAGAGGACTGTCATTCAGGAAGTTTCAAGTGTTGATCCACCTCTTGTTTCACTGCCGCCCTCTACTTGGCCTGAGTTTGGTTTACCTCCTAACTACTCTCCACCTGTTGCATCTGCTGCTATGATTGGTCAGGCTATCAAACCGGTTTTTCAAGCTCCTGTCCTTACCGAGGCCCAACCTGTGGTCCACACGGTTAATCAGACTGTCCAAGCGACCATTGAGAATCCTCCCTATGAGTACAATGCTGCCGGTGTTCAAGAAGATTTTGTTGAGTCTGAGATCACCTATGAACAGTTTCAGATCATAAACAAGAGACTCCAAGCTGTCGAGGGTACTGATTTCTTCAACGTTGATGCCGATAATATGTGCCTAGTTTCTGGTCTTGTTTTGCCTGCCAAGTTCAAGACTCCTGAGTTCGTGAAGTATCAAGGTCATTCATGTCCAAGAGCCCATCTAGTCATGTACTTCCGAAAGATGGTAGCTTACACCAACAATCAGAAGTTGCTCATCCATTGCTTTCAGGATAGTTTGAGTGATGCTTCTCTTAAATGGTATATGAACTTAGAGCATAACAGTATCCACTGCTTCCAAGATCTCGCCAACGCTTTTATGAAGCAATACAAATACAATTTGGATATGGCTCCCGATCACCGTCAGCTTCAAAGTATGTCTCAAAAGGAAAAAGAGTCGTCCAAGGAGTATGCTCAGTGTTGGAGGGAGTTAGCTTCCCAAGTCAAACCCCTTATAGCAGAGAAGGAACTGACAGGAATGTTCATGGATACTTTGTCTCCTTTCTATTGGGAAAAGATGATTGGGAGTGTCTCTTCAAGCTTTACAGATCTGGTGACTATTGGCCAAAGGTTAGAAGAAGGTTTGAAAAATGGGAAGGTATCCAAAGCTGCCGAATCTTCTAATGGTGCAAAGAAATCCTATGGGAATTTCCATAAGAGGAAGAACGAGCAGACCAATGCTGCCATGACCGAATCAAGAAAGCCTCGCCAGGGATCTCAACCTGTTGTTGCTCCACAGCCAGCTCAGACCGCTCAACATCCAGTTATTAGACAAGACCAGTCTCTAAATAGGAACCAATTTGATCCTATTCCCATGACTTACACAGAGCTATATTCGTACTTGGTTCAACGAGGGCTGATTACTACCAGGGCTTTACCACCTCCTAATCCTCTTCCAGCTGGATTCAGGGCTGATTTCCAGTGCGCTTTTCATGAGGGTGCTTTAGGCCACGACTTGGAGAATTGTTTTGCACTGAAAGCCAGAGTGCGTGAGTTAATGAGGGATGGAATACTTGATTTTGAAGATAATCCTCCAAATATCCAGAAAAATCCGTTGTCAACATATCAAAAGTGAAGCTTCGGGCTGACCCCAGAGGATGGCTCACTGATTTAATCATTAGGCTTTTGTTTCTCATTGTTTGTATTTTCCTTATTTTATTAGCTGTTTGCTTTCGAACTATGTTTGTACTTTTATATTAATGAACCGAGCATTGTAACTTTTAATTTAATTCATTTTATCTATTATTTTCATCTTTATGCTTTATCTTTCAAATATTTATTTTTGTCCGAATTTTTGGTATGCAAAGATTGGAGGGGGGATGACGAAAACGTTATACCCATAACTGCTGTCAGTATGCTTTCAATCAAACTTTGTTGACGATGTAAGGCATTGTTTCGATCCCCAAACACTAGAGAAATAAGGAAGTTATCCCCTTGTCACCCCGTTCGAGCTTAGAAGTTGGAGTTTCTTTCTTTACAAAAAAAATCGCAATTTTAACCTTGGGGCATGGGTAGTTCTCATTTAACTTGGTTGTGTGTTCATACAATACACCTTTCATACAAAGGTCGCGCTCACAATTTTCCTTCGCACACAGCAAGTAAGTGTTGAAGATGTTTTTCAATCAGAAGTCGATGATGGTTCACCGTGATCATTAAGCTAGGCAGTCACTTCCTGTCAACCTAAAGAATCAAAAGAAAAGCCCGTTAAGTCAAAACCTATGAAGGAGACTTATGCAAAATTGGGGCATAATATTCGTAAGAAACAGTTCAGGCAAAAGTTAAGGATAATAAAAAAAAGGAGATCTTTAAATCCTTATCATGAAAATCCTCAATGTCAAAACAACAAAATGCTATAGGGAAGTGGTGGCTGCCTTTTCATAGGTCCCTTGACTTTTGAACCATCCCTGCTACCATCAGTGCAATTTTTAACCTATAGGAACCTGAATGCATAATATGAGTTAACTGAGCGTAGGACTGAAGATTATCATGTAGATTGGGTGGGAACAAACGAATTTTGAGCCTTTATCCTTTGTTTCATAAACCGTGAACCAGGCGACGTTACAACCCTCAAAAGACCTAATTGAAACAAGGATATTTTGAAAGCATGCTACAGCAAGGTTGCATAAGCTGACTCCTAAAGATCTTTGTGAATCATTTATTGTGGTTGTATACCTGTATTAAACTTTGAGCGTCCTGGACCGTCGCGTTCTAACCGATGACTCATTTATTTTTCATCTTTCAAAAATAATTTTGATTTCAAAAGTTGCATGAACTTTGCATTACCATGTTTGTATGAATATTTTTGTTTGCAAACTGGCTTTCCTCTAAGGAATTTTCAAACAATCGAGAAACTTGGTCAAGTGATCCTATCAGGGGAAAAGTCTTCTCAGATCTAGTTTATCCATGAGATTTTCAAGACTCAGACTGGGGCAACCTTCCGAGGGTACAGTAAAACAGTCATTTTCAGAATCAAACAAGCTGAAGCAATTATCAGTTCATCTGTAATGGACAATTTAATCTGGGGCAGTTTACTTGAAAGATCTCCAAGCGACTTTCCATCCTTCCTACGAGGACCATCAACCTGATTACAATTTAGCAAGTGGCAGTGATCTCCGGGTTGAGGAATCAGTTTTCCAGTCTTGTCATCTTACCAGAAGAGTCGAGCCTTGTCGTCGACATCTGCATTTGCATTTGATCATATCTCATAACATTATTCATATACATATACATATCATACCTATGCATAACATGAGTGTTTCATCCTCATTTGCATTTCTCCTGGGGTCGTGTTTTATCCAGGTCTTACCTTGTGGTCGAAGTCCAACTTACTTGGCACCTACCAAACAACTTTGTGTCGTGTCCATCTGATGTTCTTCCAGATATGACGTTTTTCTTATCCGATGGTTTTCCGGATATGCCTGTTCCTTTTACGTCCAATACTATCCTCATATATTGTGTTTATACCTTTCATTCAAAGCCATTATTGGATGTCTGGTACCCTGATTTTAATGTCTCTTTCTGATGGTTTTCCATATTGAGTCTCGTTGTTCTGATGTTCTTCCAGAACTTCGTTGTTACGTATCTGATGGTTTTCCAGATATTTTCCCTTGATTCTGATGGTTTTCCAGAATCTATCCGATGGTTTTCCGGATATGTTTTTCTTTCTGATGGTTTTCCAAATTGAGTATCTTTTATCTGATGGTTTCCTAGATATTTTTCCAGGATCTATCCGATGGTTTTTCGGATCTGTTTCTCTTTCTGACGGTTTTCCAAATGGAGTATCTCTTATCTGATGGTTTTCCAGATATTCTTTTACGATTCTGACGGTTTTCCAGAATCTTTCCGATGGTTTTCCGGATAAATTCCTCCTTCTGATGGTTTTCCAGATCGAGTCTTTATTCTGATGTTCTTCCAGAACTCTATCTGACGATTTTCCAGATACCCCTGTGATTCTGATGGGTTTCCAGAATCTTATCCGATGGTTTTCCGGATCTGTTCTCTTTCTGAGGTTTTTCCAGACTGAGTTTTTGTTCTGACGTTCTTCCAGAACCCCTTTGTTGATTATCTGATGTTCTTCCAGATAGGTCTTCAAAACTTGCCCCGTACATTTATTGCTTTCCTAAATGTTTCGAATTTACCTTCAGAAACTTGTCTTCATCTCATGCTCCTATAGATGTCATCATTTTGTTTCTGGATATAGCCCAGGGTTTATTCGATGTTTTTACGAGTATCTCTGGTATGTTTTAGAGTTCATTCGATGTTCTTCCAGATGTCCCTGGAATTTGTTTCTTTGACCCCGAGGTTATTCGATGGTTTTTCCGAGTATCTCTTGTGTTTGTTTCTCTCTGTATAATTTCCGATGATTCCTGAAGATCCCGCTCGATCTCTTCGTTTAAAGGAATGACCCAAAAATTCCAGCACTTGTCGTTTACCTGATCCTACCGCCATGTGGATCATGTGTTACCGTTCATTCTAAAGTGACAGTTGTCGCGCTATTCCACCAGTGCGTCGTATTCCCCAGTGTAGTTACTCGTCGCGTCTGTCCCCTATGTCATTGTGTCGTCTGCATCCTAGCATTCATCATTCCATCATACGCATCATATTAGATTCATGGCATTGTCAGCATTATAGTTTGTGTTATTTTGTCCATATCATTGCATATCACTGCATATAGGGGCCAAATTTTTGGTTATCTGTATTTAAATCCCTTTCACCGCGATTTCTCGAGTCTCCGCTGCTCAAATCATCCGGTGAAGCTATTTAAATAGGGGCATCTGTTGCACCCCAAATTTGTCCTACCTTTACATGGTTTCTAGTGCCACTTTATTTCAAATGAATAAAATGACACAATTGGCAAGAGACCGTGTGTGAGGAGTTGTGAGTGTCCTTCGAGAGGTCGAGAGTTCGAATCCCACCTTCTTCATTTTTTGTTTTTCTTTAAGTTGGGCTTTAAAGTGGGCATTAGGTTAGAGTTAACCCTAATTTGTTACCTATATAAACATGAGTTGCATTTGAGAAAAGGGGGAGAAGGAGACAAAAAGAAAAACGGCGGCCGTCAAGATCTGGAGGTTCAGAAGAGCTTCGAAGCTCATCATCATCACCTCCATTTGAGAAAGAGGAAAAGAGATCCAAAGAAGTTCGTCGAGAACCGTTGCCGCCGGCGAAGAACAAGCGAAAGCATCACCAACCGGCAACTGAAATGTAAGTTTTTCTGTTATCCCAATTAAAACCTCTTCCAAATAATTAAACCTCCATTTCTTTTTTTAAACCATTTTTTTATTCTAACTAAAAAACCCTTTTTGTGAATTATAACTAAAACCAGTTTTTGGTTATAATTACAGTAAGTAAAAACTTAAAACTTTTTCTTAATTAAAACACTAACCACTAGCAATTTTTTAAAATAAATAAACAGTGTTTAAAACACTTTTATAGTTAAGTGAAAACATTTTTACTAACTTAAAATTAACCCACTCCTAAAATTAAAACCTTCTTTTTTTTTGAAGTATTAAAATTAACATTTTTTGTTTATGTTAAAATTAAGTTTTAAAGATTAAAAATTAAAACATGTTAGAAAGGGTTAAAACTTTTTAAACTAGAACTTTCTTTAAAATTTTAAAACTAATATTCTTTTAAAGTAAAACTAACGAGTTTTTTTTAAATGTAAACTTCTTCTTTTAAACAAAGCTTATGATTAGAGTTTTTTTTTTTTTTAATTTAAGACTTTCTCTTTTAAAAATTAAAATTAAAACTTTTCTTTTTAAATTAAGATTAAAACTTTCTAAAGATAAAAAGTTAAAACTAAAGTTTTGTTTATTTAAAAATTAAAACCTTTAAAATTAAGACTAAAATTTTAATAAAAACAAAATATAAAAATTAACAAAACAATAATAAAAATTCCAAATTGCATTTTCGTGTTTCTTTTAATATAAACTGTGTCTGCCATATTTCCGTCTAACTTTTCACTAATGTTCTATGTTTCTCTCCTCAGATTATACATAGATTCCGATTCATATTTATTTCAATTTATTTTGTTCCATGGATGTAATTTACGCGAGGCCATGGTCACGGTTTTATTTTATCTTTCTTTTTTTTTGGGATTTGTAATTTACGTGAGTTATCGTCGCGGCGCTTTGTTTACTTTCTGCATTTTAATTTCTGTCATATAATATCTTGCCATGTTTGCGTAATTTACCGTTAATACCCTCTGAAGGAATTAGGTTTAGCCGTTTGACCACCGAGTTAATAACCCTAATTTTTGACCATTTCAAACCCTAATAGTCTAGGTGTTCCGTCGTGGACGAAAACGCCCTTTACCCTAGCTTTAGGTCAAAGAGTCGTCGTACTCTGTTTAGGGTTTTCCGCCGTGGAATCCCTAATTTAACCTTAATTTCATTTAACAAATTCAACGTAGAAATAGGAGTTTTAAGACTCCACGTAAGCGTGTCCTTAAGATACGTTTATTCCCCATTGAAGCCTTGACTACACTCAAGAAGTTTATAACCTCCCTTTCGAGGGGAACTACAATTACTCTGATTTCATTCTCGTCAGGATATGTAGGCACAAGATGCGATGTCTTGCCGAGTAAACTTAGGACTAACCCTTAGGTCTTTAGGTCACTCTATCCCTTAGCTCAATATATATTAAAGCAGATAATAAAATAAAATAAAATAAAGCATACAATAAACTAAAGGTTCCTATAGAGTAATACAGAAGTTTAGGGTGCTAGTACCTTCCCTGAGCTTAACCAACCCCTTACCTAGATCTCTCCCCGCATTGTCTTTACGATGCAAAATTAGGTTTTCCTCTTTTGACCTTTTCCTTCGGATAAATCAAAGAGCGGTTGTGAACTAAAGATGCGATTCAAATTAATTAATAATTTGATATTATATTCTAACCGCAACACTTTGTCCCCGAGTTTATTCGATGTTCTTCCGAGTATCTCTGGTGGGTTTCAGAGTTCATTCGATGTTCTTCCGAATGTCTCTGAAATGTGTTTCTTTGTCCCCGAGTTTATTCGATGTTCTTCCGAATATCTCTGGTGTGTTTCAGAGTTCATTCGATGTTCTTCCGGATGTTTCTGATGTTTGTTTCTCCTTGTGTATTTTCCGATCATTCCTGAAGATCCCGTCCGATCTCTTCGTTTAAAGGAATGTTCCGAAAATTCTAGCACGTGTCTTTTACTTGATCCTACCTCTGTATGGATCCTGTATTCGTTTCATCTTAAAGCGACAACTAGTCGTGCCTGCACCGGTTGATTCATCACTCTAGAATTTCCCATTGTCGCGTTGTTCCACCAGTGCGTCGTATTCCCCAGTATAGTTACTCGTCGCGTCTATCCCCTGTGTTGTCGTGTCGTTTGTATTCTGGAAGTTATCATTCTCATCATACGCATCATATTAAGGTCATGGAATTGTCAGCATTATAGTTCGTTTCGTCTTGCCCATAACATTGCATATCACTGCGTCTAAGGGCAAAATTTTCGGTTATCTGTATTTAAATCCCTCCACCGTAATTCCTCGAGTCTCCACTGCTCAAATCATCCGGTGAAGCTATTTAAATAGGGGCAACTATAATAACCCAAACTTTACCCTCAGATTAGTCGATTCATGTCGCATGACATCTCATTTTTGCATCAGTTAACTACTAACGGGTTACGTAGTCTGTTTGTTTTGCAGGAATTACATCTGGTACACTTTAGCTGTTGAAGGGCGAAATTGTCATTTATGCTTTGTTTGCTGACAGTTCATGAAGTTGAATCATCGTCAGGGATTTATTAGAGCCTCCATTTCCGAGTTCCTTATTTTCTTTGAGGCTAAACAGAAATTCACGGTAAGGTTGACATCAGGATTTTTGAGATACGATAATTAATTCAACGGGCCGAGACTTTGTCGTCAGTGGATTTCAGGGTTGTTGCCTGATTGTATGAGTTTGATTATGTTGAGATATCAATTTGGTTCGGCTCAAATCAGTGCAAAATATCATTCCGCGAATTTCTGTTTTAACATGCGTTTATTTTCTGTTCTTCTGCTATCTGCCAAGTTTAAAGTCAAAACAGAGGAAATTTCGATTCATGTTCGGGCTTATGATTTTTGTTTAATCGTGATTTTTGGGCTGAATTGGTTCAGGACATGGGACTTAGTTAACAGAGACGCAAATTGAATTTTGGGTGCGGGTTATATTTCAGTCTTCACTGTTAATCAGATTTCTCTGTTCTTTTCTGTTCTACTTCGTTCATGGCCATCATCGAGTCTATCATCAGGCAGGATTTAATCTGGGAAATATTGGATTGGAATTGAAGGTTATATCATGTTTTAAGTGGAGCAACACGGGTTGAAATGACAAAGTTTGATTCAATTAATTTTCTTTGGATTTATTCGTATTGAATTTATACGGTGAAGATTAAGTCTATTTGTTTAAGTTTAATCGTTTAAACTTTAACCGATTGTATTTATTCGGAGGCTCTTAATCAGTTAGATTTAATCGGATATTTTTGTGGGTCAATCGGTTGCGACAAAATTAAGTTGGAAAGAAGAAATAGACAAGTGTTTTGGATAAGAAAATAACGTGAATTTTATTTATTCATATTTATATTCTTATTACAATTTACAAAAAGGAATTGAATTACATTTTATTCTAAAAAATTTCCTAATGCCTAAAGTTCTTCGTGCTCGACGTCCCGACTAATTCTTCGCCCGACTTTTTTCTCCGTACCTGCACACAGACAAACCAAAAATAGAGCAAAAAAGAGGTTAATGTTAAGAAATTATTTTTGTTCGACGCCCTCAGAGTATTTTCATCATCGGGTGTCGGCTCCCAAATCAATTCCCGACTTCGGTACCGATAGGCAGCATTTGTTCTATTTTTCAGGACAGCCAGAGGAAGAGAAAAAGAGGTGATTTCCGCCAAAAAGTGATTATTTGGATAAGCACTTTTGAAAAAGTGATTTTTCAGCCAAACAGATTTAATCAAAAAAGGAAGGATCTGAAACACCCAACACAGCAGAAAAATATCACAAAATCCATATCCAGCTCCATCAAGTAAATTGCATGGATATCCAAGACAGAACCGGTTTTGTATCATCAAGTAAATATCCAAACCAGGTCCGAAAATGAATCATCTGAAAAAAATCCAGATCAAAATCCAGAATCAAACAAATCAGATCCGGATATTATCTCCTCATTAAGTAAATCGAATCCAAATCTGTTTCCATGGGCTCAGCTTGAAATATCATTGCCCAAAAGCCAAATAAAACGCATAGGATAATCCAGGTATAAAATCATCAGAAGAAAAACACAAAAGGGTGGTGAAATCCAAACCCTAACAGTAACGAAATCACAAAACGGCGACCACAAAAACAAGAACAAACTCACCAAACAGCGAAACCTTCGTGGCCGGAATCACCATCATCCAACGAACCACCAAACGGCGAACGAATACACCCGAAAAACCAACGGACGGCGCAAAGCGCCATTAAACCATCAAGAACATCACCAAAGTTAACCATAATCGTCAGCCAACGTTGTTCATCTTCATGTTTTCATTTGTTTATTTTTTTTCCAGAATCCATCAGAAGAAGAGAAAAATCGTAACATCAGAAGAAGAAGAATATGGCAACGAAGAAAATAGAACGCAGAAGAAGAAGTTATGGCTGGAAAAGCGAAAGAAATACGAAGCAAGGCGTGAAGACGATGGAAAAGAGCAGAGAAAGTTACACAGAAAATCCCCAAATGGGGTCTGCCGCTGCTGATGATTTGGGAGTTTAGGGTTGAAACCCTAAAACTCCAAGCCCCTCCCATTTATGTGACCCGCGGACCGGGTTGGGTCCGGGAATGATGACCCGGCCCAACCTATTTTTGTTTTATATTATTTATTTAATGTATTTGTTTAACTTAGGTTATTAGGTAATTAAAAACAAATGTAAGTAGATAATCTGTTTTCTTCTTAATACATAAAAAATAAATAACCTTTTTTTTAATTAGTTAATATGAAATATTCTATTTTTTAAATTAATTTAACTTTTTTCAAAAAATAGTAATAATAAGAATTCATATTTCTTTATTATTGTTAAAATTTTCTTTTTTCACAAAAAAATGACTAACCTATTTCTCTTAAAAATATTTTTTTTAAAAAATAAATATATTTTCTCTAATGAAAAATTTTCTTTTGTAAAAAAAAATCATAAAAACATTTTTATTCAAAAATTGCTAACTGCTTGCATTTATCATAAATTCAAACACTTTCACGCTCTAAGTTTTTCTCGATGTCATCCTATTTATTTTTCCGTTTATCTTTTTATGTTGACCTTGTTCACTAACAGTTTATTTTTGCATTTTCTCTTTTTCAGGGTTTTGTAATTTATATAATAAGATTGTTTGTATTTTATTTTTCAAACATCATCATTTATTTATCCTACATTATTCATCGTTCATCGTATTCACCCTCCGAAGGAAAGGTCTAGCCATTTGACCGCCGAGTCAATAGTCCTAACCTTTGACCGTTTCAAACCCTAATAGCCTAGGTGTCCCTTCGTGGACGAAAATGCCATTTACCTTAGCATTAGGTCAAAGAGTCGTCGTACTCTGTTTTAGGGTTTCCCGCCGTGGAATCCCTAATTTCAACTCTAATTTCAACCAACAATTTCAACGTAGAGATTGGAGTCTCCGCACTCCATGTAAGTGTATCCTTAAGAAACGTTTATTCCCCATTGAAACCTTGACCATAGTCAAGAAGTTTCTAACCTCCCTTTTGAGGGGAACTGATATGTAGGCACAAGATGCGATGTCTTTCCAAGTAAACTTAGGACTAACATTTAGGTCTTTCTTTTATCTTTAATCCCTTGTATATAACTTAAAGCAAATAATAAAGCAAATAGTAAATATAAAGAAAAGGTTCCTGTAGAATACTACAGAAGTTTAGGGTGCTAGTACCTTCCCTAAGCTTAACCAACCCCTTACCTAGATCTCTCCCCGCATTGTGTTTACGATGCAAAAATAGGTTTTTCCTCTTTTGACATTTTCCTTCGGATAAATCAAAGAGTGGTTGTGAACTAAAGATGCAATTCAAATTAATTAATAATTTGATATCCTATTTCGACCGCAACACTGTCGATAACAGGAATAAGTGAAAAAGTCATCTAGGCGTTCCCTTTTTTATTTATATAACAATTATCAGTTGCGATTCAAATGCAGTTTGCGATTGCGATAGCCACCTCTACAAAAGAACAAGTACCAGAGAATAGCATTGCAGCTGATATCCACAGAGTGATCCTCAGATTGAGCGATCAAGCGATACGAATAATGATTCATTTTGTTTTTATTTTATGCTGATTTGTTCATTTGATTGATTTTCTTGTATATCCTACCTCTTCTATTTTTTGGATTGAGAAAGTTTTGCTTATCTAGCATTCTTCTTCCTATAAATTAATAGAATTTGAGTGGTGTTTCCCAACCTTTTTGTGTATCAATAGAGATAGGTAAATATGATTTTTATTTTCATTTAAATTTCACACGGCTATAGTGTTTCTTTTACTGCTAATTTACACCGAAACCGACTGGTTTTTGGTGGCTAGGGGATCGAATTAGCTGTGAATTACCAGCTTTGATTTACTTTAATTCCAAAGAGAAAAGGTAGGAGGAGTATTCTTCCACATTTCTACCATGGTGTTTGTAGAAAAGTAATTTTTTGATATAGAATTTGTGATTGAGGTAGTGATTTTACATATATGTATAGTAACTCTAAAGATATAGAAACTATGGTTTTTATATATCTGTGTTTAGTTTGGATTCTTGATTGTTGTTTATGAATTTTTGAGACATGTTGAAGTGATTTCATTGCAATTTTAGACGTTGGATTGTGTTAATACATAAGTTTTACCGCTGAATATGAGATTATTATTTTTAGTCTGTTATTTGATTTTTGTTTCTTTCCCCGATTATGTTTTATTCATGAATTATTTGTAAAATTGTTAAACGTTCCAGGAGTGGGAATTAGTAAAACAGAAGTTAACTTGAAGAGATTGCTTGCAGCTGCTCCTCAGCAGCAAAACCAGGCAAAACTTGTACATGTATGTATGAAAATTAGCTTTGACTATATTTATTTTAGAGTAATTAGTGTTATGTCAGAAGAGGAGAGGAGGGTTTACATTTTTGGTTTTAAGTTTGGGGTACTGTAAAATATTTTAAAGATGAATTGAGTGAGAATGAAGTATTATATGATCATATATCATGTTGTTCTTTCAATTGTTTAAAAATATCTAATACATATCAAAATATAGCTTAGCCCTCCAAAACCCTCTAAAATCTGACTCCCAAACATACCCTTATAGAACCAAGTTACCTTTTTTTAGATTTATGTTGATCTCAATTACCTATAACTTTTTGCTAATTTTATTGAAATAATGTTCTGTTGATTCTGTAGTATGTTGCTACTTTGCATGAACAACTAGAACAATTGGCTGAAGAGAAGACACCAGACGGCTTGCCAAGGTAGTATGTCTTATTACTTACACTCTTATCTTATATACCTAAAGAGAAAACATATTTGGACACAAAATTTTAACATCAATTTTCGACAATCAATTTTCGACAATCAAGTTTATGGTTAACACAATACAAATACGAGGCTAACGTAAATTGATCCTGAAAATTCTGACAAGCACACGATGGATGTTATTCCCAAAGTTATAACATCCACTGTGACATCTGATACTTAACAGTTAATACTCAGTAATAATAAAGGCAGTAAATAACACAGAAATTGTTTACCCAGTTCAGTGTCAACAACACTTACATCTGGGGGCTACCAAGCCAGAGAAGAACTTCATTATTAGCATAATTAATTCAGAGTCAAACAACACAGTTTGCACTCCTCACTTAAAACCTACCCAATGACAATTCAGCATAGAGACACTCTAGACCTGAGTATACCCACTCACTCCCCCTCAATCACACAACAGTGATATCAAACAATTACAAACTAAATATGAAGAGACACTTCGTACACACCTTGATCTTGCTTCACAGCTTTGATCAAGGAACTAACACACTCTTGCTTCACAACTTTGAGTGAGACACAACCTAGAATCTACCTATCCAATGCAAATCATCAACCAGACAATTGCTTGGAGTACAAGTATTCCTAGACAGAATTCACACGTGAAGACTAGCCTTCTTCACTTACAAGAACTCTGCAATCTGCACTCTTTCTTCTTCTATTGTCAAGTGTTGTTATTCAGGATTGCATCTTCTATTCTTTATAGCAGCTGTTAGTCCTTTTGGGCCTTGGTGCATTAATTAGGTTTTATCCATAACAAACCTAATTTCAATGATCTGCACACTTGCCACTTAATTCAGGTATCTTTTAGTTCGCCTAGGGCTTCTAGAAAGTCTCCTGATATCCAGCTTGAGCTCCTATTCTGTTTCCTAGTTTATAGATACCAGAAAAACAAACTTGCCCGATGGATGTCATACGTTCAGTGTTATGACATTCTGTATCACATTCAGCTTAACTAAGTTAACTTATAGTTAACTTACCCTGCACACACATCATTAAGTATGTCATAACATTTAGTATGACATACATGCACACTCTAAAGTTTTGCCACAAAATGCAGCCAATCAAGAGCACTTACAAACTTCCCATTTGGCAAATTTTTGGTTAAAACAACCTGTTAACATATCAGAGTTTACACACAGCAGAAGACTTATGATGTGTCCTGTCATGCACGATAGTTGCTAGCTCCAGCCTCACCGAGTCCTCACAGTTAGCTCTTACTATTAGCTCACTTTGTTAACCATCTGGTAGTTACCACTATAGATGTCACATCTATTTGAATAACACTCTGGTGTTCTCCCCCTCAACTAATCAGACTTTATCAGTTGAACACTTCACCTGCACACCCTGCAGACACAGATACATGCATCCATCCTGTGTGGATGTCCATACAATCAGAATGACCTTCTCAAGTCACACACCCACCTATGATACTCCCCCTGAAAAGTTGCACAGGACTCTCTGCTATTATCATGCAGACACACATATTCATCCAGTCTGTTCTGGATGTTATGACCTTCAGGATAACATCCTGAAGTTCACGCACAAGGTTAGCTCCTAGCTCTAACATACATTCATTCATATTCAGTCTAGACATGCATATCACTTTATTGCTACCAACATTATCAGTTGTTATCACACATTTCATCATATGCACCTGTGGTTACACCTGCAAGCAAGCAAGTCTAATATCATATGCACAGAGGCACCTATGTTCAAGCCACATATGTTCAAGCCAGTTCTCCTTGTTCTCCCCCCTGTTGTACCTGTTATTTTCTGTTTTACACTCTCTCTCCCCCTTTTTAGCCATAAATTAAGATCTAACTAATGACTTAACATAGATCAAAAGTGTAACATAACAATTTTGAAGTACACATTAAACTAACTGCTCATAGAGAGCATCACACCACCAGTGCATTTCTTGCTGTCAAATAGGTCTAACCAAAATAACTCACAAAAAAATATCATGACAACAATTCACAACACCAGCTCAACAACAATTAGCTTGAGCTTCACAACACTTTACCAGCACATGTCATTCTTCTTCTTCAGAGGCAGAACTGAACCTACCTTTGTCAGATTCTTCATTACTAGTCTCCTCAGCCTCAGGGGATCCATCTTCATCACTGTCCTCTCTCTCTCTCTTTCTCTGAATCAGCTACCTGGCTATCACTTTCTTCTGCACCATCATTTTGCCTATCCTCATCAGTGAACTCAGCATTTTCATTTTGCTCAAGGGTCCTGATTAGTGCTTCAAGAGTTTTTTTCCTCGCATCCAGCTCCTGACATGTTTCCTTTAGCTTGACAATCACTTCTTCTTTTCTTGATGTGGACTCGAATGTCTCGGCTGATGTTGCAACAATGTCAGGAACATTAGTTCCAAGAAACAGCTTGGGATGAAATGATAAGGGGCTTTCTCGTTTGCTTGTAGCATCACTCTTTTTGAGAATGTTTGGATACTGTTTCAAAATTATTCCACATATGAGTGAGGGGAATGCAATGGGGCCCTTGATGCTATAGCTGCCTGCATGCTTCATTGTTTGATCAAAAACATATGTTTCAAAATCAAATTTGGCCTTGGTCCCAATAACATAGATGATCTTTCCAAGAACAGTTGCCACAGAAGATTTATGGTTTGTGGGCACCCAATTTGCTGCTCCAATCTTATGCAACATAACATATTTGACACTCAACTTGCTGGCAACTAACTTTCCTTTGGATGGCCATCTTTGTACCTGGTTGCTTGTTATCACTTGGCACATTTTGTTGTATGAAACAGTTACATCAGGACGAGCTCTATCTGATCTTCCCATATATTTATTGATTGTGGTTGGAGTAAAGGTAACACACTCCCCTCTTACATGCACTTTGCCAAACTCTTTAGATTTCCTGTCAGCACATCCCTCTGAGAGATTAACTATGAATTCTTTGACAAGTAACTCATAGCATGGAGAGAATTCACTAACTGTTTTTGTAACACCCCGCTCCCCAAAATACATAAATTTAAAATAAATAGCAATTAAATCAAGCAATTATCAGAGTTACCACACCAAAGCGGGATATCACAAAAGAAACTCAACAACACACTTCATTAAATGGTTTTCAACAGTAAATAGCGGAAATATCACATATACATATATACATCATATTCGGCCATCCGCCCAAAATATACACAATATTCACCAAAGGTTCCAACAAAACATGATACGCCACGGAGTAAAACAAAACAATCAGAAAACAATAAACTCCCAAGCCCCGTGTTACGTATCAGAGCATCCCTACGACTCGACTCGCCACTATCCAAGCTAGCTACACACCTGGATTATCTGTACTTCTGAAGAAGCACAGACCACAACAACAACAAAAGGGGTGAGAAATCACGATCAAAATATTGCGGTAATAATGTACATGAATAAAAGACAGTAATCATACGAACATCATTCAACATACATCAACCAGGACCTACTGTCCAACACCAACACAACACACAAGACAATGCAAAAATATGCAACTCAACGCCATGATATGCGGTACCGACTCAACATCACCGATGGACACCGGGCCATCAACCTTCCACAAGGAGCACATGATAGATCACATACACCCACCAATGGAAATGATCTATCCCCACCATTCTCCACACAGGAGTACGGATGGATCGCATACACTCCTACTGAGCAACGATCCATCCCACGATTCTCCATACAGGAGTACGGGTGAATCGCATACACTCCTTTTGAGCAACGATTCAACCCCACCAAAACATCATGATATGCATGACACCAATGTACAACAACAATCCAAGCATACAAGGTGCACACGATCCTCCTGATCACATTTTATACATCGCACATACATATTCCACACATCACCACATTTATACATAATAACATACACCAATTTAATTATTCTAATTAAACGAATAACACAGAAATCACATCCCAACACCACACATACCCTCTTAACTGTCCAACACCAATCTTATATTTAATCATGACCAACAAGGGTCCCACAACACAAGAGAACAGAATAGAACAACACAAAAACACAAACTACTGTCATGCTCGCTGGCTCACTCGCCTAGCGAAGCATCAGCGAATGCTCGCTACTCGCTCTCCCAGCGAACTTCCTAGCGAAGGCAGACAGTGGCTACTGTAAGCACTCGCTACCCAGTTCGCCTAGCGAATTCCTAGCGAAGGTTCGCTACTAGCTCGTCTAGCGAAAGTGCTGGCGAATGTCTGTGATTTCACAAAAACTCCACTGTTCAGAATCGGTAAAACTCTCCGAAATCATCTGATTCCACTCAAACCAGTTCCCACAGTACTAGTTCAACATTCGGCGACTTAGCTACATAATCCATTCTAGATTCTACCCGATAAAACATCAGCTCTACCGATTAACTTATTTTGGCTTAAAATGGTAAACTACCCGGAAACCCCAAATCATCCAAACAATCACTCTACAACCACATGCAACAAGTTCATCATGCTATCAACAATTCAGAATTTCAACAACATATCAATCATGATCATCAATCTACCATGGGGTTAGGGAAATCCCCTCTACCTAGAATTCATGCAACAAACCAATTTCGACCCGTTTCTCCCCCCTTACCTCAATAACTCAATCAAGCTGTTGAAAATCCTCGAAGAATCGATAATCTTGGCTTCCTCTCTTCCTCTTGATTCTTCTCCTTACTCTCTCTTCCACTCTAGACCGTGTTCTTCTTTTCCAACTTCCTCTCCTTCTATCGTGTTTCTCTTCTTCTTCTCTTTCCAAAATTTCCTTCTTCCCCAAAAACTACCTAATACCCCTTACTAATTCTTATTCACTTAATAATAATAATAATAATAATAATAATAATAATAATAACAATAATAATAATATTAATAATAATAATAATAACAATAATAATAATAATATTAATAATAATATTACCATTATTCATTAAATTATTATCACTAAATATATTTATTAATATTAAAGTCCAAAAGCATTAAATAATCTCCATACTTAAGGGCACCCTCCACGCATTCAAACACACCCCTACAAAAAGGCACACCCAAAATAAAATAACACCAAAAAAGACTAGATAATTAAAATGGGTGTTACAACTCTCCCCCACTTTAATTATTTTCGTCCTCGAAAATTACCTGATGGAAACAATTCCGGATATGCATCCTGCATCTTGCTTTCCAATTCTCAGGTCACACTGCCTCCTGCAGCACCTCCCCAGACCACTTTCACCAAGGATATCTCCTTCCCTCGGAGTTGCTTCATCTTACGATCTTCGATCCTCAACGGCACCGTCTCAACGGTAAGATTCTCCCTGACTTGAACTTCATCTCTCTGAATCACATGAGATGGGTTCGTGATATACTTTCGAAGTTGCGACACATGAAACACGTCATGCAAATTCGAAAGCTCAGGCGGCAACGCCACCCTATAAGCCACAGCACCAATTCTCTGCAAAATCTGATACGGCCCAATAAACTTTGGATCCAGCTTCTTGGATTTCAACGCACGACCCACACCAGTCACTGGGTTAACTCTCAGGAACACGTAATCACCTTTACTAAATTCCAGCTCTTTTCTCCAGTTATCATGATAACTCTTCTGCCTATCCTGAGACGCTTTCATTTTCTCACGAATCATTTGAACTGTCTCAGTAGTCTGCTACACAATTTCTGGTCCCAACACTACCTTCTCACCCGTCTCATACCAACACAGAGGAATTTTGCACCTTCTACCATATAAAGCCTCAAAAGGTGCCATTCCGATACTAGAATGGTAACTTTTGTTGTACGTGAACTCGATCAATGGTAAATGAGTATCCCACGCACCACCTTTTTCCAACACACAAGCCCTCAGCAAATCCTCCAGCGTCTGAATAGCCCTCTCTGACTGTCCATCAGTTTGCGGATGATAAGCTGAACTCAGCTTCAACTTAGTACCCAAAGCTTCCTGCAAACTCTTCCAAAATTCTGAAGTAAGCCTCGGATCCCTATCCGACACAATACTCGACGGTACACCATGAAGTTTCACAATCACCCGAATATAAATCTCTGCCAGTTTCTCCAACGGAAAACTGATATCAATCGGCTCGAAATGTGCAGACTTCGTAAGCCGATCCACAATTACCCAAATAGCATCAAATCCTCTTGCCGTGTTCGGCAATCCCGTAACAAAATCCATGGTGATACAATCCCATTTCCAAACCGGAATTTTCAACGGTTGCATAAATCCAGAGGGTCTCTGATGTTCCACCTTCGATTTCTGACACGTCAAACAGGCGTAAACAAACTGAGCTATATCCCTTTTCATACCTGACCACCAAAATATCTCTCTTAAATCGTGGTACATCTTCGTAGCTCCCGGATGAATACTCAAACCACTATGATGTCCTTCACTCAGAATTGACTTCTTCAGCTCGTCATTATTCGGTACATAATTCCTGCCCCGAAATCTCAACACATCTGCACTATCCAACTTAAAATCACTATCGAAGTCACTTCCTACTCCGGACATCAAATCCACTAGCTTCACATCTAGCTTTTGGCCTTCTCTAATCATATCCAAGAAGTCGTTGTTCACTTGCAACTTGCCCAACATCACACAATCTGCCGTAGTCTCACAAACCATGCTCAAATCTCTGAACTGCTCAACAAGTTCCATTTCTTTCACCATCATAGCCGACACATGAATCGCTTTTCTGCTCAAAGCATCTGCTACCACATTTGCCTTTCCTGGATGATAACTTAGGTTGAAATTATAATCCTTCAAGAATTCCAACCATCTTCTCTGTCTCATATTTACCTCTTTTTGATCAAACAGATACTTCAGACTTTTATGGTCACTGAACACCTCAAACCTTGAACCATACAAATAGTGCCTCCAGATCTTTAACACAAAAACTACCATAGTCAATTCAAGATCATGAGTAGGGTAATTTCGTTCGTGCATTCTTAGTTATCGCAAAGCATACGCCACCACCTTACCATTCTGCATAAGAACTCTATCTAATCCCATCTTTGACACATCACAGTACACCACAAACGGCTCGCTCGAAGTCGGCAACACTAACACCGGTGCCGTAGTCAATTCTACAAAGCGCTCTTCACAAGCGGCATCCCACACAAAAACTTGGTTCTTTCTCGTCAACTGAGTCAACGGCAACGCCAAAGTAGAAAAACCTTCGATAGTATCCTGCTAAACCCAAAAAGCTTTTAACTTCCGTTGCTGTCTTCGGCGGTTCCCACTGCAACACTGCATTCACCTTTGATGAATCTACCGATATACCATCACCAAATATTACATGGCCCAAGAAACTCACCGTCTTCAATCAGAACTCACACTTTGACAGTTTCGCAAACAGCTTATTATCCTTCAGCACCTGCAAAGCAATTCTCAAATGTCCTGCATGCTCTTCCTCAGACTTAGAATAAATCAGTATATCGTCAATGAACACAAAAATAAACTGATCCAAATAATAATGGAAGATTCGGTTCATATACTCCATAAATACTCCCGACGCATTAGAGACTCCAAAAGACATTACCGCATATTCGTAATGTCCATATCGAGTTCTAAATGCGGTTTTCTGAATATCACCTTCTTTCACTCTAATCTGATGGTAACCCGACCTCAAATCAATCTTACTGAACACCCGAGCTCCCACCAACTGATCCATCAAATCATCAATCCTTGGAAGAGGATATTTGTTCTTAATGGTCACTTTATTCAGCTGACGGTAATCGATGCACAGACGCATACTACCATCCTTCTTCTTTACCAACAACACTGGAGCTCCCCATGGTGACACACTAGGTCTGATAAACTTTCTATCCAACAACTCTCCAATTTGAGATTTCAATTCAGCCAATTCCACTGCCGACATCCTGTACGGCGCCATAGAGCTAGGCCTCGTACCAGGTACAAGATCAATGCAAAACTCAACTTCTATCTTCGGAGGTAATTTTGTAATATCATCAGGGAACACTTTACGAAATTCATTCACCACCGCCAACTCCTTTAGTGACGCTTTCCCGTTGACAACTAATGATGCAAATAAAGCAAACATTTTAGCTTCGTCCTCCAACAAGATCATCAATTCCTTACTAGACAAGGAATCCGCCAATGCTTCTTCCTCTAGCGTAAGAAACAACAACACCTTCCGAAAACAATCGATGTAGACTCGGTTGAACTCCAACTAGTTCATACCCAGAATAACATCCAACTTACCAAGGGGTAAGCAAATCAGATCCACTCCAAAAATCTCTACCAAAAATAGTCAGTGGACACTTCAAACATACCAAAGAAGTAGTCACTGAACCAATAGAGGGAGTTTCAATAGTCATCCGCCGCTCAAGAGTAGTTGGCACCAATCCTAACCTCTTCACACAATCAATAGAGATGAACGAGTGGGTTGCACCTGTATCGATAATAGCAGACAAGGGAACATTATTGATGAAATAAGTACCTTGGATAGAACGCTCCTCAATGGCAGCTTAAGTTCCCACCACCGCAAACACTTTACCACTGGTCTGAGACACCTGAGATGGTTTCGGCTTCTTGCAGTGCGTACTGATATGACCCTTCTCACCACAGTTATAAAAGGTAGGCATAACGACCCGACAATCAGCTATCACATGGCCCGGCTTACCACACTTGAAAACTCCTTCACCTCATGAGAACAAGCATTGGCATGATGACCCGCGCCACCGCACCGGTAACGCTTCCCACTAGCAGACGCTCTCCCTTCTCTGGGCTTCTTATCAGCAGCATCCTTAAACTTCCCCTTATCAGCAGGAACACTGTAAGGAGTACCACCAAACCTCTACTTACCCTTACGGTCATTCGCAGACTTGTAATGTGCAATCCTAGCCTGGTTATCATTATCATAAATCTTGCTCCTGCTTATCAGCTCAGGATAATCCCTGATCTTCTGACAAGCGATCCCCATCTTAACTTCCGGACATAGCCATTCTCAAACTTCAAACACTTGGAGGTTATCGCCCCGTCAGTATTATAATGAAAACAATACTGCACCAACTCTTCAAACTCAGCAGCATACTCAGCCACCGTCATATTGCCCTGCTTCAACTCCAGAAACTCTATCTCCTTCGCACTTCGTATATCCTCCGGAAAATCCTTTTCCAGAAAACCAGTTCGAACCACTTCCCAAGTAATTGCAGTCCCTGCAGTCTCCAATCTTTGGCGACTGTTGCCCCACTAAGCTTCCGCTTCTCCTTCTAGCATGTGGGTATCAAACCTCACCTTTTGCTCATCGCTACAACCCATCGTCCGGAAGATCTTCTCAATCGCCTTCAGCCACTTCTGAGCAGCTTCGGGATCCAAAATTCCTCCTTGAAACATTGGCGGCTTGTACTCTGAAACTGTACCAAATCTCTGAATTGCGCACCCGCAACTTGGTTCTAATTAGCAACCACCTGTGCCATCGCTTGCATAGCCGCAACCAACGCAACATCATTCATTCCCGCCATACTGCTCAACAACAACAATGCCAGGTTAACAGATATGCAAATGCTATCTTACAGACAGACTCAACTACTAGACTGGCCGGACGGACCGACCAGCTCTGATACCAACTTGTAACACCCCGCTCCCCAAAATACATAAATTTAAAATAAATAGCAATTAAATCAAGCAATTATCAGAGTTACCACACCAAAGCGGGATATCACAAAAGAAACTCAACAACACACTTCATTAAATGGTTTTCAACAGTGAACAACGGAAATATCACATATACATATATACATCATATTCGGCCATCCGCCCAAAATATACACAATATTCACCAAAGGTTCCAACAAAACATGATATGCCACGGAGTAAAACAAAACCATCAGAAAACAATAAACTCCCAAGCCCAGTGTTACGTATCAGAGCATCCCTACGACTTGACTCGCCACTATCCAAGCTAGCTAAGCACTTGGATTATCTGTACTTCAGAAGAAGCACAGACCACAACAACAACAAAAGGGGTGAGAAATCACGATCAAAATATTGCGGTAATAATGTACATGAATAAAAGGCAGTAACCATACGAACAACATTCAACATACATCAACTAGGACCTATTGTCCAACACCAACACAGCACACAAGACAATGTAAAAATATGCAACTCAACGCCATGATATGCGGTACCGACTCAACATCACCGATGGACACCGGGCCATCAACCCTCCACAAGGGAGCACAAGATAGATCACATACACCCACCAATGGCAATGATCTATCCCCACCATTCTCCACACAGGAGTACGGATGGATCGCATACACTCCTACTGAGCAACGATCCATCCCACCATTCTCCACACAGGAGTACGAATGGATCGCATACACTCCTACTGAGCAACGATCCATCCCACCATTCTCCACACAGGAGTACGGGTGAATCGCATACACTCCTCCGGAGCAACGATTCAACCCCACCAAAACATCATGATATGCACGAAACCAATACACAACAAAAATCCAAGCACACAAGGTGCACACGATCCTCCTGATCACATTTTATACATCGCACATACATATTCCACACATCACCACATTTATACATAATAACATACACCAATTTAATTATTCTAATTAAACGAATAACACAGAAATCACATTCCAACACCACACATACCCTCTTAACTGTCCAACACCAATCTTATATTTAATCATGACCAACAAGGGTCCCACAACACAAGAGAACAGAACAGAACAACACAAAAACACAAACTACTGTCATGCTCGCTGGCTCACTCGCCTAGCGAAGCATCAGCGAATGCTCGCTACTCGCTCGCCCAGCGAACTTCCTAGCGAAGGCAGACACTGGCTACTGTAAGCACTCGCTATCCAGTTCTCCTAGAGAATTCCTAGTGAAGGTTCGTTACTAGCTCGCCTAGCGAAAGTGCTGGCGAATGTCTGTGATTTCACAAAAACCCCACTGTTTAGAATCGGCAAAACTCTTTGAAATCATCTGATTCCACTCAAACCAGTTCCCACAGTACTAGTTCAACATTCTGCGACTTAGCTACATAATCCATTCTAGATTCCACCCGATAAAACATCAGCTCTACCAATTAACTCATTTCGGCTTAAAATGGTAAACTACCCGGAAACCCCAAATCATCCAAACAATCACTCTACAACCACATGCAACAAGTTCATCATGCTATCAACAATTCAGAATTTCAACAACATATCAATCGTGATCATCAATCTACCATGGGGTTAGGGAAATCCCCTCTACCTAGAATTCATGCAACAAACCAATTTCGACCCGTTTCTCCCCCCTTACCTCGATAACTCGATCAAGCTGTTGAAAATCCTCGAAGAATCGATAATCTTGGATTCCTCTCTTCCTCTTGATTCTTCTCCTCACTCTCTCTTCCACTCTAGACCGTGTTCTTCTTTTCCAACTTCCTCTCCTTCTATCGTGTTTCTCTTCTTCTTCTCTTTCCAAAATTTCCTTCTTCCCCAAAAACTCCCTAATACCCCTTACTAATTCTTATTCACTTAATAATAATAATAATAATAATAATAATAATATTAATAATATTAATAATAATAACAATAATAATATTAATAATAATATTACCATTCTTCATTAAAGTATTATCACTAAATATCATTATTAATATTAAAGTCCAAAAGCATTAACTAATCTTCATACTTAAGGGCACCCTCCATGCACTCAAACACACCCCCACAAAAAGGCACACCGAAAATAAAATAACACCGAAAAAGACTAGATAATTAAAATGGGTGTTACAGTTTTCATCAATCCTGCATCATTAATGAGTTTCATGATTTCTTTACTTTCAAGAACATTCTGTCCCAGCTCCCTTTCCACTGCCAGCCTTTTCTGAACAACATACTTCCATCTATTAACACATGAGGGGTAATGAAATGAAATGTTGTCAATTGGAACTTCAAGGACCTTTTCAGCCATTTTTCTCTTGGAGGGTTTCTTCTTGTTTTGGATGTCAGTGACATCTTCAGCAATATCAGACTCAGTCTCTGATTCAGTACCAGATTCAGCCTTTCTCTTTTTGGAGACTACTTTGCTCCAGGCTTTGGGAGGTCCAACTTGTCTTCTTTTAGTTCTAGCCTTCCTCAAGGGAGTGTCATGTTCAGATGTCTTCTTTGTGAGGTTGTCTTGCCCAGAAGCCTGTTCAACTGCCTTTTTCTTGGGGGAACCTTGTTCAGCCACCTTTTTATCTTTCCTTGTCATAAGCCTTTTGGCTATACCTTGATTGATGTTTGCTATTAAATCATTATTAGAATATTCATCAAGGTCCACCAACTCCGCATTCTTGGTGCCTTGCACATCATCACCACCACCATCAGAGACTCTGCCCTTGTTCTTCTCTTCTAATGTATGATCTTTCAAGGTTCCAACATTGGGCATAACATCACTTTGATCATGCACAGTTGGACCGGACCCCTCATTGCTGGGTGGAATGGGGATGTTCAGAGCCCTAGCTACCATGCCAACAATGATGTTGTGCGTTTTCTTGGCTCCATCATAATTAACATCAGAAGTTGCAGGAGTAGGAGATTTACCTGAGACAAGGTCTTTGGACCTTCTTGCATGTTGGCTCCTTGGATTTTTTACCAGAACCCCTTTTGGAGTCATCATGGGCAGGGGTGCTATTTCAAGCACTGAGTTAGGGTTGCTTGACTTAGTTCCTATCTCAGACTCGTTGGTGGGTATGTTCTTGGAGGGAGATGATTTTGGTGAATGTTGAGACATTGTACAAGACGTTGATCGTGTGCACATGGGTTTCCTTTTGTTGGAGGCTGTAGGGAAGATGAGCAGATTGATGGTGAACCAAGTGGTGTGGACGTTTGATGTGTAGGGGCTCAAAAGATGAGGAGGGAACTTAATGTAATAACTAATTAGTAAATCTTTGAATTTTAAGTTATAGTTCCCTATTCTCATTAATTTCTATAACTCACCATTACTCAAGGGCCTCAATTTTTGTAAATCATTGTTAATTTTATGGTCCTTGACCCTTCTTGCACCGATTTCAGCCCTATTCATTGCATAATTATCAGGTAATGCATGAATCCATTTACACGGGCTACCTCTGAGCATGCTTCCCTTTAACTCACCTGGACTTGGTTGAATAGTGTGCTGGATGTCACGGAACAATGTCATGACATCCGGAGTAACATTGCTTCTTTTAGGTAGGGCAGCATCCATGGACTCCATCAGGTTCCAGTATAGCCTATCTACCTTTCCCTAACGATCAATGTGTGGGTATTCCTTATGATATTTCTTGCATCTTGTCCTTCTTTCTGAGGCATACTTTAAAGTTCTTCTTGCTGATGTGTTGGTTTTTCTCTATTGTATGTCTTTCACCAGCCATACTTTTTCCCTAGTCTTCTTTTTCTCCAGGTTTTTTAGGACACTTCTGGGTTCCCATAGGTAGAAATTGTTCATTGCTCTGGATCCCCTAATTTCTTCCTCACCTTCTTCATTGACAACCACACACTTATCCTTTGAAAAATGGACTTTTAAACCTTGATCATATAACTGACTTATGCTTATTAGGTTAACAGTCAGCCCTTTAACCAGTAAGACATCCTTCAATTTTGGGGCTTTAAGACTGTCAAGTTGTCCAACACCTGTGATTTTTCCTCTAGCTCCATCATCAAAGGTTACATGACTAGATGTATGAGGGTTGAGTTTTGTCAAGAGGTCCTCAATTCCAGTCATATGTCTGGAACAACCACTGTCAAAGTACCAATCCTCTTGGGTTGGCTTTCTTAGAGCAGTGTGAGCTGCTAATGCCATATTCTTGGTAACCCAATGTCTTTTCCTGTTAGGAGCACCTTTCTTAGTTCTTGCTTGATGCTTCCTTTTGACATGAGCTCTATGTTCTTGATGAGGATGACTAGGAAACCCATGCAGCCAGTAACACACAGATTTGATATGACCAAGTTTTCCACAACGGAAACATCTATACCCTTGGAATCTACCTTTGACTTGGTTCCAGTTTCTGTTTGTAGGATGTTGTGACATTGGTCATGACATCCTCTTTGGCTTCTGGACCTCAGGTTGTAGTCTTTTATGTTTTAGCACAGGATTTTGTTTATCAACAAATCCTAGTCTAGACCTATCTCCTGAGGTTTGTCCACTCTGAAGGATTTCCTCCAGGGTGTCAGTCCCAGAATTGAGCATCCTTATGGATTTTTCCATTTGATCCATCTTACTTTTCAACTCCTTTACTTCACTTCTGAGTGTGTCTATTGTGGCTAGATGCTCTCTCTTTTCAGCTTCTAACTCCTTGATGATTTTCTTCTGTTGCTCTCCTTGCTGAACCAGTTCTGTACTTCTGATGTGAAGCTTTTTATATGAGTCTGCAAGCTCCTCAAAGGACAACTCTTCATCACTTGAGTCATCATCAGAGATGCATACACTGTTAAGAGCAGTGACATGTTTAGTTGATTCCTCTTTTGATCCATTGTCTGAATCTTCATCAGACCAAGTGACTGTGAAGCCTTTTCCCTTCTTTTTGAGGTATGTGAGACATTCCTTTCTGATATGACCATATCCCTCACACTCATGACACTGTACTCCTCTGCTTTGGCTGACTTTATCTTCAGAATTCTCTTTATCTGAAGGCATGCTTTTGGTATATGGTTTAGACCTAGCATCTATCCTTTTGACCAGTTTGTTGAACTGTTTTCCAAGAAAGGCAAGAGCTTCAGACAAATTCTCTTCCTTTTCACCATCTGTATCAGCTGTGTTTGAGACAAGAGCTATGCTTTTGTTCTTTATCTCCACAGCCTGATCACTCATTCCCATTTCAAAGGTTTGAAGGGAACCAATGATTTCATCCACTTTCATGTGGCATATGTCTTGGGCCTCTTCAATGGTTGTTACTTTCATGGCAAACCTTTTAGGTAGTGACCTTAAAATCTTTCGTATAAGCTTCTCTTCAGTCATCTTTTCTCCTAGAGCTCCTGAGGTGTTTGCAAGTTTAAAAACATTCATGTAAAACTCATGAATGGTCTCATCTTCCTTCATTCTTAGACCTTCAAATTTGGTGGTCAGCATTTGAAGTCTTGACATTTTGACCTTGGAAGTTCCTTCATGAGTAGTTCTGAGAGTGTCCCAAACATCCTTTGCTAGTTCACAGTGGTGTACCAGCCTCAAGATATTTTTATCTATGCCATTGAACAAGGCATTCAAGGCTTTAGAGTTTCCAAGAGCTAAGGCCTCTTGCTCTTTGTTCCATTCTTCTTCAGGAATCAACATATCTACTCTATCCTTGTCAGTATTCACAGGATGTTTTCAGCCTGAATTCACAGCTCTCCAGGCCTTGTAGTCTATAGATTTCAAGAATGAAATCATCTTTGGTTTCCAATAATCATAATTAGATCCATCCAGAATTGGAGGTCTATTAGTGAAGCCTATATCTTTATCCATAGTACCAGAATTTGTTTTCCCTAGATCTCACCCAGATTTAAACAGGCAGGATGCCTGCTCTGATGCCAATTGAAAATTCTGGCAAGCACACGATGGATGTTATTCCCAAAGTTATAACATCCACTGTGACATCTGCTACTTAACAGCTAATACTCAATAATAATAAAGGCAGTAAATAACATAGCAATTGTTTACCCAGTTCAGTGTCAACAACACTTATATATGGGGGCTACCAAGCCAGGGAGGAACTTCACTATTAGCATAATTAATTCAGAGTCAAACAACACAATTTGCACTCCTCACTTAAAACCTACCCAATGACAATTCAGCCTAGAGACACTCTAGACCTGAGTATACCCACTCACTCCCCCTCAATCACACAACAGTGATATCAAACAATTACAGATTAAATATGAAGAGACACTTCATACACACCTTGATCTTGCTTCACAGCTTTGATCAAGGAACTCACACACTCTTGCTTCACAGCTTTGAGTGAGACACAACCTAGAATCTACCTATCCAATGCAAATCATCAACCAGATAATTGCTTGGAGTACAAGTATTCCTAGACAGAATTCACACATGAAGACTAGCCTTCTTCACTTACAAGGACTCTGCAATCTGCACTCTTTCTTCTTTTGTTGTCAAGTGCTGCTATTCAGGATTGCATCTTCTGTTCTTTATAGCAGTTGTTAGTCCTTTTGGGCCTTGGTGCATTAATTAGGTTTTATCCATAACAAACCTAATTTCAATGATCTGCATACTTGCCACTTAATTCAGGTATCTTTTAGTTCGCCTAGGGCTTCTAGAAAGTCTCCTGATATCCAGCTTGAGCTCCTATTCTGTTTCCTGGTTTATAGATACCAGAAAAACAAACTTGCCCGCTGGATGTCATACGTTCAATGTTATGACATTCTGTATGACATTCAGCTTAACTAAGTTAACTTATAGTTAACTTACCCTGCACACACATCATTAAGTATGTCCTAACATTTAGTATGACATACATGCACACTCTAAAGTTTTGCCACAAAATGCAGCCAATCAAGAGCACTTACAGATCCATAGATATATATTATGATTTTACGCCCCAAATGCTTACAAGAGTTTCAAAATTATCTTGGAATAGTCCTTTGGTTAGAATATTTGCCTCTTGGTGTACAGTTGGAACAAATGGTGTACAAGTAGCTACACCATCTATGTTTTCCTTTATTAAATTTCTGCAAACTTCCGCATGTTTATATGCATCCCTGATTTGTCAAGAATTATTTTTACACATAACATCTTACATACTCCATGAGCTGTTTCTCTATATTCCACTTCAATAGCTTATAACACATTTCCGCTACATTTTGTTTTCTGCTTTTCCATTTGACTAAAACCTTGAGCAATAAGCTCACATAGATTTCCCATCCATGATAGGTCGTGTGCAATCAGCATTTAAGTAGACCTCAATGATCTGTCATGTTTTTTTTGTTAAAGCAATTATCTTTGTCACAGACACCTTAAATTTTCTAAATTTACATATACCGAGTTAAGATGTTCACCATTGGTGAATCTATGAACTTAATAGCTAAACTCACTGCAAACAAAATACCAGGCCAATGAGGCCATGTATCTTGTTCCCTCAAAGCTTTTGATTAAGGTCACAAGAGTATTTGCTAGCCTACTAAGACTCGTCTTGTTAGGAGCCCAAGAATTGGATTCCAAACGAATTCCTCAAAAACTGGACATCATTGATAAGTCAAAAGAATAATTCCCAGATTTTCCGCTAGGGTTAGAAAAACTTAATAGCCTAGGCTTTGTATCTAGTGAAAATTTTTTGAAGTAGTGGATGCCATAGGTTTGAGTAAAGGCTATGATAACTGATCAAGCATCATGTCTTTTAAAGAGGATGCGATTTTATATCTGAATGACCATTCTTTGGGTTAAACATGTAATTGTTAAGAATTATTATTTAGTGAAATTTAGGGATTAGATGGAAAGGAAAAAGAGAGAAGATCCACTTATTGGAATATAGGATATTGAATAACTACTGGAATATAAAAACCTAATTCAATACTTTTATATGTAATAAATTCTATTCTAAGTCAAGAACAAGTTTAGAGTTATATATACATAATAAATCCTATCGTAACAATAGTCCTAATATTCAAACGATACTTAAAGGTCTAGCAGACTATGGTACATCTATGGACTCCTGTATTTACAATGAGTTCTCTTTGAAATATGACTCTCATTAACATATGTTGTACCGTTCCTTGTTTTAAATTCTATGAGAAGATCTTGGACTTCTAATGATTACATTTCCTTAAACTGATTGGGCAGTTTATTTCCTCTTCTACCTGCTCAAATCATTGGTAATCCATGATCTAAAGTTGTTATATTCCTGCTATATGTTTCTCTACTGAATATGTGCAGGCAGGCAGGACCTGAGGGAGCAGCATGAAATAGAATGTGTCCGGAGTGCCCTTCATGGGCCTGTCATAGAATTAACCTTTCAATTAATGTTGCAAAGGGTATTATTGGGAATTATGGTCATTATTGTTACATTAGTTACACATTCTCTATCACAATTTAAGTTGTAGCATCACAGCAATGTTTCTGCTATAGTTACATTAGTTGCACATTATTATTGGGAATTGGTCTATTTCAATCTTTATTGCTTCCTTAAATTATGGCCAAATTATCTACTTCAATCTTTGTTCGAAAGGGTGAGTTTCATATTTATGTCATTCTGTTGGAATTCGTAATTGCATTTGCTGCTGTTTGTTTTGATTCTGTCACTACGGTTTATATTTAATGGAATTACACTGCCGCTAAGATTCAGCCCGAGTTATTGATTCAGTTTCGTTTGGATGGTTGATATCCTATTTAGGCATTGAGGTTGTGATAAGGTGTTGAGTGCATATTGTGTTGCTGTTGTTTATGTTTATGGCGTCAAAATCAGATTTCTAAAGTGATTATTTGATACCGATCCATTGGGATTTTTTTTACCCCATGTGTGCATTTCATTTCTGTACATCTCATTTTCATATCTACTGCTGTTTTGATGTTGGTTTGCGTTTTGGTCCAATCACAAATGATTATGTTGCTGATATCATACCTGAGAATGTGTAACTAATGTTGCTGATATCATGTGTAACTAATGTCTATTTCAATGTTTCTGATATCATACCTGCTGGTTCAATCTTTATTGCTGATATTTTAAAAGGAATGAAAAAGTTAGTCTTGAGGCTTGGTTATGAAAATAACATGACTGATACTTATTAGAAAGTTTGGATCCATTAGACAATTTCGAAGTAAATTATTAGGTAATATGAATGCGTGAATAACTACTGCACAAAACAAAAGAACTGATTTTGGCCACATCTGCGGTTGGAGCAAGAGAGTACTATGAGTGTTTCCTGAGATTTTCAACAGCCTTTTTTTTCTAAGAACATGATTTCATGCTTACTTCATCTCCACTAATTTTTTGTCCTTATTAGTTTGTTTAGGATTTGGTTTGTACACGATTCTAATTCTAAACAAATCATTCATGCAGCGCGCTTGTCTGGGAGCAAAGTGGATGGCATGGAAGAGTTAGACAGTGACGATAAAGGAGTCTTGAATCAAATCAAGTGCTGGTTTTTATCTCACACACAGCATTTTAACTTCTTTACCATTCTTGTGCTTGCTTCGGTTAGAATCCACTTCATTCTTCATTCCAGTATACTCTTTTCTCCTTTCTTCATTCCGCTGTTCATGTTTGCATCTTCATGCTCCATAGAACTTTAAAAGAATTCCAATTATCATGCATCACAGTGCTTGTCCAATTTTCACAATACTGAATATATATTTCAGGTGTCAAATCCTCTATTTGACCTTGCTGGCATCATGTGTGGACAATTTGGCATTCCGTTTTGGAATTTTTTTCCTTGCAACTTTGATTGGAAAGACAATTATTAAAACTCACATACAGGTATGTATAGGTTTGAAGTTCTCTTGGTCATTTACCTCCTATTTTATCCTTTTTTTTTACGCGCTTTCATTTGCTTTTGCATCGTAAAATTGTTGACATTACATTAGTCCTTCAAATTTGGCCTCATGTTAAACCGAATTTGTGTCAAAAGTTTAATTGAAGGAGCGTTAGTTTTGATTGGTCGTGTATGTAATATTCTTTTTTGCAGACAGTATCCATCATCTCAGTTTGCAATAATCAACTTCTCGACTGGATAGAAACTGAATTAATCTGGGTTCTCAGCCATGTACCGGTTTTTGCATCCGTTTTGCCTAAACTAGTTGCTAATCTCCATGCAATGAAAGCTAAAAATTTGAAAGCACCTTGATCAGTGCATCTTTATGCACATTCTCCTATATTTTTACTTAGGCATTTTTTTACTTTATTTTGATTATTCTTATGTTTTATTATGTTTTTATATTTTATTTTATTTTTGGTTTAATTTGATTTTCGCACTTTATTTTTCAGCTTTAGCAGTCTGCACGGAAACGATCATAACTAGAGTTCCGGAAATCCGTTTGAGGCGTTCTAATAATCGCCGGAAAGCTAAGAGAGAGAGCTACGACTTTTGTGTTGGAGTCAAAGTTATATTTGGAGCACATTTTTCCAGAATTTCGTTTGAACCTACAGCATTAGTTTTATTAAGTTTTGGGTCGTTAGTTTTGGGTCTGGATTATATTTATTTGACCCAGTTGAGTTATGACCCGAATTCTCTTTTGTCTCCTCTTTAGTCTAGGTCTGGCCGTACAGCCTAGGATCTCATACACTATTCACGAAAAATATTGTTGAAGCTTTGTACGAATTATGGAGAACTAATTCCTTCACGTTAATCTGCTGTAAACGAATTATGGAGAACTAATTCTTTCACGTTAATCTGCTGTAATCGGTTTCCGCCGACACTTTGAGGTTCTTTCAATTCTTCCAATAAAATCTATTTCCTTTCAATTCTTCTCTATGATATCGCTTAATTCGAATTATCTTAGGGAAACTGAAACAGCAGATTAACTGTTTCAGCTTATTTTGATAATCACTTATTTTCAGTTTTATTTTTCTCTTATTCAAAAATCCAAACCCCCCATAACTGTTACTTTATTGGTCAATCACTACAAGAATCCTTGCGATACGACTCGAGTCATTGTCGCTACACTACCGTTTTCCAAACTATTCGTTTTGATCCGCGCGCGACAGCGTATCAAATAGATTTTATTGAAAGGAAATAATTCGAATTAAGCAAACAAGAGATCATAGAGAAGAATGGAAAGGAAATAGATTTTATTGGAAGAATTGAAAGAACCTCAAAGTGTCGGAGGAAACCAATTACAGCATATTAACGTGAAGGAATTAGTTCTCCATAATTCGTACAAAGCTTCAACAATATTTTTCGTGAATAGTAAATAGTGTATGAGATCCTAGGCTGTACGGTCAGACCTAGACTAAAGAGGAGACAAAAGAGAATTCGGGTCATAACCCAACTGGGTCAAATAAACATAACCCAGACCCAGAACTAACGACACAAAACTTAATAAAACTAATGTTGTAGGTTCAAACGAAATTCTGGAAAAATATGCTCCAAATATGACTTTGACTCCAACACAAAAGTCGTAGCTCTCTCTCTTAGCTTTCCGGCGATTATTAGAACGCCTCAAACGGATTCCCGGAACTCCAGTTATGATCATTTCCGTGCAGACTGCTAAAGCTGAAAGTTGAAAAATAAAGTGTAAAAATCAAATTAAACCAAAAATAAAATAAAATATAAGAATAATCAAAATAAAGTAAAGAAATGCCTAAGTAAAAATATAGGAGAATATGCATAAAGATGCACTGATCAAATTCCCCCACACTTGAACTTTTGCACTCCGAGTAAAATTAAAACAAAACAAAGAAAGCACAAACACATCAGTTACTCATTCCAGGCTACAAGTCTTCTTCGGTTAAGTTTGCATCGATAGGTACTAATCTTACACACTAAGGATATCGTAGGAACACTAATCCACAATTGTGCAGACGCAATCACATTAAGCCCGTTATCTCCACACACTTATAGCAAGGCGACCAGTTAGTGACTCTGATCCTTTTTGCTTGAGGTTCTGGTACTTACGTGGCATAACCCTTTGCTCACTCAGTTGTAGTTGCGGGGGATCGGACCGTAATCCGCTCTACCAAGTTCAGCACCAAAAACCGTTGAACCAACTAACGAGTTTTATTATCAACTTTTTTTTTGAAGGCTCTACATCCGTTGGGTTAAGTGATCGGGTGAGGGTCGCCAAACTTAGAAGGTGTATTCTTTTTTTTCCAAATAAAAACTGGATCATTCACTTATTTTCATCGGCTTCCCTGCGTAAAGTGTGTGTGAGATGGTGCTGACTACTGAAATAAACTACTTAAGAGCTGTCAGAGAATGAAAATTTAAGGCTAAACCATAATAAGAATTCAAATCAATTTCCATATGCAGGAGACTTATGATGTTAAGACGATACCGATTTTTCTCAAGTCTCCACAAATTAATCTCAAATTAGACTATAACCTCAAACTTTCAAGAAGATGCATTTTTTTTATTTTTTTATTTGACTGAAAACAAACAAAATACTAACAAAAACAAGGAAAACAAACGATTTTCCTCCCCCACACTTAAAACGTGCATTGTCCTCAATTAAATGACATAACTATTAAATAAGAGTGAGAGAAAGGAAAGAACACACCCGGGTAGTCAAGGTGGGTAGGTGATCATATAAGCAGCCTTTCCCAAAGGGAGATCTTCTACGGGCTCCTCTCCCAAAGTGGGGATGTCATAAAGTAACTTTGGGTAGCATCCATTGACCTTGAAATATTTATTAGTGCCTTCGACTTTTATTCCAGGATCAAAGAAAAATCTTCGATAAGTAAAAGTGTCGAATGGGCATGTGAAAGTGGTCTCTGTTTCCACAACATCAAGAATCAAGGAATTAAGGGGCTGCCTCACTGCTTTTCTTCCATCTTCAATTGAGACCCTATGCATACTCATGGATGGGCTAAAATTACGAGTGCCAACCAAGGCCCATCCAATTCCCTTCTTATGTTCCTGCAATAACTTTTCTTCCTGCTCAAATTGAAGCTTTGATGAATAATATTGTCATACCCTAAATTTGCCCGCTAACTTTTGTAAATATTTTTGCATTTTATTTTGCATTTCATCTTAATTTCATGTCGTTTAGACACGTGTCCACCTCCGATTGGGCGTTTTTCAAATCTCGACTATTTTGCCCAATATGAGTGTGACACGTGACAAAAGGGTATTTTTGTAAATTTTAATTCCTGTTTTATTTTCTCTTTTTTCTTCAAATATTCATATTTTGATCTTAGAATAGATTTTTTATTAAAAATTATTTCTTTTTTATATATATAGCTTTTAGAATAGAAAATAGAATTTAGTTTGTTTTTTTGAATATAACATTATTTGTTTCTTAAGAAATAGTTTAGGTTTTTTTAATAGATTTAACCAGAATTTAATTGTTTTTAAAATAGAAAATAGTTGTTTTTTATAGGATTAGATTTTTCAAAAATAGTCTAGAGGTAGAATTTTATTTTTAATAGATTTGGAGTTTAGTTTTATTAGAAATAATTTGTTATTAGATTTGGAGTTTAGTTTTTTTAATATTATTTAAAAATAAATTATTAGAAATAGTTTAGAGTTTTATTTGATTTTTAGTACAGAATTTATTTTGATTAGAGCTTTATTAAAATTAATAGCATTAATTAAGTTTTAAATAGTTTTTTTTAATTAAATTTGATTTTCTTTAATTTTTATGTAATATGTATTTATTTGTGCAATTTTATTAACGGTAGTATATTTGCCCCGGCGGATGGACATGTTTATGTAATATGTATTTTATTTTCTTAGCTTATTTAGTTTTACTAGAAATTAAATTTTTAGAGTTTTCTTTTCATTTTATAAGTTTATAGAATTAAAATTGTTTTTTTTAGGAAATAGATTTTTTTTAATAAGAGTTACTTTTATTTTTAGATTTTAATTGTTATTAGATTTATTATTTTCTTTTATTTGTTTATTTAGTTTAGTTTTTTAGGATATTATTTTGATAGTAGTTAGAATTATTTAGGTTTATATAAGTAAATATTAATTAGGTTTAGAATTAATGATAATAGAATTAATTTATTTTATAGTCAGAATTATTAGTTTATTTCATTAGTTAAATAGATTTTATTGTTAATTATTATTATTAATTTGCTTTATTAGAATTTTAATATTCAGCATTTTTTATACTATATTTTTTAAACTATATTCATTATTAATTAGGTTTTAGAGTCAATTTTATTTAATCATCAGCAGTAATTATTAATCAGAAACAAATTCAAAAAAAAAGTTGTTGTGCCATGTGTCATTTTCGTAGGGTATAAGACCTTATTCATTGTCTCCCTCAGATCCATCAACCCTAAACCTAGAGGGCACTCTGCAGCCGCCACTCATCAGTTCCCTCACATCTTCATCATTTTCAAACAAAGCTTCAACCCAGAACTTCAAACGACAAAACCCATACAAAAGCTTCATCTACCCTTGTTCATCAGTTTCATCATCACAAACTTTTCCGGCGGTTTTCTTCGAACTCTCTTCAAAACTCTCAACCTCCATTGAAACCCTCACAAACCGTTTCCGAAACCCGCCGGTAACCCATATCTCTCTTCCAGAAAATCTTCGAAAACCACCGTTAACTGAAACCACGAAACCCATCGCGTCTTCTTCGTAAACGCGAACACAACCTCACGAAATCCTCCACCAACAACCTTCAAATAAAACCCACAACAACTTGGAGAAACCCCATCCAGAAAAAACCTCCATTGATTTCTTCTACACGCTTCAAACTCCCATCACCGAAACCACACGACTTTCCTTCTCCTCCAAAACAATAATCAACAACAAACTCAGACAACCTTTGACCCAAATCGACCGCCTAACCCATGTACTTCATCTCCATCTTCGCAACACCATCCACCTCCACTAACCCCAAACAACTCAAACCCATTTCAGAATAAATAAGAGATGAATAGAAAATTAAAAGAAACGGAATCGTGAACAGAAAGAGGTCGAACTAAATGAGAAACAGAGTGAGAGACGATGAGAGTTAGAGACGATGAGAGCAGAGAGATTGGTTTGAGCGTGTGAAGAAGAAGTTTGCGTCTTGTTATTTTGATTTTGATTTTCTTTATTTTTTTTATTGTTGTGCTTGTGTTTTGGGCTTTACAGCCCGTGTCCATTGGTTTTACTACACTCACCCCTGTTTCCATTACAACCCCCTACTTTGTTTTTTTTTAAATAAAATGTGAATATTGTTTATATAATGTAAATATTATATTTATGTAAATATATTATATTAAGTTGTATATATTTTATATGTTTTGTTATTTCTTTTAAAAAGGGTTTTTATTAATTTTCTTTTGATAACTTTTGTAAGTTTGTTATTATTATTTATTTATGTATATATTATTTTCTAAGATTTATTTTATATTCATTTTCTTTTAGATTTCTATTCTATTTATATTAGAGTTTATATACATTATTATTTAGAAGTTGAGTTCTATTTTTCTTTTGCTATTGGGCATTTTTGCCTTTTTGGTCGATGAAGAGATTTCTTTCGATTCTCCGTCAAATTATTGATGAGAAATGAAGGATCTGAGACCGACTTTTTCTCCTCTTTCTCATTTTCGACTTTATTTCACTTTCACCCGTTTCGGTCGATGAAGAGATTTTCATCGTTTAGCCGTCAAATTATTGACATGAAACAAAGGATCTGAGACCACCTCTTTTCTTTCCTTATTTCTTATCCCGATTCGATTTTATTTTTGACTTGTGGATCGATGAAGTCTTGTATCCGTAAGCGTCAGATTTTTGAAGTCGATAACCAATCCTATTTCAAATCTATGGGGGATGACCATTTGGGTCATTTTCCTTACTTTGGGATCGCGATAGGCTACCTTCGATTAATCGACATTTTGTTTGTGGTTAAGACGAGATCTCATTCTTTTGTGTCCCGATTCGATCCACTAACCAGTATACAACTGTTTTACAAAGCTTCAACCCAGAACTTCAAACGACAAAACCTATACAAAAGCTTCATCTACCCTTGTTCATCAGTTCCATCATCACAAACTAATCAACAACAAACTCAGACAACCTTTGACCCAAATCGACCGCCTAACCCATGTACTTCATCTCCATCCTCGCAACACCATCCACCTCCACTAACCCCAAACAACTCAAACCCATTTCAGAATAAATAAGAGATGAATAGAAAATTAAAAGAAACGGAATCTTGAACAGAAAGAGGTTGAACTAAATGAGAAACAGAGTGAGAGACGATGAGAGTTAGAGACGATGAGAGCAGAGAGATTGGTTTGAGCGTGTGGAGAAGACGTTTGCGTCTTGTTATTTTGATTTTGATTTTTTTTTTTATTGGTCTGCTTGTGTTTTGGGCTTTACAGCCCGTGTCCATTGGTTTTACTACACTCACCCCTGTTTCCATTACAACCCCCTAATTTGTTTTTTTTTAAATAAAATGTGAATATTGTTTATATTATGTAAATATTATAATTATGTAAATATATTATATTAAGTTGTATATATTTTATATGTTTTGTTATTTCTTTTTAAAAGGGTTTTTATTAATTTTCTTTTGATAACTTTTGTAAGTTTGTTATTATTATTTATTTATGTATATATTATTTTCTAAGATTTATTTTATATTCATTTTCTTTTAGATTTCTATTCTATTTATATTAGAGTTTATATACATTATTATTTAGAAATTGAGTTCTATTTTTCTTTTGTTATTGGGCATTTTCGCCTTTTTGGTCGATAAAAAAATTTCTTTCGATTCTCCGTCAAATTATTGATGAGAAATGAAGGATCTGAGACCGACTTTTTCTCCTCTTTCTCATTTTCGACTTTATTTCACTTTCACCCGTTTCGGTCGATGAAGAGATTTCCATCGTTTAGCCGTCAAATTATTGACGTGAAACAAAAGATCCAAGACCACCTAATTTCTTTCCTTATTTCTTATTCCGATTCGATTTTATTTTAGACTTGTGGATCGATGAAGTCTTGTATCCGTAAGCGTCAGATTTTCGAAGTCGATAACCTTCCCGATTTCAAATCTATGGGGGATGACCATTTGGGTCATCTTCCTTACTTTGGGATCGCGATAGGCTACCTTCGATTAATCGATATTTTGTTTGTGGTTAAGACGAGATCTCATTCTTTTGTGTCCCGATTCGATCCACTAACCAATATACAACTGCTTTACATTTCTGTCAAATATTAATTGCTTCATTTTTCAGTCATTTACATTCTTGTACATATTATATATTCTGTATATTATTATTATCCTGTAAATATTCAACTAACTTGTACATTCTTTTAAAACACTTAATAAATATCAAACCATAAAATCCTAATTGGTGGACTGTTTATTTATCTGTATCCTGTATATATCTATCTTTGTTTTTCATCTCTTTGCAGGTTCTCAAAAACATCTTCAATAAAGGAATCGAGTTATATTCGTATTGAACTAAAGAGAGGGGATTAAGTGTAGACTTCTTCCCTTCCGAGTGTCGAGATACTTAGTGTAGTGTGGGTGGTTTCGATACTCGTCTTTCAATACGAAGACGCTTGTATTCTCTGCACTCATCCACACCCTTCTCTCCTAAAAAACCTCGGCTCCGCACCGAGTACAATTTCAAACCATTTTCTCCTAAAACCTCGGTCCCGTACCGAGTTCATTTTCAAAACCATCTTCAATAAAGGAATCAATTCTCTTTGTACTGAATTAAAAAGAGAGGATTAAGTGTAGACTTCTTCCTCTCCGAGTGTCAAGATACTCACGGTAGCGTGGGTGGTTTTGATACTCGTCTTTCAATACGAAGACGCTTCCACCCTCTTTTCCTCCTAAAAACCTCGGCCCCGTACCGAGTGCATTTTCAACCCTTTTTCTCCTAAAATCTCGGTCCCGGATCGAGTGCACTTTTCATAATAAATCAATTTCTCCTTGTATTGAACTAAAGAGAGAGGATTGAGTGTAGACTTCTTCCTCTCTGAGTATCAAGATATTCACTGTAGTGTGGGTGGTCTCGATACTCGTCTTTCAATACAAAGACGTGCCTCTATTCACCACACCTCACTTTCACAACTTCTCTCCGCAACCTTTCTCACCTAAAACCTTGGTCCTGTACCGAGTGCATTTTTAAACTCTTTTCATACAAAAACTTGAATGGTCGTGGAGTGGTTAAGCGTAGGCTTTCTCCTATCCCGAGTGCTGACGTTTACCGTAGGGTTCTCTATCGCAAAACACTTACCATTCAAAACCAAAAATTCTTTAATAAGAGAATGAAGTTCTCTTTGTGTTGAACTAAAAAGAGAGGATTGAGTGTAGACTTCTTCCTCTCCGAGTGTCAGGATACTCACTGTAGTGTGTGTGGTCTTGATGCTCGTCTTTCAATACGAAGACGCTATGTTCGTCACACCATTTTTATAACAAAAACTTTGAGATAAAGAATTGGGTACTACCCGCAAAGGGTTACTATCCGAGGACCTATCTCGCCCCCCTAAAAACAACTTCACAAATCAAAAGTGACACCTTGCCTCGCATGGTGAAAACAACCTTTCAAAAAGGATATGTTACGTCCGTTCTACCGCAAACAGGTAACGCATAAGTTTCCTCACATGCGAGCAGCAAAACACCTAAACTGCTAGAACGCGCACGATAACATCATCCACAAAAACACCAGTTACCCGTAGTAGCGCGAACTACGTTGCTCTGATTTCTCTTGCATGTTAAGAATACGTAGGCATAGGATTGCGACAATCCTAGCGAGCACCCTTTTCTCTTTTCCACCCTTTCCCAGAAAGGCATGCTACATTCGTTCTACCGCAAACAGGTAACGCCTAAGTCTCCTCACATGGGAGCAACAAAACACCTAAACTGCTAGAACGCACACGATAGCAGCGTCTACCAGAACTTCCCCGTAAACCGTAGGCCGAACTACGGCTGCTCTGATTCTTTACTTCTTTTAAGTAAAGATACGTAGGCACAAGGGCCACAAACCTTGCCGAGAACATTCCCCCTATATCTGTAGTTCCCCCGAACTACGTCGACTCTGACTTTCTCACACCCGTTGAGAATACGTAGACCTAGGACCGCAAAGTCCTACCGAGTCTGTTCTTTCTCTCTTCTTCCCTCGTTACCTCTCTTTCCCCTGCTTCTAACCCTTCTTTTACCCCGTGGAACACTCTTTTATAGCATAATATTTTAACAAATATTATCACACGTCGACAAACAAATGGTTTCCATCGAGTACGATGGATGCGAGGGGTGCTAATACCTTCCCCTTGCATAACCGGCTTCTGAACTTGTTCATGGTCGCGAGACCATCTTATCTATTTCTTTCTTAAGGTTTTCTCGATATTTTCCTTTCCCCTCATGGGATAAATAAAGTTCGGTGGCGACTCTTTTGTCTATCTTTTTCGCCTCCCCGTCGTTGCACGATGCATTTTTCGAGTAGCGACAAATATAAATCCTCGGGAAGTGGTTCAGAAGGTGGTTGTTCAGAAGAATATTTGGTTGGGGCAGTCATGATATCAAGAGTTTCGACTGTATAAACGACATCATTAAAAGAATCACCCTACAAGGCAGCATTAATCTCAGCACAAACAGAGCAAACGTTAGTGTCAGTACGTAAATCGCAAGAGTAAGTATCATCATAATCTAATAAAGATGGAAAATCAGATAACAACTCAGGATAAATATCATCAACTAAATCAGACAATAATTCTTTTGGATTCACTACTGTTTGGGCGGGTAGTTGGTTTGATACTTGAGCTTGCTGCATGACATTTACTATAGTGGCAAGCTGTCCAATCTGTGTCTGCAAAGTCTGAAGAGTGGAATCTGTTTGTTGCTGAAACTGGAGATCATTCATAGCCATTTGCTTGACAAGGTCCTCTAATGAAGGTTCAGAAGGTGTAAAGCACACAATTTGGAATTCATTCATATGCTTATTCGGATCCTCACCTACAAGACCATTAAACATTGGCAACAAGTGTATTAAACTAGATTTTAATTCAAAAGGAACAACAACATCATCATATTCAATACACAAGCCATTATAATTCACATCAGGGGCAGCCAATTTTCTTAAGGTTCTATTATCAGCCATTTCAAAATCAAGTTCAGTATCCGAAGCAAACAAGTTATGCAGATAGTCAGACTCAGACTCAGACTCAAACACAATGATGGAAAATGATTAATTATATTTCAGAAAAATAAAATAACACCAGAATTAAGCTAATTAAGCAAAATAACACTTATGAGAATTTTTTCGATATTTTTCGACTCTATGAAAACAGTAAAAAATTCATTAAAAATAGAAAAAAGGGTTTTTTGGCGATTCTAGGGGTGGATAAAGGAATACTAGGACTAATGACCGGACGATTTTTCTGCTTCTCGTAGGCAAAACAGTTTTACGATCGGACACAATTTTTCCAAAAACCAATTTTTTCGACTCTAGACGCGAGAAGGCCAAAAACGTGGGGAACCTAGGGCCTAAGCGCAACAACACTAAACCTATGACTCTAATATTGATTAATAACGACAAGAATCCTTATGAGAAGATATCCGAGTTACCGTTACCACGATACTACGTTTTTACAAAAATAACTTGTTTTGATCCGCGCGCGACAGCGAATCACACCTCAACCAGTTTCTCCAAATACACAGGTACTGATTAAATGCAGTGTAATGTGTTAGATGTTGAGTTACTCCGAACTAATAGTTACTTAATATAAGCCTCACAGTGTTGTTGATTTTTCGATATATATCTAAATTTGTCACCTTCAGGGAAAAAAGTGGGATTTTTCTTGTACTTCAATCTGAAATTCTGTGGTATGGTTCATGCTCATGAACTTCTTCATCAAGATAGTGAATCCAACCGCGCATACACATCTGAAGAAACAGCAAGAGAGGGAGGTAGCCGCATTAACAAAAAAGTTAGACTCAGACACACAATGAAATACGTTATTATTTTTGTGGTTCCTCTGACAAATTGCATTGAAATAGATACAAATTGCATTGAAATACTATTTGTAATAGATACCAATTTAAAACTTCTATTGGTATACCAATTTAATACAACTTATGATTTTTTACAGTTAAAACTTCTATAATTATGTGTCAACTTACTTATGGTTAACCGAACAAACCGATCCATTTTAACCGATCAACCGATTAAATCGATCCGATCAAATCGATTAAAACTTCAATCGGAATTGGGCCTACCAAATCTACCCATAATTTTGGCCGGTTTGACATATTGGGTCCGAATCCAATCCAAACCGATGTTCGGCCCTAGTATACGAGTAATTGAGAGGTAGAAGTTAAAAATAAAGGGAAAGTGTGTGAATCCCTGTAGAAAAAGGCTTGAAAATGAATGCACAGGACCCAACAATGTTACTGAGAATTCACTCAATCACATGTAAACAAGCCAACAAATCCAAGTAGCAGTACAAAAAGCAACGAGCGACGTGTGTGCTAGATTTAAGCAGAATTATATAACACGGCACAAATATTCATCAAACTATGACTTGGAATTCAAGTCATTTAGTAGTTAGTAAATGCAATATCAATATCAATTAATTTAAATCACATCAACCTTAACTTAGATTAAGATTACACGATAGACAGAGAGAATATAAACTCTGAAATCCAAAACAAACCAAATTAAAAAAAAAAAAAAAGATAAATATTAAATTAGAAATTGACGAGACCAATATTGGTGTAGTGGAAACATCCACTTTTTCTTCTCATTCTAATTCCTTTCTCTTCTCTTCACTCCACTCCACTACAAAGCTTCTTCATTTCTCATCACTTTCCTCTCATCTCACAAACCACAATGACGGAACCAACTTCCAAACCTGCAATTAACGGTGCCGCCACAACTAACGGTAATGGAAATGGAAATGGAAATCCACTTCCCGTTAAAGCTCAGCTTTACAATCCAAACCGTCAAGTTTACCGTCCTCAATCACAATACAATCGCCGCCGTCGATCTAACCGTAGCCTCTGCTGTTGCTGCTGTTTCTGGACAATCCTCACCGTTCTCGCCGCCGCGCTTCTCGTCGCCATTGTCGGTGCTGCACTCTACGTACTCTACCATCCTCACCAACCGGAATTCTCGATCACTAACCTCCGCATTGCGAAGATGAATCTCAAAACCTCAACAGATTCACCTTCGCATCTTACAACACTCTTCAACCTCACGCTCATCGCTAAAAACCCTAACAACCACCTCGTTTTCTTCTACGAGCCTTTCACTGTTACTGCTTTCTCTGATTCTGTTCAAATCGGAAATGGATCGTTGCCGGCGTTTGATTCCGGGAAGAACAACCAGACGAGTCTCCGGTCGGTGCTGTCGGTTTCTCAAGATCTGGATACGGATTCGTTGACTAGTTTGAGATCGGGTTTGAAGAAGAAGAAAGGCTTTCCGGTGGTGATTCAGATGGATACGAAGGTGAAGATGAAGATGGAATGGTTGAAGAGTAAGAAGGTTGGAATTAGAGTAACGTGTGAAGGAATTAGAGGAACTGTTCCCGCCGGAAAAACGCCGGCGGTGGCGTCTGTTATCAACTCGGAGTGTAAGGTGGATCTTCGAATCAAGATCTGGAAATTCTCCGTTTAGTTTTGTGAGTGATGTTATTATTATCATTATCATCTTTGATTATTATTGCGGATTATTTGTTAATCAATACTAATAATCAATCCAATCATCAAATTTCTTTTTTTTTTCTTTTTTTTTTCTTCTATTTTATATTTCATTCTTTTTTGGTTTCATAATTGCTTTTTATGGAATGGATTGATTATGGTTATCATGAAAATGTGTTGAGAATATTTTAATTTTTTTTTCTTCTTCTTTTTCTTCGGATTATTGTAACTTGTAATCTGTAATTTGTTTTTAATAGTAATGCAAATTGCAAATTATAATGTCTTAATCTGTTATCTTGATTAGATCTATGTAT
The DNA here is from genome assembly GCA_963859935.3 of Lathyrus sativus. NCBI lineage: Eukaryota > Viridiplantae > Streptophyta > Magnoliopsida > Fabales > Fabaceae > Lathyrus > Lathyrus sativus. The sequence goes on from OZ012739.1 coordinate 605,867,238, forward strand.
GATAATTAATCCATCACCCTATGAAAATATTTTTTTTCTTTCTTTTTCTATATATTTTGCAATTTTAAAGTAAAAATAAGATATGATGATAATTTTCAAAATTATAATTGTTAATAAAAATGAAAAATTAATGATCCGTCATTTTCTTAGGGAAAAAAAAAAAGAAAAAACGAGGGAAATGTGTTTTATTTTGATTCAAAATTAAATAAATAAAAAATTGAATAAAGAAAATACATGTTGAAACAAGACAATCATTTCTAAGATTTATATCATTTTCAATTAAATTAAAATTTACTTTGGAACTACGAAAGTTGTAACAGAATTTGTTATTTTTTTATCTTACGATTTAGAAAATAAATTATTAAGAATATTTTAGAAAAATAAAATACCTTTATAAAACCATGCAATTTATATAGCTAAAATATTATTTAAAATTTATAAATCAATAAAATAGTAAAGAGAAAAAACATTTAAACTAGATCTATATTTCTGTCCTTACCACCTAAAGTAAGACTTTAAAATAAAATATTACTAAAATCTATAATAAAAAATAAGTATTTAAGAGAATTACACCAAACCTCACAAAATGAAAAGTTAGAATATTAGTCTAGTTAAATATTTTCTCACAATTTTTTTGTGAAATCAAAAGTATTGAAAAGAAAAAGAATACAATGCATATAAAAAGCAAAATAAAATAAAATCCAATAGAATATAATAAATATTAGATAAATTATTTTATAAAAAAAATCATCATAACCAAAAAGATATTTTGAAGAAAATGATTTTGAATTATATCAACAACAAAAAGTGATTGTCACAAAGCATATTATAGAAAAGTGTTGCATTGCATGTGCCATTTAACAAAACTCCATACTTACATCATATGACGTTTAATTTTGATTGAAATAATTACCAAGTAACTTAAATTATCATAATAATAAGTAGTTTAATCACCACCGTTAGTAAGTTGTTTTATAGTATAGTCTTATATCCTCATTGGTGTGGTGTGGCCCACAAATATACCTTTTATTTACAAGTGGTATGGTCAAAAAAAATGAATTTGAGGGCAAAGCATAGATCCCAAAATAAAATAGTGTCCATAGATCTGAAGGCAGTGGGTCGTGGTTTCTGTACAATGTTTAAATGCTTTCTATTTTCAACCCTTCCTAAGGGTACCTATCTCACCCCTGAAAATCACTCTTTCCTCCAAAACCACATGTCAAGACCAAAACACTCATATCAGATTAGATTCTACGACCCTACTACCCTGCTCTTCATACAATTTTTCTGTAAAGAATAAAATAATACTAAAAAGGAGATAAAAATAACATGTATAATTGATGAAACTGTTTAAGTGATTTTTCATTTATGAGCATCAAATGAAGCGCGTGAATGTAATATGGCTGCACGTGGTTACTATGGTTCTTCTGAGTTTGGTCGGCAAGTAATTGGATTTGGATCTGTCTTCCAATTCTTTTTTCCCAGTTTGTGTCCCACTATTGACTTTTTCTTATACTTTTCTTCTTCAAATTGCTTCTGTTACTTTGCATATATCTATTTAGTTACACATAATAATATGATTATGTGTATTAATTATGTTGATTAGTAGTATAACTCTTATACTAGATTCTTGTGGGAGGCTGTAGGTTTTCAACTTATGGATGCAAATTGCAGTTGTAGCTGTAGTTGTGGAGTGTGAACTTTGATATCACATTAAAATATAGTCAAGTGGAAAAAAACTAACTAATATTACTTTTTTTTACTGTAGTATTAGAGACCTCAAAAATATTTACTCCAACATAGGTTTTGTTGCTTGGTTAATTCTTATTTTTGTATATGAGACACATGAGAAAGTGACTTTATTGGTCACTTAGTTTTGATATTCGTCTCCTATTTGTAACTCTATGGGGGAAGAGGTGAGGTGTATCTGCTAAATATATTTTGATGTCTTAACTGGTGAGATGGTGAGGTGTATCTGCCAAATATATTTTGATGTCTTTGGTCAAAGTTAGGCAGTATGGTAGTAGGTACTAGATGTCTAAGTTAGGCTTTGATGCACTTTTAGCTTCTACCACTTTGTAATTCTTGTCAAGATTTTAGGATGATTAATAGATTAGTGTGGGGAACGATGTTGGTATTTTTTTTTTTTTTTTTTGTGTTTTTAGATGCATGTGAATTTTTTTTTAAATGATTGTTGTTTAAGATTTTTGCATACGGATTAAGGAATATAATAATATTGTCATAAGATATTATATTTTTATCAAATTAACTTTATTAAAGTATTGAAAATAGTGTCCAAAGTAATAATTAAAAGATAATGTCATTTTAAAATAAATTTTATTTGATAAAACGATAGTCATTTTAAAACAGAGGGAATAGGTTATAAGGATAACCTCAAAGTGAGAGATTGTACTATGTCATCATGTGATTTTGAGGTAGGCAACTTGAAAAAAGTTCTTGACCTTGCAGATGAATTTGCTTTAGAGTAGGGTTGGACAAGCAGTCAGATTGGGTTAGGTTCAGGCCCAAAAATCCAATTCGGCCCAAGTTGTGGTTTTAAAATGAGGACCCAATTTCGACCATATAATTTTGTACTGTTAGTTTTAGGGTTCACGCTTGAGATTGCTTATTGTGGAAGGAAAGCAATAGAGATGAAAGTTTAGCTAACCATTGCTTGTTGGCTTGTTTTAATCCATAAATGATTTTCTGCAGTTTGCAAGCTTAATTAGGAACTGATTGAGATAAGCCATGAGGAGGGGTCATGTAAACTTCCTCATGAAGATCTCCATGAAGGAACGCGTTGTTGACATCGAGCTGAATGAGGTGCCAATTTCTAGAAGCAGAAGTGGCTAATAGAAGTCTGATAGTGGTCATTTTGGCAAAAGGAGAAAAAGTCTTTATGCAGTCAATGCCTTCAATTTGTGTATATCCTTTTGCCACCAAACGTGCTTTGTGTATCTCAATTGAAACATCAACATGTCTTTTGATCTTATAGAACCTTTTACACCCTATAGGTTTCTTGTTAGTTGGAAGAGTAGTTACTGTTCAAGTATTGTTATCTTGTAAGGCTTGGAGTTCAGATTGCATTACTTGTTTCCAACAATATTCTTGAGAAGCTTGTTTGTATGAGGTAGGTTCAAGTTGAGAGGTAAAGGTAGAGATGTAGTTGTTGTAAGGAGCAGGAACATGAGAAGCGTTGAGGGGCTCTTGAATAGGATAATCTTGTGTGGAGATGTTAATATATTGAGAGGTTGAGAGATTATTACAAACAAAATCTTCAAACCTTTTAGGTTTTTGTATTGTTCTGTTGGAAATTCTTAAGATAATGGGAGAGAATGGTGAATTAGATTGTGTTGATATAGGGATAGGTTGAGGTGGTGGGGGGATTGATTGGGTCAGAAGATGTTTGAGAAGTGGATTTATATGTAAGAGTGTCAAGAAAAGGTAAGGTATAGTTAAGAATTTTGTTATGTTGGGGATTTATTGTGGTAGATGACATAAGGAAGGGAAAAATATCTTCATAAAACTGAAGATTCCTATAGATAAAAATCTCTCTTGTGTTGAGATACATAACAATGTATCCTTTCACTAGAATATGCATCCTCAACGTCAACACCCTTTATCCCACGAAAGTTTTAAATCCTCAATTAATGGACTTAGATAATCATCTATGTCGTTTCCAAGTTGTCTTGGTCCAAAAATCGACATACTTAACATCATATACTTACATTTCATGCTAAACCAAGGATATAGGTTGTAAATCATGAGAATAACATACCACAAAGAATGGTTAGTACTCAGATTATCAAAGGGGTTCATTCCATCTGTGGCAAGCCCAAGCCTAAGGTTTTTTGGCTCAAGGCCAAAATCCGGAAACAATGAATCAATTTTCTTCCATTACAAAGAATCAGCTACATGGTAAATGTTTCCATCATATTTTTCATCATTTGCATGTCATCTAATATTCTTTGCATCAATCGCATTAGCAAGAAGTCTCTTTAATCTTGAAATTATTGGCAAGTACCATAACACTTTAGCAGGAGGACGCTTTTTACTAACATTGTCATTATCATCACCATTGTTGTTCTTCAACTTGTAGTGCGACTCACCATATTCTGGACATTGATCCAAATTTTCATACTTTTTCCTGTATAATATGCAATCATTAAGGCATGCATGTATTTAACATACTCCAAACCCATTGGACACAATATCTTTTTGGCCTCATAACAACGATCCGACAAATTGTTATCTTCTGGTAGCATTTGTTTCAACAAATCAAGCAATTTTGTGAAACTTTTATCCGACCACCCACCTTTTGCCTTCATATTAAACAATTTTAACAACGCAGATAATCATGTAAAACTGGTGCGCCCCTTATATAAATGTGCATCTTTGTCACTACATAAACTATCATAAATATGAGCTTTCATATAAGACGATTCTCTAATAACACGGATCATATCTTATAGTCGATCATTCATATCTGTTGGTGCAAAGGTAGAATAATTGATGAAAAGGAGAAATATTCTATTAAGAATGACGGCTACAAAACATGATAAAAGTTACAATGATTGTCACCCTATTTATAAGCAAAAACTAGGGTTACTAGAATAAGATAAAATACTAAAATACCCTCTAACAAACTTAGGGGCTAAGAAAATAGTACAACTAAATAAATATGAATTACTATTAATATTCTAATACCATCCCTTAATTCATATTCCATCAAAACTTGTAACACCAATTCCATCCCTTAGTCTAAGAAATTGATCAGTCTTGATAGCTTTCATCAGAACATCTGCCAACTGCTTCTGAGTGCTGCAGTGTACAACTTCTAACACTCCACTCTGAACTTGATGTCTCAGAAAATGATACTTGGTATCAATATGCTTGCTTCTCCCATGCAACACTGGGTTTCTGGCAAGATTGATTGCAGACTTGTTGTCAATCATCCACTTCAGAGGTTTGTCTACTTTAATCTTCAGATCCTGCAACAGATTCAGAATCCACACAGCTTGGCATGCAATAACAGCACCTGCAATGTATTCAGCTTCACAGGTTGACAATGCCACAACAGGTTGCTTCTTGGAACACCAAGAAATGGAACCTCCCAGAAATTTGAACAAGTACCCAGATGTACTTCTTCTGTCAACTCTGTCTCCACACCAATCAGAGTCTGAATAACTCAGAAGTTCTGACTCATTATTTCCTCCAGAGGGAAATATCACTCCATACTTCAAAGTTCCTTTGGTATACCTCAAAATCCTGACAGCAGCTTGGTAATGGGACCACTTAGGTTTACTCATGAACCTACTAACCATCCCAACTGAGTAGCAAATATCAGGTCTGGTATTGCACAGATACCTCAGAGAACCAACCAACTGTTTGAAGGTTGTAGCGTCCACATCCTTTCCTTTAGAGTCTGAATCCAGTTTCTGATTTGTATCAGAGGGTGTGACAGCCATCTTACAATTCTTCAGATTAAATCTCTTCAGAAGTTCTAATTCATACTTGAGCTTATGCAAAATGATACCTTTCTCCGAATATCTGAACTCCATCCCTAGAAAGTATGTCATTTTGCCTAGATCAGTCATTTCAAATTCATTCATCAGAACTTTCTTGGACTTGGCTATCTCCTGTTCAGAACTTCCAGTCAATAGTATATCATCAACATATAAACATACCAGAGTCATATTGCCTTCAGAAGTATACTGAACATAGACACCGTACTCCATCTCACATTTCTGAAAACCTTGCTTCTTGAAAAATGAATCAATCTTCTGATTCCAAGCTCTGGGCGCTTGTTTTAGTCCATATAGAGCTTTGTATAATCTGTACACCATCCCTTCCTGATTCTTTTTCACAAATCCAGGAGGTTGTGACACGTAAACTTCTTCTTCTAATGGACCATTCAGAAATGCAGATTTTACATCTAAATGCTTCAGAGTAATCCAGCCCAGGTTTTTGTAGAAATCCTCTGGCTACCAACCTTGCTTTATGTTTGCCAATTGAGTCATCTGGCTTTAACTTCTGCTTGAAAACCCATCTGACGCTGATGGCTTTCTTGTCTTTTGGAAGTTCTGTCAGCTTCCAAGTCTTGTTTCTCTCTATAGCATCAAGTTCTTCTTTCATGGCCTTCAGCCAGAGCTTCTGCTTAAGAGCCTCCTCTGTACTTATAGGTTCAGAGTCTACTAACATGGCACACTGAATAACTTCTCCTTCAGAGTCTACTTCAGTGTCTTGCAGCATGTCAAATTCTGCAAATCTTCTGGGAACGCTTCTGATTCTTTGTGGTCTCTGAACTTGTTCAGAGTCTTGAGCTTCAAAGTTTCCAGCTTCAGATGGTTGACTTCCTCTAGAGCTTTGACCAACTTCAGGATCTGGCATATTTTCAGAGTCTTGGCCATCTTCAGAGTCTGAATTTCCACCAGAATCTAGATTACCATCAGAGTCTGGATCATCAGAGTCACCTTCATCTTCTGAGTCTTCTCCAGAGTCAGAATCACTATCAGAGTCAGAATCAACGTCAGAGTTTACTTCAACTTCAGAAATTCTTAACTCTGACCTTTCTTCAGAAGTTCTAACATCAGAATCAGATTGAGACTTATTCCAATTCCAAACTTCTGATTCCTTCACAATCACATCTCTGCTGAATTCAATTTTATTGGTTTTTGGACAATAGAGCTTGTATGCACCTGTACTGTGGTACCCTATCAGAATCATCACTTTGCTTCTATCATCCAGCTTCTGTCTTCTGGCTTTTGGAACATGTTTATAGCAAACAGAACCAAACACCTTCAGATGACTAACACTTTGCTTATCTCCAGTCCACTTCTGTATTGGAACTATTTCCTTCAACTTCTTCGTAGGACATCTGTTGAGTACATACGTTGCAGTGGCAACAGCTTCTCCCCAGAGCTTCTGAGGAAGCTTCTTCTCCTTTAGCATGCTTCTCACCATATCAAGCAAAGTACAGTTTCTTCTTTCAGCAAGACCATTGTGTTGAGGGTTATAAGGAGCAGTAACCTCATGCTCAATTCCATTCTCCTCACAGAACCTCTGGAACTCTTTGGAGTTATACTCACCTCCACCATCAGTTCTAAGAATCTTCAACTTCTGACCACTCTGATTCTCATCCTTCATTCTGAACTTCTTGAATTCATCAAACACCTCATGTTTAAATTTAATAAAAGGGATACCCATGTCATTCTTGTGAATTCATCAACAAATAACACAAAGTATTTATTCCCTCCAATTGATGCTACTGGAAATGGACCACACACATCAGAATGTACAACTCTCAAGGCATGTTTTGCTCTTGGAGCAACTTCTGACGCAAATGGCAAACGTGGTTGTTTTCCTTCCATGCAAACTTTGCATGACTTCTCAGGCTTCTTGATTGCAGGAATTCCATGTACCAGCTTCTTTGAATTCATATGTTTTAGCTTCTGAAATTCAAATGACCAAATCTTCTGTGCCACAGCTCACTCTTCTTCTCAGCACATGTTGCACTAAGACATTTTGAGTCTGCAGTTCTGACATTCACCTTGAATGTTCTATTCCTTCCCTGTTCTGACTCCATAATCAACTTTTGATTGTAGTCATACAGCTTCAGAAGATTGTCCTTCATGGTAACTGAAAAACCTTTCTCAATTAATTGTCCCACACTCATCAGATTGCTTCTGATGCCAGGTACATACCACACGTTCTGAATCAATGCTGTTTTCCCATTGTTCAGAGTCACTCTGACATTTCCCATACCTTCTGCATTAAGATATTTGTCATCAGCACGTCTGATCTTTGTTCTCTTTTCAGAGTCAAAGTCAACCATCCATTTCTTGTTTCCAGTAAGATGATTTGAACAGCCAGTGTCCATATACCACCAGTCTATCAGATCCATATTATCAGATTCAGAAGCCATCAATAGCACAGATTCGTCATCAGAACTTCTGGCTATATTTGCTTCTTCTGATTTTCTCTCCTTGTTTGACCAATAATCTCTAGCAAAGTGACCAAACTTCTTACAACAGTAACATTGGATCTTCTTCTTGTCATACTTCTCTTTTCCCTTCTGAGCATTCTTTTGTCTATCAGAGGTTGAGCTTTCTGACTTCTGACCACCATCAGATCTTCTCCTGGCTTCTGACTGCTTCTGATACCTCCTATCAGAAGTTGCTTTCAGAGCCTGCTGCTCTACTTCCTTTTCAGAAGTTCTCTCAGTCAAACGCAACTCTTGCGCTTCTAGACTGCTCTGCAGCTCTTCAATTCTCATGGTGCTCAGATCTTTGGAATGTTCTATTGCTACCACAATGTAATCAAATTGAGGAGTAAGGGATCTCAATACTTTTTCCATTATTGTTTCTTCTGAAAGAGTTTCTCCACACGCCTTCATCTCATTAGTGATCAGAATCATTCTGGAGATGTATTCAGAGACTTTCTCATTATTCTTCATGTTGAGATTCTCATATTGCTTTCTCAAGGACTGAAGCTTCACCTTCTTCACTGATGCGTCACCACCATAACATCTAACCAGTGTGTCCCACGCAGCCTTTGCTGTCATTGAATCTGCAATCTTCTCAAACACATTTACATCAACACATTGATGAATAAAGAATAATGCTTTCTGATCCTTCTTCCTTACTTCCTTCTGCGTGTTTTTCTGTTCATCAGTTACATCTGCTGCTACTGGAACATAACCATCAGTGACAAGATCTAAAACATCTTGAGCACCAAACAGTACACGCATTTGGATCATCCAACGATTCCAGTTTTTACCGTCAAATACTGGAAGTTTGGTGTTCATGTTGCCGTTTCCGTTCATCTTCTACCTTGCACAATACACTCAGATTTCTCACACAGTGTTTCCCAACCCACAAAATTAAAATTCTGATCAGATTTTGTTCAAGATTCAACACGAATCTAAGAATCAAAATCAAACACACAAGACCTCACGTTCACTCGTGTTTCCCGTGTTTCCCAATGAATCTGAACCGGAGCTCTAGATACCAATTGTTGGTGCAAAGGTAGAATAATTGATGAAAAGGAGAAATATTCTATTAAGAATGACGGCTACAAAACATGATAAAAGTTACAATGATTGTCACCCTATTTATAAGCTAAAACTAGGGTTACTAGAATAAGATAAAATACTAAAATACCCTCTAACAAACTTAGGGGCTAAGAAAATAGTACAACTAAATAAATATGAATTACTATTAATATTCTAATAATATCTTCATCATCTTCATCCATTTGTGACGTCGCATTTCGATTATTATCCACTTCTCCATGCCACGTCCGTATTGTATAATTTTGACATATTCCATTACAACATAAGTGATGTAATATTTCTTTTTTTTACCGTTTTTTTATATTCCCGCAAACAACTCAAGGACAATAAAAGATATCATTATTGTCGAGAATATTTTTTGGTGAATTCAAGAACTCATTTCTCATACATCGGGCCTAATCTATCAGCTTTCATCCAACTAAGATCCATAACAAATTATGAAATTTATATCAAAGGAATAATATGAATGACACACTAATGCTACACATATAACATCCTAATATGATTATATGCATATGCATATCCAACACCAAAATCTAAAGCATATTCACAAATCTGAATAAAACATGAACATGTCAACATGAACAATACACATGACAACGTCAATGCCGAAATAGTTTTATTCATGAAATGCAACGAAAGTCAACATCATTTATCTGTTAAAAAAGAAACCATTAACCCTAGCGAAGAACATAAACATTCAGAAGCGTCAGAGAGAGAATGGTAACGTATCAAAATTTGAAAAGGATGACAATGTCGTTTCCAAAAATGATATTCGTTTGTAGAAATAAATAAAAATGGTGAAGATTTTTCTATCGTTGTCATCTTGTTCGCTAGGACACTCGTGTGTGTTATGAATGAAATAAATTATCGGTTATGTTTTAATTTTGTGGAAAATAATTTCACAACGGTTGCATGCTTCAAACATAGTAAAATATGAAACATATAATCACAGTTGAATGAAGCAATTGTAGTTGTTATACTTTCAATTTTTAAATAACAATAAATATAAAGGGACACACGCTTATTTTTATTTAAAAAATGCTGATGTTGGAATTCGAAGCTTGTAATCCAAATTCTATGACCACTGTTATTTTTAGGAGCCGTGATGAAAAGTTTTTTAATAAAATTAAAAAAACTTGCGCGTAAAAAATGTGATATGACTACAGTGGTAAAATGGTCGTTGTAATATTGTGTCACTAAAGGTATAGTAGTGTGTTATTTCTCTATCCCTAAATTCATCTAGCATGTTTGATGGTTGACATTCTAGAGAGTCAGAGAGCGAGCATGGTTTGAAAATTTTCACCAATGTGTTTAGGGTCATTATTGGGTTAAGATTTCTGGTATGAGATGTTTTAATTTGATGCAATATATGAAGGACTTGAGAAGTTTATCTTGTTTTTGACTAAATGTGATGAGGCATGACGACCTTTGGTGTGTTATTTGGCTAGTAAAGAATCGTGAGACAAATTGGAAAGTCAACTGCTTCCAAGACCAGAAAGACATCCTTGAGAGGTGGAAGAACTGCATGAGTACATACATCTTTGTTGTTCATGAGAAGATAATGCAGTTGAGGTTGAATGATGGCTTTTAAAGCTTTATCCTAGCAATGAACAAGGTCATATGATCTCGTTGGTCCATCTTTTTTGTCGTATTCTTTTGTTGTTGAAAGCATGAAACATATTGGTATTGATTATTCATTAATCTCGTTAGTGAAGGAGAATTGGGCGATGTCATCATTCACTTTCACTTGTATTTGTGCATCCAAGAATGATGCTTGGATCCATGATTTCAAGCTAAAAGAGTTTCCTTGAGGATCTCCTACTTGAGGTGTGGGACTTAGAGGCCTCATGTTATTTTCAATTTGTTTTAAGTTTTCCTTAAGTTTTCTTATATGTGCTTCCATTACATTGTCTAGAATTTATTTTTTAGTTCTTGACTTGCGATGTATCAAGTTTATTGTGTCCTTTTTTCCTCATCTCTCCTAACATAACAAGAATGGTGTGAGGTAGAAACCTGTTATGCATCAATGCGTCTCTAGGGTGGTGAATCATCGTGTATGAGTCCACAACTATAGAAGTTTGAATTTAAATGGTTGTGTTCATCTTCTCAACATTTTGTTGGAACCCAACTTCTAGTTATCATCATGTTGATTAATCTGTGAGGTTTGAGAAATCTTTTATCATACCCCCGCTTTGAGCGCCAAAGTTCTTGTATGATCGCCTAAGTAGGTAATGTGAATTTTTCTTTAATAGGTGTGTAACTTTGATCTTTTTCCTACTTTTAGTTTTGTTCCTCCACTAGCTGTAGCAGATGTGTCAGATGATTGTGTGATTGTACTTGGGGTGAGACCTTTATTTATAGAATGGTTGGACTTTGATGCACTCTATGAGATTTTTATCATTGTTAAGGTGATCTCGGAGAACATTTGTGAATAAATATGGACATATTAGTATAATTGACTCTAAGATATATGGTAGAACTTATCTACTCTGAATGTGTTCCATGTAACTTGAAATGGTGCTAGCACCTTGGTGCTTGTAAGTACTTCTTTAATAAGTGTGTGAGTTCCCATAGATGACCTCGGAATAAAGTAGTTTATCGACTTCTCTGTTTGATATGCTTTGTCTCTAAAGTATGAATTTGGTTATATTTGAATTGATGGACTAGAACATAGAGTGGTGGAATGTAATATGATAGAATGGAGTGGACTGGATCATAATGGAACACATATTTCATTTCATTATTTGTGTATTTTCTATAATTTGGCAGAACAAAGTAGAACAAAAGTTAGTTCATTTAATTTATTACACCCCAAATCGGATAGAGTAAGAATTGAAAGATTTGGATGGAATGAATTTTATCATGTCTCATTTTCCTGCATTCATTATTTACAAATTCAAACAATAAAATATATATGGCTTCATTTCATTCATATTCATTAATGATTTATGTTTTATTTTGAGTTGGGTTGTTTAGGCATACCATTTAATTTATATATGGTTATTAGTCTCTAGCCAATATAATTTTATTTATGTTCATTTTGGTTAGTAGTTAATTGACTTTTATTACAATAGCTCATTATTCTGTAAGCTCAATTTATCAATAATCAAATGCATTTTGCAATCATAGCTAAGTTTCTCCGTAGAATGTCCACTCTACTAGTAACCACAGTTGCAATATTAAAAACTACGATGTCAAACACAAATTTAACATATAGTAGTTGTTGCAGTGGTTCGTGCTTGTAGTTTGGTGACAAACACTGTTTTTGAAGAAAAGAATAAGTGATTGTGAATCGTGATTCCATAGCATACACGGGTAGGAAAGGAGAACATCAACAAACAACCGTTGCTTGTGTTTGGTCCATGCAAATGGTTTGGAATTTGCACTACACCAATTATTGAAAGCTTTTTTTTTTTTTGGTTCTGCATTAATTATTGAACAGTTAGCTTGCTACTAACGACAGTGAAATTTAATTTGATACTAATATAAAAACAAATCTCATCTTGTTAGACAACTTGTGAAAATGGAGTAATCATGTGCCTAAACATGATTGAACCTCTAAATACCTTCAAAGATATTGTAAATCAATTGAAGAATATCGAAATCAATATAGATGACTAAACAAAGAATTTGGTTATTCATCTTGATCAGATTGACCCAAAGAAAAATAAAGAAGCGGAATTACCGTAGTAGTGACCTCAGATGAAGGAAATGTATTTTGTTATTGTTGGAATTATATTAATTAGAGTGGGAATTAGAAAGCGACTTAGTACGCGACTCGTCCCGATAACTTCTTTGTGCCAAACTCAATTTTTCAAATCCGAAAACAACAATTTTAAAACGTTTTAATAACTGCCATGGCAACTGAGGAAATTATCGGTACTACTGCGGCCGCTTCGGTCTCTGACAAACCTTTCAGGTTTGAGGGTTCCAATTTCAAACGGTGTCAAGCTAAGATGAAGTTTTTCTTAACTCTGAAAAAGGTTGTCCACGTTCTGACTGAGGATATCCCGGTTGTCCCTTCTGCATCATCTGAACTACCTAATGGTAACTCACTTGTAGATTCAGACGGGACTTCCAAAACGTCTGACTCAGATGCTGCAAAAGCTAAGGCTGCAGCAGATGATCTACAGCTCCGAAAAGAAATCGCCTTATGGCTCGAGAATGATTATCTGTGCAAATATCACATTCTGAACAACCTTGTTGATGATCTGTACGACTACTACAGTAGCTACAGAACTGCTAAACAGGTATGGGAGGCTCTGCAAAAAAAATATGATACTGAAGAAGCAGGTGCGAAGAAATTTGCTGTCAGACGCTACTTGAACTACAAGATGGTGGATGAGAAGTCGGTGGAAGCTCAAAGCCACGAAATTCAGAAGATTGCTCATGAGATTATTACAGAAGGTATGCCCCTCAATGAACAATTTCAAATTGCTGTAATTATTGACAAACTTCCCCCTGGTTGGAAAGATTTCAAAAATGTGCTTCGTCACAAAACAAAAGAATTTTCAATCGAGAGTCTGATTACTCGCCTCCGAATTGAAGAGGAGGCTCGAAAATAAGATCAGAAAGAAGAAGTCTTAGTTGTGTCTAACAACAAAAAGAAATTCGGTGCGATTCTGAAGCCTACGGGAAAGCCTTTAAAGAATCAGAACCGCAATGCTATGAACCGAACTAAGAATGGGAATCCCTCTAGGGCCCCATCGGCTCCATTTTCTAGGCAACAGCCACCACCTCAAAGAAATGATGCTCCGGTTTTCTCTTGCTACAACTGTGGGAAACCGGGCCATATGGCAAAGAAATGTAGGAGCAGGCCTAAACCTGCTGCTGGCTCAAATGCTCAGGTTAACCTGACTGATGAGCAACTCATTGCCATGATCACTAAAATCAACATGGTTGGTGGAAGTGATGGTTGGTGGATAGACACTGGCGCCACTCGTCATGTCTGCTATGATCGTGCTATGTTCAAGACATACATGAATGCTAAAGATAAGAAAGTGTTGTTGGGAGATGCTCACACCACTAATGTTGCTAGAATTGGAGATGTTGAGCTGAAATTCACTTCAGGAAAGACCTTGATCTTGAAGGACGTCATGCATGTTCCTGAAATTAGGAAGAATCTTGTTTCTGGTTTTCTTTTGAATAAGGCTGGGTTTAGTCAAACTTTAGGGGCAGATTTGTACATCATCACTAAGAATGGTATTTTTGTAGGAAAAGGGCACGCCACTGATGGCATGTTTAAGTTGAATGTTGATGTGAATAAAATTTCTCCTTCTGTTTACTCTTTGTGTGACTTTAATATTTGGCATGGTAGACTTTGTCACGTTAATAAACGAATCATTTCTAATGCAAGCAACATAGGCCTAATCCCTAAACTAAATGTCAATGATTCCAATAAATGTGAATTTTGCAGTCAAGCAAAAATAACAAAGACTTCACATAAATCAATTATAAAAGAATATGATCCCCTAGATCTTATACACTCTGATATATGTGAATTAGATGGAAGTTTAACTAGAAATAATAAACGTTATTTTATCACTTTTATTGATGATTGCTCTGATTATACTTATGTATATCTAATGAAGAATAAAAGTGAAGCGCTTGACATGTTTAAGGTGTATGTAACTGAAATTGAGAATCAATTTAACAAGAAGATTAAGAGACTTCGCAGTGATAGGGGAACCGAATATGACTCTAGATTGTTTAATGATTTTTATGCTGAACATGGTATTATACATGAAACGACTGCTCCATACTCTCCTGAAATGAATGGTAAAGCATAAAGAAAGAATATGACTCTTACTGAACTTGTAGTCACAATCATGTTAAATTCTGGTGCTACACCTCACTGGTGGAGGGAAATTTTATTGACTGTTTGCTATGTCCTGAATAAAGTTCCCAAGTCAAAAATTAAGATCTCACCTCATGAGATATTAAAGAAAAGACAACCAAACTTGTCTTATTTGAGAACTTGGGGTTGTCTGGCTTATGTCAGAATTTCGGATCCGAAACGAGTTAAACTCGCTAGTAGAGCCTATGAATGCGTATTCATTGGATATGCAGCAAACAGTAAGGCATACAGGTTTTATGACCTAAATGCCAGAGTAATCATAGAATCAAACGATGTTGAATTCTATGAAGACAAATTTCCTTTCAGATCGAGAAATAGTGGGGGCTCACAATCGAGTCACATTCCTGTGATAAAAAGCACTGAAAGCAGCGACAATGTAGAAACAGAACTTCAAAGAAGTAAAAGAGCAAGAGTTGCTAAAGACTATGGGCCCGATTATGCGGCCTATAATGTAGAAGAAGATCCAATAAATCTTCAAGAAGAAATCTATATGGAACAACCAGAAGGGTTTGTAACCCAAGGACAAGAAAGCAAGGTCTGTAAGTTAGATAAGTCTCTGTATGGACTAAAACAAGCCCTTAAACAATGGCATGAAAAGTTTGATAATTTAATGATAATTAATGGGTACAAAGTGAATGAAAGTGACAAGTGCGTTTATTACTATCATATGTTTATATGTAGACGATCTACTTATATTTGGATCAAACGTTCAGGCCATTAATGATAAGAAATCATTGTTATGCAATAACTTTGATATGAAAGACCTCAGAGAAGCAAGCGTGATCCTGGGTATCAAGATCACGAGATCCGACCAAGGAAGTTCTTTGGATCAATCTCACTATGTGGAGAAGATCTTAAAGAAATATAAATACTTTGATTGTAAATCTGCATGCACTCTGTATGATCCAAGTGTGAAACTGTATAAGAACACTGGAGAAAGTGTCAAACAAGCAGAATATGCGAGCATCATTGGCAGTCTTAGGTATGCCACTGATTGTACTAGACTCGGCATTGCATATGTCGTAGGATTGTTGTGCAGATTTACAAGTAGGCCGAGTAACGAACATTGGCAAGCTATTGAGCGAGTAATGAGGTACCTTAAAAGGACTATGGACCTCGGCCTATACTATCAGAAATTTCCTGTTGTACTAGAAGGGTATAGTGATGCAGATTGGAACACCTTATCGGATGATTCCAAAGCTACTAGTGGTTATATATTTAGTATAGCCGGAGGAGCTGTATCTTGAAAATCAAAGAAACAGACCATTCTGGCACAGTCCACAATGGAGTCTGAGATGATAGCATTAGCTACAGCTAGTGAAGAAGCAAGTTGGTTAAGATGTTTGCTAGCTGAGATTCCTTTATGGGAAAAACCTATACCAGCTGTGTTGATCCACTGCGATAGTACCGCGGCTAATGCAAAAGTTGAGAACCGTTATTATAATGGTAAAAGACGTCAAATTAGAAGAAAACATAACACTGTTAGAGATTGTATCTCTAAAGGAGCTGTGAGAGTGGATCATGTACGCACTGATGAGAACTTAGCAGATCCTTTGACGAAAGGATTAGCTAGAGAGAAAGTCCATAATACTTCCAAAAAGATGGGACTAATGCCTATAAAGCAATTAGTTACTCATGATGGTAACCCGACCTAAATGACTGGAGATCCCAAGACTTAGGTTCAATGGGTAATAACAAGTTGTGAGTAATATGAAAATGATCATGCAAGTAAAGCATGAATCCTGAAGTAATGAGAGGATGAGATAATAGAAACTCTTAATGAGATATATACTCTGTATGAGGGAGTACCTAGGCTACAGGAGTACTCTTGATAGATTCACCTATGTGACTGTGGAACTGAGGCCGGTTCCTATGGAATTTCGAGGCAGAATTCCTAGAGCATTCACTAAACCGGGATACATGTGCAGGGCCACTAAAGCACGGGCTACAAGAATACACCTTACGGAAAGGTTGTGTGCGGGTCTGATGTCCGAGATAGAGTTCAAGACAATATTGTCACTCTTGTTGAATCAGAATCCTACTCGCTACGCTAAGGTTCAAGTCGTAGACACCTTTGCTTATGCTCAATCTTAGAAACGTCTGACGTACTTCTAAAATCTCTTTTAAATTCAAATGGGGAAATGCTGGAATTATATTAATTAGAGTGAGAATTGGAAAGATTTATTGACAATTAATGGGCAATAAATGAACACAAGTAAGAACTAATATAGAAGTGAATTTGAAAAGATTCATTTTTGTCCCACATTGAAGGGAATGGAAATATTAGTAGTGTTTATATATTCCAACTTGGTCAATTGGGTTGGGCCCTAAAGGGCACCTAATTTTATGAAAGGAGTGAGGACACACCCATGACCATCAAGACACGCACGCGCACCGCCGCCGCCGTCCGGCCGGCCGGCTCGGTTCGGTCCGGTCCGGGCTAGATGAATTTTTTTTTTGACCCGAATTTATAGAATTTAATTATCATTAATTAATTAATATAATTCGGTGGAAAATTAATTAATAATAAATATTAATTAATTAAGAAAATAATTAGTCAGTAACTGCCATATTGACTAAATCCAGTATTTTTCCATTCTCCCATGATTTTCTCCATTCACCACGAATTTCTCCCTACTCAGCCTTACTAGCTGCCTATAAATACAGGGTAGAAGTTCAGTAGTGATGTAGCGGATTTCAAAAAAGTTCACACGAATTTTGATTTTCATCTTCTCTCCCTTAATTCTCTTCGTCTACAAATCCTTCTTTTCTTGTTTTTTCTTGTTTTTTCGACTGACTATTTTCGCCAGATATTGTGACTTTGAAAGGTGTATTTCTAGAGAGATTTATCAATCGTACGTTATTGAACGGGTTGTTTTATCCTGGAGACGTCGTCGTAAATCGACTGTTTTGCATATTTTGGCAATACGGTGAAACGTCTTAAAGAAAGCGACCTAGTACGTGACTCGTCCCGATAACTTCCTTGTGCCAAACTCAATTTTTCAAATCTGAAAACAACAGTTATCGAAGAAGACAATAATGTAAATATTGAATCTGATTATTGCATTTGGATAGATGGCTCATGAGTACCCTTCAATGTTACAATGCATAAAGGATTTTTCTCATCATACTAGAAAGGAGATTTTAATATTATGAAAATGAAAAACATGTCGCAAATAAGATTGTTGGTATTGGTTAATTAACTCTCATTATAGACCATGGAAATAAGCTTGAGTTGAAGGAGATAAGACATGTCTCAAACATGTGTCTAAACATTTTCTCGGCATGAAGGTTAGATGATATTAGCATGATAGATTAATTCGAAGGTGGTAGATGGAAGTTGTGTAAAGGAAGTATGATTGTTCCTCGTGAGAAAAAAACAAGGTTTCATGTATACTATGCAAAGAAAGTTAGACAAGAGAGATATCAGTGTTGCTCAGACATAAGCAAAGAGTAATGGTATAAACGGCTAGAACATATGAGTGAGAAAGTTCTTAAGGGATTATAGACTGGGATAACTTTCATTATGGCATAAATGGCTGTGACACATGAGTTATCCCAGTAAACTTAGAAAGTGGTTGAGGAAATATGATTAGGGTAACTTTAATTAGGGCCTTAAAGGGAAACAGTTTGTGATTCGATTAGCCCCACTAGTCATACAATCGGTGTGACTTATAACTTCCTACACAAGACCTCAAATGCCTTGATGAAGGCCCATCCGTTGGAAGATATTTGAGAAGGGAACATTGATGGCTCTAAGAACATCAAACTAAAGCATTGTGAATGGTATCAGCACTCTTAAGTCATATATGATAGGAAGATGCATTTAGAAGAAGTCTCCTTCATAGTCATTCGAGGAATTGTGTTAACCCTTTTTCTTAAGAACAGGGTTCTACGAGGACATTGTCTTCATCCCTGAGCTATATAGGTTTATACTCTTACAAAATGGATCCACTTTCTTCTGGGTTGTATAAATGGTCTTGTAATTTTCAAATCCTAAACATTTTGAAGAGATGGACGCCATCAATGGTCCTGATCTTCTTGAGAAATAATAAGGAGAAAAGGGATCAATATTACTATTAGAATCAGAGTCACTATTGTAACTTCCAAACATCCTTAATCCTACATGATTCTAATCAAATGTCACATCTAGTTACCATGTGCTCATAACATTGTGGTCTCTCATCTATATATAGTATGCATAATTAAAAGGTTATATTACCTTTCATCTATATATATTATGCATAATTAAAAGGTTATATTACCTTATTATTCTCGTCTAAATCCCTAATAATCACCATTCAAGAAGAAGAATAAGAAGAAGAAGAAGAAGAAGATATGAGAAAAGGAGAAACTCAATACCCTTGTTGATTGACGGTGATGATAGGTCAAATATGGTCAATCTGAACTTGGAAGGAAAGTTTCAAAGAAGGTTACTAAAAAAAATAAGAAAGTGTGAAGAAAGGAGGTAGGATCAAGTGAGATTCGGTTATTTGTGAAGTAGAGTGCCTAGAACACATAGGCTATCATTTCTCGACAATAGATTCATGCCTATTGGCAACAGGTAGGGAATCTATGGTTTAGGATCAACGTATGAACTTTATATAAGGGCTTGCAACATCTGTGTCACCCCAATATAGACTCATCATGACAAGGCATTTAATGCTTCATGTGTTCCCCGTGTTTGACTCTTTAGGGACTCTCCCTCCAAGTCTCGCTTAAAGGACTCATCCTTCAAGCCTTGCTTTAGGGACTCGCACTTCAAGTCTCGCTTTAGAAACTCACCCTTCAGACGTCGCTTGAGATTCACTTTCCTAAATTTCGTTTAAAGGGAACTTTCATTCGTCCAAGTTGATCATTTCACCCCTTTCCAAGACTCGGACTTGAGGGGTAATGGACTAAGATAAATTTTATTATACCTTAAAGGAGATCGTTCCATAATTCAATTATCCTAAGGAAGTTATGAAAGGGCTATAAGGGAAAACGGGCGAAGGAGAGTACTTTTCTCCCGACTACAACCTAGGTTTCCCTACTAGAGCCTGGGCCTCCCGATCCAAGCCTATGTTCATTGCTAGTCAACCGCTCCCAAACTTGGTAGATGAGATGTCCACAAAAGGGCCGATTTTGTCAAAGTTTTAAAGGAGGAAATTGATCCTTCAATCCAGGATGAAGAACGTGTCTCCATGTTCCCACGTATTCGCTGAGAAGTTGTGGAAAGATTATTTATTTCCATGATTTGGTTCATAGATCGTATCTATAAATATATCAACCCTTAAAATTGGAAGGATCATTCAATAACTCACAAGTTGAGATACACGACTCTTTTGATGTCTCTTACGTAAAAGGGTTATGTCACCTTATTGTATTTCCTACAAGAACATAAAGGTTTAAAGGTTCTTGATTAATAGCTTCTTCCAACTATAAAGAATAAGTCATATTAAGATTATCTAGAAGAAAAACAACACATAATATATTTTTAAAGGTTGAATAGTGCAAGAAGAAGCTTTATGGCCTCGGACTCACGTCTATTTCATTTCCACTGCGGAAACAAACATGCCTTTATATTCCAAAATATGGAAGAGCGAAACTTTATGGTAAGTTAAAGGACTGCAAATACATTAGTTCACTAAGAGATAAACTTGGATTTCGAATATGGAATCCTACAAAGAGCATGGTCGTTTAAAGTAGACATGTGGTATTCTATGGAGACCAGATGATCCATGATATTCAATATAATAGACAAATACCCTTTTAGTAAACAACTCGAAGGAAGAGATTTCTCGAGAGAATAATGATTATGATCATGCAACATAACTTTATCGTATGGAGTAACCTGGTCGTATAAAAAAATATCGGACAATGCAAGAAGAATGAATGGAAGGATGATAAGATAGAACAATAACCTCAACTTATAAGATCAAAAAGATTTAGACAAACATCAAAAGGGTACTTCTATGATGAATAATTTACTAACGATGATGAAGAGGAACCTCGAAGCTTCATAAAAGTCATTGAGATGGAAGATAAGGAGAAATTTACACAATTTATTGAATAAGAAATAAAATCCCTAAAGGATAGAGAAACAAATGACTTGCTAAAGTTATCAAAAGGAAGAAAAGCATTAAAAACGAGTGGGTGTTCAAACTGAAGTTTGAAGGGAACAACCCAAACCCCAAGTACAAAGTAAAGATTGTCATGAGTGGATGTCATCAAAAGAAGGCATAGATTTTGGAGAAATCTTCGCACCAGTAGTGAAGATGACATATATTATGTTAAGTATAATAAGTATGAGTAGTGCGGATAATAATCTCATATTGGACAGGAATGTGGTGACTTGAGCATTTATAAGTGGGAGAATTCACATACCTATCACCTTAAGGTTTTGTGTGAGTATGTGGTATAACTCTCACAAAGGTAGATGAACTTAAGTATGTTGAAAATATGATGATTGTTGAAAAAATTAAGTAAAAGATAGATGAACTTAAGAAAGGTTTAAGAAAATATTTTGCTAAGATCTTGGTGTCACAAAGAAGATCCTTGAAATGAATATTATTAGAAATCATCTTAAAAGAATGTTGCGGATGTCATAAGAAACTACATCAAGACAATTCTTTAGAGGTTCAACATGCATAATATCATACATGTGCATCTTCCAATACTTAGTCATTTAAAATTTAGTAAGGCTCAATGTCCGGGCAATGTCCAGACAATCACCAAGAAAAACAAGAAATGAAGGTGTCATATTCTTCCGTTGTGGGTAGCCTTTTATATGGAATGATCATCAGACATTGCATATGTTGTTGGAGTTATGAGTATACTCCTATCAAACACATGGCAAGAGCAATAAAATGTTGTAAAATTGATAGAGGTAAATGAGAAGAACATCCAAAAAGTGCCTGTGTTTTGGCAATGGAAATGCATATGCAGATTTGATATGGAGAGTGATTTCGATTCAGGAAAGTCTACATCAAAATATCTAATTATTTTAGTGGAGTTGATTTATGGCAATCAAAATTCTAGAAGTGTGTTGCATTGTCAACTTGAATATATTGCATCATTATAAGCTTCGAAAGAAATGATGTAGATGAAGAACTTATTGTGTTATTTAGGATTTTAGGACACATGCATGGTAAAAATGTGGTGATATGCACTGTAAATGTGTGGTGAATTGTGACAATCAAAACACCATCCATGTAGCTGAGAACTCCATGTTTCATTCACATCACAAACATATTGCCAACACTCAATTTACCGATTAAATTTGTAATTAACTGAAGTTAATATGACAATCTAAATCAAATGGGTGATTCCGAACTTAACAAAATAACTCACAATTAATGTCTTGTAGATAAAGAAAAAGGAAGAGAGGAGTATAAAAAAGAACGATTGGTTCTAACAAAGTAAATTAGTTCTGAAAATTAGTATCTTCTCTAAAGCATTTATACTTGCTGCAAATTGGTTCAGAAAAATCTTAAACATGTGTCCATCTTCATTATCTCACACGAGAATAAATGAGAAAAATAGTAACGGGAAAGTTTGAGAAAGATAAAAATGTAATTGCAGTTTTTGGAAAATTCTATATAACAGTAACAAGACAATTATTAAAAACATTAACGGGAACTCCTACGAGATATTTCAACTCACTAAAATATGGAGTCAGCTTGTGACCCTGAATACACGAGTTGAGTTCCATGGACTGAAGTGGAACCCACAAAAACACCGAATAAATTACTATCTGCACATATTAATCCGGTAGTGATTATTTAGTATCGCCAGTCTTCTGCGCTAAGATCCTACTGGGGCAACTCCTTGAGCCTTTGCAGCAGCAGAAGCTGCAGCTGCAGCGGCCGCGGCAGCCGCAGCAGCTGCTGGATTGGGCCGTGAATTTCCCTGAGCTTCGACTACACGCGGCTGTGGTTGTTGCTTCTGGGATTTGACCTTTGCAAGTAACTCATTTATCTGGCTTCCTGTAAGTGTCTCATGCTCCAAAAGAGCATTTGCAAGTGCATGAAGCTCCTTTTCATGAGTGGTTAAAATAGTTTTTGCATTGTTGTAAGCTCTCTCCAGTAAGTTCTTCACTTCTTTCTCAATAAGCAGCCTAGTTTCCGAGCTCATACTTCTCCCATTATCATAGTAATTGTGAGTGACAGGACCAACTTCAGTACTCATGCCATACTTTGTAACCATTTCCCTGGCCAAAGAAGTTGCCTGTGAAAGATCTGAGGAGGCACCAGAAGTAACTTCACTTTCTCCAAAAATTAGCTCTTCAGCAACCCGGCCTCCCATACAAACATCAAGCCTAGCAAGCATCTGTTTACGAGAGTGACTAGTCTGATCCTTGTCTGGCAATTGAGAAACCATGCCAAGAGCCATCCCACGAGGAACTATAGTTGCCTTGTGAACAGGAAGCGCACCATCAGTGTGAACTGCTACCAAGGCATGACCACCCTCATGGAAAGCAGTAGTCTTTCTTGACTCCTCAGATATAACAGCTGACTTGCGTTCACTTCCCATCATGATCTTGTCCCGTGCAAACTCTAAATCATACATGCTCACGGCTTTGGAGCCATTCATTGCAGCCCTGAGGGCAGCAACATTAACCAAATTTGCAAGGTCAGCACCAGAGAAACCAGGTGTACACCGAGCAATAATCATCAGATCAACATCATCCGCTTTCAGAACCTGCATCGTATTGGTAAAGAATCACACAAGCCCACGCATTAAAAGTTGTCTTCTAAGTTCTAAGTAGTCCATATTTGACACAGCCTTACTATATCTCACATTTGTGCATATTCATAAGTTAATAAAAAAAACTCGAATAAAAATGGACATAATTGAAAAAGTATCACAGGTTGTCATGGCTTAAGGAAATCATACTACACAAATTTTTGCACCAATATAGTGCACGGCTGCACACACTGCATATATGCCTCAAAATTCTTAAGACATGTGAGATTCCAGAAGAGCAAAAGCATACCTTTGACATGTGAGATTCCATAATCTGTCGCCGTCCTTCTACATCTGGATTGGGAACAACGACATGGCGATCAAAACGCCCAGGTCTCACCAGAGCCTTATCGAGTGACTCAGGAAAATTAGTAGCACCAATCACAATTATGCCTTCGTTTTGTTTGAATCCATCTAACTCGACAAGCATTTGATTTAAAGTCATCTTCATGTACATTTGGTCCTTTGGATTTCGACTTCCGCCAATAGCATCAATCTCATCAATAAAGATTATACAAGGCGATCTCTTTTTTGCAGCAGTAAAAAGATCTCTCACCCTTCGTGCACCAACACCAACAAACATCTCTTCAAATTCACTTCCACTGCATGAGAAGAAAGGAACCCCAGCCTCTCCTGCGATGGCTCTTGCCAACATTGTCTTTCCAGTGCCAGGCGGGCCAACAAGCAAAACACCTTTAGGGAGTTTGCCACCAAGACGAGTAAAGCGCTGTGACAAGGGGAAAGAGTTATCTAAATACAGTACAGAATAGTTCAGGCTAGAATGTGACCAAGAAAAAAATATATATAATATAACTTAAAAAGTAAAATAAGATGTGATATCAAAAGTCACACAAAATTTAAGTTCTACATAGAGCACCGACAATTTTAAGCATTTATGTTAAACATCTCACGCGAACTTTGTCAAATTCTAATGATAAAAATATTGGCCACCAATTGAAACAGTAACTGAGCCAGATGAAGAACAGAGGTAAATCTCAAACCCACTATTCCAGTTTGTTCCACGACATACTATGTCAAGTAGTTGGTTAAAACACCAGAAGGAAGTCTAGTAAATAGGGAAACGGTTGCATAGTTACTGTGCATATAATAGTGTTAGAAAAAACAGAGAACAATTTTCCAAATACAACTACAATTATGCAGATCCTCAAGGGTCTGCACGCCTCCCAGCCAAAGTCACTTGATTATCTAACAAATAGTGCTACTTATGACAAACCGCAGATTATGGTTATAAACATGGTAAATGGCATTGCGACCCATGGCAAAAGCATGTAGATAGAATAAATAAAATGCACAAAATTTTGGACAAGAATGCAACGGAAGAAAAAAGAAACTAGGTAACATGCTAGAATTGGTAGAATATTATAGGGCAGAAAAAAATGCAAACCAACTAAACATAAGAATGAAAGAGAATAAAATAGAATTGACTTCGAAGATGATTACCATACAGAATTAGGAAAAGAGAGAAAATGACAGCATAAAAAAGAAAAAAGAGAACAGAAAGAATTAATGTGAAAAAGATATAAACAAGAACTAAAAGAAAAGAGAGCAGGAAAACATAAGATGAATCAAACAAGTATATATATAATTAAAAAAAGAATGAATTAGCATACTACGAGGGAAGAAAGCGAGAGCAGCAGCATCGTTTGAGAGTTTGGTAGAGTTAATTTCAGGGTTGACTTTTAACCACTGGTTTCTAGGTCAGGATGTGTAACCCAACCCCTTTCGCTCTCTTTCTTTTGTGAGTTTTGTCCACAGCCACCGCTTGGGCATGCTTGGGGTGAACAAATGGTCAGAACCGGTCAGATCCAGCTCAAAATTCCTAACCCAAAGCAAACCATGGAACGAAAATTAGCATCCATTTCCATCCAGTTGAGTGAATGGGTAAGGAGAGTAGTGGTTTGGACAGAGTGCAGGTTTGACGGGTGGGTAGTATTATGATCAGTTAACGATATAAAGGGAAGAGGAAAAATAAAACAGTACAAGTTTGAAGGTTAAAAAGGAGGTTGTCTCAAGTGGCTATAGGAGTGTGCACCAATTGCTTGAAGTGGTGCTATTTTCTAGCTGAAAGGATATAAAAAAAATGGCTTAAGAATGAAGAGAGTCGAGGAGAAAGATGATGCTCGTGACAGTGGTTGATGAATGACGACTTGAAGTGCATGGAAGTTGGACTGGAGTTCTGTTTGGAAATGGGAGTGTTCAAAATCAAAGATCATCGAAATGATAAATAAACAAGAGTATCTATTTTTTTACTAATTCCCAACTCCCAAAATTAATGGGTTACAGGCTGTATTTTTCAACTACAGCAAAACACTTTCCGTATATTTTCGAATTTTTAATGCTTGACACAGTACACCGACTGTGTTTCTGCCATGACAAACGACTCACCTGTTAAGATAGTTTTTTACTCTGTTTTCACGGTTAATGGGCGGTGTCCTATTTTTGTCCAGTCCTAGCCACCACCAACCTCTCCTCACATTCATTGGCAACAAAGCTATATTTCTGCTAACTAACTCAGTCCAACTAATCTAACAGTTACAGACCAACAGCTACCACACTATATTAGGCATATTTCAATAGTGAGTTAGAATGTTGAAAGTTACAAACCAAGTAATTAATGAAAAATGACGAGGAAGCACATCAAAAACCTAAGGCGAAGAGTATATTCAATTTGTTGTGGAATTATTATCCAGAGCAATAGAACTGATTTCTCAGCAAATGTTACTATTTACCGCTTGTATTAAAATGGCATATTTATCATCGACAAAAGCATTAGCACTATTTCATAACATGGTATCAACATCTTCACACCCCAAAGAACAACAAATTTCATGTGGCCTCATATATAAGTAACCAACAAGATTGAACTAGCTTAGGACACATCTCAATCAAATAACTATTTCATGCTTAAGTGCGAGAAACGCATGCAAGAGAGAACATGGATTTGTGCCAGAAAACTCTACCTTAGGATCTCTTAGATAATGAACAATTTCTTCAAGTTCAGCCTTTGCTTCATCCACACCTTTCACATCGCTAAATTTAGTACTTGTCTCCACACTGGGCTGCACTTCTTCATTCATACCAAGACCTAAAAAGATGAAAAGTATTATAGAAAAAATAGAGAATGTGCCCATCAAATTCAGATTGAACATTGAATTAAACTGAGAGGTTTGTAAGTTACAAAGACATAGTAATACCTTTACTAATTCCTTTATCCTCAATGAGAGCTCCTACACCAGAAATCAAGAGGAAGGCCACGGCAACAGATCTAATTGTACGCCATAGCTGTTCCTTGAAATTTCCACCTTCTGATGCAGCAACCATATGAATAGGAGCAGTTGCAGTTCCAAGAATTCCATCTTTTGTAGTTTTACCCACATTTCTAAGAGCAGCAAGGCCACCTATACTACTTTCTTCCTCTCTCACGGAATTGGAAATACCTGAAATTTTAGATACCACTGGTTATAACATGTAGTCTCTAAAATACGCAAAAGAAAGGAATGTTCAAATAGCTGATTGAAAAGAAGAATAAAAATTTTCAACAAATGCGCAATAGTAGTGTCAACTTTTGAATTCTGCAGACCCCAACATAGATCTATATAAGATTTTGGATTCCGTCCATCCATCATTTATTTATCCCATCCATGAAAAGCAAGTTTTATGAAATTATCCTTGTTCCTATCACTAAATGAAAGGTGAAAAGAGGTAGCATGATTGCGATTGAAGGTTTGCAGCATTAGAAGAAAGATAAAAGTATGACTCTCTTGTTCATAATGATTAATAGAGTAAGATATTAATCAAACATCATAATTCCCAACAAAAGGTTATGATCAATGCTACAATGGCCTGTTGCCATTTGGCAATAAGCAAATGAAATAACTTTACCATGTACACAATGACTTCCACTGGTTCTGGGGTAAAACAAGATCCAGGACCAAAACATACTCCCTCTGTCCCAAAATAATTATCGCACCTCATGAAACTATTTGTCCCAAAACAAGTGTCGCTTTTAGTTTTCAATGTAATTCTAATGTTTATCTTCCAATTATGCTCTCTAACTAATACTCTCAATTTATTATTCTCTCACTCTGCATTTATGATAATTCGAATACACCAATAGTAAACAAAGATAGTTTGGTAAAAATACTATTCTCTCTCTTTCATTTATTACATTTTCATAATTTGTGTGAAATGATTAACTATGACAATTAGTTTGGGATGGAGGGAGTACCAATTAGTTTACTATGCTCCATAAGTCCCTTAGTATATTAGTACTCATTGGAAAAAAATTGTCCATAAATAAGTCTCATTTTAAATTACTAGAGGAC
Source organism: Lathyrus sativus (assembly GCA_963859935.3). Classification (NCBI taxonomy): domain Eukaryota; kingdom Viridiplantae; phylum Streptophyta; class Magnoliopsida; order Fabales; family Fabaceae; genus Lathyrus; species Lathyrus sativus. The sequence continues at coordinate 605,895,244 of OZ012739.1, forward strand.
AGTTGGAATATGACAAGTCAATATTGAATACATATATACCCAAAGGACAGTTGGAATATGACAAGTCAATATTGAATACATATATACCCAAAGGACAGTTGGAATATGAAGTCAATATTGAATACATATATACCCAAAGGAAAATCTAGTAATACTCACACATAAAATGGATGCATTAACTAGACTACCAATTTTGCTTAATATATGTGAAATTTGCTATAGTGGCTTGTGATTTGGGACAGAGGAAGTATTTCAAGAAAATATTAATGTCATAATTTATCCAAAAAATTGTGCTAACATGATTCCCTCAAAATATAAATCACCAAAAAGTTAGCAGCAAATGAGAGAAGAAAGTTAAGTAGTAATATTCGAATCATTAAAAAGAAGATTGTCAAGGGAACTTCTTTAGCAACGTTTAACCTCAAATCATGACACTCAGCAAGTTTAGATTCTATTTTGGGCACAGCCATGATTAGACAGAGTAGAAATTAACTCAGCTTTCCAAACAAATTATAAATACTTCAAGCATATGTTTGGTTTCTTGGTCGGGAGGGAATTAGAAACTTGCTAAAAAGTCCATTAAATCCCATTTTTCAAACAATCAATTGAAATTAGAAATTATTTGAATACCACAAGATTTCTTTTAAGTTGATAACAGTCTTCATTGAATACCACAAGATTTCTGTACTTGATTTTAAAAGTCTAAAAAATAATAATTGAACAACATTGACCTATTATAAATTAAACAAAAGTCTTGAATGAATGAATACCACTAGAATTTCTCATTGTAAATTTCTTTTAAAATCCTTCCAAATCCTAATTGAATACACCCCCCTTAATTCCCTAAACAGGGATAGAAGGTCCACAAAGTATTGGTCAAATAGAGAAAAGGTAAAGCATGGTCACATGTAAACACAGTCAAGTGAAATGAGAACCAAAAAGTCACCTCTTCGCAAAGTCTTGAGTAATTCACTCTCATCCAGCCTATCAACTTTTACCAATGCTTTAACATATTCAGCAAGTGCCGAAGAGTTTGTATGCAGAGATGGCTGACTTTCAAATGCTCTAATCACGGATTCAGGATCATTTCGACGGTAAAGTTCTTTTAGATAAGAGGCTTCCTCAGCTTCAGATGAATCACGCAGTCGTCGGGCCAGATTTCCAAGATAGCTGGACTGGGATCTTTCCTGGGAGACGAAAAGCCCATTCCCTACATAAATTTGAAAGTGAGTGCAAGAAACAATAGCTAAAGCCAATAATACTTTCCTAATTACTATTACTTAAAACCCAAATATAAACAGCAAGCATGACTAATTCAAATAAAAAGTAGATCAACAGAATTCCACAGCAAAACATTGTTTTAAGCTAAACCACAAAGTGAATCAATTCAGAAAAACAAAGTGTCTGTAAACAAGAGAAACAAAAACAAAAACTTATATTTTAGAAACGTAAGATGAGGGAACAAAAGCTTCTTACTTGAACATCCATCAAACTTATTACGAGATAAATAGTTTCTACTCAATATATCTTTAACCTTTCCAAATTCTAATTGATGCCTATCAACCTGCAAAAATAAATCATATGCCACATAAAAGTATCAAAAACGGTACATAAATAAAACCAAAACCTTTAGCACAGTTTCAATTCAAAACAAAACAAGCCTAAACCTAAATGCTCAGATAGCCTGATTAACATACATGTAATCTTTAACCCTGAGCAATCTTATATACAGGGTCGGTTAGAATTGGCTTCTTTGAACTTATCTACAGCTTATAGCTTATACAAAAACAATTATCTTTAACTATAGAAATAATTTATACATATGCTATTAACTGCAAATTAAATTGTTTATCCAAACAGGGCAATAGCATACAAAATTAGGGTTTCCCAAACGATAAGAAAGGGAAAGTTGATTGTATGAACCGAAATTGATTAATTGAATAACTGACCTGTTTTATCAAACGCCTCCAAGCCATGTGAGCTTAATAATAGGTTAAAAGAATCGAAATTTGTTGCGATGAATCTGTGGAGCAGAGCAAAACGACTGCTATTAACGGCGTTTTGGATATGAAATGAAAGATCAAACGAATTATCTTCGTTCTCAGCACCGAAGTAACATTGTTGGCGTTAACAGGTTAAACCTTGTGAAGCTCTTGTGCTTGTTTTCTGCACTCGCTCGGTTTCGCACTTTTCTTGTTTTCTTGCGAGATTGGTGTTTCAGTAAAACATGGTCAGAATTTAGATACCTACACGGAAATGGATTGTGTAAGGTATACAAATTTTCAACTATTCTAGTCGTTGGATCGATCTCACGATTCACACGTTGCCACGTCGCGTACTTTTTATTTAAGAGAAATAATATATCTTAATTTAATTTAATAAAAAAGAAAGTTGCATTAGTGTTCCATTTACGAACACGAAACTTCAAGGTTGAGTTTACGTGTACAAAATTATGCACGCGTTTTTTTTATATTTTGAAATTTTAACTTAATAGTAAAATCATGTGCATTATTGATATGATAAAATTAGTTGTCATAGTTAAATTATCTAGTTTTAGAATTACATATGGAACAAATATGAAAAATTAAGACAGACGATCTAGACCAGTAAATATTAAGAGAGTTTCATAGATTTGTAAGAAGTTTAATTCAGGTTGATTTGGAGCATTGACTATTACAATGAAGATTATATTGATTTATCTCGCAATCGTTGACCACACGGTCATGGGAGGTGTAACACGTTCTCACACTTTTCGAAGACATTCATCATCCATATTTGACTCGTGGGGATAACACCTTGGGCACGGTCATCTACATCATAGACATGCCTCGCCATCTTTTTCGTACGATGATTATAAGGGTGATGGGGATGCTCTTTTTACAAACTTCTTGAGTGGAAGGATAAACAAATCTCCTCGTTTATAGAAAGCTTTATAAACTATTGGAGAATGAGATTTAGAGGGGCGAAAAGTCCAGAGAAGTGTAAAATATTTGTTTTTACCTTCAAGATCGACATCATGTCGGGGTTTGAGAAACAAAGTCATTGACACATGAGGAGAACTCTACATGCGGTTCACCGCTCATTTCATAACAATTAAAGGCATCCAAAATCAGTGGAGAACTTATGCTAAATAAGGCATAAAAAGGATATATATATATATATATATATATATATATATATATATATATATATATATATATATATATATATATATATATATATATATATATATATATATATATATATATATATATATATATATATATATATATATATATATATATATATATATATATATATATATATAGAGAGAGAGAGAGAGAGAGAGAGAGAGAGAGAGAGAGAGAGAGAGAGAGAGAGAGAGAGAGATTTAACCAAGAAACCATTTTTGTTAAAGCATCGATGACGAGATGTAGAAATATATGTTAAGACTCGGGGCTTTAATTCGGATCTAAGTTTGCCAAAAGCATTAGGATTAGGGCCCTAAAAACCTTTAACAAACTACTAGCAATGGCATGAAAGTATATACAGTATGAAGAAAAGTTGGTCGCAAACAAGGAATTTTATGAAGAAGTATTGAAACGGATAAGGTTATCAATTCAATAGAGCAATTGAAGAACCAATGGGAAACATAGAACAAACAAGCAAATGGGAGAGGATAAAGGAAATTGATTCGACTGTAAAAAATAGAGGCAGCATATTCTTCCTTTCTAAGTATCAATATTACACACCCCTTAATACTTATAGGGAACACATTCAACATGAATGCATCAATGTTGAATTCCACAAAGAAGAAGTGGAGATTCCCAAACAGATCCATGAATATCCCAACATTGAAAAGTATATAGGTTGTTACTTCCACGGGAGAAACAACCATAACACTAAGGGTTGTGTGCACTAAATGATGCAATAGATGGTTTAATATTGAAAGGAAAGTTGTTAAGGTTTCCTAATAAAGTATAGGGTGTGTCTATGAACATAATGTTCAGAGATGGAAGTCACAAAAGAAAATAGAAGAAGTATCCATGTGGCCAAGGAAGAGAAAAAATTTGACAACAAAGGAAAAACAGAATTGTTGGTGGCATAACTGTAGTTGGAGGATTTTTTACTCAATGGAAAACTCTTCATATATTGATGAACATCTAGGGAAACGCATTCCAATTTGGGGAAGACCTCCCCATCAATATGGGGATGTATCCAAAAGGGACGATAGAGTGTGGACAAAGCAAAAATATATGTGAACACCAATGACAAAGGAAAGGGCCCTAGCTCCTCAAAGGAAAACATAATTTAAAGAAGAAAAAGTTCAAAAACAGAGGGAATGGGTAATTATTTCTCAAATAAAATGAAAAAGTGGAGGAAAAAGGCATCAAACACACTAGTGTTAACCTGAAAAATGTATGGCTCAGGCTTAAAATTGAGGTAGGTGGGTCAAAAGGACATCGTAAGATCAAGGATGATGATCATACAATGGAGAAGTAATCGGATCCTTACATGAAACAATACTTGTTTTCTAGATTTGAACTTTGGATTCATGTTCCAGTTCAATCACACATTTCTTTATGGATGATAAGTGGTATTTATACCTCTTATTGTGTGTTTTTATCAATAGTCCTTATGCTTTTTTTCTTTTTTTTATTTCCTCTTTTACAACTTTTTGATATGGTTTAATATTTTCAGATAATAAGGAGTGTCAAGAGTCGAAGTGAAACGAAAAAGGACAGGAAAACACAAGAAGAGGATTCCCCTAATACGCAAAACCCAATGCCAACATACTTGGTTCGTGTCAGCTGACAAATACTGTTTTGGCACCAACACCCTTCCCATATGAAAAAGTCGAGCACAACACAGGCAAACTGTGTTTCCTGACACATGTCGTGTTGTGCCCAAAATTCTTCCATATGTTTCATTTAAGAAGAAAACGAGAAGGTCGTGTTTCTTGACACGGTCTGTGTTATGTCCAGTGTCAGTTACAGACTCTCGAAGCTTTGAAAGTTTTATGATTGTTGAAGCCTCCACACTACAAGAAAAGGCTCATTTAGCCATGAGAAATATGTTAGGAGTTAACCCCTCACTAAGTTAAATAATGATTTTTTCCATTTCTCATGCCAATTTCGTGGGAGTTGATGCTAAACATGTTAAAAAACAATGTAATCATCAGAAATGAGGCTTAAACCTTGATTAGAGTGGATTTGGGAAGCTTTGGAATCAACTTGCCCATGCTGAGTTGGTTTTGCAACAATGAGTTTTTGCCAACTTGTGGAGCTTGGTTCTCTTTAACCATGAAGAGTTATGGAACCCACCTATGTTTTTTAGAAAGCCCCCATTAGGTACTAAAATATTTATGTTTGATGTAGGAACCCAATCCACTTGAAACTAGGTCAAAAACCCTTGTGAAAATGTTGTAAACTTGACTTACAAGTCAAGAAATCTTGAAATTTCTAAGTGTATTTTCCCCCTCTTGCCTTGTTTTTGCTCATAACTCAAATTTCATGAATTTTCTTCTCATGAGTGTGGATATAACTTTTGAATAACTCATTGAGACATTTTCAACAAGCTTTGAACCACTCCATTTGGATGTGTGGTTAAGAAGTTATGATCTGACCCTTTTCAAAACTCTAATTTCCCGAATTTCGATTACTTCTCAATTCTTGATCAATTGGTCACCAAACTTCATGATTAGATGTTAAATGATGTTGGGAACATATTTGGCTTAAATTTTGGGTCAAAACCCTGTTGGTCAAAGGGTTGACTTTTCAGTCAGACGAACCAAACGATCGAAAACCTCTAAATCGACTGTCGGTGTTTTGGGTTCCCTAAGGCCTTGAAAATTCTTGTGTAGACTTCATTAGGTCATAAGAGCCTTATGGACCATTATTCAAGCTTTGTAACACCTTTTAGATCAAAAGTCAAACTATAATTGACTTTCCCAATCAGAAACCCTAATTAGGGTTCTTGTACTGCCCTGTTCTTCTTTCTTGGGTGACAACCTAAAATTGGATTTATTCTTGATCCAATGTGGTATCCTTTATGATATTAAGACTTTTTATGTGGAGGACCAATCAAAAACTTTGACTGATCCAACCCTTTGAAACCCTGATTTCTGACTGTGCGAAACCCTAATTCACCTGTATCTTGACAAAGATCAAACTTGAAATAGGTTATGGTTAGATAATCTATGTTGATGCACCTATAATGATAATGGAATATAAGGGTCAAAATTTCTGGTATAACACCGTTATCAATAGAAAACCAGATAATAACACTATGTGAAAATTGTTACAACACATAATATACCCTTAACTAACCTAGGCCCTTAGTACACCCACACCCTCCAAAAAAAATATTTAACTACAACTCACAACACTCTAATACAAGAGTATAAGAGAACAAAGAAAGTCAAATATAAGCTTTAAGTATTTTTAACTGGTACATCTTAGAATGAAGAACTTAGATCCTATATATATAGCCTTGGACTCCCTCTCCCTTCACAAAACTAAGCGATGCGAGATTTCAAAGAAATTGTATTCTATATATAGACTTATACTCTCTCTTCATTCACAAAACTAAGTGATGTGCTACATCAAAGAACTTGTATCCTATATATAGTAGTTGACTCTCTCTTCATTCACAAAATCAAGTGATACGGGACTTCTTCAACATGTATATTTTCAACCAACCCCAACAATCTCCACCATGGCTGAAAATAATACATAAGTTTTCATACTCCATCATAAAGAGTATCAACATGTATATTTTCAACAAACCCCAACAATAATGTCATTACATCATCCAGTAATAGAATAAGAGGTCAAACAATAATAATGCTTGTGGATTTCATTTCAGTGTGCCTGTAACAATAGTCAAAGTTCAAATTATTTTAATTTTTTTTTAAGGATTTTTCCATCTTCTTAAAATCAATATGGGTTTCTTTGTATTTTGTTTATTGACTATTAAGATTGACTTGTTTATTCATTTAAATTTCTCTTTGGTTGACCCATGTACAAGTTGGTGGACTATTGGTTGATGGAGTGATGAAGGTTAACGATCTTGCAGTTTGGTCATGAATTCAAAGAAGGACCTATTGATTTTAAAGTTGATTTTAAAAATGAACTAATTATATCAGCTAGAGTTTATTGTAGTTTAGGTTCAAGTTTAGTGTAGGTTTAAGTTTAGTGACAAATGGTGTGTCTAAATGTGTGTTTGTGAGTTCTATGGGAACCTTTTTGTCCATTTTAATGATTGTTTCACTCAAGAGATAAGCAATGAAACCTTTTAGCCTATTTTCTATTTCTGCTTGTTGTAAAAGGGTTGAGTGGTTTTATTGGAAAAGAGAGGAACTTAATACTTTTCTTTGGGTTTAATGTGTGATCTTCAGACATGGTAGTGTTCTATCTACATTATGCACAAGATACCCTTGTCTTAGAGAGATTACAATAAAGAGTCTTTCTCTTATAAAAACCATCCTTTGGACCTTTGAGTTAGCCTCGAGTCTCCGTGTTAACTTTATACAAAGTAACATACTAAGGTAAATGTGGCCCATTTTTTATGGTTTTGACTGAAGGCTTTCCGCACTAAAAACATGAATCTCTTCCTTTTAATTATTTGGGCTTACCGTTGGGAGATAATCTTTGTTTCGAATCCACTTTGGAGCCTCTAAGCAATATTACCTTCTGATGACTTATTTTGTGGAGTCATAAATGTTTTAGTCTAGGTGGGAGAGTGGTCCTCATTAACTCAGTCCTTAATATAATCCATATCTTCTACATGTCTTTCATGAAAATGTTGTTCAAGGTTTGGAAGAATATAGTGAGGCTTTATATGAGGTTCCTTTGTTGTGGTGTTAAAGTTTCCAAAATTTATTTATGTGGTCTAATGTTTCCAAACCTAAAAGTAGATAAAGGTTAGATGTTTGTGATATCCACCTAGTAAATTTTGACAATGCTAAGTCAATGTCAGTGGAGATTAATCCTAGTTGCCACTAGTTTATGGAGAAATGTTCTTTCCACTATATATGACTCTCAAGTTGTTACCTCCTTTACATAGGGAAGGTCCAAAGATTTTAGAAATACTTCTATCTAATGGAAGGGGATTTTGTACCAGGCTCGTATCTCTCAATGTCACTACCAACTTATTTGTAAAAGGTATGACTAGGAATGTGGATAATGACTTTCTCACTTCTTTACAAGATAACCCTTGGATGAGGCCAACCTCTTCGATATATTTTCTCAATCTTTTCTATAAATTTATTTAGAGGGGGATGGGGTCTGAGTTTGAGATTTCAAGTAGATATGGGGTTTTCTTTGTTTAGAAGCACGAGTTAATGAGTAACCTTCATCGGGTTATTCAGGGTACTATTCTTTCTCGTTATAAAAATCATCGATGGTAGTGTCATGATAAGGATGATGCTTACTAGGCCTCATTATGTCTCTAATTTTGAATAGTTGAACTTCTTCTAAAGTGATAATATTCACTTAGGAGTTTTTTCATGTGTTAGTGGTTCTGTGTGGAATCTCTTTTGTGTTTTTCCATTATTTTTTGAAGTCTACTTCGTATTTTCTTATTACTTATAAGGTGACAACTAGTCTATAGTATAAGATCTTTAAATGGATATAATTGATGATTTGTTAGATGCTTAAATGTTTAAGGATTAGGTGTAATATTAAAGTTGACGTGACCCTAATTTGACTCTCAAAAATGTGGTTTATTTGGAAAGTCATTAACCATTCTGTTTTATTGGATATGATAGTGAATACGAGGAAATTGAGAATAAAAACATTTTCTCCATCATGCAAGTGATATCTTGAATGATTATACACTTATTCTTTTATGCTAATTAATCTTTGAAAATTTATCTTCATATTACATCAACAATTTACCATCTATTATTTTTTATAATGAAAATTTGAAGACGAGTTTTTTTTGTTGGGTTCTCTAACATTGAAAATAGAGAATCCCACCCCCATGATCGTGATACCTTTTTCTCTCTCTCTTTTTTTTTTTTTTAGGTTTTCAAATTTTTGATTTGTAAAAGAAGATATATACACACAAATTTTAAATACATTGAAAAAAATATACTTTCCACATTAAAAAATCGGGAATCAAAATTTTCCAACATTCAACGTTTACGATTCAAAATTCATTTATATTGCATTTCAATTAAATTATTAAATAAAATAATTTAAATTTCATTCATCTTAATCAAAGATCTTAAATTTAAATTTAATTTTATGAATACAATATATTAAACCTCTTCAAAAGAATTTTATGATCTCAATTCGAAAAATTAACCTTTATAATTACACGCTAAGAATACTATAATTACGCAAAAAGGAAAAAAAAAACTCTGAATTTATGGTGAAATATAAATAAACCTCCGAGTAAAGCTTAACTTTACATTGGTAATTTATAACCTTTAAACTTAAAATAATCTCACTGTTTAAATTTCTATATCAATGTGCAAATAGAAATTTAATTAGAAACAGAATGAAATGCTGTTACACGGCATCATAAACTTTAATTAGTATCTGTTCTGGCCTGGGCCCGACCTCGGTCCAGCCCAATACCTCGCACGGCCCAATAAGCAAATTGGTCACGCCGGGCACGCGCGCCCCGCGGGACGGGCGGAACGCACCACCGTACACTGGCGACGCATCCAACAACCTCTCGCCGTCCCCTCTTATCAGCCGAACAGGACGCACCCCAGCGCATCGAAACGAGACCTTGATTCCTCCCCTCCGCGGGGAGAACAACTCCCTCCGGGGAACCTCCCGAGCTCCCCTCCGTGGGGAGAACAACGTGCCCGACGCACGTTCTCCACGTGCTCCCCTCCGCGGGGACACGTCATCTCCCAACTTCCCACCTCCGAAAGAGCAGGTCAAACCCACTTTCCAGAGATCTAGGAGCAGTTGGACTAGGGCGAAGACCACGTCCTGGTCTTCAATACGCCACGTAAGCCCTAGCAGTCGTTAGGGTTGGGCCTGGTCGTCCAGCCCATCTCAAATGACCGTTGGCCCAGCGATGGGGTCTCTATATAAATATCCTCTTCCTCAAGAGGGTCAGGTAACACACTTCTTACCCCTCTTTCTGTACTTCGCCATCGCTCTGCCCAACTTCTCACTTTAGCATCGGAGTGTTTTGCAGGTACACTCCCCTTTTTTTTTTCCTCAGCACTGGTGAGCACGTAGCAGTCCAACAGAGTGTGGCCGGCCCGTGATCCCCTTCTGATCAGGTCAGATCAGTATCCTAATCTTGTTTTTGGTTCAGCAAGCAAGCTTGAAAAAGCCATTGCATAAACATGTGAGAGATTCCATTTAGCTCAACAATACCAATTAAATTTCGTTTTCTCCCAATAGCATCAATTTTATCAAAGATTATACAAGAGTATTTTGGCAATTTTTAAGAAATTATACCTCAAAAAAACTTCCCGTGTATAAACTTTAGGGTGAAATGCAATTTAAATTGTACTTTTGTGAAAAATACTCCCGAACAATGTTGTCTTTACCCACTTCTTTACACCTATAACATATACACTGTTTACAAATACGGTGTTAACAGGGTCATATGAATGAACAATATCTATAAACAGTGTGCAGACACGGATCTAAATAGAGAAAAATGGGGGCAAGTGACCCCACTTGAACTTTTTAAAAATAATAATAATAATTAGTTTTAATATATTGACCCACCCCACTTATGATTAGTTATTGTCTCCATACCACTTATTTAATTTAAATTTTAAAAAACATAAATTTGACTATTAATTTACTTTATTATTTTTTAAATTTTTTTTAAGTAAATCGAATTGAAAAAGACATGAGAAGATGAGAAGTTGTATATCTTCTTATAATTAAGAATCAATTAGTACATTATTATAACATATTAATTTCATTTCTACTCTCTTTTTTGTCTTTTTTTTTTCTTCTACACACTAGTACTTCTTTTATCTTTTTTTTCTTCACTAGTCTCCTATTTTTAAATCTTATTATTTTTATCTTTTATCAAAGTTGTGTTAAAAGACCGTAATTCAAATAAGTTTCTCCATTTATTCTTTTTGTATGTATATTATATTATTATGTGTTATAATTTCATATTTTTTGTCTCATGTTTTTAATTTTAACCTTATACTTGTAGTTGTATTAGAATCAAATAACTAATTAGCGATATGTTTTGTATGTGTTAGAAATGAAAAAATATTTTACAAAAAAATCAATATTAGAGTCTTAACAAATTAACGAAGTTAAAAATATACCGACACAACAATTAGAGTCATCTTTGAAAAAAGTTTTTTTAGATGTTGATTTAAATAATTTTTATAAAATCATAGCATAATATTTATATACTTTTTTTATGAATATTGATATTATTTGATTTTGATATTTGTATACAAAAATTAAGTTTGACCCCACTTAATAAAAACTCTAGATTCGTCTTTGACAGTGTTCGTGAACGGTACATAAACAATGACTTTTAATAGTAAATTAAAATTGGTTAATGAAATATAAAAAATTGGTTAATATAGTGATGAGAAGGTCCAGATATTAAAAATAATTTTTACTAATAAAATAAAGTTGGTCAATACAATGTAAAAAATTGGTTAATAAAATTGTGAAAGTGGTTAATAAATGTTCAGATATAAAAATAATTTTTAGCAATAAAACAAAATTGGTTAATATAATGTAAAAAATTGGTTAATGGAGTTATAAAATTGATTAACAAATGTTCAAATATAAAATAATAATTAATTTTTATTTTTATTATTTTAAAAACATTTTATTATTATAATATTATAATATGGTGTAGTGTATATGTTGGTGTAAGAATAACATTTTTCTTTTAAGAGAATTTGATCCGCTTTTAGACAACATCATTACAATTTGAATTAAACACCAATCAAGTTCGTATAATTTGACTACTAATACTATATCAACATCTAAAACATAATAATAAGCAAATATAAATAATGTTTGCTTACAATCTTTGCAAGTTTATTTACAATTCATCATAAATCAAAACAAAACAGAGATATTAACACAACTTTAAAGGTTTTTTATTTTGTTAAAATAAATTATAATCACTGCATTTTGAATTTTTCCAATAGCAAGAAAATTGATTTGGTCATTAACATAAAAGACAGTGTACATTGTTTGCTAATATCATAGAGTAGTTTGTATTATGTATAACATTGAGACTTTTCTATCAATGTACAGTAATTAACAGAGTTCAAAACTAAAACTAAAAGGAAAAAGTGTGTCAAATGTAAAAATAGATTGAAAATGAGTGGAAGGGACGAGACCCTATAATGTGATTCAGGTTTCACATGAGAGACATTCTTAACAAGCCAACAAATCCACTAGCAGCTAGCAAGCAACATGTGTGCTAGATATAAGCAGAAGATGAATGCTATGATCACACTCCAATCTATTAATGCCACACTACCTTTTTTTTAATCTTTTACCTGCTCATTGGTTTTGGTTACATGTGACTGCGGCTCCGGCTGTTGGGATTTGACTTTTGCAAGTAAATCAGTTATCTGACTTCCTGTAAGTGTCTCATGCTCCAGAAGAGCATTTGCAAGTGCATGAAGCTCCTTTTCATGGGTGGTTAGGATAGTTTTTGCATTGTTGTAAGCTCTCTCCAGTAAGTTCTTCACTTCTTTCTCAATAAGCAGCCTAGTTTCTGAGCTCATACTTCTCCCATTATCATAGTAATTGTGAGTGACTGGACCAACTCCAGTACTCATACCATACTTTGTAACCATTTCCCTGGCCAAAGAAGTTGCCCTTGCAAGATCTGAGGATGCACCAGAAGTAACTTCACTTTCTCCAAAAATTAGCTCTTCAGCAACCCGGCCTCCCATAAAAACATCAAGCCTAGCAAGCATCTGTTTACGTGAGTAACTGGTCTGATCTTTGTCCGGCAGTTGAGAAATCATGCCTAGAGACTTCCCACGCCGTACAGTGGTTGCCTTTTGAATAGGACGCGCACCATCGGTATATGTTGCCACTAAGGCATGGCCACTCTCATGGAAAGCAGTAAGCTTTCTTGACTTCTTAGATATACCAGCTGATTTGCGTTCACTTCCTATCATAATCTTCTCCCGTGCAAACTCTAAATCATGGATGCTCACGGCTTTGGCGCCAACCTTGGCAGCCCTCAGGGCAGCAACATTAACCAAGTTTGCAAGGTCAGCACCAGAGCACCCTGGTGTACACCGAGCAATGATCATCAGATCAACATCATCCGCCTTCAGAACCTGAATCATATTGGAGTAAGAAACTAAGTGTGAGAACTTTCCATCTAAGTTCTAACAAGTCTATATTACATTATGCATTGCACCAATATAGCGCAAGCACACATACCTCAAAATTTAAGCCATTCAACCCAGGATACAAGAAAAATATTCTTCCAATAGAGTAAAACAATACCTTTGACATCAGAGATTCCAAAATCTGTTGTCGTCCTTGTAAATCTGGTTTGGGAACAACAACACGGCGATCAAATCGCCCAGGTCTCACCAAAGCCTTATCTAGTGACTCCTCAAAGTTAGTAGCACCAATCACAATTATACCTTCATTTTTTTTGAATCCATCTAGCTCAACAAGCAATTGACTTATAGTCACGTGCATTTGGTCATCCGAATTTCGTTTTCGACCAATAGCATCAATCTCATCAATAAAGATTATGCAAGGGGCACGCTTCTTCGCAGCAGTAAAAAGATCTCTCACTCTTTGTGCACCACAACCAACATACATCTTTTCAAATTCACTTCCATTGCACAAGAAGAAAGGAACCTTGGCCTCTTCAGCAATAGCTCTTGCCAACATTGTTTTACCAGTGCCAGGCAGGCCAACAAGCAAGACACCTTTTGGGAGTTCACCACCAAGACAAGTAAAGCGCTGGGAAAAGGGAACAGAGTTATTCCAAGATAGTACAAAACAATACAGAATCTGAACTTGAAGAAAAGGATACATAATATAACTTAAAAGTAAGAAATCTGGATATGAAATCAATAGAGTTACACAAAATTTAGGTTCAGCATAGAGCACAAACCATTTTAAGCATTTATCTTAAACTTGTCACGCAAAATTTTTGTCAGATTCAAATAAGAAAAAGATTGGACACCAATTAAAACAGTAACTGAGCGATGAGAAACATGATAAATGGAATTGCAATCAATGGTAAAAGCATGTAGATAGAATAAATAAATATCTGGGTGTAAATACTAGGGAACATGCTGGAATCTGTAGGGAATTAGAAGGTAAGGGATAATGAATACCAGTACAACATATGAATGAAAGAGGATAAATGAGAGAAAATAACAGCATAAAAAAGTAAAAGGAGAACATAAATAATTACCGCGAAATAAAGACATAAACCAGAATTAAAAGAAAAGAGAGCAGGAAAAAAAGGAGAAAGAAATATAGATAAAAGAACAAAATTAATTAGCATACAACGTGAGAAGAAAGAGAGAGCCGCAGCATCGTTTTAAAGTTTGAAGAAACATAATGAGAAACACAAATGAGAGTCCGAGAATTTGTTTTGGGGTTTAAAGTTTGAAGCATAACCCAACAAGCTCTATTTATGCTTACAAACTCAGTCCAACTAATATAACAGTTACCAACAGAAAGTTATAACTTATAACACTATATTAGGCATATTTTAATATTGAGTTAGCATATTGAAAGCTACAGCTCTAGTAAGTAAGGAAGCTTATAAAAAACCTTCGAATAAGAGTATGTGCTATACACATCCAATTTGTTTCGAAATTATTATCCAGAGCAATAGAACTGATATTACAACAACTTTGACTATTTGCCTCTTGTATTAAAACAAAATTTTTCTCGTCAACAAAAGAACTATCACTATTTCATAACTTTGTATCAACATTTCCACCCCCAAAGAATAACAAAACTTCCCATGACATCTTATCAGTAATCAAAGGCATTGGAATAGCTTAGGACACATGTCAATCGTATAACTATTTCACTCGAGTGTGGGAAATGCATGAAAAAGAGAGAGCATGTATTTATGCCGGAAAAGTCTACCTTAGGATCTCTTAGGTAATCAACAATTTCTTCAAGTTCAGCCTTTGCGTCATCCACACCTTGCACATCGCTAAATTTAGTACTTGTCTGTATATTGGGTTGCACTTCTTCATACATACCAAGTCCTAAGAAAGGTTAAAAGTGTTAAAAGAAAAAAGGGTAAAACACAAAACAGAGGACATGCCCATCAAATTCAGATTGAATATTGAATCAAACTCAGTGGTTTGTAAGTTATGTTGACACAGAATACCTTTCCTGGTTCTTTGATACACAACGAAAGCTCCTAAACCACAAACTAGGATGAAGGACAATGCAATCAACCAAATTGCATGCCATTGCTGGTGTTTGAAATTTCCAAGAATTTCATCTTTTGTAGGCTCTCTCACATTTCTAAGAACAGCTAGGCCACCTGTACTACTTTCTTCCTTTTTCACTGAACTAGAAATAGTTTGAATCTTTGGTCGGTAAACTGTGCAAAAGAATGGAATATTCAAAAAGCTGATTGAAAAAGTAGCTGAATAACAAATTTGGACAAGTGGATAATTGCAATTCCAAGTTTTCAATTCTGCAGACACCATAGATATATATAAGATTTTGGATTTGGTACATCCGTCATTTATTTATCCCATCTATAAATGCAATTTTTATGAAATTATACTAGTTCCTATCAATTAACGAAAGGTCAAAAGAGGTATCATGATTCTGATTGAAGTACTGCCACACCACAAGAAAGATAAAAGTAGGACTCTTGTTCACAATGATTAAAAGTGAAATATTAATCAAACTTCATAATCCCCAGCAAAAGGTTATGATTAAAGTTACCATAATACACAACAAGTTAAGATTCTAAATGCAATGCAAATAGATCCGCACCTTCCGTCTCTTTACTTGGGTGAAAAACCTTAATTCCTTGAGCAAGGTTAGATGATCAAACAGAGCAAAGCACAATGAGATGCAAACATAATCAATAGAAAATGGAAAAATTCTAGACCAATTAGTCACCTCTTAGCAAATTCTTGAGAAATTCACTTTCTCCCAGCCTGCCAACCTTTACTAATGCCTCTACATATTTAGTAAATGACAAATAATCGGTATGCAGAGATGGCTGACTTTCAAATGCTCTAATCACAACTTCAGGATCATTTTGATCATCAGAGGCTCCCTCGACATCAGATGAATCACTTGGTGGTCGGGCTAAGTTCCCTAAAAATCTGAACTGAGATCTCTTCTGGGAGAAGAAAAGCCTATTCCCTACATAAATTTGAAAGTATCTAGAGCAAGCAATAGCTAAAGCCAATAATAGTTTCCCAAGTACTTCAAATAAGCATAATACTACCTCTGATCCTATTTATAAAAGAAAATTGACTTTTTAAATTCATTGAGTAATCAATATATCTGGTTTATTAATCAGTCTGTTTATTATACTGTTCAGATACATTGAATATTCAATGAACCTAAAAAGTAAATTGAGGGAGTGTAAAAAAGGAGTAACAGTGTAGCTTGTTGTCCATTGTCTTCTATTTATGTATAAACTTTATTATATATTGCTATAGTTTAGGAATTACCATGAAACTTATTGGGAGATTCATAATTTCGACTCAATAAATCTTTGATCAATCCAAATTCATATCGACCCCTTTCAACCTGCAAACATAACTTTCAAATCATATTTCATATAAAAGTAAAACCGCGTTTTCAACTCAAAACAAACAAGCCTCAACCTAAATGTATGCATCGATCCGATTACTACATCTCCGGTTCAAGAAAAAGAAAAATCACACTGAATTAATTAAAATGTAAGTTTAACATTGTAAACCCTAGCCTGCGTTCGAGGTTGAACGATTGAAAAACTAAGCTGCTTTGCGAAACGTCTCCCAGCCATGTCGCCGTAATAGAGAAAATGCAGAAAACAGAGATGATGGATGATGAAAAGAGAAACGCAGAACATATATGAACTTCTCCGCCTAAGCAGAAAAGATTTCAAAAATCACTGTGTAACCGAATTCTCCATTGACTAACTAACTGACTGCTCTCGTTTTCTCTCCACCACGTCATCATTAGTCAACAGGTCTCTCTTTTTCGTGTATAACTATTTCATTGACTTCCGATTTCGCGAGCACCAACGACTCCGGCACTTGAAGAGTTCCTTTTCATGCCTATAAGAAACTCATCTTTTTGTGTAAAATATAAAAAAGTAACTCATCCTTTTACCGTCTCATGATAATCTATCCATCCCATAAATTAATTTCCGTAGACAATTTTAGGCATATTAAAAAAATAATAATATATTTATTAAAATACTTGAGATGAGTGAAAGTAGTATTAATTAGAGTGTATAATTAAAAAATATGTGTTGAAAATTAAAATAGATTATTTGTTTCAGAACACTTATTTATTTCAAAAAAATCACTTACTGTAAAATAGAGAGAGTATAATTTTTTTTCTTATGAGAAATGTTATTCCCTCGGTCTTATCTCACTTATCCATGACTCAGTTGACTATTTTACGTAAAAGATAAAAAAGAATAAATGAATATGAAAATAATATTTTTATTAAAATATTATTTATTAAATATTGAAAATGATAAAAGTAATATTAATTATATAGTAGAATTAGAAAATATGTATTAAAAATTGAAATTAATCATTTATTTTAGAATATTTTTTTTATTCTAAATTAATCATTTATTATGGGACGCAGGGAGTAATGAATTAACACTTATTACCTCCATCCTAAAATAAAATTTAAATTAAAGTCTTTTAATTTAGAAAAAAAATTATAAAAAATTAAGAATATGTTTAATGTATAAAATAAAAGATTTTTTTATAAAGGTCAAATATTATCTATACAATATATAAAGGGAATATTTTGTTTTGGTGTGACTTATTTTTCTACCATTTTTACCCTTACTTTATTATATAATTTACTTAATAACTTTTTATTATTAACTTCCACCTAACTTCTTATTATTAACTTCCACATATTGTATTTTAAATCAAGACCCACTTAAACACCATTAAATCTATAATTAGTTAATCTTAGCTTGTCATGGTACAAATAAAAAACTAGGATGCAAAGAAAATAACTAATGGTTCAGAAAAGGAAGCCTTATAAACTAACTTGTTCGTGCAATGGTTTCCTTTCTAAAGTATGTGAGTGATGAAAAAATCCATAGCTCTAGCTTTAACCATAACATTAAGCCACCTAGTTTAAATGCTCCAAGGCACAATCTTTGAGTCTTGAGTTCCAAGAATGACCATTGTCGAATCTATTTCCAACTATAATTTAGACCAGTCAAAGTGAGAACAATCTCAATACCTTTAATGGCAACAATTATCTCAGCATGGAATGATGAGTTCCCATCAACCAACTCACACATAATCCATACAATAAATCACCTTTATCATTGTGAAATAGCCTTCCACAAAATGCTAAGGAAGTAACAAAAAATCCATCGGTGTTGCACTTTATCCATCCCTTAGCTGGATGGAGTCAAATGAACTCAACGATCTTAGGAGCTTTTGGAGAATTTAACCTGAATTTGAAACTTTTTGCTATGGTGAAGTCATGAATGAATTAGCAACTTTCCTCGTGTTGTTATCAGTACAGAAGAACTCAAACTGAATTAAAGTCAAAGCATGTTTCACATGCATGTTAGAATGCTTAAATCCCTTGTTGTTTCTACCAATCCAAATGGTGTTGAAGATAGAAATTATGGTTTATTGAATGATAACCTTGCATTGCTTACTCCAACTCTTATCAAAAATCTTAAGAGCTTCAATGACGTCAAAAGGCTTGGGGACTTTGATCATGGTGAAAAGCCAATGTCAAATATGGTAAGCAAAAGAACAATGGAAAAACATATGCGAAGTTGTTTCTTCATGCATGTTGAAAATACTACACTAGAAGGGGCCAAAACGACCTCTTTTAAGCAAGTTGTCGTCAGTTGGGAGTTTATTGTGATAAAGTCTCCAAATTGTGAAAGCTTTGGAGGAAGGAATAACTTGGCTCCAAAGATTTCCAGCTCAAGTGTGCAGAGATCTATCAACCACTTTATAAGAATAATCATCCTTAAGAGACAAGCCTCCATTATTTGTATGAGGCTAAATTCTATTGTCATCGTAGAGGTCCAATAGAATAGTAATTTATAGAACTTTGGATTGGATGTCAGACACCATGTTAATGATGTAATCAGGGAAGTGCCATGTGCATTGGTTAATAAAGTTTGAAACAACCAAGTTAGTGTTTAGCTCATACGGGTGTTGCACCATATTAACTAGAGGTTAACCAAGTCAGGGATCCAACTAGAAACTTATGGAGTGGCCAGCACTAATGATGACTTTGGACTCTTGAAGCACTGAATTGAAATCATTTTTTATAGTGCACCAAATAGAAGAGTTGATGTGGTGAGAAACAAGATTGCCTTTCTTCGAAATTCTAGCTTTTAGGATTAAGACTGAAGGCTCCTTATAGTTGATAATGTCCTAACATAATTTCATGTTTGAAGCAGCATTAAAAGCCAAAACTGATATGATGTCAAGGCCTCCCTAATTGAAAGGACAACACACCTTGTCTAAAGAGACTGTTGAAATTTCGTTCCTCAGTGGACAAATGTCGAACACGATGTTCTAGACAACTAGTTCGGAAAGTTATATTAGAATCACCATAATTAACACATATTCAATTGTACAAGATGATGGAACAAAAAAGTAATAAAGAACTTAATAATTGATAACCTAATTCGATGAAATAACACCTACGTCTGAAGGGTTGGCTTCCAACCCTAGAAAGGAAATTCATTATTAGTAGTTTAGTACAATTAGTCTTACAAGCAACAACAAATAATATGTTGTTCAATGCCTCTTCCTAATACTATCCAATGACTTTCTATTTAAGACTATCCCTAAATATGAGAACCCCTCTCATTTTCCCTCAATCACTAAACCCTAGTGATTGATGTTTAGCCCAATATCAATGCTGAATATTACAACTCAACTAGATAAACCTACAACTATGTCAAATTACTAAAACATGGTGTGATGTACATAAAGCAATAACAAGAACTCTAAACCATATCACTCTTGCGATTTTCAACTAATACTGCTTTCTTTCCAATGTAGGTTTTGAGCTCCTTATCTAGCAAAAGTATTATGGGTTTTTCTCTTTGGATCTTAACTTTAATTTTGTCCAAAATCTTTGCACAATCAGTTGCATATTATTTGTTCCATAAATATCTCCAACAGAAAGATGTGATTTAGTTTGATTCAAGTTCAAATTTAAATCAAATTTAAATATTATTTGATCTTCATAGTTGTCCAACAAATCATATAATCATATTGCTAAATAATAGCAATAAAATGTAACTGAATATTCAATAGAAGATTCGTCCCAAAACTCAACAATTTGGCTCGTTGAGCAAGGCCTAGATGTCCTACCCACATGCTGTGACATCCCGTCAAACATGTGTCCCTTCTGCACCAGAAAATCATCTTGAAGCATCTTGGAAAACTTGAACACTTCTCCATGATGTTGTTTTGCAAGATGCAGTCAATCCAAAAGGAACAACAACCTCCCCCTTTGACAAATTGTGGCAAAACAACACTTTAATAAAGATAACACTTATTCAATAAGAACAATTGATATTCAGGAGAGGACTATCAGAGCATACACTTTCATCAATAGTAACTTTGATCAGAGTTGTAGCACAATAGCGAAAAATCAGTAGCATAGATGCATGCTACACAAAACAATACTCTAAAACCAATCAGACAGACATGCAATCATTCATAACTTAGTCATGCATGGCACTCACTCAGCTCATATTTAGTAGCACACAATCCTACAAACTAAAAATTATAAGCATACAAACATTCACATACTTAGTCATGTATAACACAAACA
The DNA here is from genome assembly GCA_963859935.3 of Lathyrus sativus. Classification (NCBI taxonomy): domain Eukaryota; kingdom Viridiplantae; phylum Streptophyta; class Magnoliopsida; order Fabales; family Fabaceae; genus Lathyrus; species Lathyrus sativus. The sequence goes on from OZ012739.1 coordinate 605,916,192, forward strand.
ATTAGTAATTAATATCAGGATATGCAAAATACTACTGTTGTGAATTGATATCGTCAAAAACAAACCAAAATATGAGAAAAAGATTGAGTTTCTTGAACAAACACAAGAAACTCTATAAGGTTTTATAAAAAGGAGATAAGAAGGAAGAAGAAGAATAACAATTGGTTAAATATATTTTTCTATTCACTTTCTCAATAAGGGTTCAAAGGTTACAAGTGAATACCAACAATTAACCTCCCTCAACAACCTGACAGAGCTAGTCTATTTTTAGACTACTAATCTAACTTAGGCTACAACCTAACTTAACAATGGGGCTTAGAATCAAGGTCCAATTCGCATACTAACTTAAATTACAAGTTAATATATTTCGATATTATGCTCGAACAGACTTCGACTACAGTATACACAACTCCTGTTGAACCATGAAGCTACTCTTGTCGACACTAGAGTTCGATCCAAAATACCACAAATCTCCACCTTGGAACAAACTCTACACTAACAGGGGAATAAACTAGTTTTTATCATGCAGCTTTATCAACTGCATACAGTGAAAAAACTTGCTACTCGGCAATGTATTGTCTCGAATCCTCACAACTTCCTTATAGTCTCTAGGTTCTTCGTCCAAAACCTCACTTGCAGAGATTAAGGCATAAGCTATAAATATGCATAACCAAGTCTCTGAGGTTTCTTGATGGCTCTTCTTAACCTGTCTCTTGCCAGCATGTAGCCATTAACAGTCTCCTCATCTTTATCAGAAACTTGAGATTCTTCTTTGACTTCATCTAGGTTATGCAATTCAACATTAATATGCTCCACCTCAACCGAAATTTCTTCCTATTTTAGCTCTTCTCCAGAGATCTTAGAACTTTAACCAATCTCATCAGTTTTCTTGAAAGTCATCTAAGCTTTGTTGAAAACTACATCTCGACTTGTGATACACCTCCTATGACCTGCCTCTAGGCACTAAAACCTATAAGCTTTGACTTCTTCTGGGTATCCAAGGAACATACATCTCAGAGCTCTAGATTCTACCTTGTCTTTCCTAATATGAGCATATGATAAACAACCAAATACTCTAAGTCTGTCGAGACTAGGTGGATGTCCCGACCAGACTTCTTCACGTGTTTTCATTCCCAAGGTTGCCGAGGGACACCCATTTATCAAGTATGCTGCAGTCACAACAGCTTCTGCCCAAAATGCCTTCTTTTATCCCACACTTAATAACATGCACCTCACGCTTTCCAGAATGGTTCGATTAAACCTTTCAGCCAAACAATTTTGTTGGTGAGTACCTGTAGTAATTTTGTGCCTTACAACATCATATGCAACACAATAGTTGTCTAAAGCCACATTGCATAATTTAGGACCATTTTCGGTCCCCAACCTCTTGACCTTCTTCCTAGTTTGGTTTTCTACCTAAGTCTTCCAACTCTTGAAATTTTCAAAAGTTTCATCTTTAGTCTTCTAGATGAATACCCATAATTTTTTGGAGTAATCATCAACTATGGATAGAAAATACTTTGCACCTGAGCATGAAGGATTCTTGGCAGGTCCCCAGAGATCAACATGAATGTAATCAAGGGATCCATGTGTTCTTTGTTTACCTTTGTTAAACTTCATTATACAGGATTTACCAAATACACAAGGTTCACAAAACTCTAGTTTTTCGACCTTATCACCGCCCAACTAATTTTTTTTTACAATTTGACCATGCCTCTTTCACTGGCATGGCCAAGTCTCTTGTTCCATAGCTTAGTCTTCAACACATGTTTCATGGATGCCACGTATGCTGATCCACTTATAACATCAGCCTCAAGGGTATATAAGCCTTGTTTTTTCACGCCTCTCAGAACTTCCTTCGACCTCTTCATTACCCTTAAGATATTGTGCTTTCCTTTGAAAACATATCCTTTCTTGTTGAATTCACCAAGAGAAATCAAATTCCTCTTAAGATAAAATGCATACCTAACATCAACCAATAGCTTTATTGACTCATCATGGAGCTTGAATTTCACAAATCCAATACCTGTAATTTTGCAAGCTTTGTTATTTCCCAGTAGCACTGATCCATCATCTAAATTACACAATTCCTCAAACATGTCTTTATTTAGATTCATGTGCCAAGTAAACCCTGAATCCATAATCCACTCCTTACTAGAGTCACTGCTCGAAACCACCAGGACATCAGATAATTCATAACCATTTTGCACAATGGCTACATTACCATTATCCTTTCCACCATGATTGTTCAGTCAATCAGGGCATACTTTTCTTGTAAGACCCTCCCTCTTACAATGATAACACTTAATAGTACGAGCATTAGCACCATAAGAATTATATAGAACTTTACCCTTCTTCTTCTCAAACCTACCATCTTTCTTCAAGAGTTTCCCCTTAACGGACAATCCTTCACCAGTAGAAGATGGCTTGTGCTCCTTTTATTTGTTCAAATCCTTATAGTACAAGGAAGATTGAACATCTTCAAAGGTCAATGACTCTCTTCCATACAAGAGAGTTCCTTTGAAGTGAGCATGAGACATAGGTAAATAGCACAACAACAACGCTTGATCTTCATCATCAATCTTGTCCTCAATATTTTCACGATCAAGAATTGACTTGTTGAACATATCCAGCTGCTCAGCCAAGGCTTTGTCTTCACTCATTTTGAATGAATACAAATCTCTCTTCAGGTAGAGACAATTAATCAACGATTTCGTCATGTACAAACCTTCAAGTTTCGTCCATACCCGCTGCAGTTTTCTCCTTTGAAACCCGCCGAAGAACCGTATCACTAAGGCTCAATACAATGGCACTGTGGGATTTTTCGACCATCGATGTCTTTTCCTTCTCCGATAAGGAAGTGTCCATCTTATCTGATCCTAATGCTTCTAACAAACCCTATTGAACAAGAAGGGCTTTCATCTTCAAGCGCCACAAACCAAAATCTTTCACACTGATGCAATTCTCAATCTCATTCTTCGTTGACGACATCTTCTCCACCACACTTAACTCACCAATTTGTTGTGAGTTTATATTGTTAAGAACAAACCAAAATATAAGAAAAAGATTAAGTTTCTTGAACAAACACAAGAAAAGCTAATAGGTTTTACGAAAGGGAGAGAAAAGGAAGAAGAAGAATAAGAATTGGTTAAATATATTTTTTTATTCACTTTCTCAATAAGGGTTCAAAGATTACAAGTGAATACCAAAAATTAACCTCTCTCAACAACCTGAGAGAACTAGTCTATTTATCGACTACTAAGCTAACTTATGCTATAAGTTAACTTAACAATTGGGCTTAGAAGCAAGGCCTAATTCGACATATTAACTTAAATTACAAGTTAATATATTTAAAAATTATGCTCGAACAAACTTCGACTACAACATACCCTTGTCGACACTAGATTTCGATCCAAAATACCACAACTACTAATACAAAAGCTCGCTCCAAAGGGCCTTATATCTTGCCCGATGCTCTAACATGTGAGCATATCGTTAGTACTTACCCAGATGGCCAGTACTTAACAATACTTATGTTACCTCAGTAACATCATACTACTCCCCCTTTTTGCCATGATTTGGCAAAGGGTTAACATATAAAATAGCACCCAGAGTTTAGTCATGCATATGTTAATATGTTAGCATATGCACAACCAAAAACATAAGTAGAGCATCCAGAACATCATCAAGAGATACACAAGCATTAGATCTGTTTCAACACAACCAGAATTTTTAACAATTGAAATTACACACTAATTATTCTAAAAATAAAATATATATATATATATATATATATATATATATATATATATATATATATATATATATATATATATATATATATATATATATATATATATATATATATATATATATATATATATATATATATATATATATATATAGAGAGAGAGAGAGAGAGAGAGAGAGAGAGAGAGAGAGAGAACACCAAGATTTATTTAGGTAGTTCCTCGATTGTCCTCGTTATGGGTACGCCTGCCCTTAATTCGAAATCAAATTGAGAGATTGTAATTAACCTTTGCAATATCATTTTATAAGAGAAATAATAGAAATTAAAACCCCCAAACCCTATGTTTGATGTTAAACCTTGCTTCTTCTCTACCCTTTATCTTAGTAAGATCAAGTCACACGAGATCTACAATATGATCCTCTAATTACTGCTACTCCTTTGACCGAAACTTTTGTTCTTCAAAGCTTTCACTCGGGTAAATCCAAATTGCAAAATCTTTCCCCAAGCCTTTCCATTGATCCTCTAGTTACCGCTACTTCTTTGCAAGAACCCCCGTTCTTCAAAGCCTTTGCTTAGCTGAATCTAACTTGACAAGACTTGTGCAAAAACCTCCAAATCAACCCTATTATTGGAGCAAAAACCCTAAAGGTTTTATCCTTTAAACCCCCAAAGAAAACCTCAACCCAATTTTGATTACACAACCTAGATTGGACCTTATCAATCTTTACTTGCCAACAAACATTCAAAAATGATTATGCATAGTTAATGAATGTGTCAAGAAAGGTTGAAGATGATGAGAATTCTTTGTATTTTTCAGGTTCCAATGATTAGAAGTGATGCATGAATGAGTATTTGTATCTATGTGTATGTGTAGAGAAGAAATGAGTAAAATAGATTTTTTTAGCCAAAATGCAATTTTAAAGTTTGGTATAGAATGTATTGACACTAAAGTGAAATGAGTCAATACATTAGTTGAATAATTCAATAAGAGACCAAATAGAGTTAATACATTCAAGGTAGAAGCTAAATTAAAAAAATTATTTCAGGATGAGTTGACTCCAAATACTGGAGAGTCGACCCATTCGATCAATGTATTGATCCATTCTTCCTCTGTATCGACCTATTTCTGATAGTGGCAAATCTTTGAAAAACATCTTTCAGATTGAGTCGATTTATTCACAGGATGAGTCGACCCATTCACATTATGTATCGACTCATTTCTCCTTTGTATTGAACCATTAGAGGCAGATCCAAAATCATTGAAAAAACCACTCATATTGTATCGACCTATACTTCACTTGTATCAACCCATGCATGTCTTTTTGTGAAAAACTCATATTTTGGCCTGTGATGGCTTATGTAGTCTAGTATTACATGTTCTACAATGATGATTCACATTTTGAAAAAGATTGTAAGATCCAAATACATAAGGATCTAAGCTAGCTAGTTTTGACATTATTCAAAATACGTTTAAGAGCATATTGCACTCATATACTTCCCCTTTTTTTATGATGGCAAAACATAATAGGCACCCTTGATGTGTTTGGCATAGCCCCCCTGAATATGTATATCATAAATATTGAGTTTCTCCCCCTTTGACAACATCAAAAAGAGGCAACAATAGAAAACGTGAGAAGCATCATCAACAATACACAACAACACATAGAACAAAATACACTCAGAGGCGTTGCAAAGATTAAGTGAATCAATTAAAACAAGCACTCACGTGGAATTTTGTCTTAATTGAAAACGAAACTTACACATAAATAAACAACCAAAATAAAAAAAAAATGAAACCCATCATATAATTGTCATAAAGGTTGCTACATATAGCATAACAAACAAAATCTAGGTCCATGATGCTAAAGAAATTAAAATAAAATGCAAAAAAAACTAAGTCCACAATGATGCCTAGTAACAACCACAACCTCGACCTCTACCTCCACCACCACAGAACCAAGTAAAACCATGCTCACCATCCAACATATCATACATCTCTCGGTAAATATGAAGATAATGATCACTGTTGTCATTTTGATCATGAATCACTTGAGTAGTAACATGATTTGAAACTATGTTATGACAAATCTCATTGAATAGCTTCATAGCATACGAGGCAAAACTATGAAAAGTGTCATCCTGGGAAGTCATATGATCATTAATAGATCTGAAACGCTCCTCTTGAGCTACTTCAAACTCATCACACCTACAAGAATCCTCTTCACGATGATCTTGTTGCTCAACACACATGTTCTCGAGCAAGGTGAGAATGGATGATTATGACCAGATGAGTCAATACCGGAGGGGTTCTTATAAAAGGTGCCATGTTGGGTTCATGAGTTTTGTTGCCACTGGCCCTAACCTGGTGATTCGTCATGTATACATGCAAAACCTTGCCACTCAGGAGAAACTTCATGAGCATGTTGAGAATCCACCATGTCTGCATCCATATTCTGGTCTGGTTCTTCTATATGATGTTCATCAACCACAACAATGCCAAATTTAGCAGGGTCATCATAGTTATAAATGACTTTACATGAGCCCTTCATATTGTTGTAATATGCCTTTAATTAAATTCTTGATCAAATCTAGGAGAGATGGTCACACGATTTGCCACACCAATATTAAAGTGCTTTAGAATTTTAGCAATCATAGAAACGTAGCAAAGGGAAAACCCTCAGTTACATTCCTTAATGGCAAATATTTTATATCTGAAGTAATTTGGATAACTCAAATGGAATTTGTTTTGAAGAATATACATCAAATGAATCTCCGCAATGTCAATCTGTGAGTGACCACCTTTTCTTAGACGCAACACATGAGTCACGATCCAACGGTTGGCCAGTTGATCTTCTTCTATTGGAGCTTTGAGACATGAATTTAGATAACTTCTTACTTCAAATTTAGGGTGAAAAGAATAATCTATGAAATTAGACCAATGAGTGAACATATGAGTTAAACTAAATACTACCTTCTAAGTATCTTCTGAAACATGATAGGTGTGCTTGCCCATCTTAAAGTCAAATGTACATCATTTTCTTGACTCCAACCCAACATAAAAAACTCTAATTAAGTCTTCGTTATATTCAATTGGGAATTTCAAACAATTATTAATCTCTTAAAACTTCATCATATCAAAAATTTCAGGGATGTATGATCCATTGATAACAGCAGGGTCATACACATGTTGCTTGACCACAATCCTATTTCTAAAGGATTTCTTAAATTCATCAGCACAAGGCGGAGGAAAGAGAGACAAAACACTTACGAGGGTTGAAGAAGATGTTCCAGCAACATTCTTCCCTCTATTCAACTTAAGAGCCATGAGTTCTTGTTATTGACAGTGTGCACAACAAGTGTTTGATGAAAGGTGTGAATGAAATTGAAAGTATTTTAAGTAGAATTTGAAATACCCACAAACCCAAACTATGAAAACAAAATGGCAATCACCTAAATCTGAATAGTTAAGATGAAAGTGATGGATTGGAAAATGAAAAGGATGGATTTTTTTAATGGAAAATAGAATGATGAGGAGTAAATGTATTTTTGGAAAACCAAACTTGTCTTGAGAATAAAAGAGAAAGTTGAAAGACAATGATTAAATGAGATCAGTTGGGAGTTTAGGAAGTAAAAAATTAGTTAAAAAGGAGTTATTTAGGGCTGACACATTGAGGGAAGAGGAAAATATGTCTTTTAAGATAAATGGGTCGACCAATTTTGGGCCTCAGAGCCTTGATGGAGCGAAACCTAGTGTTGATGTATCAACCCATTCGATAATGGAGTCGATACATATTGAAGAGGGAAGGTGAAAAATTAAGGAATGTATCGACTCATCCATGTTTGGAGTTGATACATTCGAGGCAAAGACTTTTCACTTTTGTGCAATGTATTAACTTCTTTTCACATTAAAGTTGATACACATTATAAGTGTATTGACTCATACTAAATGTATTGATACATTAAAAAGTATTAGAGAGGTGGATAAACTTTCTAGACTTAGGATGAATACCTACATTATGGATATAATAGATTTTTATGCATAAATGATATTCTTCACGTATAATGATTAAATCTCATGTTCAAACATATGAAGAAGAAATTAATGTCAAAAGATGCATGAGATGAAAAACTCAAACACATGATGTCACTATAAGCATATAAATTGAAAACATTCAATCGTCATTAATAAATTTTGGAAGTGAACAAATATGAAATTCATCATTCATCAAATGTATCATACAAGTTTGAACACAATAAGCAATAATTATACACCATGGTATGCAAGTAATACAAGTAGTTTAAAATAAACTTAAGCACAAAGAGAAGTGAAACAATACTACCTTTTGGATGAAATACCGAGGACATAATCACTTACATTTCTTCTACTTGAATAGCCAATGATGAAATCCCTTACTTATCAACTTGATTTTGTCCAATTCCTTTTCACACACACTCGCGCGCGTGCACACACTCACACACACACAAACACAACACACACATAAATACACATAAACACACACAAATACACATAAAACACACACACACACACACATATGATATCGCAAATGTATGACACAAATCCCACACAATGTTTTTTAACTCAAATAACATACCCTCAAGCCAATGTTCGTCAAAGAGGATAATAAATTGATTTAAGATAAAAATTGAAACACAATTTAAGAGATAACAGAAAATATGTATCTACGATCATATAGTCACGCTTTTGGTCAAGTATCCAAGAATTTTTTGAAGGCTTGTTATTGCAGTGAGAATAGGATATCAAATTATTAATTAGTTTGAATCACATCTTTAGTTCATAACCAATCTTTGATTTATCCGAAGGAAAATGTCAAAAGAAGGAAAACCTAATTTTTGCATCGTAAACAATGCGGGGAGAGATCTAGGTAGGGGTTGGTTAAGCTTAGGGAAGGTATTAGCACCCTAAACTTCTGTAGTACTCTACAGGAACCTTTTGTTTAAAGTTTACTATTTTGCTTTGATTATTTGCTTGAGGATATATCGCTAAGGGTTAAAAGTGACTGAGAGACCTAAGGGTTAGTCCTAAGTTTACTCGCCAAGATTCACATCTTATGCCTACGTATCTTGGGTAGGGGATGGAATCAGAGTAATCGTAGTTCCCCTCGAAAGGGAGGTAGAAACTTCTTGACTATGGTCAAGGTTTCAATGGGGAGTAAGCGTTCTTAAGGAAGCGCTTACGTGGAGTGCGGCGACTCCTATTTCTACGTTGAAACTAAATTGAATTAAAAGGGGCAAAATAGGTACTCCACGACAGGAAACCTAATATGGAGTGCGGCGAATCCTTGACCTAATGCTAGGGTAAAGGGTGATTTAGTCCACGGAGGGATGCCTAAGCGATTAGGGTTTGAAAAAGTCAAGGGTGAGGACTATTGACACGACGATCAAATTGTTAGACCTAATCCTTCAGAGGGGAATTAACGGTGAAATAACTATAATGAAAGATAATTAAACGACAGTATTGAAATATAAGAAAGTACGAAAACCGTAAAAAATGCAAAGCGACGATATCCTCGCGTAAATTACAAACCAAAATGAAACGGAATTGAAAACAATAGCAACGATTGTAACACCCCACTTTCCCGAATTAAAATAAAATACGATTAATTCAAATAAACATCAGAGTTCTCCACTAAAGTGGGATATCACATCACATAACTCGACATACTCTTCATTAGAAGGTTTTCAAAATAAAACAGCGGAAAATATTCATTAGTTCATCAATCTCGGCCATCCACCAATACATGAAAATATTCATTAATAAAATGCACCAACACATGATACGTCACAGGAAAGTAAAACAAGTTCAACTAAATCAAAAGAAAATGCCCAAGTCCCGTGCTACATATCAGAGCATCCTAAGACTCGACTCGCACACCTTTATTCAAGCTAGCTAAGTACCTAGATTATCTATACTTCCGAAGAAGCACAGACCACAACAACAATAACAAAGGGTGAGAAAACATGATCAAAATTGTCGGTAATACAGTACATGAAATAAAGGTAGCAATCATATAATTCATCACCCAACATTCATCAAGCACGACCTACTGTCTAACATCAACACAACACACCATAATGCAATTATGCAACTCACACCATGCATGCGGTACCGACTCATTGGTTTATTCAATCGAACCCCGGATAGATCATATACACCCGTCCTTGGCCATGATCTGTCCCCACCATTCTCCACAAGGGAGTACGGATGAATCACATACACTCCTCCTGAGCAATGATTCGTCCCACCAAACACCATGATATGCATAACACCAAATGCACAACAAATGAACTCAAGCACACAAGGTGCAAACGATCCCCTGATCACATCACCATACATCATACATACGTATTGTTCATCAATTAATTATTTTAATTAAAGTCACACGATCCCCTGATCCCAACACCATACCCCATACATATCTCACACCCCAAACTACTTATTTCAATTAACTTCAAACACTACATAATTTCACCTTTTAATGTCAAGTATACACTCTTCACCACTAATCACCATATCTATACTGGCCACAACTCAAGGGATACTACAAAACGAGGTCACAAGGCAAAACAGCACAACGTTACTTTTCTGTCGCGCTCGTTGGCTCGTTCGCTTAGCGAAGCCCTAGCGAACGCTCGCTAGCTGCTCGCTTAGCGAACTCCCTAGCGAAGGCAGATAGTAGCTACTGGAAGGGTTCGCTACCCCACTCGCCTAGCGAACCTGCTAGCGAATGCTCGCTACTAGCTCGCCTAGCGAAGGTGCTAGCGAGCGTCTGTGATCTCTCAAAACCCCCGCTGTCCAACAATGTCATCTTGCTCAATTCCAAGCCTATCACCCTACTTCCATCTCCCATCCTATCATTACTACAATCAGTACCCACTACTCTAGTCATTATTCTATCAATTTATCTCCAAAACCCACACCTATGTCCATCAACAGAACTACAGAAGTTACTCAGAGACTCACCAGATCACACAATATGTACACCCATTCTTCAATGGCAGCAACAATCATAAACACATCAACATGCACACGAAATTCATCATAATCAACAACAATCAAAGACATATCAACATAACAAACATATTCATCAAATCCCTACGGGGTTAAGGAATTCCCTCTACCCAATTTCATGTAAACACCAATCCCAATCAGTTTCTCCCCCCTTACCTCGATTAATGTTCCGATTGACCAAGAACCTGAAGAATCGTTAGCCCTAGCCTTCTTCTCTTACTTCTTTTTCTTCCTGTTTGCTCTTCTCTCTAAAACTAGTTTTTATCGTGTTCTAATCTCCCTCTTTTTCCCCAAACTCTTCTAATACTCCTTTTTAATCCTTATTTTATTTTATTAATCTAATAATAATAATACAAATAATAATAATAATAATAGTAAGATTAATAACATAACCACATTACTATAAAGTATTATATTATTATCATCATCAATTATATTACATTAATATTAAACTCTACATTTTATTAAATGATTCCTATAAATTAAGGACACCCACCCACGCGCTCAGACACACTCCCCCACAAAGTACACACCAAAATAAAATAACACCAAAAGACTAAATAATTAAAATGGGTGTTACAACGATAGCCTTGCATTAATTACAATCATAAAAATAACTACAGAATTAAAAGGTTATTAAACGCGAACGAAGAACGACATAAAATTAGACAAAATTAAATGGGCAGAAGTTAGAAATTATGTCAAGGGTAAATTGCAAATTAGAAATTAGGGGAAAAAGTGTTATAAGAAAAAACTTCTTAAGTGGAATAATATTTGAGTTTTGAATTTAAAAAAATTAGTTTTAAATCGAATTTTAACTTATGAAAATGACTCTACGTCTTAAATTAGAAATTATAAAAATTTTAAGTTTGAGATTATACATTATAAAAATTTTAAATTTTAAATTATAAATTATAAACTTCAAGTTTCAAATTTATATTATAAAACTTTTCTACCTCAATAAGGTGGCGCAAGAGCATCTTTTTGTACAATGATGTTGACTATTCCTTCATATGAACGTTGGGATATTGCTGTTGGAATATGTTTTCAAGAATGCCCCTCAACGGATCTATTCTCTCAAGCTCTATAAATTGAAGATCAAGAAGCTTGCAGAACAGTGGGTTGCTAGTGATAGCACGATGCCATGCAAAGCCAAAGTGCTAAAGAAAATGCTACAAGGTTGGTGGACTTGAGTAACTTCGTTAACAATGAACTATAAAAAGATATCGTTTTGAATTATAAAAGATTTTCACTTTTTTTTTAGTTAAATTTTAGAAAAAATTTATTTCCATAATGAAGTTAGAACCTTATTATTTTTTAAAAGTTTGTCTAAAATTAATACTTATTTAGATAGGAACAAGTTAATTTTAGTAAAACTGATTTTGAAATGGTGAATTATTAAAAAGATTTTATGCAGAAGTTATGTTATATTTTTTTGGGTTTTGATTAAATAAAGGAATAAATAAATTATGTAAATAATATAAAAAAACACAAGAAAGAGGAAATGGTCAAATATAAGGGTTTGGCAGCATTTAGGGTTTGTGAACCCCTTTCCTCTTCTTGCTGCGACGGCTATCCCCATGGCTGCTTCTATGAAGCTTTTCCTTTCTTCCTCTTACATGCTTGTTCCATGTCTTCCTTCTTTCTCCATTTTCATCCGTCCAACTCTCTTTTCCTCTTCTGAATGCTTTGATGATTCTGAAAAACAAAAACAAACAAACTCACCATATGGTTAACACAAATTACTCACCCTTTTTACGAGTTGGAAGTGGTCTGTTTACAACTATGACGATGGTTTTCATGATGATGATGAGAACGATGATGGTGAGACGACAAAAATGGTGTCCCTCTGAGTTCTGGTCCGTCCGCGGTTGTTGTTGATGGTTTACGGCCGCCGTTGATCTTGATGGTCTTCAGATCCTCTCCTCTCCCTTTTTATTCTTCTTTGATGAACATGACAGACTTTTTCTGAACTCTGATGAACTCGCCGCCGTTTTGGTTTTGGGTGATGAACTTTTTAGGGTTCTTCAATCTCTCCTCATTTTTTCTGTTCGAACTGATCTTTTTATATTTCTCTAATGATTTCATGGGCCTGGGCATTTCCGGTTTTTCTGATGAATTTGTTTTGGTTGTTGGATGCGTTTTGTTGTTGGATGCATGGATTTTGTTGTTGTTTGATCCACTCTGATTCAGAAATTTCAGGAAAATGTGTTTGTGGGCTGTTTGGCAGAAATCATTTTTCATGAAAAAGTGTTTTTCCCAAAGCGCTTTTTCAAAATCATTTTTCCTGAAAATCACTTTTTCTCTCTCCTAGCTTGCATTAGAACAGAGTTTTCGGGTCTTGTGCCGAGGCCAGGAAAATAAGTCGGGAGTTGGCGACGACTTCGTTGTTGCCCTCCCGACATACTCGATGATGACAATTAACTGAGGGTATCAGAATTGATAGAAAACCAACTTTTATTAATTCTAAGCACTTAAATTATTTTCCCTGTTGTCGATTTTTGTGTATGCAGGTTTGAGAAAAATCGAAGCTCGAAGAATCGGACTCAAAGACATTTTTAGGACAATAGGATTTTTAGGACTTTGTAATTTATTTTGTAAATTGTAATAGAATTTAATAAATAAATTCAATTTTTAAATTGCCTCTTGTACTTTGAAAAAAAATATAGAATTTAATAAACAAATTCCATTTTCAACAAGCCGACTTCAATTCTCAATTCGACGTCTCCGATTAAATTTCTAAATAATTCATCCGCTTAAGCTTAACCGAATAAATTCACTTAATTGAATTAGTCCGATCAAATTTGGCCGATTACATCCATACCAATAAATTCATCTGATTCCATTTACCCAACTAAGTTCTTTTGGTCTAAACTCATCCACATAATTCAAACTGATTAAAATCCCTTCAATGAAATTTATTCGATTAAGTCGTGACGTTCCAACCCCAAACTCGACAATTAATCATTTTGCCCGATTCCAATATGACGTAACTGAGTTCTAACAAAACAATCTGCAGATTAACTCGTGCCCGATATTAATGGTGCCCATGGCCCTGAACGGTTAGGCAGGGAAATTCAGTTAAGCGGCAAGACGAACTGTCTTCTGTATTGAAAGTTCGAATCGCATCTCGACTACTTTAACTTGGTAATCTGAATCAGCTCAACTAACAGTCAGGATCAAAACAACAGATGTTCATTATAAATTCAACGCGCACCGAAATTCCACTGTTCCTTTAAAAATCGATCGTTGACCAGCAGAAAGCAGGAAAACGTGCGTCTGTTAAAATAAATTCCTCAAAGCACACTCTCACACTGATTTAACCCGGATCCACTGATATCTCAGCACACTCAGCCCTATATGGTTTCGGAATCAAACAACATTTCTGAAATCCAACTGACGACTAAATCTCGGCTCTTGAATAAGATGTACTGTGTCACGAGAAATCCGACGTCAAAGCTGCCGTGAAATTTAACTCATCCTCAAATAAGTCCCAGGACCTAGAAATGAAAACCCTAATTGTTCAAGGGATTACTGACGATAACTCTGCTTCATCAATCGTCAGCAAACTACAAATTAAGAACCATTTTGCCCTTCACCAATTAAACTGCACATAGTGTGATTTCCTGCAAAACCAACAGACTGGGCAAACTGGTTAGCGGTTAGTTTACGATGCAATGCAAAATGAGATGAAATGTGAAATGAACCGACTAATTTAAGGGTAAATTTTGGGGTATTACACTTGTCTTCTTTTGACTTGATGAATATCTTATCTCCTCCTTAAGATCTACCATTTCCGGGTGAACAATCCATCTTTGTTTGCTTGAGTGTATCTTCTAAAGATTCATCTGCATCAAAAGAACTTTCCTAAAGTTTCTTGGATGCAATACATCACAAGTGATGTGTTCAACCTTAATAACAGTAAATATTCTCAAGCAATTTTAATAACAAAAGTAATAGTGAAAGGGGGATTTACCTACACTACCTGTTACATGATTTAACACAATATTTGTCAACTCTATAGGCCATAACATCCTTCTTCTTTTCCACAAAGTTAATGAACAAGGATATGTTACCTTTTATATGCCTTGAGCTTCCCTTGTTAAGATCCCATACTCTCTTCAAAGAGTCAATACATTTTCCCTACAAAGTTAATCAATAGGGCTAGGTACCCAATTTTCATTGGGTCCTTAAGGGTGAGTGGAAATATTGTTGCATTTGGAAATTTGCATTTAGAAATGGTATGACCTTTCTTACAACCATAGTGACAAATCAAATGATGATGGGAGTGACTTTCACTAATTGATTATTTTGCAACAAAGTTATACTTTCTATATGGTTCATATAAATGTCTTTTGAATTTTGTTGGATCAGCGGTGCAAGTGACTTTCGATTTTAAAGCTTTTCTTAATTTGGACTTTAGAGTATTAAACTCTTTTTTCCAAATATGACAAGTCTCACAACCAAACCAAAAAAGTTTCTCATCCTCACTCTTATCCTTTTGAGCATCTAACATGGTTTGCATAAGTGTTTCCATTTGTTTCTCTGTTTCTGAAATTTTAGCTTCATAGTACAAAAATATTTTCTTATTTAATGGCCAATTTTTTTGGGTATTCTGGTATTTAATCCTCTTCTACCTTGAATTTCTGGAAGTTGTTGCTATTCATACCTTCGGGTCCAAGAAGATTAAATATGGGCAGCTGGCATACCCTTATTTTCACCCTAGAATTCATGTATTTCATTTATCACACAATTTCATTAGCATGACCATATCACTTGATCACTGGTCCCTAAACATGGTGAATCATAAGTTTGAGCATAAGAACTAAGGATTAATGTTTCTCCTTGATTTCTTTCCAAGTTCTCACCAAGGTTTGTCCATCGTTATTGCATCATTGCTCATTAACAATGTCCTCTAACCATTATGCATCCAAGTTACCAAAATATGGTGCAATTGCTTTTCTTTTTTGTTCAAACATGTAGGTTGGCAAAAATGAATTGAGATGCCCATGGTTTCAAATCAAGGCAAATGGGAATTCAAGAGTTATTGTGCTTAAATGAGGGCTCATGGTCAAGACATGTTCACTATGGTATGATGGGTTCACTTCGGTCAATGAAAAGTCAAAGAAGATTACTTATGGTCCAACATGGCTTAAGTGACAAGAAATTTACAAGTTATCATTGTTCAAGGCCTTCTTTCAAGGTGGGTCTAAGCATGATCAACATGGAATCAAGATAGCGACCAAAATTCATCCGTTATTGCTTGGTTTTATTGAAGAATTCATGGCTAGGTAAAAAGGGTTTCAAATTGGTCTACTTTGATTCTTGGACCAAATTCAAGGTCAAAACATCATTCTTGTCAAGATGGTATGCAGTCATGTTCAAGTCATGTATTTGGATTCCAAATGGCCATTATGCATTGTGGTATTGCTTCATCTTAGTTAAGTTAATCATGTTGCTATCATCATGGACATGGTATGTTATATTTCATCATCTAACAATGATCATTCAAGCTTCCAATGAATATGGTATGGCACGAGTGCATGGTTGCTTCACTTGCAAGAATAGAAATCATAATCAACATATGTTAGGGTGATCATGGTCCAACTCGGGTTCATAGGTTACATCATTAAACCATTGTCATTGAAAATGCAAGGTCATGGATCAAGAACACTTCATCGGGTGGAAGTAATCAAATAGAGGGATTATAAGCCTAGCTCGGGTTCAAGAGTGTCACAACAATAGCATCATCATCAATCCAAAGGCAAGTGTAAAGTTGGACCAATGAGTCTTCATGAGCAAAGTACAACTGCCATGAACTAAAAGTAACACCAAACACGGGGAATGCTATCAAGATTAAGCACCCCTGGTGCAAGCAATCCATAAGTACATATAACATACAAGGTGCATCATCATTATCCAGGCCAATTGAGGTTACAATTCAAGAGCAAAACAAGTGCAACAAGAGGGTATACAAGAGCAACAATATGATACAAATACACATAGTGTACAAAAGTACAATGCAATACACAATCAATACACATGTGCAGAAAATCCAAAAAATACAAATATCTGATGTGTTTCTAGAAAAGGAGGGACCACCAATGATTGTATAATCATTGCCCACGCACTTTGAATGGATTTCCAGCTCAACAATTTAATCCAAAATGAATCACACTTCCCATGTGCTTCACACAAGTAAGCTCCAAATTTGGCACGTACCAATTCGCTCAGCTTGCCTATAAATCAAGCATCATTTTCCCACTTTGAATCAAGCTCTCAGCCATTGTAACTCTGCATAATTTACATCACAAAAATCACCTGAAATAGAGCAACCGGGTTCATTCATTCACTCACATCCACATCAAATTTCCTATTCTAAATCCTTCCCTAAGCACCACTAAAGGCGCAAGAATAGAAATTGAGCAAGAGAAATCACTTACCTAAGAGTTTGAAGCTTTGTCAGAATATGCATTTGGGCCTAACTCCGGAAAGGTAGAAACTCCCTTAATTCATGAAAAACTTGTTACCACTAGACTCGGTTTGATACACTGATAATTAACCCCATGCTTTAATTGGATGTTTCTACGTAATCATAATTTAATTTTGAAATTAGGTTTTGCTTATGTAATTGTTTGAGATGAATTTCTCCATGCTTAGGTTGAATCAATGAACTCTAAGCATGAAGTGAGTATCAATGAGTCAGGATGAATGTATTGATGTGTCCATTGCATCATGAAGCCATGAGATACTATAATTCATTTTTTGAGGTTGAAGGATGAAAATGAGTTCTTCATCGTGCCTGCCATGACTAGACTCCCTCCTTTTGCCAATTTTTGATTCAAAATTTTAAAAACAATATCCACATGTCATGATTCATGTAGCTGTTTGATATGAGGTGGCAAGTATGAGCACAAAATGGCTTAGTTGAGTCAAGTGTGCGCTGCTCTCTTAGATCTAGACCATTCATCATGTTTACTTTTGCTAGTCATTAGATTTAGTGGACGTCATGAGTCCTTAGTCAAGAAATACTAGATTGTTGGATCTGATCCAATGAATCTGATGACTTGAGGTCCTTCCTTGTTTTGTTGGTCTTCTCATACTTGGCTTTAGGCCTTGATTTGATGCTAATTGGACATCCTGAATCCATTTGCACCCTCTCCCTATTTTATTTTCACTTTATTATTTTATTTTTTAAATCTCTTTTTCATAATTTTAATTCTTGAGTTTTTCATCCTCTTTATTTTAATTTCATTTTCATTTTTTTAATATTTTTATTTTAAAATTTTTATTAATATTTCCTTTATTTTTATTTTCTTCTTTAATTTCTTTTTGTGTTTCGTATTTTAGGAGATTAATTCGTATTAATTCTCCAATATGTTTGACGCATAAATTTCATTGTCCAGCCTCCTATACTATGATCGTCATATAGATCATGCTACAATTGCTTAACATGACGCTACGTTGTTCCGACTCGATTACTAGATCACTTTATTGATTATTGATTATTGACTTCTTAATCCATATAACTCTTAACTTTACTTTCTTACAATTTATTTCTTGCACTTCACTTCTTGCAATTTACTTTTCTTGTTCATTATCATACACTTATTTTATGCACTTTATCTTTATGACATTTTATTTTCTTTGATATTTATTTCTTTATCTTGTTCTATAATCATAAAATGAATAAAAACATGATAAAAATGAAAAAGACCAAAAAGACTTAATTCATTCTTTTGTGACCAAGAATGAGACATAATGGACTTGTATGAACCCATTGGATCTTGTGTTTGACCTTAGCTTGACATGAAACATCATAACGGGCTTAGGACCTTAATCTCAAGATGGTTATTCATGGCACTACCCTAAGACAAATGAAGACATATAACTTTGATTCCTATATTCATTGCTTAGCTTAGGACACTTCGCACACACATGACTTTCTCTTGGACTACCTTACAATGAGACCTTTTATTTCTCGCATCTACATCCCTTGTAATTTTTCATATATCCCCTCCCCCATTTGGTGTACTTTTTTCTTCCTTGTTTTCCTTTGGGCTGGTATTGCTTTCTAGCTAACCCCTAGGAACTAGGATCAACCTCACCACTCTTAATCAACAATAAAAAACCCTTGATCCAACGTTAAGTGACATTTTCTCAAATCAAATTCAAAACACTTTAAAATACGATTACAATTGCGCGCCACGAGCCTTAAGTAGTGGAGAAGGAGTGAGAATTGAGCATTTCTATCATCATTTTGAATGTTTTAAACATAAGACACTTAGCTTGTTTGTTTGAAGTATTCACCTCCACTCATAGACTTTAGTGAAATTCAAGTCAAAAACAACATTTTCAAAACCCTAAAATCAACATCAACTCATCAAACTCTTTTTGTGTCTTAGGGCATCATTGCAAAAATCGTTTTTCAAGGTGTAAAAACAACCAACACATTTTCTACCCCAAACTATAGAGCTCTGATTTCCTTATTGCACTACGAGGATATGTAGCCACATGATTGCAAGATTTTGGCGAGCTCACTAATTTAAAAAATCTTTTTCCCCCCAATAGCAACCTGAGGGGTGCTAATACTTCCCCCTTGCATAACCGGCTTCCGAACTCGAATTTGGTTGCGAGACCATATTTTTCACCTTTTAGGGGGTTTTATCGATATTTTCCCTTTTCTCGGAATAAATAAATTTCGGTGGCAACTCTGTATTTTTCGCGTAGCAACAACTAGTATAATAGGTTTTTTGATGTATGATATGGTATATAAGAGACCAAATATAACATACAGAGTGAGCCTTGTAAGCAGGTATATGGTCAATCCTGGAAAGATGCACTAGAAAACATTAAAGTGGATCCTAAAGTGCATAAATGGGTCTTTGAGCAAATTTCTGGTTTATAGTGGAGCTTGTGGTAATGATAGCATAGTTGAAATCGAAAGATTTGTTGACTCTGATTATGCAAGTTGTATGGATTCAAGAAAATCTATTTCTGGATGTGTTCACCATGTTTGACACATCAAGCAGTTGGAAAGCAACACATCAGAAGGTTGTTGCCTTATCAAACACTAAAGCGGAGTATATTGTCCTCACTGATGGTGTGAACGAAGCTTTATGGCTTTATGGTTTTGCTAAGGAGCTGAAACTTCAAGGTCAAGTTATCATTGTTAAATGTAATAGTCAATGTGTCATACATTTGTCGAAAAATTCAGCCTATCATGAGCGAATCAAGCACATCAATGTGAGGCTGCATTTCGTCAGAGAGATAATCGAGCGTGGAGAAGTCCAAGTGTTGAAGGTTTTGACTGATGACAATGTTGTTGATATATCACTAAGATATTGTTGAGTAGCAAGTTCTTCCAGTGTATGCAGTTGATAAAGCTGCATGAAGAAAGCTAGTTTGTTCCCTTGTTAGTGTAAAGTTTGTTCCAAGGTGAAGACTTGTGATATTTGGATCAAACTCTAGCAACGACAAGGTTAATTTCATGGTTCGAAAGTAGTCGAAAATGTGCATGCCGCAGTCAAAGTCCGTTTTTACATGCAAAAATATGTTAACTTATTGTTTAAGTTAGCATGTTGAATTGAGTCAGTCTGTTGTACCAATTATTTAGTATATTAGTTGAAAGTTAGGATTTAGTTTTCTTATAAAGAACATACTAGTCACCACTTCTCTCTCAATCCCGGATAATCTTAATCAAAGAAAGAAAGTGGTATGGTTGAGATTCAATTGTAAACATTGTTCTCTAATGTGTAATTGAATCAAGATTTCAGTTTTTAACCACTTTGTATTGTCTTTCTCTTTTCTTCAATTTTTTCCGTTATTTTGTGGTTTTCTTGTTAATAAAAAAATCGATCATACTCTGTTTTTTTGGAGATCATTTCACAACAATTTCTATCAAAGAAAAAAGAAAACTCCCATTGATTTTTGGTATGCGACACATTCTATGGATGTTGGCTGTAAATGATAGTTGACTTTAAAGTGTGCTTGTCTATAATGCATTTTTTAAAAGACAAAGCAATACAAATAATTTGTGAATCTATATAATCTGAAGGTTGACTTTACAGCAAGAAAATGGCTTTTGAAAAACAATATTTTATTAATTCAACTAAAATTCTGTTACAAAGACTTACAATAAAACGTCTTATATTTGAAAAACTCATGCAATAACTTTTGGTGCAACGACTCCGATCCGTCCAAGAAAGATATTTTTCATTCAATCCAAAGTCTAATATAACCACACACACATAATCATTTCTATGTCAAAACAAGAGATACTATTGTATTAAATAAAATGAAGATGATGGCTTAAAAATTTTGAACTAAAATTTGAAAATGAGAAATATTTTGTATCCTCTCAATCACATTGATGTATAAGATTGATAATACGTGATTACAGTTTGATGAATCAAAATCGTATATAATACAAATAAGATAATTATTAAAACAAATCAATGGAAACTGCTACAAGATGTTTCAACTCCCTAAAATATGGAGTCAAGTTGATTCTGATTACACGAGTGGAGTTCCACAACTGAAGTGGAACCCACAAAAATACCAAATAAATTACTATCTACACGAGTTGAGTTCCTTTTTTTTAAAGCATGTGTCACCAGTCTTCTGCGCTAAAGAGGCTTCTGAGGCAACTCCCTGAACCTTAAGCAGAAACTTCCTTGAGCTTCGACTACATGTGACTGCGGCTGTTGCTGCTTTTGAGCTTTCTAAGTAAATCATTTATCTGATTTCCTGTAAGTGTCTCGTGTTCTAGAAGAGCATTTGCGAGCGCATGAAGCTCCTTATCATGGGTGGTTAGAATAGCTTTTGCATTGTTGTAAGCTCTCTCAAGCAAGTTCTTCACTTCTTTCTCAATAAGTAGCCTAGTTTCTGAGCTCATACTTCTCCCATCATCATAGTAATCGTGAGTGACGGGTCCAACTTCAGTACTCATGCCATATTCAGTAACCATTTCCCTGGCCAAAGAAGTTGCCTTTGCAAGATCTGAGGATGCACCAGAAGTAACTTCACTTTCACCAAATATTAGCTCTTCAGCAACCCGACCTCCCATGCAAACATCAAGCCTGGCAAGCATCTGTTTACGGGTGTAACTCGTCTCATCCTTGTCAGGCAGTTGAGAAACCATGCCGAGAGCCATCCCACGAGGAACAATAGTTGCCTTGTGAACAGGAAGTGCACCATCAGTATGAATTGCCACTAAGGCATGACCACCCTCATGGAAAGCAGTATTCTTTCTTGACTCCTCAGATATAACAGCCGATTTGCGTTCACTTCCCATTAGAATCTTATCCCGTGCAAACTCTAAATGACGCATGCTCACTGCTTTGGCACCATCCATTGCAGCCCTCAGGGCAGCAACATTAACCAGGTTTGCAAGGTCAGCACCAGAGAACCCAGGTGTACATCGAGCAGTGATAATCAGATCAACATCACCTGCTTTCAGAACCTAAATCATATTTGAGTAAGAAACACACATGTAAGATGTTTCCTTCTAATTCTAGCAATATCATATTCCACAACCTTACTACATCTCACAATTGTGCACATTCCCATTTAAACTATAAAGCTTGAATAAAATAGACATTATTCAAAGAATATCACGGGTTATCATGGGAATGAAGCTTTTATCATACGTGAAGTATCCAGCAGACACCCAATCATAGCTTAGGGAAATCATACTGCGCAACGCTTTGCACCAACATAGTGAAAGCACTGCTCACATGCCTCAAAATATTCTTAAGCCATCCAACACAAGATACAAGTTAAAATACACTCTTCAAAAAGAGTAATACCATACCTTTGACATGTGAGATTCCAAAATCTGTCGCCGTCCTTCTACATCTGGGTTGGTAACAACAACATTGCGATCAAATCGCCCAGGTCTCACCAAAGCCTTATCTAGTGACTCTGGAAAGTTAGTAGCACCAATCACAATTATGCCTTCGTTTTGTTTGAATCCATCTAACTCAACAAGCAATTGATTTAAAGTCATCCTCATGTACATTTGGTCTTTTGCATTTCGTTTTCCACCGACAGCATCAATCTCATCAATAAAGACTATACAAGGCGACTGCTTTTTTGCAGCAGCAAAAAGATCTCTCACCCTTCGTGCACCAACACCAACATACATCTCTTCAAATTCACTTGCACTGCATGCGAAGAAAGGAACCCCTGCCTCTCCAGCAATAGCTCTTGCCAGCATTGTTTTACCAGTTCCAGGCGGGCCAACAAGCAAAACACCTTTTGGGAGTTTGCCACCAAGACGAGTAAAGTGCTGTGACAAAAGAAATAGGATATTTAAAAAAGTAGAATAATACAGGCCAAAATATGTTTATGAAAATAGTAAATATAACATATCCTTAAAAGTAAGAAATAATGTGACATCAAGAGTCACACAAATTTAAGTTTTACATAGAGATGGGACCATTTCAAGCAAACTTTCTGTAAGACTCTAAAAAGAAAAACATGGCCACCAATGAAAACAGTAACTGAGCCATATGAGAAACATTTAAATATGTAACAAAATAAGTTTCGTGCTGAAGTAAATCTCAAATCCATTGTTCCACCACAAGCGGTATCAAGTAGCTTGTTTAAAACACCAATAGGAAAGTGCAGTAAAAAGAGAAGCCGTCGCATACTCATGGTGCATATAATAGTGTTGAAGGATACCAGGAAGAATTCTCCATTTACAACTACAGTTATGTAGATCTTTATGGGTCTGCACACCTCCCAGCCAAAGGCCCCTAATTCTCTAACATAGAGTGCTACTTATAAAACAAATAAATGTACACAAATAACTATTTCATGCTCGAGAAAGCTTTGATTTATGCTGGAAAAGTCTACCTTAGGATCTCTTAGGTAATGAACAATTTCTTCAAGTTCAGCCTTTGCCTCATCCACACCTTTCACGTCGCTAAACTTAGTATTTGTCTCCAAAATGGGTCGCACTTCTTCATTCATACCAAATTCTAAGAAAGTTGAAAAGTATCATATAAAATAGAGCAATGATAAATCTTATTGGACGATAGTTGGCCATGGCTTACTATACATAAGCAAAATGGTCATATAGAAATAATTGACGGATAAATAAGTAATTACCAATTTAAAGGAGTGCATTTCTTGACTTTTATTAAAATACTGTCTGTAACAAACAACTAATCTTAGAAAAAATAGGCTAGTTCTATGGTGCACAAGGGAGCTAGTTTTGCATTAGGCACCAGTTAGTTTCCACTATTGTATCAGTAAATCCCACCATTGGATCAAATGAGATATGATGAGACCTATTGATCTAATGGTATAAAAACACACTTGTGCCTGGTGCAATAACATTTTACTTGTGCACATTAGACGAAGCCAGAAAAAGAAGAAAATAAAAGCAACAGAGAATGTGCCTATCAAATTCAGAATGAACATTGAATTAAACTTGAATAGTTTACGATGACACCGTAATACCTTTACTAATTCCTTTATCCTCAATGATAGCTCCTACACTAGAAATCAAGAGGAAGGTCAATGCAACAGACCTAAGTGTACGCCATAGTTGCTCTCTGAAATTTCCACTTTCAGATGCAGAGACCGTATGAATTGGAGCACCTGCAGTTCCAAGAATTCCATATTTTGTCGGTTTTGCCACGTTTCTAAGAGCAGCAAGGCCACCTATACTACTTTCTTCCTTTATCACTGGATTAGAAATACCTGGAAATTCAGATACCTCAGGTTATAACTTGTGGTCTGCAATGAAGAATAACAAACTTCAACAAACGCGCAATTGCAATCCCAAGTTTTGTATTCTGCAAACTCACCATCATAGATCCATACAGATTTTGATGAAATGAAAGTTTTATGAAATTATACTTGTTCCGAAAAATAATGGTAATTCGGAGCAAAGCACAATGGTTACCTCTTTGCAAAGTCTTGAGCAATTCACTTTTATCCAGCCTATCAACTTTTACTAATGCCTTAACATATTCAGAAAGTGCTGCAGAATTTTCATGAAGATATGGCCGACTTTCAAATGCTGTAATCACGGCTTCAGGTTCATTCCGATGGTACAGTTCTTTGAGATAAGAGGCTTCCTCGGCTTCAGCTGAATCGCGTAACCGTCGCGCCAAATTTCCTAGATAGCTGGACTGGGATCTCTTCTGGGAGAAGAAAAACCTATTCCCTACATAAATCTACAAAATTGTATGATAATAGTGAGAAACACAAGAAACGCAGTTAGCATGCATCCCTTTGACTAACAAGTTTAGGGTTTTCGAAATTCTATATAGGTTGATGGATTGAATAACTCACCTGTGTTATCAAACGCATCCAAGCCATGAATGTGATGGATTTGGATACTGAGGGAGATAATCTAGAGAGAATTCAATGGATTGAATAAACTCCGGTGAACAAATGAATGCATAAATAAATGCGAATGTGCAATGCAAATGCAGAGAGTAGATAGGGAGAGGGAGAGTAGATTTTATTTTCTTTATTTCATTTCTCCCGCTATAAACGCGAATCAGTTACAAACTGATTTCACATTTTCTGCCACCTCAGCAAAACTAAATATACATTTATTTATTGTCACATAAATATGAATCAAACATCCAATACTTTTTTTAAAAACAACGGTGGGCTAGCTATGAAACTGCACCACCCATGACATTAAACAAAAACAAAAGAGACAAAGAGTGGGACCAAATCAAACTAATTCAAAAAAAAATTGTACCTAAAGCTAGGCATTCTCAGCTTAATGAAAAATAATTTTGGTTGGTATTCGGTGGTTTTTTTTACAATTTTTGGTTGATTGATGTTGTTGTTCATATTGGACTGTATCCACAACGAGTCGCATTTTAATTTTTAGTTGGTATTTGCTATCTTTCACTCCGGCAGGTTGTAAATTTCCGAATTCTTTTGATATTCAATCTATGTGCATCTTGAATGTTTGAAAATCGTCGCTATCATCCTTTTAGGTTCAAGTCGATTGAATAAGAACAACTGTAGCACCCCAAAATTTGCTTCATCGTTTCTTGACCTATTAGTTTATGTTTCTCTACATTTTGCATTTCTACATATCATTACATTGATTCTCGAGGCATGTGATCAAAGTTTTTCTATGGCTCGGGGGTCTTTTTCATTACAAGAGTTTAACCAGCGAGCACCAGAGGCTTCGACATTTATTTTACCCAGCAATCGAATGCCCGGTTTTATTTTTATTCAGTAAGTATTTTTTAACACAGGAGACAGGTCATAGGATATCTCAGATATTCTCACAGTTATAATGTCAAAGGGCGAGTTTCAGAGACTTAACGGGACTCAAAACCGGTGAAAACGGACGAATGTGCAAGTTTCCCTCCAAATGACGCTATTTTTGAAATTTTGTGAGTGGTTAACCGATTAACCAAAGGAAAATTTGTCCAGTAACGTGCATTTTCAGTGTTGTCACTTTTGGGGTCTATTTTAATCACTTGTGAATTTGATTTTACACCAGAAGAAGAATCTAGAATCACTCTAAATTTGGATTAACTTTCAAAATCAATTCAATTTCCCTCCAATTTTCTATTCCTAATCCCATTCTATTTTTCATAACCTCACGTCAAGCCATAATTCTACTCCTAACCAAGAGTCTATTTAAGTGAATTTGCTCTAAACCTCACCATTCACTCTCACAATTTCAGATTTCACACTCATTCTAGATAATTTTCTCTCAAAATTCTCTCAACTTTTCTACACTCCAAAACCTCCATTAAAGCTCTTTTCACTTGAGTTCTTTAATTTTTCATTGGAATCATTGAATTTTAGAGCTAAACCTCCATCATTCATCTCCATCATCTTCAATTCATCATTTAATTTTCGTTTGGATTTGGATCTGATCTTGGAAACAAGTTTATAAGTGATTCTTGGATCTATTTTGGCTTATTTTGGCTTGCTCAATACTTACCAAAGCAAATCTCAGCTTTGAAGGTTGGTTAATTCTATATTCAATTCTGTTTTTAGCTTATTTAAATAATCACAATGTAGATCTTCAAGTTTTGATTGATTTTGGTGATTTTGATCTTTGTGATTTGTGATCTCAATGCTTGATTAAGTTTGATTGATGTTTGATCACTGATTTTTGGTGTTAAATTCGTGCATAATTGATTACATGATCATTTGGATGATTGCACATTGAATTAATTGCTGAAAGTGCTTTTGAATTGCTGTTTTTCTGCTTCTGGTGCAGTGTTAATCGATTAACCAGTGCAATTTCTAAATTTTTTTAGTGGTTAATCGATTAACCAGTTTGCACAGGAAAATGGTCAATCAATTAACACTGGACTAGAATGTGATTTTTGATTGTTTTCAAGCATGTTTTGATTTCTTTTCACCTCTAACCTTCATGGATTGATATGATGCATTTGTGTTGACCGTTCTTGACCTGCATTTGTGTTGACCTTTTGCATTTGCATTGAAACGCTTGCTGTCCTACTTTTTACATCTGCTTTATTCTGAATTGCATGCTGTTTATGATATGTTTGCTGCTTGCCTGCCCTTTTACGCCTACTTTTGTGCTGAATTAGTAGCTGTTAAATGTTGTTGTGCTTAGGCATGGCAAAAAAACCCAGACCCGTCGGGGCCCGTCCGGCCCGCCCCAAAATTAGCGGGGAAAACCCAGTTTGAGTGGGTACGGGTGCGGCAAAAATCTGATTTTTAATTGCGGGTACGGGTACGGGTGCGGGGAGACACTAAGATCCGCCCGCACCCGGCCCCGCCCCGCCCCCGAATAATTTATTTTAATTTAATTCTCTTATTTTACTTATTTTAATATTCATTTATTAATTATATTTTTAATTAAATTATTAATACTTTTATTGCAATTAAAATAATTAAATTAATCAAGTTAATATTCATTTACTAATTAAAATTTTAATTAAATAAATAATTAATTTATTAAAATAATCAATTTTTTAATTAAATTATTAAATTTTATTGTAATTAAAAAGAAATTATTTTTTTTCGGGTGGGGGCGGGGCGGGAGCGGGTGCACCCGTTCTCTACTGGAGGCGGATCTGGGTGGTAAATTTTTACTCCCGGTCGGGTTTGGGGGCGGGGGCGGGTGTGTTACATGGAAGCGGGTGCGGGTGCGGGTATAGTAAAACCCGCCCCCGACCCGCCCCGTTGCCATTCCTAGTTGTGCTGCCTTGCTGGATTTTATTGTTGTTTTTTGCAGGAGACGTTGTTGTAGCTGTTGTTTTTACTTTGTTTTCTTTCTTTTTGTCTTGCCTTTGCATGCTCCCTTAGGATTCCTATTTCAATTTAATTTTTGATTAATTTTGGGATTAAGATAGACATTAGGAGTGCAATCCAAGCATGATAACAAGTAGGCTAGTCCTTGTAACCTCAACCTTAGGTCCATCTTTTGCATGCTAATATTAGGATATAATCTCCTTTTCGCATCTCGATTGTCATACCTCAAATTTTGACCTCTATATTCCATTATCATTCTAGGAGCATCAATCATGTGTTATCTAACCTTAACCTTTTTCAAGTTAACCTTTGTCAGATGCAGATGAATTAGGGTTTCACACTATCAAAATCAAGAATCCTGTGAACTGATCAGTCAAGGTGTTTGATTGATCTTCCAACAATCAAGTCTTAATATCATCAAGAGGCTCATATATTTCCAAGAACAAGTTTTATTTAAGGTTGTTACCAAAAGAATAGGAGCAGTGCAGTGCAAAACCCTGATTATGGTTTCTAGTGAAAATAGTCAACTGAAGTTTGACTTTTGGTCTAAATGGTTTTCCAAAGCTTGAATCATAGTTCATGGCACTCCTATGACTTATTAAAGTCTCCTCAAGAGGCGTGAAAGGCTCAAAGAACCCATAACACTGAGGATCGATCATGAGGATTTCAACTGTTTGGTTCGTCTGTTTGGAAAGTCAACTCTTTGACTTTTAGGATTTTGACTCCAAATTGAAGCAATCAAGTTTTCCAACATCATTTTATGCCTAACTAGTGTTTGGTGGATATTTAATCAAATATTGATGGATAACTTGCAAATCAAGAAACTAGGGTTCATGAAAAACCCTAATTTTAAGCCAACTTGAAATGATCATAACTTCTTAACCACACATCTAAAAGGAGTGGTTCAAAACTTGTTGGAAAGCTCTTGAGGAGAACTAAAAAAGTTTCTTATGGGGTTGAAGTCCAAAAATTCATAGATTTGGAGTTATAAGCTCATCAAGTTGTGAAGGATTTCCACACTTCAAAAAAATTTCATGTTTCTTGACTTGTAAGTCAACTTTTGCAACAAACTTCAAGAGGATTTTTTACATAGTTCCTTTTGGAATTTGAACTTGTGTAAAACATGAATGTTATAGATCACGTTTGGGGATTTTTAAAAAGTACAATATACTTTTCTCAACCTTTGTGGTTAGGGAGAATCGAAGAAGGCAAGTTGGGCATTTTTCATGTCACAAAACCAAGTTCAGCACTTGCATTTTGATGCATAAACCACTCAAACCTTTTCTAATCTCATGCTTAACTCACTCTTTGATGCTTAGAGAATTAATTTATGAGGTTACAATGCATTTTAATGAGCAAAATATTAGATTTGGATTAAATGAATTGTTTATTCTTGCAAGTGGATGCAAGTGGCAAGGAGAGAGAAACTTTTTGCAAGTTCTGTCACAACTCAGCTACTACATCAGCTGCACTCTTTCTTTAAGTTCAAGACCATTATTTGCAAGCTATAGATGATGATGAAACACATAGAGAGGTGGTTGATGCTCAGAAGAAAGATTTCAAGATGGATTTTCTCCTTTTGCCTCCAAAAAGGGCAAATTTGGCAAGATGATGCAATCTGCCCATACCACTTGCTCTCCAACCTTGCCTATAAACAGGGAAATCTCCTCACTTATAAAATACACCAGATTGAGCTAGAAACCAAGCAAAATATCTCACATTCCTTAGATCACAACCTTCTTGCAAGCATTGAACTTGCTTTCTTGTGCACTAAAAAACTGCCTTTGCATAAACCCTTCCAAAACACTTTCCAACCATCAAACACCTCCAACAACACTTCAAACACATCATAAATGAAGTATTAAAGTTGTTCAAACACTCACCTTCACTAGAAAACATCTGATTCAAAAAGTCAAATGTCAATCCAAAAAAGGTTAACTTTCTACATCTTTGAAGCCACAACTCTGCCCACTTTATTTCCAGCCACTCCAACCCTTCAAACACCTTACATATAAGTTGTTTGTGCTATACAAATCCTCACCACACTTTTGTAACACCATTTCATAGATTTACCTTTGAAAGTTCTTGGTCATTCTTGCAAAAAGAGGTCATTCTATCAAAGCAGCCACTTGGAGAGAGTTTGGATCACTTGAATAGCTCATTTGGAACATCTTGAGGCTGTTTGAATCATCACATCTCAACTGGAATTCTTGCTTTGTGCATTTTCTTAAGGAGGCTACAAGAGGCAAGTGCTCATACTAGCTACTTTTAGAAATATGGTATGCTTTGAGGCACACTAAGTTTAAACATGTTAGACATCATTTATAGGTCATGTTTGAACCTTTTCTTGACCTTAAACTTGTATGGTTGTGAATGTCCACTTGTTATGGCTTGCTAGTTTACTTTTCATGTCATTTCCATATGCAACTCTGTATTTCTGTTTGAGCATAGGTGTTTAGTGTTTATGGACATCATTTATAGGTCATATATGTTGTGTTTGATCATTTGTTTGATGTTGAAGTGTTGCATTTCTATCTGTCACCATGTTCTTGCTCAAACTTGCCATATTGACCACTTCATGTGCAATCTGTTGTTTAAACTCCTCTCTTGATGTATGATATTTGTAAACATCCTTTATATGTTCCATATGGTGTGTTTGATCACTTGCTTGCTGCTTAAACCATGTATATTTGACTGTCCACATGTTTTTGCACATATGTCATTTTTGATGATGTCTTCGAATTTTATAAATGATGCATAATCTCTGAAAACCACCACCACCATTGAGTTCCTTGTGAAAATGCACAATTTTCTCTTTTGTTTCACTCAATTTCATTAAGTTTTGAGCAAGTTATGGTTGCTTTTGCAAATCTGCCTATACTAGGTTCTTGCCTTGTCTTATTTTTGCCTTGCCTTGCCCTAGTTTTGAACCCAATTTTCCAAAGTGCATAACTTCTTTGATTTTTATCATTTTTATGTCATTCATTTTTAAAAATGCTCCTTGATATATCTAATTTTAATGTGTGAAGAAAGAATCTAAGAATTGTTATTTTTGAAACACTTTGATTCACTTGAAATACATGACCCTTTTTAGGGTTATTTACTTGTTTTCATGAGTTTCTTTGACTTTGTACTTGATTTTTCTTGTATGATTGATCTTGTATTAATCACTTTTGGATGTTTAACATGTTTATGTGTTTGAAAACATTTGGTTATTTGCTTTACCGTGCTCATTCTTGCCTTTGTGAATGTGTGAATATGAAAAACATGCCTTGAAACTTTTTGTTGATTTGTGACTTGCTTCTTGATGTTGTAACCTCTTGAACATGATACCTTAACCTTATATTACTTTTTTATGTGTCTTGTTAGAATCATAACATGTTTAGGATTTGATTCTTGCCTTTGTAAATGCATGAATATGAATGTATGATTTGGAACTTCTTTGTGAACCCTTGTATGTTTCTTGATGTTGTAACCTCATGAGCATGATCCTTCACCCCTATCTTACTTGTTTATGTGTCTTGTTAGAACCATAACATGTTTAGGTTATTTCTTGCTTTGAAAGATACTATTAATCTTGTTTATCTTCCCTTATGGGGAGTTTGAAACCCTGCTTGAAGCTGCTGTCACTCTTCTTGTTTATCCATGATCGATTGTCATCAATATGCCTTGAAAATGATTGAATGTTGTTACATTTATATTTGTTTGATTCATATACCATGTTTGAATCAAGTTGTAACTTGGATGCATGAGTTTTGTTTACCTACCATTGATGAACTTGTTGTTGTTACATATGTTTCATGCTTGCTCTTGTTGGTTTTTACCTTCATGATCTTTGAACTTTATTTAAGTAATGTCTTGACTTATGCATGTGCTTGAAATGTTTGGTCTTGTAAGAACCTTATTATCATCCCCTTTTTGAGATTGTTACATCTATGTTTACCTTTGGTTGTAACCATTTGGTTTGATCCTTTCATTGATACAACTTGGTTGTAACCTTGTTATGTGTGTTTCATGTTGTTACATGCTTGTCCTAATCCTTCTTGGTTGTTACCATGACTATTATATATCCATCATGTTTTAATGAATGTTTGTGTGCTTTAAATTTTGTTAAGTTGTCCCTAAATGATGGAACTTGTTAGTTCTCATCCAATTGCCTTATTTTTCCCTTGTTCCAAAGGAAAGTCTCTCTATTGACTTCACAGTCATAGATAGCTTATTACCCTCTCCCCTTGACTTTTTTAAGTCATTAGATCCTTTAACTTAGTTAAATTAGAACCTATATCCATTAGACTTTGCTTTAAGTCTAAATACCTACCCCTTGTTAGAAGTATCCTTCAATCAGAACTTTAAGATAGAGTTTGTTAACTCAATGTAAGGATCATTGTCATGATTACTTACTCCCCTCTAGGATTTTGTCAAAGTCAACCCCCTTGAGTGTTAAACTTAGATCTAGAGAGTTTTGTCAAAATCTATACAAACATTGTTATGTTTGTTTCCCCTTGGAGTTTTGACCACAATCAAGCTTTCCTCAAACTTAGTGAGGAGAACTACGGTTGCTCTGATTCCGTCCTAGTCAAGATACGTAGGCATAAGATGCGATATCTTTGCGAGAAAACTTAGAATTATCCTTAGGTTTTTACCTAGAACTTTACCCTAACCATGATCCCATGACCCTAGCAAATCGTAACACCCTTTTCTACCCCACGAATATTATGGTAAAATAATCGAATTTATCAGATCAATATACTGAAACGCAATAAATCACCTCAAAGGGCGTACATTTCTCAATAAATTCAAATATAAGTCAAAGCTCCGTAAACAACGGGTTTTCCCAAAATTTATCAAAAATTGCATCAAAAGGCAGCAGAACTCAAAAAGGCATAATCCAAAGTTTTCCTTGCACCGCAAGGCAATCAACATAACAAAAACATCAATAAAATAAGGTTTGACTCAAAAACCCCAACCCGATGTTACACTATCAGAGAAAGACTCTCTAAGTCAACCACGATGACCAACAACCCTGAAATTCTAGGTACCAAACAGTCGATGTTACGGTGGATGTTATGA
Source organism: Lathyrus sativus (assembly GCA_963859935.3). Lineage (NCBI taxonomy): Eukaryota > Viridiplantae > Streptophyta > Magnoliopsida > Fabales > Fabaceae > Lathyrus > Lathyrus sativus. The sequence continues at coordinate 605,949,293 of OZ012739.1, forward strand.
CATCCATTACTGAGCAGACTACATAACTTAACAATAAACAGGAATTGAAAGCAGTAAATAACATAGAGTATTGTTGACCCAGTTCAGTGCAAATCACACCTACATCTGGGGGCTACCAAACCAGAGAGGAAATCCACTATTAGTAGAATTAATTCAGAGTCAAACAACCAATTTGCACTCTAAAATTAAGACCTACCCAATGCAACTTCAGCCTAACACTAGACTTGAGTCCTACTCACCCCCCCCCCCCCCCCCCCTCAATCATAACAGTGATATCAACCAATTACAGATACAGATAAAATTGAAGACACACTTCAAACAAACCTTAATTTTGCTTCACAACTTCAATCAAGAGACACAATACTCATGCTTGAAAGCTTAGAGTGACACACACAGAGTACAGCTCAAAACACGCTAGTCCAATGCAGTCATCCAAAAGATAATTGCTTGGCTCACAAGTATCCTAAGACACAATCACACACGTGAAGATCACAGTACACAGACTGAATTCTTCACTTACAAACACTTTGTACTCTTTGTCTCAAAAGCTCTGCCTAGAACGTCTGTCCAATTAGGATTGCTACTTTGTTATTTATAAGCAGCAGAAAGATCTTGGGCCTAAGTGAAGAAATTAGGTTTAACCCAGTTAAGACCTCTTTTCATTAAGCTGCACACTAACAGTTTGGTCCTAGGTTACCCTTAACCATGCCTGGCATTTCGCCTGAGATAACCAAGTTTCCTAAAATGTTTCCTGAAGTATAGCCTGAGCTTCCTCATGCACTATACCAAAACCTAAAACACGTGCCCTGATGTCAGCTACTTGATGTCATAACATCCAACATGACATCCAACATACTTTGCTCTTAGCTATCTAAACTTACCCTGCAACACACTTATTATGTATGTCATAACATCAGTCATGAATTTCACACATACATCAATGTTTTACCACAAAATGAAGCCAATAAAAAACATCTACAAACTCCCCCTTTGGCAAATTTTTGGCTAAAACACTTTGTCATCATATCAAAGAACAAGCAACAAAATGGTTCATAACATGTATCTAATCATGCAGGAAAGCTACTAGCTAATACTACCAATTAACACACATGTTGTAGTACCATATCAGACTTATCTACACACACAAGCAATATCAGCTTCCAGCCACTCAGGATCAACCTGTTCACACAGTATCATCCAGACTGTTCTGGATTATGGATGTCAAGATATCCAGGATGACATCCTGCATTACACCTGTTCCATAGCCAAAAAATAAAATCACCTGCTACATCCTGTGTTACTCCCCCTCAACTGATGCACTTAACATCAGCCAAACACAACCTGCACAACCTGCAGTCACACACACACTGGACTCTCATCCTGCTCACACTTACATCTCAACTTCAGCACACCTGCAAACCTGCTCAGTGCACACATATACAACATCAAAACTCAAACTCATCTAACACCTAAACACAACTCAGCATGCAGCACCATCATCAGCACACCTGCAGCACACCTGCTGATGCATACACACAACTAAACATGTTGAGGCACAAACAGCTAAACATGCTACCACTACTACTTCTCCCCCTTTTTAGCCACAAATTAAGATCATAACTAAACAAATCGTATAGATCAAATAAGGTTGGAAGCACAAAGTTAGAGGGTTATTACAACATAAAGCTCATAAAGAGAAAAACGAATATCTGATTCTGTTAAGGCATCCACCAAAAGCAAAAAAAAATCTAACAAAAAAGAAACAAACTAGCCACACCAACAGACCATCAACAAACCACCAAAGCAGACAACTTAATCTTCCTCCTCAGAAGGACTGGAGACAATGTCTTCAATATCTGTTGAGACATCTTCATCACTATCCTCTGACTCTTCCTCTGTCACAACTGCACTGTTGGTGCCATGGACATTATCAGAACTGTGAGGTGGATCAATGCGAGCAAGAGGGGTGGAGATACCACACATCATACGTCCTTTCTGGAGAATTTTCGTGACAAGTTCCCTAATGGATCTGTCCACATATGCAGAACCTTGCCTGTTTTTCATTTAGCAAAGGCATCAGCAGTGGGAGAAGAGTTACCTTGGGAGTGTTGATTGGAATTTTCAGCTTGAGGGGATGTCGTACCAGAAGCATCTTTAGAGGATTTGGGATGGTTCTTGGAAGGAGAAGCATCTTGATTGAAGGACAATTTAAGAGATGGGGCATATTCTGTGGAGTAGGCAAAAACAAGATAATTGTAGGTATAGTGAGATAACACGATTGCATGGAATAGAGAGCTTTTATGGTCAAGGACGTTGAATGCATTAAAGTAGGGGGTTGGAACAAGTTTTCCCTAATAAGACTTATTCCAAATTGATAACTCTCTCTTTCCAGTAGTTGCTATAAGTCCTCACACATGCAAATTCCCAACTTTCCTCTTAGATTCTCAAATTGAGCAGCATCTAGAGCCTTTGTAATTATGTCATCCAACTGTAGTTCCGTGGCCACATGCTCCAGGGTAATCACTTTGTCTTCCACAAGGTCTCTTATGAAGTGATGTCTGATATCAATATGCTTGGTTCTGCTATGCTTAATTAGGTTCTTAGAAATATTTATGGCACTAAGATTGTCACAGTATAATGTCATGATATCCTGAGTAACATTGTACTCAGTCAACATCTGCTTCATCCAGACCAGTTGGGAACAGCTGCTACCAGCTGCTATATATTCAGCTTCAACAGTGGATAGGGAGACACAATTTTACTTCTTAGTGAACCATGATATGAGGTTGTTCCTCAAGAAGAAACATCCACCAAATGTGCTTTTTCTGTCATCAGCATTCCCAGCCTAATCAGCATCACAATACCCATATAGAATAGGGGCACATCCCTGAGAATACAGCATACCATAATCACATGTTCCATTCACATATTTGAGAATCCTTTTGACTTGATTGATGTGACTTACCTTGGGATCTGCTTGATATCTAGCACACACACCAACTGCAAATGCAATATCAGGTCTACTGGTTGTTAGATATAACAAGCTTCTAATCACACTTCTATACAAGCCTTGGTCAACACCTGTACCATTGTCATCTTTAGTTAACTTCAGATGTGTGGGTGCAGGTGTCCTTTTGCGACTCGCATTATCCATGCCAAACTTTTTGACTATGTTTTTGGCATATTTACTTTAGGATAGAAAAATAAATTCTTCCATTTGCTTGACTTGCATCCCAAGAAAGTATGTTAGTTCTCCACACAAACTCATTTCAAACTCAGATTGCATTTGATTGACAAACTATTTAACCATTCTATCTGACATTTCACCAAACATTATGTCATCCAAATAGATTTGAGCAATCATGAGTTTTCAACCTTCATCCTTCATAAAGAGGGTCTTGTCTATCCCTTCTTTCCTATACCCATTAGTAGTGAGAAACTCATTCAGTCTCTCATACCAAGCTCTAGGAGCTTGTTTTAATCCATAAAGAGCTTTCCTCAATTTGTATACAAGGTTTGGCAGGTTAGGTTCAGCAAATCCCTTGGGCTGTTCCACATACACTTCCTCATTCAAATATCCATTTAGAAAAGCTTCACATCCATCTGAAATAATTTGAACTTTAGAATGCAAGCAATCCCTAACAGCAATCTTATTGACTCAAGTCTTGCAACAGGTGCAAAAGTTTCATCAAAATCAATCCCTTCCACTTGAGTATAACCTTGTGCCACCAGTCTAGCTTTATTTCTGGTTATAGCTCTTTTATCATCTAATTTGTTCTTGAAGATCCACTTGGTGTCAATGATGTTTGTTCCTTCAGGTCTTGGAACCAATTCCCACACTTCATTCCTTTTGAATTGTTCTAATTCATCTTGCATAGCATTGATCCAATATTCATCAGTTAGAGCCTCCTTCACATTTTTGGGTTCTATCTTGGGCACAAAGCATGAATTTGAGATGATTTCTCTAGCTATGATCCTTACACCACTATTATGGTCTCCAATGATAAGATCCTTGGGATAATCTCTAAGGATTCTAATAGAAGGTTCTTTGCTTAGAGCTTCTGACTTAGAGTATGGAGTTATAGCTTGAGGATCTTCAGAATTGACCATACCATCAGCATGTGTCTCAAGGAATGTTCCAACATCCTCCATGACATTGGTTTCTTCAAGTTGGTCATCAATAATCACATTTATGGATTCCATCAAGACTTTTGTTCTGGAGTTGAATACTCTATATGCTCTGTTGTTGGTAGAGTATCCCAGGAATATGCCTTCATCACTTTTGGGATCCATTTTTCTCCTTTGTTCACGATCTGTCAGGATGTAACACTTGCTCCCAAAAACATGGAAATACTTCACAGTTGGTTTCCTTCCTTTCCATAGTTCATACATGGTGGAGGAAGTTCATTTTCTCAAGGTGACTCTATTGTGAACATAGAATGATGTGTTCATTACCTCAGCCCAAAAGTGCATAGGCAATTTCTTTGCATGAATCATAGCTCTAGCAGATTCTTGAATAGTCCTATTTTTCCTTTCCATTACTCCATTTTGTTGAGGAGTAATAGGGGAGGAGAATTCATTACTAATTCCTTCAGACGAGTAAAATTCAGCAAACTTAGAGTTTTCAAACTCCTTTCCATGATCACTCCTGATCCTGACTACACCACTTTCCTTTTCTCTTTGAAGTCTAATACAAAGATCTTTGAAGACTTCAAACACATTTGATTTTTCTCTGATGAAACTTATCCAGGTGTATCTGGAGTAATCATCAACAACCACATAGGCATACCTCTTCCCACCAAGACTTTCTACCTGCATTGGTCCCATCAAGTCCATGTGCAACAATTCCAGAATTTTGGATGTTGTAAGATGTCCAATTCTTGGGTGTGACACCTTGGTTTTCTTGCCAACCTGACATTCACCATATACCTTTCCTTCATCAATAGTCAACTTGGGAATTCCTCTCACTGCTTCCTTGGATATGATCTTTTTCATCCCTCTTAGATGAAGATGTCCAAGTTCTTGATGCCACAGTTTGACCTTCTTTTCTTCTCTGGCCATAGAACACACAGTGGAGTTACTTGATACCTTAGGCTCCCATAAGTAACAGTTGTCTTTAGACCTAGAACCCCTCATGACTTCCTCTTTTTCTCCATTTGTGACAACACATTCTCCCTTAGTGAATTTGACATTGAGTCCTTGATCACAGAGCTGACTGATACTGATAAGGTTGTAAGTTAGTCTTTTTACCAGCAACACATTGTCTAGGTTAGGAACTCCAGAACACTCCAGTTTTCCGACACCTTTGATTTCCCTTTTGGCTCCATCACCAAAGGTCACATAGCTAGTGGAATGAGGTTTAATGTCCACCAAAAAGTTCTTTATTCCAGTCATATGTTTGGAAGTACCACTATCAAAATACCAGTCTTCTTTAGTTGATACCCTTAGAGAGGTATGAGCTATTAGAGCACCTTCCTTGGCAACACCTTGTTGTTTCTTGACAAGAACATCCTGTTTGGGTTTGACTTGATGAGTGTGGTGGGGAAATCCATGCAACCTGAAACAAAAGCGCTTTATGTGACCAAATCTTCCACAGTGGTAACACCTCCATCTTTGAAACTTTCTCTTGGTCTGTTTCATGTTTTTGTCCCCCTGATGTTGTGACATTGGTCGTGACATCCAGTTTGTCCCATGACTTTCAGGCTTTGTCCTCTTGCAACCCAAGATGGGTCTCGGTTCACCAACAAAGCCTATTCTAGACATGTCTCTAGCTTTCTAACCCACTTGTATAATTTCTTCTAAAGTGTCAATCCCATTGTTTAACATCCTGATGGACTTTGACACCCGATCAAGTTTGGAGTTTAACAAACTGACTTCACTGTTGAGTGAGTCTATTGTTGCAAGATGTTCCTTCTTCTCAGCCTACAACTTCTTTATGATTGTCTTTTGCTTCTCCCCTTGTTGGCACACTTCTGCACTTCTGATACACAGTTGTTTATATGAGGCTGCAAGTACATCAAAAGTCAGCTCATCTCCACTAGAATTATCATCAGATACACATACACTAGTTAGTGAAGTAACATGTTTTTTAGATTCTACTTCTGAACCACTATCAAAATCTCCATTAGACCAGGTGGCAGTTAGACCTTTCTTTTGCCTCTTGAGGTAAGTAGGACATTCATCTTTAATGTGACCATAGCCTTCACATTCATGACACTGAATTTCTTTGCCTTGGTTATCCCTTTCTTCAGATTTAACTCTTCTGCTGATGTCAGATGAAATGTTTTTGACATTAGGTCTGCCCTTCTTATCTATTCTTTTCATGAGTCTGTTGAATTGTCTTCCAAACATAGCTATAGCTTCTGACATATTCTCCTCACTTCCAGCATTGTTTTCATCTGAGTCTTCTGCAGTATTTGATACAAAGGCTATGCTTTTGTTCTTCTTCTCAACATGATCACACATACCCATCTCAAAGGTTTGGAGAGAACCAATGAGTTCATCAACCTTCATGTTGATTATATCCCGAGCCTCTTCAATAGCAGTAACCTTCATGGAAAACCTTTAGGGCAATGATCTGAGAATCTTCCTTACAAGCTTTTCTTCAGACATCTTTTCTCCTAAAGCTCCTGAGGTATTGGCAATTTCAAGAATATTCATGTAGAATTCATGAATAGTCTCATCCTTCTTCATTCTCATATTTTCAAACTTAGTGGTCAGCATTTGTAATCTTGACCTTAGAGGTACCTTCATGAGTTATTTTAAGGGTATCCCAAACCTTTTTGGCCAGTTCACAGTGATGCACAAGTCTGAAAATGTTCTTGTCTATTACATTGAATAGAGCATTCAAGACCTTAGAATTCCCAAGAGCCAAGGCTTCCGGCTCTTTGCTCCACTCTTGTTCAGGGATTAGCACAGTTGCTCCATCTTTATCTGTTTTCACTGGATGTTCCCATCCTGAATTAGCTGCTCTCCAAGCCTTGCTATCCAAAGACCTCAAGAAAGCTATCATGCGAGGTTTCGAATAGTCATAGTTAGAGTTATCCAAAATTGGTGGTCTATTTGTGAATCCTATATCCTTGTCCATAGTACCAGAATTTATCTTCCCTAGATCTCACCTAGAAAATAACAGACAAGGTGCCTGCTCTGATGCCAATTGAAATTCTAGGTACCAAACAATCGATGTTACAGTGGATGTTATGACATCCACTACTGAGCAGACTACATAATTTAACAATAAACAGGAATTGAAAGCAGTAAATAACACAGAGTATTATTGACCCAGTTCAGTGCAAATCACACCTACATCTGGGGGCTACCAAACCAGAGAGGAAATCCACTATTAGTAGAATTAATTCAGAGTCAAATAACCAGTTTGCACTCTTCACTTAAGACCTACCCAATGCAACTTCAGCCTAACACTAGACTTGAGTTCCTACTCACTCCCCCTCAATCACAGCAGTAATATCAACCAATTACAGATACAGATGAAATTGAAGACACACTTCAAACAAACCTTGATTTTGCTTCACAGCTTCAATCAAGAGACACAACACTCATGCTTAAAATCTTAGAGTGACACACAAAGAGTACAACTCAAAACACACTAGTCCAATTCAATCATCCAAGAGATAATTGCTTGGCTCACAAGTATCCTAAGACACAATCACACACGTGAAGATCACAGTACACAGACTGAATTCTTCACTTACAAACACTCTATACTCTCTGTCTGAAAAGCTCTGCCCAGAACGCCTGTCCGATTAGGATTGCTACTTTGTTATTTATAAGCAGCAGAAAGATCTTGGGCCTAAGTGAAGAAATTAGGTTTAACCCAGTTAAGACCTCTTTTCATTAAACTGCGCACTAACAGTTTGGTCCTAGGTTATCCTCAGTCATGCTTGGCATTTCTCCTGAGATAACCAAGTTTCCTAAAATGTTTCTTGAAGTATAGCCTGAGCTTCCTCATGCACTATACCAGAACCTAAAACACGCGCCCTGATGTCAGCTGCTTGATGTTATAACATCCAGCATGACATCAACATACTTTACTCTTAGCTATCCAAACTTACCCTGCAACACACTTATTATTGTCATACCCTAAATTTGCCCGCTAGTTTTTGTAAATATTTTCGTATTTTCTATTTTTGCATTCTTAACTTAATTTTATGCCGTTTAGACATGTGTCCGCCCCCGATTGGGCGTTTTTCAAATCTCGACTTTTTTGCCCAATAGAAGCATGACACGTGGCCAAAGGGCATTTTTGTAAATTTTCACTTCCATTTCAAGTAGTATATTTTGTACACATTTCATTTACATTTAGTTTTTTTATTTAGATATTAAATAGGTTATTATTTTATTATTTAAACAAATAGGAATAGAGTTTGTATAGATTACATTTTTAAATAGATTTTTAATAAATTATTTAGATTTTAATATTAAGTAGGTTTTTATTAATTTTGTTTAGACTATTAGGAGTTATTTGTAAATAGTTTTTATTTAATAGATTTTTAGAATTATATAGTTTGTTTTATTAGATTAAGATTATATTATTTTTTAGTTTAGTATAGATTTATTTTTTAAATAGATTTTTAATTATTAATTAGATTTTTATTATTATTAGAATTATATTCTTGTTATTTATTTATTTAGATTAATATTAATTAATTAAGATTTAAATTAATTAAGTTATTACTTTAGTTTAGAATTGATTAAGTTTAGTGAAAATTATTAGTATTAGTTTTTTGGAGTTAAGTCAGCGTTATCAGGTTCATTAACTTAATCAGTCAGTTAATCATCAATTGGAGACAAGCTCGCCACGTGTCGCGAGCCTACATATATTGGCCTTATTCATCATCCCTTTCGGAAGGAACCATAATACCTTCAACCCTAGCCGCAACCCCGTCTTCCCAGCTTCATCTTCTTCATACCAACTTCATCCTCCATTCAACATCATCAAACCATCGAAACACCTTCTACATTTCACCCTCTTCACAACTAAAAAAACCAATCGAAGCTCTCAAACTCAACTCTCATCCTCAAACAAAACCAGAAAACCCAACTGTTCTTCATTTCTCCATCCAAATCGAAACCCAGCTTTCACCATCATCTTCTTTAACTCCGAACCAAACGCCGGCAACCCACCATAAACCTACCCAGAACCAAAATAACCTTCAAATCTCATGAACAAACCATAACCCAGAAAGACACCATCAAACCCGTCTTACCACGCAAAACCCACACTCCAAAACGGAACCCGTTTTCGAACCTACCCAGAAATCTAACCGTGAATCAACCTCCATAACCCACACAAACCCATCAACCCTTTCCCGTTTGCAAACAATCGCTGGAAAACAACCTTCATCTTCACCAGCATTCTCGAACCATTTTCCTTCTAACACAACCATTTCCGTCAAGCCAATCTGCAAAATCTCGTTCTCATTCACAAACTTCAATCAGAACTCATTTTTCAAATCCCAAAACATCCAAACAGTAAGTGCTCAACCACTCAAATATCCTCTCAAATCACCTCAAAAACCCAGAAAAACATTCACCAAAACGCAAACCCACTTCGAAAATACACAGCAAATCCGACCCGGATTCGAACCTCTGTTCAACCGAAACCACTCATTGTAACTCATCTCCTTCATCAATATTGTCAACAACCCATAAACACACAAATCCAAACTCGTTCTTCTCCCATCTTCAGATAACCTCAAACCCCCTTTCTCAAAACCTTTTTTAAACCCGTTTTCACTCCAGATCCAACAAACCCGAAAATCCCAACCCTCACAGATCTTCCATTCTTCAACCAACAAGCTTCATCAAATCTCAAACTAGGAAACCTAACTTCCACATCCCAAATCGACCAGAGACGTGAAAACCAGAGAAAGAGATGAACAGAGAGATTTGTTAAGAGACCGAGAGTGAGCAAAGAGAGAGACATTTGAGTGAGACCAGATCAAGTGAATTCAACGAAGAAAGAAGGTTGAGATGAACCGATTCACTCCTCTTGATCTACCCCTGTTTCCAATTTAATTTTGATTTTTTTTTCTTTTCTATGTTAAAAACAAGTTGATGGGGGCTGATTAGGTTTTAGTCTTGGATAAACCATGAATGATGGGCTTTAATAAGCCCATATGATTTCACATGCTTCTTACCCCACCGTGTTTACTATCTCACCCCTTTTTCTTATTTTTTTAAACTTTTTTCTTATATATATATATATATATATATATATATATATATATATATATATATATATATATATATATATATATATATATATATATATATATATATATATATATATATATATATATATATATATTAATTATTTTGTAAATGGTTTTGTATTTTGTTTTGTTTTGTAAATATATTTTATAAACTTATATTTTGTAAATACTTTGTTAACAAACTGTTATTGTATTTTATATATTATTATTAGTTTATATATATATATATATATATATATATATATATATATATATATATATATATATATATATATATATATATATATATATATATATATATATATATATATATATATATATATATACATATATATATATATATATATATATATATATATATATATATATATATATATATATATAGCATATATGTTAATATTTTTTTATTATTTCTTTTATAGTTTATATGTATTTTATATTTAAGTTTTGAGTTTTATTTTCTTTTTGAAGTTGAATCTTATTTCTCTTTTGTTATTGGGCATTTTTTTTTGCCTTTTAGGTCGATGACGAGACCACCACCGTTTAGCCGTCAAATTATTGACGTGAAACAAAGGATCCGAGACCACTTCTTTTCTCTCCTCATTTCTTATTCTGATTCGATTTTATTTTAGACTTGTGGATCGATGAAGTCTTGTATACGTAAGCGTCAGATTTTTGAAGTCGACAACCTTCCCGATTTCAAATATATGGAAGATGACCATTTTGGTCATCTTCCTTACTTTGGGATCGCGATAGACTACCTTCGATTAATCGATATTTTGTTTGCAGTTAAGACGAGATCCCATTATTTTGTGCCCCGATTCAATTCACTAACCAATATACAACTGCTTTAGTTTCTGTCAAATATCAACTGTTTTATTTTTCAGTCATTTATATTCTTGTACATATTATTCTATATATTCTGTATATTATTATTATCTTGTAAATATTCAACTAACTTGTACATTCTTTCAAAACACCTAATCAATATCGAAACCTTAAATTCCTAATTGGTGGACTGTTGATTATATATCTTGTATATTATTCATTTCCTGTATATATTTGAATTTATCTCATCTCTTTGGCAGGTTCTCAAACCATCTTCAATAAAGAAATAATTTATCTTTGTATTGGATTAAAAAGAGAGGATTAAGTGTAGACTTCTTCTTCTCCGAGTGTCGAGATACTCACTGTAGTGCGGGTGGTCTCGATACTCGTCTTTCAATACGAACACGCTTCCACCTTCTCCTCCTAAAACCTCGGCCCCGTGCCGAGTTCATTTTCAAACCTTTCCTCCTAAAACCTCGGCCCCGTACCGAGTACATTTTAAAACCATTTTTCTCCTAAAACCTCGGCCCAGTACCGAGTGCATTTTCAAACCATTTTTCTCCTAAAACCTCGGCCCCGTTCCGAGTGCATTTTCAAAACACCTTTCAATAGAGGAATCAATTTCTCTTTGCATTTAACTAAAGAGAGAGGATTGAATGTAGACTTCTTCCTTTCCGAGTATCAGGATATTCACTGTAGTGTGGGTGGTCTCGATACTCGTCTTTCAATACAAAGACGCGCCTCTATTCACCAAATCTCACTTTCACAACTTCTCTCCGCAACCTTTCTCACCTAAAACCTTGGTCCCGTACCGAGTGCATTTTCAAACCATTTTCGTAACAAAAACTTGAATGGTCGCGGAGTGGTTAGGCGTAGGCCTTCTTCTATCCCGAGTGTTGACGTTTACCGTAGGGTTCTCAGTCGCCAAAGCACTTACCATTCAAAACCAAAAACACTTTAATAAGAGAACAAAGTTCTCTTAGCATTGAATTAAAAAGTGAGGATTAAGTGTAGACTTCTTCCTCTCCGAGTGTCAGGATACTTACTGTATTGTGTGTGGTTTTGATACTCGTCTTTCAATACGAAGACGCTACGTTCGCCACGCCATTTTATAACAAAAACTTTGAGATAAAGAATTGGGTACTACCCGCAAGGGGTTACTATCCGAGGATTTATCTCACCCCTAAAAATAGTCTCACCAATCAAACGTGACTCCTTGCCTCGCATGGCGAAAACCAATCTTTCAAAAGGGTATGTTACGTCCGTTCTACTGCAAACAGGTAACGCTTAAGTCTCCTCACATGCGAGCAGCAATACAGCTAAACTGCTAGAATGCGCACGATAACATCATCCACAAACACACCAGTTACCCGTAGTAGCACGAACTACGTTGCTCTGATTTCTCTTGCATGTTGAGAATACGTAGGCATAGGATTGCGACAATCCTAGTGAGCACCCTTTTCTCTTTTCCACCCTTTTCTCAGAAGGACATGCTACGTCCGTTCTACCGCAAACATGTAACGCCTAAGTCTCCAACGAGCGAGCAGCAAAACACCTAATCTGCTAGAGCATGCACGATAGCATCGTCTACTAGAACTCCCCCGCAAACCGTAGGCCGAACTACGACTGCTCTAATTCTTTACTTCTTTTAAGTAAAGATACGTAGGCATAAGGGCCACAATCCTTGCCGAGCACATTCCCCCTATCTGTAGTTCCCCGAACTACGTCGACTCTGACTTTCTCATGTCTATTGAGAATACGTAGGCCTAGGACCGCGAAGTCTTACCGAGTCTGTTCTTTCTCCTTTCATCCTCGTTATCTCCTTTTTCCCTGTTTCTAAACCCTTCTCTTTACCCCTAGGAACACTCTTTTATAGCATAATATTTTAGCAAATATAATCACACATCGACAAACAAATGGTTCCCATCGAGTACGATGGATGCGAGGGGTGCTAATACCTTCCCCTCGCATAATCGGCTTCCGAACCCGTTCTTGGTCGCGAGACCATCTTATCCATTTCTTTCTTAAGGTTTTCTCGATATTTTCCTTTCCCCTCATGGGATAAACAAAGTTCGGTGGTGACTCTTATGTCTATCTTTTTTGCCTCCCCGTCGTTGCACGATGCATTTTTCGAGTAGCGACAGCTGGCGACTCTGCTGGGGATTCCTAGCAAGCCAAACCTATTTTGTTTTTCGTGTTTGCGTTTTTATTTGCTTTATGTGTTTATGATGTGTTCCTCTTACCTGTTGGGTTTTATTTGGATAGTTTGTGAGGATAAAAGCTTTCTACCCGAGCTTTCTCGTATACACTAAGATTAGGAGGTGGTTTCTTTCTGATTTACGAGACTTAGGACTCGTTGAGTTGGTTTGAATTCCACCGCTCAGATGAGACCCCTTTGGGATGATTATGTCTTACGATTAGTCGTAATGACGTCTTTATTTCCAACCTGGGAGTCGGTGACTCTAAGGACCTTTTGTAGAACCTTATTCCGAAGGTTGCTAAAACATAACTCTGTGTTCATCCTTTGAAAGGATTACCGTCTTACGAGTAGTCGTTCTGATGGAAAACTTTTGAGGGTTAGTGCATGGGACTTTGTTTTAAAGCCTTTGGGATACCCTCTCTTAAACCAATAGATTGCCAATCCAAGGGGAGAGATACCTTTTTGTTGTCTTGCAGGATTTGTAACCTTAATCCTTTATGTGGATCTGTTCTTGTGTGCACTCATTGCATTGCATTTGCATAAGCATCTATGCATCATTTTGCATTTCCTTCCCTAACCAAGATACCAAGACCTTACCCATCATCTGTTCATAAATCGCAGTTAATTTCCCGACACTCCCATTGAACTCGTGAGAGCTATGAAGTGTTTGAAGTAAAAGGAGCACAGACACCTCAAAAGGCCAGTCAGACAATGCAAACTGAGGTAGCTATGCTAGTGAACGATCGCCAGTTGTCTAAGCTCAAAGATTCCAAGGGTCACCTCCAAGAGGCAGTGGTCCAGACGGGCAGATGCCCTCAATATTGGCAGTCCTTGAGCGCTTTTACCATTTGCATCTTGTAGTTTATTTCCTGTTAATTGCTACTTGTGTTTAAACATTGTTGTTTTGAATGGTAATATTAATAAGGTGATTATGCGTTTTTTGAATCAGTCACGTCGTATTCACTCATTTTTTCCACTTATCACAATCACAGACACATACATTTTTTTATCCACTCCACTTTATCTATTGTTTTAGCAAAGATTGGAGGGAGGATGACAAAAACGAAATACCTATAATTGCAAACCATATGCTTTCAGGCAGAATCTCATCAATGATGTACATGCATTGTTTCAAATCCCCTAAACACCGGAGATATAAGGAGTTAATCCCTAGTAAACCACTTTGAGCCTAGAAGTAGGAGTTTCTTTTGGATATTTAAACCCTTAACACTTAACCTGGGGTAGGGTAGTTGTTCGGTTAATCCAATCTCGCATTCGAATCAACAAAGCTAAATCCAGAAGACGATTGTTCATCAATGACCCATGACATGGCAGTCACAATCCTCCAACAAAATCCAAAAATATTCAAAAGCCTGCTAAGTCAAACACCTCAAAGGGAGACTTAGACAAAAATCAGGGCAATCCCGATGGATCTGACAAGCAAAGTCAGTCCATGCAAAAGTTAGGGGTCAAAAACAAAACCAAAAAGAGGTCCTCAAACCCTCAACAAAAACAAAATAAGATTCAGTGGCCACCCAAATCAAAAGGGGTCGCTGACATTCATCAAAACCAAATAAGGTGGTTGCCATTTCAAGCAAACCTTGAACCATCAAGCTTACACCGTCAAGGTAAACATGTGCAGAATTGACTGAATGTAGGACTGGAGATCCTTAAGAAGAAGAGGTGGGTAGAAATCATACTTTGAGCCTAATATCCTTCGTTTTATAAACCGTGAACCATACCACGTTACAACCCTCGAAATACCTAATTGAGGCGAGGTTTATTCTAAAAGCATATTATCGCAAGGTTGCGTAAACTGACTCCTCACATATTTGCTAATCATCAGCAGTGGTGTCATTATCCTTGCTATATCTTTTGCACCAATCAAGTTAGCACAACGTCTGGAATAACGGTCCATTTGTCTCACTATCACGACACTTAATAAATGACATTTCTTTCAAAACTTGCATGAACTTTGCATTAAGATTATCATTTGAAAATAAACAATTTTAATTGCAAGTCAGTAGTTGGCATCAAGGAAATTACAACACGAAGCAATCAAACAGGACTGGATTATTCAGCAGTCTGGATCAGAATTGAGTATACCTTGTCGCCTTATGGATCTGGGGCATTGTCATCCTGCAAATCTGGAATCAGTCAGTCTGAAGCAAATTCCCAGGCATCGATCGATTATGGGGCAAATCATTCGAGAAGCGGTTGATCAAGAGTGAATCATCTCGAGACTCCACCAATCAGGGGCAGGCCACCCAGAGTTTCTTTGACTCGAGGATAGATCCCTCCAATGTTCAATCAGGATAAGTTAAGTCACTTCAACGCTCTTTCAAGAGCAAGCTACTCCAAAGAGTATATTGAAGCCAACCACGAGAATCGGTTAAACAATGATGAATCCTTTCATGGTACAAACTCTGGGGCAAGCCATCTTGAGGTCGTCTCATGGCAAGATACTCAAGCAAGTTCATCCTCATCAACAACTGTTGAGTTCAAAACGAGTGTCGGGGAATCGCACCGTTACCTCACCCAATAACCTTAACCTTCCGAAAAGGCCTTGCTGTCATCAGATTCTTCATCCTGCAGCCTAAACCTGTCACCTATCAAAACAAACCAGAACCTCCAAAGTCCAGTTCTCATATGGCAAACCTTTAAACCAGTCCTTGTCTAGTCAACCCTTCGCTGGATACCAATTCCCGTCAGGTACATGTCAGCTTTTAAACCAGTTCTCGTCTAGTCACCCTTTCTTTAGCCAACCGTTTAACCAGTTCTCGTCTGGCAAACCCCAAAGTCAGTTCCCGTCTAACACCCATATAGAAGTCAGTTCTCGTCTGACAATTAAACCTTTTGCCACCAATTCTCGTCTAGTAGCCTACCCTTTGAATACCATCCCTCGTTTGGTACTTCTAACCAAAAGGCCAATCTGGATTGGCAACCACCAAAGTCCGCCATGTCGACACCTGCATTTTTAATCACCCATCAGTTATCATATGCATCATACGCATCACATTCGACTTCATAAGCATCTTGCATCATATGCATCCCATAATCATATCATATCCCCCCAACTCTTACATCTCCGCGCATCAGCATTTGCATTTGCATTTCCATTGGTTATGGAACATCATCATCATCATCAAGCATTAGCATATGCGAACTCAGATCCAGGATCAATCTTGAAGATTTCCAAGATCATAATCAGCCCAGTCAGGGGCATCCTCCGCAAGACCGTGGGTGTTCCCCGCGAAGTTGTGCAACTTTTGTTGGGCAAACTCAAGAGCTTCAAAGTAACCATCAGCCCAGTCAGGGGCATCATCTGCAAAATTATGGGTCCCTCACGAATTTCAAGATTATCAAAGCAAAATTCAGCCCAGTCAGGGACATCTTTTTAAGACCATGGGTGTATCGCATGACGTATTTCAACCTCGTGGTTAATCAGATCTTCAAATCAACATTCAGTCCAGTCAGGGGCATATCATTTAAGTCAGCGGGTGTTCCTTATTGACCTATCTCGATCCAGTCTTCCTCATGGGCGATCCCCAGTGCTTTGTCTCCAGCAGACTTAACCCTTCAATGATAAGTGGCAATCTCTTGTGAGAAGCTTATCACTCTTCGGCGATAACTAGCAATCTCTTCAGAGAAGTTTATCCTTCATCAACGATAAATGGAAATCTCTTGAGAGAAGCTTATCCGTCTTCGGCGATAATAAAGATGACTGAAAGTGATGATGATGGTGATCTGAGTTATTTTCAAAGAGAGAGTGTCACGTGAAATGTTTTGATTGGCTACTTCTTTTTCAGATCCAGTGTGTTTTTAACACTAATTTTCACCATGAGCGTGCATGTTTAGACCACTAGATCTTCCAGGTCAGATTAATGAAGTGAATCTGACGCTCCTTGCTTTTTCAGCTTTATTTCTTTTTTTATTTTTCATTTAAAATCGTTTTAAACTTCTAAAATTCATATTAAATCCATTTTAATTGCAAAAAATCTCAAAATAATTTCTAAAATTCTCTTTTATTTTTATTCATCTGATTTTATTTTTGGAGATTTTATTTTTATAATTTGCTATTTTTCTTTGATTTTCTCTTTTTTCCTTTGTTTTAATTGGTTCAAAAATACTTTTATGCATTAAAAAATTCTGAAAAACTTTTCATATGCTTTTTATTTTATATCTGACCTTCCATAATTTTCTTGGCCATTTATTTGGTGATTTGAAGGGTTTATGGATTTTCTATTTTATTTTTCTTTTAAAAATGTTTTTAAAAATCTTTTTGATGCATTTTATTTTATTTTATTGCATCTTATATTTGTTTGACCTATGTTGACTTCTGTTGGTCTTGGATCTAGGTTGATTTGATCATAAGTTTCATTAAACTCAATAAATCTTGAGTGTTGATGAGGTGAAAACCCTAATCCACCAAAATGGATGATTGATTTTGATGATAACTTGATTAATGCCTTGATCCAATTTGACTTGCTTTCTACTTTGTTGTCTCTTTCTATCTTCATCCATTTATTTTTCTTTTTCACTTTTTCTCTTGATCAATTGGATGATGTGTAGTCCATCTTGTTAAAGAAATTTAAATTGGTGCTTGATGAACTTTCATCATTTCAAGTCTACCATTTAATTGATCATTGATCAATTGAGGTACTTTAGATTGATGCATAAGTTTGTCCTAATTATCATGAGGATTGATTGATGTAATGGACCAATCTTCCTTGACCTAAGTCTTGATCCACCTTGTTTTGACTTGTGCTACATGTTTTAGGAGTATGATCTCTATCATATCTCTAACATGTAGGTACATAAAATGTTATTGACCGGTCTCCCATAATATGATCTTCCTTATAGATTGTGTTACGATTGCTTAACATAGCGTTAAATTTTTCCTGAATCAGATTATTAATTCTAACAATAACATTAACCATATAATTGTGCTAACATTTATTTTTATGTCACTTACTTTTATGCACCTTTATCTTTATTGTCATTTACTTTCTTGCACCCTATATATTGCTTTATTATTATCATTTACATATCATATCACTATTGTTTATGTACATGCCTTTTTTCCTTTTATCCACTTGGACTTTCTTTTTCTTTTTCTTAAGACATTAATAAAGGCTAAACTTTAAAAGACTTAACGCTTCCATTAGATTTTTTGGTTACTATTCCTTGCTTGGATGTTGAACTTTATGGACTTATAATTAGGTTTTTTGCCCTATGCTTTAGAATTGTGACTTGAGACTTTGGAGTTCATCTAGTGCCTTGACTTTGAGTTGGCTTGTGGAAGACTTGGCTCTGATAGAATAGAATATTTTGTTGTAATTAGTCATAATTAATTTCCTATAATTAGGTTGTATCATTATTAGATAGTTGACCAAAGGTTACACATTGATGTATATATATTCTATTCAGATTAATGAGAAAGGCAACAATTCCATTATCTTACATGGTATCAATCCTAAACGATCCCTCTCTAAATTAAAAATAAAAAAAAACTTCTTCTCCCTCATTACAGTCCGCCGCTGCATACTTCTACTCCCCCATTGAAGTCTGCCACCGCAACAGGACTGCTGTCCTCTGTACCGCCGCCGCCGAACACGAGAACAACCCTATTCTCTTGCCTTCCGCCTCAGTTCGCGCTGCCGCCGTCGCACAACTCAGTGCATAAGGACCCACGCGATTTCGATCGCGTATTCCGATCCCTGCTTTCCGATCCCTGTTTCACTGTTCCACCTACAACCATGTCTGATTCAGACCATTCAGAACACAGTAACGATGATACCCGCAAATCTGCCTCTACTGGTAACTCCGACCAGCCCAAGAACACCACGCTTCGAGGTTCCAAATCGGAGTTTCATCCCGCTCTTGCCGTCTCCAATATTAGGAACCACATTCCTATAATTCTTGAGATGGAAAAAGATCAATATGGTACCTGGGCCGAGCTTTTCCGCATCCATGCTCGCTCACATCGAGTTTTGCATCATATCGTTCCATCTATCGGAAAAGAGCCACCAGCTGTTACCGACGCCAACCATGAACACTGGTCCACTCTTGATGCCACCGTTCTTCAGTGGATTTATTCCACTATTTCTACCGATTTACTGACCACTATCTTGGAACCCAACTCCACTGCAATGAAAGCATGGAATCGCTTGGAAGATATTTTTCAGGACAACCAAAATGCTCGAGCTGTCACTCTTGAGCAAGAGTTTTCTAACACTCGTATGGAGGATTTTCCCAATGTCTCTGCTTACTATCAACGTCTTAAGATGCTTTCTGATCAATTGAGAAATATCGGCTCTCCTGTCAACAATCATCGTCTGGTCCTTCAGCTGATCTTTGGTCTCCCAAAAGCTTACCGCAGTGTTGCTACTTTGATTCGCCAAAGCAACCCTCTTCCGGCATTCTATCAGGCTCGTTCCATGCTCACTTTGGAAGAAGCCGGTATGGCTAAGATGTCACACACAACCTCTCATGCTGCTATGCACACCACTCAGCCAAAACCTGCTAAAGACACCTCACAGCGTGGCAACCGCCACCCCGGCAACCGTTCTCGCTCCCGTGGCAGCCAGAATCGCAGAGGGGGAGGTAGTAACCGCAGTGCACCTCAGTCTGGAGCTCCTAGAGCTCCCTTACCTTGGTCTGCTCCTCCTTGGCAACAACAACAACAATACCCAACCTGGCAACCATGGGGTTGGACTCCACCACCGTGGACTATGCCACAGTGTCCGTATCCCACCTCTCAATGGACACGCCCTGTTGATCCTCCTAAGCAGCCAGGCATTCTAGGACAGCGTCCTCAGGTGTATGCATCCTCTACCTCTTCTCAGATACCGACAGACATTGAGACCGCAATGCACACCATGTCACTCCATACTCCTGACAATCAGTGGTACATGGATACGGGCGCAACATCTCACACAGCTGTATCACAAGGTAATCTCTCGTCTTATTTTCCCGTAAGTAATTCAAATCATAAATTTATTGTTGGCAGTGGCCATGGAATTCCAATTCACGGCACCGGACACACACAAATAACCACATCTCACCAACCACTTCACCTTAACCATGTCCTGCATGCCCCGAAAATTATTAAAAATTTAATTTCTGTGAGACGACTCACCACTGACAACAATGTTTCTGTTTCCTTTGATCCCTTTGGTTTTACTGTTTCTGATTTTCAGACGGGGATCACCCTTCTCAGATGTGACAGTCGTGGAGATCTTTATCCAGTTACCACTCCTCCCAGTTTTGCCAGTCTCACATCCAGTCTTTGGCATAGTTGTCTTGGTCATCCTAGCGTGTCTGTTTTGAATTCCCTTCGTAAAAATAAGTTCATATGTTGTGAACCTTTTAATTCTTCTGTTGTTTGTGACTATTGTGTTTTAGGCAAACAGGTTAAATTGCCATTTTTTGATTATCAAACTACGACTTTGATGCCTTTTGATATTTTACATAGTGATTTATGGACGTCTCCAATTTTAAGTTCTGCTGGTCATAAATATTATGTCTTATTCTTAGATGATTTCACAAACTTCTTGTGGACTTTTCCTATTAGCAGAAAATCTCATGTCTTTGAAACATTCAAGTCACTTACTCAACTCATTCAAACTAAATTTTTGCAAAAAGTCAAAACATTTCAATGTGACAATGGCGGTGAATATAATAATGAGCTTTTTAAAAAATATTGCATTGATCATGGTCTAATTTTTCGTTTCTCTTGTCCCCACACATCCTCACAAAATGGGAAAGCGGAACGCAAAATAAGAACCATTAATAATATGATACGCACTATGCTAGCTCATTCTTCTGTTCCCCCTTCGTTTTGGCATCATGCTCTCCACATGGCAACTTATTTGTTAAATATTATTCCCGGTAAAACACCTCATAATCAGTCACCAACACAACTCCTGTATCATCGTGATCCCACCTACACACACCTTCGAGTCTTTGGTTGTCTATGTTTTCCATTATTCCCGTCATCTACCATCCATAAGTTACAACCCCGCTCTACTCCGTGTGTCTTCTTGGGTTATCCACTAAATCATAGAGGTTACAAGTGTTTTGATTTGTCTAAAAGAAAATTAATAATTTCAAGGCATGTTATTTTTGATGAAACTCAATTTCCCTTCAACAAGATACACTCCCCTTCACCTCACTCTTATCAATTCCTAAATGATGATGACTTTCACCCCTACCTTATACATCAGTGGCAAAATCAAATTTCCCCACCTGTTGCACATAACCAACCAACACCCACAATCACAATTGACCAGCCACTACCCTCAATAAACCAACAATCATCATCTCCTACCTCTTCGATCAACAAACCCATTACAAGTAACTCTCCATCAACACCACCAAGTCAACTGCATCCACCTCAACCTACACGAACCATCACCACCAGAAGCATGAAAGGCATTGTCAAACCCCGCACGATATTTAACTTATCATTCTCTCACTCTGACCACACCATCTCTCCCATACCTAAAAACCCCAGACTAGCCTTATCAGACCCGAATTGGAAATCCGCAATGCAATCTGAATTTGATGCTCTTATTCGAAATAAGACGTGGGATTTAGTCCCTCGTCCTTGTGATGCTAATCTTATTCGATGTATGTGGATTTTTAGACATAAGAAAAATTCTAATGGCTCCTTTGAGCGTTATAAGGCTCGTCTTGTTGGTGATGGCAGGTCACAGGTTGCAGGTGTGGATTGTGACGAGACTTTCAGCCCCGTAGTGAAACCCGCTACCATTCGAACAGTGCTTACCATTGCTCTCTCCAAATCCTGGCCCATTCATCAACTGGATGTCCAAAATGCCTTTTTACATGGTGATCTTCAGGAGAATGTTTACATGCATCTGCCATTGGTTTCCGCGACCTCCGTCATCCAGATTATGTATGTCAGTTGAAGAAGTCATTATACGGTCTCAAGCAAGCGCCTAAGGCATGGTACCAACGTTTTGCTGACTATGTCGCCACCATTGGTTTTCGCCATAGCACATCAGACCACTCCCTCTTTATATATCGCCAAGGTTTAGACATGGCCTACATTCTACTGTATGTAGAAGACATCATCCTTATCACCTCCACTCAGGTCCTCCGCAAATCAATTATGTCACTCTTAGCATCTGAGTTTGCAATGAAGGATTTGGGCCCTCTGAGTTACTTTCTGGGTATTGCAGTATCTCGTCATCCTGATGGCATATTTCTCAGTCAAAGCACTTATGCTTCAGAGATCATTGAACGTGCTGGCATGAGGTCCTGTAAACCATCAGCCACTCCTGTTGACACCAAGCAGAAACTTAGCACCTCCTCCGGCACTTCTTATGAGGATCTATCCTTGTATCGGAGTCTTGCAGGGGCCCTACAGTATCTCACCTTCACTCGACCTGACATATCATATGCTGTCCAGCAAGTTTGTCTTCACATGCATGCCCCTCGCACAGAACACATGCTTGCTCTTAAGCGCATTTTGCACTATGTTCATAGAACTTTACATTTTGGACTACATTTATCCCCATCTCCCATTACAAAGCTTATCTCCTACACTGACGCTGATTGGGGTGGATGTCCTGACACCAGACGTTCCACTTCTGGTTACTGTGTTTTTCTAGGTGACAACCTTATTTCTTGGTCTTCCAAAAGGCAGCCAACACTCTCCCGTTCCAGTGCTGAAGCCGAATATAGGGGGGTTGCGAATGTTGTCTCCGAATCGTGTTGGATTCGCAACCTTCTTCTGGAACTCCATTTTCCTATTCCTCAAGCCACTTTGGTGTATTGTGACAATGTTAGTGCCATCTATCTATCCGGTAATCCTGTGCAGCATCAGCGCACTAAGCATATTGAGATGGACATTCATTTTGTTCGGGAAGAAGTGGCTCGTGGTCAGGCTCGCGTCCTTCCTGTTCCCTCAAGACATCAGATCGCAGATATCTTCACCAAAGGACTTCCTCACATTCTCTTTGATGATTTTCGGACCAGTCTAAGCGTCTGTGAACCTCCCGCTTCGACTGCAGGGGTGTGATAGAATAGAATATTTTGTTGTAATTAGTCATAATTAATTTCCTATAATTAGGTTGTATCATTATTAGATAGTTGACCAAAGGTTACACATTGATGTATATATATTCTATTCAGATTAATGAGAAAGACAACAATTCCATTATCTTACAGGCTCTGCTATCTAATATTCGGCCTTGGTTTAAGTTTTCCTTTATCTGATGGATGATTATTTCTCTGCTTATCTAATTGCTTATTGCTTGAATCCAAAGGATGGGATAGCTTGGTATCTTGGTTATATCTTTTCTTCCTTAACTTTTACTTTATGCTTTAGAGTAGTTTCTTCATCTCTCCCCCCCCCCCCCCCTTCTTCAATTTTCAAAATCTTCTCCCTTTTTCAAAACCTTCTTATTTTCAAACTTAAACCACTTTCATAATAAACTTTGACATTTTCAAGTAATTTTCAAATTCTTTTCTTGAATAAAGTGTTAATCAATCTTAAGCATGTCAAGACCATTTTCATAAGACATAAACAATACTTAACTCATTCAAAGCATTTTGTGCCCTTTGTGCATTTTTTCTTTTAAACTTTTTCTTAAGGTTTAGACATGAGTCATTTTCATAATTGAGAGGTAATTCTTCTATCTCCATAGTTATGCTTAGTGTTGATTCTTTTCCACTTAAGAGAGTTAGTGACATACTTGTTAATTTCAATCCAAGTTGGAACCCTTCTCAATAGTGATGCAAAAGTCCGTTTTCATACACTTATGGGTGAATAGTTGAGTGTTCTCCTTAAAATGACAATTTGTCTTGTCCAATTTAAAATCAATCAAAACAAATTTCTTTTGTTATTTCTTTACCACGAACTACGAGATTTTGATCATCCATTGTACTTTGTAATACATAAGCACGGGGCTCAATAAGTCTTGTCAAACACAAAAATCTTAAAAAAATACTTCTCTTCTCATCTCCACCATTTTTTTTGCAAACAACACATTTTAAACTAAACATAGATTTTAAAAAAGTTCCTATAGAGTAATGTAGATGTTTTGGGCGCTAATACATTCTCATTATATAACCAACCCCCTTAGAGCATAATTATCAGTCCAAATATATAGTTCCTACACTATTACCAAAGTGACTGTGTCAGAAAATGATGGATAATTGCATAATAACACAGTTATTTAGTTTGCAACCGTTGTCACATTAAACAACGTTCCTACAAGTGCCACATGTGCATTTAATTAATTATTTAATTGGAAATGATTGTAAAAAAATTTAATATAAGATATATTGTGATATTTAGTGGGACCCATTTTACAAATTTGATGAGTTGTATGAATATTTAGAAAATGTAGTTATGTTGTTTAAATAATTTAAAAGTGTAATATAATATAAAAAATTATGTGGGTCCCATTTAAAGAACTAAAATGTGGTTGATGAGTGTGGATGCTCTTAGCATTGTCTTTGTTTTAAAATTTCTTTGGTTTTTGTTCGTTCTATTCCTTGTTCCTTTAGAAAATTAAAAGTGCACTGACGACTCTTTTTTTATGAGTTAAATTAATCAATAATTTAATCTCAAAATTTTTCTCCATACTTCTATTGATTGAGTGAACATTATTTAAGGCAAATTATATTAAACTGTATAAAATAATAAAATAGAAAATTTTAAAACTTAAATATAATAAATAATAATATTAAAAATATTTTTTTAATTTTTTAATTGATGACACAATTTTTTAATTGATGACACTACGTGGTCGTTGTCAATGCCACGTCATAAATTAAATAAATTTGAAGGGAAAAAATATTTTTTTAAAAAAGGACTAAAAACTTAAGAAAATGATAATAACAGGATCAAAAGTGCTAACCCTATTTTTGACTAATAAATTAATATA
This sequence comes from Lathyrus sativus, assembly GCA_963859935.3. Classification (NCBI taxonomy): domain Eukaryota; kingdom Viridiplantae; phylum Streptophyta; class Magnoliopsida; order Fabales; family Fabaceae; genus Lathyrus; species Lathyrus sativus. The sequence goes on from OZ012739.1 coordinate 605,974,477, forward strand.
CCAACAAAATTCAATTCTATGTCTGCAGGGTTTCCCAAAAATTTAAGCAAAGAGATTGCAACGATTAATGTAACACGTGGATATGACAAAGAATAAAAACGAAGAGAGGGTAAGAAATGAAAACTATCTTTGTCAATGGAAGAAAAGGAAAGTCAAATATAATAACCAACGAATTTCCGCAGCCAAAACATACCACCACGTTAGGTGAAATCAACCTACATTCCCAATCCCTTCTGGATTGTGATTTCTAGATAGCCTTGCTTAAAGCTGAAAGCGAAATCATGTTGAATTAGGTTTGAAAAGCACATGATATGAATTTGTGGAAAGAAGGAAAACAGGTTGCGGCGAATCGAAGCATGAGTTGCGAGGATGAAGAAAAAAGGTTGAAATTGAAGCGAAACTCTTCTCGGTTTAGCAATTTTCAACGCGATCTTATGGCTGGTGCGTTGATGGGTGGTGCGGTTCATACACTTGTGGCCCCAATTGAGAGGGCTAAATTGTTGTTGCAGACACAGGAAAGTAACTTGGCTATTGTTGCTAGTGGTCGGAGAAAATTCAAAGGCATGTTTGATTGTATACTTCGTACCGTTAAAGAAGAAGGTGTTGTTTCTTTGTGGCGTGGTAATGGTAGTAGTGTTCTTCGCTATTATCCTTCTGTTGCACTCAATTTCTCTCTTAAGGTTAGGTTTTTTCTATTTATTTTCGAATAATGCAATGCAAGTTATTAATAAATATTATGCAAGTATTTGGAACTTGTGTTCAATGATGTTTCTAGAGTTGAGAATTCCTTTTAGTATATGGTTTGAGCACTTTTGGGAGTATTGCATAGGCTGAATGTGTTTGAACATGTCCTTTACTACTCAGCTTGACGCATCCCCCGAATCTAGAAGGTTACTTCCAGTATCAAATTTCATTTGCTGTTAAGTTCACGCAAGGGAAAAACTCTCAAGTTTTTTTATTGTCATTTGTAGTTAGTACTCTGTTATAATTTACTAGATGGATTTTATTCAATAACTGTTGAGAGAATGACTTTGAAAAGCACTAGCATTCACACTTTTAAATGATAAGGGGACTTCATTTTCTTTGTTTATGTTCTTGTAGTTGAAAGTCTTTTTCTATTTTTCTGCTACTACGATTGCAATGCTGATTGTTGCTACTTGCAAGGATATCTGTCTGCATCCGTGTACTGAAATCTGACCTTACCCAGTAAAGAAGATAGTAAGTATATGATAGGAATTTGATCTTTTACTAGAACGAATAGTGAATATTGTCGTCCCTGATCATTACCTTGTAGATCTTTGAGGGTGTGTAGGTCCCTGTCTAAAGGCCCCAGTTCTCTCCTAAAATGACTTGATGATATCCCTCCATTCTTTATAATCTACTATCCTTTCCTAATTCTCTCATTATACCCTATTCTCACAATAATCTTAGTTTCTATTATAAAATTATTCCTTTCTGATTACTATATGTAATGATATCAACTTCTAATAATTCCGTTCTAGAAATACTCTGTGCATTACTCTATAAAATAATGTATTTAAACTCCACCTTTTTTTTTTAATCTTTTTATATACCTTTTTAATTAGGTTCTTCTTTTTTTACAAAAAACAGTCTTCATTCAATAACAAGTCTAGAACAAATAACTAAGTCAGCCAAGTGCATGACAAGTAACCACTATACAAATAGAAGGAAAAGTAGCCAAAAGGGCTTTACTTGACCAAAATCCGAGTAGTGAGTCCTAACAACCAAACCAATTTTTTCCAAATACGGTCAATGGTCATTGGTCCAGAAGAAAAGATGATCCACAATCTTTAACTTATCTACATATCATTTTTTTGGCTTGTGTAGGCTCGCATCAACTAAAAGTAGTCTTGAGTATGATCAATCAAACCACACATGCTTAGGAAACATTTGAAGGTACCATTAGCATTGCAACCGATTTGCAATTCCAAAAAGCCAAATACTTTTGGGGTTTCTCGACAAACACAACAGATAGTCAGTTACAAGCTTAGAACAAACTAAAGAACAATAACAACAAGACACTAAACATTAAACATCACACAACAAACAAGACAGGGGAAACAAAAAAACAGCACCAGCAAACGCATAGTTATTGGATCTCAAACCTGATAGTGGAATTGAGATCAAGACAAACAACTGCCTTGGTGGCTTTGTAGGACACTTCGGAGTTAGACCCATATCACAAGGTTAGAGAGAGACCCTTAGAGCGGAGGATAAGGGTGGTCGTCAGGTGGGGGATGCTCCATCGGAGAAGATGTGGCGGTGAGGGGCGAGTGCTCAAGGTGGAATTGCATGCAATTGGAAGCTACAAAAGTGGAAGCTACAAGGAGGTTACGGTGGAATTTTGACAATGTGAAACACAACTCCATACTACTGAAGGATAAGGTCTTGGGGGAGGATCTGTAGTTGTAAGCGAGATGGAGAAAACAGAGCACTGGTGATGGTCCCAGGCTGGGCACAATTATGGAGTCCTGTCCAGTTATAGGGAAAACACCTCTTTCTTTGAACTTACTAGATTTTACATTTTTACCAGACCTTTGGTCGGTTTTTTCTTGAAACAAGTGATATCCAATAGATGTTTCAGTATGACCTGCTGCATATTAGCATCGAGATAGACATTATTCACGGACCCAAAATTCTTATTTGGATCTTGTCTTTTCTTCTTTTTTCATGTATGTTATAAACGCGTTACAGTCCTTGTCAGGAGTAAGACTTCTTTGACAAATGCAAGGTAAGGGTGCAGGTGGATTTTGTGCACTAGCCCAGAATCCTCCTAACAGCAGCAATTTTTTCAAACATTGTCATGCTAAATGCATGTTAAAATTGCTGCTGTTATTGAAGATGATGTTGATATTTTTTACAACAAAAAAAATAGGACTGGATTGTAGGTACCAATTCTCATAAGGCGGTGCATTATTATTTAGTAGAATTGTGATAGATGCTAAGCAAATTTCTGCCTGAAAGTTTGTGAAATGTGGGAAAAAAACATTCTTATAGCATTTTTATGCCCAGAATGTGATGTAATATGAACATATTCTATAACTTTAGGCCATACAATATATCAATTATGAAGTTTTATTTCCACAGCTGATGTATTTCAATGTCTATTTTGTGTTGGTCTTCTGCTTGTCACTCGTGTAATTGATGAAAATTGATTATAGGTGAAGCTGAATCTCTCTATACTGTTCTAATTAATGTATAATCATGATGAACAGTGCCTTTTTTTTTTCAACAGGATCTTTACAAAAGCATATTAAGGGCTGGGAACTCTAATGCCGATAATTTTTTCTCTGGTGCATCTGCTAATTTTGTTGCCGGATCTGCAGCAGGTTGTACATCACTTATCTTGGTATACCCCCTTGATATCGCACACACCCGCCTTGCTGCTGACGTCGGGAGGACGGAAGTGCGCCAATTCCGAGGCATTTACCATTTTTTAGCCACAATATTCCAAAAAGACGGGGTTCGGGGGATTTACAGGGGCCTTCCTGCATCAATACATGGTATGGTGGTTCACAGAGGTCTTTACTTCGGAGGGTTTGATACCATAAAAGAGAAGTTGTCTGAAGAATCTAAACCCGAGTTGGTGCTGTGGAAACGCTGGATGGTAGCTCAAGCAGTTACAACTTCGGCCGGTTTGATATCATATCCGCTAGACACAGTTCGTAGGAGGATGATGATGCAGTCTGGCATGGAACGTCCGGTGTACACTAGCACACTCGACTGCTGGAGGAAAATCTATCGAACTGAGGGATTGGTTTCATTTTACCGTGGCACGGTTTCGAATGTGTTTAGGAGCACTGGAGCTGCAGCTATATTAGTCTTGTATGATGAGGTCAAGAAATTTATGAATTGGGGAGGATTGTGACAGAAGCACCAACCCTACATAGTTAACTGAGTTCATTTTGATACCTGATATACATACATTGAGTGAGGCTTAGGGTAATTTTGTAAAGTACAAGTGAGCTCCATTATAGTTCATTTGAAAATGCATCTGAATGGAATTTCAATAGTCACCAATCTAAAAAGGTTAATTAAGAAAAAAATGTCAAAGCCAAGGGATTAGATTAGAAGCTGATAATTAATGAAAAGGTGTAATAAGATTATGGCTGGAATATAAAAATTTGACAACCGTCATCAATCTTAAAAGATTTGACAACCGTCATCATTCTCCTTTTTTACATTTATTCTTTAAAAAAGAGACGAACGTCACTTTTTTTCTTCCTTTTAAAATAAGTATATAAAACATTAAAATAAAATTCACGATGTTATGATCGTATATAAATAGTTTATTAAAAAAAAACTCTCGAGATCATGCCAAATGAAAGGTAAAATTATAAGAAAATTGAAATTTAGACGCACTCAAACACATCAGACTAAATCTTAGTCATAAAATCAGGATTAAATATTTGTTTGGATTTCAAAATCTACTTATTTTTCCTTTTGATTTGCTGAGAATTTTTAACCTTCGCAAAAAATATCTTGAATATCATAAAAATATGAGAACGAATTTTTTTTTTTTTTTTTTTATAGTTGTTATGATATGGTTGATTGTTTATTTTGGTTTGTTCGGTTGGAAATTTGAATAGTATCTCAAAAAAAAAAAAAAAAACAATATAACACTATGTATTAAGTATCTAAAATATAACACTATGTATTTATCTAATCACCTGACATTTAACATAGTTCTATGATTTTATATAAGATTAGATAAATCATAACTAATCTAAAATAAAATTTACTGCACTTCACATATTTATTCACCTCAATACAAGGCTTTATGCAGCCTGAACACATTTCTTTCTTCGCCTCGTTTCACATATCTAACTGGTTGTGCGACATAAACTTATTCGTCTAAGGGGTCATTCAGGAATGAACACTTCACGTTTATCTGACATGTGTTCCAATTGTTCATATTTGCTAGACCAACAACCAACCTGATTGTTTCGATCCTAGCAACATGTGTAAACACTTCGCCGAAGTCTATTCCTTTTTTCTAAAGAAATCCTTTCGCTATAAGTCTCACCTTGTTTCGAGTTACTTCTCCTGTAGGATTCACCTTCACTTTGTAAAGCCACTTGAGATCAATTTCCTTCTTGCCTTGAGGCAACTCGACAAGTGATCAGGTGTTGTTGACTTCGATGAATTGTAACTCCTCATTCATTGCTTTCACCCACTTTAAATATTTCAATGCCTCAGCTGCATTGACTGGTTTGACATCTACGTAGAAAGCATAATGTAACAGCTCACCCTCTTCATCGACCACATTCTTACAACCTTGCAGACATGTGTCTTTTTCGTCGAGGTCTTCTTGGGCCTACTTCACCTCTGACTTCTTCTTGTCGAACTTTTCTTTCGAATTCACTTGATATTTCTTCACATAAGATTCTCACTGAATCCTTCTTAACATTCTCATTCCAATCCCATTTCTTAAGCTCGTCCATGATCACTACCTGCCTATTCACTGGGTCGAACAACTTATAACCTCTAGTCGAATGATATCCTATTAAGATCATCTTATTCGACTTGTCATCAAGCTTCCTTCTCAACTGATCTGGCACATATTTGTGTGCTATAGATCCCAACACTTTCAAGTGACTGAGACTAGGCTTAACACCAGACCAACATTCTTCTGGTGTGATTCCTTCAAGCTTCTTCGTCGGACATCTGTTTAATATGTATGTTTTGTCGAAACCGCTTCTCCCAGCAATTCTTTGGGTCAATGTTTTCCATTCAACATACTTATCACCATGTTCATGATGGTTATGTTCTTTCTTTTTGCAATTGCATTTTGTTATGGAGTGTAGGGTGACACCACCTCATGCATAATCCCTTCTTTTTCACATAATGCATCAAACTCTTTCGACACATACTCTCCACCACCACCAGTCCTCAGAATTTTCAGCTTTCGACCACTCTGTCTTTTGACCATAGATTTGAATTTGGCAAATACCTCGATCACATCACTTATCTTCTTGATGAGGTAAGTCCACAACTTTCGACTGTAATCATCTATGAATGTGACAAAGTATTTGTTGCCTACAATTGAATCCACTTGGGATGGACCATATACATCAGAGTATATGACTTTCAGAATTGTCTTTGACTTTCTTCTTGCATCCTTGTTGAAGCTATTCTTGTGTTGTTTTGACTGAACACACTCTTCACAGAATTCACTTGGAATGTCGATTTCAGGTAATTCTGAAGCCATATTTCTTCTCTTTAGCTCTCTGATGTCATTGAAGTTGAGATAACCTAGTCAAAAATGCCATAACCACTCATCTCTACTGGCTGCAATTGCTAGGAATTTATGCTCCATCATATTGAGTTCAATCTTGAAGGTCCTATTCTGAGACATTGGAGCCTTCAAGATCAACCTACCACCTGTGTCGAGAACTCTCATCATCTTGTCTTGACTGAAACCTTGTAGTTCTTTTCTACCAGCTGCCATATACTGCACAAATTACTCTTCATGCCTAGTATGTACAACACATTGGAAATTGTTGACCTTTTGTCATCTTTCCTCGTGATCAGCACATCACCAATACCTTCAGCTGCTAGAGTATTGTCATTTGCAAACTTCACTGTGTTCTTCGACGAGAGCTTCATGTTGACAAACCAATATTTCCTTCCAGTCATATGTGATGGGCATCCTGAGTCCAAGTACTACTGGTCATGGAATCTCTCTTCGTCTCTTGTTGTGACCATCAACAACATCTCTTCTTCTTCATGTTTCGCCATCTTTGCATCAGTTTCTTGATTCTTCTTCTTTTTTGGACAATCACTAAAATAATAACCATACTTTTGACAATTGAAACACTGAATGTGACTTTTGTCAGGATTTCGACCACCACCTCTTCCTCTACCTGCAGCACCACCTCTTTGGTTGCCTTGGTTCCAGGGTTTTCTCTGATTCGACCAATTTCTTTCATGCTGATTTCGACCAGTCGAATTGGTGTAGCCTCTTCTACCTTTGTTGTCATTCCAACTTCCTTTCTCTTTTCTTTCTTTTTCTGACTGCGCCCGCAAAGTCATGTCACTCTTCGACTTTCCTGCAACTCTTTCAGCCATCCTTTTCTCATGAGACTCAAACGTCCCTTGAAGCTCTTCCTTTGTCAACACTGACAATTCTTTCGACTCCTTTATGGCGACTACCACGTGGTCGAATTTTGGAGCCAATGACCTCAAGATCTTTGACACTACTGATCTTGATGTCAACTCTTGTCCACATACATTGATTTGATTTACCAGCTTTGTAACTCTGGTGAAGAAATCTGTTATACTTTCATTGTCTTCCATCTGAAACAATTCATAAATCCTTTTGTGAGTTTGTAACCTCACCTCTTTCACCTTCTCTGTGCCTCTATACGATTTTTTAAGAATCTCCTAAGCTTCTTTTGTTAATTCTACATCACTAACATTTTCAAAGTTATCTGGATCAACACATTGATGGATTATAAAAAGAGCTTTATAATCTTTCTTCTTCAATTCTTTATATGCTACTTTCTACTGATCTATCGTAGTTTCTGCAAGCGGTGATAATCCATCCTTCACAAGATCCTAAAGATCTCGGTAACAGAAAACCACCTTAATCAGCTTGCACCAAGTCTCATAATTATCTTTCTTGAGAATTAAAAGATTTGCTGGAAAGTGGCCGTTCGGGTGATTCATCGCCATCACAATTGTTCTTCCCTTGAATCAAAATCGGAGCTCTAGATACCAAATGTTGCAATTCAAGCACGATCTATGGTGAATTCTTCTCAATCTTGATCTTAAGATTGTTATGTAATGACAATGAACAAAAAATAAGAACATGTTTAAAGAAGATGAATATAAACTGCAGAGTAACTCTCTGCCTACAACTGTGAAATTTTATTATCATTTTGCAACCGTAAAACCGTGATTATCAAACTTGATTATTATAATGAAAAGGGTTCCTCCTTATTTATAAATTTAGGTTAACTTGTATCTCAAGTTAAAATCCAAAAAATATATAATCTAATATTTCTAAATGAAATCTGATCTTTCTAATAAAATCTAATCTTTCTAAAACAATGAATTACATATTCAATAGTTTTTACTTTTTTTAAAAATTATTTTTATAGTGTAACATAATTTTGTGGAAACAAAATTTTCAAATTTTTTTTTTCATAAAAGTTTCAAATGAAAATTTGGTTTGAATAATTATTTTTAAAATGTGATTTTAGATATATCAACATTTTATTAAAAAAAAATTGGATATCAAAATTTCAAAAAATCATTTAATTTTGAAATCATTTCAAATAACTTTTTATAAAAATTATTTTTGAGATATAACTTTTTTCAAAAATTGTGATTTCAATTATATTTTGATCTTTAATAATATATGGTTATGTTGTATGATATCAGAACTAACCTTATAATTTAGAAAAAACTAATATATAAAAATTTGTAATATTAAAAAAATGGTTTTACAAAATATATTTTTAAAAATACAAAAAAAAATTTTTTTTTAAAGCTAAAACAAACTGCATTTAACATTTATACATAAACTGATTTTTTTATGGTTGTCCAAGTTCTCCCTAACTCTTCTTTAGTTCCAAGCAATTAAGGGAAGTCTTGGGATAAATGTTCAAAAATATCGATTAACATGAACTTTCTTAATATATATATATATAAAAGAGAACTATTGTGCAAACTTTTTTTAATTTAGATCTCACAACTAATTTTTTTTCAAACTTTAAACATTAAAATAGACTTCGTAAAGAATAAAGTTGATATGTCTTTTAATAGATTCTTCTCTTTTTAAATACGTTTTTTCTTTAATCCCAACGTTTTGTGTAACTACATATTCTTTTCAATATATTACCTTATTAAAAAAAGTTTAATTGTCCAAGTTTCAATTATTCTTTTAAACAAAAACGATTTATTTAGTGAGGAATGCATTAGTTTTCATGAAAAGTTGCATTAAAAAACAAAGTAAATATTCTCATAAAGCGAAAATTATATTTTCAAATAAAATTACAGGATAATAAGTAAAAGTTAAAATAAAAACTGAGAATTTTAGCGGGTTTTAATTTTCTCCCTCAAATCTATGTCTCTATTTCACTATAACATTTTATCTCTCTTCTTCTATTTATTATTTTTAATTTTTTTTTTAATTCTATTACATGTATTTTTAGGTAAAGGAAAGAGAAGGATGGAAGGTGAGAATCTATTGTGGAATTTTAGCCAGTTTGATACAGCAAGACTTTTAGGTGGAGATAGCTGATAAGTCGAGAACTTTCCAGAATTCGCTACCAAAACTATCATATGCCACGTAAGAGCAACAAATGCTGACAATCTCCAGAAAGTTCCAAAAACACCAACCCAATTTCATCAATCCCGTCTCTAGAACCTTCTTACTCCACCCCTTAAATTTAATCACTCCTTTCTTCTCAACCCTCTAAACTAAACTAACTGTAAATAACCACCGAGTTTCTTAAATTGAGTCTCACACACAAGCTTTCTTTATGAAGGGAATTTTAGTGAAAGAAGAAGAAACAGTAGCATATACAAATGCTGGTGCATCCCCAAGTTCATCTTCCTCTTCCAATTCAAATCTTCAACCAAAACCAATGGAAGGGTTACACGAAACAGGTCCACCTCCGTTTCTCACCAAAACCTTTGATGTCGTTGAAGATCCTTCCACCGATGGAATCGTTTCGTGGAGCAGAGCTCGTAATAGCTTCGTCGTTTGGGACCTCAATAAATTCTCAACTGCGATTTTGCCTCGTTACTTCAAACATAGCAATTTCTCTAGCTTCGTTCGTCAACTCAATACTTATGTAAGTACACTATCACTTCTTTGAAAATTATATCTGATTGATTGTTGTTAGAATTAGTTGAATTTTGTTTAAACTAGTTATAAGTTAGTTATGATTAATTGAAAATTGGTTATAAGTTAGTTATGATTAGTTTAAAATTGGTTATCATTAGTTTTGATTAGTTAGAAATTGATTACTGTTAGTTATTAGTTATGATTAGTTGACAATTGGTTATCATTAGTTATGATTAGTTGAAATTTGATTATGATTAGTTATAAGTTAGTTAAGATTAGTTGAAAATTGGTTATGATTAGTTTTAGGTTAGTTATGATTAGTTGAAAATTGTTGAGTGATTTTTGTAAATACATGCAGGGTTTTAGAAAAGTTGATCCGGATCGATGGGAATTTGCGAATGAAGGGTTTTTAGCTGGGCAGAGGAACTTGTTGAGAACAATCAAGAGAAGAAGAAATTTAGCACAGTCGCCGTCTATGCAACGAGAAAGTGGTGGTGCTTGTATTGAATTAGGAGAGTTTGGTCTTGAAGGTGAGATTCAGAGGCTGAGAAGAGACAGATCGGTTTTAGTGGCTGAAATTGTGAAATTGAGGCAGCAGCAGAATAATTCAAGGGATCAGTTATCTGCTATGGAAGCTAGGTTGTTGATTACTGAGAAGAAACATCAACAGATGATGGCTTTTCTTGCAAAAGCACTCAGTAATCAATCTTTTGTTCAGCAATTGGCGAACAGCAAAGAGTTGAAAGGTGTTGAAATGAAGCGAAAGAGGAGGCTCACTGCTAGTTCAAGTTTGGAGAATTTGCATAATGATTCCGTGACGATGATGACAGAGCCGATTGAATCTGTGGTGGATTATTCTAGTCAAGAACAACAAGAGGGTTTGTCTGCTATTGAGTCTGAGATAGAGACATTGTTAAGTGCTTATGATAATGAATCAAGGAGTGAAGTCAAAGATTATGCATCATTGAGTTCAGTTCCGAGTGCTAATGAGAGTAATTTGAGTGATTGGGAGGAATTACTGAACCAAGAGTTGGTTGGTGGGAATCCAGAGGATGAAGTTTTTATTGGTGATTCCTCACAAATTGATGCGCCGGTTGAGGATTTGGTAGAAAAGAATGATGATTGGACTGTGGATTTGCAGAACCTTGTTGATCAAATGGATTTTGAACCTTGTTGATTAAATGGATTTTGAACCTTAATCAAAATGGTTGTAGAGTTTCGATCTTTGTAGTTTTGTCATTTCACTTGCAGCTTTCTGGTATGGGATTTGTTGTTAATGTTATTGTTTTATGATTGGTGATTAATAAAAATTTCTTTGATGGTAATTGATGTAGAATATGAATGGCTTTTATGCAGCAGGGAAGATTGTAGTTGCAGAGGAGGCCAAAAGATGTGTATCCTTTATTGAACAACAGTATAAGTTGTGTGAAGTAGTTTGAAGTATTGTTTGTGCTAAAAAAGTTATAGTACCGAAGTATTTTTTATTATGTCCTTTTGTTTGTAACTACATTGTACATTTTGCAGGCACTTTACTAAAAGCAGAGCAAATATTCAAGAAGATTATGATGGAACGGGATTGTCAAATTTTCATTGTTCAGAGAGGGTGTATAACTTTTTAGTAACATTTCAGTTGTTCTTGACAATTTCAAAATAGATTGGCTAATTGTCCACCATTAAAAGTTTAAGATTCTGCATTTTTTAGAGATATACAGACAGAGTAACGTGTTGACAGGTTGGTTAATCCTGGTTTTCTTGTGACAGAATTTACCTGATGTACTTATGTGAAAATGCATTGAAGTTGATTTTATTGGCAATAAGTTTAATTTGTTTTTTTTATACTTTATTTGTTGCCTTTGTTTTTGTTTAGTTTATTTGATGTCCTTTTGAATTTTATTTTCTTTAAATTGCATCCTTTTCTCTCTTCTCTGCAGTTATTTAAATTTTTCTGATAATATTTTTAAAAGGATAGTTATTGGATTATATAGGTTTGTGGTGGATGTGTTGACGTCTCAACATAATTGATATATTAATATATACAATTTCATGAATTGGCAGTTTGATTTTAACGAATTAAACATGAGTGTTGATCTAATTACATTTTTTTTTAGATTATGGAGGGCAAAGGCCCAAGTGAGATTACATGAGAACTATTCTGGAGGAGGATTTGCCACATATTCCCTACACAAGTATCATAATACTTTCTTTGGCGTCACTCCTAGAGTTTGAGAATCTATTAATGCATTTTAAATTCTTTTACGGTGTAAATTTTTTCAAATTTTTTTTTCGTTTTTAGCGATGTGTTTTTGGACGCTCTTCTAAAAATGGTCATTTTTAGAGGCGTCCTATATGTTAGATTTTTATTTTAAAAATACATCTTTGAAATATTTTAAGAAATTTTTTAACTATTTAAGAATTTATTAGATATTTTGAAAATGTACTACATTTTAAAATTTTATGTTATATTTGCATGTCAGATATTTTTTATGCATCTCGAAAATATCTGATGTAGAATTTAGTTGCATGGTTATTCCTCCATTATTGACATGTTTGGTTTTCAACTAAACCCTTCACCCTAAAAATTCTTTAATCTTAATCTATTTTTTTTATTTCAAATCTTCATGTTTTTGATTCAACATATCATATAAATGAAGATAGAATTTCATATAAGGATTCTTCTTTTTTCTCTGCATTACTCACATTAATCATTTATTTTTTCTGAAAAGAATTACGCTGTGTTCGAAAATGTATCTCCAAAACGTGTATGAACTTGTCGAGAGGTGCATTTTTGAAAGTTGTCTGTGTTTATTTTTGAAATCATTCTACAACAGTAGTTGACCTTATGTTCTGTAATTGTTTTAATTATTTTTATTAGATATAATGTACTTCGATCTTTTTCCAAAACAAGTTATTTTTCCGAATGTCCAAAGTGTGGTTGTTTCTTCTAATGTTTAAGGTGTTGATGTAAAAGCGATAGATGTTGACAACAACTTTAAAAACAAGCAACAGTTTGAATCTCGTGATCAAATGCTTGAATGTATTTGTGTGGACACTCCTATAGAAAATTCATTTAACAACGGTTGGGAAAGATATATAATCACGCGGGCTCAGGCGTTGTTATGTAGAGTGTCGTTGTATATACGATACTTACAATCACGGTTGAGTAATCGTCGTAATAAACTGGAAAGTGTGCACCCTATCACAACGAGTTTTTCAAAAGACTGTTGTGATAAAAATATTTTTTTCTGATCAGTGCGCGAGATATTATAACGGTTATAATATTTAACCTTTGTTAAATTTTCTGCAAAATTAGCAAATATTATCCTACTTTTTTATTTAATCTCATTTTTTAACATGTATTAATGTTCATATTTAACAACAGAAAATACAACTCACATTTATGATAAAGTTATCATAATAATATTAATGTATCATATTCATAATATCACATAATTGTATCATATTCAATACACCATAACTGTTGGTGCAAGGTGAATAAAATGAAAAAGAAATATTCTATTAAGAGAATGACGGCTAAAAAAAACATGATAAAAGTTACAATGATTGTCACCCTATTTATAAGCTAAAACTAGGGTTACTAGAATAAGATAAAATACTAAAATACCCTCTAACAAACTTAGGGGATAAGAAAATAGTACAACTAAATAAATATGAATTACTATTAATATTCTAATACCATCCCTTAATTCATATTCCATCAAAACTTGTAACACCAATTCCATCCCTTAGTCTGAGAAATTGATCAGTCTTGATAGCTTTCGTCAGAACATCTGCCAACTGTTTCTGAGTGCTGCAGTGTACAACTTCTAACACTCCACTCTGAACTTGATGTCTCAGAAAATGATACTTGGTCTCAATATGCTTGCTTCTCCCATGCAACACTGAGTTTCTGGCAAGATTGATTGCAGACTTGTTGTCAATCATCAACTTCATAGGTTTGTCTACTTTAATCTTCAGATCCTGCAACAGATTCAGAATCCACACAGCTTGGCATGCAGTAACAACACCTGCAATGTATTCAGCTTCACAGGTTGACAACGCCACAACGGGTTGCTTCTTGGAACACCAAGAAATGAAACCTCCCAGAAATTTGAACAAGTACCCAGATGTACTTCTTCTGTCAACTCTGTCTCCACACCAATCAGAGTCTGAATAACTCAGAAGTTCTGACTCATTATTTCCTCCAGAGGGAAATAACACTCCATACTTCAGAGTTCCTTTGATATACCTCAGAATCCTGACAGCAGCTTGGTAATGAGACCACTTAGGTTTACTCATGAACCTACTAACCATCCCAACTGAGTAGCAAATATCAGGTCTGATATTGCACAAATACCTCAGAGAACCAACCAATTGCTTGAAGGTTGTAGCGTCCACATCCTTTCCTTCAGAGTCTGAATCCAGTTTCTGATTTGTATCAGAAGGTGTGACAGCCATCTTACAATTCTTCAGATCAAATCTCTTCAGAAGTTCTAATTCATACTTGAGCTGATGCAAAATGATACCTTTCTCAGAATATCTGAACTCCATCCCTAGAAAGTATGTCATTTTGCCTATATTAGTCATTTCAAATTCATTCATTAGAACCTTCTTGAACTTGGCTATCTCCTGTTCAGAACTTCCAGTCAGCAGTATATCATCAACATATAAACATACCAGAGTCATATTGCCTTCAGAAGTATGCTGAACATAGACACTGTACTCCATCTCATATTTCTGAAAGCTTTGCTTCTTGAAAAATGAATCAATCTTCTGATTCCAAGCTCTGGGCGCTTGTTTCAATCCATATAGAGCTTTGTATAATCTGTACACCATCCCTTCCTGATTCTTTTTCACAAATCCAGGAGGTTGTGACACGTAAACTTCTTCTTCTAATGGACCGTTCAGAAATGCATATTTTACATCTAAATGCATCAGAGGCCAATTCTTGTTAGCAGCTATTGCAATCACCATTCTGATTGTTTCATGTCTTGCTACAGGTGCAAACACTTCAGAGTAATCCAACCCAGGTTTTTGTAGAAATCCTCTGGCTACCAACCTTGCTTTATGTTTGCCAATTGAGCCATCTGGCTTTAACTTCTGCTTGAAAACCTATCTGACGCTGATGGCTTTCTTGTCTTTTGGAAGTTCTGTCAGCTTCCAAGTCTTGTTTCTCTCTATAGCATCAAGTTCTTCTTTCATGGCCTTCAGCCAGAGCTTCTGCTTAAGAGCCTCCTCTGTACTTATAGGTTCAGAGTCTACTAACATGGCACACTGAATAACTTCTCCTTCAGAGTCTACTTCAGGTCTTGCAGCATGTCAAATTCTGCAAATCTTCTGGGAACGCTTCTGATTCTTTGTGGTCTCTGAACTTGTTCAGAGTCTTGAGCTTCAGAGTTTCCAGCTTCAGATGGTTGACTTCCTCTAGAGCTTTGACCATCTTCAAGATCTGGCATATTTTCAGAGTTTTGGCCATCTTCAGAGTCTGAATTTCCACCAGAATCTGGATTACCATCAGAGTCTGGATCATCAGAGTCACCTTCATCTTCTAAGTCTTCTCCAGAGTCAGAATCACTATCAGAGTCAGAATCAACGTCAGAGTTTACTTCAACTTCAGAAATTCTTAACTCTGACCTTTCTTCAGAAGTTCTAACATCAGAATCAGATTGAGACTTATCCCAATTCCAAACTTCTGATTCCTTCATAATCACATCTCTGCTGAATTCAATTTTATTGGTTTCTGGACAATAGAGCTTGTATGCACCTGTACTGTGGTACCCTATCAGAATCATCACTTTGCTTCTATCATCCAGCTTCTGTCTTCTGGCTTCTGGAACATGTTTATAGCAAACAGAACCAAACACCTTCAGATGATTAACACTTTGCTTGTCTCCAGTCCACTTCTGCATAGGAACTTTTTCCTTCAACTTCTTCGTAGGACATCTGTTAAGTACATATGTTGCAGTGGCAACAGCTTCTCCCCAGAGCTTCTGAGGAAGCTTCTTCTCCTTTAGCATGTTTCTCACCATATCAAGCAAAGTGCGGTTTCTTCTTTCAGCAAGACCATTGTGTTGAGGGGTATAAGGAGCAGTAACCTCATGCTCAATTCCATTCTCCTCACAGAACTTCTGGAACTCTTTGGAGTTATACTCACCTCCACCGTCAGTTCTAAGAATCTTCAACTTCTGACCACTCTGATTTTCAGCCTCCATTCTGAATTTCTTGAATTCATCAAACACCCCGTGTTTGAACTTAATAAGGGATACCCATGTTATTCTTGTGAATTCATCAACAAATAACACAAAGTATTTATTCCCTCCAATTGATGCTACTGGAAATGGACCACACATATCAGAATGTACAACTCCCAAGGCATGTTTTGCTCTTGGAGCAACTTTTGACGCAAATGGCAAACGTGGTTGTTTTCCTTCCATGCAAACTTTGCATGACTTCTCAGGCTTCTTAATTGCAGGAATTCCATGTACCAGCTTCTTTAAATTCAGATGTTTTAGGCTTCTGAAATTCAAATGACCAAATCTTCTGTGCCACAACTCACTCTCCTTCTCAGCACATGTTGCACTAAGACATTCTGAGTCTGCAGTTCTGACATTCACCTTGAATGTTCTATTCCTTCCCTGTTCTGACTCCATAATCAACTTCTGATTATAGTCATACAGCTTCAGAAGATTGTCCTTCATGGTAACTGAAAAACCTTTCTCAATTAATTGTCCCACACTCATCATATTGCTTCTGATGCCAGGTACATACCACACGTTCTGAATCAATGCTGTTTTCCCATTGTTCAGAGTCACTCTGACATTTCCCATACCTTCTGCATTAAGATATTTGTCATCAGCACATCTGATCTTTGTCCTCTTTTCAGAGTCAAAGTCAACCAGCCATTTCTTATTTCCAGTAAGATGATTTGAACAGCCAGTGTCCATATACCACCAGTCTGTCAGATCCATATCATCAGATTCAGAGGCCATCAATAGCACATATTCGTCATCAGAACTTCTGGCTATATTTGCTTCTTCTGATTTCTTCTCCTTGTTTGACCAACAATCTCTAGCAAAGTGACCAAACTTCTTACAACAGTAACATTGGATCTTCTTCTTGTCATACTTCTCTTTTCCCTTCTGAGCATTCTTTTGCCTATCAGAGATTGAGCTTTTTGACTTCTGACCACCATCAGATCTTCTCTTGGCTTCTGACTGCTTCTGATACCTCCTATCAGAAGTTGCTTTCAGAGCCTGCTGCTCTACTTCCCTTTCAGAAGTTCTCTCAGTCAAACGCAACTCTTGCGCTTCTAAACTGCTCTGCAGCTCTTCAATTCTCATGGTACTCAGATCTTTGGAATGTTCTATTGCTACCACAATGTAATCAAATTGAGAGGTAAGGGATCTCAATACCTTCTCCATGATTGTTTCTTCAGAAAGAGTTTCTCCACACGCCTTCATCTCATTAGTGATCAGAATCACTCTGGAGATGTATTCAGAAACTTTCTCATTATTCTTCATGTTGAGATTCTCATATTGCTTTCTCAAGGACTGAAGCTTCACCTTCTTCACTGATGCGTCACCACCATAACATCTAACCAATGTGTCCCACGCAGCCTTTGCTGTCGTTGAATCTGCAATCTTCTCAAACACATTTACATCAACACATTGATGAATAAAGAATAATGCTTTCTGATCCTTCTTCCTTACTTCCTTCTGCGCGTTTTTCTATTCATCCGTTGCATCTGCTGCTACCGGAACATAACCATCAGTGACAAGATCTAAAACATTTTGAGCACCAAACAGTACACGCATTTGGATCATCCAACGATTCCAGTTTTTACCGTCAAATACTGGAAGCTTGGTGTTCATGTTGCCGTTTCCGTTCATCTTCACCTTGCACAATACACTCAGATTTCTCACACAGTGTTTCCCAACCCACAGAATAAAATTCTGATCAGATTTTGTTCAAGATTCAACACGAATCTAAGAATCAAAATCAAACACACAAGACCTCACGTTCACTCGTGTTTCCCGTGTTTCCCAATGAATCCGAACCGGAGCTCTAGATACCAATTGTTGGTGCAAGGTGAATAAAATGAAAAAGAAATATTCTATTAAGAGAATGACGGCTAAAAAAAAACATGATAAAAGTTACAATGATTGTCACCCTATTTATAAGCTAAAACTAGGGTTACTAGAATAAGATAAAATACTAAAATACCCTCTAACAAACTTAGGGGATAAGAAAATAGTACAACTAAATAAATATGAATTACTATTAATATTCTAATAATAACATCATCACATGAACCCAAGGTAACCAATACATCCACCATTATATCATTAGCCAACATACAAACCTAATCAACTATAACATATTTCGTCATTGTTGTTACAACGAATGCAATAAACACTACAAATAAAAAAATCCAGGTAATCTTCAACTATTTCTTCAGGATCTTCACCTTCAACTTTAATTCGTCCTCCTTGGTTTTGTAGGTGTTAACCATCTCCTTCTTCTCATTCAAGTTCTTTACCAGTGAAGAAATTATTTGTTTTGCTCTAGGATCCATCTCCTCATCCAACCAAACAAACTGAGAGCATTTTTTATATCCTTGAATCTTATACATCCCACAGCCATAGAAACGACAGTCTGGGTTCGAATCGGTCCATGTCGTCATCAACGGAGCGTTGAGACCACCCTTGAATACGTACCTTGAACGACTTGAAGACCTGTTTTCATGGCTACAACTGGACTACTGAGACATTTTAATGGAAGGATTTGATGAAAACTTGAAGAAACTGGGTGAGAAGAAGACGAACAATGATTGGGGGAAAAAGAAGACGAAAAACAATTCAAAAGGATCAAGAACGCAAGATATAATAAACAAAAACAACAACATTAATGTTTCAAGATACACCTCTTTTTTAAATTAATCGTGGATGTTGAACAAATTATGAATTTCATCTAGTTTATGAAGTTATGAAGAAGAATATAAGGTGAATAAAGTTTACATAATAACTTCACACTTCTTGTATTTCTCTTCATAGCTACACAAATCATATGTATCATAGCCAAAATATGTGCTTTGTTAAGGTGGTGAAGATAAATATGAAAAAATGAGAACATTCACCAAATGAAAAAATGAGAACCCATTTTTAACAAGAAACGTAAACAAAATCGAAACATAAATTTAATGAACGAACCTGAAGTTAGTGATTGGTGAAGACGAATCTGAAGACGTAATTGAAGGTTGAATTATGTTTAAAAGGTGACATGGATGTTAGGATTATGTTATGAGAGAGAAGAGTGAAATATGTTAGGATTTTCTTTTGAGAGAAACGGCTGTTATATACTAAACGATAGATACTTTCGTTTATATACTAAAAAATATCACTTTTCATCGCAGTTAGAAAGAAAAAACGTGATGCAATTTTTAAATTTTACAATAGTTGTATTGTAAAATCGCGGTTAAATAACTTGGTTAAATAACTTTCAAATTTTACAACGGTTGGTTTACTACACCGTTGTAAAATCATTTACAATTTTTTTTTTAAAATAATGGACTTAAGTGACACACACTTAATATACTATAAAAAATGGGAGAAAAATGTAGTTTTTGAGAATCAAAGCTTGCTACACATCATTTCTTACTATGGTGTTTTAAGACAACCGTCATTAAATTACTGTTTATAAATCCAGATACACACTGGGCGCGAAAATTTTAACCTATTACAACGATGTATATGAATCCGTTGTAAATCTGGCGTTTTTTTGTGTGCGTTTTGTAGTAGTGGCAGGCCTCTAAATTTGAATTTGATGTGGTTATCAGAAGGTCCAATAATGGTTTGGATAGAAGATGCGCCTTTCTGACAATGTCGTACTAAAGAAGCGGGAAATATCGAACTCCTCTCCGGAATTTTAAAAGAGACGACACCATTACAAAAAAATGTGAGTGTTCGTTTAAGGTTCGTGAATACATGTTGGAAAACAAAAAATGGAGATTTAATGTGATATGTGGCTTGCATTGAAGGAAAATTGCGATCTAAACGCAGCGGAAAACAAAAATTTTCCTTTAGTGATCCTTACGAATGAGCATGGTCAGTGATAGAATCGTTACCTCTTTGTGGCGATTCAGATCTTTGATGCAGCAATCACAAGCGTTGATGAAGTGCAACGCCTCTACTCAGTCCACACGAACAGCTTCCGGTCACAGTGCTAGCTGCTTACGAACGGAATTATTTGAGTGAGAAAAGAGAATCAAAAACGAAAATGCATCAAGTGAAAGCTTCATCACAAGGGTTCCTTTTATAGACTCTCTTGTGGGCTGCAGGCTAAAACCCAATTCACATGATCCATAATAATATTATATATTATTATAATAACTATTATTATAATAAATATATTTATTTTATTATTATTTTATAACCATTATAAAATAACAATAATTATTATTATATTATCCGAATTTCTATTTTTCACTTAAGTGCACCGTACCTTACGGTGTTCCTTTTTGATTTCTCTATCTCTCATCAAACTGTCCTTATGTGTGTGACCCTGTAGGATTTCGTAACGTTGGTAATTATATTAAATTATATATTTAACATAATAAACAGTAAGCGGTATCTAGCAACACATCACTGCTACCCAAGTCACGAAAATGTCATGTGATCTGACAAAACCTTTTTCGTGATAATATATGTTTGTACAATTACCCTTTTGCCCCTATGTCTATATTGAACACAAGGCATACACTGTGTCATCCTTGTCCAGTTCAATATTGGGCCCTTAGACATTTCTCCTGTTATGCAGGATTGGCAAATTCCATCTAGGACACTCATGTCCCTCAGCATGCTTCGTGGAGTGCCCATCAACTGTCTTTATGATCATCCAATTACGGATAATGTTTGATCAGCAATAAAGCACCCGACTCTACATCTAGGGTCCATAGTGGTTTCAGGTCGAAGGGCGGTAATACACCATTATCACCATGAGAATAACTTATGACACTTTGCATAACATACTATGTAGTATTCTCATAGCGGGTCAATCCGGTATAAATATTACTCCTAATATTTATACCTATGTCAAGACTTGATAACTCTTTATCCATGATCCATGAGATGTGATCATCAGTCTATCTTCATAATAGTCTCAATGCTTTTAATGTTATCCCACTTTGCAATAAAGCTTGACTACGAATATTTTAAGAATAATGTCTTTATGTTTAATGGGATCTCATGATTAAGTCACACTTAACATTTCATTAAACAGACTAACTATTCTAGGGACTTTATTATTCTGAAAGACAAACATAATAAAGAAATACCTTTTATTATTAAACGAATAATCCGATACAAGTACCAAAAACTATTGGCCTCTAGGGCTTACACCAACAATCTCCCACTAGCACTAGAGCCAATTAGGCATACCCTTAATACCCATAGATCTAGTATGACCATCATGCTTCTGTTGCGCAAGAGGCTTTGTTAATGGGTCAGCGATATTGTCAAGTGTAGGTACTCTGCATATCTTCACATCTCCCCGATCGATTATCTCTCGAATGAGGTGAGAACGCCTAAGTATGTGTTTGGATCGTTGGTGAGATCTAGGCTCCTTAGCTTGTGCGATAGCACCATTGTTATCACAATATAAACCAATGGGATCCGCAATGCTAGGGACTATGCCAAGTTCACTAATGAACTTCTTGATCCAAACAGCTTCCTTTGCTGCATTTGAGGCAGCAATATACTCGGCCTCAGTTGTAGAATCAGCAACTGTTTCTTGCTTTGAACTTTTCCAGCTCACAGCGCCACCATTGAGACAGAACACATAACCAGATTGTGATCTAAAATCATCCTTATCTGTCTGGAAGCTAGCATCAGTGTAACCAATTACATCAAGCTCTTCTTGACCTCCATATATCAAGAATGAATCCTTAGTCCTTCTCAAGTACTTAAGGATATTCTTGACAGCTACCCAGTGAGCATCACCGGGATCAGATTGGTACCTACTCGTTGCACTTAATGCATACGAGACATCTGGTCGAGTACATAACATGGCATACATGATAGATCCTATTGCAGATGCATATGGAATCTTATTCATGCGATCCCTTTCTTCCTTAGTTGAAGGGGATTGTGTTTTTGATAAACACAGACCATGTTGCATAGGTATGAATCCTTTCTTGGAATCATGCATATTAAAGCGTCTCAACACTTTATCTATGTATGTACTCTGACTTAGGCCAAGCAGTTTTTGTGATCTATCTCTATAGATCCTAATTCCTAATGTATAGGCTGCTTCACCTAGGTCTTTCATAGAAAAACAATTCCCTAACCAAGTCTTCACTTGTTGCAAGGTAGGGACATCGTTTCCAATGAGTAATATGTCATCTACATATAATACCAGAAACACGATCATGCTCCCACTAACCTTCTTGTAGACACAAGGTTCATCTTCATTTTTGATGAATCCATATTGTCTTACGGTTTCATCAAAACGAAGATTCCAGCTTCTGGAAGCTTGCTTCAATCCATAGATTGATCGCTGTAACTTGCATATCTTTTGGGCATCTTGTGGTATGTCAAATCCTTCAGGTTGTGTCATGTACACATCCTCAAGAAGATTCCCATTAAGGAAAGCAGTTTTGACATCCATCTGCCATATTTCATAATCATGATATGCAGCGATGGCAAGTAAAATCCGAACAGATTTAAGCATTGCAACTGGTGAAAAGGTTTCATCATAGTCAACCCCATGAATTTGTTTATAGCCTTTTGCAACCAGTCTTGCTTTATAGGTATGTACCTTACCATCCATGTCAGTCTTCTTCTTGAAGACCCACTTGCATCCTATAGGGTTAACTCCTATATGAGGTTCTACCAAGGTCCAAACCTGGTTTGTGTACATGGAATCCATTTCAGATTTCATGGCTTCTAGCCACTTCTCAGACTCAGGACCAGTTATGGCCTCTTTGTAGGTCACAGGCTCATCTTGATCCATGAGTAATACATCACCCTGATCACTTATGAGATATCCATATCTCTCAGGTTGGTGACGTATCCTGCTTGACCTACGCTGGTCTTGTTCTTCTTGAGCAGGTTGCTCTTCCACAACTACTTGTGTTTCCCGCTCTAGTTCCTCCATAGGTGTTTCAATGTTTTATGATTCTTGAATTTCTTCAAGCTCTACTTTCCTCCCACTGTTTCCTTTGGAAATAAAATCCCTTTCCAGAAAGACTCCAGTTCGAGCGACAAACACTTTGCCCTCAGAAGGATTGTAGAAGTAATATCCTCTTGTTTCTTTAGGATACCCCACAAATAAGCATTTGTCAGATTTGGGCTCAAGCTTGGTTGAAATTTGTCGTTTGACGTAAACCTCGCAACCCCAAATCTTCATGTAAGACATATGTGGTTTCTTACCACTCCATATCTCATATGGTGTCTTATCAACCTTTTTGGATGGAACACGGTTAAGTGTGTAAGCTGCTGTTAATAATGCATGTCCCCAAAAGGAGTTTGGAAGATCGACGTGACTCATCATGGATCGGACCATGTCTAACAAGGTTCGATTTCTTCTCTCAGATACACCATTCCATTGTGGTGTTCCAGGAGGAGTAAGTTGGGATAGAATCCCATACTCTTTTAGATGGTCATCAAATTCTAGGCTTAAATATTCACCGCCTCGATCTGATCGAAGAACTTTAATATTCTTACCTAGTTGGTTTTGTACTTCATTCTTGAATTCCTTGAACTTTTCAAAGGACTCAGATTTGTGTTTCATTAAATACACATATCCGTATCTACTGAAGTCATCAGTAAAAGTGATGAAGTACTGAAAACCTCCTCTGGCTGGTATGTTCAGTGGTCCACATACATCAGTATGTATGAGTGCCAAAAGATCATTAGCCCTTTCACCTTTTCCTGTGAATGGGGACTTTGTCATCTTTCCAATTAAACAAGATCTGCATGTCTCATATGATTCATAATCAAAAGAGTCTAAGAGTCCATCTTTATGGAGTTTGGAAATGCGTTTCTCATTTATGTGGCCTAATCGACAGTGCCAAAGGTAAGTTGGATTCAACTCATTAGGTTTCAACCTTTTAGTATTAATGTTATAAATTGGCATTTCAAGATCAAGGACATATAGTCCATTATTCATTTTTGCAGTAGCATAGAATATATCATTCAAATAAATGGAGCAACAATTGTTCCTTATTATGAATGAAAAACCAAACTTGTCCAAACAAGAAACGGAAATAATATTCCTGCTAATTGCAGGTACATAATAACAGTTCTCTAACTGAATTATTAAACCACTAGGTAAAGTTAAAACATAAGTTCCTACAGCTAAAGCAGCAACCTTTGCTCCATTGCCAACTCGTAGGTCAACTTCACCTTTTGCCAAATTTCTACTCCTTTTTAGCCCCTGCACATTAGTACAAATGTGAGAACCGCATCCAGTATCTAATACCCATGATGCAGAAGTAGATAAATTAATTTCAATAACAAAAATACCTGAATTTGAAGTCTCTACTCCATTATTCTTATCTTCCAGGTACTTTGGGCAATTTCTCTTCCAATGTCCGGTCTTACCGCAATGGAAGCAAGTGCCCTCCTTTGCTATTCCTCCACTAGGCTTCAAAACAGGAGGAGTGGGTTTGGGTTTGGCAACTTCCTTGCCTTTCCCTCTACCACCCTGTTTGATGGGCCTCTTGTTCTGTTTCTTTCCATTACTGACCATCAGAATGGATTTCCCTTTTGTCTTCATATTCTGCTCAGCAGTTCTCAACATGCCTAGCAGTTCTGGAAGACTTTTGTCCAAGTCATTCATATTGAAATTCAGGACAAACTGACTGAAGCTCTCTGGCAACGATTGCAAGATCAGATCAATCGCAAGTTCCTTTCCAAGGGGAAACCCTAATCTGTCAAGGTTCTCCACATACCCAATCATCTTGAGTACATGGGGACTTACAAGGGCTCCCTCAGCTAACTTGCTGTTAAAAAGGGACTTTGAAACCTGAAACCTCTCATTTCTTGCTTGCTCTTGGTAAAGCGTTTTCAGATGTCCGATCATATCGAACGCAGACATGTTCTCGTGTTGCTTTTGCAACTCAGAGTTCATGGTAGCAAGCATGAGGCAAGCGGTTTCATTGGCATCATCGAAATGCTTCTTATAAGCATCTCTTTCTGCCTTTGGTGCAGAACTAGGAGGTTCCTCCTCAGGAACTGGTGTCTCCAAGACATACAACTTCTTATCGTGCTTGAGGACAATCCTCAGATTACGGTGCCAATCCAGGAAATTTGTCCCAGACAATTTTTCCTTATCTAGGATGGATCGCAAAATATTGTTCGATGTGTTTGTTGTCATGGTAATCTACAAGAGAAATATGAAAATATAAGTATCATTAAAACAACATATTTAATTAGGCCTTTAATCAAATATGCTCCCACTATTTTATTCAAAACAAATGACCCTCATCATTTGATTCGGAAAATCCCGTTGGAAGACTTTCTAGTGGGTCGAGATCCATGTTTCACTTTGTTTTAAGTCAGCGTTAGGCTGATTACACAAAACTAAGTTATTTAGGTAGGAACTCCTTCCAATTGTATCTCATACAACTCTCGAATATTTTCAATTGGGTGAATAACTCCTTATTCTGATCCATCACATGAATCATTCCCAATTCTTGCTTCTAAACATATATAATCTTATTATAATTTGTTTAGTTAAGTTTGACCCATTGTTTTAGCAATTGGATATTACAATTATCCCATCACACCTTACTAATATAGAACATGCACCTCGCGTAGGCGAAACCTACAATGCTCGATACTAGTCTTGATGAGTGCTAAAAATTGGAAAGCATAAACTTAATATTTAATTTTGAGGGAATTTGTTATTAGTTTGATCTCACCGGCTTCACATGCAAAACGTCTCTCACATGCATCAACATACAATTACATGCATCAACATATATATAAAAAGATACAATTATGGCCCCTAACGCAATTGTTCTCTCAAGCCAATGAGAGAACCTAAGCTAACCTAATAACGATCTAAGCTTCTCCAAGCATGATCTCCAAGGTTATCCTCCTTTAATATTGAATACTTCCTTTTTTTTTTTCATAACATAATATTACATTACATATAAGAAAACTCGTTTTACATACGAGGGAGTGAGATGAGAAAAGAAGTTACATAAAGAGATTGAGAGAGAGGCACGACACGCAGGCCGTATTCAAAAATCCCAAAACAATAATAAAGGAAAAACTAAGGTCATAACTGATCACCACAAATAAATAATAATAAACACACTTTTATTATTAGTTTAAAATTCCGATAATTAAATAAACTAAATTAAATTTCGACTGATTGATCACACTTTGCAGACTTAGCCGGGGGTTCCGCTGCCCGGTCAGCGGACGGTGGTTCCGCTGACCGTTCAGCGGACGGGGGTCAAGGGGGCAGCGCCCCCTTGCGGGTTGTTAGGGGCAGCGCCCCAGCGAAAATTTTTTTTTATGAACACTTCATTGTATTTCACGTCGTTTCCTGCACAACTTTTGTGCATTTACAACCCCAACCGGAAAAGTCTGCGGCAATACAACACTTGTACTGCCATTAATCCTAATGCAACAATTTCATGCCGTCAAACACAACTCGATTGATAACTCAATATGATAGATCAACATGTCATTGCTTCACCATACTAACGTCGGATTCCGAAGCGAATGAAAATGATGATCTTTCAAAAAGAATTACAATCCTTATGTGATTGAATGGATGAAATCAAAACAGTATATCCCATATACCATCTTTGCATCAGAATTTCTTATATCTTATATTAAAGTGATCGATCTAATTGTGTAACCTATGGATGATCAATGTATCGCACAACTTCACCATACTAATGTCGGTTTCTGAAGCATAATCAACATCAATCATCCAAATCGTACACAACAGATGCCAAATTTAATTAATCGTTTATTGTTAAATTCATTCTGTGTTTTAATCGAATCAAATACAGAAAAGACGGAAATTTAACAGCTATCAGATCCATGGTTTCGCAAGTGGCTCTGATACCACTGAAGGAAAATTGCGATCTAAACGCAGCGGAAAACAAAAATTTTCCTTTAGTGATCCTTACGAATGAGCATGGTCAGTGATAGAATCGTTACCTCTTTGTGGCGATTCAGATCTTTGATGCAGCGATCACAAGCGTTGATGAAGTGCAACGCCTCTACTCAGTCCACACGAACAGCTTCCGGTCACAGTGCTAGCTGCTTACGAACGGAATTATTTGAGTGAGAAAAGAGAATCAAAAACGAAAATGCATCAAGTGAAAGCTTCATCACAAGGGTTCCTTTTATAGACTCTCTTGTGGGCTGCGGGCTAAAACCCAATTCACATGATCCATAATAATATTATATATTATTATAATAACTATTATTATAATAAATATATTTATTTTATTATTATTTTATAACCATTATAAAATAACAATAATTATTATTATATTATCCGAATTTCTATTTTTCACTTAAGTGCACCGTACCTTACGGTGTTCCTTTTTGATTTCTCTATCTCTCATCAAACTGTCCTTATGTGTGTGACCCTGTAGGATTTCGTAACGTTGGTAATTATATTAAATTATATATTTAACATAATAAACAGTAAGCGGTATCTAGCAACACATCACTGCTACCCAAGTCACGAAAATGTCATGTGATCTGACAAAACCTTTTTCGTGATAATATATGTTTGTACAATTACCCTTTTGCCCCTATGTCTATATTGAACACAAGGCATACACTGTGTCATCCTTGTCCAGTTCAATATTGGGCCCTTAGACATTTCTCCTGTTATGCAGGATTGGCAAATTCCATCTAGGACACTCATGTCCCTCAGCATGCTTCGTGGAGTGCCCATCAACTGTCTTTATGATCATCCAGTTACGGATAATGTTTGATCAGCAATAAAGCACCCGACTCTACATCTAGGGTCCATAGTGGTTTCAGGTCGAAGGGCGGTAATACACCATTATCACCATGAGAATAACTTATGACACTTTGCATAACATACTATGTAGTATTCTCATAGCGGGTCAATCCGGTATAAATATTACTCCTAATATTTATACCTATGTCAAGACTTGATAACTCTTTATCCATGATCCATGAGATGTGATCATCAGTCTATCTTCATAATAGTCTCAATGCTTTTAATGTTATCCCACTTTGCAATAAAGCTTGACTACAGATATTTTAAGAATAATGTCTTTATGTTTAATGGGATCTCATGATTAAGTCACACTTAACATTTCATTAAACAGACTAACTATTCTAGGGACTTTATTATTCTGAAAGACAAACATAATAAAGAAATACCTTTTATTATTAAACGAATAATCCGATACAAGTACCAAAAACTATTGGCCTCTAGGGCTTACACCAACATGCATAACCATGATTTGTGTTTAAAATTATCCAGTCATCCTACTGTCAATCAACTTAAGCCAGAAAAGGAAGAATCTATTGCTTGCTTACATGATCTTGAATCTTGTTCAACCGAAAAATATACTTGCGACTTTGAAACAAAAATGATCCGAAAATATATCAAATATCAAGAAAGTGTATAATATTCAGTATCTCAATAATAAGGCGATTAAGGGGGATAGAACTGAGATGCAACAACTCTTAAAACTGTTGGATGATAACAATTACGTGTCCAGGTACAAAACGTGCGATGAAGGAGCTACGGTTAGAGATATTTCTTAGACTCATTCTAATTACATAAAGTTGTTCTACATGTTTCCTAAGGTGCTCATACTTGATTCAACCTATAAGACCAACATGTAAAGACTTCCATTATTTGAGATGGTTGGTGTTACCCAACTGAGAAGACATATTTTGTTGCTTTGTATTTATTGAGTGTGAAAAAGAGGACAAATTTACTTGGGAGTTAGAGGTGTGTCGATCACTATTGAAGGTCCAAGGTGAGATGCCTAAAGCGATTTTTATCGACCTCGATACCATATTGATGAATGTAGTTGCAAAGGTATTTTCTTCTTCTTATGCATTACTTTGTAGGAATCACATAACAAAGAATGTGAGAAGTCGGGTTAAACCCACTGTAGGGACGAAACAAATAGAGTCGGAAGATGGAAAATTGGTGAAGGCGTGTGGCTGTGGAAAAAATAACGGATGCATGGAATCGTACAATAAATTCTTCAGCAAAAGAACTATATGTCAATTATGTTGTTCATTTTAGGAAAGTGTGTGAAAAGTATCCAAAATTGTTGAAAACACAATTCTTGACCAAGTAAAGGAGATGATAGTTTGTGTATGGACTAATCATGTTAGACACCTTGGAAATACAACAACTAACAGAGTTGAGTCGGCTCATGCTACTTTGAAAAACTGGTTGGGAAATATTAAGGGGGATTTGTGTAGAGACTGGAACTTCGTGAACCACATGATTCTAAATCAGCATAATGAGATACAAATAATATTTGGTCGGAGCATTGTAGTTTTGGAACACAGGTTTAAAGACGACACTATATTCTCAGTATGTTGGTAACATTTTTCGGGCGGGGTTTGAACTATACTTTTTACGAGGTTAAAAGAGTTGATAATGTAGGCTCTGATAATACAAAGTGTGGATGCATAATTGTGAAAACATATGGTCTCCCATGTGTTTATGTGATTGCTAAAAAATGAAACTTGGTGAACCAATAAGAATGGACAAGGTTTGCACTCATTGAAAGAGACTTAGGTTTGATGATGATGGATGTATGGATGACGGTAAATCGAATATCTATATTTTGACCGAATAAGAAGTGATACAATAGAGATTTTATAAGGCCGGTGACAACATAAAACTCCACTTCAAAGAACAATTTAGGAAGATTGCCTATCCGGAAACCACCGACATGAAACCACCTTCTCAACCGGTAAAAATAAAAAATGCTCTAAAGAAAATGAAGCCTACACCGAATGACAACTCGACTAAATGGCCTCCTTCATATTTTGAACATGTTAATAAAGTTTTTCCCGACTCACCAACTCCAAAATCTCAAAATGTTGTTGTGAAAAAAAACTCGCATTAGCAAAGCACCTCCGGCGCCGCTTCCATGGAAGATTTCATTCATCAACGAGATGTCGGTTTTTATGCATAAATATATCGAGTGGGTCATCAATATTGTGGGGGACGGTAATTGCGGTTACCGAGTTGTTTCAACTTTACTCAGAAAAGGAGAAGATAGGCATACACTTGTTCGACATCAACTTATCCAAGAGTAGAAGACGCATAAAGAATCATACACATTGTTGTACGGAAAGAAATAAAAAATTTATGTGGTTTATCAATCTCTTGTTCCTTACTTAAGCGGTCTAGCACCAGAGGCAAAATGAATGTGCTTCTGTAAAATGGGTCACCTAATATCACATGTGCGTATGATAGAGTGTGTGTTGACTTGACACACTATGATTTTTTTGGAAACCTTTGTCCCACTGTGCATCGTACCACCCCAAAATCCAAATGGTCGAATCATGTGTATTAATTGGCTTTCAAAATCAATTCATTTTGTTTAAGCTTACTTGACACCAGGATGCCCTATACCCTTTACATCACCGGAGTGGATGACTCATTCAACTATAAAAGCCAAGACTTGGCCGAATCATTTAATGGAAAGGATGCAAGAATTTGAGAGATTGAACAAAATTGTAAAAGAATCAAATGCACAAAATTCCAAGGGGGTACCACCATCAGATATAGCTGGCGACACATATTTTGATTCGCTTTAGTTTCTTTTTTTGCCGGACAAATAATTGTATGTAATTGTGTCTCAAGATAAATGAAGTGTTGTATATTCAACTTTTGTTCATATTTTGTCATTATGTATTTTTGATCTACCCCAAAACAACATGTGTGTTTTTGTCAATGAAAAAGTAGTTATGTTATAGTGTTCTAGTGTGATACTGATTCAGGAGATGCATCTCCAGAACAATATAATAGGGTGTGTTTCTAGAGATATATCTCCGGAATCAACAGTGCAACAAATAACGTTTTTTATGACGAAGCTTTCATAACGAACAATATAAAATCGAGGGTATATGTATCGGGAGTGCCTTGATTTTTTTATATAAAAAAAACAATTTGTTACCTCGGTTCTTTGTAAAGTTAACATAACAATAAGCCCAGTGTTTGAGATTCGATTTCTAGCTCCTGTAGTTTTATGTTTTATATGGAACCAAAAAGGCGCCTTTAATTTTCATAGATTTTACATCGGATATGTTACCTCAGTTTTTAAGAAAACTGTTATATATAGTCTCCAATCTTTTATTCTTTTTGGAATAAAAAAGGCGCCCTTATTTTTTTAAAGTTTTATGTCAAATATGTCACCTCGATTTTCAGTAAAACCGCGATAAAAATTCTTTATATTTTTTATTCACTTCTTCTCTAAGGATCCCTAACGAAAGAACACTTATTCTCTAAGGATCCCTAACGAAAGAACACTTTTTTTCCATCCAACGAAAGGACACTTATTCTCCAATGAGCCATAGCAAACAAAAGAACACCATTAGTCTCTGGTATATTATTATTGTTGTTGTTGTTGTTGTTGTTTTTGTTGTTGCTTTGGTCCATTACTATTGTTATCTTATTATTCTCCATTATTGTTGTTCTTGTTATTCTCCATTACTGTTGTTCTTGTGTATTATGGATGTGTAATACTTTTTTTTCCAAGAAGCTTTATGTGATTATGGATCATAGTTGAATGAAAGGCAATAGATTATGTGTAGAGTATGAGAATGGATTAACATAATTTCTTGATTTCGCAGGAAAAAACCTTCCTGACAATAATGAGATTTTTTTATTGTCCTTATAAAAACTGTTTAATACGGAAAACAAATATTATAGGGATGTTATATTCCACCATTGTGGTTGTGATGAAATTATTAAAAATTAAACGAAATGGGTATGGCATGGTGAAACGGCGAATAAAAGACTTTTGTCACATATAATTGAAGATGATGAAGTTGTGAATGATACCCTATAAGACATCATTCGTGATATTGGAGTTGGTGCTTTCAAAAAGACATCATTGTTAGATACTTTTAGAAGAGACATGGAAGATTTGTTGTATCCGGGATATAAAAATTTTACAAGATTTTCGTCTGTGTTAAGACTATTTAATCTTAAGGCAAGAGGTGGGTGGACGAATATTTTTTTTACTGAATTGCTTGAATTGTTGAAAGAAATGTTTCCCGAAGGCAGCACGCTGTCGAACTATACTTATGAGGCCAAAAAAATATTGTGTCCAATGGTTTTGGACTATGTTAAAATACATGCATGTCATAATGATTATATATTATATAGGAAAGATTATTAAAATTTGAAGGAGTGTCTGAGGTGCGAGGAGTCACGCTACAAGAAGAAGAACAGTATTGTCGATGACGTTGATGGTGTAACTAGCAATTGTGTTTCTACCAAGGTGATGTGGTACCTATCGATAATACCAAGGTTCAAGAGATTGTTTGCTAATGCTAGTGACGCAAAAAACATTATATGGCATGCAGATGAAAGAGTGTGTAATAGAAAAATCTGCCATGTAGTTGATTCATTGTAATGGAAGAAAATTACTTCTTTGTATCTAGGTTTTGCCATTGAACCGAGGAACCTAAGGCTTAGAATTGCCCCTGACGGAATGAATCCTTTTGGTAATTTGATCACTAACCATACATCATGGCTTTTTCTTCTCATAATTTACAACCTATCTTTATGGATGTGTATGAAGCGCGGGTATATGATGCAATCGCCAGACACTTGTGTTCAATCATATCAAGTTCAATCCTGAAGGTTCTATTATGTGACATAGGAGCCTTCAAGATTAACCTGTTACTCAAGTTGACCACTCTAATAATCTATCTTCATCAGTACTTTGTAATTCCTCTTGATCAGCTGACATATACTTAGCATATTACTCTTCATGCCAGGTATGTATAACACATTGGAAATTACCTATTGTTTACAATCATTTCTCTTAATCGAAACATCACCAATACCTTTAGCATATATGGTATTGTAGTTTGCAAATTACCTTGTTCTTCAAAGAGGGACTGATGTTGATAAACAAATCTTTTCTTCCAATCATGTGTGACGAACAACCTAAGTCAAGATACCATTGATCTTTGGATTTTTCTTCTTCTTTTGTTGTGACCATTATCATTACTTTGTCTTCTTCTATAAGCTTTACATCACTTTCTTGATCTTCCGTGCCTCCTCAACATTAACTTGCATAATGGCCATACTTTTGACAATTGTAGCACTAAACATGACTTTTATCAGGTTTTATTCCATCCTCTCTTCCTCTACCTATGCCACCACCTTTGTGATTGTCTTAGTTAGAAGATTTTCTCTGATTTAATGAACTACCTTCTTGATGGTTTCCTCTTACTTTGCCTCCATTTCATTATTCTTTTCCTTTCTTTTCTTTAGATATTTAAGCCTACAACGCCACGCCAGTCTTAGACTTGTTTGTAGTTCTTTTAGCCATTCTTTGTTCATGAGATTCAAGCATCCCTTGAAGCTCTTCTTTTGTCATAATTAACAAATTCCCTGATTCTTCTATGGCTACTAGAACATGATCAAACTTTAGATGTAATGACCTCAAAATATTTTACACTACAAATTTTGATGTAAACACTTCTCCACACATTTTGATTTGATTCACCTGTCTTGTTACCTAGTGAAGAAATCAGTCACATTTTCATTGTCTTCCATCTAGAGTAATTCATACATTTTTTGTGAGTTTGTAACCTCACCTCCTTCACTTTCTCAGCACCTCCAAATGATTTCTCCAGGATGTCCCATGCTTCCTTTGCTGAATCTACACCACCAACTTTCTCAAAGTTGTTTGGATCAAAACATTGATGGATTAAAAAGAGAGCCTTATGATCTTTCTTCTTCAAATATTTATGTCCAGCCTTTCGTTCATCCGTATCATTTTGTTCAATTGATGTTACTCCATTCTTCACAAGATCCCAAAGATCTTGATAACGAAAAATAACATTCACTTGTTTATACCAATTCTTATAATTCTTACCATTCAAGATTGGAAGATTTGTTGGAAAATGCTCGTTCGGATTATTCATCGTGATTCAATGTGTCCCAAAGATCACATAGTCAGTGCTTTAGATTTTGATGTTGAGAAAACTCCATCTTGAAGTTAACTGAATAAATCTTGATGAACATGAATCGATCTATATGATTAGACACTCCTCTTATTCTTTACCCTTTACTAAGATGAAACAACTATTCCTTGATTGCAATATGATTCTACACCACACAGAGAATTGAAAGAAGAAAACAAGATAATGAAATATACGAGAAAAAGAGAAATTCTGGAGGAAGAAAATGAAATTTGTATTACTTGCAAACTGCACTCTAAGTATTTATTAGAATGTGTGTTAATCACAATTGTGATTTTTAAAACTCCACAATGCTACTACAAAACTCCTTACAAGACTTCTTACTAACTTCATACAAATGAAATATAGTTCCTCTTTATTTATCGATGAGATTACTTGCACTCCAAGTAATCACAAAAAACTAACTAAAGTTCAACTATAACTAAGTTAAACCAATTTTTTTCGACTCTGTCAAGGTTAATTCCTTTGACAGTTCCATGTTTCGATAAACTATATTTGACTTTCAATCGAATACATTTAATATCGACTATATTCAAATTTTGTCGAACGCATACTATTTTAACACAAAAAAATTACATATTTAAGCTTGTATTCACATTATCATATAAACTCCTTTATACACCACCAGGTCAACATTGCTACAAATGAATACACCAAAACATATGTGCATTGTAAAGTATATTTTTCACAAGCAATTTTACTAAGAATGTTTGAGCAAGAAAACAATGAAAACATTAATACCAAAACTTTTAAGGCAGATGCCAACATTTTCCTTGGTTACATACAAATGATCAAATCTTTAAAATACTTTGCAAAGATGGGCACTAAATGTACACTTCAATAATGATTATTGATTAGTAACAAATGTCATTGAAGTATATAGAAGTTATGTCTCCATGACATCATGTCAAAGATGTTTATTGATTATTTACTTAGGATGTAGAAAAGTTGATTGAATAATTTCTATTAATTGTATTTTTAAACATTTTTGTTCGGTTGGAAATGTCTTTGTTTGTTTGGAGACTCTTTTTATATAGATTTTCGATAAAAGATTTTTTTTAATTGGGCAAAAGCCCTAAAAATTGCAATAAATAAAATGAGAAATAGGTACAAAAATGAGGGGGACAGAAAGGCAAAACTTCAAATCTATCTGATCCTAAAATTAGGTAAACCTAACCAGTTTTTAATAAAATTCAATTCTATAACCCGATGTACAACATTCCACCAAGTAAAGTTAGAGATATCTAAACTTGTGTTAGCCAATTTATCAGCACAGTGGTTACCTTCCCTGTATACATGAGATGCCAAAAAATTACAATTACCTAGACTAACCTTACAGTTGTCCCATATATTCCTGATTTTCCAAGGCAAAACAAATGGTTTACTGAACGTCAACACAACTAAATTTGAGTCCGATTCTAACTAAACATTAAATCAACCATGAGCATAAGCAAGTTCAATTGCCAAAATAGCTCTCATAATCTCAGCAAAAAGAGCGTTAATAGAATCTAAGTTACAAGCAAAACTACCTACATGGTTCCCTAAGTGATCTCTAAATATCCTCCCACAAGCTGCTTTAATCGAAACTCCGCCCGACACTCCATCCATAATAAATTTAATCCATCCACTCAAAGGAGGGCTCCAAATGACTTCCAAGTAACTTCTAGAATTGGAATGATTAATGGAAATTGAAAACTTTTTCAGAACTTGTGTAATACCCCAAATTTTGCCCTAAGATTAGTCGTTTCATCTTGCATCCCATTTCATTTTGCATTGCGTTTAGACTAACCACTAACGGGTTGTGCAGTTGTTTGATTGTTGCAAGAAAATATCATGTGGCACACTCTTTTAGTTTACAGGGTTTCTAGTGCCACTTTATTTTGAATGAATAAAATAGCACAATTGGCAAGAGACCGTGTGTAAGGAGTTGTGAGTGTGAAAGGTCGAGAGTTTGAACCCCACCTTCTTCACTTTTTGTTTTGGTTCTTTTATTTTTATTCTAACTTTCTATTTTCATAAAAAAAAAAGATAACAAAAATAGTTTTTTTTTTATTATTTAATTATTATTTTCGTATTTTATTTAAATTATTTTTTCAAAAAAATTATTTTTTCACTTTTTTCCATATTATTCATAAAAACATCCAAAAATCATAAAATTAAAAATATTAGAAAACTCATGATTAGTAAATAAATAGAGTTTTAAGTTTGTTTTAATTTGTTTAAATTATATTTAGTTTTGACTAATTATTTAAGTTGGGCTTTAAAGTGGGCATTAGGTTAGAGTTAACCCTAATTTGTTACCTATATAAACATGAGTTGCATTTGATAAAAGATGAAGGAGACAAAAGAGAAAAACGGCGGCCGTTCTCATGACTTATCAGAAGAGGAGAGATTTTTGAAAAAAACCATCATCTTTCATCATCAACGAACTCCATCGTAGAAAAGTCACTTCAAACCCGTGAAAGGTGAGTAACTCTTGTTTCTAACGGATGTTTTATTTTGATGTTTTTTTGCAAGAAAAGAAGAAGGGATCGTGGTCATGCAAAGAAGAAGAAAAAGCTTCAACAGGCAACAATGGCAGTGGCGCCGCATGCAACAGTAACCATAACCCAACCCAATTTTTGTTTTCCCCTTTGTTGTTTTAGTAGTACATTTATTTTTAATTGAAAATTCTGTTTTTAAAAATAAGTGAAAGTTCTACTTTTATAAAACAAATTAAAAACTTTTTCTTAAAAGCTTTTCTAAAATAAAAACTTTTTTAGATAATAAAATAAAAACCTTTTTTTTAAAATACAAATTAAAACTTTGTTTTTTTTAAGTATAAAACTTTTTTTAAAAAATTGACAAACATTTTTAAAAAAATTAAAGTTAAAACTTTCTTCCTCACAAAATAATAATTAAATTTTGTTTTTTCTAAAATATTAAAATTAGAGTTTTGTTAAAATTTAAAACTAAAACAAATTTTTAAAACTTAAACTAAACCTTTTTTAAATTAAGATTAAAATTCTTTTCTTCAAAATTAAAACTAAAATCCTTTTTCAAAACTAATAAAACAATAATAAAAATTCCAAATTGCAGTCTGTCTTTCTTTCAATACTAACTGTTCCATTTGTTGCCATATTTCTATCTAACCCTTCTCACAAATGTTCTCTGTTTTTCTCCTCAGACTATACTTAAATTCTGATTAGTTTATTCAATTTATGTTGGTCCATGGATGCAATTTACGCGAGGCCATGGTCGCGGTTTTATTTTATTTTCCTTTTTTTGGGTTTGTAATTTACGCGAGTGATCGTCACGACGCTTTATTTACTTTCCGCACTTTAATTTCTGCCATATAATATTTTTCCATGTTTGCATGTTTTACCGTTAATTTTCTCCTCCGAAGGAATTAGGTTTAACCGTTGACCGCCGAATCATTAACCCTAATTCTTGACCGTTTCCAAAACCCTAATAGCCTAGGCGTCCCCCCGTGGACGAAAATACCCTTTACCCTAACTTTTAGGTCAAAGAGCCGTCGTGCTCTGTTTAAGGTTTCCCGCCGTGGAATCCCTAATTTTAACCCTAATTTCAATTCAACTTTTCAACATAGAAATAAGAGTTTAGAAACTCCACGTAAGCGTTTCCTTAAGAAATGCTTATTCCCCATTGAAACCTTGACCACAATCAAGATGTTTCTAACCTCCCTTTGAGGGGAACTACGATTACTCTGATTCCATCCTATCCAGGATACGTAGGCACAAGATACGAGTCTTGCCGAGTAAACTTAGGACTAACCCTTAGGTCTTTAGGTCACTCTATTCCTTAGCTCAATATATATATTAAAGCAGATAATAAATAAAAAAGCATACAATAAACAAAAGGTTCCTGTAGAGTACTACAGAAGTTTAGGGTGCTAGTACCTTCCCTAAGCTTAACCAACCCCTTACCTAGGTCTCTCCCCGCATTGTGTTTACGATGCAAAAATAGGTTTTCCCTCTTTTGACCTTTTCCTTCGGATAAATCAAAGAGCGGTTGTGAATTAAGAATTGTGATTCAAACTAATTAATAGTTTGATATCCTATTTCCACCGCAACAGAAAATGGCGACTTCAATGGGGGAAAGCCATAACTTTTAAAGGTTATCCCTATTTTGTTTATTGTATGATATTTTTCATTATTTATTCTCTTGTATATATTATTATTGTGCCTTGCTTGGGGGGACCCTGTTATTGTGAGATAAGTTCTAACCCGGACTTGAGTGGCCTTATTATAGGAAGGTGAGATATTCGACGATGCTTGCCGAGAGTGAATCCCGACCAAGTTGACTCGGGAATCACCGCTCAGTTGAGACCCTTTCGAAAATGGTTCGGTTGAACGAGTAATCGTGAAAACTTTAACTATTGTCGATTGGAGTCTGTGATACTGGGGACCATAGTACCTTAACACCACTTTGACCTTATCTAGGACGTAGTGCGGGAACTATGAGGGAGTAATTCCAAAATGGTTGCTACGCGATACTACACTTAAAAGAGATTCTCTTGAGAATATTATTAACCACCGAGTTAATCGTGAAATTGATGATATCCGAAAGATGGATTGATGACTTTGGGCACTTCTTTAGAACCTTGTTTTGCAGGTACAACTAACCTTAGTACATACTCTATGGGGATGGGTAGACCCTAACTCCTTGCACATACCTTTAACCTAGGACTTTGTTTATGTGCATTGCATCCATAAAGCATCACATGCCATTTTCAAAGTAATAAATAAAGGTTTGGTATTCTGCGATATTCGTAAATATTTGAATTCCATGAAATCATTTCATTCGCATTTTGCATTTTTTGCATCATATTTTTGCATCACATGTGTCTCCCGGTTTCTTATTCTCGGTTCTCTCGCCTTCCAGTTTCGTCACCCTGGGTCCCCCGCATCAGTATAATACTAGAGCCCAAGCTCGAAAAAGGATGGAAGAATAAGCTCAAAAGATCGACCGTGTCAGCCATGAACTCGAAGATCTTCGAGGAAGTGTGGGGCAGATTATGGAGATGTTGCAAGCCCTTAAGGTGAAGATGGATAATCAACCTACTGTTGTTTCTGAGATTACCAACGCTGTTGTGGGTTCTCACCCAGCTGTTACTGTCGAGAACATACCTCCTCATGGTCTTCAACTTAGTTTGATGCGTCCTACCATCGCTCCACCAGTTCAACGAGTTACTCCTTCGAAGTGCAAAACTCCGAGCTTTGACCACCATAGAAGAGCTACACGTCCGAGGAATCGCTTGATAGATGATCGACAACATCAGCAAATTGGCGTTCAAGGTTATCCGATTCAGTATGCTCAACAACCCTATGTAGCTACTATTGCACCTCCCTTCAATCAACGGTTTCCTACGTATCAGCCTGTGCAACCGACTCCGGTCTATCAGCATCCGGTTTATCAGCAACCTCCTGTTCATCAGCCTGCATAAGATCCTATCAACTGTCAATGAGTGCCCAATGCTCCTGCTTATCAACAGCCTAAGAATCAAACACCTAGTCAGAATGCTCCGATTAGGAGGCAGTATAAGCCTTGTCCTCTAATTCCGATGACTTTCACCAAGTTGTATCCTTACTTAGTGCAACTAGGTTTGATTACCACTAGAGTTGTGGGTCCACCGCCTAATCCTTTGCCAGCCAACTACGACGCTGCCGCTCATTGTTTATTTCATGAGGGTGCGCCCGGTCACGATTTGGAAAAGATGTTATGCGCTTAAGAACATTGTCAGAGATTTGCTAGAAAAGAAGGTCCTGTCTTTCGATGATCCTCAGGCGAAAATCAAGAATCCTCTCTGAGCTTCCCACGGGCTAGGATCAAGCTCTGCAAAACCCGTTTTCAACATATCTCAGCCAGTGACGCATATGGTGAATCAGCCGAAGCCAGTAGTTCTTCAGATTCCTAGTCTTTTTCATTTCAGCAATCCTCAAGATGATACGAACTTGATCAACAGAGGATCTGGGAGAGTTATTCTGAGTGAAGATTTGAAGACTGATAATGAAGTAATGACAGATATAGCTGGGGCAAGCAAGGTGGTTTGCAGTGATCATACTCCCCATGTCATTGAGGCTCCGCCAGAGGAAACCACCGTTACCATGCCAGCTTAGATACAAAGACTTCATAAACACATTGAGACAGTTCATGTCGTTATTTATATGTTTTATTTTCTTTGATTAAGCATAATTAGCATGTACGAACTTGTTTATTTTGGAATAATTGATGCATAATGTTTGTCTTGAATTAATTCATTCGTTTCACTCACAAAAATATTTTTTCATAAACTTATAATGCCAACTTTACACGATCTCTTGCCTTGATAGAGAATTGGGAGGAGGATGATGAACCAAAAACATCAAATCTCTTGTCGTATGCTTTCAATTGAAACCTGCTGATGATGTAAGGCATTGTTTCAAATTCCAAACAATGGAGATATAAGGATGATAACCCCTCTTTAACCCCTTTGAGCCTTGAAGTAGGAGTTTTCTTCTTTTTTCAAATTAAAACTCTTACTTTAACCTGGAGCAGGGTAGTTTTCAGTTAAATTGATTGAGCGCTCAGACTCTCAAAAAGGAGGAGCGAATCTTCGGGAATCTATCCCTAACATCTTAGGAAGTTAGAAGTCTATGACTATCCCTCTACTACTAAAAGAGTGGGGCAGTCACAAGCCTTTCAAAAGAGTCCCACGACTTATTCAACAAAAAAATAAAATATAGCCCGCTAAGTCGAAACCAATGAAGGAGACTTAGGCAAAACTGGGGCATCCCGCTGGACTCCAAATTCAAATCCAAAAGACGTTGCCCATGCAAAAGTTAGGGAATGAAAAAATATAATAAAAATAAGGGATTACCATAAAGAATCCCCAATAAAGAACAAAGTCGTGTGATTAACAAAAAAAAGACAATAGGTGAGTGACTGTCATGTCCAAAGCCTTAATGAGTTCTCGACCATATCAAACCCGATTGAGATATGAGTGCTCGTATCTGATTAAATGAATTAGGATTGGAGAACATCACGAAGAATGGGTGGGTACAAATAACTTTGGGTTTATCCTTTGTTTCCTAAACCGTGCACCAAGCCACGATACAACCATTAAAATACCTAATTGAAGTAGGAATTCTCTTGAAAGCATACTCGACGAGATAGCGTTTCCTGACTCCTACGAGCTATTCTCAAAAATTCACATTGGCATTATAAATTAAACTCATATCCTAACTATGTGAGTTCGGCCACGAGTTATTGCGATATATTTTTCAAGACTAAAATTTTCAAGACAAATATATTGTTGCATTGATAGTTTCAGGATAGCATTTCACACGTGTCGGTTTTGCCTGATATCTTAGAAACTTACATATAGATGTCACAGATCCTGCTAAACAGGGGCAGATGGTTTCCAATTTTCTCATCAATGCGAGCCTGACATTCTTAAGAGCTATTTTTGAAGACTCAGTCATGTCACCGTCAATCTGAGTCAGTTACGTCGAGATCTGACAAATCTCTCAAAGAGTTTGAAAACAGTGGGGCATCTGGACTCCATGTTTCTCTGTAAAATCCTCTTGAGCTGACTTTTCCTCACGAAGCAGGTACTCTGGGGCATGATATTTTCAAAATGGCGACCACTACAAAGTCCATTGAGATCAAAGTTAGCTTCATTTCACAACATGTTTCATGCACCTGATGGATTTTACTCCCGGCGGTCTTCATTCCCCAGTAAATCTCATCATTGTAGAATCTACATCTTAACCATTGCCTCAACACAGTCCCCAGAGAGACTTTAAGCTGACACAGTCCCCAGAGAGACTTTAACCCGACGTAGTCCCCAGCGAGACTATAAGCTGACAACATTATGGACCGAGCCGGTAATCTCCAAGACAACAGAGATCATACCAGCATCTTCCCAGTAATAGTCCCCAGCGAGACTTTAAGCTGACACCACTTTTGGGATCCATCTGATAAATCACCAGTGACTCTCAAGATTAGAGATATATCCCCAGTATCCTCAAGTGATATATGTTTTGGAAGACCCATTCTCAATGGAATTATCTGTTCCTCGGTGAAATTGCCTTACCTTCCTTAGGAATATTCCCCAGGAGATTGTCATATCCACCCCAAGAAGTCAAGATGCTTTCCCCAGGAATGTCTGTTGATTTCTCCCCAGTAAGTCCGACGAACCCTCCGCAGGGAAGTTTGATATATTTTATCCCCAGTCGGATGTACCTTGTCCTTAGGAAGTCGAGGTATTATTCCCAGGAAGTTGCTACACTGTCTCCATGAAACTGCCTAATTCCACACTTTCCCCATACAGTGGATATTTATTTTATCCCCGGAAGTCTCTGATCCTAAGAGTTCTTTGGGCTGATTATGGTTCATGATAGCAATCCCTCACGTGAAATCATGACATCTTATCCCCATGTGAAGATCAAGGATCCCCAGTTGAAGTCATGATATCATACTCTCCAGTGAAGTCGTATCCTATCCCCATGTGGAAGTCATGGGATTTTCTCCCCAGGGAAGTTATAACTTTGAAACAGGATTTGGTTCTACCATCAACTTTTCCTATACCCCGATGGATGTACTGTTGCAGAGGTCGCTAGGGTACTCCTGTCGAGATGTTTATTTCATCTCATGTCTCCTCTCTCATATGTTTTGTCAGCATATGCATGAGCCTAAGCATTGCATTACTCATCGCATGACATTTTCATACACGTTAACATACACATTAGTATACACTTTGGCATGCGCATTAGCATCTACATTGTTTTGCTATCCGTGGCATCCATTGTCGTTACCGCCGAGTAACTGGGTTTTTCCGCTCTCTCCAAGTAGATCGTCAGCCCTAAGCATAAAATACTTGTTTGTTCCAAGT
Source organism: Lathyrus sativus (assembly GCA_963859935.3). Classification (NCBI taxonomy): domain Eukaryota; kingdom Viridiplantae; phylum Streptophyta; class Magnoliopsida; order Fabales; family Fabaceae; genus Lathyrus; species Lathyrus sativus. The sequence goes on from OZ012739.1 coordinate 606,017,384, forward strand.
TTCCCCACAGAGTTCAACCCTCGTGGACGATGGTTATTTCCGTTATCTTTCCATGATAGGATAAGATAATCCCCATGCGACCGTTCTCACCAGAGAAGCCTATCACCATTATATCATCTTCATTACAATTTTTCATTACACTCTACAATTGATCTTCTTGTACAAGGAGCTCAGTACAACCTTCATTACAATTTACACTGTTCTTTCATTACAACCTTCATTACAATCTTCATTAAAATTTGCATTACTTGTTACCACCTCTACAAGCAGCTCTCACTCGAGAAGCTTATCCGTGAAATTCGTACAAATAAGCGGTAGTTCTCATCTGAGAAGCTTACCCTATCTTCGTTATGACTCGCAGTAAATGACTATCTCCATCGAGCAGCTGGGCTTCCATTTTCCTTTTCATTTTGAGGTGCGGGGAGGTTTTTGAACTGAATCATATTCAGGAGAGCACAGATCTTGAAGTATGAAGAAGTTCGTTTACCCTTTAGTAAAAGAAGGAGCAAAATCATATTCAGGAGAGAACAAATCTTGAAGTATGAAGAAGTTTGTTTACCCTTTAGTAAAAGAAGGAGCATAATCATATTCAGGAGAGCACAAAATTTTGAAGTATGAGGAAGTTCATTTTATCCTTTAGTAAAAGAAGGAGCAGAATCATATGCAGGAGAGCACAAAATCTTGAAGTATGAGGAAGTTCATTTTATCCTTTAGTAAAACAAGGAACAAAATCATATTCAGGAGAGCACAAAATCTTGAAGTTGAGAAAGTTCATTTTATCCTTTAGTAAAAGAAGGAGCTGAATTGTATTCCGGAGAGCACAAAATCTTGAAGTATGAGGAAGTTCATTTTACCCGATGAGCGACAGTCCCTCCAGTGGAGCTTATCAATCAATTATTCATCTATTACCCACAGATAAGCAACCGTCTCTTTATTTGAGAGCTTATCCAGTTAGACATATAAGTCTCTTCCGACGATAAGTGGCTGTTCTCTCTCGAGAAAGCTTATCAGGGCGTTTCCCATTTAAGACCATTTATTTTGGCATACAGCCGGTTTTACCCTATATATCTCTACGGATTCCTAAATTGTGTTTGATCCTGTCATGAGGGAAAGTTTACAGAAGCTCGGATGTTATTCTTTGCTCAATGCTCCAGCATTCTATTAATCGATCCTACAGTCGTGCAGATCCAGTTTTACTTTTAGATATTCCCCAGTGGAGGCCGTCTCATTGGTGCCATCTCCGTTGAGGATCCCGTTCTTACCATTCCTTCTCTGAAAGTGGTAATTGGTCGTGTTCGTACCAGTTGACCATCATCGTTAGAATTCCCAGTGTCGTGCTGTTTCTCAGTGCGTCGTATTCCTCAGTGTGGTTCGTTCGTAGCATCTATCCCTTATGTCATCGTGTCGTATGCATCCTTGCATTTATCATTCCATAATCCGCATCATACTAGATTCATGGCATTGTCAGCATTACAATCTGTTGTTTTGTCCATAGCATTGCATATCACTGCATCTAAGGGCAAAATTTTCGGTTATCTATATTTAAATCCCTTTCACCATGATTTCTTGAGCCTACGTCGCTCCAATCATCCGGTGAAGCTATTTAAATAGGGGCAACTGTAATACCCCAAATTTTTCCCTAAGATTAGTCGTTTCATCTTGCATTCCATTTCATTTTGCATTGTGTTTAGACTAACCACTAACGGGTTGTGCAGTTGTTTGATTGTTGCAAGAAAATATCATGTGGCGCGCTCTTTTAGTTTACAGGGTTTCTAGTTCCACTTTATTTTGAATGAATAAAATAACACAATTGACAAGAGACCGTGTGTAAGGAGTTGTGAGAGTGAAAGGTCGAGAGTTTGAATCCCACCTTCTTCACTTTTTGTTTTGGTTCTTTTATTTTTATTCTAACTTTCTATTTTCATAAAAAAAAGTTAACAAAAATAGTTTTTTTTTATTATTTAATTATTATTTTCGTATTTTATTTAAATTATTTTAAAAAATATATTATTTTTTCACTTTTTCTTTTTATAATATTTTTAATGTTTAGTAAATAAATAGGGTTTTAAGTTTGTTTTAATTTGTTTAAATTATATTTAGTTTTGACTAATTATTTAAGTTGGGCTTTAAAGTGGGCATTAGGTTAGAGTTAACCCTAATTTGTTACCTATATAAACATGAGTTGCATTTGATAAAAGAGGAAGGAGACAAAAGAGAAAAACGGCGGCCGTTCTCACGACTTATCAGAAGAGGAGAGATTTTTGAAAAAAACCATCATCTTTCATCATCGATGAACTCCATCGTAGAAAAGCCACTTCAAACTCGTGAAAGGTGAGTAACTCTTGTTTCTAACGAATGTTTTCTTTGATATTTTTTTTGCAGGAAAAGAAGAAAGGATCGTGGTCATGCAAAGAAGAAGAAAAAGCTTCAACAGGCAACAATGGCAGCGGCGCCGCATGCAGCAGTAACCATAACCCAACCCAATTTTTATTTTCCCTTTTGTTGTTTTAGTAGTACATTTATTTTTAATTGAAAATTTTGTTTTTAAAAATAAGTGAAAGTTCTACTTTTATAAAACAAATTAAAAACTTTTTCTTAAAAGCTTTTCTAAAATAAAAACTTTTTTAGATAATAAAATAAAAACCTTTTTTTTAAAATACAAATTAAAACTTTGTTTTTTTTAAGTATAAAACTTTTTTTAAAAAATTGACAAACATTTTTAAAAAAATTAAAGTTAAAACTTTCTTCCTCACAAAATAATAATTAAATTTTGTTTTTTCTAAAATATTAAAATTAGAGTTTTGTTAAAATTTAAAACTAAAATAAATTTTTAAAACTTAAACTAAACCTTTTTTAAATTAAGATTAAAATTCTTTTCTTCAAAATTAAAACTAAAATCCTTTTTCAAAACTAATAAAACAATAATAAAAATTCCAAATTGCAGTTTGTCTTTCTTTCAATACTAACTGTTCCATTTGTTGCCATATTTCTATCTAACCCTTCTCACAAATGTTCTTTGTTTTTCTCCTCAGACTATACTTAAATTCTGATTAGTTTATTCAATTTATGTTGGTCCATGGATGTAATTTACGCGAGGCCATGGTCGCGGTTTTATTTTATTTTCCTTTTTTTTGGGTTTGTAATTTACGCGAGTGATCGTCGCGACGCTTTATTTACTTTCCGCACTTTAATTTCTGCCATATAATATTTTTCCATGTTTGCATGTTTTACCGTTAATTTTCTCCTCCGAAGGAATTAGGTTTAACCGTTGACCGCCGAGTCATTAACCCTAATTCTTGACCGTTTCCAAAACCCTAATAGCCTAGGCGTCCCCCTGTGGACGAAAATACCCTTTACCCTAACTTTTAGGTCAAAGAGCCGCCGTGCTCTGTTTAAGGTTTCCCGCCGTGGAATCCCTAATTTTAACCCTAATTTCAATTCAATTTTTCAACATAGAAATAAGAGTTTAGAAACTCCACGTAAGCGTTTCCTTAAGAAATGCTTATTCCCCATTGAAACCTTGATCACAGTCAAGATGTTTCTAACCTCCCTTTGAGGGGAACTACGATTACTCTGATTCCATCCTATCCAGGATACGTAGGCACAAGATGCGAGTCTTGCCGAGTAAACTTAGGACTAACCCTTAGGTCTTTAGGTCACTCTATTCCTTAGCTCAATATATATATTAAAGCAGATAATAAATAAAAAAGCATACAATAAACAAAAGGTTCCTGTAGAGTACTACAGAAGTTTAGGGTGCTAGTACCTTCCCTAAGCTTAACCAACCCCTTACCTAGGTCTCTCCCCGCATTGTGTTTACGATGCAAAAATAGGTTTTCCCTCTTTTGACCTTTTCCTTCGGATAAATCAAAGAGCGGTTGTGAATTAAGAATTGTGATTCAAACTAATTAATAGTTTGATATCCTATTTCCACCACAACAACTTGGAAATCACTAATGTCCATAGATGAAGACCCTTTGAAAGAATTTCCAGCCAGCTGAGAAATAACACATATAAACGAGCAAGTGGTTCTCCAAGGAATAAACTTGTTCTGAAATCGGGCTTGATTACAAGCACACCAAATGTCGTTGACCACAACAATAATAGAAACACAATACACCACCCTACATTACAAAGCACCAGACTTGGACATTGCAAGGAAACAATCATGCAGATCCGAGATGGAATAATTAAGGTCAAGCATATAGCACAACCATTTTCAAATCCTCCGAGAATAGTCACATTGGAATAAAAGGTGAGAAATAGTTTCTTCACTATGAAAACAAAGATTGGAAATTGAAGGACCTGACATTCCACAAATCCTAAGAACGTCATTAGTTGGGTCACGATTCTTTGTAACTCTCCAAAAAAGAATAGAATGAGATGGAGGAACATTTGGGTGCCAAATTAGATTACCCCAAACACTACTTGTACTGCCAACTTTACGGTGAGTATATGGATCCTTGACATTTTGCCGCTATCAGATTTTGCCTAAACAAGTTTATCTTCACTCAAATAGTTCATAAAAATATTGGAGACCAAATTAGGAAGGTCGGGGTAGAGTCGGATCAGACCTGAAGGCAAGTTGAAAGAATTATCGCACAAAATGGAACTCAAATCTGCCTTCAGCAGCGGCCACTGAACAACAGGAACTTGAAGCATGGAAACTAGGGGTTTCCCACACCAGTTATCACACCAGACATTGATTTTGTTGCCTTTACCTATACTCCACATAGAATTTTGCATTAAATCTTCTAAAACCTCTTTACAACCTGTCCAAACAGAAGATAACACATGTGATTTATGCAACAAATCATTCATGAACACTCGAGCTTTAACAATCGTAGCCCAAGTGTCGACCTCAATCATAACTCACCAACACTAAACCAAACGATTAACATCATTTGTTACACGAAGGGAACAAATACCCAACCCTCCATCCTTAAGGTCTTGACAGCAAGATTCCCAAACCACCGTAGCCATCTTCCTTTTCTTAATATCACCACTCCATATAAAATTATTGCTCAAAGATTCAATCTGATTAATTAAACTAACCGGTCAAGAGAAAATGCGGAAAGAGTATAACAACATACTGTGAATAACCGAGTTAACCAATTGAACTCGTCCAGAAATTGATAAAAAGTTATCCTTCCAAGCAGCTAATTTGATGCGAATTTTATTGACAGCCGACTGAAAATATGAGGCTTTAGGTCTTCCCTTGAAGATGGGAATCCTGAGATAAAGGAAAGGAAGAAACTCCATCTTTTAAACCCGATTTTGCTAATTAAGAACTCATGCCTTACAACAACCATTAAACTTGCAAACATAATGGACTTGGTCGGGTTACAGATCTAACCAGAACACAATGCGTAACGATAAAAGGTATTTGAATCCGACCAAAAATCATTCATAATTATTCTTTAAGGTGGAAAGGAGGAAAATTTGAGTATTTGTATTGTGCTATTTTATAAAAGATATGGTACAACATTTTAATTAGTTGAATATTAGTAGTGTCTATATCCTAATTAATTAAGGATGCATGCTTCTTTGTTTTGTGGTTTTATTTATGATAAAACGGAGACTTACAAAGGTCCTTATGTTATTTAATCGTAGAGTGTTTAGACTTATAAAGAATAAAATAAAAGATTATATAGTTCAAAAGAATTATCAACTTCACAAACTTTAAATCTAATAAAAATTACCGCAGGGTGGTGGTAGCTCAAATTATATATATATATATATATATATATATATATATATATATATATATATATATATATATATATATATATATATATATATATATATATATATATATATATATATATATATATATTACAATTTAAATTACTTATTATTTAATTTATTAAATAATTGAACACTACTCTTTAGATTCTAGTGTTGAGAAAAATTTATTATAATACTTTGTTTGCTTCTATAGAAAGACTATTGAGAATTTAGGATAAAGGATGGGTTGAGAAAAAAAAGGTAAAGATAACATGTTCCTATGACTCTTGTCTTTAGTTTTTTGTTAAAATTATTCATGAATTTTTTTTAAGTATATTTAGAGCCAATTTATTTTAATTTTAAAAAATAGATATTTTTCTTTGTATTTTAAAAAAGATTTTTATAATTTTCTATTAAATATCAAAAAAATTATTAAACTCAATTTTTATAAATTAAAAAACTAATTAAAATCTAATAATATAAACATATATTATTGAAGTTTAAAATATAGTAAAAAATATGTAAATTAAAAATAATTTTTATGAAAAGTTATTCAAAATAATTTAAATTTAAGTGATTTTTTAAAATTTTAATATCTGAACAAATTATAATAAAATATTTAAAAAAAATATTTAAATAAAATTTTCATTTAAATTTTTGTAAAATAAAATAAACAAAAATATATAATACTATAAAAATCATTTTAAGAAAAATATTGAATTGAGTGTACAAGATTGATTCCTGAGTAATTGCAAAGCACAAATGCTTGAGAAAATGAGGAAAGTAGAAGAAGTGTTGATAGTAATTCTTAGCTATCAATTATTATTCTTTTAGGCTAAAGAATAAAATTGTGATCATCATCTTGTTCGCTCATATGTCGCTCTCGTGACTGTAAGAATATGATGCATAGTGGTTTTTCTTTTGTTTTGCTTCTCCATTTTTGTGAAAGTGTTTAATTGGAAAAATGCTAATAAAAATAAATGAATTTAGACATTGGTTATGGACCATAGATTAGGCATTGGTAAAAGACTTTTTCTCAAAAAAGAATTAATATTCTTAAGGATTTAGAATTGAGTTCGAATCAAGGACATTTAAAGAAATTTTTACCATATCATTCAAGCGGTTTTGACACAAGTGTTTTTAACATAGTATAAAATATTACATTTTAACTTGTAATTTTTATTTGTAATATTTACTCAAATATTTTATTTTTAATTATTATTGTTATTTGTCCTTTTTGTTTTTATTTTGTGAAAACATTAATATAAATCTCAATTTAGTAATTATATATCCAAAAGTAATTTTACTTTAATATATTGAAATATAAATTAATTTGTATTCAATTCACTTTTAATTAAAATCAATTCTTAAAAATTAAATTTTGTCATAATCAAATCTTACCGTAGAATCACGTATACTAAATTTATTAGAATATATTAATGTAATTATGATGTTGATTATTTTTCTGTATTTTAAAGAATAAATCTTTTTAAAATTCTCTGGGTTAAATTAGAGGTGCTCAAAATCCATCGTGAATAGAAAGATGACAAACCCATCATGGATTGAAAGTTACAATTAGTTTATTATTATTATTATTATTATTATTATTGTTATTATTATTATTATTATTATTGTTATTATTATTATTATTATTATTATTATTATTATTATTATTATTATTATTATTATTATTATTATTATTATTATTATTATTATTATTATTTATTATTATTATTATTATTATTATTATTATTATTATTTATTATTATTATTATTATTATTATTATTATTATTATTATTATTATTTATTATTATTATTATTATTATTATTATTATTTTATTATTATTATTATTATTATTATTATTATTATTCTTTTATTATTATTCTTTTATTATTATTACTATTATTATATTATTATTATTATTATTATTATTATTCTTTTATTATTATTACTATTATTATATTATTATTATTATTATTATTATTTTAATTTAATTTAATTATTATTATTATTTTTTATTTTTTGTTTTTTATTTTTTTCGAAAAAAGAAATATATTACTCAGCCAAAAACAATACAATCCACGATGATCAAACGATCCAGCCAACCCAACAAACAAAGAGAAAAAATCAATTCATCAAGGCAACATTAGTACACTAATATGTTTTCCGGGGGTTTCAACCACACCCTTTGTAAAATAGTTTCTTCATTATTTTAGCTCATCTTTCGCTCGTTTTTCCTTGATTCTTCGATTAATAAGATGCAATAACAGATTGACATCATAATGAAACCAAATAATAAAACCTGAATTGATAGATTTAATCCAAATTGCTCCAATGGAGACTTGAGTACAAAGACAATGGAAAATACGTAGAAACTTTGCAAAATAAAAAAACTAGGCACCTTAAACGCATAACCAATTATGATTTATATAGAAAAACCTAAACTTGACTCAATATCTTGTTGTTCAATAATAATTACACCAGAATATCTCAAATCAATTCATGCCTAAAAGCCAAAAACATGAGAATCCGTCTTAAAATGTATCTCGCCCTCCTACTATGGCGAGTAGCAGCTACTACGGGTGGTCGTAACAAGCCTCTTATTCATGTGCTATAACATCAAAGTGGGGGATTCCTGGGTGCCTTGTTGCTACAACCCCTAGTAGACCTCTATATTTTATACGGGGAATTTTTGAGTTTTGACTTTGTTCCGTGCTTTGCTCGTTTTCGATCCCTTTTCACCACGAAAACTAATTAGACCCTGAAAACAGTAAAAAGCACTCAACCAAAGAATAAAATACAATAAATGAAAATAAATCGATCAAAAAGTGACGAAATGCTAAGTAAAAACGACTAGAAATAACAATACGAAAACCAGTTATCAATATGCCATCAAAGGAGTAACCAAAAGGTGTCGGCTAACCGGGTATGTCAAGGGGGAAATCAAGATAGAGAGGAATCGCCTAAAGGTAAGTCTCCCGTGAAAACTGAATAAGTTGAAATAAGTATAGAAATCAAGGAGGGAGGCAAAGGTAAATGCCCTTACATAGCCACCATAATCGAGGGAGCACCCCGAGCAAACCTCCCCTCCAAAGGAATCCTGAATAGGAAGATCTCAGAAATAATGGTCATTTATCTCAAGAAAAAGAGTACTTCATTGAAAATCCCCGACCGAACTTTGTTGGGATTCCAAGACTCGAAGATGGTCGGAGGCATTTCCTATGATACTTTCCTCCTTGTAATCATTTCTATGGTTGGCCAATTGGACGTGTCACAAATCCTAATTAATGATGGTAGCTTTGGTGACATCATATATTTAGAGTTTTTCAAGGAAATAGGGCTGGACAGAAACAATTTGTTGCCGTACGATGGTTATAATCTTTAGACGTTCAACAAAACCGCTACCCGCCCCGAGGGATACAAGGAACTAATAGTTTTCGTAGGTGATGGAAAGGGCATCAACATGGTAAATTATTAATTTCTTGTTGTTTCTTGTAGGAGTTTTTACAACTATTTCTTGGGATGACCCCTCGCAACCACGTTGGACGTTGTTTCCTCCCATTGCACCTCAAGCTTAAACATCATAACATGCAAGGAGAACCGACCAACATTAAAACTAACCTAGAGGGAGAAAAGATAATATACTAAGATCTCTATAAGGATCAAGGAGAAGGAATACCCATGGATATCAATGTCGCTTCTCTCATTGGGCTACTCAATAGGATGGGCATTCATCCTCTAAAAAGTGGCTAAATCGGACAGAAAGAAGGAAAAAGTAAGCGGCAGTTGGCCTGCCAGGTTGTGCTCTCTATAACACCCCATTTTTAAAAATTAATATTCCAAAAGTGAGAGACATAATAGTTTTACCTAAACACAAAATTAGAAAAGTTGGGAGCGGCTGATCGTGGGAATCGAAATTTGCACAAGACTTTGGGAACCGATCGTAGGAAAAGGAAAAGCCTTAATTTGAGGTAAAGCGGGGAACTTTTTTACTGATGGGTGATCATAGGCAACTTGGGTGGTGAAGGATCCTTAACCTCCTATCAGTGTTAGGGTTTATACTCTATTTTTCCTTTTGTAACATGTTTGGCCAAATAGGGTTTCAGCAAAACCCTATTGGCATTGATCAATAAATGTTTAGTTTCTTTGTGTTATTGTGGTGACCAAAGGGGATTTGGGATAAGTCCCATGTGGTCATCGCAAATGGTTTTGTTGATGAATAATATGAATATTGTTTTGGTTGAATTTCTCCTTTTGGAGTTTTGTGACTAATCATAGTAATTTGTGATATTTTGATATGAATAGAGAATTGTGTACTATGATAACTGTTTTTTTTCTGAGCGACCTCATTTGGTCTCTTTTTCTCAATTTCTTGAAATTTTATGATATTTTTTTTTTTCAAAATTTCCCAAATGTCAAAAATGTAAAAAGAAAATTAGAAAAACTGGAATTTTTTTTCAAAAATAGAAAAACGTAGAAAATTACATGTACACAAAGAAGGGGATTAATCGTCTTATTTCATGCATAACTTGAGTTTCGTAAGTCTATTTGAGGTGTCTTCAGTTGTGTTAGAAAGCTAGCACAATAATATTTCTTTTGAAATGGGGAAATTAGGTCTATAAGAGTTACAATAGTAGTAGTTTGCTTGTTTTTATATCAGAGGAGTAGTTAATTTCAATCATTCGTTAGTCATCATGTTTCTTGCGTAACTTGAGTTTCATAAGTCTATTTGGGGTGCAATCAGTTGCATTAAAAAGAGAATTTAATGATCTTTAAAACTAGAGAATTTCATAATTGTATCATGATTATATAATTCTTCGTGCTATTTTGAAGTCGTGCATTCTATTTTTAGAGTTCATGCAAGAATTATTGCGATAAGATTGAACTAAAACAAATAGAACTAGAGTTTCCTAACTCCACTTGGGTGAAGTTAAGTGCGAGGATTTAAATAACTTTTAAACTAGAAAGTTTCAAAATTTTATAAGCCTATAATATTTTGTGCTATTTTGAAGTGAGACAATTTTAGAGTTAAGTCTAGAATTTTGAAAAATCCTTTAGCAATTTAAGGAATTAAATATAATTATAAATAAATTAAAATTAAGCTATTGATATGTTTTAGAGTTGATTAAATCAAGGGATTTAAGTTGTTATGAGTTTAGAGTTGTTAACATGCTTATTGTTGAATTTGAGTTCAAATGTGTTTAGAGTAGTGAGTCAGTGTTGTATTTTAAACTTTTTACATGTTTAGAGCTGAGTCTAAAATGGTTGATTTGACTCTAATATGCTCAATAGAGTTATCTCATGTGAAGAGTTTTTGATAGAGCATTTTTGAGCACTTTAGAGTAATTTTAAATATTTTAGAGTCATATTGAGTTGTTTTTGAGATCTTTGAGAACTTTGTTGAGTTATGAATAACATAATAACTTGTTGAGATATTTTTGAGAATTTTTTTATGATTTTAGAGTTGTTGAGTAATAATACATCTTAACTCAATTTTATGATGTAATATAATTATATAAATAAATTATATTTTTAAGAATATTAATCCATTGGGATTATAGTGAGGCCTGATTATTCGCAAACGTTTGGTTCAAGAATGGAACATATTTTGATGATGATTTTTTAGTTGATTTTGATGATTGCTTGAGTCACATGCTTGTTTTCTATACATGATCATGCATGCATATATTTTGGAGTTAGGTAGGACTTCGGTCAGGTTCAGAGAAGAACCATGACGATCTCATGTCCAGAGAGGGACACGGTTCAATTTAGAGAGTGACTAGTGTTTTTTTAGATATGCAATACACACCTCATGTGGATATAGATGAACTAGAGACATGGGAAATCACTAACAAACCTCTGACCCCAAAAACCCGGTACCATATGCATATTCTTGAAGGCGTTTATGCATTAGCATTTGCATTATAAATTGGAATGCGATTGTGTTGTGTTATAATATTATACTTGTTGTTGTTGTTATTTTTGTTTATCATTCTACTGTTAATTTTCACCATTAACATTTGTAAGGTGTATTATTACCCCTTTTTATTGTTGTGGCGTTTGTGTTCCTCTAGATTAAAGACAATTAGGTAGAAGAGTAGTCGTTTGAGTTAGAGGATGGCGTTGATGCCTCTTTAGCTTTTATAATTGGGTCTTAGAAGAGTCACTCTAATATGTAGCACTGGTGATGCATTTTTCATTCTCTATTTGTTCAATGCCTTGCTTGTGTTGGAGTTTTATTACCCTGTTGATGTTGAGACTTATATGACGATCTTAATGATTTTCCGTTGCTTATTTTTAAATGACTATTTTGTACTGATGTTTTTATGCTATGGTAAAGCATGTGTTACACTCTAATTGTGGAATTTTATTTGAACTATCTTATCAAATGTTGAGTCGGGGATTTGGGTGTTACATTTCCTATCCTTTAATCCAATTAAAATGTTATGCCTGTATCGTTTACCTCTTATGTACATATATAACAGGAATTATTAAAAAAAGTGATGCTTTCTGAAACATTATTTTCTTTATGACTATGCATAATAACAAGAAATCTAGGATACAACCTATATAAGAGGTGTTATTGAAGACACTTTTCACGTACGACTAAAGCAATTTATTCCCCACCTGAAGTCAAGGGTGTTGTCAGAGACAATTTGCATGTCTGAAAAAAGCAACCAATTCTGCACCTAAAGTCAGGGGTGCTTTTGGTGACACTTTGCATGTTCGAATAAATCAAACAATTCCCTACCTAAAGACAAGGGTATAGCCTGAGACATTTTGCATGTATGTCCAAATCAATCAATTCCCCATGGAAATTAACGACCCACCCTGTCTGGAAACTAGCCACTTCAGATGTCATGGTGGGTTACCTACATGTCTACCTTAGGCCATGAACGACCCTATTGATGTCCAATTAACTTCGATGGAAGACCTCGTAAGTTTGCAAAGATCCAAAGATATGTATTTAGGATCCTACAAAAGCACCTCAAGAAGGTAACAAAAAGCATTTCATTCCATAAAGAAGTATATTTACATGCTTTTTCATTACAAGGAACTATATATACAATACACACAAAAAATGGAGAACAAAGGGCCCCAGCAGGTCTACTTTTGTAGAGAAACGATTTCCCCATCAATTACTGCTTTATCCGACCGAATTTACTCCGTGGAAAATGTCAAAGGGCGGTGGAAGTTCTCCACTTGTTGCAAAGCATTTTCAAATGATTGTGAGACTGCCTCAAGGGTTAAACTACATTCATTTAACTGTTGGGTTAGCAAAGTGTTCTAGGGACGCAAGAACTCTAACTCTTTTTTGGTTGATTCTAGTTGCTTCGAATAGAATCCAAAGCCCGGTCTTTCATCTTTACGGTATTCACCAGATGAGCCACCTAGTCAAGGAGAGAATCAATAAGCTTTAGATTAAGCAAAGCATTTTCCGCCCAAGTAAGAGAGGTAGAAGATTTCTTTACTTCATGCAGATATTTGTATTGTTGAAGCACGACGCTAGTCAAAGCAAAAAGTTTCCAAGTCAGTGGATGCATAAAGCGGTTGTGGTACTCTAAGTATATCGAGCCAAAATACCCAATTCTTCCCCAGATCATGCCCGATAAGGTTATCCAAGTAAGAGCAATCCTCATCCAAAGGAAGAGGTCGGTGATCCTTGCTAAAGCAAGAGTCAGATCCCGTCAGTAAGGGGCAATCATTAAGGTTTCGAACCTTAGGTAAAGTCGACAAGACCTCTTCAACAACATCACTCCCTACCGAATTTAATCCCCGCCTTACAAGTTGGAGTTTTAATTCATTATCCATATATTCTGCATACAATTATGAATAAAGAAAATACATCAAAGATATACAGATTACAAATATTGAAAACCTCAAAGGTCTGAGATTTTACCAAAGATCGTTTTCCTCTCTTCCTAATAACATACTCTTATTAACAACCAGACGTCAATAAGGTTCTTTAAGAATTTATTTTAGATCTCCTATACAGGAACACCTTCTCTAGTGTATCCTAGATTATTGATAAACTTCACTAATCGGCCCTTCTGATATCGAGCTTCATCAAGAAGATCTTTTTCCCTCTATATGTAATGATGACTCCCCACCAGAAAATGGCCTTCAGTCTAATACTTGAACAATAGATCAACACATTGGCCCTCCATTCCACCTCTGATATTGCAAATTATGGCATGAGCTTCATAGCTAACGGGGGTTAGTAGAAAGAACCGATCCTCAAAGAGATGCATCTCCAAAAAAGTACCAAAGTCATGGATAGTCGGTTCCAAGTAGATTAATCTTCTACTCCTCGTCCGTGTCTCCTGATCATGCCAACATTTGATGTGATTAAAGAAAAGTATCACAAAAAGTTCATTATTCAGATACTCACACCAGTATTAGTATACCTTCATATATTCCCAACATACAGGATGAAGTTGTGTTTCAAAACCTCTATCTCAAAGGAATAAAATGGAAGATGAAGGCTCGTAAAATAGAATTCACATTCATAAAAAGGAATAGAGAATTCCTTATACTTATCACAAATTATTTTATCATTAGAAGGACTCAAGATTCCCCATTAGGAAGATAAACCAACTTCCATAAAAGCATCGTCAAGATAACATGCTTTAGCAAAATTAGAAACAATAGAAGAACATACAGAAACCACCCAAGAAGATGGAGTGTCCTTCTGAGACATGTAAACACTTTTTTGTGATTTTTTCGCTCACATTGTACTAATTTTATAGTTGCATAAAAATGAAAGGCTAAAAAAGAAGGTAACTGCTAGACTTGAAAAATAATGACTTTGAAGGAATTAACATTTATCCTTCTAAAAGAGACTATATTCTAGCATGCAAGAGGCTTTACCAAACACGTCTAATAAAAAGAAACAACACTCTAAGAGTTTTGGTTCCCAATAATTGTAATAATAATACCTTTAAAAAGACGTTGAAGCATGATGCATTAAATGCACAATTCCCCAAAGAAATTGAAATGTTTCTCTTTTGCTGATCTTAAGGTGATCAAAGGGTGGTTGACATATGAGGCTGAAGTATCAAGCCCCCTCCTACCCATACATTGGCAAGGGCTTGGGGGACAACTATTCTAGGACGACCATATTGACCACGACCAACCACTAGGAAGGGGTCCCATTCCATCCAAAATCTTCTCAGGTACACATAGATTATCATCTTAAAGATCACAAAATATCTCAATTGCAAGTGCATCCAATGGTTCTTCAAATTTCAAAAATAACGAGTATCTTGCTTGTTATTTCAAATTCAATTATGTTTCAAGTTGAGGTAACATGTTTGAGGTAACAAGTTGAGGTAACAAGTTTCAAATTCAATTATGTTTCACTCTTCTTCCTTACATACTAACTTGATTATTTGAGTGATAACCTTGTAGGTCCCACTACTCCATTGCATTAGAGGTTGAGATACACCCTCATTATTGTACCTACCCTCATTTCTGGTTCCAGGAAAGAACGGGTACTAAGCAGCATCAACAAGCGATATGAGGCCTTAATACTCCTTTCGAACCATGTTCTCCCAACTGTCTCGAAAAATATAATGTTGGTAATTAACCCAGAAATGGTTTCGAAAGTCGAGGTGATTTCTAACCTCCCTATCACTATGATTCTGGCCATTTATCTACCTAAATAAACTAGTAAACAGTCAATTCCTTTTGAAATTCTAGGTACCAAACAGTGGATGTTATTCCGGATGTTATGACATCCACTATGACATAGACTTCTGAACTTAACAATAAGCTGGATATTAAAGCAGTAAATAACACAAGTAATTGTTCACCCAGTTCAGTGTAAATCACACTTACATTTGGGGGCTACCAAGCCAAGGAGGAAATTCACTATTAGTATAATTAATTCAGAGTTAAACCACACATTTGCACTATTCACTTAAAACCTACCCAATGACACTTCTGCATATCACTAGACCTGAGTATACCCACTCGCTCCCCCATAATCACAGTAGTGATCTTAATAAAGTTATAAATGACAAGTGAAGACACACTTCAAACAACTCTTGATTTTGCTTCACAGCTCTAATCAAGAGACACAACACTCTTGCTTAAAAGCTTCGAGTGATACAACAGCTTAGAAACTACTTAACCAATGCAATCATACAACAGACAATTGCTTGGCTCATAAGTGTTCCTAAGACACGATACAGACATAAAGAACAAAACTCTTCACTCACAAAATCACTCTACAGTCTCTAAACAACTACTTAAACACTTCCTCAAACTTCTTTGAGACTTCTCCAAAAAGCTGCTTCAATTAGAATTGAAACTCTGTTATTTATAGCAGCAGTTTGAACTTGGGCTTTAATTAGGTTTTTCCATGAGTCTGCGCAACATTCATTAGGTCAGGGCCATCATTGTTATTCTTAACAATGCCTAGAATTTCTCCTGAGGTATCCCTAAAATGCTTCTTGAAAAGCAGCCGAGTTTAACATGTGCAATATATTAGAAAACCTAATCATGTGCGCCCTGCTGTCAGGTCCTTGATATTATAACATCCAATGTCATAACATCCACCATGACATCCAACTTACTTTGCTACAACTTACCCTGCAGTATACTTAAGTAATGATGTCATAACATCATTCATGACATTCACATACAGCATATGTTTTGCCATAAAATGTAGCCAATCAAAACATCTACAAACTCCCCCTTTGGTAAATTTTTGGCTAAAACACTCTGTTACAGTATCAGAGATTACAAGTAGCAGAAGTCATAACATTTATCATGCAGGAAAGCTAGCTAAAACACACTCACATTGTTAGCTCTCAGTTAAACTACAGATGTCACACTGATTTGAGTAACATTCTGAGTTACTCCCCCTCAACTGATGCAAACCATAACAGCTGAGCACATAACCTGCACACCTTGAAGTCACACAAAAACTATCCAGGCTTTTCTGGATGTCAAGACATTCAGGATGACATCCTGAATCACATTATCATAGCATAACACTCTCACTTGTTAGCCTAGACTACAGATGTCACACCTGTCTGTGGACTATCCTGTGCTACTCTCCCTGAAGAGATGCACAACACAAACAGTTTAGCAGCTTCATTCAAAACTCATATATTCCTACACACACTAGGAACTCACACAAATCTACCAAACATTCCTACTCCTACTAGGAATTCACACAGTTCTAGCAGCAGCAGCAGCAAAAACTCAAACCTGCAAGCATGTTCAGTTCAAACATGCACACTAGCAGCAACAAACAATCAAGTCTTCCACCTGCTCTTCCACCTGTGAGGAACCACAACTCAACCTGTTGTGACTACTGCTAACACATAGCAGATAATACACTCCTAACACCATTAGGATCACACATTAGACAGGATAAACATCCTACACATAGCAACAAGACAGCTTCTCACAACAGAATCATAACATCAGCATAAGCAGCAACCCTGCAACACAACTTCAGAGAGGTGGCTGACCTGCACACTATGTACCACAACATATCTACAAGATTATATCATATCACGCAATGGTTAGTCCTACTCTCAATTATCCCCCTTTTTAGCCACAAATTTGATCATAACTAACTAATTAATTAGCAAATATGAATCAAAGTTGGAAACACACATTTCCTTGTTTGTCATCAACAAAAACAAGGATCTAACAAAAAACTCTAGACAAATTATCATCAAAGAAAACCCAACATCTAATCAACATCCTGCCCCACACAACAAGTCACTAACCCATCATATTAATCTTCATCCTCCTCAGCATCTGTGGTGCCATTTTCATCACTGTCCTCTTATTTACCAGAGTTTTCCTCAGAGCTAGCAACAGCTTCTTCTGAATCAGCTGCCTGGCCATCAACCTCTTCTGACCCATCATTTTTCCTATCCTCATCAGTGAACTCAAAATCTTCATTTTGCTCAAGAGTTCTGATCAATGCTTCAAGATTTTTGTTCCTTGCATCCAGCTCCTTACAAGTTTCCTTTAGCATGGCAATCACTTCAGCTTTTCTTGATTTTGACTTTCCCTTGGATGTCTCAGCTGATGTTATAACAATGTCAGGAACACGAGTTCCCTGAAACAACTTGTAATGGAAGGACAACGGGCCTTCTCTCTTGCAAGTTGTATCACTCTCCTTGAGGATGTTGGGATGCTGATCAAAAATGATCCCACAGATAAGTAAGGGGAATGCAATAGGTCCTTTGACAATATAACTACCAACATGTTTCATGGTTTGATCATGAATGTAGGTCCCATAATTGAATTTAGCTCTTGCCCCTACAACATACATGAATCTCCCCAAAATGGTTGCAACAGTTGTCTTATGATTGGTAGGCACCCAATTTGCAGCACCAATCTTGTGTAGCATAGCATATTTCACACTTAATTTGCTGGCAACCAGCTTCCCTTTGGATGGCCAGCTCTTGACCTGGTTCGTAGTTATTTCTTGACACACTTGGTTGTCAGAGGCAGTCAGCTCATTCTGAGCTTTATTTGCTCTCCCTAAGTAGATATTGATGATGGTTACTGAGAAATTGATACATTTTCCTCTCACAAACACCTTACCAAACTCACTTGATTTCCTATCAGCACATACTTCTAATAGGTTAACTATGAATTCTTTGAGAAGAATCTCATAGCATGGTGGAAATTGAGTGATAGTTTTTATCAAGCCCGCATCATGAACAAGAGCCATGATATCTTTGAACAAGAGGCTGATTAATGTTCAAACTGCAGTCCACAATTACCTTTAATTTCTATAATGACTTACCAAGATGCCTTGTTAACTTGCTTCTTAAATATTCATCTTGATCACTCTCAAGTTCTTTGGTAAAGTTGTCAGTCCTTTGTATGTCAGAGTTCTCAAGTTCAACATGGTTTTGTTTAAAGTGATGTATGTTATCACTATAAATGATTCCATTAATTTGAATTGTATTTACATTGATGTCACAGAACAATGTCATGTCATTTAGAGTGACATTGCTCTCTTTAAGTTGGTCATCTTTCAGGGACTCCATCAAGTTTCAGTATAGCAGATCTAGATTTCTATAATGTCTACCCTTTAGATGTCATATCTGGGCTTGCCTGCCAACCTGACTTTAACCACATCTTGTTCTCTCATCTGGAGTTAACTTAGGAGTTCTCCTTACAACAGTTATGGATATGGTCCTTTTGATCCCTTGGATATGTCTACCTTTTTCAAGCCATAGTTAATCCTTCTTTTCTTCTTTGACCAAGACATTGAGGTTACTTTTGGGCTCCCATAAGTAACAATTACTCTTGGCTCTAGATCCCCTCATGACTTCCTCACCTTCTTAATTGGTGACTACACATTTACCCTTAGTAAATTTGACACTGAGACCTTGGTCACAGAGCTGACTGATACTGATAAGATTAACAGTCAGTCCTTTAACCAACAAGACATCATCCAGTTTTGGAACACCAGGATAATCTAGTTGTCCAGCACCTGTGATTTCTCCTCTAGCTCCATCACCAAAGGTTACATGACTAAAAGAATAAGATTTGATGTTTTTCAAAATATTCTCTATTCCAGTCATATGTCTAGAGCAGCCACTGTCAAAATACCAATCTTCTTTAGTTGGCATTTAAAGAGAGGTATGAGCTACTAGAGCAACTTCCTTGGCAACCCATTGTTGTTTCTTGGCAGGGGCTTCCTTCTTGAGTTTAGCATGATGTTGTTTCTTGACATGAGCACCTTGTTTGGATTTTCCTTGATGAGGATGACTAGGAAATCCATGCAGCCATAAACACAAAGGTTTAATGTGTCCAAGTTTTCCATAGTAGTAACACCTATACCCTTGGAATTTTTTCTTGGTTTGGTTCCAGCTTCTGTTTCTTGGATGTTGTGACATTGGTCGTGACATCCATTTTGAACCCTTAGTTTTAGGCTTTGGCTTCCTAAACTCCAATATGGGTTTCTGTTCACCAACAAATCCTAGTCCATACCTGTTTCCTGATTTCTGACCACTCTGTAGGATTTTTTCTAGAGTGTCGGTTCCAGGGTTCAGCATTCTTACGGTTTTTGACATCTGATCCAGATTGGATTCCAACAAGCTGACCTCACTTTTGAGTGAGTCTATTGTTACAAGATGCTCTATCTTCTCAGCCTTTAACTCCCTTATGAGTTTCTTTTGTTGCTCTCCTTATTAGTATAATTCTCCACTTCTGATGCAAAGCTTCTTATATGAAGCTGCAAGTTCCTCACCAGTTAGCTCATCTTCACTTGAGTCATCATCAGATATGCATACACTGGTCAGAATATTGACATGTTTGGTAGACTCTTCTTCTGATCCACTTTCTGAGTCTCCATCAGACCAGGTGACATTTAGGCCTTTTCCCTTCTTTTTGAGGTAGGTGGGACATTCCTTTCTAATGTGCCCATATCCTTCACATTCATGGCATTGAACCCCTCTTCCTTGGCTAGTTTTATCTTCAGATTTACCTTTGTCAGAAGACATGTTCTTGGCATAAGGTTTAGACTTATGATCCATTCTTTTGATCAGTTTGTTAAACTGT
The DNA here is from genome assembly GCA_963859935.3 of Lathyrus sativus. Classification (NCBI taxonomy): domain Eukaryota; kingdom Viridiplantae; phylum Streptophyta; class Magnoliopsida; order Fabales; family Fabaceae; genus Lathyrus; species Lathyrus sativus. The sequence goes on from OZ012739.1 coordinate 606,037,663, forward strand.
CTTCCAAGCAAGGCTATTGCTTCTGACAGATTCTCCTCATTTTCATTATTGTCTTCCTCTGAGTCATCTACTGTATTTGAAACAAGGGTTATACTTTTGCTCTTCTTTTCAACAGATTCACACATTTCCATATTAAAGGTTTGTAGAGAGCCTATGAGTTTATCAACCTTCATGTTGTTGATGTCTTGTGCCTCTTCAATGGCAGTGACCTTCATGGCAAATCTTTTTGGCAATGATCTGAGAATCTTCCTCACCAGCTTCTCTTCAGTTATCTTTTCTCCCAAGGCTCCTGAGGTATTGGCAATCTCAAGGATATTCATGTAGAATTCATGAATATTCTCCTCCTCCTTCATTCTCAGATTTTCAAACTTGGTAGTCATCATTTGTAATCTTGACATCTTGACCTTAGAGGTTCCTTCATGAGTTGTTTTGAGGGTATCTCACACCTCTTTAGCCAGTTCACAGTGATGCACAAGTCTGAAAATATTTTTGTCTATTCCATTAAATAACACATTCAAAGCCTTAGAATTCCCAATAGCCAAGGCCTCTTACTCTTTGTTCCATTCCTCTTCAGGGATTAACTCAGTTGCTCCCTCTTCATCAGTCTTTGTTGGATGTTCCCATCTTGATTTAGTAGCTTCATGCCTTGTTGTCTAAAGATTTTAAGAATGCTATCATCCTAGGTTTCCAGTAGTCATAATTAGAGACATCCAGAATTGGTGGTCTATTTGTGAATCCTATATCTTTATCCATAGTACCAGAATTTATCTTCCCTAGATCTCACCCATAAATTAACAGGCAGGGTGCCTGCTCTAATGCCAATTGAAATTCTAGGTACCAAACGGTGGATGTTATTCCAGATGTTATGACATCCACTATGACATAGACTTCTGAACTTAACAATAAGCTGGATATTAAAGCAGTAAATAATACAAGTAATTGTTCACCCAGTTCAGTGCAAATCACACTTGCATCTGGGGGCTACCAAGTCAGGGAGGAAATTCACTATTAGTAGAATTAATTCAGAGTCAAACCACCAGTTTGCACTCTTCACTTAAAACCTACCCAATGACACTTATGCCTATCACTAGACCTGAGTATACTCACTCACTCCCCCTCAATCACAACAGTGATCTTAAACAATTCAAAGTTACAAATGACAAGCAAAGACACACTTCAAACACCTCTTGATTTTGCTTCACGGCTTCAATCAAGAGACACAACACTCTTGCTTAAAAGCTTTGAGTGATACAACAGCTTAAAAACTACTTAACCAATGCAATCATACAGCAGACAATTGCTTGGCTCACAAGTGTTCCTAAGACACAATACAGACGTGAAGAACAAAACTCTTCACTCACAAAATACAATCTACAATCTCTAAATAACTTCTTAAACACTTCCTCAAACTGCTCTGAGACTTCTCCAAAAAGCTGCTTCAATTAGGATTGAAACTCTGTTATCTATAGCAGCAGTTTGACCTTGGGCTTTAATTAGTTTTTTCCATGAGTCTGCGCAACATTCATTAGGTCAGGGCCATCATTGTTATTCTTAACAATGCCTAGCATTTCGCCTGAGGTATCCCTAAAATGCTTCCTGAAAAACAACCGAGTTTAACATGTGCAATATATTAGAAAACCTAATCATGCGCGTGTCGCTACTGCGAAAATCGGCGCCGGCTATGACAGAAGAGTCGCCACCGTGCGTTATTTATCCCAAAGGAGGGAAAGGAAACGCTCGAAGTAAACCTACCGCAAAGACGGGAAAGGAATGGTCGTCGCAACCAAATCCTGGATTCGGGAGTCGGTTACGCAAGGGGAAGGTATTAGCACCACTCACGTCCGTCATACTCGACGGGATCCACGCTTGTTTTCTGGTACGGATTGTTATTCTATCTATTCTACAGGTCTGGGATTAAAAGAAAATAAAATGACTCGGCAAAGTATCGCACTTTATGCCTACGTATTCCCGTCTGGAACGAGAAATCAGAGTCAACGTAGTTCGCCTACCTACGGGAAAAGAGGGGAAGGTTGCTCGCTAGGATATCGCATCCTATGCCTACGCACTTTCATACGGCATGAAGGATCCGAGCAAACGTAGTTCGGGCCACCTACGACACAAGCTTGTCTGACTGTTTTTTATCCTTCTGAAAAAGGTTTTCTCCTGATTACGGGTCCAAGCGGACAAAAATGACTCTTTGATTGGTTTTCAGTCTTTTACGCAAGAACTGTCTTTTATGATGTTTGCAATCTCTGACGCACTAGAGACTATGATTTGAGGGTGACTACGTCGTATGTCACCCTAAGGGTAACACACTAAGTAATCAGGTTACTGAAGAGTGACCCTCCAGCAACCTTTCTCAAATAGCTTAAGGCTCGTAACGTACGACATTGATTATCCTTATTACTGTGTTTTTGAAGTGTTTTGAGAGGGAAGAGAAAGGAACTCTAAAACCTAGGGTTAAAATGGGAATCAAAATCTACCCTAATGTTGGCAGGCATGGGTTAACACCTAATGTCTATCATATTTCTCTCTTGCGCAGAGAGAAACAGAGATCCTAGGGGATAAACGGCAAAAGAAACAGATACATTCAGTAAAGCAGTAAAATGCATGAAATGTAGCAAGAAACAATAGGCAAAGTGAAAAACTTCACTTTAAACCTAAGGGGAAGATTAACAAACAATACAACAAAGAAAAACAATCAGCTCAGCAAGCCCCAGTTCCCACAGCAAGTAATCCAAACAGCACCAGCTCTGGCAGCTACAGTTGATATACAGCAAAAGGTTAACAATAACCACTTGGGGCAAGATCTTATCCTCTCCTTCCAATGATACCCAAGCTCCAGCTAAGCTCTTCTCTTCCAATAATCTCCAGCTTCAACAAGCACTGAACTCCAACCAGCAAAACCCTAGCCTTCAACAGATATCCAGTTTTGACAGGTACACGCTTCCTCTTCTAAGATCATCAATGAACTTCATCCTCAATAGGCTTTTAACTTCAATGCAGACACTCTCAAGAGAGAACCAAGTAGTAGAGGAAGTTGGATGTTAAGATGCTTAATGATAACCCAAGGAAATCATCAAGATCTTAACACATCTAGTGAAAGTTATCCTCAAGATTCTACCCAATCAAAGCAGGCTCTACATCCCTCCTAAGGGGAGATGGAACCCTTTGTGGGGACCTTGTGTCATAGGATGGAATAGAGGCACAATAAGCTCTCTATGTTTGGCAGAAGAATTTGTCTATTCTAGAGCTCTTCCTATTTTCTCCTATTTCTCCTAAGTCTTCAATCAACATCTTCAATCCAAGCAATCCTCATGCATCAACCTTGATCTTTGTATTCAATCTTCTCCATTGATTCTTCATGCTTCCACAAGCCCAAACCAAGCCCACACCCCAAAATAAAAGCCCAGACACCCAAACAGACAAACATAAACCCCAAGTGGGAACACCAAACAAACACTTTATTTGCAAAATATACTGAAAATAGCAAAATAGCATTTAAAATTCTAAGATTTATTCTAAGGGGATTTCTATATCTACCCTACATACCCTATATGTCCCATACTCTAATTCAAGCTAAAAAACCCAAAATAAAATGTTAGACTGCACCTATGTTGAGTTTAAACCCTAATTATACTAACCCAATGTTCTATAATCAAAACTAATCAAAATTTAATCAAAAAATGTGAAATAAATCCCTAAGGGAACTTAATGCTCTAATCTATCTAGTACAAAAAGAATGGAACCAAAATAGGAATTAAAATGAGCAAACAAAATTCACCATATGAGATGTATGAACAATATGAAAATAAAAGCAATAAAAATGTAAAATTCCACCATAAATGGAAAAAATACCTAAAATAATATTTTTATTTTCTTATAATTTTCTTGAAACCATTACCAAAATGTGGGAAAAAGTCCCATGTCAAAAAGATCATTTTCGAATTTTTTATAAATTTATTTAGTAAACTATAAGCACATGAAATGAAAGAAAAGGAATTCAATTAAAATAAAGGGGGTGGTAACAGCATTTTATTTACCTTCAGAAACATATTGGGCCCAGGAGGGGGGGTGCGCTCAGCAATGCGCTGGGCCCAAGTTTGCTTCAGAAAAACCTACAAAACAATAAACCAGGGGGGGTGCGACTAGCAGGTAATTCGCTTGCATATTCCTTCTGGGCCCTAAACTGGGGGTGCAAACAGAAAATGCACTAGGCCCAAACCCAAAATACAAACCAGGGGAGGGGGGTTTAGAAGCAAACGGAGGGTGTGCCCAGAAAAGCAAAGAATGGGCCTAGCCCAATCAGTAATAATACAGACACACGGAGGGGGGAGGAAAAAAACGGAGGTGTGAAAAAAAGAAAGCCAACACCGGGCTCAGCAAGACCCAAACACATGTCCACCATCTATGTTCAGCATACCGAAACCCTAAGCAACTCTTCTTTCTCTTTCACTGTTCACAGAAAACCTCTTGCATCATTCCCCATCCTCTCATTCCTCACCCACCTTTCTCCCTCTCTCAATCCTTCAACCTTTGGTCGCAACTCAACTCTCGTAATACCGTTCAACTTCACAAAGTTCTTTACCTGATCTCTCAGTCTCACTCTCGTCAATCTGTTCATCTAGAAATAATGGTGTTACGCCTTGAAGAACGTCACGAAGGTTCTGAAGAACCACTTCCTTGGCGAAGAATCAATGACGATGATATTTGAAGCAAAATCTGGAGAGTTATGAAGATCTTGAGGTTACCGGCCAGACGATCTCGACGTTTAAACGCGTTGGAGATTTGGAGAATGTTTGATGAAAGTTCTACAAATTCTGATGTCGATTTGATGGTTTCTTGATGAAATGATGAAGAATGACGATTATTGAAAGATTGTGGACGATTCTGGTGTGTGGAGACTTGCAGATCGAAGACGAACATGACGAACATCACACGCTCTTCAATATTCTGGAAATGATCGGTGAAGATCAACACGAGTTTAAAGATTTCTGGTAATCATCGATTGTGGATGACGACATTTGTGAAGAACAAAAAGGAGGATGATGAACTCGGATGAATCCGGTTGAAAGTTCTTCTGGAAAACATGACGAACTTGATGAACTCGATGAACTAGTGAATCTGGATATAGTTTTTTCTGGAAAAAAAATGGTGTGGATGTTCATTGCTGATGAGTTTGGACGAAGATCAAATGATGATTCCGATGAAACGTTGATGATTGTTGATGATCGGAGGGGATGAAGATCGGAGAAGAGGGATGAATTTTCCGATAGTTTTGGGTTTTCCGGTGATTGCTGCAGATTCCGGCGACGGTTGCGGTGGTCGCCAGTGAGAGGTTACGGTGGCTACCGGACTTGCATGGCCGGCGGGGAGTGCTACCGGCGAGGGGACGCGTGGCATTGCTGCATGCAAAGGGGGAAAGGATGGAGGCCACGTGGTTAGGGGGACTCAGGGAGGGAGTGCCAAGTGGTGGTGGAGGTGGAAGAGAGAGGGAGAGCCACGTGGGGCATGCAGTGTGAAACGTGGAATGAAAATGGTGGCCAACTCAGAAATGAACACGTGGGACTTTTTATAGACTGACATGTGGCGCTGAATTGGACTGGGCCCAGAAAATGGACACCTGGCCCACGAATTAATGCTTGATTAACATCTAATGACCCTAATTAAACTCAGTTAATACTAAACTAAACCTAAAACTGCAATTAAGACTATTCTCCCTAATTAAAGCTAATAAACTCCTAATTAAAATGAATTCAGCTCCTAATTACATCTAAAAAGGATGATTATAACCTAATAAAATCTGGAGAAAAAAAAATCTAAACCTTTAATCTCTATTTTTCTTTTAAAATCTATCCTATTAAAAATTTTCTTTAAAACAATAAAAATAAAAATCTAAAAAAAAAACAACACTATCTATTATTATTTTTTTTTCTACTCTTTTTAAAAGAATAATAGCTATTTATCTATTACCTAATAAAAGAAAATTAATATCTAAAAAATATTAAAAACTATAATATCTAAAAATCTTTTAAAAAAAACTATTAATTTCTAAAAATGAAAAGAAAATTTATTTAAACTCTAAAAAATATTAAAAAATTCTATTAAATCCACTAAAAATCCAGAAAAATGACAGAAAAATCCTAAAAAATGCCAGGAAGCCGATTAAACCGATTAAAACCCAATTACGCAACCGTAGCGAAACCCGGGCACCGAGATGGTCTGAAAACACGGGAGATGAGCACCAATTCTCCACAGACTTTTATTCTGACTGGCCTGTACTGCCTGAAACACCAGGGGCTATAATCCCGATAAAATCAATCTGACTGATGAAAATGCCATGTATGCAGTATGCGAATGCGAATGCGAAATGCGTTGAAACATAAACCAGATATGGGGACCGGTTGGTCAAATTTTAGGGTGCAACAGCTGCCCCTATTCAAGCGGCTTGGACCTGAATGGGTGAAGAGCGAACGGCCTTCAAACATTCGAGGTACGAGACGGTTGAATACCAAATAACCCTGAAATTTGCCAACCATAGAAATAAACTGTGCCACTGCTTGGGGAACGATATTCGTCGAGTGAACCTGATTGTTCGTCGGAGAATAACTCTGATTTTGACTATCACCACCCATGTAACACCACGGGTACTGAACTATCTTCGTGAAAATACCTCTGTCCACAACTGGACTAAACTTGTCAACACCAGGAGAGAAACAGATTCGTCAACACGAGTAAAGATCCTGTCATCCCAGAAAAAACTTATTCACGATTGCCCTTAAATTTCGTCAACACGAAAAGCCATAAATTCGTCATTACGAGGAAATCCTATCATCATAGGAATACAACCTTCCCTCCTCAGTACTTTTCAAACTTGTCCTCAGCAGGACTCCATATTCCCTCATCATGGAGAAACAAAACTTGCCGACTCCACTGGGGATGGGCCATCCGCATCTCATCAACACAAGGAGATCCTATCAACATAGGCAATAGAGTCTTATTTACGTCTTATCACCACAAGAACTCCCATTAACATAGAAATAGCTCGTCCACGTCAGGACTCACGTCTCGTCAACCCAAGGGAAATAGATTCATCAACATGAATAAATCCTATCATCATAGGAGTACCATTCTTGTACATCTTTGAACTCACATTTCGTCAACACGAAGAAATCCTATCCACATAATCATAAATTGTCCTCATCAGGATGCACATTCTGTCAACACAGAGAGAGTAATTCGTCAACACGAATAAATCCTATCAGCATAGGCGTAGATTGTCCTCATCAGGACTCCATATTCTGTCAACGCAGAAAAATCCTATCAACATAGGCGTAACTTATCCTCATCATGACCCAATATTCCGTCAGCACGGAGAGACCTCGTCCTCACCAGGACCCCATGTTCCGTTAACCCGGAGAAATCAAACTTCGTCCTCAACAGGACCCCATATTCCATCATCATGGAGAAGCAATTCGTCAACACGAATAAATCCTATCATCATAGGCCTAAATTGTCCTCATCAGGACTCCATATTCCATCAACACGGAGAAATAGTTCGTCAATACGAACAAATTCTAGCAACATAGGCATAAATTGTCCTCATCAGGACTCCGTATTCCGTCAACACGGAGAAATAATTCGCCAACACGATTAAATCCTATCAACATAGGCATAGATTGTCCTCATCAGGACTCCATATTCCGTCAACACGGAGAAATCAAACTTCGTCCTCAACAGGACTCCATATTCCATCATCATGGAGAAGCAATTCGTCAACACGAACAAATCCTATCAACATAGGCGTAAATTGTCCTCATCAGGACTCCATATTCCATCATCATGGAGAAGTAATTCGTCAACACGAATAAATCCTATCATCATAGGCATGAATGGATATATTCTGAAAACCAATGACCGACGCCCGTTCTGACAACAAGCGACCACTTCTGAAATTTTGATACACGGAACCCTGAGATGCTACTGCAACAACAAACTTGATAAAACAGTCCGCTGATCGGGCACGAGAAAACCCCAATCAGTAACTTTGTGGGGATGATAATAAACTGAATCACATCATCATATGTCTCACATCAAGATTGTCTGAAAAGACCTCTGAGCTTTAGAACTCCATACTCCTGTCGAGAATCATACCTGAAAGCAAAAGGTTAACCAACCTGACTTATGTTTCAAAACGCGCATGTTTGACGATGGCGTAATGTTCCATACGGCATGGAAATGCTACGCGTTTTCTAGATGGATGCAAACATGATAATGCATGCAAATGCAAATGCAGGTTCGAACTGCTGGGATAGCTCTAACAAGCTCGCTTCATCAATCTTGGCCATCGAGGACAAATATTACCTTGCTGGGGAGTGAACGGGTATCACAAAGTATTCCGGCAAAATAAATGCCAAGACACACAACTAACTCTGTTGGGGAGAGTTTTAACCTTCGATTTCCACTGGGAGGAAAGAAAACACCTGCTGGGGAGAGGAAACTCCGCTGGGGAAGAAACGACTCTCTCGGGGAATATTAACCAACTCCGCTGGAAACAGGGAGTGACTCCGCTGGGGAGAATAGACAACCCTACTAGGGATAACAACTGTCTGAACACAGTTTACAACTCTCTGAAAGCTAAACGAACCTGCTGAGGATAAGGAATCCTTTTGGAGAACCACCACTGTCTGGATACAGCTTACGAAATTTTAAAGCTATCAAAATCTGCTGGGGGTAAACAACCCTGCTGGGAAAAGGTAAACCATCTGGCTACAGTTTACGAACTCTGGACTGAGGATAAACATCCTGTGAGGAGCATTAATCTTGACTCGCTGGAGAATATCCTTCGGATAAGCTGCGACTAGCTGGGGGAAATTGACCTTCCTCCAGTAAAGAACATTGTTATCTCAGTTTCGGGAAATGAAGTACGACCTGCGCGGAGATTCACCTTGCATAATGATCAAGTCTTTCATCAAAAGCCTCTGGTTAGGGAAACATGAACTCTATTCCTTCTCGGAAATTTGCCCAAAAATACCAACATGCCCCGGTCTGAGCATTTCGTCTGGAAAGGAAAGGCTAGCCATAATGCTACTCACAATACCTTGCCCCTGAATCGGCACCGACCTTCTGATAAGGACTCTTCGATCTCTGTATCCTAACGGTTAGATCTGGACTGTTTCTGCACGTTAAACCCACAATAACGTCCCAACAACATCTTTTGTTTTTAGGGTAATCTGCCCCGGTCTTGCAACAATCTTTTGCCCCTGATCGACTGATTCGTGGAGCAGTGCCCATGGCTGCGAGAAATTTGCCAAATCTCGACCTGATTGCCCCGGATTAACTGATTCTCGAATGTAGGACTTTACTGGGGAATAACCGAACATGCCAAGTAGGATGGGGCTTCTGTACATCCGTGATAGGTCATACCCTCCTGATGCTGGACAATACCCTGTCTGAATTCACGGCTTCTAGTAGAAGGGTCAATGGACGGTAACACGGTCTCCCGACATTCGTCTCAAACTTGAAGATTGGCTGAATCTGCTCAAGTTGAGTAACTCTGATAACACGGAAAAGAACAATTCCTTCACTTCTGATATGCCCCGGCTCGTGGGACCTCTGTGGGATAATCCTTAAAAGGAAATCTGAAAATCTGTACCCTGATGGTTTGATATGAACTGCCCCGACATTCTGAACTTCAGCGAGATACTTCAAATCAGATGCCTCTCGAATAAAGAATAACTTATGCGCTCTTAGGATGGCATGCCCCTGTCTGTAATGACTTTGCCCTAATCTGACTCTTGGAAAAAACCCACTCCAAACCGAAAGCAACTTGCTACAATACGACCCTGCGATGGCTTGCCCCGGTGTTTGTACAACAAAAGGATTCAACCTCAATTAAACAACTATCAACATAGTTGGTTTCACTATCTCTGACGTGACTTGCCCCTGAACAAGCGTTGAGCGACTTAACCTGACCTGATCTCACACTGGAAGGATCTATCCTCAAATCACAGCATTCTGAATAATTGCCCCTGATTGGCTCTCGAGAATATTCGCTTCTGATCAACTGCTTCTCAAATAAACTGCCACGTAATCAACCGATGCTTCGAGACTGGTCCTCAGACCAACTGATTCTGAACTCACTGGAAGTCGATGCCCCGGATTCACAGGGTTTCACAACATACACCCTTCTGGTCCAGACTGCTGAATTATTCAGTCCTGTTTGATTATTCCCTGGTGGAATTTCCTTCCTGTCAACTACCGACCTGCAAGTAAAATTGTTCAGTCCCGAATGGTAATTTTAATGCAGTGTTCATGCAAATTTTGAAAAAATATGCTGTCACTCATTTACGTGTCATGATTGTGAGTGACGAATGAACCAAAGTTCAAACGTAGTGCTTACGTGAGCAGTGAAAAATACAACAAGGATATGACTAGCAAATCAAGAGGGAGTCAGGTTATTCAACCTTATCATAATGTGCTTTCAGAATAAACCCTACCTCAATTAGGTCTTTTAAGGGTTGTATCGTGGTCGGGTTCACGGTTCGTGAAGCAAAGGATATTTGGCTCAAATTATGATTTGTACCCACCCCTTCTACGTGATGATCTCCGATCCTAAAGTTCAATTAACTGGGCTCGAGCGCTCGCCTCTTCGAGAGGTATGTTAACTGGTAAGAACCATAGTTAAGGAATTCACAAGGTTTTTCGGAGCGACAGTTACTCCTTTCCCGTTTTCGGTGTCTGTATCCACACAACTTTGTCCTGGTTCGAGGATTTTTCTTTTTATATCCTTTCTTTTTCATTCTTTCGATTCCCTAATTTTTGCCTGGACTGACTCCATTTGAGTTCTTTTCGATTTTTCTTTTGAAGTCCAGCGGGATGCCCTGATTTTTGCCTAAGTATTAGCTTTCCAGCTTTTTCTTTTTCTTTTTACTTAGCGGGCTCTCTTATTCTTTTTTCTTTTTTTTTTCTTGGAACAAAGTTGTGTGACACTGATTGTCTTGATTGCTCCGGAAGGATTGTAACCGTCTCACTCCTGATTGGTGAGGTTTAACCACTGTGGTTGACGAGGTACGACCTCTTGAGAGGCATAAACTGTAATTGGTCCTCGAATGGCGACACTCCTCTATAAGACTTGAACGCTTGGTCAAGCTAACTGACAACTACCCTGCCCCGGGTTAAGACGTGAGGGTTCAAAAGTCCGAAGAAACTTCTACTTCCTGGCTCAAAGTGGTTAACAAGGGACTAACTCCTTATATCTCCAGTGTTTAAGGGATTTGAAACAATGCCTTGTACGTCATCGGCAAGGTTTTATCTGAACGCATACGATCATCGGTTATGAGTATTCAGTTTCGTCATCCTCCCTCCAATCTTTGCTAATCACAGTGATAATGTGGAGTAAATAAAATGCAAGTGTCAGTGCAATGCAATAAATGAGCGACAACGAAATGATTAATTCAGAAAAATGCATAGTCACTTTATCAATATTACCATTCGAAACAACAATGTTTTAACAGCAAGTAGTAGCTAACAGAAAAGAAACTACAAATGCAAATGATAAAAAGTCTGAGGACTGCCAATGTTGAGGACGTCTGCCTGTCTGAATTACTGGCTTCTTGAAAACAAACTCCGAATCTACGAGCTTAGACAGCTGAGAGGTTGGTATGAACAAACAGAAATCCTTCTCGAAAGTAAATGCAGCCTTGGTCGATCAACTGTTGTACTTTTGCCTGAAAAGATTTACAATCTTCAGTTGAATGCCCTGGAGATCCGCCATGGTAACCACACTGAGCGTGGGGATTGTACCCAGGAGGGTACAACTCTGGAACAGGCTTAAGAGCTTTCGGTTCCACTAAAGAACTCTGGATCAAAGATGGCAGCAACTGGCTATACGACATAGGCACTGGGTGGAAAGGAGCATTCCTTCGTTCCAAGTTGTTACGAGGCCTGTTCTGATTCTGGCGCTGATTCTGATAACCTCGACCACGAGTTCGCTGATTAGCATGAGGAGTCACATAAAGTTCCTGATAGGGTGCCCCAGGTGCAGTTGTCTGTCCAGCATAATAGGACACAGGAAGTACTGATCTTGGAGAAGATGAAGAACCAACAGGTTTCAACAACTCATCTCGAGGATACTCAACATCTGGCATGATTGCATTGATCACAACTCCTTCTTCATTCTGATAGTCATAAAGAGATTCAGCTTCACTAGCCTGACCGTCTGAAATAATCTGAATTTTCCCGCTTTTGATGGCATGCTCCAGGCGTTCTCCAAGCACTACCAAGTCAGAGAAACTTAACGGAAGTCCAAGCATTCTTTCGCAATACGGATCCTGTAGGGAGTCTACAAACATGCTTGTTAGCCCTCGGTCTAAAAGCGGTGGTTGCACTCTGGCGGCAAATTCTCTCCATCTCTGCGCATACTTCCTGATGGGTTCATTGTTCTCTTGAGACAATTCTTGCAACTGCATGCGATGAGGAGCCACGTCTAGGTTGTAATCATACTGCTTCAGAAAAGCTCTGGATAAATCCACCCATGATCGAACCTGATTACTCTCTAACTGCATATACCAACACAAAGATGCCCCAGTCAAACTATCCTGAAAGCAATGGATCATCAGCTTGTCATTTTGCACAAGCGAAGTCATTCTTCGACAAAACATCACCAAATATTGCTTCGGGCAGCTATCTCCTCTGTACTTCTCAAATCTCGGCGCTTTGAACTTGTAAGGAAACACTAAGCCAGGAACCAAACACATGCCTGCAGCATTCAGGTTAACAGCATCTTTGACCTTCGAGGCTTTCACCCCTTCTTCCAACGCTCGGAGCCGTCTATCATACTCAAGAGCTCTTGGGTCTTCAGTCCTTGCTACTGGGATCTCTCTTCGGATATTCGCCATAGGGGGGACACCACCTTGACTGTTGATAAGAGGTGGTCGCTCATGGCTGACAACAAACTGCTCACATCGATCTTGGTCCCTGACAGGAGGTTGCACAAACTGGTCTGCAGTAAGGTGGTTCACTTGCGAGAAGTCTTTGTCATGCAGGGAACCATACAAAGGATTGGACGTCGCAGTGAACCCTGAAAAGGTATCAACAAACCGGAAGTGGCTCTCTGACATAGCTACCAACAACCTTCAGCTGACTTCACTGCTCAATTCTGCCCCAATCTATTTCAACCCCCTGGTCGTCTTCTACCAATCAACATTTGTTCAGACCAATCACCGGAGAATCACCCTTAGAATCAAAGCAACAGCTGGATAAGAGCTCTGGCTAGCTAGAGAATGATATGCAACATGATGCAAACATGTTTGTGCAAATGCAATGCAATATGCAACAAATACGGGATCACAGCCCCCACAAATCTCTGAATACTGCTGCACTGCTGATTGAGTATGTTCGCTCTGACGAGAAGACCAAAATACCGGGTTGTTTGGAAGTCAAGTTTCCTGCAAAAACCCCCCACTCACGGGTATGGACCTAATCTGACAAGGTACGGCATCCTATGCGGGTATCAATGTCACAGACTTTCAAGAGCGATGATACGATACCTAGAAGGTGTGGCATCATCATCCCTTGAAGCGGCCTCACTTAGTCGAATTCCCAATTGATCGGTTCCCAGAGTCGACAATCCTCGGGTCAGACAACTTGTCGAGCCCTAAGGGCCAGGCAAGAAGCATCAAAGAGAATCTCGTCCGAGTGAGATTTCGCGGCTAGCTGGTGCGAGCTAAGCAAGCAGGCTAACCACTACTCTCTCTCTCTCTCTAAATCTATATGTGTACTCAAGCCTGGGTTTGGCTTATCTCTCAACAGATTACCCCATCCCCACAACAGCAATAATAATATAAAGCTGGTAACAAAATTGCGGAAAGTAAAGACAGAAAAGTAAATCTATACAACACCCCTGACGGGAAAACAAGCGCTAGGATTGACTCGCGTAGGGAACCATTGATCATCCCCAGCAGAGTCGCCAACTGTTGCTACTGCGAAAATCGGCGCCGACTATGACAGATGAGTCGCCACCGTGCGTTATTTAACCCAAAGGAGGGAAAAGAAACGCTCGAAGTAAACCTACCGCAAAGACGGGAAAGGAATGGTCGTCGCAACCAAATCCTGGATTCGGGAGTCGGTTACGCAAGGGGAAGGTATTAGCACCCCTCACGTCCGTCGTACTCGACGGGATCCATGCTTGTTTTCTGGTACGGATTGTTATTCTATCTATTCTATAGGTCTGGGATTAAAAGAAAATAAAATGACTCGGCAAAGTATCGCACTTTATGCCTACGTATTCCCGTCTGGAACGAGAAATCAGAGTCAACGTAGTTCGCCTACCTACGGGAAAAGAGGGGAAGGTTGCTCGCTAGGATATCGCATCCTATGCCTACGTACTTTCATACGGCATGAAGGATCAGAGCAAACGTAGTTCGGGCCACCTACGACACAAGCTTGTCTGACTGTTTTTTATCCTTCTGAAAAAGGTTTTCTCCTGATTACGGGTCCAAGCGGACAAAAATGACTCTTTGATTGGTTTTCAGTCTTTTACGCAAGAACTGTCTTTTATGATGTTTGCAATCTCTGACGCACTAGAGACTATGATTTGAGGGTGACTACGTCGTATGTCACCCTAAGGGTAACACACTAAGTAATCAGGTTACTGAAGAGTGACCCTCCAGCAACCTTTCTCAAATAGCTTAAGGCTCGTAACGTACGACATTGATTATCCTTATTACTGTGTTTTTGAAGTGTTTTGAGAGGGAAGAGAAAGGAACTCTAAAACCTAGGGTTAAAATGGGAATCAAAATCTACCCTAATGTTGGCAGGCATGGGTTAACACCTAATGTCTATCATATTTCTCTCTTGCGCAGAGAGAAACAGAGATCCTAGGGGATAAACGGCAAAAGAAACAGATACATTCAGTAAAGCAGTAAAATGCATGAAATGTAGCAAGAAACAATAGGCAAAGTGAACAACTTCACTTTAAACCTAAGGGGAAGATTAACAAACAATACAACAAAGAAAAACAATCAGCTCAGCAAGCCCCAGTTCCCGCAGCAAGTAATCCAAACAGCACCAGCTCTGGCAGCTACAGTTGATATACAGCAAAAGGTTAACAATAACCACTTGGGTCAAGATCTTATCCTCTCCTTCCAATGATACCCAAGCTCCAGCTAAGCTCTTCTCTTCCAATAATCTCCAGCTTCAACAAGCACTGAACTCCAACCAGCAAAACCCTAGCCTTCAACAGATATCCAGTTTTGACAGGTACACGCTTCCTCTTCTAAGATCATCAATGAACTTCATCCTCAATAGGCTTTTAACTTCAATGCAGACACTCTCAAGAGAGAACCAAGTAGTAGAGGAAGTTGGATGTTAAGATGCTTAATGATAACCCAAGGAAATCATCAAGATCTTAACACATCTAGTGAAAGTTATCCTCAAGATTCTACCCAATTAAAGCAGGCTCTACATCCCTCCTAAGGGGAGATGGAACCCTTTGTGGGGACCTTGTGTCATAGGATGGAATAGAGGCACAATAATCTCTCTATGTTTGGCAGAAGAATTTGTCTATTCTAGAGCTCTTCCTATTTTCTCCTATTTCTCCTAAGTCTTCAATCAACATCTTCAATCCAAGAAATCCTCATGCATCAACCTTGATCTTTGTATTCAATCTTCTCCATTGATTCTTCATGCTTCCACAAGCCCAAACCAAGCCCACACCCCAAAATAAAAGCCCAGACACCCAAACAGACAAACATAAACCCCAAGTGGGAACACCAAACAAACACTTTATTTGCAAAATATACTGAAAATAGCAAAATAGAATTTAAAATTCTAAGATTTATTCTAAGGGGATTTCTATATCTACCCTACATATCCTATATGTCCCATACTCTAATTCAAGCTAAAAAACCCAAAATAAAATGTTAGACTGCACCTATGTTGAGTTTAAACCCTAATTATACTAACCCAATGTTCTATAGTCAAAACTAATCAAAATTTAATCACAAAATGTGAAATAAATCCCTAAGGGAACTTAATGCTCTAATCTAGCTAGTACAAAAAGAATGGAACCAAAATAGGAATTAAAATGACCAAACAAAATTCACCATATGAGATGTATGAACAATATGAAAATAAAAGCAATAAAAATGTAAAATTCCACCATAAATGGAAAAAATACCTAAAATAATATTTTTATTTTCTTATAATTTTCTTGAAACCATTACCAAAATGTGGAAAAAAGTCCCATGTCAAAAAGATCATTTTCGAATTTTTTTATGAATTTATTTAGTAAACTATAAGCACATGAAATGAAAGAAAAGGAATTCAATTAAAATAAAGGGGGTGGTAACAGCATTTTATTTACCTTCAGAAACATATTGGGCCCAGGAGGGGGGGTGCGCTCAGCAATGCGCTGGGCCCAAGTTTGCTTCAGAAAAACCTACAAAACAATAAACCAGGGGGGGTGCGACTAGCAGGTAATTCGCTTGCATATTTCTTCTGGGCCCTAAATTGGGGGTGCAAACAGAAAATGCACTAGGCCCAAACCCAAAATACAAACCAGGGGAGGGGGGTTTAGAAGCAAACGGAGGGTGTGCCCAGAAAAGCAAAGAATGGGCCTAGCCCAATCAGTAATAATACAGACACACGGAGGGGGGAGGAAAAAAACGGAGGTGTGAAAAAAAGAAAGCCAACACCGGGCTCAGCAAGACCCAAACACATGTCCACCATCTATGTTCAGCACACCGAAACCCTAAGCAACTCTTTTTTCTCTTTCACTGTTCACAGAAAACCTC
Source organism: Lathyrus sativus (assembly GCA_963859935.3). Classification (NCBI taxonomy): domain Eukaryota; kingdom Viridiplantae; phylum Streptophyta; class Magnoliopsida; order Fabales; family Fabaceae; genus Lathyrus; species Lathyrus sativus. The sequence continues at coordinate 606,054,459 of OZ012739.1, forward strand.
TTGCACCGTTCCCCATCCTCTCGTTCCTCACCCACCTTTCTCCCTCTCTCAATCCTTCAACCTTTGGTCGCAACTCAACTCTCGTAATACCGTTCAACTTCACAAAGTTCTTTACCTGATCTCTCAGTCTCACTCTCGTCAATCTGTTCATCTGGAAATAATGGTGGTACGCCTTGAAGAACGTCACGAAGGTTCTGAAGAATCACTTCCTTGGCGAAGAATCAATGACGATGATATTTGAAGCAAAATCTGGAGAGTTATGAAGATCTTGAGGTTACTGGCCAGACGATCTCGACGTTTAAGCGCGTTGGAGATTTGGAGAATGTTTGATGAAAGTTCTACAAATTCTGATGTCGATTTGATGGTTTCTTGATGAAATGATGAAGAATGACGATTGTTGAAAGATTATGGATGATTCTGGTGTGTGGAGACTTGCAGATCGAAGACGAACATGACGAACATCACACGCTCTTCAATATTCTGGAAATGATCGGTGAAGATCAACACGAGTTTAAAGATTTCTGGTAATCATCGATTGTGGATGACGACGTTTGTGAAGAACAAAGAGGAGGATGATAAACTCGAATGAATCCGATTGAAAGTTCTTCTGGAAAACATGACGAACTTGATGAATTCGATGAACTGGTGAATCTGGATATAGTTTTTTCTAGAAAAAAAATGGTGTGGATGTTCATTGCTGATGAGTTTGGACGAAGATCAAATGATGATTCCGATGAAACGTTGATGATTGTTGATGATCAGAGGGGATGAAGATCGGAGAAGAGGGATGAATTTTCTGATAGTTTTGGGTTTTCCAGTGATTGCTGCAGATTCCGGCGACGGTTGCGGTGGTCGCCAGTGAGAGGTTACGGTGGCTACCGGACTTGCATGGCCGGCGGGGAGTGCTACCGGCGAAGGGACACGTGGCATTGCTGCATGCAGAGGGGGAAAGGATGGAGGCCACGTGGTTAGGGGGACTCAGGGAGGGAGTGCCAAGTGGTGGTGGAGGTGGAAGAGAGAGGGAGAGCCACGTGGGGCATGCAGTGTGAAACGTGGAATGAAAATGGTGGCCAACTCAGAAATGAACAGGTGGGACTTTTTATAGACTGACATGTGGCGCTGAATTGGACTGGGCCCAGAAAATGGACACCTGGCCCACGAATTAATGCTTGATTAACATCTAATGACCCTAATTAAACTCAGTTAATACTAAACTAAACCTAAAACTGCAATTAAGACTATTCTCCCTAATTAAAGCTAATAAACTCCTAATTAAAATGAATTCAACTCCTAATTACATCTAAAAAGGATGATTATAACCTAATTAATTCTGAAAAATAAAAATAAAAAAAAATCTAAACCTTTTAATCTCTATTTTTCTTTTAAAATCTATCCTATTAAAATTTTTCTTTAAAACAATAAAAATAAAAATCTAAAAAAAAACAACATTATCTATTATTATTATTTTTTTTCTACTCTTTTTAAAAGAAAAATAACTATTTATCTATTACCTAATAAAAGAAAATTAATATCTAAAAAATATTAAAAACTATAATATCTAAAAATCTTTTAAAAAAAACTATTAATTTCTAAAAATGAAAAGAAAATTTATTTAAACTCTAAAAAATATTAAAAAACTCTATTAAATCCACTAAGAATCCAGAAAAATGACAGAAAAATCCTAAAAAATGCCAGGAAGCCGATTAAACCGATTAAAACCCAATTACGCAACCGTAGCGAAACCCGGGCACCGAGATGGTCTGAAAACACGGGAGATGAGCACCAATTCTCCACAAACTTTTATTTTGACTGACCTGTACTGCCTGAAACACTAGGGGCTATAATCCTGATAAAATCAATCTGACTGATGAAAATGCCATGTATGCAGTATGCGAATGCGAATGCGAAATGCGTTGAAACATAAACCAGATATGGGGACCGGTTGGTCAAATTTTAGGGTGCAACAGCGCGCCCTGTTGTCAGGTCCTTGATGTTATAACATCCAATGTCATAACATCCACCATGACATCCAATTTACTTTGCTACAATTTACCTTGCAGTATACTTAAGTACTGATGTCATAACATCAGTCATGACATTCACGTACAACATACGTTTTTCCATAAAATGTAGCCAATCAAAACATCGACACCTTTGTTCCTCCTGATAAACCTCAGTAGACTCTGGATCTGCCCTATGATGTATGGGAGAAGTGGGACCGACATTTGCATCCCTAATAACGAGATGACATAGTTCATCCATTTAATTCTTTTAGAAAATTCATTTGTACTTCCTCTAGAATAGGAACTCGATGGTTTGCTACAACTTCCTTAAATAGAACCACCACCAAAGACAAAACTATCTCTATAAACAATAAGGTTTGCAATGAGTTGGTTAACTTTTAAAGGATTTACATTTTGTATCTATGGGTTTACTATTCTAGTGGAAGATGAAACATCACTCACATCATCACCATGAGGTGTATCTATAATATTTGTAGATTCATATTCTACATTGGCCATGACTAACAAAAGGAAAAGAAGGCTATAAATTGTAAACAAGAAGGAGATAAATGGTACATATAAAGCTAAAAGTTGAAGAAATGGTTAGGACAGAGGGTGGTTCTGAAGGTGTGATGAACCATAAAATTAAAATTTTGAAAAAACAAGTAAAGAGACTAATAAATACGGGAGTCACCGGAGCCCAAGCAGAAAAGATCAGAGTTTGTAGAGAGAAGAAAAAGGTTGCAGTTTGTGTGAAGAGTAAAAAGTGGTTTTAAAGAGACGGCCTTTATATAGTAAGCCAAGGTAGGCAAATCAATGATCCAAAATAAGAGAAAATAGAAAGATGAAAGAACAACAGTTTGATTTTACCTTAAATTTACAACAATACTTGAATGCACTTGAGCATCCTAGAGGAAAGTGTCATGCCCAAGTCTAGGGACATAAGACCACGTACAAAAAAGATCTCGTGAAACATCTCAATGATGAAACTGACATTTAATACGTCTGTATAAAAGATTACTCACATCGGCTCCCAAGTCGTTTCCACTTCTTTAAGTAGTGAGCTCGGTGCAAAGCACCCAACCCAATTTCTAAGAAGCCCATATATCAATTTCAAGTCGTTAGTTCCAAATGATGATGGTACAATGCAACTGCAATATATAGCCACAAACCTGATCCATGCCATGGATCTCTAACCATTGTTGGATATCATCTCACGACCTTCTGCATTCCACGCCTGAAAGTAATGGACGCCCATACCGATTCTACGCATAACTCATTATAATACCCTTTTTAGAACCAAAGGTGTTAGAGTGCTAACTTGATCCACCACACCAAGGCTTCACTTCATCGTTTCACCAAACATTTTTGGTTACTTAGGCATAAAAAATCTCAAAATATTAAGTTTGATTTTTTTTTCAAAATAGTAATAAAATAGTCATTAATTCTACTTTAATTAATATTAGAATCTCTATTTTTATTTTTTTTAAATGATCAAGAATAATACTTTTATTTTATTTTTCTTACAAATTAATATAAATATAAATAAAAGATATTAAAATGAAAATAAGAAATTAAATATTAAATTATAAAATTAATGTAAATAAATCAATTATTATGAAATAAAAAAGATATTATAGTAAAGAAAAACTAGAGAGATGAGAAGAATAGGTGTCCAGCTTAAGTGTAGAAACACATGCATGAGCCGTAGGTATCTTTTCAAGGCAAAGTGACTTGTGATACTCCACTATTTTTGTCTTCCCATGAATACTACCCTATAATTGATTTGATTATTACACATTAATAATTGGAATAAATTAGGAAAGTGGATTGGATTGGGTACAAGGGTATCTGATTCTGATATATCATCATCACATAAGGACAAAATTAATAAAAAGTCCAATTACATCCATTTCCTCTATATAAGCCATAAGGAGATTTACCTACACACTTCAATAACCAAAGTTTGTGAATTTGGGAATGGTGTTGTTGATGGATTTGGAATGGTGGTTTTCAATTCCAATTACTAGTGTTTCTTTGGCTTCAACAATGTTTACACTATTGAGTTTAGTTGGAGGATGGTTCATTTATCTGTATGGGCCATATTGGAGAGTGAGAAAGGTTCCAGGCCCACCATCACTGCCGTTGGTAGGACACCTTCATTTGCTTGCTAAACATGGTCCAGATGTTTTCTCAATACTTGCCAAGCAATATGGTCCAATCTACAGGTTTCTTTACTTTCATCTATGTATTTTATTTCTTGATATCACAATTTACATATATTAAATAATTAATATATTTATTCCATTAAATCAGCTCAACTGATAATTACATACAACTATATTTTATTAAAAATAAAATATTTTATTGATTTATGTCTCTGTCTATTTTCCTATTGGTCAACGCCGTTTCGACTTATATATTAAAATAAGCTGATTGTTTTGTTTTTTTGGTTTGTTTTCTTATACCAATTAAGCATTGTTTGCTGATCTACCAAGGATATTTTTTTGTTTGACTTGACTCTCGGATTAATGAGAAGGAAAAAAACGTCCAATCTATGTGTTAAGATTTGCAGATACATAACTTGTTTTTAATTCTTAATAAGAAAAGTAATCTTTGTAATTATCTTATATTTTAAAAATTAATAGTTCTCCAGTCCTTGTTATGTATAAGGGAAAATTTTGATTTTTAAATTTATTAAATAATTAATTAATATATCAGATTTATATAGAATTCATATATATAATTATTATAAAATTAAACTTTTTTATAATTAGAACATGAAGAAGTATTTTACAATTAAAAAACTTATTTTTTTTCATGAGGTTGATTGGTATGAATTAAAACTTCTTCTAATAAACACTGTCTTTTTTATCCAATTCATTAATTTTAAATTATTCCTTTATACTTTTTTTCATAATTTTTTAAAGTCTCTTTTTATCTTTAATTGTTTAATTTCTTTTCCATTTGATATGATCTCCTTATATTTATAAGTCTTTTATATATATATATATATATATATATATATATATATATATATATATATATATATATATATATATATATATATATATATATATATATATATATATATATATATATATATATATATATATATATATATATATATATATATATATATATATATATATATATATATATATATATATATTATCTAAACCTATTTTCCATTATTTTTTTAATTATAAATGTTATTCCAATACTTAAAAGTATTGTCACTTTTAATTTTATCACACATCTTACCATCATCATAATTTATTTTAAACTAACATTTGTTACATAAAACAATCTTTCACTTCAGCCATTAAATTCCTTAATATTAAGGAGGGTCATGTGATATTAGGGCTGGACAATCGGTTGGATTCAGTCAATTTTGAGTTGAAGGTCAATTTTGAGTTAAAAACTTAAATCTGGCGTAAACTGCAGTTTTATTTTTATGGTCTAATTTTGGCTGAGAAAATTTTAATTTTGTCGAATTCAGTTAAATCGATTTGGCAGTTTAATCGAATTGGTTTAATCGGTTTAGTATTTATTAGAATAAACCTATAAAAAAAATATTTTTTAAATTTTTTAGAATAGAACTATTCTTAATATTTTCAATATTATTTGACATTAATTTTGATCATTATCATACTTTAAATTATAAATTAAATAATAATCAAAATTTTATATTGCATGTCTTATATTTTTATGAGTACACAATACCATCATTAAATTATAAAAATGATAATATTCTGTAATATTATGAATCTCATTTTATAGTGAGTCGCTCATGTAATAAAAAATATATATTAATTAAATTGGTCAATTTTAATTTTCGTTGGATCCAAATTAAATATTTGAGTCCGATCGAAGTAATCATATATTATTTAAATTAAACAACTGAATTAAACTGACACTCAATCCAATCTATTTACACAAAAAATATAACATATCAATCGGTTTCAATTGGTCGGCTAAAATTTGTCCATCGAAACAAATCTTAGATCATTTGTTAGATAAAATTATTGTTAGGTTGAACCTGACCTGACATTTGTGTGCATGAATTTATGATTAAAAAAAACATAAATAAAAAATGAGATATACACCCAGACTAATTATGCCTTTAAATTTATTTTCTTAAGAAATGGTTAAACTTAGTTTAAATGAAGTACTAATTAAACTCAATTCCTAGATTTAAATTATTCAACCAAACATCAATATATTTAATAGGAAAATTTTACTACTTTGTATATCTTCACACCAAAAGGCAAAAAAAATTATGAAAAAAAATAAAATGGGACCCATGGAAAGAGGTAGAAAGACTAGTATCATTATTACTATTCGAAATCATACAATTCTCAATAATTAGAGTTTGTGATCATCATATTCTGAACTCATTTGGTGAATCATTAACTTACTGAAAAATACATTGTTGTTTCTAAAAATTGAATGTGACTAAAAAGTGGCTTTAGCCTTTAAGTTTCTGCAATATCAATAATTCAGTGTCCCTCCAAGCAAGAAAATTCTCAACTCATGATACCACAAAAACCTCAAAAGTAAAAATAATCAAAGAAAGAGGATAACAAATAATGTTTTTTTCATTACACTCTTTTATTTTATTTTTTAAATGTATCTAACAAATTTAAAACTTGAAATGACCCCGGACACACACCAGTGTTAAATTCTCTTGAGAGAGAAGATTTTTCTACTTTTAATAGTCGCTTTTTATTTGAGAAATTAGTCTATGCTCGTAAAGAATATACAATTTCTAATAGAAAAGAAATTGAAAATAAATTTATATTTAATTTTTCCCATTATTTATTACTGCAGATTTCATATGGGAAGACAACCACTAATAATAGTGGCAGATGCAGAACTGTGTAAAGAAGTAGGAATCAAAAAATTCAAAGACATTTCAAACAGAAGTACTCCATCTCCCATTAAAGCTTCTCCACTTCACCAAAAGGGTCTCTTCTTCACCAAGTAACATTTCACATTCCATAATGTTTCTTTTTGTTCTTGTCATCTTACAGAATAAAATCCATAAGCACATAGAATCACATGAAATGAAGTTTCATAGTATATGGTTTTTTTACATTTTTCTCAGTGGACTAGCCACTAAGTTTGAATATTGCTTTACCTTTTTCTGTTAGTGGCAAGAAACTTGAGTCAGAATCATATATGTCTTCTATATAGTACTACATTATTTGTCGGCAGATGTTTACAAAATATCATTTCACAATGTTTTCTGTAACAGTTTCATGCCACTTTGATTTTGATCTGCAGGGATTCACAATGGTCTACAATGAGAAACACGATTTTGTCGGTATATCAACCGTCACATCTATCAAGATTAGTGCCAACGATGCAATCGTTTATAGAATCTGCCACTCAAAATCTTGACTCGGAAGATGAAGATGTTGTCTTTTCTAATTTATCGCTTAAACTCGCGACTGATGTGATTGGACAAGCAGCGTTCGGGGTCAACTTTGGTCTCTCCGAGCCTCATTCTGTTTGCAACGAAATCAAGAATGTTGGTGATAATGAAGTAACAGATTTTATCAATCAACACATATACTCGACAACTCAACTTAAGATGGATTTGTCGGGTTCGTTCTCTATCATACTTGGTTTACTTGTTCCGATTCTTCAAGAACCGTTTAGACAGATTTTGAAGCGGATACCGGGCACTATGGACTGGAAAATCGAACGTACTAACAGAAAACTAGGCGGACGTCTCGATGAGATTGTAGACAAGAGAATAAAAGATAGAACGCGTAGTTCAAAGGATTTCTTGTCGCTTATACTAAATGCTAGAGAATCAAAAGCTGTTTCGGAGAATGTGTTCACATCTGAATATATCAGTGCTGTTACTTATGAACACTTGCTTGCTGGTTCTGCAACCACTTCCTTTACGTTGTCTTCTGTTGTCTATTTGGTTGCTGCACATCCAGAAGTCGAGAAAAAAATGCTTGAAGAGATTGATGGGTTTGGTTCGATAGATCAGATACCGACTTCTCAAGATCTTCATGACAAGTTCCCTTATCTTGATCAGGTAGTTAAGTTGAATGAACATCCTAAAAAATTCTCGAGAGTGTATCGAAATTAACACTTATAATGTTCTATTTATTTAATGCAGGTGATCAAAGAGGCAATGAGGATTTACATCGTATCGCCATTAGTTGCAAGAGAAACATCGAGTGAAGTTGAAATCGGAGGTTACCTTCTCCCAAAGGTAAAACATGTTTCTTTTTGCATGATCATCAATGCTTCAAATCTGTCGCTAATGTAGTTTTGTACAAGCAGGGGACTTGGGTTTGGTTAGCACTTGGTGTTCTAGCAAAAGATCCAAAAAACTTTTCAGAGCCAGAAAAGTTTAAACCAGAAAGATTTGATCCTAACTGTGAAGAAATGAAGAGAAGGCACCCTTATGCTTTTATACCATTCGGAATTGGTCCTCGGGCTTGCATCGGTCAAAAATTTTCCCTTCAAGAGATTAAGCTTTCGCTCATTCATTTATACAGAAAATACTTGTTTCGGCACTCACCTAACATGGAAAGCCCTTTAGAACTCGAATATGGCATAGTCCTTAACTTCAAGCATGGTGTCAAGCTCAGAGTCGTAAAAAGAACAGCACCGAGCTCTTCAAATAAACCGAATATGGGAGGATGAGATATAAACATAAGTATTATGAGATATGTAATGAATAATAATTATGTAATATACCAAAAATAATGTAAGTTTATGAAAGGATACTATTTTATGGTTTTCTAGCTTATAAATAGTCAAAATAAGATGAAAAATAGTGTTGACAAAGTGTGATTTTCCCATAAATTTGAAGATTCATACAGAAAACTCTCCGAACAAGTATTAATCAAAACTCACAAATGAACAATTATACAAATGGAGGACAAGAACATAAGCTACATCTGGTTCTTCATGAAGCTAAGCTAAGTTAACTAACTCGGATTAAAATACAACAGACAACAAGATGTTGAACTTCTGGGAAAAACGAATAAATAAACAGATCTTGAGCATCCATGGAGCTGTTTCAATTTCCTTCTTTCACCGCGGCCTCACCGAGCTTTTATCCATGGAAGTTGGTAGGTGAAGTGGCCTAGAAAAGTTGAGTGAATGGTCAGAAGCAGCTATACTTCTAGAATCTCCATTAGAGAAACCTGCAGCCCTCCTCATAAACTGAAACTCATCCATTGACTGTTGCCTTTGAGCTCTGCTATACATTGGATTATTACCCGATTTTAGCTTCGCCTTGGTTGATTGCGTTAGGTTCATGTAATTTGGCCTTGCGCTGTTACCACTATCCTCAGTCCTTTCGTAAGTGTTCCCTGACATTGGTGTTGCGGATGTACAGATAGAAGATGATGCAGAACTCTCATCATACCGAAACTCGGAACTTGGACTTGAGGACGAACGAGTAGCTTGTCCAATGTGGGGAGGAGGCTTCGCAGAAATCCTTGTTGTAACATTGTTCTTCTTGATATTGACCGAGCATGGTTTTGAATTAGAGCTTACAAAGGGATCCGCAAATTTCTTCGGAGGTGGTGGAGGTGTTTTATCTAAGCTTTCAGCATGAGATTGTTCCATCAATCTTGTCTCCCAAGGCTTGGCTGCCATCCATCTTTCTAACCAACTCCATCCTCCGTTAGCTTTGTTCATCTCGGGATTCTTGAGAGAGGAAAACGAGGCGGTTGTATTTGAATTAGTGCTTGAAGTTGGCCTACATTGCTGCTAAAAATCTTGAATATGTAAGCATCTCAAAAATTGGTTGTCACAATAGTTTCTTCTAACAAACAATTTCAGAGACTAAACTCACCGATCTAAAAGGACTATTATGTTAAAACAAAAAATCATTTTTCAAGGACTAAATTGCAATTTACTATCCCAATTTGTTACTAACTAAATTTGTTACCTTCTGAGCAAGAGAGTATGCAAGTGCTCTCTCTCTTTTGAAAGCTCCTTCTTGCCTCATTTGAATTTTCGATTTCACATCTTCCAATGTTCCAATACTATCACACCACCCTTCCTGCATATACACATAAAACACACTTCTTAAACACCACCAAAACTAAAAAAAACTTGTAAACTTCCCATTGTCGATTCATGAAACAAACCTCAGCATCCTTCAAAAGTTCAAGCTTTGTCCGCCGCTCATTAAGCATATTCTGCACGGCTTGTCCCTCCATAGACATCCTCACTCGACGAGCCCTCACTCGGGCCTGAACACGAACCAACGCCTGCATGCACCTCAATGTCACGGCAGCTTGCTTCCTCACTTGCCTACCCCTAACTAGAGCTTGAATCCTCACCACCGCCTTCAAAGCCCTCAAAGCCCTTCTTGCCTGCACTCACAAAACAACAAACAACCCTTACATTCATTACAAACAAAGTTTCTCCCAACAAACAGTTCAATAATACACATAAACACCAGATTCAAAGCCTCTAAAATACATAAACCTTAAAATAGATATAAAAAAGTGAATACCAAGAAGGCACGGAAGGTGGTTTGGATTCTGATAGCAGCCCATTCTTGCCTAACGAGTCGAAAATCCTTAGGTTGAGCTCTAACAACGGTGGCTACAGCGGCGGTGTAAGCTTCTGCTGCAGTTGGAGATTCAGAACCTTCAGAAACTGCTTTGTGATGGTTGTTACCTTTAAAGCCTTTCCAGGAAGCGTTATCACCAGATGAACTTCTCCATAACCTCCATTTCTTACTCTTCACACCCTCCTTCACCTTCAAACATTAACGAAAAAAAGTCAAACTATATGCAATGTTTGTAACAAGTAGTAGTAGTAGTAGTAGAACATACATGTTGTTCATCTTTGTCGTGTTTTTTGAGTCCGATTAATGCTTTCACCCATTTTCCAGAAGCACCCATGAGCTTAGGTTGAGAATGTGGTGAATGACTGATAGATTTTGTCTTTGAATGAAGTGTAATAAAGTAGAGAGATAGAGATGGAGAGAGAAAGAGAAGGGTTTGTTTGCAATCGTGGGTGTTTTGGAGATTTGAAATTCAAAAAACGTGCAACGGACAAAGGAAGGGAAATAAGGTTGTGGGCCCGCAAGTTGTTGTGTTGGAATTGGAACCGCCACGTCAGGTTAGCGGTTTAAATTTTGAGTTTGTGGGGTCCATTAGAGTGGTGGGGTGAAGATAATAATAAAAAAATGTAAAGTGTATGGAAAGGAACGAAACGTTTTGGTTTTGGGGTGCAGTAGTTGGAAAAAGTGAGATAGGTACTGAGGGAAAAAGAGAGGGAAAGTTTGGTGGAAAAAAGAGAGAAAATGATGGTTGTATGGGACAAGAGGATCTAGCATGTTTTTACGAACAAAAAGCACGGTAGAGTTGAGATCTACCGCTCTTTTATTACTGACGCGGCATGCACAATTCCAGATTTCCAAGATAAATTATCAATGCCCTTTTTTTAAAACTATTTTTGAGAAAAATTAGAATGGAACTAAAAGTTCAGTTTCTTTCTTATATGAAAAAAAAGAAAAAAAATTATTTTCTAATAAAAGACATTAGTAAAAAAAAATATTTTTTAATAAAAGACATTAGTAATAGTTCCATTAAACCAATTCAATTAGTAGTCGTGCTAAGATATTATGTAAGAACGTGAGTTCAAACTTTCGATATTTAATAAGAACTATGGAACTTGTCATATGTGTGAATTTGAAGTTGATATGTGAGAATCTTGTTTTGCATGTCTTTTATGTTAAATCGTGATGTTTGGTGTCTTCAAATGTCATCTCTCAACAAAAGCATATACCAAGTTGTCATCAGGATTCTTTTTAATGGTTATCTATAGTAAAGATACTCTATCAGCTCACTCTCATCAACTGCAATCATAAGTTATTTCTTCGGTCCTCGCTCTTGAAAACAATTTAAAATATAAATAAGAATTAAAATTAACATTATTCAACTTAATAAAAATAATTTCTTACCATAAGTGATGAGCAATGTGCTTATCATACTATATTAGAATAAACGTGTCGTACGACCTCCTAGAAAATGACGTAACTGCTCCACATGTCCACCTTCCTGCTTTTGTTGTGCATCTCTATTGTTTGTTGAACTTGTAATGCTCATTTCCGTAGACCTCCACATGAAATAACCTTAGATGCGTCTTCGACTACGCACCAATAAAAAAAATTAGACACATTATAAAAATAAAAAAAAACAACAATGAATGACTCTACTTAAGACCATGGCCTAAAAATTAACATTTTGTAAAGTAAAATTGACCATCGAATGTCTTTAATATTAAACTTTTGATCTTTAATATTTTTAGGTTTAAGTTCTCACAAGAACAACATTAAAAATTGAGTAGATTAGACTGAAGTGGTAAAATAGATGGATTGAATGAATTTTGTCTTAATGGATTCAATTGTCACCTCTAGATCAGACATCTTAGATACAAACATCTTATATAGTAATATTTATATTTGAATCAAATAATTTTAATGCAAGATCTCAAAAAAATTGAATGGACCAAACAACTTCAATGCAAACTTCAATGCAAAATCTCCAATACCAAGACTTTGTTTTATTTTTCTCAACTCCGGTCCGGACACATGACTGGACAACTTCAAAACAAAACAAAAATTTCAAACTTATCCTTTTTATACAAAGGTATAATATTCAATTTATAGAAAATGCAGGGAGTGGGGATAATGGTTAGGTATATTATAAAAAAAATGTATGAAAGGAGTATATTTTTTTCATTTATTACATTTCCTTTCCTCTCATTTCACCTATTTTGGGAACCAAATATAGCAGAGCAGTGGGCTATCTTAAATTAATGAGAGTAAATTGATTGTCCTTCATTCATTAGTGTTTGACACCACATTGTATCAATAATTAAAGGACCATTGATTAGTATATTTTGTCTTTCTTCTTTGGTTTCGAGGAGCATTCCTGTGGATACAGCACAGAACAACGACAAGTTCAACAAATAAAGTAAAAATCTGAAAAATGTACAATTTGGCTCATTCTTTTTATCGTATTCTAATTTATCATGAATTTGGAATTCAAAATAAGGTGACCAGCAAGTACTTATTTCTATCCTGCGTTTTCGAGAATAGCGAAGCATTCATGTCCGCAACTGCTAGGCTGTTCCTGTACACGTTCCTAGGAATCCAATGACAATATGCAACCAAACATATAATACTCCCATTATTATTTCATTGGTTACATGAAACTGAAATTTAAATTTGAGAAACTGACAATAAATGGCCACATTAAAATAAAAAAACAAAGAGTGATACAAAGTGGTCAATATTGCTTTCCGCGGATCAAGAGTAAAAAAAAGTTACAAAGATATTCATTATCAACAAAAAATAAAGTTACAAAAGACATTAGTGAGAAAAATAAATGATAAAGACTATATTAGAAAAATAAGTCAATGTTGTATTGGAATTCTAAAGTGACTTATAATTTAGAATAATTTATTTTTTACAAAATAACTTATAATTTGGACTAGAGGTAATATTAAGCAGCGATTTTGCATACAGAGTTTCTAACAAATCTACAAGTTACAGTCATAAATTTCAAAAAAATGAAGTAGCAGTTGCTGTAACTCTCCAGATGATGTAATAATCAAACTAGAGTATTGATTACTTTATTCACAATGGTTCCTCTAAAAAAATAAGACTAGTGGTCATTTCTATAGGAGACATTCCTGTAAATATGAAGTCAGTAGAGGTAAATTCTTGCCATCACGAGCAAGCACCTAAAACTATCCTGCCGAAACTGATTTAGACCTTTGTTGGGGTGGTACATCAAGCCATGCCTTCATCATGTCATATGTGGTGAAACTAATTGCAGCTGAAGGAACAATCTGGGAACATTCAAGAACAAAAATAAAACACAGTTGCCTCCAATGAAATGATAAGGAATTTTGATAAAAAGTTTCAGGAACACGTCAAAACATAAAAGATCATGTATTATGGTCGTGCTTTTCAAATTTTAAATGGTACCAAAAACATAAGATTCTAAACCCAATGCATAATTTATCCAGTTTCTGAAGATTGCCAAAGAAAACTATCACTATTCACTTAAACCATTCTTTTCGGTCCATGGCTAAAGAACAATTAATTTGACACCCCCACTTTTACCGGGCATCCTCATTTAAAACACTTTTACTATTAAATTTACATGTTTTTATCGGAATTTTGCAATATGTACAAGAAATTTTGGAATAATTCCATTTTTTACTGGAATTTTTGAAATTTCCGATAAAAAAATGAAGAATACCAAAACTTTCCTTTTTTTACTAGAAATTTCGAAATTTCCAGAAAAAATATGAATTTTTTTTTACACTATCGGAAATTTCCGAAACAATACTTGAGAAATTTCGAAACTTCCGCTAGTGCAAAAAAAAATCGAAAATTTTGAAAATTCCGGTATTCTTCATAGTTTTTTCCAGAAATTTTTTTTAATATAAATTTTTTTCAAGGCAGTTTTAAAATTAAAAAACTTTAGAGGGTGCAATAAACCTTGGGGAAGTTCGGGGTGACAGGTTAATTTCTCCTAACTAAAACAATTGCTATCAAATAGGATTAGTGGCCCAACTTTCTTTTAGGCCTAAAACAAATATTACTTTTAATGTTAAGAAACACTAAATATAGTCTGAGATTATAATATAAATAAATAAATATGCATTAATAAGATAATGTGAAGCCTCTAGGATTTGAACACATGACCTAAAACTAAAATTATTGACCTTAACTAGTAAGTTAGAGGCCTCTTTTGTCCTAAGTTGTTGGAAAAGTACCTAAAATTTCCCATAGTCAGATTTGCATAAGGGCAAAAACAATAAAGCACTTTTTCTTCACAAATTTGTCCTCTCTCTCTTTGCAAATTTTCTTCTTCCACATTCTTCTCAACTCAAGAAGCATACATCTTTCTCCTTCATTATTCTTTTCAAGTCAGCAAGCATCCATCTTTCTTATCCATTCTTCCACATTCCTCTTTACATATTAATCTTTTTCTTCACTTTCTCACCCATTCACATCTATTTCTCCCCTGTTTTGCAGATTTCTC
Source organism: Lathyrus sativus (assembly GCA_963859935.3). Lineage (NCBI taxonomy): Eukaryota > Viridiplantae > Streptophyta > Magnoliopsida > Fabales > Fabaceae > Lathyrus > Lathyrus sativus. The sequence continues at coordinate 606,069,526 of OZ012739.1, forward strand.
ATCTACTAGCCACTATGGCATCATCTTCTCCAAGTTTAACACAAACTTCCAACAACAAAGGTTTTTTTTTTTAAACTATACTTCCAACAACAAAGGTTTTATAAAACTATTGGTGACAATATTAGCACAAACTTCCAACAAACATAAATTTTTTCAAAGCAATGATTTAACTGCTCTTATTCTCCTCAACAATATCGATGAATGTTATGAATGGTTGCAACAAAATGAGGATGAAAATGAAATATTGGAAGATGATTTGGTTTTGGGAGAAAAGGGTTTGACTTGGAAAGCTGTTGGCAATCCTGCTGGGGCTAATAAACCAGCAAGAGTTACTAGACATCATTCTAGAATTGCTACATTAGTGTCTAATGAAGGTGAGGAGTTGGAGGTAGAAGAAGTGTTTGAAATTGAATCATGCGATGAGCAAGATGATTTTAATGTGGTGGAACCTAGAAGTCAATATGAGGGGAATGTAATTTAGTCATTTTGTTTACTTTTAGAATTTGTCATTTTGAGCAAATTTATAATTTGATTTTGACGGGAACATATTTTGTGGTGCTGTTGGAAGTTATGTATGTTGTTGCAACTTCTGTTTTTAAGGCATTATATATGTTGCTGAAACTTATTTTAAGTATTTATGTATTCGTGTCAAATATTTACCTTGGTTTTTTAAAGCTCACAATAGCGGTCATCCTGCTATCCGCTATAGCGTTTTGGGGGTTTGGCGCCACGCGCCGCTATCCGAGATTAACAACCTAGTTGCGCCACTATCCGTGATTAACAACCTAGTTCCTTGTATCTTTCTTATTTCTACATGATTTTTTTTTTCTTTTATCTCTTTTTTCTTTGTTGACCAACAATCTCTCACTTGAAGATCGATTTCAATCGATCTTCACACCTTTTTCATACAACATCCTTTCTCATATTGTTACTCTAGCATATCGATTGTCACCACTTTTGTTAACATGTATGTTGGGTTCTCACTTCCTTGAATCTTGCCCAAAGTTATGTCATTCTCAAGTTAAGATTTAATGAAGTGATTACGAAGACCATTGTGCTTTGTTCTCAAATGGAATGCTAAATTCTTTGTCAAATGTATTGCACTTTGAGTATCATCGTACAAAATACTCTTCTCCTTTGTGAAACTCAACTCGATTGAAGTCGTATCAATTTGTTAGCGATGTTGAACTCTAAAGAAGTACAACCGGTTATATATTTACCGGTGGTACTGGTGTCGTTAGTTCGATATCGCAGATACAAAAGATTAACAAAAAATTGATATGGCTTCAAGGATTGTTAACACAATTGAATTTCACATAGTAGAAAAGTGTTTTAAAGGGTGATAGTCAGACTTCGATACTTTTGGTAAAGAATTCAGCATGCGTGTTGATCTTCATTATCACTTCATTAAATCCCAGCTTGAGATGAAGTGTTAACATTGAGCAAAATTCAATGAAGTGAGAACTCAACAGACATGTTAACAAAGACGGTGACAATCAACATGCTCAGTTCGCTTGCTAGAATAACAGACCGATAATGGTATAAACGAGGTGTGAAGATCCACTGAAACCGGTCTTCAAATGAGAGATTGTTGGTCAACAAAGAAGAAAGAGATAAAAGAAAATAAACATCAAGTACATATAAGGAAGGTACAACGATGTTCCAGAGAACTTGAAGGAGGGAATGAATGGAGAGAGAAAGGTAAAAGATGTGTTTCTTTCATTTTTAAATATAAGAGCGAAATTCCAACAAATAGCAAATTTCACATGGTAGAGGAAAAGAAAAAAATTTCCTATGTAGGAATTGTGAGAAACATTTAAAGAAGAAAACTAGGTTGTGGGTTTTGTGAGAGTGTGAATGTTCTTAAATGCTTTGTATATTTCCCTTTTATTAAAAGAGGTCTACTCTGCCCGGAGACTAAGCATAATTGGCCAATCTCTATTGTTAATTTGTTATTTTTGCTCATCAACAAGAAATTTGCATAGTTCCTAACCGTTGCCCCATACTACACGTGTATGTTAACTTAAAATATTCACGGGCCAAGGGTGAAGCTTTCTCGACATATAACATCTATGGGCTACTAATTGACTTGCCATATTTATAAAACGTCTACTACTATCTACCACTATAATACAATGACATCAAATTCCAATCCAATTTATTCAAGCTATTTTATGAAAACCAATTATACGGCTAATAAATTTTTGTTCACTTTCACTCTCAAACAGAGCAGTGTGTTATATAAAAGTTTGGTGATTGATATATTCCAAAATAGTGAATAGAGTAATTTTGGTGCATTTTGATCTGCTTATGAACGTTAAAATAGCAAAAGCAAAACTTCATCTGTGAAAAAGTAGTCTAAAACAAAGCTAACATAAAGTTGGATATATGATAAAGTGAGCCTTACCCTTATGTAGTTAATGCTCACGCCTGCAAACAACTGCCTCCACCCTTGATTTCGAACAATCTTTCTGAGTCCATCTAATGTATTCTTGTATCTGGCATCTCCGTTAGCTGCATTTTGCAAGCTCCCAACCTGCACAAAGGAAATATGAGCAAAACCTCCAGAAAGGGAATGAATGCATGCTAATGCAACATAGGAGTCCATATCGACAAAAAAAAAAAAGATGTAAAACTAGAAATGAACCAAGGAAAAAATATTTAAAAGCTACAGCACCTGCATTTGTCGCTTAACAACATCCAAAGGGTATGTTAAAGTCTGCCCAAACAATCCAGCAAGAGCTCCACAAGAAAGGCGCATAAAAATGGACTTCTGATGTTCTTCAGAAACATGCATCTTCAATTTCTCATAAGTATAGAACTTCAAACCGGCATATGGAAGAATTCCAGTGAGTGTAGGACCTAATGAAAGACAAAGGTGAGATTCACAAGGAATGTACTAAATATATTGGATACAGTGGTAAAATGCAAGAGCTGCTAGCTGAGACATGCTATAAGGAAACATATGTTCCACAAGCAAGAATTCTAACAAGAACCAATTATGATTGCTATGCATGAAGGTTGTATTGGGAAACACTGGGACACATACCTACACCTCTATAAAGTCCACGAACTCCAGCTTCCTTATAGGCACTCGTAAGTACACCTTTAATCCCATTATGTACAGGACCTATTGGTTGAGAATGAACTCCTTTAATACCATCTTTGATACATACTTTTGTGTCCACCAACTGTAAAATTATGCAAAACAACAAAAACAAGAGTTATAATGAGATTGAAAATTTGCCTGCAACTTTTCCCTCAAAGAATATCCCTCTCACCACCAAAGCATACATGTATAAACGGAACATGGTACAGTTTCACCTCAAACAATGGAAAATGACCTATCTCTTACACCCAACTACCAAATAATTTGAAAAAACATGACATGTTCCTCAACGAAATTACAAATTAAACCAAACTAATAATCCAAAAATTTCATATTGTGTGTATGTGAACCATGTTGTTTCAGTCTCTCATGTTAAAGCATGCTGAAGCATTCAATTACATTAATCTTTTCTTAGTCCCTATTTTGAATTGGGAGACTTAATATTTAAAATCACTCTTTTACTAATCTTGTTTATACTAGTCGTACAATGTTCCTTTGAACTAATTAGGATTAAATGACAAGACAAAATAACGGAAGGGAAAATAAGAGATTCTCATTACTATATAAGATATCAGTATACTCAAAACACACTTTCCTATTGATTGAAATTCAAACAAGTCTCACCATTTTGAAGTAGGTCCCACTAAATAGTGTGAACTCCATATAAATTTGGCGAGACTCACGAGTTTACCCCAATGTAAGGTAGTCTATTGGATAAAAAGTATGGTGTTACATGCTAGCATTTCTCATATAGGATATGTTTTTGTATTAGAGGTTCAACCAAGTCTTTTTCAAAGGTTAAAACATGTTTAAAATAAATCCTACCTGATAAGCAAGTTTGGTACGGGCGAGATCTAAGGGGTATGTAAATAAAACTGAAGTCCCCCCTGCTGCCGAGCCAGCTAAAAGATCAATAGAAGGACCCGTTCCTAAAATGGGGTAATTGTTAAGGATCCAACTTTTATACCGCTCATATGTCATAAAATGCAAGGCTGCATATGGAACAATCCGGATAACACTAGCTCCATTTCCTCTAAAACCAACACATACACATAGGTTAACAGCACATGCATTGTAAACCAAAAAGAAAAATCATATAATCATGTAATTTGAGTCTTACTTATATAATCCTAGAAACCCTTCATCCTTTAGCAACTTATTCATAGATTGGTAAACACCAAGATTATGGAATCCTCCGGTCCTAGTCTGGAAAAAAAGAAAAAAAGAAATGAAGGTTATGCACATACAACAACAATACTAACAGTCAAGCCTTATATATCACTATTACAAGCCTCAAAGATGAACACACAGTCTTGGAGAAAATAAGGTACAAAGAAAGAAACACCACTATTGATTATTGATTTATCTATTACTAACATTAGGCAATAGACAACAAGTAAACCTTAAAAGCCTGAAAATGGCTCTAGTACAGGGAGGTTGAAACAGGACAGGGGCAATAAGCTCTGATCGTCACTTGATGAATGAGAAGTTCCAAGGATTGCAAATCAAAAACTTCAAGAATCCAGCAAGAGGCAAACAAATCAAAGAGCAGTAACTGATTGACAGTTTGACACCCACTTGAATCAATTGTGCCCACAGAATCAATTTCAACTTCTCTAAATAAAGAATATCATCATACATTTTCCATCACAAGTAATTCACACATTTCCCATTATCGAAATATAAAGGGTGGAATATGATCCCTAAATCATGTTAGTAAAAATTCTCAGTTGATAGTTTTGCATGAAGGAATTGGACTATCAGACAAAAACAAATTAAAGGCTGAAATTCCGCCATTAGACTCTCAGACAAAAACAAATTAATGGAAGAAAGAGGAAGGAAATGGAAAAATGCAGTTTACCTGCCAGAGTATCTTGACCCGTTCTAGAGGTGCAACGGAGCTCTTAGCAAGAGCACCAGCAAATCCACCAGCAATCAACTCCTTAACATAAACAGGAACACGATCCAAACTAGACCCATCCCTCTTAACGGATGCATTCTGCACCAAACCAGCCAACTTGGAACCTTGAGAAGAATCCATTTTCAAAATTGGATTTAAACCTAACAATCGGCTTAGAAAAACACCAAGAATTGGCTATGTTTACAAGCCAATCCGATTCAGGATCAATTAGATTCATCAACAAACAAAAAAAGAGTTTTTCAATCACAACAATAACCTAGAGCGATCGCGATTTCAATAGAGGAGGAGAACGGGTTGGGGAAGATGAAGAGAGACCCGTTCCGTTCTCCTTTGGTTTTTTTTAGGTTTTGTTGCTGTGATTTTATTTGGTTATTACATTTTGTAGGAAGTTATGTGTTCGTTGCACTTGCCGATTTTGTTTCGGCAATTATGGCGTATCTTTCGAATGAGACTGACGTGGGAGTAACGATGTGCCTGTTTATTCGCTTTCGGCGTACTACCTCACATGATATCTGATTTGTCCACGTTCATTCAACCGCTAAATTAAAAGTACTACTTTTACAATGACATTATTAGGAGTTAATGTGAAATGAACCCATACATCGTTGACTACAAGAGTATTTTTAAAAATAATATTTTAGTATGAATTTGAAAATTTAAATATAAAATAATTTATTTAAAGAGTTACGCATTACAAATACACCTGTCGTGTACACATGAGAAGAGATGCGCGGAAATGTTCTATTGAATAATTATTGATAATAAAAATGTCATAAATATAATATAATATATTTATAATTTAATAAATACTATGTTGCATAAAATATTTAGAAAAAAGAGGAGATAACAATGAAAATATAAATATTATTGATAGGGTTGTATTCTAAATTTTGTCATTAAATCGATAAATAGATATATCTAATATCTAATTATTAAAATTTTTTTTCACTAAATATTAATTATATCCTTCTGTAATATTATGCATTTGACATTTATTGCGTCTGATGTGTCACTCTCTCAATTATTTGTATTTTATTTTTGTTAATTTTTAATATGTTTGGTTAATGAGCAGCCATTGAGAATATAAAATATATGTGAAAAATATAACATATTGATTTGCAATTACTTGAAGAATGAAAAGTCTCACAATTTTTTATGCTTCTAATCAATTAACATTGCAGCCATGTTAAAGTTCTCTCTTTTACATGCTTTTTCATCTCTTTTCATGTTCAACTCAACTCCACAAAAGCAACTCAACAACATCTGTCTCATCTCCAATTTGCAAAAACGAAATCGACCTTAAACATCAATGCTCAATGGTATTCACTCATAATCATCAATCCAACATCGAATAACAAGAACATCAAACTCTCAAACCTGAAACACCACAATCTTCAAGTCACTGCAAACACAACAATTGCAAAGATCAAAATAAAAAGAGAAAGAAAGTTGGATCAAAAAAATTAGAAGCCGACACAATAGAATCTAACAACAATAGAAGAAGAAGAACACGAACCAGAACAAGAAGATGCGGATTTCGAAATTAGAAAAGGGGAGAACACTTGCCTCGACGGATTTTTTTGACGGAAACGCAAACACCACCACCGGATCTGCACACCTATGATGCCTTCATCGTCGCCGCCATATTCCAGATCCGCTGACAACCGTGCGACCAGTTTGCACACCTTCCTCCGTTAGGTACACCATCTTTGATTTAGATTTGAACATTTTTGATTACTTTATCAATAACGGTTTTTAAGGTTTTGTTGATTTATGGCCTAAGCCTGCTCTTCTCGCTTGCAAAATCATTGTTGTTTATGGTGTTTTTGAAACGACACTTCAGTTTTTTCTTAATGTTAAAATGTCTACAGCTCAATTCTCCCACTAACAATCAACGTGTTTATAAGACCTGTTTCTCTTTCTTTTTATTACTTTTTTCTTAAATTATGATAATAAATTAACTTTTTTTTTTTATTTTTCCATGAAAATGGTGATGCTGCATATTTAGTCACTTTGGATTATTTACGGTTAAGATTTGTCCAGTGCAGTGAAAAATACGGGTTCTCTTAGATCATTTAAATGGTATATCCTTGATCAAATGATGGAAGGTGGAACTTCTAATTCTTAGATTGAACCATAAAAAGCACTATGGTATGAGAGAAAACAAGTAGTACAAGAAATAAAGAGAATGCAGATTCTAAGTACAATTCTCCAACTTATGTTCTTTCAAGTAAGTAATTGACTCTTTGTTATTGAGTATAAATTCTTAAGATAAAGCCAAAATGTATTAATAGTTAAGCTCTGTATTGGATCTCTTTCAATTTTTTCTACCTAACATGATGAAGTAGATTGACAGGTTTATTCAAATTTTTCTACCTAACATAATGGAGTGGATTGACAGGTTTAATATTTGAATTTTAATCTTTTTTAAAAAAAAATTATATTTGTGTATCTACCTACTACTATTACATTTGTTCATGGTTTTTTATTTGATGTATTTGTGTTGAGTAGTTTATATAAGCAAACATTTTACTCTGCTAATGTGTGTGTTTTTACTACTCTTATGGAATACTCTATTCATCTGAATTGCAGGAGTCTGAATGTTTTTTTCATTTTTATATGCTCTTAGGTGTTGCACCCCCAAAATTTGCCCTCACGTTTCCTAACTTTGATTGGCTTTTACTTCGCATTCATCTGCATATCATTTATGTTGATCATTTCTCACATACTGACCATGTTATCAGCTGGAATGGATTTATCGGAATTACAGCCGCTTTGTTCGCATTTTGGACAGTTTAAACCGTTTCGACGGATAAGATTTATTTCGAAATTGAGCGAAGGTCGTGCTTTTCCTGGTAATTTAGTCTATGCTGATATTTTTGGTGTGTTTCGGTGTTCGCCTCTTTTTTCGTTTTTTATGTCGTTTGTTAATTTAGGTTTATTTTATTTGTTTAGAAATTACTTAGAATTCTTGTTAGAGTTTTAATTAGAAATAGATATTAATTAGAATTTAGAATTTTTATTAGGATTTAATTAGAATTTTAATTAAAAATTAGGTTAGATTTTTTAAATAGGATTAATTTAGATAGATTTTAGATTTATAAAATGGTTTAGAATAGAATTTTAATTAAGGTAGAATTAGTATTTATTTGAATTAATAATTAGATTAGAATTAGATTTTTAATTAGGTTAGAATTGTAATTATTTAGTTTTAATTTAAATTAGAAATAAGATTAGAACTTAATTAGTTAAAAATTAGATTAGAATATATTTTTAATATTAGAGTAGAATTAGATTTTTTAGATTAGTTATTAATTAGAATTTTAATTAATAATTAGATTAGAACTTTATATAGATGTATTAATTAGAATTAATTAGCTTTTAATTTAGAATTAATAGTTAGAAATTAATTAAGATTATTAATAGTTAGAACTAGGGTTAGAATTAAGTTAGAATAGAATTATAGTTAGAAATTAATTAGGATTTTGTTTAGAGTTAATTCATTAATATTAATCAGAAATTAAACAAAAAAAGGGACAAAAAAAGCAGCAGCAGAGGACAACACGTGTTCAGCATATAAAGGCCAATTTACTATTTATTGTCTCCAACAATCTGAAACCCTAGACAGCCCTCAGGTCACTGTTCACTTTCTTCTTCAACAAAATTTTTCAAACCCTAGCCGTCGGAAATCTCAACAACTCTTCTTCACTGCAACACTCTTCAACTAGCCAAAACCTCTCGCACCAGAACAACAACACAAAATGCAACCCTTCATCACCAATCTCCATCTCTCCCAGATTTCCGCTGCAACACCAACCGTGACGCAAACCCATTCGTTTCCGATCAAAACCACCACCAACACCTTCCTTCCCTCACCAACAAGACCTAACACCGTGAAACCCAAACTTCAAATCAACAGCCAACCACAACATAAACCACAAACCCATTTCCAAATCTTCTTCATCCATTTAACCCACAGATCCAGTCTGGATTTAAATAGACAATAAATTCAGAAAAGAAATAAATAAAGATGAGAAATAGAAGTGGAGAAGTTTGAGTTCAACGAAGAGAAGCGTTGGATTTGAAGAAGTAGTTTTTCGATTTAAGCTTTGAAAAATGGCGAGTCTGGTCTTGAGAAGAGGAAATGTAATATTGGCATGGATGACCGCCGTGTTTTATCATTCAGTTGGCTTGCTGCTATTTTTTGAGGATGAGTTTGGGTGACGGGCCTTTGATGAGCCCACGTGATCCCAGAGTTTGATATAGTTTTTCAGAATCCCCATTCATCCATTTCACCCCCTTCTTTTTAAAAAAAATGTAATATATTGTTTTCTAATTAGTTTTTTTAGATTGTTAATATATTTTTTCTTTTTAGAAATTAGTTTTAAGGACTTTATAATATTTATTCTAAATGGAAATAGTTTTTTTAGATTTTTTATTATTTTGATTGTCTAAATTGTTAATGATTTGTTCTAAAAGTTTTCAACATTTTCTTTTCTAAATTTTTAGATTGCTAGCTTTGAACATATTTACTCAATTAATTTCTTTTTTTATTTCTCTTCATTATTATTTTGTTTTGTTCGATGACGAGACCTCCGAAAAATCGTTACTAGTCAAATTATTGATAAATAATGATGGATCTGAGACCAACTTCTTTCTCTCCTCCTTTCTTCTTCATTTTCGATTTTATTAAGATTTTCTCGATCTATGAAGTCTTTCAATTCGTAAGCGTCGTTTTATTGAAGTCAATAACCTTCTCGGTTTCAAATCTATAGAAAATGATCATTTGGGTCATTTTCTTTATTTTGGGATCGTGATAGACTACCTTCGGTTAATCGACATAATGTTTACGATTAAGACGAGATCCCACCTTTTTGGTCTGTGCAACACGATTAAATCGGAGAATGATCCTCAATATCATTTTTCTATCTTGTCCACAACACGAATATCGATTTATGTGACCTCCTATAGTCCGACTTCCATCATAAGTCGAACTACGACGGTTTAGCGATACATTCTGTCCCGATTCAATTCACTAACAAAACTAACAACTAACTTTACTTTCTGTCAATATTTCTCTTGATATATTCTTGTACATATTATTATATACCTGTTGTCACGGTGAAATTTGGATACCAAACTATTGATTAGTTTGAATCTTTAATTCATGTTGCAACCGAATTTTGATTTGTCCAAAGGAAGGGATAAAGATCGAAATTCCCACAATGCAATGCAAATGCAAGGTTTATAGAGTTATAGGTTCGGGGGTTGGTTAAACTTAGGGAAGGTGCTAGCATCCTATGTTTCTGTAGTACTCTACAGGAACCTCTTGTTTTATGTTTGTTTATTGCTAAGTGTTTATCTGCTTAATGGTTTAAAAGACCTAAGGGTTTATTTCTAAGTATACTCGATAAGATATCGCATCTTATGCCTACATATCCTTACAGGAGTGGAATCAGAGTATTTGTAGTTCCCCTAAAGGGTTTGAGGAGTTCTTTGATTGTGGTCAAAGTTCCTACGGGTTTAGGGTAGTTGATTGATTGAGTTTAGGAGATGAGATGTGTCTTCATTTTAAGGGAGATTTAACCGCCACAGGTTGTAGGAAAATAGTCTTTGCATCGTCTTAAGAAAATGGCTCAAGTACTCGGATTGTTTGGCGAGTACGCCTTTATCTCTCTTAAGGCAAAGTTCCTACGAATTGATTGTATTGTTGTGGGGTGGAGATTCTATCTCACTTAAGATGATTAACATCTTTCTCTAATGTGTTTGAATATTGTATTGATTTGAGTTGTTTGTATTGTGTTGTATTGTTTTCCTATGTTGTAAGATAAAGGTCCTTCCTATGGGGTAGGATCTATCCTAGAGATCGACTTGAATGGGATCAAGGATCATGTGGGGAGAATGATGTAAATGATGTGCACTACACACGATTGTTGAATCATGTGTAGGTTTTTCCTTTGGACGGAATGCGATGCGATAATAAATTACGATAATATGAATTGTAATAAATAAATTGCGGAAATAAAATCATACACATACGCATGAAAGCGCTGAAGTGTGTGAGAGTGAAAGTGTCGGGGATGTGGGTGTGCACGATTTAGGTTGTATTTTACGCTGTTGATTGTTTTTTAATTAGTTAAATTGGTTTTGGTTTGAGTTATAAGAAAGTGTGGTTTTAAACGAGAAGTCGGTATGAATTAAATTCTAATGATTTATTTTATTATCTAAAAAAGTAATTTATTTTATTATTAAAATGTGTTGGTTATAGAATAAAAACAGTTTTTTTTTTGTTTTTAAAAGTTAATTAAATACTTAGAATTTATTCAAATAAATAAATTGACAAATATGTGTGGTTTATTTATGAAAGGTTTTATTTTATTATAATGAATAAATACTTATTTAACTAAAGGGTTATTGAGTTGATTTAAAAAGGTTAATTTAAATTTAATTAGCAAAAGACTTTTAAAATGAATTAATTTTATTAAAAGAATTTTTAGTTATTAGGGTAAAAAGGATTGATTAATTGGAATTAAAAAAAATGAATGAATATTAATTTATTAATAAAATTACTGAGAGTTAATTATAGCAGTCGGTTAGACTAATGACATAAAAAAAAGGGTTAATTAATTAATTAAATTTAAAGATTATTGGATTAGTTAGGTTAATTAAAAGATTTAAATGAATTTTAAAAGTTGAGTAAAAGTTAAAAGGTGATTAACGGTGATGTGGTTATGTGTGGTGAGCAGGTGCATAATCAATAATAATAAGCAAGCAAAACAACAAAAAAAAACAACAAAAACACAAGGAACGAAAAATGGAACCCTAGGTTCCCCCTCTCGTGATCGGCCAGTTTCTCTCCCTCATCCTACTCAATCACACGATTGCGGTTTAGTTTTTTCTCGATTCTTCAGCGATTTTCATGTTTGTACTTGAAACACAACTCAAAGCATTAAATCATTCAATAATTTCAACACGTATAAAGAGTTTTACCGAAGGTGGAAGGCAGCGTCTGGATATGACAAGAACGGATGCTCCGTTGGCTGAACTCGCGGTGGCCGGGGTTGAGGTTTCGTCAATTTGTACTCGCGGCGGCGGGAGATGGCTCCGTCGGATGAAAGATAAGTCGCTCTTGCTTGAAATTCTCAGCTTTTACACTTAGGGTTTTTTTCCGGTAGGTTCCCTTTCATCTCCTTTGACTCCCTTTTTATAGATTTCAAAATAAAACGCATCTTGCTGGCTGTCTTGAATGTTGATTTGATTGTTGATTGGATTTCCCGATTTGGTTTAGACAGAATTCAAAATCTTTCCTCTTTCGTGTGATTTATGTTGATGTCTGTTAATGAGGAATTTCAATCCATAATATCTTGTATCAAATCTGTTTAATACCTTTTTCGGTCCAGATTCAATGTTTCTGGGGATTTGGATAGGATCTTTTACGAATCTTTTTTTTTCACACGGTATATTCTTTGATCTGATTTGCTAATTTGGGTTTGGAATTTGGCAGGTGTGAATAATGATTTGTTTTGGGCCAAGGGAGATTGACGGTCCAGAGTAATAATTCGATTCTTTTGGCACATGATACGCTTTGTCATGGGCTTCAGCCAATGTGTTTGCAATGGGCTTCAATCATGCTCTGGTGAATGCTCGCGTGAAGATGCTGGTGATGAACTAGTAGCTGTTGTAGTTTTGTATTGTTGTGGTCTCACTTGCTTGCCTATCGTGATTGTCTGCTGAATTATCTATTATGGCTGCTTGTTGAGTTGCCTGTTACGCTGACGTTCTTTCTTCTCTTCTTTCAGGCACAAATTTTAAGTCCGGAGGCTGCCGGTTTTAGCTTCGGTTGGGAAAGGTTTAACGGTGATGATGACCTGATGGTCTGAACCAAAGAGGGCTCAAAATGCCGCTGTTGCTCGATGTTATATTATGCTTCCGAAATGTGCTAAACGCTATCTGAAACTAGTTGTAACCGGCGATGATGACGTTAGTCTGAGCTGAGAGGTTTTGTTGTCGTTGGCCGAGAAAGGTTCTATGCGGTTATGATGACTTTAACAGTCTGAACCCTGAGGGAATTTTGAAAATGCGGTCGTTGCCTTGATGTTGCTTGTTTTTGTACTGTGATGGCTGTTTGCAATTAGTTACTTTAATTGTCTGAATTTTAATCATCCGATGTATGGTAAGGAGTTGGTGACAGCCTTGGCTGTTGCTCTCCTGGCTGTTCGCATCTCTGCCCAATGATGAGTTTTCTGAGGCCTGTCCTTAAATCACTTCATCTCCCTCTTAGATTTTCGAATCAATCTTGTTAGCTGTTACTGGTGGTGCTCTGGTCATTGGTTGTGGTATTTGCAGGTTTTAATGGGATAACTTTGGAAAGTTGGAGATGGTTACTGCTAATGCTGCTCTGTTGTTGGTTGTGGCTAGCTTGCAAGTGGCATTTGTGGCTATGGAGTCGTTTGTTGCGAACCTTTTATTGTTGATACCTTAACTGGTGCAACTTGTGTGAAACTGATACCTGTTGCTGTTATTACTAATTTTCCTCTTCTTCTTTCAGGTTGTTACTGATTAGTTCAAAATCTGCGGGTCTTAGCTTTGGCGTTGAGAAAAGTATAACGGTGATGATGACCTGATGGTCTGAACTATGCGTGCTTGATGTTGTACCGTTTGGCCTGTGTTGAGGGAAAAATTCTGAGGATAGTTGTCCCGTCTGTCTAAATTCAAATTTATCAATGCTTGGTAAGCAGCTGATGATGGCTTCGGTCATAGTCCTCCCGATCGCTTGAGTTTCACGCCCGATGATGAGTTAACTGAGGGCTGAATTTTAATTCCGTTCATCTTGTTGCTTGCTTCGACTCATGTCTGAAATTGTGTTCTGATTACTGACTGCTTTTCTTTTGACAGTGTGGCGTCGTTCCTACTTCTTCTATGGTGCCGGTGGAGCAGAGTGACGTCGTGCAGATCCTTTAAATATCATGGTGCTATGCAAAACAATAGATATGCCATCCTCAACATCATTTTCCATTGCACTATCCTTATTGGCTTTTCCTGCAGGTCCCGTAGCATTACCGTCTCCAAAGGATGCAATTGATGATCTCAACGATAATGTCAACACCAGTACCTCTCAGTGAAGATACCTATCGTGGAAGTTCCTCCTTTTACTTGTGAATATGTCAACAAACCTTTGGTATTACGACGAATGACCCTCCAAGATCAATCGAAATGCATGAAGGAAGTAGTTCAAATCCAGTTGACGGTAAAAAGCATCAGGAAGACCCATATCATGCGGAACATGTAGGGTCTTTATGGAGTGTTTCAACTTATAACAGTACCAGCTGCTGTCAAAAGAAAACGAGTCACTTATTCCTCAAGGCATTTGAGCATTTCTCCCTTTTTCACTCATGCTTTGCTCATAGATTGGTTTAGCTTTAGTTTGATGCATTCCTAGTTGATTTTAGTGTGTAAACAGGGTTTTGTAATTTGGTAGTTATTTTCATACGTGCCATTTTGAAAATGAGTATGACCTGCTTTGCAATAAACTCATTTGTATACCTGGATGTACCTCCCTTATGTTGAATGAATGAATTTGGTATTTTGTACATCACGTATGACTTGTTTGATGAGGTCCAAGTGAATGCTTCCGAATACTTGAATATCCAGTAGAATTCTTTCTTAATAACAATGCGAGAGCTCGGGATTTCGGTTAACTTTCTTGCCTTTAAACCATATGCCTTTCGAATAAGCTACCAACATCTATCCACTATTATTCCATCACTTTTTGTGCCAATAGCTGGCATGCCGTAAAAAACATTCCCTAATGATAGCTTTTCTTTGATTGGATCAAACTGACTCAACAGCCAAGCGAACCAATACTCTACGCCAAAATCTGACTATTTTTCTGATGAATAACTTCAATACCATGAACCGCACCAAATTGATACCTCAATACAATCAAACCTCGCGACAAATACACGTATCAGAAATAATATCTCAACCATCTCAAAAAATCTGGTGACAACTTGTCTTCAAAAATTGTCAGCAACAACGTGAAAATGACCATTTTGCCCACTCCACCGTTAAAGTGCCCTTGATGCAATTCCTGCAAAACAGATAGCTTGAACAATGGTGGTTTCAATAACAAGGAGGTGGGATCTTAAGGTCAAAAATTAGGGTGAAACAGATGCCCCTATTTAAGTTACTCCTATTCGGAGATATGGAGATCGAAATCTCCGTCTCGACGAGATAGGAGGGACTTAAATACAAACACTGGACGAATTTTTGGCCCTAAGAGCACACCAAATGCATATGATATGCGATGATATGAAAATGCTAGACGGACGGTCCTGTGAGGGAAAGATGTCATAGGGAAAGAACCAGGCATGACATAAAGGGAAGAACAAGACCGACGATAGGTAACCCTTACGGGGACAAGGAACAACCACCACTTGGGAATCTCCAGAAGTGTAACAGTATCTCATACACCAGGGATATGGTGATGGGAAAGAAGCTTGTAGTCGAAAGATATGCTTATCACCATAATGTGGTGATCGGTGACAATCCAAATAGATTTCTTGATCGAGTTCATAATTCAGTTTCCCCTTGTATTTTCTTCCTTCTTTTTCTTCATATATTATTTTGTTCTCTTTTCCTTCTTTTTCTTGTTTTTGTATATCTTTTTCTTTTGGAACTCAACTTGAAATAGTAAAATGTATAACTTCCCCGAGCGTCATGATAAGGGTACCACGAGCTGGTCTCAGTCTCTGCCTGAAATGTCAAAATTTTGTAGATGGTAGAATCACTGTAGTTTGTAGATGTAGATGTAAATGTCGTTGTAGATGTTGTTGTAGTTGTAGAACTTCCCCGAGCGTCATGATATGGGAATCATGAGTTGGTCTCAGTCTCTGTTGTAGAACTTCCCCGAGCGTCATAGTCTGGATGCTATGAGCTGGTCTCAGTCTCTTCGTGAGAGCATCTTCACAGGGGGTTGTAAATTTTTGTAAACTGTAGATGTCGTTGTAGACTGTAAATGTAGTTCGTTGTAGAACTTGTAGATGTAGTTCGTTGTAGAACTTGTAGGTTGTAAATGTTGTTGATGTAATCTGTAGATGTAATTTGTAGATGTAATTTGTAAATGTAATTGTTGTTGATGTGATCTGTATATGTAATTGTAAAGCTTCACCGGGGATCTTCGGGGAGTTGTGAGCCGGTTGAATTGTAATGTATGTCTTCTCGAATGAAGGTAGACCGGTATGATAAACTTCCTCGACTTCTTCGGGGAGATGTCACTTGATGGAAATAAACTTGTGCGATGAACTCACTGGGGAATGCGTTCCTGCTGAGTATCTTTGTAATTGCACAATATTCTGTAAGCCCTTAAATGAAGAGAGATGTCTTGTAATGTCTTCGGTAAGCTTCTTCGATGAATTTATGAAGCGATGATTTGATGATGAACTGTCTTGTAGAAAATGTCATTTGTCGTTTTGAATAAGATCCTGATCAAAACGAGTTGCTCAAATAAAGAGATAGATGTTCGAGAAAATCCTGTGATGCGTTTGTCTTTATGAGTATTCTTCTTGGGGACTAGGGTGCAAAATAAATGCACACTTAATCCATGTTCAAAGGTTGGAGATGTCCACGATGTGATTGCCAAAGACCGAAGTTCAATTCGGGAAGTAGCCGAAAAGAAAATGTTAAGCAAGACTCGACCATCGAGGTATGAACTCAAATGGAATTGTACTAAAATAACCATCTTCCATGAGGATTGAACTCCATGGGGAAAATGAAACATCGCTCTTTTTCTGCCTAGGGTAGACGAATCTATTTGGAGGGATAAGACACACCCAAGCACCTAGGGATGACTACAACTAAAGTGATAGAATAAAACAAACACAGAGAATGTAAAAATGCACATGCCATGCGTATGCTTATGCTGGCAAGACAAACAGAAAGAGGTGGCTGGAGATGAAATAAACATCTCGGGGTAGACATCTCGACCAATCTTTGCAGATAGAAGTACCACTAGGGATAGGAGAAGAACCAAATATTGGATCACACTCCTGCTTCAAGGCTTCAAAATTCCTCCTGGGGAATAGGGATCAATCCATTTGGTATATAACTTCTTGATAAGTTTGAAATGTTGTCTGAAGTTGTAGACGGAGGTATCCAGACTGAAGTTTCATAGAGGATAAAATAAATATCCTGGGTCATCACGATTGTTGATCATGTCGGAGTTGAGCTTCTTGGGGATGAAATAAACATCCACTTCGTTTCAAATTTCAAATTCCCTAAGTTAAATGGTTTAAGAAACAATGTCTCGAGAGGATTTTATAGAAAACATGATGTCCAAATGCCCCACTGTTTTCAAACTCTCGGAGAGATTCGCTGAATCTCGACGTAACTGCCTCTGATTGGCGGTTTGACTGAGTCTTCCAATTTGTGCTTTAGATTAAGCCAAACTTGTACGGATGAAACCTCTTGGAAACTAACCTGCCCCAGGTTGGCAAGGTCTTCAAATCCATCAACATCCATTTGTAATCTTTCTAAGATGTCAAGCGCATTTAGCAAGTCATAAGTGTTAATTTCGAAACGGGTAATGCAACACGCGCTTGTCTTGAAGTTTTGAAAAGGGGTATCGCAATAATTGGCGAACGAAATCACTAATTAGGATATAAATTAAAAATTATTTATAAAGCCGGTTTAACTTGAGCATAGCTCAAGGAGTCAGGAAACAATATCTCATCGAGTATGCTTTCGAATTAAACCTTACTTCAATTAGGACTTGGAGGGTCGTATATAGGCTTAATTTATGACTTGTAAAATAGAGGAATAAAGGGTTAGTATATTTGTGCCCACCCAATTTTTTTTGAAATATGTTCATCATTGATATTACCCTGCCCCAGGCTAAAAATGAGGTTTTGGTTTGAAAAAAAAACAGATCTTTTCTCAAGGTTTAAAAAGAGGGTGTAACTATGTTAGTGTTTAGATGGTTGAAATAATGCCTTGCACCATCAGTAGGGTTTTTACTCGAAGCATACTGTTGCACCCTAAAATTTGACCAACCGGGTCCCGTATCTGGCTCGATATTTCGACGCATTTCGCATTCGCATTTACATACTGCATATAGTGCATTTCTTCAATCATGGTGATTTTATCGGGATTACAGCCCTGCTGTCGCATTTCAGGTATCTCAGACCGGTTCGGGTAATCGGAGGTTATTTTGGGAAGTCGCGCGCTTCCTGGGTGTTCTCAGCTCACAGAGTGATTTTGGAGATTCTCGGTGTCCGGGTTTACTGTTTGCTTCGATCTGGTCTCGCGCTCTCTTTTATATTGGCTATTTGCCTTTGTCTGCATTTTTTAGGATGTAATAGCCTTTTATAGATTTTTAAATAGGGTATTATCTTTTCTAGAATTTTAATTGGTTTATTAGATTTTTTTAAATAGGTTAAATAGATTTTTTTAATAGTAAATTTTTAGATATAGATTTTAATCTAGATATAGAAATTAATAGTTTTTTTTTATAGAAAATAGTTCTTAGAGTTTAATAAAGTTTTTGAATATATATTTAATATAGATTTAATACTTTTTTTTAGGATATTAGTTCTTTTTTGTTAAATAGTAATAGATTTTTTTAATAGATGTTAATGGAGTAGAGTTTAGAATTTTAATTGTTTTAGTTTTAAGTAGAAAGTTAATCTTTTAGAATTAGGTTTATTAATTGTCATTTGCATTTGCATTAATCCACTTTAGTTCATTAATCATCATTAGTGTACTTTTATTTAATTAGTTCTTCATTAATCATGTTCAGTTTCATAGAAATTCATTAATTGAGGTTAATCTTGCGTTTTCCATTTTATTAGTCCTTAATCCATTTCCATTAATCAATCAATTCATGTTCAGTATTAATTAATTAGTCATTAGCCTTATAGTTATTGGGCCAGTATCCATTATCCAGCAAAGTTCAGAAGCCCAAGTTCGCAAGTCCATAAATCAATGTCTGTATAAAAGATTCACCACGTGTTACACTAAGAGGAGGACACATCACATTTCAAACACTCAGAATGAAGACACCTCATCACTCCACCTTCCCCAGACTTCACCACGTGGCCTCCACTATCTCTCCCCCAGTTCCACGTGTGGCGCATGCAACTTCTCCCCCGTGACACTTGTCACCACCGGAACCTCACCGGTTGCATGGCCGGCGGCCATGCAACCACCGCACCCGACCATTTCCGGCAACCCTAACCAACCCCTAACTACCTCCGGCCACCGCAACAACCCGCCGGAAACTGGAAAAATCCCCAGAATTCATCGCATCCTCATCTTTCTCCGATCCACTAATCATCAACATCCTCCATGCGTTTTCCAGGATTTCAAGAACATTCATCATCGTCATCCATTTCCAGACGCCTGTTCATCACTATCCAAGAACATTCATCGTTATCCTCCGATCTTCGTCAAGATTTTCTCAATGTCCATAACCGTTTCCAGAAATTCCTTCAAACGTCTTCATCAATCTTGATCGTTCTTCATAGAGTTTCTCCGGATCGCCATCATTTTCCTCGAAATCTTCATCAGCATGTGAGTGTTTTCCCAGATTCGCCCAGAAATTGATGAAGTTCTTCAACCTCCATCGCCTCCTTCATCATCGTTCAACAACTCCTTCGTCAATCTTCAACATTCTCCAGAATTCGCCACATGTTCATCATCAACGTTTTGTACAATCTTCATCCACAACGAGCAAGCTTTCGTCCATTAACATCAAATGTTCTTCTGATTCTTTTTCCAGAAATCGCCAGAAAACTAAGAACATTCATATCACCTTTCCAGCGAATCATCAAGATTTGTCAACTTCATCCAGAATCTTCAGATCCCCGAGCGTCATCTCAAGATTTTTCAACATCCCTTCCAGAGCATGCATCAACGAATCTTTTTCACTTTTATGATCTTCCTCAAGATCTCTCAGCAAGACTTCAAACAGTAGTGGAACTTCAAAAGCCTTCTTCAAGGATCTTCCACAAGTAGCAACTTCAAGAACCTCAAGAATGGCATGCGAACAGGTTTTGAGATGGTGATGATTGAGTGTGCGTGAGGAATCGGAGGAGGTTGAGACGGAGACAAAGAGACTGAGTGAGAGAGGAAGGCGAACGACATTAGGTTTTTTCCCCTGTGAATAGTGTTTAGGGAAAGGAGTTCGGGTTGCTGAAGGTGGAAGGAGAAGAGGGATGGTTGGACAATGTATGAATTGGGCCAGGCCCAATCGGTTCACTGATTCACACCCCCGTTTCTGGATATTCACCCTCCATTTCGTTATTGGTCTACTGGGCTGGGCCCAACGAATCTGTTTGCTAGTAGTACCCCCCGTCTTACTGATCACACCCCCTCCCCGTTTCAGTTCCATTTGGGTTGGGCCCAATTTCTGTTCTTTTTTTTTGCTGCACCTCACCTCTTGCTACAGTTCTGCACCCCCTCTTTGTGCTTTCCTTTATTTTCTCTTTTATTTTTCTTTGTTTAGTTTTTAAAGAAAAAATATTTAAAAAAAAAAAGAGAATAAAAAGAATATTAAAAAAAAAAGATTTGAGAAAATACATGAAAAATATTTTGAAAAAAGAAATATGAAAAGAAATGAGAAAAAGAATATTGAAAACAGAAGGAAAAAGAATAGAAGAAAAAATAGTAAAAAAAAAAAGAATATGAAAATATTACTTTGTAGATTCAATATTTTTAGGATAGATATTTTCTTCATAGGAGTTTATTTTACCTTTTTAGAGGTAGTTTTAGAAGTCCACTTGTTAGGGGACTATTTTCCATTTGATTTTCCATTATAGATGGATAAAATAGTATTTTCTAGGAGTTTATTTCCCGTAATCAATCGTTGTAACCCATTCTTCAGAATATTAATAAAACGAGATTTAAGTTGTGGTCCCGAAAGTAGCCGAACTACAGCTGCTCTGATTTCTCGTACCGAACGAGAATATGTAGGCATAGGATGCGATATCCTAGCGAGCACACTAACAACTAACCTTCTGTTCTCTCGCTGCTGTGCGATCGAGACTTTCCCGCTGACGACTGATGTTATCCTTTTCTCTTGCCCGAGTGCATTTGAGACCAGACCATAGCTTTAATTCCCATAGGTTCCCATACCTTTAAAACCAACTTAAGTTCTCACTTCCTGTGTGAGAACACCCTACTTAGTCGTAGTTAGCCTGAACTACGACAGCTCTGATCTTCCATGCTGTGTGGAAGTACGTAGGCACAAGACGCGAAGTCTTGGCGAGCCAATTTCCCCGTAGTTCTGAACTACGTTGACTCTGACTTTCTCTCGTGAGAATACGTAGGCATAGAGTGCGACGCTCTATCGAGTCAATTCCCTTCCGTTTAGATTTAACAGCCGTAGATAGATTGTTTTTGCATCCTTTAGACAACCCAAGCAAGCGTGGATCCCGTCGAGTACGACGGACGTGAGGGGTGCTAATACCTTCCCCCTGCGTAACCGACTCCCGAATCCAGGTTTTGGTTGCGATGACCATTCCTTTCCCCGTTTTGCGATAGGTTTACCTCGAGCGTTTCCTTTCCCTCCGTTGGGATAAATAACGCACGGTGGCGACTCTTCTGTTCAGACGGCGCCGATTTTCGCAGTAGCGACACATACAACAAGAGATCATGCGTTTTACTTCATCATCCTCCTCCCAATTCTTCACCAAAGTGAAAAGAAGATTGGATAAAGTCAGCATTATAAATTATTTTTGAAAAACAATTTGAGTGAAAACGAATGGATTTCTTCAAGACAAACATTTATTGCATTACTTATTCAAAATAACAAGTTCTTACATGCCCAAAAATACTTTTAATCAAAGAAACACAAACACACAAGCAAAATAGAGTAAAAGCCAGACAAGCCCTTTTATTACGCCTTGAGATGGAGAGGCTAGTAGAATTGTCTGATGTGCAGCCTTCTGATAACCTTGGGTCATGTTCTCGGAGGGCGAACCATGCTGAAGATAGGGTTAGAACCTCTGAAGGATAAGATTCCGCTTCTAACCAACTCTTGAACGTCTGCTTTCATACCGTAGCAGCTCTCAACATCGTGCCCTGGAGCGCCCTGATGGTAAGGACAAAATTTGTCAGCTCTGTACTAGTATGGAAGTTTCTTGGGCACCTTAGGCGGAGCTCTTGTCTGAATGTGCCCCTTTTTAATCAAAGTTGAGAACAGATCAGCATACTTCATAGGGATGGGATTAAACCGATGAGTTCCTTCTTTTGGAGTATCCAGAGGCATCTTCTGATACCTTCTTCGAAATCTTCGATTCTGTGGTTGATTTGGAGAGACCAATTTCTGCCTAGGAGGGAGTTGCTGTTCGCGCTGAGCGGGCGTTGCATACTGATGTTGAGGACGGGGTATTGGAGCTATGAATTCTCTGGAAGGCCCACTGTCATCCTTATTAACTAGAGTTATACCCAAGTTGTAATTGTATTGCTTTACAAAAGCGACAGCTAAGTCTCCCCAAGACTGAATGTGGCTTCTTTGCAGCTTCGTATACCATATCAAAGATGCCCACACAAACTTTCTTGAAAGCAGTGAATCATCAGCTTGTCATTGTCAATATAAGCAGTCATCTTTCGACAAAACATTGTCAGGTGATATTTTGGACAACTGACACCCTTGTAAACTTCGAAGGTAGGCATATTGAATTCCGGAGGGATAATCACGCCTATAACTAAACATAGGTCGCGAGCATCAAGACCAGACGCATTGTTTCTTTTCATCATCTTCCATTGTTCTTCAAGATCACGAAGTTCTTTCTCAAATGCTATAAGTCTAGGGTCGTCCACTTCATTCCCAACATGAGTACTCTGAAAGTCAACAAACATGTTGTCTTGCATAGGCTGAAGTTGCATAGGAACAAAGTCGTCGGAGGGACGGCGGAATGTCAGATTAGTCCTTACTCTGAAGCTAGTCATGCGATCCATATCTTCGTTCTTTTTGCTATCCTTAAGTAATACTTCGAGCTTGGTCAGATGGGCAGGATGTCAACTGACGGACAAAGACAGAAGGCTGAATGAGGACGCAGAGGAGAAAAGACACATGCACATGCTAAAAAAATGTTAAATGCAGAATGCTAATGCAAGAATGAAAATGCAGGATGAGTAGGACTTCATGGGATTCCTCTATTTATGGGCATCGCGGTAAAAGAAATGTTTTATTAAATTGAAATGAAATACATAAATACTCTTTTAAAGAGTCCCAAATAAAAGCTAAATAAAAGCTAGTAAAGACACGAAAGAAGTTTTAAATCCACCAAAAAGGAGTACTCTTCCAATGTAGGTAACAATTGAAAGTCTGGGAAGGTGAAACAATGATAAAGAGGATCATAAAACTGTAGTAGAGTGGCCAAAAGTCCTTCATTCACTAAGCGACCCAATAAAGATATCAGCTTCCCATATTTGTTCTTGAATTCCTCTTGATCCTTGATAAAGCCCCACAACTTCTTTAGGTTGTCCAATTTGGGACTCTTAAAAGTATATTTTAGAGTATTTCGTCTATCCATAATGTCCTACAATGTTCATAAATAAAGGGTTAATCCCATGAAGTCCAATGTAGTATGATGCTATATGAATGCAACAAACACAAGTAAGCACATAAGGGCACACAAAGATAAACAAACAAAGGTCCTAGGTTTGCAACGAGCATGGAGAAGGGTATACCCATTCCCAAAGGATAAGGACTAAAGGTGGATGGTACCTGCAGAACTGGGTTCTAAAGAGGTCCCAAAGTCATTAGTTCATCTATCGGATATTATCAATTTCCCAACTAACTCGGGGATTAATAATATTCTCAAGAGAACTTCTTTTGAGTGTAGCATCGCGTAGCACTATTTCGGGACTTACTCCCTCATAGCCTCGCACTACGTCCTAATAAGGCCAAAGTGGGGTTAAAGGTAACTACGGTCCTTAGTATCATGGACTCCCATTGAGAATAGTAAAAGTTTTCACGACTAAACTCGTTCAACTGAACTATTTTCAAAAGGGTCTCAACTAAGCGGGATTCTCGAGTCAACTTAGTCGGGACTCACTCCCTATAAGCCTCATCGAATATATCACCATCCTATCATAATTTCTCTCAAGTCCGGGTGTAGGACTTTGTCTCATCACTCAAGGATAATAGCCCAAAAGAAATAAAGGACACAAACAAATAAACAAGTAGGCAAATATATAAAGTAATAGACAAGTAAAGCAAGGTAGGGAAACCCACTGAGGATCCCTAGTGAAGTCGCCATTTCTGTCGCGGTGAAATTTGGATACCAAACTATTGATTAGTTTGAATCTTTAATTCATTTTGCAACCGAACTTTGATTTGTCCAAAGGAAGGGATAAAGATCAAAATTCCCACAATGCAATGCAAATGCAAGGTTTAGAGAGTTATAGGTTTAGGGGTTGGTTAAACTTAGGGAAAGTGCTAGCATCCTAAGTTTCTGTAGTACTCTACAGGAACCTCTTGTTTTATGTTTGTTTATTGCTAAGTGTTTATCTGTTTAATGGTTTAAAAGACCTAGGGGTTTATTTCTAAGTATACTCGATAATATATCGCATCTTATGCCTACATATCCTTACGGGAGTGGAATCAGAGTATTTGTAATTCCCCTAAACGGTTTGAGGAGTTCTTTGACTGTGGTCAAAGTTCCTACGGGTTTAGGGTAGTTGATTGATTGAGTTTAGGAGAGGAGATGTGTCTTCATTTTAAGGGAGATTTAACCGCCACAGGTTGTAGGAAAATAGTCTTTGCATCATCTTAAGAAAATGGCTCAAGTACTCGGATTGTTTGGCGAGTACGCCTTTATCTCTCTTAAGGCAAAGTTCCTATGAATTAATTGTATTGTTGTGGGGTGGAGATTCTATCTCACTTAAGATGATTAACATCTTTCTCTAATGTGTTTGAATATTGTATTGATTTGAGTTGTTTGTATTGTGTTGTATTGTTTTCCTATGTTGTAAGATAAAGGTCCTTCCTATGGGGTAGGATCTACCCTAGAGATCGAATTGAATGGGATCGAGGATCATGTGGGGAGAATGATGCAAATGATGTGCACTACACACGATTGTTGAATCATGTGTAGGATTTTCCTTTGGACGGAATGCGATGCGATAATAAATTACGATAATATGAATTGTAATAAATAAAATGCGGAAATAAAATCATACACATACGCATGAAAGCGCTGAAGTGTGTGAGAGTGAAAGTGTCGGGGATGTGGGTGTGCACGATTTAGGTTGTATTTTACGCTGTTGATTGTTTTTTAATTAGTTAAATTGGTTTTAGTTTGAGTTATAAGAAAGTGTGGTTTTAAACGAGAAGTCAGTATGAATTAAATTCTAATGATTTATTTTACTATCTAAAAAAGTAATTTATTTTATTATTAAAATGTGTTGGTTATAGAATAAAAACAGTTTTTTTTATTTATTTTGTTTTTAAAAGTTAATTAAATACTTAGAATTTATTCAAATAAATAAATTGACAAATATGTGCGGTTTATTTATGAAAGGTTTTATTTTATTATAATGAATAAATACTTATTTAACTAAAGGGTTATTGAGTTGATTTAAAAAGGTTAATTTAAATTTAATTAGCAAAAGGGTTTTAAAATGAATTAATTTTATTAAAAGAATTTTTAGTTATTAGAGTAAAAAGGATTGATTAATTGGAATTAAAAAAAATGAATGAATATTAATTTATTAATAAAATTACTGAGAGTTAATTATAACAGTCGGTTAGACTAATGACATAAAAAAAGGGTTAATTAATTAATTAAATTTAAAGATTATTGGATTAGTTAGGTTAATTAAAAGATTTAAATGAATTTTAAAAGTTGAGTAAAAGTTAAAAGGTGATTAACGGTGATGTGGTTATGTGTGGTGAGCAGGTGCATAATCAATAATAATAAGCAAGCAAAACAACAACAAAAAAAACAACAAAAACACAAGGAACGAAAAATGGAACCCTAGGTTCCCCCTCTCGTGATCGACCAGTTTCTCTCCCTCATCCTACTCAATCACACGATTGCGGTTTAGTTTTTTCTCGATTCTTCAGCGATTTTCATGTTTGTACCTGAAACACAACTCAAAACATTAAATCATTCAATAATTTCAACATGTATGAAGAGTTTTACCGAAGGTGAGAGGCAGCGTCTGGAGATGACAAGAACGGATGCTCCGTTGGCTGAACTCGCGGTGGCCGGGGTTGAGGTTTCGTCAATTTGTACTCGCGGCGGTGGGAGATGGCTCCGACGGATGAAAGATAAGTCGTTCTTGCTTGAAATTCTCAGCTTTTACACTTAGGTTTTTTTTCGGTAGGTTCCCTTTCATCTCCTTTGACTCCCTTTTTATAGATTTCAAAATAAAACGCATCTTGCTGGCTGTCTTGAATGTTGATTTGATTGTTGATTGGATTTTCCGATTTGGTTTAGACAGAATTCGAAATCTTTCCTCTTTCGTGTGATTTATGTTGATGTCTGTTAATGAGGAATTTCAATCCATAATATCTTGTATCAAATCTGTTTAATGCCTTTTTCGGTCCAGATTCAATGTTTCTGGGGATTTGGATAGGATCTTTTACGAATCTTTTTTTTTTCACACGGTATATTCTTTGATCTGATTTGCTAATTTGGGTTTGGAATTTGGCAGGTGTGAATAATGATTTTTTTTGGGCCAAGGGAGATTGACGATCCAGAGTAATAATTCGATTCTTTTGGCACATGATACGCTTTGTCATGGGCTTCAGCCAATGTGTTTGCAATGGGCTTCAATCACGCTCTGGTGAATGCTCGCGTGAAGATGCTGGTGATGAACTAGTAGCTGTTGTAGTTTTGTATTGCTGTGGTCTCACTTGCTTGCCTATCGTGATTGTCTGCTAAATTATTTGTTATGGCTGCTTGTTGAGTTGCCTGTTACGCTGACGTTCTTTCTTCTCTTCTTTCAGGCACAAATTTTAAGTCCGGAGGCTGCCGGTTTTAGCTTCGGTCGGGAAAGGTTTAACGGTGATGATGACCTGATGGTCTGAACCAAAGAGGGATCAAAATGCCGCTGTTGCTCGATGTTATATTATGCTTCCGAAATGTGATGAACGCTATCTGAAACTAGTTGTAATCGGCGATGATGACGTTAGTCTGAGCTGAGAGGTTTTGCTGTCATTGGCCGAGAAAGGTTCGATGCGATTATGATGACTTTAACAGTCTGAACCCTGAGGGAATTTTGAAAATGCGGTTGTTGCCTTGATGTTGCTTGTTTTTGTACTGTGATGGCTATTTGCAATTAGTTACTTTAATTGTCCGAATTTTAATCATCCGATGTGTGGTAAGGAGTTGGTGACAGCCTTGGCTGTTGCTCTCCTGGCTGTTCGCATCTCTGCCCAATGATGAGTTTTCTGAGGGCTGTCCTTAAATCACTTCATCTCCCTCTTAGATTTTCGAATCAATCTTGTTAGCTGTTACTGATGGTGCTCTGGTCATTGGTTGTGGTATTTGCAGGTTTTAATGGGATGACTTTGGAAAGTTGGAGATGGTTATTGCTAATGCTGCTCTGTTGTTGGTTGTGGCTAGCTTGCAAGTGGCATTTGTGGCTATGAAGTTGTTTGTTGCGAACCTTTTATTGTTGATACCTTAACTGGTGCAGCTTGTGTGAAACTGATACCTGTTGCTGTTATTACTAATTTTCCTCTTCTTCTTTCAGGTTGTTACTGATTAGTTCAAAATCTGCGGGTCTTAGCTTTGGCGTTGAGAAAAGTATAACGGTGATGATGACCTGATGGTCTGAACTATGCGTGCTTGATGTTGTACCGTTTGGCCTGTGTTGAGGGAAAAATTCTGAGGATAGTTGTCCCGTCTGTCTAAATTCAAATTTATCAATGCTTGGTAAGAAGTTGATGATGGCTTCGGTCATAGTCCTCCCGATCGCTTGAGTTTCACGCCCGATGATGAGTTAACTGAGGGCTGAATTTTAATTTCGTTCATCTTGTTGCTTGCTTCGACTCGTGTCTGAAATTGTGTTCTGATTACTGACTGCTTTTCTTTTGACAGTGTGGCGTCGTTCCTACTTCTTCTATGGTGCCGGTGGAGCAGAGTGACGTCGTGCAGATCCTTTAAATATCATGGTGCTATGCAAAACAATAGATATGCCATCCTTAACATCATTTTCCATTGCACTGTCCTTATTGGCTTTTCCTGCAGGTTGTTGCACCCTAAAATTTGACCAACCGGTTCTCCTATCTGACTCGTGGTTTAAATTCATATTCGCAAATCAGACGCATGACCTTTGTGCACAGACAGAGGATATCAGAGTTACAACTTGGGTTTCATTTACTAGATATGGCAGATCCAGTCCAGATCATCAGGGTTTTATTTTCGGGAAATTGTGCGCTCCTCGGTGTTTGCAGCTCACATGGTGGTTTTTGGGATATTCTGATGCCCGGGGGTCTACTGTTTGTTTCGATCTGGTCTCGCGTTATTTTTTATGTTGGTCATTTGCATTTATCTGCATTTTTTAGGATTTAATAGCCTTCTGTAGATTTTTAAATAGGCTTTAGGGATTTTTAGAATTTAAATAGAGTTTTTTACATTTTTAAATAGTTTAAATCTTTTTTGTAGAGCTTTATAGAATTTTTAATAGATCTAATAGTTTTTTTAATCATTTTTAGAACATAATAGATTTTAAATAGCTTTTAATTGTTGTTAGAACAAATATAGTTTTCTTTTATTAATAATAGATTTTAATAGTTTTAAATAATAGTATAGAATTAAATAGAATTTTAATAGAATTTTAATAAATGGTATAGATTTTAATAGGATTTTAATAGTTCTTTTAAGTAGAAATTAGTAGAATTTAATATGGAGTTTAGCTAGATTTTAATCTTTTAGATTTAATTAGGATTTAATCTCTTAATTAGAGTTAATTGAGTTCATTTAGTTAATTGTTTTAGAGTTAGTTAGGTTTAATCTTTGATTAATTTTTAATTAGGTCTAAGCATTTTAATTCAGAATTATTAATCAGTTTTTTTTCAGTGTTTTTTTTAGGGTTTTTTGTCCATTATTTCGTATGGGCCCAGAAGGGAATTTTTTGGAGGCCCATTTCAATTTTCAGTCCAGTTTTTTTGTGCAGTTTTTTTGTCCAGAAGAGTGACACTTGTCACTATAAAATGATGCCACGCATTCATCCATGGAGCTACCATCTCAATTCTCAGAACGCCCCTCCTCTTACCACGTTTTCCATTCTCTCACTCCCTTCTGCTGCCACCTGCCCCACTATCACAATTCTCTCTCTCAGCAGCCACACACGCGTCCCACGACTCCACTACCACCCACACGTGGCGTCGTGCATGCGCCCACTCAGCCCCTCTCCCGTGCCACTTGTCACCGCGCCACTTCCTCACCGGAAACGCCCCTGACCGGCATGCAAATCCGGTGAACTCCCACCGCTGGCAAGCCCAACCAACTCCGCCCACCACCTAAATCCCCCAGCAAACCCAGAATCATCCAATCTCCTTCGTTCTTCTCCAATATTCCTCCGTCCACCTTCACCAACGGTCACCGGAAACTTCATCCGTGACCGGAAAATTCAAGGAATTGCCCAGATTTCTTCAGAACATCATCAAATCTCCATCGATCTTCAAAGTCCAACCTTCATCGTTCATCTGGAATTTCCAGAAACCTCTAGCAACCAACAAACACCGTCCGTCAACAACTTTCGAAGAAGATCATCGTCGTCCGTCATCCCTCTTCAAGATCTTCAAGGATCTTTTGAAGATTTTCCTCAGAAGATTCCCAGAACTTCAACTTATCATCAACACGCGCTTCAACGATCTTCATCTTCTTCAGTTTTTCCCATAAAGATTGATCTTCAAGCGATTCTTCAAAATCTTCCAGGTCTCGTCACCAGAAACGTTCCAGATCATCTTCAAGTACCATCCGGTCCGTTGATCTTCAAGCGTCTTCAAGAAGTTCCAGAAACTTCATCGTCTTCGTGGCTTCGCTCCAGGTTCGTTCTTCTCGCCTCCATTGTTGTTCTTTCGTTGAGTTAGGGTTTGTATTTGGAGTCTGAATGTCAGTTTGTTCCGGTTAGGGTTCAGGTTAGGGTTAATTGGTTTGGAATTTGGAGAATAAGGTTTCGTTTGAGATTTGGGAAGATTGCTGGAGGTTTTCTGAAGAGGAATTGCAGAGAGGATGGAGGTTGGGGAAGCGGCTAGGGTTTGGTTTTGGTGAACAGTAATCAGATTTGTTGTAGGAGAAGATAGGTTTTGTGGTTTGTTTGTGTGGTTTAGGGTTTCAGTTGGGCCAAGCCCAAATGTGATTGCTAGGATCCACCTCCAGTTTACTCATTGTCCCCCTCCCTGCGTGAGAGGCAGAGATGATTTTTGGTCTAGGCTTAAGCCCTTTGCTGGGCGCACCCCCCTAGCGTAGGCCCAGTGAAAAATAACTAAGAATCAGTAATATTCGCACCCCCTATTGTGTTCCTTTTTATTTTCTTTTTAATTTTCTTTGTTTTGAATCATGATAGAAAAAATAGCATAAAAAATAGTAGAAAAATCCAATTTAACCCATTCTTTTTTCCATATGTTCATAATTCAATGTAGAATTTTATAGTACAAAAACATTAGTTTAATCATGCAGTTTCATTTTAATTGCATTTTTTACATGTTTATTGATTTTGAAGTGTATTTTGTGGATACGTCTGCCTTGTTGATTTTAGTTCTTTCATCTGGTAATGAATTTTGCTTTGGTTTTTCAGTATGTTGTACTAGACTAATGCATGTTCCCCATAGATTTTTCATAGATTTTTTATAGGTTGATTGATATTGTTTTAGGGTTAGAAAATAGAGACCTCACAACCTGTTGGGGACCCTTGACCATTCATATATTAGGGATTGTTTAGTAGCCTTAGAAGTTGACTTAGGCTTTGAGATTTGATCTTGGTATCATAGAGTCATGTAGGTTTCCCCAAGATTTTTGGTAGATTTTTATAGGGTGTTCTATTATTTTTGTTTAAGCCTAAAAATAGGAGAAGTCTTGATAGGCTTCTGACTTTGAAGTTCAACTGTGGTTGAACTTCAGAGATAGTTTCTTTTGGGTTGAGGGTCTGTGGTTTCTTCTTGAAGATGGAGGCTGGATGAAGTCTTGATGGAGCTTGCAAGGATGCATGGATTGAGGTCCTAGTATAGAAGCTTGTTCTCTGTTTGTGAGGTTCGAGATCCTGAAGTTTGAGGGACATTTATGGTACTTTCCTGAGGAAGGCACTGTAGATGGCTTTCATTCTTTCTTCTCACCTCTTTCTTAAGTATCCAATGATGTTGGAGCCTTCATGTGAGTTTATTTTCTCCTGAGGAGGAATGTAAACTGATCACAATTGTTGAGCCATATGGGATACGATTCCTAAGTGGAAGCCTCCTAGTACTTTCCTGAGGAAGGTCCTATGGGTCTGCTCACTTAGTTCCTCTAGTTCATCTAGGATTTCTTAAGTATCCAATGATGTTGGAGCCTTCATGTGAGTTTAATTTCTCCTGAGGAGGAATGTAAACTGATCACAGTTGTTGAGCCACATGGGATATGATTCCTAAGTGACAGTCCCCTAGTACTTTCCTGAGGAAGGCACTATGGGTCTGTTCACTTAGTTCCCTTAGTTCAGGTAGGATTTCTCAAATATCCAATGATGCTGGAGCCTTCATGTGAGTTTAGTTTCTCCTGAGGAGGAATGTAAACCGATCACAGTTGTTGAGCCGCATAGGATATGATTCCTGAGTGGTAATCTCCTGGTACTTTCCCGAGGAAGGCACTATGAGTTTGTCTGCTTAGCTCCCTTTCTTTGGTAAGCTTGCTTTGAAGCTTGAAGATTGGGATTGACTTCTCTTGTGTAGGGTTTTGCTTAGGGTTTTGCTTAGAGTTTCGCTTAGGGTTTTGCATAGAGCTTTGTTCAGGGTTTGATCAGGGGTTTATTTCAGAGTTTTGTTTAGGGGTCTTGCTCAGGGTTTCTGTTTAAGCTTTGGATAGAGGTTTGTCAGGTTGGCTAGCCTTCTCTTTGTGTTGTTTGACTTGTTTGGTGCTGTGTTGCATTAGACTTAAGGGTTCATCTAGATATTTCTGAGGTAGGTGCATCTTAGAAGTAGGCTTTGTGTGCATGAGAAGTTGAGGTGGTCCTCCTTCTGCTTGTTTGTTATTGAGTGGCTTTGCTTGCTGGTATTTGGTAGAGCTGAGCTCCCTTACCTCTGTGGTTTGCGGCCTTTGCGCCTTGTTTGTCTGATTGTTGCATTCATGCATATTTCCAGTATTTCTTTACTTCGCAGTTGATTCCTGTTTGTTGTTTAGTCCTGTTGCCATGATCCCTTAGGAGCTCTAACTTCTCCGCTGTGGAGGAGTTATGATAAACATTAGGATGGTCAACCAGGCATGATAACAGTAGGTAGATTCCCTTTTTTAGCCATAGTTTTAGGGTGTCTTTTTCCTTTCTCAGCAATAGGAGCGTTTGAGTAGCGTGTGTCGTAGTTAGCCGAACTACAGCTGCTCTGATTTCTCGTACCAGACGAGGATATGTAGGCATAGGATGCGATATCCTAGCGAGCACACTAACAACTAACCTTTGTTCTCTCGCGGCTGTGCGATCGAGACTTTCCCGCTGACGACTGATTGTTACCCTTCTCTCTTGCCCGAGTGCATTTGAGACCAGACCGTAGTTGTAGGTTCCCGAACCTTGAAACCAGTTAGATTTCTCACTGCTGTGTGAGAACACCCATTTTAGCCGTAGTCAGTCGAACTACAGCTGCTCTGATTTCTCGTTCCAGACGAGAATACGTAGGCACATGATGCGATGTCCTGGCGAGCAACCTCCCCCCGTCTAGGCGTAGGTAGTCGAGCTACGTTGACTCTGACTTTCCCATTGCACGAGGGAGTACGTAGGCCCAGAACACCGTATGTTCTGTCGAGTCCTGTCCTTTTCTTTTCTTTTCAGACTGACCATTAGCATAGATAGATAAACACACCCTTTTCCTTATAAACACCAAGCGTGGATCCCGTCGAGTACGACGGACGTGAGGGGTGCTAATACCTTCCCCTTGCGTAACCGACTTCCGAATCCAGGATTTGGTTGCGATGACCATACCTTTTCCCGTCTTTGCGAGGTTTACTTCGAGCGTTTCCTTTCCCTCCTTTGGGATAAATAACGCACGGTGGCGACTCTCCTGTCAGTCGGCGCCGATTTTCGCAGTAGCGACAGTTGGCGACTCTGCTGGGGACTTATAGCATCTAGGGACTTTTCCATCCCTTATGCTGGGACCGTTTCCCATCCCCTACGCGAGTCAATCCTAGCGCTTGGGTGTTTATCTGTTGGGTGTTGTGCATATGTGTTTTATTTTTTCCGCACTTTACTTTTCCTGCACCTTTACCTTTCTGCATTTACTTTCAGCACTATATTATTATGATTATTGCTGTGGGAGAGGGAGGTTACTGTGAGTGAGAAGCCGGACCTGGGCTTGAGTATGCACCTAGATATAGTTGTGGAGAGTAGTAGACGAACCTGTCTGCTGAGCAGGCACAGTTCCCTACGAAATCTGCGCTCAGACGAGGTGCTCGCAGAGGTGCTCCTTTCCGGTCCTGAGGATCTGAGGGGAGTCCAGACGTGAGGATTGTCGACTCTGGGGACCGATCATTTGGAAGTTAGCTAAGTGAGGCCTCTTCATGACTTGATGATGCCACTCCTTCTGGGAATCGTATCGTCACTCATGAAAGTCTGTGACGCTGATGACCGCATAGGATGCCGTACCTTTGTCCGTGGATTAGGTCCATCATACCTGTGAGGGGGATTGGGTTATTGCAGGAAAACTGGCCTTCAGAAACCATGATTCAGTATTTATCAGACGGTGTTCTTGATTCATCTCCAAGTGTGTTGTTTGGATCAGATGGGTTTCTTGTCTGAGGTTGATACTATTATCAGATGGTTTTCTCGTCAGATACAGAGGTTCAGATGGATTTCTTACCAGGGGATTGGTATTTTGAGTATCAGATGATAGTTAGTGTCATGAGGTTCTGGTGACCGTGGTGGTTTTCTGTTCTTGATCACAGAGATGTTCCTCTTCAGGCTACAGCATAGCCCCTGTGTTCACTGATTGCATTATTTATCATACTGCATCATTGCATTACCATTTGCATTCAACTAACGTGTGTGTATTGCAGGTACATATTTTCCCTCCCAGTTCCGGTGTTTGTCTCCTAGCAAGACATGGAAGCCACGAAGAGAGTGTTACCCTACAAATTCCCGTCTCCAGATATCAGTCTGTTGTTAGAGTTGATTACTATTTCTAGGAAGAGGGTAATGGGAGATTTTAGAAAGATATATGGGAGGATCCTGACCTATGTTTACCAGCCCTCGGCCTATGAGATCAGCGGCATTTACACCTTGTTACAGTTTTATGATGCGGAGCTCAGGTGTTTCGTATTTCCTGACTTTGTCTTGGCTCCGACCCTGGAGGAGTATTCTGCACTCTTGGATATACCGATTCGCGAGCAGATGCCTTTCTATCGTACGGACGCTAAGCCTAATCTGGCTGAGCTTTCTGCCATCCTGTACTTAAGAGAGTCTGAACTGACAGGGAAGATGATCAGAAGAGGAAATGTGTGGGGATTTCCGTTGGATGTCTTGGTGGAGAAGGCTCGGGAGTATGCCAAGGAAGGTGGCTGGGTTGTTTTTGACGCCATCCTTGCTGTGTGTGTTTATGGCATCGTATTGTTCCCAAACATTCCTGATTTTGTTGATTCAGATGCTTTCTATATTTTGGCTGCAAAGAACCCAGTTCCTACCTTGCTGGGAGATATCCATCATTCCACTCACTACCAAAATGAAAAGCGGCGAGGAAGGAATGTCTCTTGTTGTGTACCTCTCCTGTGCAGGTGGTTCACCAGTCATATGCCTAAGTCAGGCCCTTTTGTCACTTCTATTGATTCTTTAGGATGGCCCGAGCGCTTGATGGGGTTGACTGCTGAGAATGTGGTGTGGGTTAACGAGGAGGTGTTCGGAGTTGAGGTCATATACAAATGCGAAGGATTCCCGAATGTTCCTTTGATAGGAAGGAAAGGGTGTGTCAATTACAACCCTTCCTTATTGATCAGGCAATTTGGGTATGCACCTCAGGGAGCGCCGAAGCCCGAGGAGATACAGGAATCTCTGTATCTCACTGGGGCAATAGGGAAAGAGATGTTGACCAAGCTTGAGAAAGCATGGAAGAACCTGCATAAGAGAGGGAAGCCTTCAGGTAGCAGAGGGGATACTCGAGTTCCTGGCCCGTATGTGGAATGGATTCGTGAGCGAGCTACGAAGTTCCTTATGCCTTATCCTGCAGTTCAGCCAGTGTATCCTTCTCAGGTGTAGGAGCCCACCACTATAGACATACAGGTATACAAGCAGCTGCTGGCAGAGAAAGAAGAGCTAGCAAAGGCTAAAGAGGCTTTAGAGAAAGAGAATGCCCAGCTTCGTCATGAAAAGATTGAAACAGGGTATCTTTCCAAGCAACAGGCCGAAACTCTGAAACATCTGAAGACTACGTTATTGGAGTTGACTGAAACCAAGAAGCGTCTGGAGTTAGATGTAGACTCAGTTAGCAGTGTATTGGCTACTAAGAAACAAGAGCTGGAAAGGGCCTACACAAAGTTAGCTAAGTTCAGAGAGCACTGGGATCTTACTATGGCCAAACGCAAAGAACGGGAAGAAGAGCTAAAGACACAGGTTGCTCAGTTGGGAGAACAGGTTAAAGCAAAGACTGAAGAGCTTGAAGAAGAAGCATGCCGTCGATACGAGGCCGAACGCAAACTGATTGATGCCATGAAGAATCTGGAGGATTGTTAGCGCAGAGCAGACATCAAGAGGCCCAAACCTGGGGAGGGTGCCCATGATAAGGCTTGGGAAGACTTTGTCCGAGATATCCAGGGAACGGTCAGAAAAAGGGATCAGTTGATAGAAGGCTTGATTTATCGACCGGATCACGCGGAGACGAAGAAGCTGGTTGAGGATTTCCGCGACCGTACCCGCACTTGATTTCTCTCTTGTATTCTGTTGTGTTGAGATCACCACCAGGCATGTTGGTTGGGATCCTCCTTTATCATCTCAGTTGTATGGAACATAATTGTGTAACATCTTGACAAGACTGATATTCCAATAAATATATGAGGGTTTTTCTAAATCTTGTCTTTATGGTTTATCTTGTCTCGCTACCACTGACACTGGAATTGGAGGGGAAATATCCCCAATGCACACGTGCACGTTAGCATTTTTTTGCATTTCTGTCTGCATAAATCATATTGCATAGCATTACTCTAGCAGGCCAGAGCACTTATCCAGCCTTTGTTTTCACCAGAGGGTGATTCTCGGGGGATTGTTTGAGGCAAGAGTGGAGTGTTGAAGAGGACCAAGGGGCTGAAGCAGATTTGAGTAGAATCAAGCAGTGTAATCAGTTACAGGTAATTGGTAGCTATGTCTGAAGGCAATTTCCAGACTCCTAACACCTTGACAGGGTTTGCTATGGCGTCCAACCCTCAGTATGATTCTATGGAAGACTTCCCGCAAGCGAACAACCTTACTGCAGACCAAGTTGTACAGCCTACTGTTGAGAACCGAGATCAACATGAGCAGTTTGTTGCCCGAAATGAACGTCCTCCTCCTGTTAACAATCAAGGTGCTGTTTTCCCTGAGAGGAATCCACGCCGAGGTATCCCGGTAGCCAGGACTGTAGATCCAAGAGCTCTTGAGACGGATAGAAAACTCCGAGCGTTGGAAGAAGGAATGAAAGCCTTGAAAGTGAAAGATGCTGCTAACATGGATGCTGTAGACATGTGTTTGGTTCCTGATCTGGTGTTGCCTTACAAGTTCAAAGTGCCGACATTTGATAAGTACACGGGGGATAGCTGTCCGAAGCAACATTTGAGGATGTTCTGTCGTAGAATGACTGCGTTCGTGCGAAATGATCAATTAATGATCCATTGCTTTCAGTATAGTCTGACTGGGGTCCTTGAGATGGTATGTGCAGTTAGAGAGTAATCAGATTCGATCATGGGTGGATTTAGCCAGAGCTTTCATGAAGCAGTACGATTACAACCTGGATTTGGCTCCTAGTCTCGTACATCTGCAAGAATTATCCCGGGCGGAGAATGAATCATTCAGAGGGTATTTGCAAAGATGGAAAGAATTGGCTGCTAGTGTTCAACCACCGCTTCAGGAAAGAGAAATGATTGACATCTTCTTGGGTACTCTGAAAGGCCATTATTATGACAAATTGTTCGGTTGCACAAGCTTTGTGGGCCTGATGAGAATGGGGGAGCTTGTTGAGAGAGGACTCAAAAGTGGAAAGCTTTGAGATGTTCCTTATATCCCAATTGATAAGAATGAGTCAGTCGTCAGTTCTCAAGAAGAGTGGGAAGAAGGAAATGACGTCGTCTCAGAATCTCTAGCATCTCAGGATCAGTTTTCAGACACTTCAAGTCAACGGTCATCCTATCGTCGATCGCGTCAGCACGCCCAACGAAGACCAAGGAAACCTGAAAGGCAGTTTACTCAGCTACCGGTGTCGTACAGTCAGTTGTTGCCAGATCTGGTCAGAAGTGGATTGATAGTGCCGAAAGAGACTAATCGAGTGATTCCGCCGTATCCGTCGGGTTTTGATGCCAGCGCCCGCTGTGAGTACCATGCTGGGGCACAGGGGCATTCAACCAATGATTGTAAGGTGCTTAGAAGTCAGGTTCAGGATCTATTAGACTCTAACCGGATTTTCATCGCACCTCAGGGTTTTGTTCAGATTAACGATTCTCTGTCATCCAGTTGTGTGGGTTCGTCAGTTAATGTCATGGAAGACTCCATAGGAAGTGTGTGCTCTGAAGATTGTCAATCGGAGAGTTCAGTTGAATATGGGAGAAGTTTCTAGAAGTTTCGGTGCCGGGTGTCGCATCTGTTTTCTCTGCCTAACCCGTTTAGCTTTTGTGCATTAGTATTTGCTGACCACCACCAGGATTGTTGGCTGGGGTCATTGTATTCGTACTCATTTGTGCTTACGTGCTGCTTTTGTTGGTTATACATGTGTGGGAGATGTTCGTCTGTGTGCTTATAGCTTGAGTTTCTCTTTGTCTTGTCATGAATATGTGTTTGCTTTCTACGTCGCATTATCGTTTAACAGGTACATCAGAACCGTGGGTCTTATTTCCTCATCGTCCAGTTTGTTGCAGGAATTCCTTCAGAGATATGGAACAGAATCAGGTTGAATTGATTGAAGTCCGAAGCCAGCTGGGGCAGATGATGAGAGACATGCAAGAGATGCGTATGGAGCAGAAGATCCTCAAAGAGGAAAATAGTAAGCTGAAGACCCAAATGAGCTTGGTCATGGAAGTAGTCAAGAAGGTGCTTAGGAAAGAGGATGATCAGCTATTTGAAGCCGCAGTGAAAAAGCTCGCGCCACCTGTGGAACTTGAGCAACAACAACAAAAGATGCACCCGCCTCAACGGAGGATTCAGGAGGGGAAGCCAAAGAGGATATTCGAGGCGCCACCTACAACGTATGCTGAGCTCTTTCAGACTTTATTGAGGTTCAAGATGGTTGAAAAAAGAACGCTGGACCCACCCACAGGAGCGCTTCCTCACGGGTACGATGCCAGTAAGCAATGTGAATTTCATTCTGGGGCACTCGGACACGACATCGAAGGTTGTCATGCTTTTAAGCACAATGTTCAAGACCTGATTGACTCGAAGGATATTGAATTCACGCCGAGCGGTGTAGCTGTACGTATTGCTCCTATCCCAGTTGATGTCAAGATGACGGATGTTTCTAAAGCTGCAGTAGGTCAGAAACGTATCCTGGACTCCATGGTGTCAGAATCTCCATGCCCACAACTGTTGCCTATTCCTGGGGCAGATCTGAGAAAGAAAATGGCTAAGCATAAGGAGTGCCTTGATCAGTACAGTGAAAGTCAAGAAACCGATGTTGTATTTGCTACGAAGGGTGTTCAACAGTCAACTCGATTCCAGCGACGACAACAACAATCTCAACAGTGGAAAAGGCAGCAACATCCCAATCAGCGAGGAGCTCAAAATCAGAGGCCATTGAGGGTATTTAAGGTGCCTCCGATGCCGTATGCCGAACTTCTTCAGGTGTTGCTACGATTGCAGTTGGTTGAGAAGAGGAAGTTAGCCCCGCTGACAGGTACACCTCCAGCAGGTTATGATATCAAGGAGCATTGTGATTTCTATTCAGGAGCACAGGGGCACAACATTGAAGATTGTCTGGCCTTCAAGCACAAAGTGCAGGATCTACTTGATAGTGCAGCAATCAGCTTCGGGCAGGAAGGTCCCAAAATCATCTGAATGAGGAGAAGGGCTCTATAATTTGGTTGAGTCGTTGAAAGCAGATCAGGACATCATCGAATTGTCTCTAATAACTGATTGTGAAGATGGCTGGTTCAGCAGCAGGACAGATGTGAAGGCCCGGTTCTTGGAAGCTAGCATTTTTCTTTGTTTTATCTTGTCATTTCTTTACGTTTGTAGTTTCTTTCCTGTTTTAAATTGCAATCTTATTTGTAAAACTTGTTGTTTTCATTCAATTGATGATAATGAAATAAATATGCATGTTTTGATTAAATCCATTCGTGTTCACTAATTGTTTTTACAAATGTCCAACGCTTGGTTAAGAGGAATCTGGGGAGGATGACGAAAATGAACAACATACGACTTCCTGATTGTATGCTTTTGAAATAAAACCTGCTGATGATGTACAGACATTGTTTCAAATCCCTAAACACCGGTGATATAAGGAAGATAATCCCTTGTCAACCCCTTTGAGCCTAGTAGTAGGAGTTTCTTTCTGAAAACGAAAAAACCCCTCAATCTTAACCTGGGGCAGGGTATGTGTTAGCTAATTTGACCGAGCGTTCAAGTTGCAAAAGGAGTGTCCGTTCGAAGATCAATCACACCTCTAGGGGGCGTGCCTAAAAAACCACAATGGTTAAATCAAGAGTGAGACAGTCACATTATTCTCCAATGAGTCAGACAACCAGCGTCACACGACTTGTTCGGAAAAAGAAGCGAAAAAAGAATCAAAAGCCCGCTAAGTCAAAACTTCAAAACAAATGACTTAGGCAAAAATGAGGGCATCCCGCTGGACTTAAAAAACCAAAAGAACTCAAAAGAGTTAGTCCAGGCAAAAGTTAGGGATAAGAAAAAAGATGAAAGGATGGCAAAAGAAAAATCCTCGGACAAATACAAGTCGGGTGACATCAAGTGTCAAAGACGAAAGGTGAGTGGCTGTCACTCCCAATAATCATAATTTCTCGAACTATCACTCCTATCTTTCGGCCTCTGAGGTGTGAGCGCTAAGGTCGAATTAGCTGAACGTAGGATGGGAGAACATCAAGGAGAATGGGTGGGTTGAAATAAACTTCGAGCCTGTATCCTTTCCTTCAAAACCGTGAACCTGACCACGTTACAACCTTCAAAAGTCCTAATTGAAGCAGGTTGTTTCGAAAGCTTACTCCGGTAAAGGTCGCGTCGATTCTGACTCCTAAAAGGTTTCCTCTTACCATGTTGGTACTGATGTTGATAAATGTTTTGTGCATTATATGCTATAAACTGTTTTTCCCTTCTCCCAGTGAACAGATTGGATGTCAAAATTATCATATATGTTGCATTAATACGTCTTTTACGCAGAACAACTTGTTTTACTTGCGAGTAAGCGCTTGACAGCAGAAAAGTTTCCTACAGTGGAAATGTATGTTCAAGATAGAATACAGAACACCTGAATGTTCCGAGAGCAGGGGCAAGCTATTATTGTGATCCCCAGTCAGGTCAGCCTTTCGAAGTCAGTTATCCTGGGGCAATCAGGTTGAGATTCGGTAAATATCTTGTAGTCAGGGGCACTACTCTGGATCAGATAATCAGGAGCGAGGTCATTGCAGTCAGGGGCAGACCATCGTAAGAGCGCAAAAGTTATTCTTTATTCGAGGAGCATTTGATGTGAAGTATCTCTTCGAAGTTCAGAATGCTGGGGCATTTCTTATTAGACCATCAGGGTACAGATGTTCTGATTTCCTTTCGAGGATTATCCCCACAGAGATCCCGCAGGCTGGGGCATATCAGAAGCGAAAGGATTGGTCTTCTCCGTATCAGCAGGGTCATTCAGAGTTATTCGAGCAGATTCAGTCAATTTTCGAGAGCGAGACGAATGCGGGAAGTCGTGTTACTATCCCTTGACTCTTCCACCAGAAGACTGTGTATTCAGATAGAATGTTTTCCAGCATCAGTTGTACCTGACCCATCACAGATAGCCTAAAAGACCAAATCCATGTTGGCGATCACTGTGAGGCCCATCCGTGTTGGCGCATCAGTTTCCAGATCCGATCTTCATCAGTACGCAGGAAGGCTCCGGCTATTTTCTCCAGCAAAGTCCAATTTTTTCATTGGCACGGGTAAGCTATCCCCAGAGAAGTCCAATCGCACTTGGCACATCTGTTATTTCACCGCAGAGTTATATTCCCCAGTAGGGTGTTCCTTCAATGAGGTGCGTGGTTAAGTTCCCAATTTCCCCAGCGGAGTTGATTTCACCCTTCCAGCATTTATTTTGATGGAATAATGCTGTGATATCCGGTTTATCTCCAGCGGAGTTGGCTTCGTCTTCAGCATTTATTTTGCTGAGGTGGTTTTCTGTACCCGACTTTCTCCAGCAGCTCGAGCCTGCATTAGCATATTGCATATCATCATATTTGCATCATACTTGCATTTCATTTTCAAAATGCGTAGCATTTCCATCCTGAATGGAGCATTACGCCCTAGGGATTCAAACATATGCATATGCATACGAAGCATAAGCCAGGTTTTCTATCAGCCTCGTATGGCGCGTGAATTACGCTGTGATCAGTTCAGGGGCATTCATCCAGCAGCAGTGTTCAGGCAATTCAGCGGTTTATTCGTCTTTCAGATCATATGACAGTTATGCTTTGATCAATCAGTCATCTGGTATCGTCAGGCTTTTCTTCCCGTCAATTCATATTGACGATGTGTGCCTCCCAATAAGTGGATTTCTCCGTCTATCATTAGACGTCTTGAGTTCGAATATAGTGGTTTTCTTTCCGTCTATCAGTAGACGATGTGAAGTTTTGGGTGATTTTCAGTGGGGTTTCAAGACGGGGTTTCTCTAATATGTGGTGTTCTTTCCGTCTAGCAGTAGACGATGTGAAGATTCAGGTGATTTTTTCAGTGGGTTTC
Source organism: Lathyrus sativus (assembly GCA_963859935.3). NCBI lineage: Eukaryota > Viridiplantae > Streptophyta > Magnoliopsida > Fabales > Fabaceae > Lathyrus > Lathyrus sativus. The sequence goes on from OZ012739.1 coordinate 606,111,804, forward strand.
AAGACGGGGTTTCTCTAATATGTGGTGTTCTTTCCGTCTTTCAGTAGACGATGTGAAGTTTCAGGTGATTTTTCAGCGGGTTTCTTATTGTCAGATTGTACGGATGGTGAGTTTCCCCAGCGAGTATTCTCTGGCTATCTTTAGATGTTGAGGGGTTTTCAAAGCGATCTTTCGGATAGTGGTTTTCTTTCTGTGTATTGGATGAGATGACATCTCGAGAGGGATTTTCTGATTGTCGATTCTTATTGACAACATGGTTCTTTGAAGGTGGTTTTCTTCCCGTCGGTCCATACTGATGATGTGGCCCCTTTAAGGATATTGTTCTTTCCATCAAGTCCCGTAGACGAAAGGATTCTGAAATTTGATGGATGGTGTTGAAGTGCGTATGGGTGTCTTTCCGTCTATCCTTAGACGATATGAGTATTCGATTTGGGTGTCTTCCCGTCTATCCTTAGACGATGTGAGTATTTGATCAGGGTGTCTTTCCGTTTATTCTTAGACGATGTGAGTATTTGATCAGGGTGTCTTTCCATCTATCCTTAGACGATGTGAGTATTTGATCAGGGTGTCTTTCCGTCTACCCTTTAGACGATGTGAGTATTCGATTTGGGTGTCTTCCCGTCTATCCTTAGACGATGTGAGTATTCGATTTGGGTGTCTTCCCGTCTACCCTTAGACGATGTGAGTATTCGATTTGGGTGTCTTCCCGTCTATCCTTAGACGATGTGAGTATTCGACTTGGGTGTCTTTCCGTCTATCCTTAGACGACGTGAGTATTGAAGTTTTCCTTGAAACAGGGTGTCTTCCCGTCTATCATTAGACGATGTGAGTATTGGTTTTTCCTTCGGGATGGTATTGAATGAATCAAGGGTGTCTTGCCGTCTATCTTTAGACGATGTGAGTATATTTCTCTTCCTGTCTATCCGTAGACGATGTGAAAGGATCAGATGTTTTGTTGCAACCCTCGGGTTTGTTATTTGGGATATCACAGGTAACAGGTGTTAAAATCAGGAGCTCTTTATCAAATGATTGATCAGTTTGTTGCCGTAATGACTGGACTCGGTTCTGGATTTTATTCCCCAAGCAGTTTTATAGTATATTCTCACGGTTGGTAAATTTTCGGGTTTTATTGGTATTCAACCGTCTCGTACCTCCGAATGATTGAAGGCTGAACGCTCTTCAACCCTTCAGGTCCAAGTCGCTTGAATAGGGGCAGCTGTTGCACCCTAAAATTTGACCAACCGGTTCTCCTATCTGACTCGTGGTTTAAATTCATATTCGCAAATCAGACGCATGACCTTTGTACACAGACAGAGGATATCAGAGTTACAACTTGGGTTTCATTTACTAGATATGGCAGATCCAGTCCAGATCATCAGGGTTTTATTTTCGGGAAATTGCGCGCTCCTCGGTGTTGGCAGCTCACATGGTGGTTTTTGGGATATTCTGATGCCCGGGGGTCTACTGTTTGTTTCGATCTGGTCTCGCGTTATTTTTTATGTTGGTCATTTGCATTTATCTGCATTTTTTAGGATTTAATAGCCTTCTGTAGATTTTTAAATAGGCTTTAGGGATTTTTAGAATTTAAATAGAGTTTTTTACATTTTTAAATAGTTTAAATCTTTTTTGTAGAGCTTTATAGAATTTTTAATAGATCTAATAGTTTTTTTAATCATTTTTAGAACATAATAGATTTTAAATAGCTTTTAATTGTTGTTAGAACAAATATAGTTTTCTTTTATTAATAATAGATTTTAATAGTTTTAAATAATAGTATAGAATTAAATAGAATTTTAATAGAATTTTAATAAATGGTATAGATTTTAATAGGATTTTAATAGTTCTTTTAAGTAGAAATTAGTAGAATTTAATATGGAGTTTAGCTAGATTTTAATCTTTTAGATTTAATTAGGATTTAATCTCTTAATTAGAGTTAATTGAGTTTATTTAGTTAATTGTTTTAGAGTTAGTTAGGTTTAATCTTTGATGAATTTTTAATTAGGTCTAAGCATTTTAATTCAGAATTATTAATCAGTTTTTTTTCAGTGTTTTTTTTAGGGTTTTTTGTCCATTATTTCGTATGGGCCCAGAAGGGAATTTTTTGGAGGCCCATTTCAATTTTCAGTCCAGTTTTTTTGTGCAGTTTTTTTGTCCAGAAGAGTGACACTTGTCACTATAAAATGATGCCACGCGTTCATCCATGGAGCTACCACCTCAATTCTCAGAACGCCCCTCCTCTTGCCACGTTTTCCATTCTCTCACTCCCTTCTGCTGCCACCTGCCTCACTATCACAATTCTCTCTCTCAGCAGCCACACACGCGTCCCACGGCTCCACTACCACCCACACGTGGCGTTGTGCATGCGCCCACTCAGCCCCTCTCCCGTGCCACTTGTCACCGCGCCACTTCCTCACCGGAAACGCCCCTGACCGGCATGCAAATCCGGTGAACTCCCACCGCCGGCAAGCCCAACCAACTCCGCCCACCACCTAAATCCCCCAGCAAACCCATAATCATCCAATCTCCTTCGTTCTTCTCCAATATTCCTCCGTCCACCTTCACCAACGGTCACCGGAAACTTCATCCGTGACCGGAAAATTCAAGGAATTGCCCAGATTTCTTCAGAACATCATCAAATCTCCATCGATCTTCAAAGTCCAACCTTCATCGTTCATCTGGAATTTCCAGAAACCTCTAGCAACCAACAAACACCGTCCGTCAACAACTTTCGAAGAAGATCATCGTCGTCCGTCATCCCTCTTCAAGATCTTCAAGGATCTTTTGAAGATTTTCCTCAGAAGATTCCCAGAACTTCAACTTATCATCAACACGCGCTTCAACGATCTTCATCTTCTTCAGTTTTTCCCATAAAGATTGATCTTCAAGCGATTCTTCAAAATCTTCCAGGTCTCGTCACCAGAAACGTTCCAGATCGTCTTCAAGCACCATCCGGTCCGTTGATCTTCAAGCGTCTTCAAGAAGTTCCAGAAACTTCATCGTCTTCGTGGCTTCGCTCCAGGTTCGTTCTTCTCGCCTCCATTGTTGTTCTTTCGTTGAGTTAGGGTTCGTATTTGGAGTCTGAATGTCAGTTTGTTCCAGTTAGGGTTCAGGTTAGGGTTAATTGGTTTGGAATTTGGAGAATAAGGTTTCGTTTGAGATTTGGGAAAATTGTTGGAGGTTTTCTGAAGAGGAATTGCAGAGAGGATGGAGGTTGGGGAAGCGGCTAGGGTTTGGTTTTGGTGAACAGTAATCAGATTTGTTGTAGGAGAAGATAGGTTTTGTGGTTTGTTTGTGTGGTTTAGGGTTTCAGTTGGGCCAAGCCCAAATGTGATTGCTAGGATCCACCTCCAGTTTACTCATTGTCCCCCTCCCTGCGTGAGAGGCAGAGATGATTTTTGGTCTGGGCTTAAGCCCTTTGCTGGGCGCACCCCCCTAGCGTAGGCCCAGTGAAAAATAACTAAGAATCAGTAATATTCGCACCCCCCTATTTTGTTCCTTTTTATTTTCTTTTTAATTTTCTTTGTTTTGAATCATGATAGAAAAAATAGCATAAAAAATAGTAGAAAAATCCAATTTAACCCATTCTTTTTTCCATATGTTCATAATTCAATGTAGAATTTTATAGTATAAAAACATTAGTTTAATCATGCATTTTCATTTTAATTGCATTTTTTACATGTTTATTGATTTTGAAGTGTATTTTGTGGATACGTCTGCCTTGTTGATTTTAGTTCTTTCATCTGGTAATGAATTTTGCTTTGGTTTTTCAGTATGTTGTACTAGACTAATGCATGTTACCCATAGATTTTTCATAGATTTTTTAGAGGTTGATTGATATTGTTTTAGGGTTAGAAAATAGAGACCTCACAACCTGTTGGGGACCCTTGACCACTCATATATTAGGGATTGTTTAGTAGCCTTAGAAGTTGACTTAGGCTTTGAGATTTGATCTTGGTATCATAGAGTCATGTAGGTTTCCCCTAGATTTTTGGTAGATTTTTATAGGGTGTTCTGTTATTTTTGTTTAAGCCTGAAAATAGGAGAAGTCTTGATAGGCTTCTGACTTTGAAGTTCAACTATGGTTGAACTTCAGAGATAGTTTCTTTTGGGTTGAGGGCCTGTGGTTTCTTCTTGAAGATGGAGGCTGGATGAAGTCTTGATGGAGCTTGCAAGGATGCATGGATTGAGGTCCTAGTCTAGGAGCTTTTTCTCTGTTTGTGAGGTTCGAGATCCTGAAGTTTGAGGGACATTTATGGTACTTTCCTGAGGAAGGCACTGTAGATGGCTTTCATTCTTTCTTCTCACCTCTTTCTTAAGTATCCAATGATGTTGGAGCCTTCATGTGAGTTTAGTTTCTCCTGAGGAGGAATGTAAACTGATCACAGTTGTTGAGCCATATGGGATACGATTCCTAAGTGGAAGCCTCCTAGTACTTTCCTGAGGAAGGTCCTATGGGTCTGCTCACTTAGTTCCTCTAGTTCATCTAGGATTTCTTAAGTATCCAATGATGTTGGAGCCTTCATATGAGTTTAATTTCTCCTGAGGAGGAATGTAAACTGATCACAGTTGTTGAGCCACATGGGATATGATTCCTAAGTGACAGTCCCCTAGTACTTTCCTGAGGAAGGCACTATGGGTCTGTTCACTTAGTTCCCTTAGTTCAGGTAGGATTTCTCAAATATCCAATGATGCTGGAGCCTTCATGTGAGTTTAGTTTCTCCTGAGGAGGAATGTAAACCGATCACAGTTGTTGAGCCGCATAGGATATGATTCTTGAGTGGTAATCTCCTGGTACTTTCCCGAGGAAGGCACTATGAGTTTGTCTGCTTAGCTCCCTTTCTTTGGTAAGCTTGCTTTGAAGCTTGAAGATTGGGATTGAATTATCTTGTGTAGGGTTTTGCTTAGGGTTTTGCTTAGAGTTTCACTTAGGGTTTTGCATAGAGCTTTGTTCAGGGTTTGATCAGGGGTTTATTTCAGAGTTTTGTTTAGGGGTCTTGCTCAGGGTTTCTGTTTAAGCTTTGGATAGAGGTTTGTCAGGTTGGCTAGCCTTCTCTTTGTGTTGTTTGACTTGTGTGGTGCTGTGTTGCATTAGACTTAGGGGTTCATCTAGATATTTCTGAGGTAGGTGCATCTTAGAAGTAGGCTTTGTGTGCATGAGAAGTTGAGGTGGTCCTCCTTCTGCTTGTTTGTTATTGAGTGGCTTTGCTTGCTGGTATTTGGTAGAGCTGAGCTCCCTTACCTCTGTGGTTTGCGGCCTTTGCGCCTTGTTTGTCTGATTGTTGCATTCATGCATATTTCCAGTATTTCTTTACTTCGCAGTTGATTCCTGTTTGTTGTTTAGTCCTATTGCCATGATCCCTTAGGAGCTCTAACTTCTCCGCTGTGGAGGAGTTATGATAGACATTAGGATGGTCAACCAGGCATGATAACAGTAGGTAGATTCCCTTTTTTAGCCATAGTTTTAGGGTGTCTTTTTCCTTTCTCAGCAATAGGAGCGTTTGAGTAGCGTGTGTCGTAGTTAGCCGAACTACAGCTGCTCTGATTTCTCGTACCAGACGAGGATATGTAGGCATAGGATGCGATATCCTAGCGAGCACACTAACAACTAACCTTTGTTCTCTCGCGGCTGTGCGATTGAGACTTTCCCGCTGACGACTGATTGTTACCCTTCTCTCTTGCCCGAGTGCATTTGAGACCAGACCGTAGTTGTAGGTTCCCGAACCTTGAAACCAGTTAGATTTCTCACTGCTGTGTGAGAACACCCATTTTAGCCGTAGTCAGTCGAACTACAGCAGCTCTGATTTCTCGTTCCAGACGAGAATACGTAGGCACAGGATGCGATGTCCTGGCGAGCAACCTCCCCCCGTCTAGGCATAGGTAGTCGAGCTACGTTGACTCTGACTTTCCCATTGCACGAGGGAGTACGTAGGCCCAGAACACCGTATGTTCTGTCGAGTCCTGTCCTTTTCTTTTCTTTTCAGACTGACCATTAGCATAGATAGATAAACACACCCTTTTCCTTATAAACACCAAGCGTGGATCCCGTCGAGTACGACGGACGTGAGGGGTGCTAATACCTTCCCCTTGCGTAACCGACTCCCGAATCCAGGTTTTGGTTGCGATGACCATACCTTTTCCCGTCTTTGCGAGGTTTACTTCGAGCGTTTCCTTTCCCTCCTTTGGGATAAATAACGCATGGTGGCGACTCTCCTGTCAGCCGGCGCCGATTTTCGCAGTAGCGACACAGGTCCCGTAGCATTACCGTCTCCAAAGGATGCAATTGATGATCTCAACGATAATGTCAACACCAGTACCTCTCAGTGAAGATACCTGTCGTGGAAGTTCCTCCTTTTACTTGTGAATATGTCAACAAACCTTTGGTATTACGACGAATGACCCTTCAAGATCAATCGGAATGCATGAAGGAAGTAGTTCAAATCCAGTTGACGGTAAAAAGCATCAGGAAGACCCATATCGTGCGGAACATGTAGGGTCTTTATGGAGTGTTTCAACTCATAACAGTACCAGCTGCTGTCAAAAGAAAACAAGCCACTTATTCCTCAAGGCATTTGAGCATTTCTCCCTTTTTCACTCATGCTTTGCTCAATGATTGGTTTAGCTTTAGTTTGATGCGTTCCTAGTTGATTTTAGTGTGTAAACAGGGTTTTGTAATTTGGTAGTTATTTTCATACGTGCCATTTTAGAAATGAGTATGACCTGCTTTGCAATAAACTCATTTGTATACCTGGATGTACCTCCCTTATGTTGAATGAATGAATTTGGTATTTTGTACATCACGTATGACTTGTTTGATGAGGTCCAAGTGAATGCTTCTGAATACTTGAATATCCAGTAGAATTCTTTCTTAATAACAATGCGAGAGCTCGAGATTTCGGTTAACTTTCTTGCCTTTAAACCATATGCCTTTTGAATAAGCTACCAACATCTATCCATTATTATTCCATCACTTTTTGTGCCAATAGCTGGCATGCCGTAAAAAACATTCCCTAATGATAGCTTTTCTTTGATTGGATCAAACTGACTCAACAGCCAAGCGGACCAATACTCTGCGCCAAAATCCGACTGTGTTTCTGATGAATAACTTCAATACCATGAACCGCACCAAATTGATACCTCAATACAATCAAACCTCGCGACAAATACACGTATCAGAAATAATATCTCAACCATCTCAAAAAATCTGGTGACAACTTGTCTTCAAAAATTGTCAGCAACAACGTGAAAATGACCATTTTGCCCACTCCACCGTTAAAGTGCCCTTGATGCAATTCCTGCAAAACAGATAGCTTGAACAATGGTGGTTTCAATAACAAGGAGGTGGGATCTTAAGGTCAAAAATTAGGGTGCAACACCTGTTAATATTGTTATCATGTATATATTCATCTCTTCATCTTGTACATTCTTTCAAAACACTTAATAATTTATCGAAACCATAAAACTCAAAATTGGTGGACTGTTGTTTGTTTATCCGAGTGTCGGATCTTTGGATATTTTCAGGAACCCAAGCATGAAGTTATGCCCGACTTTCACTCAAAGGTGTAGCTTAGAACACATTGCACACGCACGGCTTTCTCTTGGGCTACCTGACAATGAGACTTTTTATTTCGTGCAATCCCGTGTAATTTGCATGTACCCCTCTCCCATTTCCGATTTACGTATTTCATATTTCTTTGACTGCAGCTTATCGTCTAGGAGCATCCCCAGGGACTAGAATATTTTGGTTTCAAACTAATTCTCAATCCGTCATTGAGCCATTTTCAAACCCACTTCCATTTCACCACGCTTTTGCATGCAAGTATAAGTCAAACCCTTTATTCAACGTCAAACGGATTTTCTCAACCAACTTTCAAACCAATTCACTACTTCATCTTTTCAAAAACTTATTTTACAAATATTTTCCTAAAAACCTCGGTCCCGTACCGAGTGCATTTTCAAATTCTTTTCATAATAAAGCTTGAATGGTCATGGAGTGGTTAGGCGTAGGCCTTCTCCTATCCCGAGTGCTTGACATTACCGTTAGGGTTCACTGTCGCAAAGCACTTACCTTTCAAGATCAAAAACATTTTTAATAAGAGAATGAAGTTCTCTTTGTATTAAACTAAAGAGATAGGATTGAGTGTAGACTTCTTCCTCTCCGAGTGTTAGGATACTCACTGTAGAGTGTGTGATCTCGATACTCGTCTTTCAATATGAAGACGCGACTGTATTCGCCACACCTTTTCATAACAAAACTTTGAGATAAAGAATTGGGTACTACACACAAGGGGTTACTATCTGAGGACCTATTTCACCCCTAAAAACAACTCACGAATCAAATGTGACATCTTGCCTCGATAGGCGAAAACTAATCTTTCAAAAAGGATATGTTACGTCCGTTCTACCACAAACAGGTAACGCCTAAGTCTCCAACGAGTGAGCAGCAATACACCTAAACTGCTAGAATGCGCACGATAACATCATTCCACAAAAACACCGGTTAACCGTATCACGAACTACGTTGCTCTGATTTCTCATACCAGATGGGAATACGTAGGCATAAGATGGCGATGTCTTGGCAAGCACCCTTTTTCTACCTTTCACCCGTAGTTAGCCGAACTACGGCTGCTCTGATTTCTCATGCCAGATGAGAATATGTAGGCACAAAACGGTGATGTCTTGGCAAACACTCTTCTTTCTTTTCCACCTTTTCCCCGAAAAGGACATGCTACGTCCGTTGTACCGCAAACAGGTAACGCCTGAGTCTCCAACGAGCGAGCACCAATACACCTAAATTGCTAGAATGTGTATGCTAGCATTGTCTACCAGAATTTCCCAGTCAACCGTAGGCCGAACTACGATTGCTCTGATTCTTTACTCCTTTTAAGTAAAGATACGTAGGCACGAGGGCCCCAATCCTTGCTGAGCATACTTTCCATTCTATATATGTAGTCCTTCGAACTACGTCGACTCTGACTTTCTCATATCCGTTGAGAATGCGTAGGCCTAGGACCGCGAAGTCCTACCGAGTCTCTTCTCCCCCTTTATCTCTCTTTCCCTGTTTCTAGCCCTTCTCTCTATCTTTTGGAATACTCTTATAAGCAATATATTTAGCAAATACCTTCACACATAGACAAACAAATGGTTCCCATCGAGTACGATGGATGCGAGGGGTGCTAATACCTTCCCTTTGCATAACTGGCTTCCGAACCCGTTCCTTGGTTGCGAGACCATGTTATCCGTTCCTTTCTTGGGGTTTTCCCAATGTTTTCCCTTCCTCTCATGGGATAAATAAAGTTCGGTGGCGACTCTTCTGTCATTCATTCTCGCCTACCCGTCGTTGCCATTTTTTCGAGTATCGACATTAGGCAGTGGTTACAGAAGTCTTGGGTGGTACATAATCAGGGTATGAAAGGAGTTTTTGCTAAAGATTTGATGTATATTGCTTTTAATGTTTGGTACGTGCAGTTTGGTTTATTTACGGTTAAGATTTGGCCAGTGCAGTGAAAAATATGGATTCCCTTCATCATTTAAATGGTATACCCTTGATCAAATGATGGAAGATGGAACTTTTTATTCTCAGGTTGAACCATAAAAGCACTATGATGTAAGAGAAAACAAGTCGTAGTACAAGAAATAAAGAGAATGAAGATTTTAAGTAAAATTCTGCAACTTATGTTTGTTCAAATAAGTAAATAACTCTTTGTTATTGAGTAATAATAAATAATCAATATTTATATATCAGATTATAGAAAAAGAAATCGTGTTGACCAGAATGAAAAAATTATCTACAAAATTGAAATTCCTGCAAACATGTAATCCCTCTGCAAAGAGAAACATTTGGATGAAGAATAAGTTTACCAGAATGAAGAAATTATCTACAAAATTGAAATTCCTGCAAACATGTAATCCCTATGGAAACATGTAATCTCTTTGGTTAGAATGTAAAATAGAGAGATGAAGTTAAGTAGAGAAAGGAGAATGAAACGAAAGGGAGAGGGATGAAGCATAAATGAGGGTCTAAACAATACTACTTGGCTTTTGATTTTGTTGTTGTTGACATTTGATAAAGTTTCTTGCATGCTGCAGTTATAGTACTACAACTAGAAAAATTGTCTAAACAATAGGCTTTTGTTTTTATTTATCTTTCAAGTATTTTTAAGGGCATTTGGATCTGAAGTACTTGAGTATTATTTTATTAAATAAGATTTGGGATTAACTTAAAATTTTTGTACTACTCACTGGTTTTGATTCCACTCATTTCTGTTGTCATCCACATGATTTTTAAAATTGATTTTGCAGAAAGTTGGAACTAAAATATTCGTGAGAATGGCGTAAAAAGTCATGAAGAAGTAGAGTTCATGGTTTTCTAAGTCACATCAAAACCACGTTCTTTAATATTTTTTTCTTCAAATCATACTACAAAGAACACAATTTTTCTCTCTAGGATAACTCACAATTATTTAGTAATAATTAATAATTAACTAAAAATAGTTAACAAATACACGTAACTTTTTTTTTCTTCAAATTTTTCTCTATAATTACTCCACTAATACAATAATCACTAATTAATAATTTATTAAAAAGATTAATTAGAATACACAATTAATTAGAATACACGTTCAATAAAACCACTTTACACAATTATTCAATTAAAATTAATTATTTTGACAAATAAGCATCAGAGTTAAAAATAAAATAATATTTTATAATTAAATATTCTAATAGGAACTATTATTTTCATGTTTCTCTCATTTTCTATGTGTATGTGTCAAAATAACTAATTTTAATTAAATGATTGTGTAAATTAGTTTTACAATAAGTGTGTATTCCAATTAATCTCTGCATTAAAACCTTCAAAATATCCACCTTTCTATTTTCATGATTGACAAAGTCTAAAATTCTACCAATTATATTAATTAATTTCTCAAATAAAAAAAAACGGTTTTCCAACGTGCTTCCTTATTACAAGAAACTACTTCAACCATTACATGATTATTTTACAAACATGACACAAGAAGCACATTATTTAATAATATTAGATCATTCAATAGCTTGTTTGCTTTCACATTTATGGGTGGTAAAATTCACGGTGAAATAAACAATGGACAAATACCTTCGATGTTTATCATGAATGGCGAAAACTATCATCAAATCGGAAGTCTACTCCCTCTTCATAAAGTCAACCTAAATTCGCTCAATTATACATTTATGACACTAAAAATGAGATCAAAAACATAATGGAAGTGGTTAGGTATTTATTTCACAATGAAGTTTTGATTATAAAATGCTTTTATTATATAAAATAAGTTTGCACAACTATTTTTGTTTGTTTTTTCTAGAATGGAGGACATTGTTTCATAACTGAAAGCCATAATAGTTAACAAATTAAAGGACGTTCTTGACGAATATAATCAATATTGTAAACAATATCGAATGGTTCGTAAAAAAATTAGTGAAAATAATGTATCAATGTTGCGTTTGTGAATATTAGGTAAGAGAGGTTATGATGGCCGAAGATACAATCTACCCACAACTTCGGAGGTAGCTGCATTTATTGTAGGTGATTTTGATGGTGCTGAATTTGAGAGAGACATCATTGTTGAGACTCAATCAGGATGGTTAAAACGTATTTCTATTTTGAGTTCATCTTACTTGTCATTGCAGTATCCATTACTATTTTCTCGAGGAGAAGATGGATATTAGGAAGGCATCCAAAACAATGATGTATCAGATGTCCCAACAATAAAAAGACTATTGTGAATCAGATACCTCGAGACAAAGTATAAACGGTTTCTTAATGATCAAGAAACACATAAGGGTTAGGGTTAATAAAGAAGACAAGGTAAAACAACAAGGATTGGTTATTAAACTGTTATTCTTTCCTTTCTCTTAGAATAAGATTACAAGTATACAAGAATAACAAAATAACCTCTCTCTCTTGAATTTAGGATTTTATCTTCCTATTTTTCCTTATGACAAGATTGAGAAACTAGCATCCTATTTATAAGAAAAATAGCACACTAACCCAATGGGCTTTTTAACAATTACCCATTACAAGCTAACTTAGGGTACAAGCTAACTTAAACAATTGGAATTACAAGCAAGGCCCAATTCAACATGCTAACAACCCTAGCAATATTGACTAATGCATGTTAGAACAAACTTCGACTATAACACGCATTACTTGCGAACAGACTTCGACCACACTAGAGTTCGATCCAACATCTCACAAATTTCCACCTTGGATCTAACTCTATAACATCAAGAAACTAGCTTTCTTCATGCAGCTTTATTAACTGCATACAATGGAAAAACTTGCAACTGGACAACGTCTTGGTGATCATATCAACAACATTATGATCTGTCGAAACCTTCATCACTTGGACTTCACCATGCTCGATTACTCCTCCGACGAAATGTAGCCTCACACCAATGTGCTTGGTTCGCTCATGATAGGCTGAATTCTTCGACAGGTGTATTGCACTTTGACTATTACATTTAACAGTGATAACTCGACCTTGAAGTTTTAGCTCCTTTGCAAAACCTTCAAGCCACAATGCTTCCTTCACAGCTTCAGTTATGGCAATATACTCCACTTTAATGGTTGATAAGGTAACGACCTTCTGAAGTGTTGCTTTCTAACTGATTGATGTTCCAAACATAGTGAACACATATCCAGACATAGATTTTCTGAAATCCATACAACCTGCATAATCAGAATCGACATATCCTTCGATTGCTACTTTAATATCTTCACCCAAGGCTCCACCATAAATTAGGACTCTATTCAGATACCCATTTATGTACCTTAAAATCCACTTCAATGCTTGCCAGTGAGCCTTTCCAAAATTCACCATATACCTGCTTACAAGACTTACTGCATATGCTATGTCGGGTCTAGTACAGACCATAACATACATCAAAGAACCTACTATGTTAGCATATAGAATGCTATTCATATAAGTTCTTTCAACATCAGTGTTCGTACACTGATCTATACTCAGCTTGAAATGAGGGTTTATCAGAGTCACAACAAGCTTTGAATTCAACATACCAAACTTTTCGAGAACCTTCTATAGGTATGCCTCTTGAGATAAGCATAATTTCAACTGCTTTCTATCTCTCCGGATGTCAATCCCAAGAATCCTGGGCGCAGCTCCCAGATCCTTCATGTCGAACTCTTTATTGAGTTCAGCCTTCATCCTCATTACATCTTCGACATTGTTGCTTGCTATTAGAATATCATCCACATAGAGCAACAAAATAACAAATGAATTACCCGGTCGAAATCTGAAGTAAACACAGTGGTCGAACTAACTTCTGATGAAACTTATACGTGTCATGAACTTTTCGAATCTCATATTCCACTGTCGAGGAGATTGTTTCAGTCCATATAAGGATCTATTTAGCTTGCACACATAATCTTCCTTCCCTTTTCGACATACCCTTCAGGTTGCCTCATCAGGATTGTTTCATCTAAGTCACCATACAAGAACACAGTCTTCACATCCATCTGTTCTAGTTCTAGGTCGAACTGTGCCACTGTGGCAAACAACATTCGAATGGATTTGTGCTTCACAACAGGAGAGAACACATCATTGAAGTCGATACCTTCTTTTTGAGTGAACCCCCTAGCAACCAATCTTGCCTTGTATCTCTTTGATGCCACTCCTTCGATTCCTTCCTTAACTTTGAAAATCCATTTACAGCTGACTAACCTGGCTCTAGCAAGTTTCTTGATCAGTTCCTAGGTGTTGTTATCATGAAGAGATTTCATCTCATCATCCATGGCCTCCAGTCATTCAGTCTTCTTTCGACTCCTCATAACTTCCTTATAGTCTCTAAGTTCTTCATCTAGAACCTCACTAGCGGAAATTAAGGTATAAGCTATAAGATTTGCATACCTGTCGCATCGCTGCGAAGGAGGGGCCGACAAAGACAAAAGAGTCACCACCGTTTGTTTATTTATCCTAAAGAGAGGGAAAGGAAACGATCAGAGAAAACCTACCAAAAAGGGAAAAGACAGGTCATCGGCACCATATCTCGGGTTCGGGAGTCGGTTACGCAAGGGGAAGGTATGAGCACCCCTCACGTCCGTTGTACTCAACGGGATCCATGCTTGTTGTCTAAATCTATGGATGAAAGAAATGACTCGATATGACATCACCATCCTATGCCTACGTATTCTCTCGTGCAATGGGAAAGTCAGAGTCAATGATGTTCGGGAAACTACGGGGAAACGGGGAGTTCTCGACCGCACAGGGAGCGAGAGAAAAGGTAGACGATACTAGCGTACGCATTCTAGCAGTTAGGTGTATTGCTCCTCGACCATTGGAGACTTAGGCGTTACCTGTTTGGGGTATAACGGACGTAGCATGTCATTGGTTAAAAGGTACGGGGAACCTAAAGGTTTAGAATAACGGGCTAGTCTCGATTGTGTGGGGGCAAGAGAAGGGGAGATTAGTCGTTAGCGGGAAGGTCTCGATCGCACCGAGGCCAGAGAAAAGAGAAATTAGTTGTTAGTATGCTCGCCAAGATATCGCGTCTTGTGCCTACATATTCTCATCTGGCATGAGAAATCAGAGCAGCTGTAGTTCAGCCAACTACATGAAAGAGGAAAAAATGCTTGCTAGGATTATCGCAATCCTATGCCTACGTACTCTCAACAGATATGAGAGATCAGAGCAGACGTAGTTCGGTCAACTACGGAAAAACGGTCTCGATCGCACAGGAACGAGAGAAAAGGAGGTCTCGATCGCACGGGGGCGAGAGAAAAGCGGTTTCAATCGCAAGGATGCGAGAGAAAGGAAACGGATCGGGACGCACACGCTAAAACCTAAGACGTAGGAGCGAATGCGTCGCATATTATTCAAATGACATACGCTAAACACTCTAGACGAGAGAGAGAAGGCCTCCCACTCATCATTTCCCATGTGCTATCGCTTACAGGTCACAACACTCGGCGGTTAATAAAAGAGATTGAATTAGAAAGATGTTACCAAACATAGTGGTTCCGTTGACCCTTGACATTGCGTGCAAGCTTCTCCTCCTTTTTGATCCTTGGTGATGATGTTTCGAATCGGGACCAATGTGACGCTGAACCGTCGTAGCTCGACTTATAAGGGAAGCCAAGCTATAGGAGGTCACGTATTGATATATGTGCTATGGACAAGATAGAGAAGCAATATTGAGGATCGTTCTCCAATTGAATCGTGTCGCATGGGCCAAAAATAGTGGGATCTCGTCTTACGAATACAAGACTTCATCGATCACCAAAATTCAAAATAAAATCGAAAGATGAAGAGAAATGAGGAGAGAAAGAAGTGGTCTCGAATCCATCATTATTCATCAATAATTTGACTGGTAATGAATTACGGAAGTGTCGTCATCGACCCAAAACAGATGAAACTGGGACAACATGCCCAATAACAAATGTGAAATGGAATTTAACTTCTAAAAAAGGAAATGTATAAACTTCTAAAAGAAAAGTAATATATTCTAAAATATATATATATATATATATATATATATATATATATATATATATATATATATATATATATATATATATATATATATATATATATATATATATATATATATATATATATATATATATATATATATATATATATATATATATATATATATATATATATATATATATATAATATAAACTCTCAAAGAAATAATAATATAATATACATAGTTCTAAAAAAGGTATAATATATAAAATATAAATAAAATATATTTACAAAAATAATAATAGTTATATTTCTTTAAAAAAACAAGAAGAGGAATAGGGGTATGCTGCGATGGAATGGGGGGGGGGGGGGTAAGTATGAACATTGGGTGGGCAGATGGGCTTCTAAGGCCCAAAGAAAAAAAAAACAGTCAAAACAGATTAAAATAAAATAAAAAACAAAAAAAGAATAATCCTCTTCTTCATTCGACCGTCCAAACTCATCTTCTTTCTTTCACTACCAACACTGTTTTCATTGCTCTCTCTGTTAAGAACCGTTTGGGTTTTGTCATGGGTTTAGTTAAGTGATTGTGAATGAAATTTATCGAATATGAAGATTGGAAGTTGTGGAAGATACGTGGGTTTCGATCTGAAGGTCGATTGAGTTGAATGTGGCGAAAATGGAAGTTTGGAGATGGTTTTGTTCAAATGAGTTTTAAGGATAGAGAAACAGGTGTTTCACGGCTGCGAGACGCGTTGTGTTTGATCTATTTGTTCTGAGTTTGTTGAAGGAGCTTTGTGGTGGGTTTTGAAAGGATGGTGAGGATTGAAGTGTGAAAATGGGTTGGTGGTGTTTCAGATGAAATTTCAGTGAGATTTGCATTGAGGGGTGATGGGTTTTAGTTGGATGATGTTGGTGTTCGAAGGTTCGTAATGGAGGTTTTGGGATGAAGGATGAGAGGGGTTTGCGAAGAAGGCGGGTTCTGAAGTTTGTTGTTTCTTCTTGTCGTTGGTGGTGAGTGATTAGAGAGAGAAGGTTCTGGAATGATTTTACAAATAGGGGTTTTTGTTCATGAAGGTGAAGGCGGTGTTGAGAAGATGAAGATCTGGAGTTTTCTGGGTATGTTCGATGGTGAGTTGGAAGGCGTTTGGTTATGGAGTTGTAGCGTTAGTGTTGGAGAAGACGATTAAGTTTAAGATGTTTGTTCTAGGTTTAAGGAGGTGTTACAGTTGTTGAGGAAAGGTCGCGGAAAGGAATGAGGTCATGAAGGAGATTTACGGCGAGGATTTGTTTGTGATGAAGAAGGAAGAAGTTTGAGGTGTTCATCAATGGTGGTTTTATATGGTTTTAATGGAAGAATCGAGGTTCTGAGATGGTGAAGATGGTGGTGAAAGGTCACGATGGAGGAGGAAGATGGGTATGAAGGTGTTTCGAAGAACAATGGAGAACGGATGATGGTTGAGGATGATGATGAGCGGCGCTCAATTCTAGGGTTTTTGAGATTGGGGGTAATGAATAGTGCTTTATACCCCCACCTCATGACACATGGCAAGGTCATTAGGACATAATGACTGATTAGTTGATGCTGATTAATGCAAAAGCTGGTTTAATGATAAATTAAAATAAACGATAAAAAAACTGACTCTAATAAATAAAATTCTAATTAATATAATGACAATTAATATAAAAACTTAATTAAATTCTAAACTAAAACTAAATTTAAGTAACTCTAATTAAAAGAAAAATAACTCTAAAATAATTATACTTAAAAATAAAAATCTATAATCTAATAAAAATAATTCTAAAAAAACAATTCTATAAAATAACCATTTTAAAACTCTAACTAAATAAACTCTATTTCTATTTCTAATAAAATAAAAACTATTTTCTAACAACAAACAACTATTTTAAACTATTTAACAAAACAAATTCAAAATGAAACTCTAATTAAAATCTATATAAACTAAAATAATTCTAACATCTAAAAAATCACCTAAAATGCTATATATTAAGAAATAAATTCTATTCTTTAAAAAAATAAAACTAAAAAGCAGGAAATAAGAATAAAAATCGCACAAAGCAGCGAAACAACAACGAAAAGATCAGGCGAACACCGAAACGCAACCGAAATCAGCATAGACCGGACCAACAAAAAGAGAATGAACTCCACTCGAGTCCGAAATAAATCTCCTTATTCGAACTGGTTTGAATCGCCTGAAACGCGAGAAAAGGGGCTGTAATCCCGATAATCCGTTTTGACTGACAAAATGCACAGTATGCAATAAATGATATGCAAATGCAAATGAAATAAAACATAAGTCAAATTACTAGAAAAGGTTGGTCAAATTTTGGGGTACAACAGCTGCCCCTATTCAAACGGCTTGGACCTAAATGGATGAAAAGCGAACGACTTTCAAACATTCAAGGTAAAAGACGGTTGAATACTAAAGAACCCGGAAATTTGCCAACCACAAAAAGAAACAATAATTGAAAACACTGTTGTGGGGAGATAAAGATAAGATGGACGCATCCATCGAAGATCACCATCTGCCAGAGTCTGGATACCACACATGCGAGAGAAAATTTTATAATCTGCCAGGGTCTGGATACCACACAGGCAAGATAAACCACCAGCCAGGGTCTGGATACCACACATGCTTAGGAAACAAACAGTGTAAGCTAGGGTCTGGATACTGCTCGAGTTTAATGGGATAAAATGATGTTAATCGGGGTCTGGATACCACACGGTTTAAAGGAAACATCATGATCTGCCGGGGTCTGGATACCACACAGGCAAAACAAATCATTGGCCGGTGTCTGAATACCGCATAGGCTAAGAAGATAAACTGGTGGAAGTCGGGGTTTGGATACTGCACGGGCTTGAGCCAATAAAACCGGTGAAAGCGGAGGTCTAGATACCGCACGGGCTAAGAAGATAAACCGGTGGAAGCCGTGGTCTGGATACCGCACGCGCTTGAGCCAATAAAACCGGTGAAAGTCGGGGTCTGGATACCGCATAGGCTAAGAAGATAAACCGGTGGAAGCTGGGGTCTGGATACCGCACGGGCTTGAGCCAATAAAATCGGTGAAAGTCGGGGTTTGGATACCACATGGTCTAAGGAGAACATCATAAATTGCCAGGTTCTGGATACCGCACAGGCGAAAAGATACATCGATAGGAGCCGGGGTCTAGATACCACACGGGCTTGCTGAAACAAACATCAACTGGGGTCTGGATACCGCACCAGTTGGTTGAACAAAAGAGTATGAGTCGGGGTCTGGATACCACACAGGCTTGCTGGAAGGGAATGGGAGAAGCCGGGGTCTGGACACCACACGAGCTTACCGAAATAACCAGAGGGAGCCAGGGTCTGGATACCACATGGGCTTACTGAAATAACGGGAGAAATCCGGGGTCTGGATACTACACGGACTTACTGAAATAACCGGAGGAAGCCGGGGTATGGATACCGCACGGGCTTACTGAAATAACCGGAGGAAGCCGGGATCTGGATACCACACGGGCTCAAGAAGACATCACTAACTGGGGTCTGGATACCACACGGGTTAATGAAAATAAACCATTGTCTACTGGAGATACCACTGGAAACAAATAGGTAACAACCTGGCTTATATTTCAAATGCACATGTTTGAGTATGGCGTAATGCTCCATACGAAATGGAAATGCTACACGTTTGGGAGGATGCTATACACGATGCAAATGCAAAGGAACCACTCTAGCAAAATAAATGCTGGAGAGATAGAGCCAACTCCACTGGGGATGACCGGGTGCCAAGTATGATTGGACTTTTGCTGGGGAAAATAAGCCCTGAATGGCCTCCTAGAAAAGAACTCTCCTGTGTAAAACTGTTCTGCAAGAACAAAATCCACTCTGCTGGGGATCAAAGTCAACTCTGCTGAGGAAAAGGGCCCTGGATGACCTTCCAGAATACAACTCTTCTGGGGAACAAATGCCTCGGATGTGGAAAACAAATCCACTCTACTGGGGAATATCAGCCCTGGATGGCCTTTCGGAATACGACTCTACTGGGGAGTAACGCAAACTGCAGGGAATTGATCCACTCTGCCAGGGATTCCACTCTGCCAGGGATTCCACTCTGTTGGAGATTTGAATCCGCTCTGCTAGGGATAATGAAGAAGATTCACTGGGAAGACATCTCAAACTCTTTATGTTGAGGATGGAAAAATAACAATTTTCTGGGTCAATCCCAATCTGCGGGGAAGGAAACATTCCACTAACTTTTCCGGGGATCTGCAAAGGATGAATTAACTGGAGATATCCCAAAGGAAACTCACCCTAACGACCCACTGGATTCTGCTATGGACCATGACTCCGTTGGGGATCGCCCAATGAGGGAATCGGTTTGTACCTCCGCTTGGGGAAATGAGCAATAAACTCAACAACATCAACCCCTGCTTATGGAATTGGGTCGGTGTATGACTCTATGGGGAAACAACACTAAACTCATCCCACTGCTGGGGGAATAATCCCAAATACCTACTGGGCATAACCACAATCTCAACCTGTTGAGGAGAAACTAGTCATAATCTGCTGGGGATAAACTAGTCTCGGCCTGCTGGGGAAAGCTTCTGATCTGAGATCAACATCTTGTGAGGATACAGAACCTCTACTGTGGAGAAGTGAGATCAATTAAGCCTCGTGTCAGGGAATGTGATAGCATGTGAGTCACTGGGAATACTTGTGCCAAGTACAGTTGGGCTTTTCGGTTATTGGGACGAGACCAGGTTTATAGTGATTGGATTTTTTCTGGTTACTAACAAAAGTGGATTTTAAAGGGGAAATACTAGACGAGAACTAGTATTCGAGGGTATACTTCCAGACGAGAACTGGTGGTAAAAGGTTAGGTTGTCAGACGATAACTGACTTCTGGTTTTGGTATCAGACGGGAACTGACTTCTGGTTTTGGTATCAGACGGGAACTGATTTCTGGTTTGCCAGACGAGAATTGAACTTTGAAACTCTGTTTTCCAGACGAGATCTGGTTAAACAGTAGGCTATAGAAAGGGTGACCAGACGGGAACTGGTTTAAAAGCTGACATGTACCAGACGAGAACTGGCGTTTAGTAAGGTTGACCAGGCGAGAACTGGTTTAAAGGTTTTCCAGACGAGAACTGGGCTTTAGAAATGTTTTCAGGTTACAAGGTTCTGACAGGTAACAGGTTCAGGTTATTTGTTGAGGTGATGGCACGATTCTCCGACACTCAACTCTTGCTGACGAGAATAAACTTGCTTGAGTAACTTGCCCCAGTGTAATTCACCTTGAAAGGAAAATAGCTTGCCATGAGGCGACCCCGAGATGGCTTGCCCCAGAATCTGTACCATTAAAATATCTTGACTAAAACAACCCTCGAAATGGTTGGCTTCAATATACTCTTGAAGTGGCTTGCCCCTGAATGAGCGTTGAAGCGACTTAACTCGTCCTAAATGAACACTGAAGGATCTTCCCTCGGATCAACAAAATCTCCGAGTGAATACCCCTGATTGGTAGAGTCTCGAGATTACTCACTCCTGATCAACTGCTTCTCGAATGATCTACCCCATAATCAGTCGATGCTTCGGGACTTGTCTCAGACTGACTGATTCCAAATTCACTGGATGTGAACGCCCTAGATCCATAGGGCCACAAAGTATACTCAATTCTGATCCAGACTGCTGAATGATTCAGTCCTGTTCGATTATTCCCTGTTGGAATTTCCTCCATGTCAACTACTGACCTACAATTAAAATTGTTTGCTCACGAATGATAATTTTAATGCGGTGTTCATGCAAATTTTGAAAGAGATGTCACTTATTAAGTGTCGTGATAGTGAGACGAATGGACTGAAAGTCCAAACGTAGTTTTGATTTGATTAGTAAAAGATATAACAAGGATATGATTAGCAAACCATGTAGGAGTCAGTTTACTCAATCTCATTGTAGTATGCCTTCAGAACAAACCTCACCTCAATTAGGTCTCTTGAGGGTTGTAACGTGGTCTGGTTCACGGTTATTGAAACAAAGGATATTAGGCTCAAAGTATGATTTGTACCCACCTCTTTTCCATGATGATCTCCAATCCTACGTTCAGCTACTCTGGCACAAGCACTCACCTCCTTAAAATTTCTATTGAATGGTATGAGTGATGGTTAAGGAACTCACAAGGTTTTCGGAGTGGCAGTCACCCTTCTTGTTTTCTGTGTCTGTAGCCACACGACTTTGTTCTTGTTCGAGAATTTATCTTTTGAGATCCTTTCTTTTATTCATTCATTCCCTAATTTTTTCCTGGACTGATTCTTTTCGAATTTTCTGATTTTGAAGTCCAACGGGATGCCCCAATTTTGCCTAAGTATTTGCTTTCTAGCTTTTCAACTTAGCGGGCCTTTTTTCTTTTTCTTTTTTCTTTGAAACAAGTCATGTGACACTGGTTATCTTGATTTCTCCGAAAGGGTTGTAACTGTCTCACTCCTGATTGGTGAGGTTTAACCACTGTGGTCGACAAGGGATGACTGTCGCTACTCGAAAAATGCATCGTGCAACGACGGGGAGGCGAAAAGGAAGGACAGAAGAGTCGCCACCGAACTTTATTTATCCCATGAGGGGAAAGGGAAATATCGAGAAAATCTTAAGAAATAAATGGATAAGATGGTCTCGCGACTAAGAACGGGTTCGAAATCCGGTTATGCGAGGGGAAGGTATTAGCACCTCTCGCATCCATCGTACTCGATGGGAACCATTTGTTTGCCGTATGTGTGAATTTTTTTGCTTAAATATTATGCTATAAAAAGAGTGTTCCAAAAGATAGGGGTTAAAAACAGGGGAAAGAGAGGCAACGAGGGAAGAAGAGAGAAAGAACAGACTCGGTAGGACTTCGCGGTCCTAGGCCTACGTATTCTCAATGGATGTGAGAAAGTCAGAGTCGACGTAGTTCAGGGAACTACAGATATAGGGGGAAATATGCTCGGCAAGGATTGTGTCCCTTGTGCCTACGTATCTTTACTTGAAAGAAGTAAAGAATCAGAGCAACCGTAGTTCGGCCTACGGTTCGCTAATGTTTTTATGGGTGATGCTATCATGCGCATTCTAGCAGTTTAGGTGTTTTTCCGCTCGCATGTGAGGAGACTTATGAGTTACCTGTTTGCGGTAGAACGGATGCAACATATCCTTTTTGAAATGATTAGGTTTTCGCCATGCGAGGCAAGATGTCACGTTTGATTTGTGAGATTGTTTTTTAGGGATGAGATAGGTCCCCGGATAGTAACCCCTTGCGGGTAGTACCCAATTCTTTATCTCAAAGTTTTTGTTATGAAATGGTGTGGCGAACATAGCGTCTTCGTAGTAAAAGACGAGTATCAAGACCACCCCCACTACAGTGAGCATCTCAACACTCAGAGAGGAAGATGACTACACTTAATCCTCTCTCTTTAATTCAATGCAAAGAGAACTTCGTTCTCTTATTAAAGATGTTTTTGGTTTTGAATGGTAAGTACTTTTGCGACAGAGAACCCTACGGTAAACGTCAGCACTCGGGATATGAGAATGCCTACGCCTAACCACTCCACGACCATTCAAGTTTTTGTTATGAAAAGAGTTCGAAAATGCACTCGGTGCGGGACCAAGGTTTTAGATGAGAAAGATTTCGGAGAGGAGTTGTGAAAGGAGAGGTGGTGGAAGAAGTCGCGTATTCGCATTGAAAGACGAGTGTCTAAACCACCCACACTACAGTGAGCATCTCGACACTCGGAAAAGAAGAAGTCTACACTTAATCCTTTCTCTTTAGTCCAATACAAAGAGAAGTTGATTCTTATTGAAAGGGATTTTGAAAATGCACTCGGCGCGGGACCGAGGTTTTTAGGAGAAAAATGGTTTGAAAATGGACTCGGTACAGGGCGAGGTTTTAGGAAGAAAATAGAGGGTGGAAGCGTCTTTGTATTGAAAGATGAGTATCGAAACCACCCACACTACTGTGAGCATCTCGACACTCGGAGAGGAAGAAGACTACACTTAATCCTCTCTTTTTAATTTAATACAAAGATAATTTATTTCCAAAATGGTTTGATGGTATTTTGAATCGAATCGGGATAATGTAATGCTAAACCGTCTTAGCTCGACTTATAAGGGAAGCCAACCTATAAGAGGTCGCGTATTGATTTCCGTGCTAAGGACAAGATAGATAAACGATATTGAGGATCGTTCTCCAATTGAATCATGTCGCACGGACCAAATACATTGGGATCTCCTCTTGCGGATACAAGACTTCATCGATCGCAACAAGTCAAAATGAAATCGAAAAGAAGAAGAATGAGGAGAGAAAGGAGGTGGTCTCGGATCCAACATTATTCATCAATAACTTGACTGATAATGGATTACGGAAGTCTCTTCATAGACCCAAAAGGATGGAAATGGGATAAAAAGTCCAATAATAAAAGAGAAATGGAATTCAACTTTTTTTAAAAAAAAATAAAAAGATCACGAAACTCTAATGTAAAATAATTTTAAAGTTTTAATATAATAGAGAAATTCTAAAGGAAATTAAATATAGAAATAGTATATATATACAAACTAAAAATTGTTAGAGAATAATAAAAGCTAAATAATAAATTTACATAATAAAAGTTATAAAAGAAAAAATTAATAATAAAATATCAAAAATCTTAAAAGAAATAAATGAAACATGAGGGTATGTGAAAAAAAAAGGGGGACGGTGTATAATCTCAAAACGAAAACATGATCAAAGCCCACCACACACACTTAAGGAACACAGTGGGGTGTGCAAAAAACAAACAAAAAGAACAAAAATGGGTCATGAGCCCATCAGAAGAAAAGGACAAAGGCGAAGAGATCAGAGAGGTTCAAAACATGTGAACCGAATCATATCATGAAATGCCCTGTATTCTCTAAAGCCTCAGATATCGACAATGAAACTGCGATGGAATCAAGGCAATCATCTCAAAAGAAACGACAGCAGATGCAAGTTCATTTTTAAATCCCTCTTCGTCCTCTTCTCTCGGCGGTGTATGGTTCACAATTTTGGTTTTGAATTTTATTTCAGAAAATGGGTTTTGAGTTTGGAAAATGGGTTACGGTGATTCTGGGTATTGGGTTTTGAATGGGTTTGTGGATTTCGGAGGCAGTGTTCGCGAGAGGTGGAGAAGATGAAGGTTGAGAAGTGGTTTGGGTTGTTGTTTAGTCGTGTTGGGTTGTGTTAATGGAGTTGAGAGTTTGAAGTTTTACGGTTATGGAGTTTGGAAGTTGAAGATGATTTGTTTGGTGGAGGGTCAAACGGAAATGGGTTTTACAGTCGGAGAGTTGCTGAATTTTGAATCTCTCTTCTACTTCCGGTTATGGTTTTGGATATGGGTTGAGCTTCCGAAAATGGTGGTAGCGTTAGATTCTGGACTTGGGATTTGATGTTATATGGTTTGAGATTGAACCGGGTTTGGGTGGTTGTGAAGATTGTCGTTGATGGTGATTGTTCTTGTTGAAGAATGAGATGAGAGGTTTGAGATTTGTTGTTCCGGGTTAATATGTTTGAAGCTTATTTGAATATGAGTTAGATGAAGGTTAATGGTTCGTTTAATATGGAAGTTTGAGGGTTTTCTAGACTGTTGCTGTTGTTGATTCTTCACGGGTTGAATGAAAGGAAAGCAAAGGGTTGAGTGTGAAGATTCACGACTGGTTTTAAGGGAGATCGAAGAAAGTCTATGGGTAGTTGTATGCTTATATGTTTGAACATGTTGAAGTTTATGAAATCATGGCAGTGGTTTACGAAGTGTGGTGATAATGGTGTGATTTTGAAAAGAAAAAGTGCAGATTTTTTTAAGTGAGTATTAAGGATAATGAAGTTGATTTTTGTGAAGGTGAAGGTTAACAGTTGGGTTGAAGATTTGAGGTGTTGCTGTTTTATGGTTTTGTGTATCTTAAGTTGATGAAAGGTTTTGTTGTGTGTATTTCAAATGGTGTTGCAGAATGTTGGTTTTTAGGCAGAAATTGCAGGTTATGCAAGGAAGTAGTAGGGTCATCCCAATGGTATTGTCTGGCGTGGAGGTGTGGTTTGTACATTTGTATGCAGGTTGTCGTGTCTTGCAATTCACTGTGGCCGCTTGTATGACAATTGTGGGGACCGGTTTTTGTCGTTTGTACAGGCTGTGATATGCTTTTTCATAGTAGGTTTGTATCAGTTTTGTTGTGGGTTAATGGTTGCTGATTGAAGATGAATGAGGAAAGATCCTGAGTAAGTCGAGTAGTCCCACTGTCTTCAAATGTAAGGAGCTTCTTTTTTATGAAAGTTTTCTTCTTGTCCTTTTTTCATTCTATTTCCCCAACCTCCTTCATCTGCTGTGAGTTGGGTTTGTTGGTTTGCATTTGGTGTTATGGTGCATCAAGTGGTTACATGCGAGAAAGTTACACAAGCGAGGTGAAGGTTTGTCTTTGTTGTGCCTCATTTGCGTGAATCAAGTGGTGGTTATTGTGCAGGTCTCTTTAGCAATCGAGGGCTGAGATATGGTCGTACGTATTTGCAAGCAGGTCATGTGATATTTGTCGTTTTTTATTTGCAAAATGGATATTCTTTTGTGAGACAGTTGTGGGACTGGTTTGTAAGACGTATCGCAGGGTTGCTGCGAAATTCAGTTTTGGTTTTGCCCGTTTTTTCTCTTCTGTTTTCACCGCCAAATATGTGTTATGGTGCATGTGGTGTTGTGAATTTGATTTGTGGCCAGATGAAGGGATTTAGGCGTATTGCCTTAATGGTGTGGGCTATGTAGCTGGTGAACCATGAATCATTTTGGTGAACTTTTGTAATAAAAGATAGGCCTTTGATAGGTCTTGATTGTTCTTTTTGTATAAGAAAAAAAATGAATTTCCCATAAGTGATTTTTGTATGAGTAGTTTTTGAAATATTATGGGCTCCCATTGGACTTGTAAGATTTTAATCTTTACACCTCACTCATAAACAGAATTTGGAAATCTCCACAAGATCATGATAATTAAACTCAAAAATCTTGACTTAAAATGATGAAAACTTGACATTCCGCAAGAACTAAATTCCTAACAAAATTCTTGACTTGAAATAATTGCCACTTGAGTTAACCTTGAGAAATAGAATTGATCATGAATCAATCTTGAATTATCCTAAATTGGGAACAGACTAGAGCCTTGAATTAATAAATCAATCTGAATCTGGTCATTTGAATATCGATAAACCAAATCCTCTAATATGAAACTCCTTGAGCCAGAACATGCCTTGAAATCAGGGAACCATGACCAAACTTTAATTGAAGAATAAACTTGATCCTGATGATTATCGTCCACGAAACACTTGAATTAACCACGGTCCTAATAACTGACCCACATACAGATGATTTGAGTACAGAAACCCTGATTGAAAACTCATGAAGCAATCTCTTGACTGACTAACCAATTTAAGTCAAAAACCACTGAATAATACTCATCACCTGCCTGAGTCACCTTACACAACCTTGAATCACAAGCAGAGGCAACTTTTTTTTTTTGGATTTTCTGAACAACGTTAGTAGGTGGATGCACATATGAAGGTATATACTGGTAGGACAAATTTGGGGTATGACAATGACCTCCTAAGAGGGATAAGATGTGATTGGTCCTCGAATGAGGACACTCCTCTATAAAATTTGAACGCTCGGTAAAGCTAACTGACAACTACCATGCCCCAAGTTAAGATGTGAGGGTTTAAAAATCCGAAGGAAACTCCTACTTCTAGGCTCGAAATGGTTAACTAGGAACTAACTTCTTATCTCTCTGGTGTTTAGGGGATTTGAAATAATGTCTGTCCGTCATCAGCAGGGCTTTATCCGAAAGCATACGATCATCAATTATGAGCATTCATTTTTCGTCATCCTCCCTCTAATCTTTTCTAAATAACAGTGATAAAGTGGAGTGAATAAGAGGTTCATGTGTCTGTGCTGTGCAAAAATGAGCAAACGCGACATGATTAATTCAGAAAAATGCATAATCACTTCATTAATATTACCATTCAAAACAACAATGTTTAAAAGCAAGTAGTAACTAACAGAAAAGAAACTAAAAATGCAAATGATAAAAAATGTCCAAGGACTGCCATTGTTGAGGATGTCTGCCTGTCTAGACCACTGGCTTCTAAAGGTGAACCTTAGAATCTTCGAGCTTAGACAGCTAAGAGGTTGACATGAACCACCAAACTTCCTTCTAGAAAGGAAATGCACCCTTTGTCAAGCAACTGGTGCACTTTGACTTGGAAAGCTTTGTAATCTTAGGTTGAATGCCCCATGGACCCGCCATGATATCCACACTGAACATGGGGATTGTACCCAGGAGGGTAAGGTTCTGGCACAGGCTTAAGAGTCTTAGGTTTCACCAATGAGTTTTAAATCAGATGTGGTAGAAGCTGACTGTACAACATAAGAACTGGATGAAGAGGAACGTTCCTTCTTTCCAAGTTGTTGCGAGGCCTATTCTGATTCTGGCGCTGACTCGGATAACCTCGGCCATGAGCTCGTTGATTTTCATGAGGAGCGACCTAAGGTTTCTGATGTGGTGCCCTTGGCACGGTTGTCTTTCCAAAATGATGTGACACAGAAGATAATGACCGCTGAGAAGATGAAGAACCAAAATATTTCACCGATTCACCCTGATAATAACCAACATCTGCCATGACTACGTTGATCACCTTTTCTTTTTCCTCTTGGGGGTCACTGAAGGATTCAGTTTCACTGGCCTGACTGCTCGAGACATTCTGAATTTTTCCCATCTTTATGCCATTCTCAATGCGTTCTCCTGCTATTACTAGGCCAGAGAAGTTTGGTGCAATCCCAAACATCCTTTCAAAGTATGGGTTCTGCAAGAAGTCTATGAACATATTAGCTAACTCTTGGTCTAGAAGCGGCGGTTGCACTTTGAAAGCAAATTCTCTCCACCTCTGAGCATACAATCTGAAGGGTTCATTATTCTCTTGAGACAAGCTTTGCAACTGCATGCGACTAGGAGCCATGTCAAGATTATATTCATATTGCTTCAGAAAAGCTTTAGCCAAATCCATTCATGATCCAATCAGACCACTCACTAACTGCATGTACCAACTCAGAGATGCCCCAATCAGACTATCCTGGAAACAGTGAATCATCAGCTTGTCGTTGTGCACAAACGAAGTCATTGTTTTGCCGAACATCACCAAATGTTGCCTCTGGAAACTATCTCCTTTGTACTTCTCAAACCTTGGCTCCTTGAAATTTAGAGGTAACACTAGTTCGGGTACCAGGCACATGTCTGAAGCGTTGAGACCAACAATATCTTTAACTTCCAAGGCCTTGAGTTTTTTGTCCAACGCATGAAAACTTTTAGCATACTCAAGAGCTTCCGGGTCCTTAGCCTTCATCATTGGGACCTCTCTTTTGGAATTCGACACAGAGAAAGCAACACCACGACAATCTGTAGTATCAGGAGAAGAAGAACGTTCACTTCGAACAACAAACTGTCCATGTAAGTCCTGGTCTTCAACAGAGGGCTGCACAAGCTGAGCTTCAGTAAGGTTGTTCACTTGCGAAGAAGCTTCATCAGGCAGAGAACCATACAGAGGTTTGGTTATCATAGTAAAACCTGATGGGCTATCAACAATCTGGAGGTCGTTCCCTGAAATAGCTGCCAACATCTTGCAACCTGACTTCACTTCTTGACACTGCTTAATTCTGCTTCAAACCACTTGGTCGTCTTCTAATAATCACCAATTGTTCAGAATAAACACCGGGGAATCAACTGGATGAATCAAAAACAACGGCAGGATAAGAGCTCTGGCCAGCTGAAGAATGATATGCAAGATGATGCAAAGACACTTATGTAAATGCAATGCAAAATGAAAGGAACACGGGATCACAACCACCACAAAGCTCTGAAAAATTGTTGCACTGCTGACTGAGTAAGTTCAAAAGTTCGCTCTGAAGAGTAAACCAAAATACCAGGTTGGTTGAAGGTCAAGTTTCCTGCAAAAACCCCCCACTCACAGGTATGGACCTAATCTCTGATAAGGTTCGAGAAACGATGATACGTTCACCATTTCTGGTTTGGCATAATTGCCTCACGAAGTAGCCTCACTTAGCTAACTCCCAAGTGATCGGTCTCCAGAGTCGACAATTTCCTGATCCAACACCCCCTCCCAGCAAATGTACAAGATATGATGTCTTCAACAGAATACCTCGTCTGAACACGAATTTCGTAGGGACTGTGCATGAAGAAACATACAGGTCCATCACTACTCTCTACTCTAATGCTATGTGTGTCCTCAAGCCTGGGTTTTGGCTTATCTCTCAAAGGAACAACCACCTAATAGCACCACAAAAACAGTATAATAAAGTGAGGAAAATGTAAATACAACAATATACAAATATACAACACACAAAATATACACACCCATAGACAAGGCAAAAAAACGCTAGGATTGACTCGCATAGGGAATGGGGAAAAGTTCCCAGCTATCGTATCGCTGCGAAGGAGGGGTCGGCAAAGACAGAAGAGTCGCCGCCGTTTGTTATTTATCCTAAAGAGAGGGAAAGGAAACGATCAGAGAAAACCTACGTAAAAGGGAAAAGACAGGTCATCGCAACC
The DNA here is from genome assembly GCA_963859935.3 of Lathyrus sativus. Lineage (NCBI taxonomy): Eukaryota > Viridiplantae > Streptophyta > Magnoliopsida > Fabales > Fabaceae > Lathyrus > Lathyrus sativus. The sequence continues at coordinate 606,141,901 of OZ012739.1, forward strand.
ATATCTCGGGTTCGAGAGTCGGTTACGTAAGAGGAGGGTATGAGCACCCCTCATGCCCGTTGTACTCAACGGGATCCACGCTTGTTGTCTAAATCTATGGATGAAAGAAACTATCTAAATGCTGCTACTAAAATGGAAAGAACTGACTCGATAGGACATCGCCGTCCTATGCCTATGTATTCCCTCGTGCAATGGAAAAGTCAGAGTCAACGTAGTTCGGGAAACTACGGGGAAACGGGGAGTTCTTGATCGCACAGGGAGCGAGAGAAAAGGTAGACGATACTAGCGTACGCATTCTAGCAATTAGATGTATTGCTGCTTGACCATTGGAGACTTAGGCGTTACCTGTTTGCGGTAGAACAAACGTAGCATGTCATTAGTTAAAAGGTACGGGGAACCTAAAGGTTTAGAACAACGGGCTAGTCTCGATTGTGCGGGGGAAAGAGAAGGGGAGATTAGTCATTAGCGGGAAGGTCTCGATCGCACTGGGGCGAGAGAAAAGAGAAATTAGTTGTTAGTGTGCTCACCACGACATCGCGTCTTGTGCCTACATATTCTCATCTGGCATGAGAAATCAGAGCAACTGTAGTTCAGCCAACTACAGAAAAGAGGAAAAAATGCTCACTAGGATTATCGCAATCCTATGCCCACGTACTCTCAACAGATATGAGAGATCAGAGCAGACGTAGTTTGGCCAACTACGGAAAAATGGTCTCGATCGCACGAGGGCGAGAGAAAAGGAGGTCTCGATTGCACGGGGGCAAGAGAAAAGCGGTCCCAATCGCAAGGATGCGAGAGAAAGGAAACAGATCGGGACGCACACGCTAAAACCTAAGACGTAGGAGCGAATGCGTCGCATATTATCCAAAAGACATACGCTAAACACTAAACGAGAGAGATAAGGCCTCCCACTCATCATTTCTCACGTGTCTATCGCTTACGGCTCACAACACTCGGCGGTTAATAAAAGAGATTGAATTAGAAAGATGTTACCAAACGAAGTGTTTCCGTTGACTCTTGACATTGCGCGCAAGCTTCCTTTCCAAGCTTCTCCTCCTCTTTGATCCTTGGCGATGATGTTTCGAATCGGGACCAATGTAACGCTGATCTGTCGTAGCTCGACTTATAAGGGAAGCCAAGCTATAGGAGGTCGCGTATTGCTATCCGTGCTATGGACAAGATAGAGAAACAATATTGAGGATCGTTCTCCAATTGAATCGCGTCGCACAGACCAAAAACAGTGGGATCTCGTCTTACAGATACAAGACTTCATCAATCACCAAAAGTAAAAATAAAATCGAAAGATGAAGAGAAATGAGGAGAGAAAGAAGTGGTCTCGGATCCAACATTATTCATCAATAATTTGACTGGTAATGAATTACGGAAGTGTTGTCGTCGGCCCAAAACAGATGAAAATGGGACAACATGCCCAATAACAAATGCGAAATGGAATTTAACTTCTAAAAAAGAAAATGTATAAACTTCTAAAATAAAAGTAATATATTCTAAAAGAAATTAATATATATAATATAAAATCTCAAAGAAATAATAATATAATATACATAAAGTTCTAGAAAAAGGCATAATATATAAAATATAAATAAAATATATTTACAAAAATAATAATAATATTTCTTAAAAAAAAAAAGAAGAGGAACAGGGGGATGCCGCGATGGAATAGGGGTGGGGGGTAAGTATGAACATTGGATAGGCAGATGGGCTTCTAAGGCCCAAAGAAAAAAAAACAACAGTCAAAACATATTAAAATAAAATAAAAAACCAAAAAAAAAGAATAATCCTCTTCTTCATTCGACCGTCCAAACTCATCTTCTTTCTTTCACTACCAGCACCGTTTTCATTGCTCTCTCTGTTAAGAACCGTTTGGGTTTTGTCATGGGTTTAATTAAGTGATTGTGAATGGAATTTGTCGAATCTGAAGATTGGAAGTTGGGGAAGATGCCCGGGTTTCGATCTGAAGGTTGATTGAGTTGAATGTGGCGAAAATGGAAGTTTGGAGATGATTTTGTTCAAATGGGTTTTAAGGTTAAAGAAACGGGTGTTTCACGGCTGTGAGACGGGTTGTGTTTGATCCGTTTGTTCTAAGTTTGTTGATGGAGCTCTGTGGTGGGTTTTGAAAGGATGGTGAGGATTGAAGTGTAAAAATGGGTTGGTGGTGTTTCAAATGAAATTTTAGTGAGATTTGCGTTGAGGGGTGATGTGTTTTAGTTGGATGATGTTGGTGTTCGAAGGTACGTAATGGAGGTTTTAGGATGAAGGATGAGAGGGGTTTGCGAAGAAGGCGGGTTCTAAAGTTTGTTGTTTCTTCTTGTCGTTGGTGATGAGTGATTAGAGAGAGAAGGTTCTGGAATGATTTCGCAGAAGGGGGTTTTTGTTCATGAAGGTGAAGGCGGTGTTGAGAAGATGAAGATCTGGAGTTTTCTGGGTATTTTCGATGGTGAGTTGGAAGGCGTTTGGTTATGGAGTTGTAGCGTTTGTGGTTGAGAAGACGATGAAGTTTGAGGTGTTTGTTCTGGGTTTAAGGAGGTGTTACGAATGTTGAGGAAAGGTCGCGGAAAGGAATGAGGTCTTGAAGGCGATTTACGTCGAGGATTTGTTTGTGATGAAGAAGGAAGAAGTTTGAGGTGTTCATCAATGGTGGTTTTATATGGTTTTAATGGAAGAATCGAGGTTCTGAGATGGTGAAGATGGTGGTGAAAGGTCACGATGGAGGAGGAAGATGGGTATGAAGGTGTTTCGAAGAACAATGGAGAACATATGATGGTTGAGGATGATGATGAGCGGCGCTCAATTCTAGGGTTTTTGAGGTTGGAGGTAATGAATAGTGCTTTATACCCTCACCTCATGACACGTGGCAAGGTCATTAGGACATAATGACTGATTAGTTGATGCTGATTAATGCAAAAGCTGGTTTAATGATTAATTAAAATAAAAGCTAAAAAGCTGACTCTAATAAATAAAATTCTAATTAATATAATGACAATTAATATATAAACTTAATTAAATTCTAAACTAAAACTAAATTTAAGTAACTCTAATTAAAAGAAAAATAACTCTAAAATAATTATTCTTAAAAATAAAAATCTATAATCTAATAAAAATAATTCTAAAAAAACAATTCTATAAAATAACCATTTTAAAACTCTAACTAAATAAACTCTATTTCTATTTCTAATAAAATAAAAACTATTTCTAACAACAAACAACTATTTTAAACTATTTAACAAAACAAATTCTAAATGAAACTCTAATTAAAATCTATATAAACTAAAATAATTCTAATATCTAAAAAATCACCTAAAATGCTATATATTAAGGAAGAAATTCTATTCTCTACAAAAATAAAACTAAAAAGCAGGAAATAAGAATAAAAATCACACAAAGCAGCGAAACAACAACGGAAAGATCGGGCGAACACCGAAACGCAACCGAAATCAGCATAGACCGGACCAACAGAAAGAGAACGAACTCCACTCGATTCCAAAATAAATCTCCTTATTCAAATGGTTTGAATCGCCTGAAACGCGAGAAAAGGGGCTGTAATCCCGATAATCCGTTCTGACTAACAAAATGCACAGTATGCGATAAATGATATTAAAATACAAATGAAATGAAACATAAGCCAAATTACTAGAAAATGTTGGTCAAATTTTGGGTACAACAATACCCAAGTCTCTGAGGTGGCTTGATGACTCTCCTCGACTTGTCTCTTTCTAGCAGGTAGTCATTATCAACCTCTTCATCTTCGACAACATCTTTTGTGCCTTCTTCAACTTCCTCTGGGGTACGCAATTCAGCATCAACATGCTCCACCTCAACAAGAATCTCTCCCTGTTCTATCTCTTCGTCAACATTGTTAGTTTTATTGAAAGTCATCTCTGCTTCATTGAAAACTACATCTCGATTGGTGATACACCTCCTGTGACGTGGCTCTAGGCACCATAGCCTATAAGCTTTGACTCCTTCAGGGTATCCCATGAACATGCATTTCATAGCTTTAGGTTCGACCTTGTCTTGCCTAATGTGAACATAGATCACACAACCAAATACTCTCAGTCTGTCGAGACTAGGTGGATGTCCCGACCAAACTTCTTCAGGTGTCTTCATTCCCAAGGCAGTCGAGGGACATCTATTTATCAGGTAAGCTGCTATCGAAACAGCTTCTGCCTAAAACACCTTCTTGAATCCAACACTAACTAACATGCATCTAACCCTTTCAAGGGTTATTCGATTGAATCTCTCAGCTAAGCCATTTTGTTGAGGAGTACCTGCTACAGTCTTATGCTTTGCAATCCCAGACTCAACACAGTAACTGTCGAACGCTTCGTTGTAGAATTCAAGGCCATTGTCGGTTCTGAACCTCTTAACCTTTCTGCTAGTTTGAGTTTCGACCAGAATCTTCCAACTTTTGAAATTCTCAAAAGTTTCATCCTTCGTCTTCTGAATGAATACCCATAGCTTTCTGGAATAGTCATCAACGATGGATAGAAAATACCTTGCACCTGAGTGTGAAGGATTCCTTGCAGGCCCCCAAAGATCAGCATGAATGTAATCCAGGGATCCATGTGTTCTTTACTTGCCTTTGTTAAACTTCGTCCTACATGATTTACCAAATACACAAGATTAATAAAACTCCAACTTTTCGACTTTGTCACCTCCTAGCAGGTTTTGCTTCCCCAATTCGACCAGGCCTCTTTCGCTGACATGTCCCAATCTCATGTGCCATAATTCTGTCTTCGACACAGGTTTCGTGGATGCAACATTTGTTGAACCACTTACAACCTCAGCCTTAAGGGTATACAAACCTTGTTTCTTCATGCCTCTCAAGACTTCCTTCGACCCCTTCATGACTCTTAGGATACTTTTCTCTCCTTGAAAAACATATCCCTTTCTATTGAATTCACCAAGAGAAATCAAATTTCTCTTCAAGTCAGTTACATACCTAACTTCAGTCAATAACCTTATTGACGCGTCATAGAGCTTGAATCTAACATATCCAATACCTACAATTTTGCAAGATTTTTTGTTTCCCAATAGTACAGATCCACCATCTTGATCACATAGCTCCTCGAACAATTCTCTGTTTGGAGTCATGTGCCAAGTGCAACCTGAATCCATAATCCACTCTTTTCTCGAGTCGCCACTTGAAACCACAAGAACATCAGATGAGTCGAAGTCATCTTGAACAATGGCTGTGTTGCCATTACCTCCATGATCTTTTAGGTGTTCAGGGCACACCTTTCTTATGTAACCCTCCTTCTTACAGTGATAACATTGCATACCAGATGTTTCGCCACTATAAGACTTCTGTTGACTTTTACCTTTCTTCTTGTCGAACTTACCATCCTTTCGTAAGAATTTTCCCTTAACGGCCAAACCTTTACCCACCGCTGAAGGTTTATGCTCCTTTCGTTCGTTCAAGTCCTTAGAATACAAGGCTGATTGAACTTCTTCAAAGATCAGGGACTCCCTTCCATACAAGAGAGTTTCTTTGAAGTGAATATGTGTTCTAGGCAAAGCACACAACAACAACAGTGCTTGATCTTTATCATCGATCTTCACATCAATATTTTCAAGATCAAGAATCAGCTTGTTAAACATATCCAACTGCTCAGCCAACACTTTTTCTTCACTCATCTTTAATGAATACAAAGCTTGCTTCAGGTAGAGTTGATTCACCAGAGATTTGGTCATGTACAAACTTTCAAGTTTCACCCATAATCCCGATGCTGTAGTCTCCTTTGATACCTGTCGAAGAACCTTATCACCAAGGCTCAACAATATTGTGTTGTGGGCTTTCTCGGTCATGCCCGTCTTTTCTTTTGCCATTAACGCAGCGTCCATGGCTGCCTCACCTTTCAACGCTTCCAAACAACCATGCTAAACCAGTAGGGCTTTCATCTTTAAGCGCCACAGACCGAAGTCGTTCACTCTGATAAACTTTTCAGTCTCATACTTTGTTGAAGGCATCTTCTCCATGCTCACCGCACCAATTTGTTGTGAATCAGATACTTTGATACAAAGTATAAATGGTTTCTTAATGATCAAGAAACACACAAGGGTTAAGGTTAATAAAGAAGACAAGGTAAAACAACAAGGAACAACAAGGATTGGTTATTAAACTGCTATTCTTTCCTTTCTCTTAGAACAAGATTACAAGTATACAAGAATAACAAAATAACCTCTCTCTCTTGAAATTAGGATTTTATCTTCCTATTTTTCCTTATGACAAGATTGAGAAACTAGCATCCTATTTATAAGAAAAATAGCACACTAACCTAATGGAATTTTTAACAATTACCTATTACAAGTTAACTTAGGGTACAAACTAACTTAAACAATTGGGCTTACAAGCAAGACTCAATTCAACATGCTAACAATCCTAACAACATTGACTAATACATGTTAGAACAAACTTTGACTACAATACACATTACTCGCAAACAAACGTTGACCACACTAGAGTTCGATCCAACATCTCACAAAGACAAATGATAACTATCAAAGAGTTGTTTTCCTATAGAATCCAACAGAGAGAAAATGACACGCTACAGTTGTTGTTTTCTAAACGCTTATTCCAACAATTTTTGGTTGATAGTTATAGCATGATAGAGTCTTCTAGATTAAAATGGATTCGAAATTATAAAAAATAATTGAGGGCTGAAATGTATAAAAGTCTCACTGAGGCAATTCTTAGAGGAGAGACTGATCCTTCAACCACAGGAAGAAGAATTGTATTACCATCAACTTTTGTAGGAGACACACGTTACATGCTTTAGAATTACCAAGATGTTATGACTATTTATGAATGGATTGGATATCCTGGTTTATTTATTACTTTTACATGCAATAAAAAATGGTCAGAGTAACTTATATTTTTGTCAAAATACAATTTAAAATCAGAAGGCAGACCTGATTTTGTTTGCAGAATATTCAAGATTAAACTTGATCATTTGATAAAAGATATAAAGAAAGGAGAAATCTTCGAAAAAGTCAAAGTAAGTATTTTTCTAATTAAATTTGATTGTTGAATTATATGCAATTAATTTTTTATTTTATTTTATATTCATTTTCAGTGATATACACAATTTTATTTAAAAAACGCAGACTACCACATGCTCATATTTTGGTATTTCTACATCCTGAATTTAGATTGTAAATCCCAATGACATCAACAAAATAATGTCAGCTAAGATTCCTAATAAAGAAACTGATATGAAACTATTTCAAATAGTCTCTTGACTTATGATTCATGGTCCATGAGGTGCTCAGAATAAAAATTCTCCATGCATGCAAAATGGAAAGTGCACAAAATATTTTTCAAAGAGGTTTCTCGATAGCACCACTATTGATGTAAGTGGATATCCAATATATAGAAGGAAAGATAATGGTCATTTCATTAAAAAGGGTGAGTCTTTTGCAGATAATAAGCTTGTCGTACCATATAATAGACATCTACTACTAAAATATAATGCTCATATAAATGTTGAATGGTGCAATCAGTATCAGTCTATTAAGTACCTTTTTAAGTATGCTAACAAAGGGCATGATCGTGTTACCGCAAGCTTCTACAATAGTGTTAATGGAGTCAGTGATTATGAAATTATTGATGAAATTAAAATGTATTATGATTGTAGATATTTGTCATCATGTGAAGCTACTTGGAGAATATTTAGGTTTGACATTAACTATAGACATTCTTCTGTTGAGAGGTTACTTTTTCATTTAGAAAATCAACAATTTATTGTTTTTGATAATGTTGATCCAATTAACCAAGTTATCAATAAGTCAAACATACAAAATACAAAATATTTGACATGAGTGGAAGCAAATAAAAAATATGAAGAAGGAAGAAATCTTACTTACAATCAATTTTCTTTGAAATTTGTTTGGAAAGATTCTGAAAAAAAATGGTGTCCCCAGAGACGGAGCTAGAAAATTTGAGTAGTGGGAGCAATATTACATATAAATTTATGATAAATTTTTAAAAAAAGAATTTTAATTAAAAAAATAAATTAAGTGTTTGAAATAATTTATTATACTATACTTTATATTTAAAAATAATGAATAAATATGTAAAATTTAAATGTAAAAAGTTATATATGCATTCTTTAAAAAATAAACTAAGATAAAGATAGATAAAATAAAATATACATTATGGTATTATGGTGTATATGGTTTTGCATTATTATACTTATAATGAGTGCATTTGAAATACATAGTATTACATAGAAGCCAAAACTAAGTGGAGGCACATGCCTATAATGTTGGCAACGTGGCTCCGTCCCTGGGTGTCCCCGTAAAAAAGGTTTCACAATTGGTAGAGTTTATTTTGCACCATCTGGATCAGGTAAGAGATATTATTTGAGAACTTTGCTTAATCATGTCAAATGTCCTCGAAGTTACAAGGAAATCAAGACAATATACAATGTGTTATATGACACATTTAAGGATGCATACTTTGCTATGGGTTTGCTACACGACGACAAAAAATACATAGATGTCATTGTAGAGTCAAGCAATTGGGGTATATGTTATTTTTTGAAAAAATTATTTGCAACCCTTTTACTTTCAAAACAACTATCTAGACCAGAAATTGTTTGGCAAAAAACATAAGAATATTTAGGTGATGACATCTTGCATAGGCAGAGACTGATTCTTCAAATACCATGTAATTGCAGATATCATATTCACTTTCATATTTGACATGAAGATTAAGTTGGTTCATACATACATTTTACCTAATCACCTAATTTTTTATATTTTCTATGCTACTAAATTTATTTTATTATTATGTTGGAGTTTATCTTAAACTATCTCTTTTCTCACATGGACAATTATGTGTTGTCATTTCAAGAGTTGCTTTAAGGAGCGGTTTGAAGTTATTAATAGCTACCGATTACGGTCAAGACATAAACATCCCTTTAAATATTGTTTATAAAGAAATCTTTTAAAACTTAAAATAAGTTTTACTGTTATATTATTATTTATTAATTTCACTACACTTTCACTACCAATATTAAATCTATATCGTCTGCCTTAACATCAAACATGTGTGGTGTATTATTTTTATCTATTTTTATATTTATTTTCTTCTCTTTTATTTTATTTATTTTCCAATCTAAATAGTGACAAAGCTTATTTATGTAATTTGTCTATTAAATTTATAAATTAATTTTATGTATATTTTATCATTAATACTAATTCAATAAATCCCTGTGCATTGCAACGACTAGTTATAAAGTTCTAATTTTTAGTGTTTAAAAATCAGGATTGTTACGCCAGTCAGATCGGTTAAACATTGAACCATTGGGTTTCTTGATCTGCCAGGTTGATTTTTTTATAACTTTTTAAAATTTAATTATAATTTTGAACCTCCTATTTTCATTTTTCTTAATTTTTTGTATCCCTATTCTAAAATCCAATTTTATTAATTTCATAATTATGTTAATTATTTATAATAAATAAATATTTTTTTACTGAAAAAACATTATTTACTTAAGAATCAGACATGTAACATTTCAAAACTATTATAATTGTAGTTTTACCAAATGCATCATTAATTTCTTTGATTTTTAGTTTAATCAAAGAGAAGAAAATTAATTTCTATAATTACAATATTTCTCTCTAATGTATTCTCATTAAGTTTATTTATTGTTAATCATACAATATAACAATATAATAAATTTAAAAAAGGGTTAATAAACTTTTTGATTCCTCTAAATATTGCAGATTTCATTTTAGTCCCTCCAAAATTTTCCGTCTAATCAATTAGTCCCTAACGTCAAATGCAACTAACGGATGCTTACATGACATGCCACATGAAACTTTTTTGATGACTGGACATACACGTGGCAGTGTCAATGTGGAAAAAAATCTGATGTAGATGCCACATGATAATTTCTTCCATTTTTTAATTTTTATATTCATAAACCCATAATTTGTATCTAATTCGTAGCTAATTCCTAGCTAATTCGTATTATTTGTTATATTTATAAACAGGGACGGATCTAGAAATTTCAATAACTGGGGTCACAATTAATTAATACTAATATTTATTTAAAATATATATAAATGATAAGCGATAAAATAATAAGTTTTTTCATATATATAATAAAGATTTCAAAATTTAAATATATCATTCCATATTAAAAAAATATGAAAACAACTTCATATTTAAAAATTATAATTATTTTAAACTGTTTTTATATTTTGAAAGTGTTGAAAAAAATTAACACTATCAAATATATAACTCTAATAAATAAAAAATAATCAAATTAATCAATTTTTTTATTTAGGATTTGATTGAATTAACTTATTTGAGTTTGTCATATAACATAACTAATTTTGTAAGACTGTTTCAGCAAAATAAAACTAATGAAAATAATTTATGATTTTTCCATAATTTTTTAAAAATCTATTTATACAAATTTAAAATTATTTATATCATATATAAAATAATTAAAATTTGTTTTATCTTTTAATTATTTATATAAAATTATACATTAATATTTAACTTAATAAGAATTTAATGCAAAAAACTAAATCTCTTACACTTAAATTTACTACACAAATTAGCAAATCAGTATTTTTTACTTCACTATTTTTTTTTAAATACATAAATTTTATAATAAATATAGTTTTCACCTTGTACAAAAAGAAAGTATCCATAAACTTTGTTCTTTATTAATGTCACCATATAATGTGGGGGCATCCTTATCTAATTAATGAGGTCAAACATTATAATATTTTGTTAATGGTTAAATTGAATTTAAGAATGTGGGGTCAGCTGCCCCCATTTTATAATAGGAGGATCCGTCCCTGTTTATAAATCCATAATTTGTAGCTAATTCGTAGCTAACTCCAAGCTAATCCGTATGATCTAAACTTCATTTTTTCTTGGTTTTCTGCTCTTGGTTTTCTCTTACAGTGACAACGAAAAGAAACCAAACAAATGAACATATCCATATACACTCCTCAAAGATTGTTTTATAATAAGTTGGTAATTGTTATACTTAATGATGTGGTTAAATATTACCAAACCGAAAATGCATACACAAAAGAATATCATGAAATAAGTCAATTCTAAAAATAATATGAAAACACAAACAATATTCGCAAAGATAGGCCACTTGAAATAATGGAAGCTATGGATGAAGATAACGGGAGTTTGCCACAATCTTTTTCTAAGAAAGGTCTTGAAATTGAAATATATTCCAGAAAAAAATCCTAAAAGTGAAATGTGATGTGGTGATCGTCGGTGGAGAAAAAGGTACTATCGGCGGTGGTGGATGCAGTGTTTCGGTTACAGTTCCAACGAATCAAATGAACAATAATAATCATATGTTGATAAGTTGCATATCGACAGTTGATTCAACTTGTTATGTTGGTGACATAGAGGTATTAAGGTTCCAAGAAGCTTGTAGTGAATATCATCTTTTCAATGGATAAGGAATAATAGGAACAATATTCACAACAACCAAGCCTTGTTTCTGTTGGAAATAAAGTCTTTTGTGTTTAGTGAAAGTGTGTGGGAATATTAGAGGCTTGAATAGAAACTTGATAGATAGGAGAATTATTTATGGAAGAGAGAAATTTGTATTTTGCTTGATATAAAAGTGTAGAATTACAGCTCTATTTATAGTACTCTAAGGAGAACTCTAGACACACTAATTCTAGAGAGTTCTCAACTCTAGAAATTTCAAGAGCATTCAAGAAAATATTACATCCCTAAGAAATATCTAGACACTCCAAACATTACAAGAGTTTTCTAGAAACATTAATTAAAATTACCTAAGCCCAAAAATTCAAATAATATGTTTAGGCCCAAATCAAGTTTAATCTTTCAACATCCCCCCTTAAACTTGATTTGTGACTCCAAGCATACTCCTTAGCTTCACGAAGGTTTTCAACTTGAGTGACTTGGTGAAAATGTCGGCAACTTGATCTCGAGACATCATATACTTCAACTTCACATCCTTCTTCTCGATTCATTCTCTTATGAAGTGGTAACGGGTGTCGATGTGCTTACTTCTTTCATGAAATACAGGATTCTTTGCCAAAGCAAGTGCTGATTTATTATCAACGTATATTTATATAGGATCTTCTTGGGACATTTTTAACTCTTTCAACAAGTTCCTTAGCCAAATTGCATGGCAAACACATGATGTAGCGACAACATATTCAGCTTCACAAGTTGATAGTGTGACGATAGGTTTCTTCTTTGACATCCAAGTGAAAGCAATATCTTCCATAAAGAATACAAAACCAGTAGTGCTCTTTCTATCGTCCAAGTCTCCACTCCAATCGCTATACTATAGCCAACAATATCATAATTTTTAGAAGAGTAATAGTGCAAGTCAAAGTTTGTTGTACCTTTGATGTATCAAATAATTCTCTTTACCGCCTTGAAGTGAGTTGTTGTTGGAGTTTCCATGTAGCAACTTACGACTCCTACAACATAGATAATATATGGCCTTGTACTTGTTAAGTAACGTAGACTTCCAACCAAACTTTTGTAAAAAGTTGGATCCATAATTTCTCCATTTTCATGCTTACTCAACTTACTGCCACATTCCACCGGGGTGCCAACCCGATTGGCATCATCCATCTTGAACTTCTTAAGGACTTCTTTTGCATAGTCTTCTTGGGTGATAAAAATTCCTTTGTTTTATTGCTTTAATTCAATGCCAAGATAATATGTCATGAGCCCCATATCCGTCATCTCAAATTCATTTGACATATCTTTCTTGAACTCCTCGAACATACTTAGATTATTCCCAGTGAAGATCAAGTCATCAACATATACGCACACAATCAAAATATCTCCATTTTGCGCTATAATATAGAGTGCATGCTCATATGGACACTTGATGAAGTTCTTGTCTTTAAAGTACTTGTCGATTCGAATATTCCAAGCTCTTGGTGCTTGCTTGAGTCCGTACAACGCCTTTTTCAACTTCAATACTTTTTCTTCTTGCCCTTTTACTTCATATCCCTGTGGTTGCTCGATATAAACTTCTTATTCGAGAAAACCATTCAAGAAGGCTGACTTCACATCCATTTGATAGATCTTCCATTCATTTTGGGCTGCTAAAGAAATGATCAGTCTAATAGTTTCAAGACAAGCAACGGGGGCAAATACCTCATCATAGTCAGTTCCTTGTCTTTGACTATAGCCTTTTGCCACCAATCTTGCTTTGTATCTCTCCACGTCTCAATTTGCATTCTTCTTCGCCTTGTACACCCATCTTACTCCGACTGCTTTGTGTCCTCGTGGAAGTGTAGTAAGTTCCCACATATCATTCCTCGTGATTGACTTTATTTCTTCATCCATGAGATCTCTCCACTTTATGTTTTCAACAGCTTCTTAAATGCTTAGAGGATCGCAATCACCAAAAAGACAAAAGAGGTTAATATCATTTTGGTTTTCGGTTACCTCATAAAGCTCTTTAATGGTCCTTAGTCGTGGTGTCCTTTCACTTAAGCTTGTTTCATTCAACCTTGGTGCCTGTGAGGCGGGTGGTGTAATATGTTCCTCTATCATTGGTTGTTCCATTTCATTTTCTTCTTCTTCAAAATAAGGAAGAAAATCATACATGTCTTCTTGAAAACTCCAATCCCAATCTTCTTCTTCTTCTTCTTCTTCTTCAAACTCCACGTCACTACTTATAACAATCTTTCCACTATTTGGATTATAGAGCTTGTACCCTTTGGAGCTTGAGTCGTAACCCACGAATACATACTTCTCACTTTTATCATCGAGCTTTGTTCTCCTTTCATCTGGAACGTGAGTATAACCAATGCTTCTAAACACTTTGAGGTGAGAGATCCATGGCTTCCTTCCACTCTATGCTTCTTGTGGTGTCTTCCCATGCACACTTCTTGTTGGGGAACAGTTTGTCAGGTAAACTGCACATGCCACTGCTTCGACCCAAAACTCTTTCGGCATCTTCTTACTCTTAAGCATGTTTCACACCATATTAAGTAGGGTCTAGTTCTTTCTCTCCGCTACTCCATCTTGTTGTGGCGATCTTGACACTGTTAATGGACGACAGATTTCCATGGTCTTCACAATATTTGTTGAACTCATTTGAAGTAAACTCTCCTCCTCGGTCAGATCTCATGGCCTTAAAGGAAAGACCATTTTCTTTCTCCATAAGGGCTTTGAACTTCTTAAAGTTTTCAAACACTTCCGAATTCTCCTTCAAGAAATAAACCCACGCTTTTCTAGAATAATCATCAATAAAGAGGAGAAAGTATTTACTCTTACCAAAAGAGTTTGGATTGATTGGTCCACAGACATCGGTGTGTATGAGCTCTAGCGGTTTTGTCGCTCTTGACGTTGATTCCTTTGGAAATCTTTTTCGAAATTGCTTCCTAATTAGACATCATTCACATAGTTGGTATGGGTGGTTTATATTAGGCAAGCCTCTTACCATCTCCTTCTTTGAAAAATATTCTAGAATGCCGAAGTCGAGGGTCTAAATCGTAGATGCCATAGCCATGAAGAGTCGGTATAGTAAGCCTTGAGACACTTTGCTACATTATTTTGAATATTCAAGAGGGGCATTCTATTATTTGACATAGGCACCTTAGTAATCAAGTTATGCCCACAATATCTTAAGAAAAGACCATGTTCTTTCAAGTGGATGTCATAGCCTTTCTCTAATAATTGTCTCAAGCTCAAAATATTATTTTTCATGTTAGGAACATAGTAGACATTGGATATGAATTGATGACTCTCATTCTTCAAGCGTATGAGAATTTTACCTTTTCCTTTGACCGGTATCTTTGAGTCATCTCCAAATGAGACATTGCCAGTTGTCGCTTCATTGATCTCTATGAACATGCTTCGATCGCCGTACATGTGGTTGCTTGTGCCGGTGTCGAGGTACCACTTATTTTTTTCTCTTCAAACTGGTTTTGGCACGCGAGCAACAAAGTTTCTTATTCTCCACATTTTTCTTCTACAAAGTTAGCTTTCTCTACAACCTTCTTTGAGAATCTACACTCAGATGCGCAGTGACCAATTTTATTGCAATTGAAGCATTTGATTTGTAACTTGTTGCACCTTGACCATGAATTTCCATTTCCACGACCTCTTGTTGCTTGTGGATTTTAACTTTTTTCTCCATTGTTTAAGTTGTTGTAGCTGCCTCTTCTTTCTCCTTCATGTCCTCGTCTACATCCATGTCCACGATCTTGGCCACGACCTCGTCCTTTTTGGCTCTTGTAATTCGCATAGTTTGCTTCCTTTACGTTGAGTTGTAGTAGTTGCTCCATAGTATCTTTTTGTTTAGTTTTTCTCTTTTGTTTTTCTTCATATGCTTGTAAGGAGCTCATAATTTGCTCAATAGTCATGGTGTTTAAATCCTTGTTTTCTTCAATGTTGATAACAATGAAGTCAAAACTTGGATTTAAAGTGCGAAGTATTGTCTCCATGACTTTCACCTCATCAACATCTTCACCATTTCTTTTAAGTTGATTGACTATGGACAATACTATAAAAAAAACAGAAATTGACTTAGACTCTTCCATAAATAAATGTTCAAACTCACCTCTAAGAGTTTGAAGACGAATCTTTTTCACCTGCTCTGCTTCTTTGTTGCAAGTTTGAAGCTTGTCCCATGCTTCTTTGACCGTCGTTGCATCAGAGATCTTCTCAAATGTATCTTCATCCACCGATTGATAAATGAGGAAGAGAGCTTTCTTGTCTCTATTTCTTGACTTCTTCGATGTCTCTTTAACACCTCGACTTAGTGAGGTTTCATCTTGTTCCTTGAAGCCTTTCTCAACGATAACCCACACATCTTGAACTCCTAGTAACGCCTTCATCTTGATATTCTAATTGTCATAGTTGTTCTTTGTGAGCATCAACATTTGAAAAGGGAAATCTCCATTCGTCATCTTTTGAGGACCTTCAAGCTCTGATGCCACTTTGTTGGAAATAAAACCTTTTGTGTTTAGTGAAAGTGTGTGAGAATATTAGAGGCTTGAATAGAAACTTGATAGATAGGAGAATTATTTATGGAATAGAGAACTTTGTATTTTGCTTGATATAAAAGTGTAGAATTACATCTCTATTTATAGTACTCTAAGGAGAACTCTAGACACACTAATTCTAGAGAGTTCTCAACTCTAGAAATTTCAAGAGTATTCTAGAAAATATTACAACCCTAAAAAATATCTAGACACTTCAAACATTACAAGAATTTTCTAAAAATATTAATTAAAATTACCTAAACGCAAAATAACTAAGCCCAAAAATCTAAATAATATATTTAGTCCCAAATCAAATTTAATATTTCAACGGTTTAGCAATCTGACATTACAACATTCAACAAAGCTAAATACCCGTTTGCTCACCATGCGAACATGTTTGGATTACACACTGTGATTGTAATTCCATTGAGAAGTGTCGACACTAGCTCCGCAGCTGATTTTGTTTGGATTTTTTTCTACCTAAAGATTGTCGCGACACGGAACAACAAAATCAAATGCTCAACTCATTATCTCTTGTTGTTCAACAAGCTTGCATTTGCATGTTGTTATGGATGATGACAATGGTAATCATCATGAAGATCAAGACCAGTTCACTTTTCTAACAACAACAAATAACTACATGCCTGAAGCTATTGTCTCAATTTTGAAGCCAATAACTAGGAAGTTGCGTCATGCAGCATGACCTGAAGCTACTGTTAGTGTTTGACAAACAATGCAGCTCTAGATATTTTGCTTTGGTCACATGTCAATAGATATCTCAACTCCACTCTAGGAGCAGGCGATAACCATTTTAAAGACATGATACAATAATAAAATCATCATTGCTTCGTGAACCTTGGCAGAAGTAACCTCATACTATTGTTCAAATTGTTGATAATATCACTTAAGCAAGAACAATTGTAATTTTCCATATTTTAACTCAATTATTTAACTCAATGCATGCTGCAAATTAGGCTTCCAACTGTAATGTCATGCTCATACAATTCAGAGAAGACGATTTGGACCTTTCAATGAATGGAATAATATACACAATATCCACCTATATTATATGATTAATGATGTCATCAGTTTTAAATTTTGGTCAAGATTACAGTATCATTCCAAGAATATCAAATGTATATTTGCTATGAGTATAGGAAATATGTATCTGATTTTTCAAAGTAGCCTAAATTTTCAACTCACCAAACTAAATTCACCAAGGAAGAATGGACCATTAAATTTGCCAAGAGCATTCTCCAAATAGTCAAATGAAATGAAGCGTCTGATTCAATAACCAATTTTTACAACATTACAAGGCATATTAAATTTTGAATTTATAAATATAAAAAATAATATAAATTAGCTACAAATTTTAGGTTTATAAATATAAAAAATAAAAAATGAAAAAAATTGTCACATGACATCTAAAACAGGTTTTTTTGTTACGTGTATGCTCAGTCATCAAAAAATTCCACGTGGCATGCTACTTAAGTATCCGTTAGTGGCATTTGACGTTAGAGACTAATTGTTTAGACGGAAAATTTTAAAGGGACGATTTTTTGAAGGAAAATTTTGAAGAGACTAAAAGCGAAACCTGCAATATTTAGAGGGACCAAAAACTTCATTAACTTTTAAAAAATTTTAAAAATTAATTATACGATATAATAATACTATAAATTAACAAAAAAATTTTAAAAAAAACATGTTACTAAAGAAAAATAAAATTGTTATAAAATAAACAAAATAATAGAAGAGAGAAAATAGAAAAATATAATGTATTATATTATTCTTATTATCAGCATCCATTTCGAATACAATATAAATATGACATGTAATGAATGAAAAATCAATATTGAATCCAGTCATTTATGGACATCCACAATCATGCCATTTATAACACTTTTCCTTGAATGTCTATCAAGAATATGCTTCATTAAAACTTTACTAGTAAAAATCCAGTGGAAAAAATCTTTGTGAAAGAAAAATAGTACAATATTCTTGGTGAGGGAACTTTCACGATACTAATAAATACAAATTTTTACAAATAAGAAAATAAGTTATTGGGATGTTCATTTAGGATAACTGTATGCAATTAAGACCATCCATCAATCTTAACATCCATGCATATCTTCAATAATTCATCGTAATTGACTTACCACACAACTCGCATCACGACGTCCGCTATGCGAAATACAACTCGCATCGCGACGTCCGCTATGCAAAATACAACTCGTATCATGACTCTCACTACCCTCGCTTTTGCGAGCTCATTATAGAATGTAAACCTTGGAATTTTTCTACTGGCTCGCTACACAACGTTCGTTATGCAAACTCTCCCAGACAACAAACCGGAAAAGTGCGATTTTTGTAGTATGGAGGCCTTCCAGACCTCCAAATTCAATTCTGTAAAAATTTCCAATCCCAGAATTTCAAATACTACCATTATGTAACAATTATAATAGCCCATAACACATATTTTTAAGGATCCTACCATCATACATCATATAATCATCAATTTCAAAACCATAGAAATTAGAGATTTTTATCCTAAATATGATACTACCCATCATACACTATCATACAATCCCATAACCATGTAAAGACCCATCCTTACCTTGCTTTCTTGATGAACTCTTGAGTTTTCTCCTTAGGTTTTCTTCTCCTCTTTTTCCCTTTTTCCTTTTCTCTATGTTAGCTTCTTTTCTTCTTTTTCCCCTATTAACTCTATTTTTTCTTTTATATATAAAACCCTTATAACAACTAATTCTAGTAAGTAATGGGCTTACTAATCATACTCCCACCTTTACTCTTCACATTATCATCCAATAGACTCAATTATTTTATTTATATTATTTTTATATCATTTCAACCAAATAAAATAATCCAAATAAATTAATTACGCACAAAATCACACAATTAATTAATTAATATAATATATATAAATAATTACTAAAAATTAGGGTGATACAACTCTCTCCCACTTAAAAGATTTTAGCCCTAAAAAATTACGTCAAACAAACAGATCAGGATAAAACTCTCTCATCTGACTCTCAAGCTCCCAATTCACGTTTCCACCTGCTGGTCCTCCTCAAGTGTCGCTATTGCAAAAAAGGGTCGGCTGTCATACCCCAAATTTGTCCTACCTGTATAAATTTTCATTCTGTACATTCATCCACCAACTAATATTCAAAGAATATACAAAAAATGTGTTGTCTCTAATTTTATCATGTTTTCCTTTCAATTCAAATTTGTTTCAAGACTCATGTAAGGCCACCAGGGAAATGAAGCACGCAATGTTGATTTTCAGTTAATTTTGACCTAATAATGGTCAGGAAAGTTTGATTCATGATCAAGACCCGGGTATGCAGGATTCATGTGGTTGGTGTCTAAGGCTTCAGTTAGAGTTTCATTTGAAGATGCCAAGTAGGGACATCTTTGTGTGGATTACATCATCAAATTGTGTTAAGGGCGAGTACTCCATGGTTGAAGATTTTCAGGATTAAAATAATTCTCTAACTAAGAACTCCAAATTCATTATAAGGACAAGATGGATTCAGGATCAATTTCATTCCTTAAGATTAATTCGAGTTTTATTCATTTCGAGTAAAAATTTGAGATATCGAGATTTGGTTTCAAATATGAATGAGGAGTCAGTGTGAGAAGTCCAAGGATTCAAGGCATTGTGAGGGTATTTAAATGATGCAAGGATTAAATTTGGAATATTATAATTTAAAGCCCATTGACATTGGAAAAAAAAAACACAAGGCCCATTTACATTCATCACAACCAACCAACACAGTCTGTTTGCAAAGTAGTATGAATTAAAAATTCATTTACAAAGTAGTATGAATTAAAAATTCATTTACAAAGTAGTATGAACTAAAATTCATCAAGCCTTCATACGCTGATGTTAATTCACTTCCAGCACAAGATGTACGTTCCCTTTGGCACCATAAGGAACAGGCCGTGTTGCGAGTGGGCCCAGACATAACTTGTGATTTCTTTACATGGTTCATGCAGCCAACTCCTACCTCAAGTTGATCCACGGAAATTCCAAATCCTGTCATAGAGGATGCAGTCCAGGATATTTCAGACCATCAATAATTTCCATCGTTGCCAAACAAAATGACTTCAAAAAGGGGGCTCACCAAAAGACAATGAAAACCATGATTGTACAAGCAAAAATGCCGCTTCACGAATGCGCATTACCGCTGAAAATTGCAGCACAAACAATTCGCATAACTTGTACCAACACAATCAACGCATACAAGCCACTCAGCCAAGGTCTTGAGACAAGCTGGTTCCTGCAAGGAAACTATCCAATTTTTATCCAGCCAGCCGCGGCGTAGCCTTAGTTTGCTGCAGGACGATGCATTCACGTATGAGTTGTTGATTCCAAGAGACAAGTGGCCTCCAAACGTGTTCAATATTCCCATGTGGTTTGGTTGATCACCGTAATTAGCAACTCGCAACACATCACAGATGGACCCGCCAACTTCCACCCTTTCAGCCAATTCCCAAATCATCATCAGGGACCACTTGAACTTCCGCAACCGCATAATTTGAAACGCCAAGTCTCATGTAGCAACTCAAATTGTACCTACACCAACAACAAATAAACCATTGCTCGTAACTAACTTATGAAAAGTAGAAAAAAGGACAGCACCAGCACCAAACAAGTCCACAATGGCAGAAAAAGTCAGAAACTGATACAAAATAAAAAATCAAATGCACTGCTACAAAGGTCATCACACCAACTTGTACAAACTTCCCACAAATTTCCTGTACCGTAAGCCATCACACGATACTGTGTCTCAACCATGTTTCCTACAACATATGTACAGCCTTAACAACAGCCTCTCCTTCATAAAAGCTGAACAAAGAAGCAAATTAAAAAATGGAGACCTTTTTCTCAAAGCCAGAAAACATCAACCAGCCTTCACCTACACACCACTCCAACCTTCGTACAACCACACAATAGCCTGCAATAAACCCCCATAACCAGTTGCAAACCTGTGAAATCGTACCGACAAACCACCACCAACACAGCAGGACCACTATCCTGCCACAAACTCGCTCCACACCAGACAACAACCTGCGAAATCGTACCATTAAAACCACAACAGCCCACACACCTGCAGAAACCGTACCACTGCTACAACAAGACAAGAACACCAAGCCTGCTACGAAAATACACCAATTCACCACAACAGACAAAACCTGCCAAGATGTACAAACCAAGAAGACCATTACAACCTGTCAATGAGAGTAACACACAACAATAAGAAAAAAACTCTCTCAAGGTTGGGGAAAAAAGGGATTTTGAACAGCAAAAACGAGAAGGAGGACAAAACCTCAAAGTTTTGATGGTATCACTTGGAATATGGAGTCACCGTGTCCTTGTTCCTCAGTTTTAACCTTGAGCCCATATTGGTGATACCTTCATCCCACAACTTCCTCCAAAACTCACTTCAAAAAAAAAACTGCACTTTTCCTTTTCAAAATCACACCATTATCGCCACACTTCATAAACCACTGCCACGATTTCATAAACTTCAACATGTTCAAACACAAGCATACAACTACCCAAAGCTGCCAACGTCTCACCTTTAAATAGCTAACCTTCAAACGAAAACAAAACTTATTTCCTCAACTTCTCAACCACTTTTTCGTTCAAACTCCAACCACTTTCTGTTCACCTAACAAGCTCCCTTCATCAACCATTAAATCCTTCTCAAACCAACTTTTGCTTCAACAAGCTCAAACCCGGATTCCAGTTTCAAACCACCGTTTAAACCTCAACCTTCGTCAAAACCATTAAATCACCAATATAATCTCGCAAGATCTCCATTTCAAATCTGGACCTCCTTTCTCCAACAACACAATCTCTGAAAACTCCCGTCCACCACCTTCAAATCTTCAACTCGCTACCTTCTCTCCTAACATCAAAACACTTCACCCACACAAACACTTCTGTTTCTCCATCCTCCTCAACAACAAAACCCAACCTTCGAGAACTTCAATTATTCAAACCCCATCCTTCATCCGAAACCCATATTCTCCAAACCCATTCGAACAACAACATCCAAACCCACAGTTGCAGAAAAACCGAAAATAGGGAGATGAGAAGAAGATGGTGTTGGTCTTTGGAGAAGGTTTGGTTTTGATTGAGAATAGAGGAGAGAGTTTGATTTGGATTCGAAACGGAGCAAAAGCTGAAAAAGAGATGCGGAAACGGAGCACGATGAAGGAGAGGGTAATCCGTTTTTTGTGTCTGATTTATTTTTATTTTTATTTTTAATTTATTTTGATTTGGGCCTAAACCCTCCTGAACCATGGATACACACACCACCCGTTTTTTTCCTTAAAACCCCCTGTTTCTTCTTATTTTATTTTTCTTAAATTTTGTATTTTATTAATTTTATTGTGTAAAATATATTATGTATATATAATTTATATATTATTTTCTTGACATTTCTTTTAAAGCTGTGTAAATATATTATTATTATTATTATTATTATTATTATTATTATTATTATTATTATTATTATTATTATTATTATTATTATTATTATTATTATTATTATTATTATTATTATTATTATTATTATTATGTAATATAGTTTATATTGTTATCTACTTAGATTTTCTATATACTATATATTTTATATTAGATAGTTTATAATTTGGTTTTCTATTTAGGATTTTGAATCTTTCTTTAGAGTTGAATTCTGTTCCCATTTGTTATTATGAATTTTTTGCCTTTTGGGTCTATGAAGAGATTTCCGTAATCCATTATCAGTCAAATTATTGATGAATAATGTTGGATCCGAGACCACCTCTTTTCTTTCCTCATTTCTTGTCCCGATTCGATTCACCGACGCTATTAAATCATCTTTAAAACAAATCATCGTTGTATTGAACTAAAAGAGGGGATTAAGTGTAGACTTTCTTCCTCTCCGAGTGTCGAGATACTCATTGTAGTGTGGGTGGTTTAGACACTCGTCTTTCAATACTAAGACGTCAGTCTTTCCATTTTCAACCTTCCCTCCTAAAAATCCTCGGCCTTGCGCCGAGTGCATTTTCAAAATCCCTTTCAATAAGAATCAAGTTCTCTTTGTATTGGACTAAAGAGAAAGGATTAAGTGTAGACTTCTTCCTTTCTGAGTGTCGAGATGCTCACTGTAGTGTGGGTGGTTTAGGCACTCGTCTTTCAATACGAAGACGCGACTCCGTCCACCTATCTCTTTCCACAACTCCTTTCCGAAACCTTTCCCACCTAAAACCTCAGTCCCGTACCGAGTGCTTTTTCAAACTCTTTTCTTAACAAAAACTTGAATGGTCGTGGAGTGGTTAGGCGTAAGCCTTCTCCTATCCCGAGTGCTGACGTTTACCGTAGGGTTCTCTATCGCGAAGTACTTACCATTCAAAACCAAAAACATCTTTAATAAGAGAACGAAGTTCTCTTTGCATTGAATTAAAGAGAGAGGATTAAGTGTAGTCTTCTTCCTCTCCGAGTGTCAGGATACTCACTGTAGTGTGTGTGGTCTCGATACTCGTATTTCAATACGAAGACGCTACATTCGCCACACCATTTTCATAACAAAAACTTTGAGATAAAGAATTGGGTACTACCCGCAAGGGGTTACTATCCGAGGACTTATCTCGCCCCTAAAAAACAATCTCACCAATCAAACGTGACACCTTGCCTCGCATGGCGAAAACCAGCCTTTCAAAAGGATATGTTACGTCCGTTCTACCGCAAACAGGTAACGCTTAAGTCTCCTCACATGCGAGCAGCAAAACACCTAAACTGCTAGAATGCGCACGATAACATCATCCACAAAACACACCGGTTATCCGCACCGTAGGCACGAACTACGTTGCTCTGATTTCTCATGCCATATGAGAATACGTAGGCATAGGATTGCGTTATCCTAGTGTTGCACCCCAAAATTTGACCAACCAGGTCTCGCATTTGGCTCGAGGTTTCGACGCATAACCGCATTCGCATCTGCATATTGCATACATTGCATTGTTCATTTGTTTTGATTTTATCAGGGATCACAGCTCTCGTCTCGTGTTTTAGGTGTTTTTTTATCGGTTCAGATCAGTAGAATCGTTTTTGGGATATTTCGGTGCCCGTTTATTTTTACCGATTATTTTTGTGTCGTTCGGTGCTTATTTTTGTTCCTCCGGGAATTATGGTGATTTTTCTGAATTTTATGGCATTTTTTAGGGTTTTAAATAGATTTTAAATCATATATAGAATTTGATAGAAATAATTAGCTTTTTAATCATTTGTAGAATTTAATAGGTTTTTAATTCTTTTTAAATAGATTTTAATCATTTTAGGATTTAGTAGATATTATAGAATAATATAAATTTCCTTTTAGAATAATTGAATATATTTTCTTTTATAGAAATTGAATAGAATGTAATAGAATTTTTAGAATATAATATGGTTTTTTCATTTTTTAATAGATAAATAGATTTTTCATTTTTATTTTCTGTTATAGATTTTAATAGAATAATATAGTTTTATTAGGGATTTAATAGAAATTTAATCAATTTTAGATTTAATAGAGATTTAGTTTAATTTTCAGATTAGTGGGTTTATTAGTTTAGTTAATTAGCTTTTTTTAATATTGTTTTTCAGTTTTTTCTGAGTTTTGGAGTCCATTTCGTTGGGCTTTATTCACCCATTCGCAGGCCCAGTTGATGAGTTCAATCCAGAAATTATCCAGAAAATGTCCAAAATATTCCAGCATGATCCAGTTCTTTCCAGCGCTTCCTAGAGCATTCTGGAAGCTTCCAGCGCAGCTCAGCTATAAAGCTTCAGAGCCACGTGTTGGCTCGAGAGGGGGCCCACGCTTCATCACTCCAGCACGCCACGCACCACCTCACTCAGTCTCTCCATCTGCCACCTCCCACACACGTGGAGGGCATGCATGCCACCACCCCACTATCACGCCCACGTGGCGACCACACAAGGCCACCACAACCCCTCGCCTGAGAAGCCCACCGGCCGGCATGCATGGCCGGCGGCCGCCGCGCCTGAATCTCTCCGGCCACCACCAAACCCAGAAAACCACCAAAAATCCAGAATTCATATCTTCATCTTCTCCGGTAAGACATTCATCTTCCTCATCCAACTTCTGATCGCCACCCTCATCTCCACCACCAAACCCAGAAAAACTCAGAACACCATCCACCACCGTTTAACCTCCAATCTCCGGTCACCCTTCATCCCTTCATCACCCTCAACCGTTTCCAACCGTCGCCGGAGATGCCACCGGAAAACTCATCCAACCTTCAAGAACTCCCCAGAAATTCATCTAGAATGAGGAGCATTCATCGATCCTCTTTGTGACCTTTCCAGAATCTCTCCAGAAGAAACATGCAACAGCCATTACCAATTAACCTTCTTCAACTAATCACCACCGGTGTTCATCCTCCATTACCATGTTCATCACTTATCAGCTTCATCATCATCACCAGGAATTCAAGAACACACCAACCTCGTCTTCAATCGTCAAGAACTCTTCCATTCTCAGAAACTCATCAACAACAGGTTTCCAGATCTGCGTTCATCTTTGAAGGCCATCTCCAACGGGCATCTTCAGAACTCTCATGTTCCTCATCAAACGCTAGAACCTTCAAGATCCAAAGAACCTTCAGGTCACCAATGTCTCCCTATAGCTCGTTCATCCAGAGATCTTCATCTTTTCTCAAGGGAAGTTCCTCCGAGATCCTTGAGTGAAATTTTCCATGCGCTTTGAATATTGAGTTGATGATGTAGAAGGTATGTTTGAGTGAGAAAAAGAGGCGTTTTGTTGAACAGATGATGTTGAAGAGGGTTGGGGAAACGGAGGCTGTGACGGCGAGGAAAGAAAGAAGGAACCTAGGGTTTTCAGACCCTGAGAGTGAAGGGAGGGAGGAGAAGGTTGGGATTGGGCCAGGCCCAATAGTTTTTTGGTCAACTACCCCCACACGTTTTTTGGACAAGTTCTGGACCTTGGGCCCAATAAAGCTAACTGCTGGCCAACACCACCATTTCACTACACGCACCCCCCTCTGCGTTTTTTGGAGAGACCTGGGCTGGGCCCAGTGCTTCAGTTGTTTATTTTATTTTTATTACTTGTTTACTCCCCCTGTGTAACAGTATACCCCCCTTCCCATCTTTGTGTTGTTTCTTCCATTTTTTTGCTTTGTTCAAAGTTTGTTAGGGAAAAACAATGAAGAAAAATATATTGTGAAAAGAAAAAGAATAGAGAAAAATAGAGAAAAATATTTGAGAAAAGAAAAAACAAATAGAAAAGAATATTATGAAGAAAATATATTTGGAAAAAATAGAAAAAGAAATAAAGAGAAAGAAATACAGAAAAAGTATTGAAAAAAGAATAGAGAAAAATAGAGAAAAATATTTTGAGGAAAAGGGAAAAATATGTTGAAAAGGAAAAAATATTAAAGTGTCGATTTAATATTTTTAGAGTTCGGTTTCTTTAGGTATATTTTCATAGGAATTATTTTCCGATTTTAGAGATGGTTTAGAGGCCCATTTGTTAGGGGGCTATTTTTGTTCAATTTTTTAAGATAGAATAGGATAGCGTTTCCCAGGAGTTTATTTTCAGTATCAACTCATTGTAATCATTTTTTCAGAGATTAATAAAACGAGATTTGAGCTGTGGTCCCGTAGTAGCCGAACTACAGCTGCTCTGATTCTTCGTACCAGACGAAGATATGTAGGCATAGGATGCGATATCCTAGCGAGCACACTAATGACTAACTTTTGTTCTCTCGCGGCTGTGCGATCGAGACTTTCCCGCTGACGATTAATTGAGTACCCTTTTTTCTCTCTTGCCCGAGTGCATTTGAGACCAAGCCGTAGCTTTGACCATAGGTTCCCGACCCTGTGAAACCAGTTATTTTTCTCACTGCTGTGTGAGAATGTTTGTTTAGCCGTAGTTAGTCTGAACTACGTAAAGCTCTGATCTTCCATCCAGTGGAAGTACGTAGGCACAAGATGCGAGGTCTTGGCGAGCCAATTTTCCCCGTAGTCCCGAACTACGTTGACTCTGACTTTCTCTCTTGAGAATACGTAGGCATAGAGTGCGACGCTCTATCGAGTCAATTCCCTTCCGTTTAGATTTAGCAGCCGTAGATAGATTGTTTTGCATCCAGTAGACAACCCAAGCAAGCGTGGATCCCGTCGAGTACGACGGACGTGAGGGGTGCTAATACCTTCCCCTTGCGTAACCGACTCCCGAACCCAGGCTATGGTTGCGATGACCATACCTTTTCCCCGTTTTTTGCGAGGTTTACTTCGAGCGTTTCCTTTCCCGCTCTGAGGGATAAATAACGCACGGTGGCGACTCTTCTGTCAGCCGGCGCCGATTTTCGCAGTAGCGACAGCTGGCGACTCTGCTGGGGATCCAACGTCCCCTGGCTGCTAAGGACTGCGATAGTTCTTATGCATTTGGGATCCAACGTCCCCTAAGAGAGAGTCAATCCTAGCGATCGTTTGCTTGTCTATTTGGGGCTTATTTATCGATATTATCTGTTGCTGTGGGGTGTTACGGGTGTTCTATAATTGAGATAAGCCGGACCTGGGCTCGAGTATGAGTATACACCTAGATATAGTTGCGGAGAAGTAGTAGACGAACCTGTCTGCTGAGCAGGCACAGTTCCCTACGAAAATTCGCGCTCAGACGAGGTTCTCGCAGAGGTGCTCCTTTCCGGTCCTGAGGATCTGAGGGGAGTCCAGACGTGAGGATTGTCGACTTTGGGAACCGATCAATTGGAAGTCAGCTAAGTGAGGCCTCTTCATGAGATGACGATGCCACTCCTTCTGGGAATCGTATCATTCCTCATGAAAGTCTGTGACGCTGACGACCGCATAGGATGCCGTACCTTGTCAGATATAGGTCCACACCTGTGAGTGGGGTTTTTTTTTTTGTGCAGGAAACTTGACTTCCAACCTACCCATTATTCTGGTCTTCTCTTCAGAGCAACCGTACTCCGTCAGCAGTGCGGCAGTATGTAGATTGTGTGGGGGCTGTGATCCCGTGTTTGTTGCATTACATTGCATTTGCATAAGCATCTTCGCATCATATTGCATACCATTCGCCAGCTAGTCAGAGCTCTTATCCAGCCGTTATTTTGATTCTGAAGGTGAGTATTGAAGACGACCAAGGGGTTGGAGCAGATTCAAAGCAGATTTGATCAGAATCGAGCATCGAAGTCAGCTGACAGTTGTTGGTAGCTATGTCAGAGAGCGGCTTCCAGTTTGTTGATACCTTGTCAGGTTTCACCGTGACGCCCAATCCTCTGTATGGATCTCCGCGCGACGAAGACTTTCCGCAAGTGAACAACCTTACTGCAGCTCAGCCTGTGCGGCCATCTGTTGAAGACCAAGGTCTGCGTGAGCAGTTTGTTGTCCGAGGTGAACATCCTCCTTCTGTTGATGTCTCAGACTACCAGGGTTTTGCCTTCCCTATGCCTAAGCCCCGAAGAGAGGTCCCAACAGCAAAGAATGAAGACGCATTAGCTCCCGTGTATGCTGAAAGGTTTCGCGCATTAGAGGAAAGATTCAAAGCCTTGAAAGGTAAAGACGCTGTTACTCCTAGTGTTGCAGATATGTGTCTGGTTCCTGGCCTAGTGTTACCTCCGAAGTTCAGAATGCCGAGGTTTGAAAGATACAAAGGAGATAGTTGCCCGAAGCAACATTTGGTAATGTTCTGCCGAAGAATGACTTCATTTGTGCGCAACGACAAGCTGATGATTCATTGCTTTCAAGATAGTCTGACTAGCGCACCTCTGAGTTGGTATATGCAGTTAGAGCGTGATCAGATCCGATCATGGATGGATTTAGCCAATGCCTTTCTGAAGCAGTACGACTATAATCTTGATGAAGCTCCTATTCGCATGCAGCTGCAAGAATTGTCTCAAGGGAACAATGAATCTTTCAAAAAGTATGTTCAGAGATGGAGAGAATTTGCTGGTAGAGTGCAACCACCGCTCCTAGACCAAGAGCTGAAAGGCATGTTCGTAAACTCCTTGCAGAGCCCGTACTTCGAAAGAATGCTTGGAACCGCACCAAATTTCTCTGAGTTGGTAAGGACGGGAGAGCACATCGAGTATGGTGTAAAGACTGGAAGAATCCCGTATGTTTCAAAAGGTCAGGCCAGTGAAACTGAATCTCTCTGTAGCTCTCAATCTGAAGATGAAGCTATGATCAATGCAGTTCTGACAAATGTTGGATATCCTCAAGTCGAATCGGTGAAATCTGATGGTTCTCCGTCTTCTCAGCGGTCAGTATCTTCTGCGTCTCGTTATTCTTAACAGACAGCTGTGCCTGGGGCACCATATCAGGAATCTTATGTCGCTTCCATTGCAAATCAGCGAACTCGTGGCCGAGGTTATCAGAATCAGCGTCAGAATCAGAACAGACCTCGTAGCAACTTGGAACGAAGGAATGCTCCTTTTCACCCAGTGCCTATGCCGTATAGCCAGTTGCTACCATCTTTGATTCGGAAGTCTTTGGTGGAGCCAAAAGCTCTTAAGCCAGTTCCAGAACCTTACCCTCCTGGGTATAATCCCCACGTTCAGTGTGGTTATCATGGTGGCTCTCCGGGGCATTCAACGGAAGATTGTAAAGCATTTCAGGCGAAGGTACAGCAGTTGATTGATCAGGATCGCATTTCCTTTCGAGAAGGGTTTCTGTTTGTTCATCCCAACCGCTCAGCTGTCTAAGCTCGTAAACTCGGAGGGTGTTCCCCAGCAGAAGCCAGTGGTTCAGACAGGCAGGCGCCTCAGCATTGGCAGTTCTCAAAACTTTTTTACCGTGTTGCATTTGTAGTTTCTTTTTTAGTTACTACCTGCTTTAAACATTGTATGTTTCGAATGGTGATAATAATAAAGTGATTATGCATTTTTCTGAATTAGTCATGTCGCTGTCGCTCATTTATTGCATTGCACTGACACTTGCATTTTTTTCACTCCACTTTTTCGCTGTGACTAGCAAAGTTAAAAGGGAGGATGATGGAACTGAAACTCATAACCGATGATCGTATGCTTTCAGATAAAACCGTACCGATGACGTACAAGGCATTGTTTCAAATTCCCCAAACACTGGAGATATAAGGAGTTAGTCCCTTGTTAACCACTTCGAGCCGAGAAGTAGAAGTTTTTTTCGGACTTATTAACCCTCACATCTTAACCCGGGGCAGGGTAGTTGTCGGTTAGCTTGACTGAGCGTTCAAGTCTTACAGAGGAGTGTTGTCTGTCAAGGACCAATATCAGTTTATACCTTTCAAGAGGTCAAACCTCACCAATCAGGAGTGAGACAGTTACAATCCTTTCGGAGCAATCAAGACAACCAGTGTCACACGACTTTGTTCCAAAAGAAAGAAGAAAGAAAGCCCGCTAAGTAAAAAGAAAGAAAAGCTGAGAAAGCTAATACTTAGGCAAAAATCAGGGCATCCCGCTGGACTTCAAAGGAAAAATTGAAAAGAACTCAAAATGAGTCAGTCCAGGCAAAAATTAGGGAATCAAAAGAATGAAAAAGAGGGATTAAAAAGAAAATTTCCCCAGCAAATCACAAAGTCGTGTACACAGACACCAAAGCGAAGAAGGAGTAGCTATCACTCTGGAAGAAAAGCTTGTGAACTCCTTAACTGTAGGTCTTACCATTCAACAATACCTCTCGAAGAGGCGAGCGCTTGTGCCAGGTTAACTGAACCTTAGGATCGGAGATCATCACGTAGAAGGGGTGGGTACAAATCAAAATTTGAGCCAAAAATCCTTTGTTTCACGAACCGTGAACCCGACCACGATACAACCCTCAAAAGACCTAATTGAGGTAGGGATATTCTGAAGCGCATTACGATAAGGTTGAGTAACCTGACTCCTTCTTGACTTGCTAGTCACATCCTTGTTGTATTTTCACTGACCACGTAAGCACTACGTCACTTTCAATCATATGCATGTAAATGAGTGACAGCTCAAACTTTTTCAAAATCTGCATAACCATTGCATTAAGATTACCATTCGTAGACAGACGATTCTAATTGCAGGTTAGTAGTTGGCATGAAAGAAATTCCAGCAGGGAATAATCGAGCAGGACTGAGTAATTCAGCAGTCTGAACCAGAATGGTGAATGTTGTGAAGCCCAGTGGAGCAGAGGCATTATCTTCCAGTAAGTTCAGAATCAGTCAGTCTGAGGACAAGTCCCGAAGCTTCAGTTGAGCAGGGGCAGTTTATTTGAGAAGTAGTTGATCATAAGTGAGTCTTCTCGAGAGCCATTCAGGGGCAGTTATTCAGAGCGCTGAGATTTGAAAGCGGAACCTTCCAGTAGATAATCAGATCGGGTTAAGTCGCTAGATCGCTCATTCAGGGGCAAGTCAGTTCAGAGGATGTTGAAATTAACTGAGTTGTTAGGTATTGGAGATTGAATTCCGTTGTCATACAGATACCGGGGCAAGTATTCTCGAAGTATTCTCGTAGCAAGCTATTCAGAGCAAATACTCCCAAGAGTTGGATTGGGGCAAGTTGAATTGTACTGGACCAAGTTGTGCAAGCCAGTCTTTTTATCCCCAGCTGAGTGTATTGGGGCAAGTTGTT
Organism: Lathyrus sativus; assembly: GCA_963859935.3. NCBI lineage: Eukaryota > Viridiplantae > Streptophyta > Magnoliopsida > Fabales > Fabaceae > Lathyrus > Lathyrus sativus. The sequence continues at coordinate 606,173,527 of OZ012739.1, forward strand.
CAAACCAGCCTGTTTATCCCCAGCCGGAGTTGAGTATCGGGAATCGTGTCAATACCCTTTTCAAAAACCTGAGCCTTTCAAAGGTCTTGCTGTCATTGGATCATTGTCCTGCAGTTTAAACCTGTTGCGTGTCAGCAACCAGTCGTTTCCAAAGTCCAGTTCTCGCCTGGCAAACCGGTAACCAGTTCCCGTCCTGGTGTAGTTTATTGTAAGCAACAGTTCCCGTCCTGGTGCAGTTTATTGTAAGCAGCAGTTCCCGTCCTGGTGCAGTTTATTGGTAACCAATTCTCGTTTGGTCACCGTTTCTTGAAGTGTTGTATCAGTTCTCGCCTGGTACATGTCATCGCGTAATCAGTTCTCGTGTGTTTTACCCTATGTGTTGTACCAGTTCTCGCCTGGTGCACGTCAACTTTCAGCCAGTTCTCGCCTGGTTGTCTATACCTCAGTCTGTTATCCAGTCAGCCCGTCTGATGATCAAAAACACAAAAAACCAAATCAATTCTCGTCCGATAATCAATTTTCCTATCAGTTCTCGCCTGGTAGTCTACCTTTGAATGCTAGTTCTCGTCTAGTATTTCTTATATCTTTCACTGTGTACATAATCCATGTTTATTCTAAACCAGAAAAAGCAGAAAAAACCTAAAGGTATCTGACACAGTATTTCCCAATGACCCGCATGTTGTCATGTTCCCCGATACGAAGCTCGGCAGATACCAGTGCCCCGAGTAATGCTTGAAATCCTTGTGGATGTTGATTAAATCAGAATTGCCACTCTTCAGCAGATAAAAGTTGCTTATTATCCCCGAAAGAGTCGAGATTGTCTTTTACCCCGCATCTGAGTAGGATCAGGAGTATCCTCAGCAAATTGAGATTGGTATCCTTGATGGTAGGAGCATTTCCAGCAGTGTGCTGCATACGATCATCCGCAGTTTGGGTCAGTCCCCGCAGAGTACAATCAGTTGCCAATGGTTTGAAGAGAGCATTCCCGAGCAGAGTTGTCTTTCTTTCCCCAGTGAAGTCTCCAAGCAGGGTTGCCTTTTCATTTCTCCAGCAGAACGGTTATTCCCAGCGGATTTGATTTCCTGTTTCCAGCATTTATTTTGCTGAGATGGTTCTGTGACTTCAGGTCATCCCCAGTAGAGTTGACGTTATCTGCGGCATTTATTTTGCCAAGTGGTTTTCAGACCTGGTGTTCTCTGGCATCTTGAGCTTGCATCAGCATTTGCATATATAGTCATTGCATCTATCAAGCATATAGCATATCCATGCCGTCTGGGCATCGCATTTTCAAACAGAATGTACAGCATTTACATGTCATATAGGGCTTTGCATCATTATCCAGCATACGCATGTCGAAACATGGACCAGGATGGTTACCTATTGGATTTCGAATTTGTTCACCTGCAGAGTTGTGTGGTTAAGCTTCTCGTCTCCCCAGCGAAGTCTTCAGTTCAAGACGATTCTTGAATCCCTCAGCAGAGCCGTTTACTTAAGATAATTCTTAAGACCTCAGTACAGCTTCCCGAGTTGTTCGCCTAGTATGATGCTTGAGCTCCCCGGTAGCGTCCTCAGCAAGAGTTGCCCAGGAAGATTCCTGGAATGCCTAGCAAAACAAAGTCTCCAGAATGGTTATCGGTTCAGGAATGATTCTTGAAGGTGCCCGACGAATTTGTTGGTTCAAGATGATTCTTGAAGTCCTTAGCAGCGTGATATGTCTGCTCCAACAGTGATGTCTAATCTGAAGATGGATCTCGCAAGCGCCTGAGGGTGGTATCAGAAGGTTCCTGTGAGTTCAGATTCCCTTGTTGATAAATCAACGTGTGACTGAAGTCGAAGATACCTCCTGCAGAGTGGCCAGGGGCCAGGGTTTCATATATCTTTAGTGTTGAAATTCTACGGCGGGCAGTGTGCAGCTAGTATTCCAATGTTCGGCAAGTTGAGCAGTTGGCAAATTTTCGGGTTTACCGGTATTCAACCGTCATCTACCTTGAATGTTTGAAGGCTGAGCGCTCTTCACCCATTCAGGTCGAAGTCGCTTGAATAGGGGCAGCTGTTGCACCCCAAAATTTGACCAACCAGGTCTCGCATTTGGCTCGAGGTTTCGACGCATAACCGCATTCGCATCTGCATATTGCATACATTGCATTGTTCATTTGTTTTGATTTTATCAGGGATCACAGCTCTCGTCTCGTGTTTTAGGTGTTTTTTTATCGGTTCAGATCAGTAGAATCGTTTTTGGGATATTTCGGTGCCCGTTTATTTTTACCGATTATTTTTGTGTCGTTCGGTGCTTATTTTTGTTCCTCCGGAAATTATGGTGATTTTTCTGAATTTTATGGCATTTTTTAGGGTTTTAAATAGATTTTAAATCATATATAGAATTTGATAGAAATAATTAGCTTTTTAATCATTTGTAGAATTTAATAGGTTTTTAATTCTTTTTAAATAGATTTTAATCATTTTAGGATTTAGTAGATATTATAGAATAATATAAATTTCCTTTTAGAATAATTGAATATATTTTCTTTTATAGAAATTGAATAGAATGTAATAGAATTTTTAGAATATAATATGGTTTTTTCATTTTTTAATAGATAAATAGATTTTTCATTTTTATTTTCTGTTATAGATTTTAATAGAATAATATAGTTTTATTAGGGATTTAATAGAAATTTAATCAATTTTAGATTTAATAGAGATTTAGTTTAATTTTCAGATTAGTGGGTTTATTAGTTTAGTTAATTAGCTTTTTTTAATATTGTTTTTCAGTTTTTTCTGAGTTTTGGAGTCCATTTCGTTGGGCTTTATTCACCCATTCGCAGGCCCAGTTGATGAGTTCAATCCAGAAATTATCCAGAAAATGTCCAAAATATTCCAGCATGATCCAGTTCTTTCCAGCGCTTCCTAGAGCATTCTGGAAGCTTCCAGCGCAGCTCAGCTATAAAGCTTCAGAGCCACGTGTTGGCTCGAGAGGGGGCCCACGCTTCATCACTCCAGCACGCCACGCACCACCTCACTCAGTCTCTCCATCTGCCACCTCCCACACACGTGGAGGGCATGCATGCCACCACCCCACTATCACGCCCACGTGGCGACCACACAAGGCCACCACAACCCCTCGCCTGAGAAGCCCACCGGCCGGCATGCATGGCCGGCGGCCGCCGCGCCTGAATCTCTCCGGCCACCACCAAACCCAGAAAACCACCAAAAATCCAGAATTCATATCTTCATCTTCTCCGGTAAGACATTCATCTTCCTCATCCAACTTCTGATCGCCACCCTCATCTCCACCACCAAACCCAGAAAAACTCAGAACACCATCCACCACCGTTTAACCTCCAATCTCCGGTCACCCTTCATCCCTTCATCACCCTCAACCGTTTCCAACCGTCGCCGGAGATGCCACCGGAAAACTCATCCAACCTTCAAGAACTCCCCAGAAATTCATCTAGAATGAGGAGCATTCATCGATCCTCTTTGTGACCTTTCCAGAATCTCTCCAGAAGAAACATGCAACAGCCATTACCAATTAACCTTCTTCAACTAATCACCACCGGTGTTCATCCTCCATTACCATGTTCATCACTTATCAGCTTCATCATCATCACCAGGAATTCAAGAACACACCAACCTCGTCTTCAATCGTCAAGAACTCTTCCATTCTCAGAAACTCATCAACAACAGGTTTCCAGATCTGCGTTCATCTTTGAAGGCCATCTCCAACGGGCATCTTCAGAACTCTCATGTTCCTCATCAAACGCTAGAACCTTCAAGATCCAAAGAACCTTCAGGTCACCAATGTCTCCCTATAGCTCGTTCATCCAGAGATCTTCATCTTTTCTCAAGGGAAGTTCCTCCGAGATCCTTGAGTGAAATTTTCCATGCGCTTTGAATATTGAGTTGATGATGTAGAAGGTATGTTTGAGTGAGAAAAAGAGGCGTTTTGTTGAACAGATGATGTTGAAGAGGGTTGGGGAAACGGAGGCTGTGACGGCGAGGAAAGAAAGAAGGAACCTAGGGTTTTCAGACCCTGAGAGTGAAGGGAGGGAGGAGAAGGTTGGGATTGGGCCAGGCCCAATAGTTTTTTGGTCAACTACCCCCACACGTTTTTTGGACAAGTTCTGGACCTTGGGCCCAATAAAGCTAACTGCTGGCCAACACCACCATTTCACTACACGCACCCCCCTCTGCGTTTTTTGGAGAGACCTGGGCTGGGCCCAGTGCTTCAGTTGTTTATTTTATTTTTATTACTTGTTTACTCCCCCTGTGTAACAGTATACCCCCCTTCCCATCTTTGTGTTGTTTCTTCCATTTTTTTGCTTTGTTCAAAGTTTGTTAGGGAAAAACAATGAAGAAAAATATATTGTGAAAAGAAAAAGAATAGAGAAAAATAGAGAAAAATATTTGAGAAAAGAAAAAACAAATAGAAAAGAATATTATGAAGAAAATATATTTGGAAAAAATAGAAAAAGAAATAAAGAGAAAGAAATACAGAAAAAGTATTGAAAAAAGAATAGAGAAAAATAGAGAAAAATATTTTGAGGAAAAGGGAAAAATATGTTGAAAAGGAAAAAATATTAAAGTGTCGATTTAATATTTTTAGAGTTCGGTTTCTTTAGGTATATTTTCATAGGAATTATTTTCCGATTTTAGAGATGGTTTAGAGGCCCATTTGTTAGGGGGCTATTTTTGTTCAATTTTTTAAGATAGAATAGGATAGCGTTTCCCAGGAGTTTATTTTCAGTATCAACTCATTGTAATCATTTTTTCAGAGATTAATAAAACGAGATTTGAGCTGTGGTCCCGTAGTAGCCGAACTACAGCTGCTCTGATTCTTCGTACCAGACGAAGATATGTAGGCATAGGATGCGATATCCTAGCGAGCACACTAACGACTAACTTTTGTTCTCTCGCGGCTGTGCGATCGAGACTTTCCCGCTGACGATTAATTGAGTACCCTTTTTTCTCTCTTGCCCGAGTGCATTTGAGACCAAGCCGTAGCTTTGACCATAGGTTCCCGACCCTGTGAAACCAGTTGTTTTTCTCACTGCTGTGTGAGAATGTTTGTTTAGCCGTAGTTAGTCTGAACTACGTAAAGCTCTGATCTTCCATCCAGTGGAAGTACGTAGGCACAAGATGCGAGGTCTTGGCGAGCCAATTTTCCCCGTAGTCCCGAACTACGTTGACTCTGACTTTCTCTCTTGAGAATACGTAGGCATAGAGTGCGACGCTCTATCGAGTCAATTCCCTTCCGTTTAGATTTAGCAGCCGTAGATAGATTGTTTTGCATCCAGTAGACAACCCAAGCAAGCGTGGATCCCGTCGAGTACGACGGACGTGAGGGGTGCTAATACCTTCCCCTTGCGTAACCGACTCCTGAACCCAGGCTATGGTTGCGATGACCATACCTTTTCCCCGTTTTTTGCGAGGTTTACTTCGAGCGTTTCCTTTCCCGCTCTGAGGGATAAATAACGCACGGTGGCGACTCTTCTGTCAGCCGGCGCCGATTTTCGCAGTAGCGACACCTAGCGAGCACCTTTTTCTCTTTTCCACCCTTTCCCAGAAAGTCATGCTACGTCCGTTCTACTGCAAACAGGTAACGCTTAAGTCTCCTCACATGCGAGCAGCAATACACCTAAACTGCTAGAATGCGCATGATAGCATCGTCTACCAGTACACCCCGCTTTCCCGCAAACCGTAGGCCGAACTACGACTGCTCTGATTCTTTACTTCGTTCAAGTAAAGATACGTAGGCACAAGGGCCACAATCCTTGCCGAGCACATTCATCCCATATATGTAGTTCCCCGAACTACGTCGACTCTAACTTTCTCACATCTGTTGAGAATACGTAGGCCTAGGACTGTGAAGTCCTATCGAGTCTGTTCTTTCTCTCTTCTTCCCTCGTTACTTCTCTTTCCTCGTTACTTCTCTCTCTCCTATCTCTAACCTTTCTTTTACCCCGTGGAACAGTTTTTATAGCATAATATTTAAGCAAATAAATTCACACGTCGACAAACAAATGGTTCCCATCGAGTACGATGGATGCGAGGGGTGCTAATACCTTCCCCTCGCATAACCGGCTCCCGAACCCGTTCTTGGTTGCGAGACCATCTTATCCATTTATTTCTTAAGGTTTTCTCTATATTTTCCTTTCCCCTCATGGGATAAATAAAGTTCGGTGGCGACTCTTCTATCTATCTTTTTCGCCTCCCCGTTGTTGCATGATGCATTTTTCGAGTAGCGACAGCTGGCGACTCTACTGGGGACCCCTAGCGAGCCAAGCCTATTTTGTTTGTCGTGTATGTGTTTTTATTTGTTTTATTTATTTATGCTTTATTCTCTAACTGTTGGGTTTATTTGGATGGTTTGTAAGGATAAAATCTTTCTACCCGAGCTTTCGAGTATACACTAAGATTAGGAGGTGGTTTCTTTCTGATTTGCGAGACTTAGGACTCGTTGAGTTGGATTGAATCCCACCACTCAGATGAGAACCCTTTGGGATGATTATGTCTTACGTGTAGTCGTGATGGCGTTCTTATTTCCAACTTGGGAGTCCGTGATTCTGAGGACCTTTGTAGAACCTTATTCCAAAGGTTACTAAGACATAACTCTGTGTTCATCCTTTGAAATGATTACCGTCTTACAAGTAGTCGTTATGATGGAAAATTTTTGAGGGTTAGTGCATGGGACTTTGTTTGAAAACCTTTGGGATACCCTCTTATAAACCAATAGATAACCCACCCGATGGGAGAGATACTTTTTGTGTTATTTTGCAGGACCTATGACGTTGATCTTGCTATTGTTCTTTTATCATGTGCTCATTACATTACATTTGCATAAGCATCGCTGCATCATTTCTTGCATTCCTTGCAACCCGACCTTACACTCCGCTTACCCTTACAGAGAGTGTAAAGCAAGCTGACTTCACGACATCGGTATAACACAAGGAATAACTAGAAAAGAGTCATGGATCAGATAGAGCAAGACCAGGCTACTATGAGGAGCGAGATGCTAGGCATGAAGACGCAGATGAATCAATTCATGGAGGTGATTCAGAACATGGCCAGGAGTCAAGAAGAAATGAGGCAAGCAGCAGAGAGGAGCACTAATCAGACTTCGGCTGGTGCAGTTCCCAACGCAAGTGGCGCAATTCAAATTCCTACTGAGGCTACCCCAACCCCCGTTGGGGCAATTCCAAAACATTCCAAATACACCCATTTATCGCCGGAAAAATAACCCGCCGTACCCAGATTCGGAACCGACCCATTAACATCCTTCGCGAGTCACCCCTATTTCTTCTCCAAAACAACAACCACACACAAACACGTAAACCCTCATCTCACCTTCGCCTTCTCTCAACGAAACCAGACCTCTACCGTTATCCCAAACATCCACCGCGAAAACACTCACCAAATTTCTCTAGAAAAATATACATTCCTCATCTTCTCAACACAACTTTCAAATCACCTTCGCAAGCTTCAGATCTTCACCTCTTTTTTCATCACAACAACAACCTTCAATTGATTCTTCAACCCTTACCGTCGAAACACCGTTGAACCTCCAAAACATCTTTTCCTTGAAACCCACTTTTCTTCCTCATTATCGAACCAAAAGCAACCATTATTTTCTTCTTCCATCTTCTTCACACAATCAAAAACCCAGAAAAAATATTCAAATCGTCATCCCTAAACGCACCTGTAAAACTCAATAAACCCAATCGCGAACCATTACAAGCACCTCACCTTCATCGTCTTCCAAACAACATGAAACCCAGACAAACTTCAAAACCGACAAACTTCCTTCTCTGTTTCAAACCTTTGAATTCATACTCCACTATCTCGTCAACCCAAATCGAAACCCTCTTTAAAGAAAAACCCAACACGTGATGAACCTTCTCCCAAACCAACTTCATCGCTACAATCAAACCCATTCACTCCGAAACACCTTCGGCCTTCAACTCGAACCTCCGCACTCTTCAAATCACTCAGACTCGTCGCCATCGCCGCTGTGTAAAAAAAGAGAGGGTGAAGAAACAAAGGCTTTACATGAGAAAGAAGGAGAATAGACTCCGAGTGTTTTTTTTTTTAGGATAGTTTGATCCAGTCAGGAACATTCATGAGCTAGCCTTCAGGCCTTAAGCCCATTCATTATTTTTTCTGCTTATACACCTAACGGTTCATCTCACTCCCTTGGCCATTGTCTTTTTTAATAATAATATTGTGATATATTCTGTTTGTTTTGTATATGTATATTATATAAACATATGTAAATATATTATTATGTACATATTACATTAACCGTTGTTTATAGATTTTATTTTGTTTTAGTTTTTTAAAACAGTTTATAATATATATATTTTTTTTAAAAAAAAGGTTGAATATAGTTTATATATTTTTATTTTTCTAAGTTATAGTTTTATCTATTTTCTCTTGGAAATTTTAAGATTTGTTTAGAAGTTAATCTTATGTTTTATTTGTTATTGGACATTTTTGTCCCATTTCATCTGTTTTGGTCGATGACGAGACCTCCGTAATTCATTACCAGTCAAATTATTGATAAGTAATGTTGGATCTGAGACCACCTCTTTTCTCTCTTCATTACTTGTCCCAACTCGATTCAAAAACACTGACAAACCATCTTCAAAAATCAAATCATCTTTGTATTGAACTAAACGAGGGGATTAAGTGTAGACTTTCTTCCTTTCCGGGTGCCGAGATGCCCACTGTAGTGAGGGTGGTTTCGACACTCATCTTTCAATACGAAGACGCTTCCCATCCATTTTCAAATCTCATCTCCTTAAAATCAATTCTTTGTATTGAATTAAAAAAAGAGGATTGGGTGTAGACCTCTTCTTCTTCGAGCGTTGGGATACCCACTGTAGTGAGGGTGGTTTCGACGCTCGTCTTTCAATACGAAGACGTTTCCATACCATCTCTCCTAAAACCTCGGTCTCGTACCGAGTCCATTTTTCAAACCGTAATAAATTGATTTCTCTTTGTATCAAATTAAAGAGAGAAGATTGGGTGTAGACCTCTTCTTCTCCGAGTGATGGGATGCCCACTGTAGTGAGGGTGGTCTCGACACTCGTCTTTCGATACGAAGACACGCCTTGTCACCTAAAAACCTCGGTCCCGCACCGAGTGCATTTCAAATTATTTTCGCAACAAAAACTTGAATGGTCGTGGAGTGGTTAGGCGTAGGCCTTCTCCTATCCCGAGTGCTGACGTTTACCGTAGGGTTCTCTGTCGCCAAGCACTTACCATTCAAAACCAAAAACATCTTTAATAAGAGAACGAAGTTCCCTTTGTATTGAATTAAAGAGAGAGGATTGGGTGTAGACCTCTTCTTCTCCGAGCGTTGGGATACCCACTGTAGTGAGGGTGGTTTCGACGCTCGTCTTTCAATACGAAGACGCCTCGTTCACCACACCTTTTCGTAACAAAAACCTTGAGATAAAGAATTGGGTACTACCCGTAGGGGTTACTATCCGAGGACCTATCTCGCCCCAAAAGCAATCTCACCAATCAAACATGACACCTTGCCTCGTATGGCGAAAACCAATCTTTCAAACAGGATATGTTACGTCCGTTCTACCGCAAACAGGTACGCATAAGTCTCCAACGAGCGAGCAGCAATACACCTAACTGCTAGAACGCGTACGATAACATCATCCACAAAACACACCGGTTATCCATACCGTAGGCCGAACTACGGCTGCTCTGATTCTTTACTTCTTCAAGTAAAGATACGTAGGCACAAGGGCCACAATCCTTGCCGAGCACACTTTCCCCCTATATCTGTAGTTCCCCGAACTACGTCGACTCTGACTTTCTCATACCTATTGAGAATACGTAGGCCTAGGACCGCGAAGTCCTACCGAATCTGTTCTCTCTCTTCTTCCCCCCGTTTCCCCTCTTTCCCCGTTTCTAAACCTCTCCTTTACCCGGTGGAACATTTTCTTATAGCATATTGTTTAAGCAAATAGATTCGTACGTCGACAAATAAAAGGTTCCCATCGAGTACGATGGATGCGAGGGGTGCTAATACCTTCCCTTCGCATAACTGGCTTCCGAACCCGTTCTTGGTCGCGAGACCATCTTATCCATTTCTTTCTTAAGGTTTTCTCGATATTTTCCTTTCCCGTCATGGGATAAATAAAGTTCGGTGGCGAATCTTCTGTCTATCCTTTTCGCCTCCCCGTCGTTGCGCGATGCATTTTTCGAGTTGGATAAGTGGCAATCTCTTCAGAGAAGCTTATCCAACTCGATAAGTGGCAATCTCTTCAGAGAAGCTTATCCATCTTCAGCGATAAGTGGCAATCTCTTCAGAGAAGCTTATCCATCTTCAGCGATAAGTGGCAATCTCTTCAGAGAAGCTTATCCATCTTCAGCGATAAGTGGCAATCTCTTCAGAGAAGCTTATCCATCTTCAGCGATAAGTGGCAATCTCTTCAGAGAAGCTTATCCATCTTCAGCGATAAGTGGCAATCTCTTCAGAGAAGCTTATCCATCTTCTCGATAAGTGGCAATCTCTTCAGAGAAGCTTATCCATCTTCAGCGATAAGTGGCAATCTCTTCAGAGAAGCTTATCCATCTTCTCGATAGGTGGCAATCTCTTCAGAGAAGCTTATCCATCTTCAGCGATAAGTGGCAATCTCTTCAGAGAAGCTTATCCATCTTCAGCGATAAGTGGCAATCTCTTCAGAGAAGCTTATCCATCTTCAGCGATAAGTCGCCATCTCTTCAAAGAAGCTTATCCAACTCGATAAGTGACAATCTCTTCAGAGAAGCTTATCCAACTCGATAAGTGGCAATCTCTTCAGAGAAGCTTATCTTTCTTCTGTGATAAGTGGCAATCTCTTGGGAGAAGCTTATCCGTCTTCAGCGATAAGTGGCAATCTCTTCAGAGAAGCTTATTCCCCTACATCCTAAGGGGTGTCGGGTTTATTTGTGTCTCACTCCATCATTCTTTTGGTGGTGGGTCCATCATTCTTGTTTTGGTGTCAACTTTTCTCTGTTAACATCCTTTTGGTGTTAACGACTTTTTGCAAGATATCCAGTATCACGTTCCCAAGCATTTCTTTCTCTTTTGGACAAATTCAAGGTCTTCTTTGTATCTAATTGATTTCTACCTCGGGAGAATGAACGCCGCAGCAGTTTATTTCCCTCGGTCCAAGTCATTTAGATAGGGGCATCTGTCATACCCTAAATTTGTCCTACCCGTGTAAATTTTATCTGTACATTCATTTCAGAAAAGTTCAAAATATGAAGTTATTTTCACTTGAGGATGTCAGGACAGACGTGTGGATAATGTTGAATGAGGAATGGTTCAAATCACCTGGTTGAAGCTAATTTTTGCAGAGTTTTAGTACAGTGCATATTTGAAGGCATTATTTTTGGTATCAAGACATTATCCCTCGTTTTCAAGGCAATGAGTTTTTGTGTCATGGCAATACGATTTCACTCTCAATTTAATATCAAGTTTGAAGATGGATTTATTATTATTCTTTCAATTTTATTCAAGGCCGATTTGGAAGTATGACTTTTTTTTTGGCTCATTCAATTGTCATTCATTTTCAAGTTGATCGTAAATTCAAAGGGTGTAATGACTCATGAGGTTTCCCAGTGGCCCATTTACGTCAAGAACTTTACAAAAGTTTCAAGGTGCTTTGTTATTGCAAAAAAAATATTACTTGATTATATACAAGGCCCATTATCAAATTTTGAAGAAAAAAAACAACATGTTCCAAGCTCACATTAGAGGAACAGGTACTCCTAAATTGAGGCTCCAAAATGCATAAGGTCTCTGTCAACATTATTGTTCATGAGATAAACCATCAGTTTTGACAAATAAACACTGTCAAGGTTTTAAAATGTGGAATTGAAATACACAGTGGATCCAACAGTTGAAGTTAGTGTTACAAGTCATGACAAAAGAACAAGACCTAAACTCTGTCAAACTTTGAATCCACTTGGGACTTCATGCCATTGCTTATTATCCAAGCCTTCATTGAACTCTAGTCAATCTGAAGTGCTGAGTTCTGCAGAGGGCCTAATGTGCCTATCATTGTCTCAATGCAAGCTCCAAGCTTTGCTCTAAGACTTGATATCCAGCTTTTATAGTTTTCTCATGGCTGCATAAGAAGAAAAAGGGAAAGGTGGTTAGCTGTTAGGGGCAGCATACAAGATAAAAAAAAACAACGAGAAAAGTTGTCAATTTCTATCTTACGAACTCGTACGAGACCGGCAAAACCTTACATAGCTACATCGCCAAAGAGACAAAACCAAAGAATTCTGGCCAAGTTCTCCAAAGATCTCTTTGCTGATTTCTTCAACCTTTTATGGTTCTTCTGACCGAGACTTGTAGAAGTTCGAAATTGTCACGAGATTTCTCAATAGCCTTCATTAATTCGTGATATTTCTTATCATTCCATATCCTGCAAAACCATCCACGGTAAAACAACAACGTGAAGTTGACAGTGGCGCATTTCACGCAGCAGCACCAACACTAAGATATCACACAGCAAATTTGATCTTGTACACGTACCATTCCACAAACCGTTTTCGTGAGTCCTTCCGATTCGGACAGAACCTGCACAATCACAAAATTGAGGCAACAACAATTGTCCAGTTGTGATTTAGAAAAGAAAAAAAAAACAAAAAAATCAAGGGACTCATAAACTTTAACAAAACTTGTACAAGAAATGGGGTGCTATTTTTACAGAAGTATAATTCACAATGGAAACAAAAGGCAGGCAACCATTTGCAGCAACATAAAGAAAAGATGGGTATACGCATAAGACCGTACGAACCATGTCCTGACCTGTAAAATTTCTGCGAAAAAACCGTACATACCCCAAGCTTTTTCCACTGCCTCACAACAACAAACCTCACCTGCTACAAGCACTATGAAGAGCCTCAAAACAGTCGTAGACCATCACAACCGTGCGCGGCAATTTCACCCAAAGCCAACGACCATTACGGAGCAGCTTCACATCCTACATGTTGTACCCATAACATCAGCAAAAGAGGATAAAGTGCAGCAGCCTGTGTAGGTTGTGGTGACTTAGCAGGCGACCTCAAATTTCCCGTAACATGATTGTGCCTCAAGACCTGTAAGATCTTCGGTGAAGCTTTAAAACAGCACCTCAATAGCGCACGAATCATGGTGCAATTACCCCTCACGCGTAAAAACCAGACCTGCGAACAACATCGTCAAAATGACAACACATAAAAAATAAGAAAGCTGCAGACATATATGACTCGAGATCAATGTGAAATTTTGATGTTTCGTACAGTGTCAAGAAGCGGATGCCAAGAACTCTTTGTTGATGCAGTCAAGGCACATAAGGAAAAGCTGTTGCGAGAGCGTCATTGTTCTATCCTCGCCATGTCAAACCTTTGTTATGCCAAGTCTCCATGAGTGCTCACATGAAAAAAGATGAAGAATAATTGAGTAATTATGCAGTCAGGAAATAAGAGCAGTACAGCTAATGGGATATACCTTAAACTGCGGTTTACCGCCTGCGTTGTGATCGTACCTTCTACACTGCAGCAGCTGCCACAACAATACTTGAGCACCCATAAACGCGATAATAGCAGTATGATTTACGCATATAACGCATCACAACGGCACCAATTTTGCGGAAAATTCTAGCTCCATGACTCACCACCACTTGGTGCTCTTCATTGCCACTACTTCAAAAATGGTTCTCTTCAAAATACGGACTTGGCTAATTATCTTTCATCTCTCTATGTTAAATCCAGCAACATGAACCATGCTCATAAGATGTTTGATAAAATTCTTCATAAACACACTAAAATCATGGCCCACTTTCATGCCATTACAAGCTTTCATCAGTCTTCTATATGCTCCACATTTCTTCAGCTAAAGCCATGAATAAAAGTTGCTACAGCCAATACCATAAATCGTTCACGCAACAATAACAAGCCATTCCACATACTTCACAACCAGAGCAGGATAACGCGTGAACTTTCATCATAGCGTTCTTCAGGACCTACGACATGAAACAAACACAAATCACACCTCACATAAACCCTGCCAAACCGCATCATACGCAACACAAAAATACCAACACACAATACGAGCCACAGCTCGCAGCCGATACACACATAAAGTAACACAGTATTTCAAAATGTCAAAAAGGACCTGCAAGTGGAAATTTTCAAAACTTGCCATATTCTAACCCCACAAAGCATGGTCTACAATAGCAAGAAGCAAGATCAATAATGACTTATGTGCAAAAGCACCAACAACGTACCTGTGACGGTTTCGATGAAGCCGACATATTCTGCACCAGATTCAGACACATGGGAATATGAGTTATCTTCTAAAGAGAGTTGTAGTGAACCTATCCCATGACAATTTCATTGATTGGTAATTCCCTGCAAAATATGATAAGCATGTCAAGTTTAGTAATATTTGAAAGGGCTAAAGTCAGAGTTCATTTGAAGTCAGCAAATTGCCCCATCAGCATAAATCCAAGCAGTAAAAAAATCAGAAACAAAGCAGTAAAAATTCAGGGTAAAATATCAGATTTTTTCAACCTAGACAGACAGAATTCATAGGTAAGGAAATAGGGCAGAGACACATTCACAAAAATGGCAAATACAGAGCAGTAGCAAGCAATTGCAGTACCACAATCCTAACACAAGAATGGGAATATGACAGACTAGTAGCAGACCAAACCTAAAACCTAAGGGGCATAGAATTTCAGAGCTTCAAGAGTTGGTCTGCTAAACCTAATTGGTTTCACTATAAAGGTTTCATTTTGGAGAGAAGGGGGGATTCTGTGAACAGCCGCCCTCTCTCACAACTCACCTTCATCCCTCAACCCATTAAAACTCACATAAGACCAAAAAAAAAAGATTGAAGATGGAGCTTATCTGCTTTCGGTGTTGACAATCTGGTGGTATCAGTTCAACAAAAAGCTGTGGATCATCCAAACTCCTCATTGCTAGCGTGAGAACTTGTCGGATTCGCTCCAACTCTGTAAGTATTCCATTGATTTTTCTGTCTTCATAATCTTAATCTGTGTTGATTTGTTTCCTGGCGGTGAGTTTTCGAGAGAGAAGAAGAGCAAAAGAGGCTCTTCAGAGAGCCGAACCTTCGTTAGGAGATTAACCTTCACAGAAAACCAAACCAGTTTACTTTCAAAAGAGGCTCTTCGAAACCTGAACTCTACTACCTCCTCCTATTGATTCTCGACCCAAAAACTCGGTTCGACATCATTTCAAAACCAAAGCAGCAAACCTCTCACCCTCACTATTCTTCCACCTCCAACTGTGAAAATCACCAACCCTGAAGCAGCCACCCTCCATTAATGCTTCATCCTCTTCTCTTCACCACGACCATCTCAAACAAACCTTCCAAAACATTCCAAATACACCCATTTATCGCCGGAAAAATAACCCGCCGTACCCAGATTCGGAACTGACCCATTAACATCCTTCGCGAGTCACCCCTATTTCTTCTCCAAAACAACAACCACACACAAACACGTAAACCCTCATCTCACCTTCGCCCTCTCTCAACGAAACCAGACCTCTACCGTTATCCCAAACATCCACCGCGAAAACACTCACCAAATTTCTCCAGAAAAATATACATTCCTCATCTTCTCAACACAACTTTCAAATCACCTTCGCAAGCTTCAGATCTTCACCTCTTTTTTCATCACAACAACAACCTTCAATTGATTCTTCAACCCTTACCGTCGAAACACCGTTGAACCTCCAAAACATCTTTTCCTTGAAACCCACTTTTCTTCCTCATTATCAAACCAAAAGCAACCATTATTTTCTTCTTCCATCTTCTTCACACAATCAAAAACCCAGAAAAAATATTCAAATCGTCATCCCTAAACGCACCTGTAAAACTCAACAAACCCAATCGCGAACCATTACAAGCACCTCACCTTCATCGTCTTCCAAACAACATGAAACCCAGACAAACTTCAAAACCGACAAACTTCCTTCTCTGTTTCAAACCTTTGAATTCATACTCCACTATCTCGTCAACCCAAATCGAAACCCTCTTTAAAGAAAAACCCAACACGTGATGAACCTTCTCCCAAACCAACTCCATCGCTACAATCAAACCCATTCACTCCGAAACACCTTCGGCCTTCAACTCGAACCTCCGCACTCTTCAAATCACTCAGACTCGTCGCCATCGCCGTTGTGTAAAAAAAGAGAGGGTGAAGAAACAAAGGCTTTACATGAGAAAGAAGGAGAATAGACTCCGAGTGTTTTTTTTTTAGGATAGTTTGATCCAGTCAGGAACATTCATGAGCTAGCCTTCGGGCCTTAAGCCCATTCATTATTTTTTCTGCTTATACACCTAGCGGTTCATCTCACTCCCTTGGCCATTGTCTTTTTTAATAATAATACTGTGATATATTCTGTTTGTTTTGTATATGTATATTATATAAACATATGTAAATATATTATTATGTACATATTACATTAACCGTTGTTTATAGATTTTATTTTGTTTTAGTTTTTTAAAACAGTTTATAATATATTTTTTTTTATAAAAAAAAGGTTGAATATAGTTTATATATTTTTATTTTTCTAAGTTATAGTTTTATCTATTTTCTCTTGGAAATTTTAAGATTTGTTTAGAAGTTAATCTTATGTTTTATTTGTTATTGGACATTTTTGTCCCATTTCATCTGTTTTGGTCGATGACGAGACCTCCGTAATTCATTACCAGTCAAATTATTGATAAGTAATGTTGGATCTGAGACCACCTCTTTTCTCTCTTCATTACTTGTCCCAACTCGATTCAAAAACACTGACAAACCATCTTCAAAAATCAAATCATCTTTGTATTGAACTAAACGAGGGGATTAAGTGTAAACTTTCTTCCTTTCCGGGTGCCGAGATGCCCACTGTAGTGAGGGTGGTTTCGACACTCGTCTTTCAATACGAAGACGCTTTCCATCCATTTTCAAATCTCATCTCCTTAAAATCAATTCTTTGTATTGAATTAAAAAGAGAGGATTGGGTGTAGACCTCTTCTTCTTCGAGCGTTGGGATACCCACTGTAGTGAGGGTGGTTTCGACGCTCGTCTTTCAATACGAAGACGTTTCCATACCATCTCTCCTAAAACCTCGGTCTCGTACCGAGTCCATTTTTCAAACCGTAATAAATTGATTTCTCTTTGTATCGAATTAAAGAGAGAAGATTGGGTGTAGACCTCTTCTTCTCCGAGTGATGGGATGGCCACTGTAGTGAGGGTGGTCTCGACACTCGTCTTTCGATACGAAGACACGCCTTGTCACCTAAAAACCTCGGTCCCGCACCGAGTGCATTTCAAATTATTTTCGCAACAAAAACTTGAATGGTCGCGGAGTGGTTAGGCGCAGGCCTTCTCCTATCCCGAGTGCTGACGTTTACCGTAGGGTTCTCTGTCGCCAAGCACTTACCATTCAAAACCAAAAACATCTTTAATAAGAGAACGAAGTTCCCTTTGTATTGAATTAAAGAGAGAGGATTGGGTGTAGACCTCTTCTTCTCCGAGCGTTGGGATACCCACTGTAGTGAGGGTGGTTTCGACGCTCGTCTTTCAATACGAAGACGCCTCGTTCACCACACCTTTTCGTAACAAAAACCTTGAGATAAAGAATTGGGTACTACCCGTAGGGGTTGCTATCCGAGGACCTATCTCGCCCCAAAAGCAATCTCACCAATCAAACATGACACCTTGCCTCGTATGGCGAAAACCAATCTTTCAAACAGGATATGTTACGTCCGTTCTACCGCAAACAGGTACGCATAAGTCTCCAACGAGCGAGCAACAATACACCTAACTGCTAGAACGCGTACGATAACATCATCCACAAAACACACCGGTTATCCATACCGTAGGCCGAACTACGGCTGCTCTGATTCTTTACTTCTTCAAGTAAAGATACGTAGGCACAAGGGCCACAATCCTTGCCGAGCACACTTTCCCCCTATATCTGTAGTTCCCCGAACTACGTCGACTCTGACTTTTTCATACCTATTGAGAATACATAGGCCTAGGACCGCGAAGTCCTACCGAGTCTGTTCTCTCTCTTCTTCCCCCCGTTTCCCCTCTTTCCCCGTTTCTAAACCTCTCCTTTACCCAGTGGAACATATCTTATAGCATATTGTTTAAGCAAATAGATTCGCACGTCGACAAACAAAAGGTTCCCATCGAGTACGATGGATGCGAGGGGTGCTAATACCTTCCCTTTGCATAACTGGCTTCCGAACCCGTTCTTGGTCGCGAGACCATCTTATCCATTTCTTTCTTAAGGTTTTCTCGATATTTTCCTTTCCCCTCATGGGATAAATAAAGTTCGGTGGCGACTCTTCTGTCTATCCTTTTCGCCTCCCCGTCGTTGCGCGATGCATTTTTCGAGTAGCGATAAGAATCAGCTAATCAATGATGAATCCATTTGTGGTACAAACTATGGGGCAGACCATCTCGAGTTCGTCTCATGGCAAGCTACTCAAGCAAGTTCATTCTCGTCAACAACTGTTAAGTTTAAAACGATGTCAGGAAGTCAGGCTTGTCCTCCACTTTCCAACATAACCCAGAGTCCAATCCGCATTGGCAACTACCAAAAGTCTGCCACGTCAGCACCTGCATTCCCAATTACTCGTCTGCATCATATGCATCATACGCATCGCATTCGACTTCATAAGCATCTTGCATCATATGCATATCCAGAATCATGTCATACTCCCCCAGCTCTTGCATCTCCGCGTGTTAGCATTTGCATTTGCATTTCCACTTGTTATGGAATATCATTATCATCAAGCATTCTCATATGCGAGCTCAGGTCCAGGATCGATCTCGAAGATTTCCAAGACCATATCTGCATAGTCAGGGGAAATTTCCGCAAGACCGTGGGTGTGCCCCACAAATTTGTCCAGCGCAACCATTAGCCCGGTCAGGGGCATTATCTGCAAAGACCGTGGGTTTTTCCCATGGAATTCAGGAATATCAAAGCAAAATTCAGCCCAGTCAAGGGTATCCTTTCAAGACCATGGGTATTTCCCATGACGTATTTCAACCTCGCGGTTAATCAGATTCTTCAAATCAAACATTTAGCCCAGACAGGGGCATTTTCAGCAAAGCCGTGAGTATTCCTCACGAAGTTGTTCAACCTTTTGTTGACCAAGACAAAGCTTCAAAGACGAATTTATCCTAGACAGAGGCATCTTCAGATTAGTATATTTTCCATTATCCTTTTGGTAATGGATTCCCTACATCCTTTTGGTGTTAGGGTTGGTCTTGTTTCGCTCCATCATCCTTTCGGTGGTGGGTCTGGCATCCTTTTGGTGTCATGACTAGCGTATTTTCCATTATCCTTTTGGTAATGGATCCCCTACATCCTTTTGGTGTTATGGTTGATTTTGTTCCGCTCCATCATCCTTTTGGTGATGGGTCTAACATCCTTTTGGTGTTATGACTAGCGTCTCCGCTCCATTATCCTTTTTGGTAATGGATTTCCCTACATCCTTTTGGTGTTAGGGTTGGTCTTGTTTCGCTCCATCATCCTTTCGGTGGTGGGTCTGGCATCCTTTTGGTGTCATGACTAGCGTATTTTCCATTATCCTTTTGGTAATGGATACCCTACATCCTTTTGGTGTTAGGGTTGATTTTGTTCCGCTCCATCATCTTTTTGGTGATGGGTCTAACATCCTTTTGGTGATATGACTAGCGTCTCCGTTCCATCATCCTTTAGGTGATGGGCCTGGCATCCTTTTGGTATCATGACTAGCATTGTCCATTATCCTTTTGGTAATGGATCCCCTACATCCTTTTGGTGTTAGGGTTGATTTTGTTTCTCTCCATCATCCTTTTGGTGATGGGTCTGACATCCTTTTTGGTGTCATGACTAGCGTCTCCGCTCTATTATCCTTTTTGGTAATGGATCTCCTTCATCCTTTTTGGTGTTAGGGTTGTTTTTGTTTCGCTCCATCATCCTTTTTAGTGATGGGTCTGACATCCTTTTTGGTGTCATGACTAGCGTCTGTTCTTCATTATCCTTTTTGGTAATGGATCCCCTTCATCCTTTTTGGTGTTAGGGTTGTTTTTGTTTCGCTCCATCATCTTTTTTGGTGATGGGCCTGACATCCTTTTGGTGTCATGACTAGCGTCTTCGCTCCATCATCTTTTTTGGTGATGGGTCTGGCATCCTTTTGGTGTCATGACTAGTGTATTTTCCATTATCCTTTTGGTAATGGATCCCCTACATCCTTTTGGTGTTAGGGTTGATTTTGTTCCGCTCCATCATCCTTTTGGTGATGGGTCTAACATCCTTTGGGTGTTATGACTAGCGTCTCCACTCCATCATCCTTTAGGTGATGGGCCTGGCATCCTTTTGGTGTCATGACTAGCGTTGTCCATCATCCTTTTGGTAATGGATCCCCTACATCCTTTTGCTTTCTAGGGTTGATTTTGTTCCGCTCCATCATCCTTTTGGTGATGGGTCTAATATCTTTTTGGTGTTATGACTAGCGTCTCCGCTCCATCATCCTTTAGGTGATGGGCCTGGCATCCTTTTGGTGTCATGACTAGCGTTGTCCATTATCCTTTTGGTAAAGGATCCCCTACATCCTTTAGGTGTTAGGGTTGATTTTGTTTCTCTCCATCATCCTTTTGGTGATGGGTCTGACAGCCTTTTTGGTGTCATGACTAGCGTCTCCGCTCCATTATCCTTTTTGGTAATGGATCTCCTTCATCCTTTTTGGTGTTAGGGTTGTTTTTGTTTCGCTCCATCATCCTTTTTAGTAATGGGTCTGACATCCTTTTTGGTGTCATGACTAGCGTCTGTTCTTCATTATCCTTTTTGGTAATGGATCCCCTTCATCCTTTTTGGTGTTAGGGTTGTTTTTGTTTCGCTCCATCATCCTTTTTGGTGATGGGCCTGACGTCCTTTTGGTGTCATGACTAGCGTCTTCGCTCCATCATCCTTTTTGGTGATGGGTCTGACATCCTTTTTGGTGTCATGACTAGCATTTTTCCCGCTATTCTTTTGGTAGTGGATCCCTTACTTTCTTTTGATTTCAGAGCAGTGTGTGTGAGTGTACTATCATCCTTTTGGTGATAGGCTTGTCATCCTTTTGGTATCAAGTTTTCTCTGTCAAACATCCTTTTGGTGTTAGTGACCTTTGCAAGGTATCCGTTGTTTCATTTCCCAAGCATTCTCTTTCTTTTCGGACAAATTCGGGGTCTTCTATATCTAATCATCTTCCACCTCAAAACAATGAATGCCATAGCATTTCATCTTACCGGTCTAAGCTAATTAGATAGGGGCATCAGTCATACCCCAAATTTATCCTACCTGTATAAATTTTCATTCTGTACATTCATCCACCAACTAATATTCAAAGAATATACAAAAAATGTGTTGTCTCTGATTTTATCATGTTTTCCTTTCAATTCAAATTTGTTTCAAGACTCATGTAAGGCCACCAGGGAAATGAAGCACGCAATGTTGATTTTCAGTTAATTTTGACCTAATAATGGTCAGGAAAGTTTGATTCATGATCAAGACCCGGGTATGCAGGATTCATGTGGTTGGTGTCTAAGGCTTCAGTTAGAGTTTCATTTGAAGATGCCAAGTTGGGACATCTTTGTGTGGATTACATCATCAAATTGTGTTAAGGGCGAGTACTCCATGGTTGAAGATTTTCAGGATTAAAATAATTCTCTAACTAAGAACTCCAAATTCATTATAAGGACAAGATGGATTCAGGATCAATTTCATTCCTTAAGATTAATTCGAGTTTTATTCATTTCGAGTAAAAATTTGAGATATCGAGATTTGGTTTCAAATATGAATGAGGAGTCAGTGTGAGAAGTCCAAGAATTCAAGGCATTGTGAGGGTATTTAAATGATGCAAGGATTAAATTTGGAATATTATAATTTAAAGCCCATTGACATTGGAAAAAAAAACACAAGGCCCATTTACATTCATCACAACCAACCAACACAGTCTGTTTGCAAAGTAGTATGAATTAAAAATTCATTTACAAAGTAGTATGAATTAAAAATTCATTTACAAAGTAGTATGAACTAAAATTCATCAAGCCTTCATACGCTGATGTTAATTCACTTCCAGCACAAGATGTACGTTCCCTTTGGCACCATAAGGAACAGGCCATGTTGCGAGTGGGCCCAGACATAACTTGTGATTTCTTCACATGGTTCATGCAGCCAACTCCTACCTCAAGTTGATCCACGGAAATTCCAAATCCTGTCATAGAGGATGCAGTCCAGGATATTTCAGACCATCAATAATTTCCATCGTTGCCAAACAAAATGACTTCAAAAAGGGGGCTCACCAAAAGACAATGAAAACCATGATTGTACAAGCAAAAATTCCGCTTCACGAATGCGCATTACCGCTGAAAACTGCAGCACAAACAATTCGCATAACTTGTACCAGCACAATCAACGCATACAAGCCACTCAGCCAAGGTCTTGAGACAAGCTGGTTCCTGCAAGGAAACTATCCAATTTTTATCCATCCAGCCGCGTCGTAGCCTTAGTTTGCTGCAGAACGATGCATTCACGTATGAGTTGTTGATTCCAAGAGACAAGTGGCTTCCAAACGTATTCAATATTCCCATGTGGTTTGGTTGATCACCGCAATTAGCAACTCGCAACACATCACAGATGGACCCGCCAACTTCCACCCTTTCAGCCAATTCCCAAATCATCATCAGGGACCACTTGAACTTCCGCAACCGCATAATTTGAAACGCCAAGTCTCATGTAGCAACTCAAATTGTACCTACACCAACAACGAATAAACCATTGCTCGTAACTAACTTATGAAAAGCAGAAAAAAGGACAACACCAGCACCAAACAAGTCCACAATGGCAGAAAAATTCAGAAACTGATACAAAATAAAAAAATCAAATGCACTGCTACAAAGGTCATCACACCAACTTGTACAAAATTTCCACAAATTTCCTGTACCGTAAGCCATCACACGGTACTGTGTCTCAACCATGTTTCCTACAACATATGTACAGCCTTAACAACAGCCTCTCCTTCATAAAAGCTGAACAAAGAAGCAAATTAAAAAATGGAGACCTTTTTCTCAAAGCCAGAAAACATCAACCGGCCTTCACCTACACACCACTCCAACCTTCGTACAACCACACAATAGCCTGCAATAAACCCCCATAACCAGCTGCAAACCTGTGAAATCATACCGACAAACCACCAACAACACAGCAGGACCACTATCCTGCCACAAACTCACTCCACACCAGACAACAACCTGCGAAATCGTACCATTAAAACCACAACAACCCACACACCTGCAGAAACCGTACCACTGCTACAACAAGACAAGAACACCAAGCCTGCTACGAAAATACACCAATTCACCACAGCAGACAAAACCTGCCAAGATGTACAAACCAAGAAGACCATTACAACCTGTCAATGAGAGTAACACACAACAATAAGAAAAAAACTCTCTCAAGGTTGGGGAAAAAAGGGATTTTGAACAGCAAAAACGAGAAGGAGGACAAAACCTCAAAGTTTTGATGGTATCACTTGGAATATGGAGTCACCGTGTCCTTGTTCCTCAGTTTCAATCTTGAGCCCATGTTGGTGATACCTTCATCCCACAACTTCCTCCAAAACTCACTTCAAAAAAAAACTGCACTTTTCCTTTTCAAAATCACACCATTATCGCCACACTTCATAAACCACTGCCACGATTTCATAAACTTCAACATGTTCAAACACAAGCATACAACTACCCAAAGCTGCCAACGTCTCACCTTTAAATAGCTAACCTTCAAACGAAAACATAACTTATTTCCTCAACTTCTCAACCACTTTTTCGTTCAAACTCCAACCACTTTCTGTTCACCTAACAAGCTCCCTTCATCAACCATTAAATCCTTCTCAAACCAACTTTTGCTTCAACAAGCTCAAACCCGGGTTCCAGTTTCAAACCACCGTTCAAACCTCAACCTTCGTCAAAACCATTAAATCACCAATCTAATCTCGCAAGATCTCCATTTCAAATCTAGACCTCCTTTCTCCAACAACACAATCTCTGAAAACTCCTGTCCACCACCTTCAAATCTTCAACTCGCTACCTTCTCTCCTAACATCAAAACTCTTCACCCACACAAACACTTATGTTTCTCCATCCTCCTCAACAACAAAACCCAACCTTCGAGAACTTCAACTATTCAAACCCCATCCTTCATCCGAAACCCATATTCTCCAAACCCGTTCGAACAACAACATCCAAACCCACAGTTGCAGAAAAACCGAAAATAGGGAGATGAGAAGAAGATGGTGTTGGTCTTTGGAGAAGGTTTGGTTTTGATTGAGAATAGAGGAGAGAGTTTGATTTGGATTTGAAACGGAGCAAAAGCTGAAAAAGAGATGCGGAAACGGAGCACGATGAAGGAGAGGGTAATCCGTTTTTTGTGTCTGATTTATTTTTATTTTTTTAATTTATTTTGATTTGGGCCTAAACCCTCCTGAACCATGGATACACACACCACCCATTTTTTTCCTTAAAACCCCCTGTTTCTTCTTATTTTATTTTTCTTAAATTTTGTATTTTATTAATTTTATTGTGTAAAATATATTATGTATATATAATTTATATATTATTTTCTTGACATTTCTTTTAAAGCTGCGTAAATATATTATTATTATTATTATTATTATTATTATTATTATTATTATTATTATTATTATTATTATTATTATTAT
Organism: Lathyrus sativus; assembly: GCA_963859935.3. Taxonomy (NCBI): domain Eukaryota; kingdom Viridiplantae; phylum Streptophyta; class Magnoliopsida; order Fabales; family Fabaceae; genus Lathyrus; species Lathyrus sativus. The sequence continues at coordinate 606,198,296 of OZ012739.1, forward strand.
TATTATTATTATTATTATTATTATTATTATTATTATTATTATGTAATATAGTTTATATTGTTATCTACTTAGATTTTTCTATATACTATATATTTTATATTAGATAGTTTATAATTTGGTTTTCTATTTAGGATTTCGAATCTTTCTTTAGAGTTGAATTCTGTTCCCATTTGTTATTGGGAATTTTTTGCCTTTTGGGTCTATGAAGAGACTTCCGTAATCCATTATCAGTCAAATTATTGATGAATAATGTTGGATCCGAGACCACCTCTTTTCTCTCCTCATTTCTTGTCTCGATTCGATTCACCGACGCTATTAAATCATCTTTAAAACAAATCATCATTGTATTGAACTAAAAGAGGGGATTAAGTGTAGACTTTCTTCCTCTCCGAGTGTCGAGATACTCACTGTAGTGTGGGTGGTTTAGACACTCGTCTTTCAATACTAAGACGTCAGTCTTTCCATTTTCAACCTTCCCTCCTAAAAAGCCTCAGCCTTGCGCCGAGTGCATTTTCAAAATCCCTTTCAATAAGAATCAACTTCTCTTTGTATTGGACTAAAGAGAAAGGATTAAGTGTAGACTTCTTCCTTTCTGAGTGTCGAGATGCTCACTGTAGTGTGGGTGGTTTAGACACTCGTCTTTCAATATGAAGACGCGAATCCGTCCACCTATCTCTTTCCACAACTCCTTTCCGAAACCTTTCCCACCTAAAACCTCGGTCCCGTACCGAGTGCTTTTTCAAACTCTTTTCTTAACAAAAAATTGAATGGTCGTGGAGTGGTTAGGCGTAGGCCTTCTCCTATCCCGAGAGCTGACGTTTACCGTAGGGTTCTCTGTCGCGAAGTACTTACCATTCAAAACCAAAAACATCTTTAATAAGAGAACGAAGTTCTCTTTGCATTGAATTAAAGAGAGAGGATTAAGTGTAGTCTTCTTCCTCTCCGAGTGTCAGGATACTCACTGTAGTGTGTGTGGTCTCGATACTCGTCTTTCAATACGAAGACACTACATTCGCCACACCATTTTCATAACAAAAACTTTGAGATAAAGAATTGGGTACTACCCGCAAGGGGTTACTATCCGAGGACTTATCTCTCCCCTAAAAAACAATCTCACTAATCAAACGTGACACCTTGCCTCGCATGGCGAAAACCAGCCTTTCAAAAGGATATGTTACGTCCGTTCTACCGCAAACAGGTAACACTTAAGTCTCCTCACATGCGAGCAGCAAAACACCTAAACTGCTAGAATACGCATGATAACATCATCCACAAAACACACCGGTTATCCGCACCGTAGGCACGAACTACGTTGCTCTGATTTCTCATGCCATATGAGAATACGTAGGCATAAGATTGCGTTATCCTAGCGAGAACCCTTTTCTCTTTTCCACCCTTTCCCAGAAAGGCATGCTACGTCCGTTCTACCGCAAACAGGTAACGCTTAAGTCTCCTCACATGCGAGCAGCAATACACCTAAACTGCTAGAATGCGCACGATAGCATCGTCTATCAGTACACCCCGCTTTCCCGCAAACCGTAGGCCGAACTACGGCTGCTCTGATTCTTTACTTCATTCAAGTAAAGATACGTAGGCACAAGGGCCAGAATCCTTGCCGAGCACACTCACCCCATATCTGTAGTTCCCCGAACTACGTCGACTCTGACTTTCTCACATCTGTTGAGAATACGTAGGCCTAGGACTGCAAAGTCCTATCGAGTCTGTTCTTTCTCTCTTCTTCCCTCGTTACTTCTCTTTCCTCGTTACTTCTCTCTCTCTCTCTCTCTCTCTCTCTCTCTCCTATCTCTAACCTTTCTTTTACCCCGTGGAACACTTTTTATAGCATAATATTTAAGCAAATAAATTCACACGTTGACAAACAAATGGTTCCCATCGAGTACGATGGATGCGAGGGGTGCTAATACCTTCCCCTCGCATAACCGGCTTCCGAACCCGTTCTTGGTTGTGAGACCATCTTATCCATTTATTTCTTAAGGTTTTCTCGATATTTTCCTTTCCCCTCATGGGATAAATAAAGTTCGGTGGCGACTCTTCTGTCTATCTTTTTCGCCTCCCCGTCGTTGCATGATGCATTTTTCGAGTAGTGACATCGGCAAAGACAGAAGAGTCGCCACCGTTCGTTATTTATCCCAAAGAGAGGGAAAGGAAACGATCAGAGAAAACCTACGAAAAAGGGAAAAGACATGTCATCACAACCAAATCTTGGGTTCGGGAGTCGGTTACGCAAGGGGAAGGTATGAGCACCCCTCACGTCCGTTATACTCAATGGGATCCACGCTTGTTATCTATCTAAAAGGGTGTTAATCTATCAAAAGGCTGGCTCGCAGGGACAAAAGAAAAGAAAAGAGACTCGATAGAGCATCTCCGCTCTATGCCTACGTATTCCCTCGTGCAATGGGAAAGTCAAAGTCAACGTAGTTCGGAAACTACGGGTGAAGGTGGGGAAGGTTGCTCGCCAAGACCTCGTCGTCTTGTGCCTATGTATCCTCATCTGGTATGAGAAATCAGAGCAAACGTTGTTCGGGCTGACACGAGCACAGATTAGTTCAAGTGTTTTAACTGAGTAGGGATAAACCTTCGTTCTAGCAGTTAGGGACGATGTCTGTTTGCGGTAGAACCAAGACTTAACACACTCTTTCTGAAAACGATTTGCAAACGATCCCGAAGGATAAGAAGGTTTGATGTTTTGTTTTATGTTTTTTAAACAAGAAGTGAATTGAGTTAAGTTTGTAACTCATGATGCACTAAAGACTATGACTTGAGAGCGAATGCGTTGCATATCGCCCAAAGGGCATACGCTAAACACTCCAGACAGTGTGAGAGGAGGCCCCCCAACTATCATTCCTCAAGTACTTAAGGCTCGTAGCGTACAACATTTATTATCCTTTACTAAGTGTATTAAGATGTTATGAGATGAGAAGAAAAGATACAAACTCAAAGGGAAAACTAATCAACCCTAATGTTATCATGCATAGTGATCCTAAAGTTGGGATTGAAAGGGGAAATCTATCCTAATGTTATCATGCAAAAGATTGAACACCTAATGTCTCTCCTACTCCCATCTTAAACATAGGGACTAGGAATCCTAAGGGATCATTTTAAAAGGCCAAGTAAACCACTTGATTTTTTTTTGAAATTGCACTGGTTAACCCGTTAACCACCTGAAAATTTGTGAAATTGCACTGGTTAACCGGTTAACGCTTTTGGTTAACCCGTTAACCACCTGGAAATTTGAGAAATTGCACTGGTTAACTCGTTAACGTTGTACCAGAAGCAGAAAAAATAGCAATTCAAAAGCACTTTCAGCAATTAATCAATTATGAAATAATCCAAATGATCATGTAATCAAATATGCACGAATTTAACACCAGAAAACAGTGATCCAACATCAAGCAAACACAATCCAAGCATTGAGATCACAAAGATTAAAGATCAAAATCAACAAAATGGATCAAAAAGCATCAAAAGCCATAGATCTACATTGTGATTATCCAAATAAGCTCAAAACAGAATTAGGTCTAGAATTGCCAACCTACAAAGTAGATATTTTCTTTGGTGAATGTTGATTCACTTGAAATGAGTAGATCCAAGTAAGAAACCCAGAGATTCTTCAAGATCCAAGAGCTTCCTTGTTGTAGAAGTGAAGATCAAGCAAAATCAAGCAAAAACGACCCAAATAAGCACTTCGAAATTAGCTTCCAAATTCAAATCCAAATCCAAACGAAAATTAAATGGTGAAATGAAGATAATGGAGATGAAGGATGGAGGTTTAGCTCTAGAATTCTATGATTCCAATGAAGAATCAAAGAACTCAAGTGAGAGCTCTAATGGAGGTTTTGGGAGTGAAAAAGTGGAGAGAAAATTCCAAGAGTGAGAGTGAAATCTGAAAATGAAAATGTAATTGTGAGGATTTTTTTCTTGGTTAGGAGCAAATTCACTTAAATATGCTCTAGGTTTGGGATCAAAATGTGGTTTGGAGTGAGGTTATGAAAATTGGAATGGGATTAGGAATGGAAAGTGGGAAGGAAATTGAATTAATTATAAAAGTTAATCCAAATTTAGAGTGATTCTAGATCCTTCTTTTGGTGTAAAATCAAATTCACAAGTGATCAAAATGGACCCCAAAAGTGGCAGCCTTGAAAATTCACGTATAGGGCAAAATTTGCTATGGTTAACCACTCACAAATTTGAATTTTGGCGCCTTTTGGAGGGAACTTGCATATTTGTCCGTTTTCACCCGTTCTGAGCCCCGTTAAGCCTCTGAAACTTGCCTTTGAATATCATAACTGTGAGAATGCCTGAGATAGCCTGGGTGTCTCCTGAGCTGAAAATTATCCCGTTGAAAAAAATAGAACCGACCGCTCGATCGCTGGGCAAAATAAATGTCGGAGCCCCTGATGCTCGCTGTTTAGACTCTTGTACTAAAAACGAACCCTGAGCCACATAAACCTTGATCCCATGCCTCAAGAACAAATGCTATGATATGCATACATGCGAAAATGAAATGAAACATAAGCCAACTACAAGAAATGGTTGGTCAAATTTTGGGGTATAACAGCTGCCCCTATTCAAACAACTTGGACCTGAAGGGATGAAAAGCGAACGACTTTCAAACATTCAAGGTAAAAGATGGTTGAATACCAAAGAACCCGGAAATTTGCCAACCGCCGAATAAACTGTAGAAGTTCTGTTGGGGAGAATATGATATGATGAACACATCCATCAAAGATTCTTGCTAGGGGTCTTGATACCACACAGGCTTAAGAAAAACACCAATATTTGCCGGGGTCTGGATACCGCATAGGCTCATGAAATACATCGATATTAGTCAGGGTCTGGATACCACATAAGCTCAGGAAATACGTCGATATCATCCGGGGTCTGGATACCGCACAGGCTCAATAAACCATCGTCAGTCGGGGTCTGGATACCACACAGGCTTAAGAAACCATCATCAGCCGGGGTCTGGATACCACACAGGCTTAAGAAACCATCATCAGTCGGGGTCGGGATACTGCACAGGTTGATGAAATAAACCGATATCAACCGGGGTCTGGATACCACACAGGCTGAAGAAATAAACCGCTGTTAGCCGGGGTCTGGATACCACACAGGCTAAAGAGATAAACCCGTGGAAGCCAGGGTCTGGATACCGCACAGGCTAAAGAGATAAACCGGTGGAAGCCAGGGTCTGGATACCGCACATGCTAAAGAAGAAAACCGGTGGAAGCCGGGGTCTGGATACCGCACAGGATAAAGAAGAAAACTGGTGGAAGCCGGGGTCTAGATGCCGCATAGGCTAAAGAAGAAAACTGGTGGAAGCCGGGGTCTGGATACCGCATGGGCTTGAGCAAATAAACCGGTGTAAGCTGGGGTCTGGATACCGCATGGGCTTGAGCAAATAAACCGGTGTAAGCCGGGGTCTGGATACCACACGGGCTCAAAAAACCATCACCAGCCAGGGTCTGGATACCTCACATGCTAATGAAGTAAACTGGTGTGAGCCGGGGTTTGGATACCACACGGGCTCAAAAAAACCATCACTAGCCAGGGTCTGAATACCTCACATGCTAATGAAATAAATCGGTGTGAGCCGGGGTCTGGATACCACATGGGCTCAAAAAAACCATCACTAGCCAGAGTCTGGATACCTCACATGCTAATGAAATAAACCGGTGTGATCCGGGGTCTGGATACCACACGGGCTCAAAAAAACCATCACTAGCCAGGGTCTGGATACCTCACATGCTAATGAAATAAACCGGTACAAGTCGGGGTCTGGATACCACACGGGCTCAATAAACCATCACTAGCCAGGGCCTGGATACCTCACATGCTAATGAAATAAACTGGTGTGAGTCGTGGTCTAGATACCACACAGACTCAATAAACCATCACTAGCCAGGGTCTGGATACCTCACATGCTAATGAAATAAACCGGTGTGAGCCGGGGTCTGGATACCACACGGGCTCAAAAAACCATCACTAGCCAGGGTCTGGATACCTCACATGCTAATGAAATAAACCGGTGTGAGCCGGGGCCTGGATACCACACAGGCTCAAAAAACTATCACTAGCCAGGGTCTGGATACCTCATATGCTAATGAAATAAACCAATGTTGGAGATACACCTGAAAATAAGAGGTAACAACTTGGCTTATGTTTCAAATGCATATGTTTGAATATGGCGTAATGCTCCATACGGAATGGAAATGCTACGCGTTTGGGAGGATGCTATGTGCAATGGAAATGCAAAGGAATCACTCCAGCAAAATAAATGCTGAAGAGACGAAACCAACTCCGCTGGGAGTGACCGGGCGTGCCAAGTACGATTGGACTTATGCTGGGGAAAACAATCCCTGGATGGCCTTCTAGAAAAGAACTCTCCTGTGTAAAACGACTCTGCTGAGAATAAAATCCACTTTGCTGGGGATCAAAATCAACTCTGCTGAGGAAAGAGGCCCTGGATGGCCTACTAGAATACAACTCTTCTGGGGGAACAAAAGACTTGGCTGGGGGAAAAAATCCACTCTACTAGGGAAATCAGCCCTAGATGTCCTTTCAGAATATGAATCTACTGGGGAGTAAAGCAAACTGCGGGGAATTACTCCACTCTGTCGGGGATTCCATTATACTAAAGATTGAATCCGCTGTCCGCTAAGGATAAAGAATAAGATTTATTGGGGCGCTATCGCAAACTCTTTCTGCTGAGGATGGAGAATACCAGTCTCTGAGTCAATCCCACTATGTGGGGAAGAAAACTACTCCGCCAACTTCGCTGGGCATTAGGCAATGAGGGAATCAACATCGACCTCTGCTTGGGGAAAAATGTGAATAACAATGCACAACATCAACCTTTGATTAAGGAAACAAGACTCATCGACACCAACCTATGATTGGGGAAAAATGTGAATAACAATCCACAACATCAACCTCCGATTAAGGAAACAAAACTCATCGACACCAACCTCTGATTGGGGAAAAATGTGAATAACAATCCATAACATCAACATCTGATTAGGGAAACAAAACTCATATACACCAACCTCTGATTGGGGAAAAATGTGAATAACAATCCATAACATCAACCTCTGATTAGGGAAATAAAACTCATCGACACCAACCTCTGATTGGGGAAAAATGTAAGTAACAATCTACAACATCAACCTCTGATTAGGGAAACAAAACTCATTGACACCAACCTCTAATCGGGAAAAATGTGAATAATAATCCACAACACCAACCTCTGATTAGGGAAACAAAACTCATCGACACCAACCTCTGATTGGGGAAAAATGTAAATAACAATCCACAACATCAACCTCTGATTAGGGAAACAAAACTCATCGACACCAACCTCTGAATGGGGAATGAGCCAAAGACCTGTGGGGAAATAATACTGAGCTTTGTTCCACTTCCGGGAAAAACACTCCCATATCTACCTGTCAAGGGATAGGTGCACACCACTACTAGGGAACCTCAGTTTCGACCCTCTGGGGATAACTCAGATGTCAACCTGCTAGGGGATAAGATATATGCATTTGAACTGCTGAGAATAGGTGTGCACGCTCCACCTACTGGGTGTGCACGCTCCACCTAATAGCGTACAACATTTATTATCCTTTATTAAGTGTATTAAGATGTTATGAGATGAGAAGAAAAGACACAAACTCAAAGGGGAAACTAATCAACCCTAATGTTATCATGCATAGTGATCCTAAAGTTGGGATTGAAAGGGGAAATTTATCCTAATGTTATCATGCAAAGGATTGAACACCTAATGTCTCTCCTACTCCCATCTTAAACATAGGGACTAGGAATCCTAAGGGATCATGTTAAAAGGCCAAGTAAACACATAGCAATTCAAACACATATGAGAAGAAATGAAAGATGAGATGCAAACATGAAATGCAAAGACAAAAGATGCAACAAGAAGGATGAGATGAAATGGGAGAAGCAAGCTCCTACAACCATCACCATCAATCATCAAAGAAGAGTGGGAGGAAAAAAGTGTGGGGCAGCCACCACCATAAGCACATCTCAACCAAACAATTCTTGAAACTCAAGCAAAGCAAATGATCATTCATCACTTGAACAACATCCACATGATATGCATTCAAGTGGAAACCGAACATCACGTGTCGAAGAAATGAGATCAAACAATCAAGAACAGTGGAACATGTCCAAAACAGCCCACATAAATGCATCATATCAATCCATGAAGATTCAAGGTGAGAAGAAATCAAAACAAGCTTGAAAACACTCAAAAATTGCATTCTGGTTCAGTGTTAATCGGTTAACCCTATTGGTTAACCGGTTAACCACTTGAATTTTTTTTGAAATTGCACTGGTTAACCCGTTAACGCTTTTGGTTAACCCGTTAACCACCTGAAAATTTGTGAAATTGCACTGGTTAACCGGTTAACGCTTTTGGTTAACCACCTGAAAGTTTGAGAAATTGCATTGGTTAACTCGTTAACGCTTTTGGTTAACCCGTTAACGCTGTACCAGAAGCAGAAAAAACAACAATTCAAAAGCACTTTCACCAATTAATCAATTATGCAATAATCCAAATGATCATGTAATCAAATATGCACGAATTTAACACCAAAAACAGTGATCCAACATCAAGCAAACACAATCCAAGCATTGATATCACAAAGATTAATGATCAAAATCAATAAAATGGATCAAAAAGCATCAGAAGCCATAGATCTACATTGTGATTATCCAAATAAGCTCAAAGCAGAATTAGATCTAGAATTGCCAACCTACAAAGTGGAGATTTGCTTTGGTGAATGTTGATTCACTTGAAATGAGTAGATCCAAGCAAGAAACCCAGAGATTCTTCAAGATCCAAGAGCTTCCTTGTTGTAGAAATGAAGATCAAGCAAAAACGATTTAAATAAGCACTTCCAAATTAGCTTCCAAATTCAGATTCAGATCCAAATCCAAACGAAAATTAAATGGTGAAATGAAGATAATGGAGATGAAGGATGGAGGTTTAGCTCTAGAATTCTATGATTTCAATGTAGAATCAAAGAACTCAAGTTAGAGCTCTAATGGAGGTTTTGGGAGTGAAAAAGTGGAGAGAAAATTCCAAGAGTGAGAGTGAAATCTGAAAATGAAAATGTAATTGTGAGGATTTTTTTTCTTGGTTTGGATCAAATTCACTTAAATATGCTCTAGGTTTGGTTTCAAAATGTGGTTTGGAGTGAGGTTATGAAAATTGGAATGAGATTAGGAATGGAAAGTGGGAAGGAAATTGAATTAATTATGAAAGTTAATTCAAATTTAGAGTGATTCTAGATCCTTCTTTTGGTGTAAAATCAAATTCACAAGTGATCAAAATGGACCCCAAAAGTGGCAGCCTTGAAAATTCACGTACAGAGAAAATTTTTCTATGGTTAACCGGTTAACCATTTTGGTTAATCGGTTAACCACTTACAAGTTTGAATTTTAGCGCCTTTTGGAGGGAACTTGCACATTTGTCCGTTTTCACCCGCTCTGAGCTCCGTTAAGCCTCTGAAACTTGCCTTTGAATATCATAATTGTGAGAATGCCTGAGATAGCCTGGTTGTCTTCTGAGCTAAAAATTATCCTGTTGAAAAAAATAGAATCGACCGCTCGATCGTTGGGCAAAATAAATGTCGGAGCCGCTGATGCTCGTTGTTTAGACTCTTGCACTAAAAACTAACCCTAAGCCACAAAAACCTTTATCCCATGCCTCAAGAACAAATTCTATGATATGCAGACATGCGAAAATGAAATGAAACATAAGCCAAGTACAAGAAATGGTTGGTCAAATTTTGGGGTACAACACCAAGCTACCTTCACCAAGACAATCTCTTTACCTCAAAGTTGCTTCAACTTCTGATCCTCTATCCGCATAGGTGATGTCTCCACAGTCAGGTTATCTCTCAGCTGCACATCATCTACTTAAACTACATGAGACGGATCCGCAATGTATTTCCTCTATTGAGATACATGGAACACATAATGGAGATTAACAAGCGATGGTGAAAAAGTAACCCGATAGGCCACCTCTCTTATTCTCTACAAAATCTGGTATGGACCGATAAAACGTGGCATTAACTTACGCAACTTTCATGCCCGACCAACACCAGGTACCAGAGTAAATCTATGAAACACATGATCTCCTTCCTGAAATTCAAGTGCTTTCCTCTTCTTGTCATGATAACTCTTCTGACGACTCTGAGAAAACTTCATCTTCTCCTGAATCATCTTAATCTTATCAGAGTCTGCTGGACTATCTCAGGTCCAACCACAACACTCTCTCCCGACTCATACCAACACAATGGCATCCTACACCTCCTACCATACAAGGCTTCAAACAGTGTCATTCCAATACTCGAACCAAAACTATTATTGTAAGTAAACTCAATTAAAGGCAAGTAGTTATCCCAAGCACCTCCTTTTTCCAACACACAAGCTCTCAAAAGATCCTCAAGTGACTGAATCTACCTCTCTGTCTGCAGATGATAAGTAGAACTCAACCGCAACTTCGCATCCAAAGCACTTTGCAAATGTTCCCAAAATCTCGAAGTAAAATTTAGATCTCTATCTGACACAATGCTAAACGGAATACCATGCAAACTGACAATCCTCTAAATGTACAACTTTGCTAACTTCTCCAATGGGTAATCCATTCTCACTAGAATAAAATGAGCAGATTTCGTCAATCTATACACAATGAACCAAATATCCTCATAACTACTCGGTGTTCTAGGTAAACCAGACATAAAATCCATCAATATCCTATCCCATTTCCACTCATGAATAGATAACGGTTGCATCAAACCTGACGGTTTCTAATGTATGATCTTCGACTTTTGACAAGTCAAACAAGAATACACAAACTCTGCAATTTCTTTCTTCATACTAGGCCACCAAAATATTTTCCTCAAATTCTGATACATCTTAGTGGAACCCGGATGAATGCTCAATCCACTACGATGCCCTTCCCCATGAATACTCTTTTTCAGCTCAGCTATGTCCGGAACATAAACTCTATCACGACATCTCATAATACCATTTTCATGAATTCGAAAATCACCACCTCGACCTTGATTAATCAAAGTCAATCGATCTACCAAACTCAAATTAAACTTCTAACCTTCCCGAATCTCGTAAAGAATACCACTAGTAAGCTTCAGTATACCAAGCTTAACTCCATAAGAAGTCTCTTCACAAACCAAACTCATATCTCAAAATTTCTCAATCATCTCTAACTCTTTTACCATCATCATCGGCATATGCAAAGATTTCCTACTCAATGCATCAGCTACTATGTTTGCTTTACCCGCATGATAATTCAAACCAAAATTATAATCTTTCAGAAGTTCCTACCATCTCCTCTGCCTCGAATTCAACTCTTTCTGATCAAAGAGATATTTCAAGCTCTTATGATCAATAAACACTTTAAATCTCGATCTGAACAAATAGTGCCTCTAAAGCTTCAATACAAACACAACAACAGCCAACTCTAAATCATGCGTCAGATAATTCCTCTCATGCACTTTAAGTTTCCTTGAAGCATAAGCTACAACTTGCTGATGTTGCATCAACACGCCTTCCAATCCCATCAATGAAGCATCACAGTGTACAACAAATGATTATGTTGGATTAGGCAAAATCAAAACAGGAGCTGTCGTCAACCTTCTTTTAAGCTATTGAAAAATTTCTTCGCACTTTGCATCCTAAACAAAAGCTTGACCCTTCCTAGTCAACTGCGTCAATGGCAAGGCTAACTTGGAAAATCCTTCGATGAATTTCTGATAATAACCTGCCAAACCAAGAAAACTTTTAATCTAAAAAACTGATTTTGGAGCTTCCCACTGCAATACAACTTCAACCTTCGACAGATCAACTACAATACCTCTACTCGAAATCACATGGCCAAGGAAACTCACTTCCTTCAACCAAAACTCGCACTTAGAAAGTTTAGCATACAACTGCTTCTCTTTCAACACTGACAACATAATTTTCAAATGCTCAGCATGATCCTCTTCACTCTTTGAATATATTAAAATATCATCAATGAAAACAACCACAAACTTGTCTAAATACGGATGGAAAATCCTGTTCATGTACTCCATAAATACACCTGGTTCATTAGTCACACAAAACGACATCACATAATACTCATAATGACCATGCCTAGTTCTAAAAGCAGTCTTCTAAATATCTTCAACCTTCACACGAATATGATGATACCCAGACCTCAAATCTATCTTACTAAACACAATTGCACCAACCAATTGATCCATCAGATTATCAATCCTCGGAAGTAGATACTTATTCTTAATAATCACCTTGTTCAATTTTCTATAGTCCATACAAAGCCTCATAGAACCTTCTTTCTTCTTAACCAACAAAACTGGTACACCCCATGGTGACACACTCAGACAAATGAATCGCTTCTCAAGAAGATCTTCGAGTTGACTCTTCAACTCTTTCAATTCCAATGCGGACATACGATATGGAGCCATCAATACCGGACTAGTTCCAGGAACTATGTCGATTGCAAACTCCACTTCACGTTTCGGCGATAAATCACTTATATCATCATGAAAAACTTCTAGAAAATCACAAACAATTGGCAAGACACCAACTTCTCCACCTTCTTTAATTTCAAAGTTGCCATCAATATAAACATCTCAACACCATCCTGCACTGACTCGTTCACTTGCTTAGCAGACATAAACAAGTCTCCTTCATTCTCAGGTTCAAGAAAAATAATTGTCTTATCATCTCAAGGATAACATCAAGTTGATCTAAGTGTAGACGCACTAAATCAACTCCAAAATACTTACCAAAAATACTCAACGGACAATTCAAACACACATATGGAGTAGTCACTGAACACATAGCAGGAACATCAATAACCATACCTCCATTCATAATAGACAACTCAAGATTTAATCTCTTAACACAATCCAAAGCAATAAAATAATGTGTAGCTCTAATATCAATTATAGCAATAAAAGGTGTACCATTAATGAAGTACGTATCTCTGATCAATCGATCTTCACTAGCAGTCTCAGATCTTGATAGAGCAAACACCTTCCTTTTAGCTTGAGCCTTCTTCGGTTTATCATACTTGGTACTAGTGTGCCCTTTCTCACTACAGTGGTAGCAAGTCACTTCCGCACCATGTAACACCCCGAATTTAATCGGAATATTTTAATTAATTAATTTAATTGAGAATATTCGTATCTTGGTGTTTTGAGTGTTTTCGGTGGCTTTGTGAATTATTGAGAAAATGTGCATTTTGGACTATTTATTTAATTAATAGTATACTATATGAGAATATTAGTATTATTATTGATTAAAAGGAATATAAGTGAAATAAGGGTGTTACACACCACTCTTGCATTCAAAAGCCTTGTGGTTTGGCTTGCCACACTTGAAACATTTTAGTTCAACACTTGTGCACTCTGGGGCACAATGTCCTTTAACACCACACTTATAGAACTTAACTGGAGTAGGAGCTCCTCCTCCACTCAGCTTCTTGTCATAACCAACTTTCTGTTTCCCTTTATCAGTAGGAATCACATACAATATCCCTCTGAATGGGTTCTTTCCTTTCTTCTCATTTAAACTCTTGCAGTGAATAGAACGAGCTCCATTATCTTCATCATAGATCCTACTCTTGTTAACCAACTCAGAAAAGCGCCTAATCTCCTTATAACCAATGAATTATTTGTTCTCAGGCCTTAAGCCATTCACAAACTTAAGAAATTTGGACCTCTAAGCTTTAGCAGTGTTATAATGAGGACAAAACTTAATCAACTCCTCAAATCTTGCTGCATACTCAGCCACAGTTGATTTACCCTGCTTCAGCTCAAGGAACTCAATTTCCTTCTTCCCGCGCACATCTTTTGGAAAATACTTCTCCATAAACGCTTCTCTGAAAACAACCCAAGTAACCTCAACTTTCTCTTCTTCAAACCTCTGACGAGTATTACCCCACCAGTCCTCAGCTTCCTCTTCAAGGATATGAGTTCTAAATTGCATTCTCTGCGTATCTGAACAGTTCATGACCCGAAAGATATTCTCAACCGCTTTTAGCCATACTTATGACTTATCGGGTTCATGCGTTCCCTTGAAGATTGGTGGATTATTCCTCTGAAACTTCCCCAAAGCACGATACTTATCTTCATTGTTATTCCCAGTATTCACGTTGCCTTGCTGATTCTGCCCAATCGCTCCAACCAACATTGCCAAAGCTTCAGCATTTGCTTCTTCATTCTTGACTGCAACTGTTATTCTTGGAGTTTCCAACAACAAATTCTCATTAGAACAAGCAATACCGATAGTGTTACATACACATATCGAATATAAAAGGGAATAAACACAATAACAACTTGGTTAACGACCGACCTTGCTTTGATACCACTAATGTAACATCCTTCTAAACCCCACGGAATAATACGTCATAAATCACAGTAAGATAACATGCATCTCAAATAAGGGTGTCACATATAATTCAAACATCACACATACACTTGTCATGCTTGATAACACTTAAATTAATTTCATATTTTTCATACTCTTTCACATAGCATGTAGCAGCAGAATCTCTTTCACTCATAATAAACATAATAAATAGTCTCATAATTAACTCATTCATATCACCACTTAGGCATGAAAGCCAAAACTCCACATAATTCAAATAACGATAGCAAAGTAAAATAGAGTACATAAAGAATCTCTCAAAACATGAATCAAAATGTTCCCAGTGTTACATGATCAGAGCATGACTCGACCTAAAATGAATAAGGAAAATAAAGTAAGCAACTCCAATAGCTACCCTCATGCTAGAAGAAAATCTACTCTTCAGTACCTGAGCGATGTCGTATAAAACATCATTCCAGCAGAAGGGTGAGAATTCACATAATTATCGAAATCATATAATAATATATAAAACATAGCATACATGCATGGCATAATTATTCTCACACTTTGAATGCTCTATAAACATAGCGTCACTCAAGAAACCATACTATTCATAAGTACATATTCACAAATCTATAATTTCATCAATTCATCAAATTTACATAATGCAGGTAATCTCATGTTGCAATTATAGACACAATGTGACTCAATACAAGACTCAAATACAATACTCATGCATGTGGTACCAATCACTATTATTATTTTTCGATTTTTACATTAAACCGGATCCGTCCTCTAGACCAATAACACACAAAAGCCCATCCTCTAAGCTTAAAACCCCTATCTAGGTTTGGGACAAGTCACTAGTTCCTACGAAACTAACAAGCATTGCCTCTTGACTACAATGATGCATGTGCAAGCTCAATAACCATATGCAATTAAGACCATCCCTCAATCTTAATATCCATGCATATCTTCAATAATTCATCGTAATTGAATTACCAAACAATTACACATACTTACACATATTTATAAATCATCCACACACAATTCACTTTTAAATGGTATACAACATATTTTACAATACAATCACAATTGTATTTATCATTATAACAAGCAATAAATATAATGCATTTCATGTTTTCACACACCAAAATATACTTATACAAGCATACACACAAGTATTCGATAAATTATCCACAAATAATTTCACAACCGGCAGCATACAGTGCAACAATTCATTAATAGAACATACACACAACTGGCTTCCTAAACTTATTATATATAAAAATATTGGGCAACCAATTATCTTAGCTATACTATGTTATAGCCCTGTGTGTTAGCTTTCTAACGCTTTGAACGGTGCCTCAAACGGACTTACGGATCAAAAGTTACGTCCATTATGCCATCACTCGCTACAGGTTCGCTATGCGAAATACAGCTCGCATCGCGACGTTCGCTATGTGAAATACAAATCGCATCGTGACTCTCACTAGCCTCGCTTTTGCAAGCTCATTACAGAATGTAAACCTTGGACTTTCGCTACTGGTTTGCTACGCGATATTCGCTATGCGAACTCTCCCAGACAGCAAACCGGAAAAGTGCAATTTTTGCAGTTTGGAGGCCTTTCAGACCTTTGAATTCGATTCCATAAAAAGTTCCAGTCCCAGATTTCGAAATACTACCATTATGTAACAATTATAACAACCCACAACATATTTTTTAAGGATCCTGCCATCATACATCATATAATCATCAATTCAAAACCATGGAAATTAGGGATTTTTATCCTAAATATGATATTACCCATCATACACTATCATACAATTCCATAACCATGTGAAGACCCGCCCTTACCTTGATTTCTTGATGAACTCTTGAGTTTCCTTCTTAGGTTTGCTTCTCCTCTTTTCTCCTTTTTCGTTTCTCTATGTTAGCTTGTTTTCTTCTTTTTCACGTATTAACTCTATTTTTCTATTTATATATAAAACCCTTATAACAACTAATTCTAGTAACTAATGAGCTTACTAATCATACCTTCACCTTTACTCTTCACATTATCATCCAATAGGCGCAATTATCTTATTTCTATTATTTCTATATCATTTCCACCAAATAAAATAATCCAAATAAATCAATTATGCACAAAATCACACAATTAATTAATTAATATAATATATATATATATATATATATATATATATATATATATAAATAATTACTAAAAATTGGGGTGTTACAAGCATCATACATACAACCACCCCAAACCTCACAACGGTTGGTCAAACATGGTGGTATCCCTTTTCCAACCGTTATAAAATGTCTTTTATGTAGTAGTGAGCTGAAAGAAAATTTGTACTATAAAAATATCATTCGCACACTTCTTGCACATGTCTCCCTACCACCTTCTTTTTGGCATCATGCTCTTCAAATGACTACCTACCTGTTAAATATTCTTCCAAACAAAAAGTTATATCTTCAAACACCAACTACAATTCTTTATCAAAATTTTCCTTCATATTCTCATCTTAAAGTTTTTTGGGTGTCTCTGTTTTCCATTAATCCCTTCCACTACTAGAAATAAACTTCAACCAAGATTAACACCATGTGTCTTCTTAGGATACCCCTCTAACCATAGAGGATATAAATGTCTTGAATTATCTAGTTGCAAAATAATTATTTCTAGACATGTTATTTTTAATGAAAATGTTTTTTTTCCTTCTCTACTCAAATGCTTCTGAGACTTCGTGCTATGAATTTTTGAATACAAGCGATGGAACTTTTATGTATCTCACATTAACTACATTAAACATAAAACAACCAATGTATCTCATTCCTACACGTAACACTCTACAGACCGCGACCACCCCTTAAACCAACCTCTTGGCCCAACCCAACCCCTTGGCCTCACCCATACACACCTCACTCACACCATATCAAATGCCAATCCATACCATCAACACACACAAAATTTCCACCGATCCCTACCTATAACATACCTTCTCTTACTATCACACCTACACATACTCATTCTCTAGCCAATCCTTCATTATCTCATCAAACGACCGCCAGATATCAACATGACATTTTCAAACCACACCAACTTTTTAACCTCCACACCTCTAATTCACCCATCATGTCTCTTTTTCCCATTAATTCTATTAATGTATTACATGACTATAATTGGAAAGTGGATATGAACGACAAATATGATGCTCTTATTGAAAATAAGTTGTGGGATTTAGTACCACGTCTGACTAATGCTATTGTCATGCGAAGTTTGTGGATTTTCTGGCATAAACAGAAACCAGATGGTTCCTTTGAAAGATACAAATATCTCATAGTAGGAAATGGATCTAATCAACAAACTAGTGTAGATTGCAGTGAAACTTTTAGTCCATTAGTAAAAACTGTAACTATACGGACGATTATAAGTGTTGTCCTCTCAAAATCACAGTCTTCACATCAGTTAGATGTCAAAAATGCTTTCTTACATGGAAACATTAATGAAATGGTCTATATGTATCAACGTCTCAGTTTTTGAGATCCTTAGTATCCTGGTTATGTATGCTTACTGAAGAAGTCTCTATATGGCCTTAAATAAGAACCTTATGTCTGGTATCAACGTTTTACCAATTTTGTTGATACCTTAGGCTTCTTATACAGTGCATGTGATTATTCATTAATCATTTATCACAGTGGCAATGACATAACATACATTCTCCTCTATGTAGATGACATTATTCTTACTGCCTCATCTGATCCTTTTTACCAGTCCATCATGTCTAAACACAATTCTAATTTGCTATGAAATATTTGGATCCTCTCAGTTACTAGACGTTCAAGTGGCATATTTCTCTCTCAATAAAAATATGTCGAAAAGATAATAGAGCAAGATTTCATGTCATCTTAAAACTAGTTTCTACCTCGGTGGACATTAAAGCAAAGCTTATTGGACTCTCAGGAAGTTCAAATCATGATCCCTCTAAATATCAAAGCTTTAAAGGTGAATTATAATATTTAACACTCACAAGGCCTAATATAGCCTATGTCGTCCAACAAGTGTGTCTCTTTATGCATGACCCACAAACACAAAACATAACTACCTTGAAGCAAATTATTAGGTTCATTGAAGGTACAATTTCCCGTGGTCTGTATGTATGCATGTGTGTATATATATATATATATATATATATATATATATATATATATATATATATATATATATATATATATATATATATATATATATATATATATATATATATATATATATATATATATATATATATATATATATATATATATATATATATATATATATATATATATATATATATATATATATATATATATATATATATATATATATCTTTCCCAAGATGATACACTCACCATATATATATTGATGCTAACTAGGGAGATTGTCAAAATACTAGAAGATCAGCATTCGTATATTATGTCTATCTTGGAAATAATTTGGTCTCTTGGTCTGCAAAACGAAAACCAACCTTATCTCGCTCTAGTGCTAAAGCAGAGTATCATGGTGTTGCTAATGTTGTTGCTGAATCACATTGGCTTCAAAAACTACTATTAAAACTCCAGTGCTCGGTCACAAAAACCATTATAGTTTACTATGACAATGTCAATGTTGTCTACTTATTAGGTAATCTTATCCAACATCAATGCACAGAACATGTTGATAAAGGTCAAGTACATGTTCTACATATTTAATCTCGTTACTAAATAGTTGACATTTTCAAAAGGGTCTTTTGCTGCAGTTATTTGATAACTTCAGAGATAGTCTCAAAATTTGTCAACCTCCAGTTTCGACTACGGGGGTGCATTAGAATATAAAATATTCATTGTATGAATTATTAACATATTATATATTTAGTTATGCTTTATGTATATTGATTAGTAAATAATCTTAATGAGTCAACCATGACTCAACATCATTGTATATATTCAATATTGTATAATGAACCAATCAAAAGACACACACACACACACACACATATTATTTCGGACTGGCCCAGTGGCTAGGCATGGCCCAATCCACTTCTGCTCTCAGAACGACCCAATTGCCTAAGTCCAGCCAATTTAGAGGAACATTTACCTTTTTGCTCCTCTACCAGGGAAGGTTGGTCGATTTACCCTAGGGCAACTGCTTCTCCTCAGCAGTTCCTGCCCGTCACGCATGGTTCCACCATCCAAAAATAGTCACGACGCTTGTGCCCGCTACTGCGTCTATGCCCGTAGCAATGGCTAGTTTTGGGCACCTCCGCTCGTCCCAACGACTAATTTCTAGCAGTTACCTATTCTTCAAGGAACAATTATCTGGCCTCGAAAAAAGAGACCAATGACCAAGCCCTGGGGGCACTATAAAAACTCTCATTTGAGAGGTCAGGTATTCAATATTCACCCTAACACACACATACTCTGTACTTGCCCTATTTTCTCCCGATTCTCACTTTAGCATCGCAGTGCCTTGCAGGTACACCCCCTCCTCATCTCACCCAGCATCACAGACATTGTCTTTTCCCCACTTCAGGTTTTGATCAATGTTAAGATCAGTCGCACCGTTTGTGGGAAACTTTTTTATCTCTGTCTTTCTTCTATCTTAGATTCAAGACCAAAACTGTTCTTCCAAACTCCGATCATGGCTAGCCGTGACAACACCCATGATGCTTTCAACTCTGCCTTCCTCCTTGTCAGCAAGACTGATATTGACGAAGCGAACCTCTTTCTTAGGGACGGTGCCCACCAACAAAGAGATGGAGCCACTGCATCTCCCTCCCCCGTTCGCACTGATCACAATAAGGTCCAACCCATCTAGGACCACCAACCAGTCCCAGTTCCGCCCAATGCCAACCCGACAATGGCGGCCCTCCTCGAGGCTCTCAACAAGACCAACCTCATAATCCTCCATCAGAACGCGAGGATTGGATCCCTAGAAGATTCCAACAGTCCAAGATCCTCTCACCCGAGGAAAAAATGCTAGAGATCAAAGAGTCCTCCTTCCTGGCGTGAAAGAAATCATCGGGCACCTCCAGAGCCAGAGTCCCAGGCCGTTAGAAAGCACGACCATATCTCCCCCCGGAGCCAGTACTCCTAGAGAACCAAAAGGACCAGAAGGGACCAACCAGCAAAGTCCCAGCGTTCGCCACCGCCCAGATCCAAAGGTCGGGCACGAACCCCATCTCCCCGTCGAGATCGCCATCCTACCTTTAGGCGAAGCACCCACTATCCGTAATGTTCCAGCAGCAGCAGCAACGTCGAGCCTCGCGCCCTTTGTCCCAGGAGATTATGGTTATGTGCCTACCGAAGGGACTGGAGAAACCCCCCATCTTTGGGCACGTATGACGGTACTATGGATCCTAACGAGCACATAAAAAATATCAATACGTTGCTCGATTACCGTGGTGTCTGGGGTGCCATCAAATGTAGATTGTTCCCGACCATGCTGAGGAAGGGAGCAATGACTTGGTACGAGAGGCTCCCTGACGAATCCATCACATCATGGAGGCAATTGGGAGAATGTTTTCTAGACACTTCACGGACTCTCGCCACCACCCAAAGACTGAAGCCTCCTTTGAGGCCATCATTCAAGGGAAGGATGAACCTCTTCGAGCCTATATCGAAAGGTTCAACAAGGAAGTTGTCCAGGTCTCTACGAATGACGACATGAAGAAATTCTTGTTCGAGCGTGGGCTCCGTCCCTGCATAGAATTTTCCAAAGTGGTAGGCATTCAACCTCCAGTAACGCTGGACACCTTCCTCCTCAAGCACAAACATACATCCAGTACAAGGAGAAAGAAGCCTCCAACTCCGCCCAGGACTCGAGGCACTAGGAGAGTGCCAGGTCCTCCAAGCATAATGAGCCCTCAACATCTCGTCGAGGAGATAGAAGGTGAGGACTTCCCCTGGGAGCCCTGGGACAACAAAGGGCCCTCTGGACGGCTCCATGAATATACTCCTCTGACAGTATCTTGAGAAAAGATCCTATCTGAGTGCGCCAACTCAGATTTCTGAAAAGCAGGAGTCTGGTTCCCTAAA
Source organism: Lathyrus sativus (assembly GCA_963859935.3). NCBI lineage: Eukaryota > Viridiplantae > Streptophyta > Magnoliopsida > Fabales > Fabaceae > Lathyrus > Lathyrus sativus. The sequence goes on from OZ012739.1 coordinate 606,219,797, forward strand.
CAGATACCACCCAAGCCATATATTGACAAGTCGAAGTATTGCCGATTTCACAAGAGCCACGACTATATGACCGATGAATGCATCCACCTGAAGGATGCCATTGAGATACTGATCAGGGACGAGCACTTGAAACAATTCTCTAAAAGTAAGGATGCTCCTCGATAAGACGCCCAGGAGTCCAAGAAGATCGAGGAAGAGGTGCATTCCCCAGAAAAAACCAGCCTTCAGGTCGTCATGAGCATCACGCGGCCTGAAGACTTCTACATCCACTAGGGGCTCAACGTCCTTCTCTACTTCGCCGTGCACAACCCGTGGGAGACTTTCCCCTCTTCCATGGTCATCTCTAGAAAGGGCTTTTGTAACACCCCCTTCTATACCCCCAAATAAACAAATAAATCACATAATAAAATTTCATCAGAGTAAATTCGAAACATGATATAAAAGAAGTATGCCACATCATGTACAAAATAACATACAACACCTACTCTATAAAAGACATGTAACAGTGGGGTAGCTTCAACAGAGGATCTTAGTCCTTACACACACATCTCAATATTTAGAATTAAAGCGGAAAATCTAAACATTGAATCACTTAAAACATGTAATCATATAAATACATATCATTCAGTTTGTTTCATCACATCATTCGTGTTTACATAATTATTTGCCATTAGATACATATACAAGATGTATCCCAAAAGAATACTTTACAATCCTAACTACCCGGTGCTATATATCAGAGCTAACCGACAAAAGAATGAAGCTATACTTCACAAAAGACCTCCAGCAAAACCTAATCTGCAATGCCTCATAGAGCATTATAAAACAGCAGAAGGGTGAGAAATATTATCATAATAATCAATGCATATAATTATATATATACTTACACAAGTACATAATACATATATTCCACATTTTCTCACCACAATTCATTCATAACTCATCATACATTTCACAACATGTATAAACACACATGGATAATCACAAAACATGTTTCATCATACACACATCCATAATTCTCAACTCAACAATCCACACACAAGCATAATTCATATAACAATGATATCTATGCTATGTGACCCAACACAACTCAATGCAACTCATGCCACGTGGTACCAACACTTGCTATCATTTTTCGGTTTTTACACTTAAACCGGGTCCACCCTTCTAGACCGATAACAACAAAAGCTCGTTCCCTAAGCTTTCAAACCCACCCTTCTAGGTTTGGGACAAGTCACTAGTCTCAACGAAACTAGCAAACATTGCCTCTTGACTAAATGATGCATATGCAATCAACCACCAAATGCACTTAAGACCGTTCCCGCATCTTAATCCCATGCATTCAAATAATTCATCACTCAAGAATTATAACATGATTGTACACACAACATATTCATATTCAATAACATCATATTCATCGAGCAATGCACACATATTCACAATATGTTCCCATGCATTCTACACAACATCACATATAAACAATATGCATTCATAATTCAATATCATCACCACATTATCAAGCAATGCACACATATTCACAATATGTTCCCATGCATTCTTCACATACTATATATATATATATATATATATATATATATATATATATATATATATATATATATATATATATATATATATATATATATATATATATATATATATATATATATATATATATATATATATATATATATATATATATATATATATATATATATATATATATATATATATATATATATATATATATATATATATATATATATATATATATATATATATATATATATATATATATATATATATATATATATATATATATATATATATATATATATATATATATATATATATATATATATATATATATATATATATATATATATATATATATATATATATATATATATATATATATATATATATATATATATTCACAACATCGTGCCAAACGGCAAAAAACCTCATCACAATTCACCATGCATTTTTAGTCAAATTAAAACAATGCATTATATATGCCAAAATGCCATATTTCATAATCAATTCCACAATCTAGGATTCACGCCTTATGGCTACCCACAGCATATGATTCACATCATACAATTACTTATTTCTAACAAGGATAAAACATAATCGAACCAAGGAATCCACATTGGATGGAATCTCAAAGAAAACAAAATGTTGTCATGCTCGCTTTCCTTCTCTTTTCAAAAGTTGGAAGTTGTTCTTGAAGAATCCAGGTTTTCCTCTTTTTCCTTCTCTTTTCTCCTCTTCCTCTTTCTTTCTCTTATGTTTCTATCTTTTCTTTTCTTTCCACTTTTCCTCTTATATGTCTTTCCCTTCTAATTCTCTCCAATATTTTCTTCTCTCAAAATATCTACCAATTCATTTAATTAATCATCCAATAATTAAGATAATCCAAATAAATCAATTAATTAATATGAATAATTAATTATTGAAAAATTGGGCTGTTACAACCCTCCCCCACTTTAGGAATTTTCGTCCTCGAAAATGTTACCTGATTCAAACAACTCGAGATACGACTCCCTCATCTGACTCTCAAGTTCCCAAGTCACATTTCCACCAGCCGGTCCTCCCCAAGCAACCTTCACCAAATCAATCTCTTTGCCTCGAAGTTGCTTCAACTCCCGATCCTCTATCCGCATAGGTGATGTCTCCACAGTCAGGTTATCTCTCACCTGCACATCATCTACTTGGACTACATGAGAAGGATCTGCAATGTATTTCCTCAACTGAGATACATGGAACACGTCATAGAGATTAGCAAGCGACGGAGGCAAAGCAACACGATAGGCTACCTCTCCTATCCTCTACGAAATCTGATAAGGACCAATGAAACGCGGCGTCAATTTACGTGACTTTAATGCCCTGCCAACACCGATCATAGGAGTAACTCGAAGAAACACGTGACCCCCTCCTGAAATTCAAGTGTTTTCCTCCTCTTGTAATGATAACTCTTTTGACGACTCTGAGAAATCTTCATCTTCTCTTGAATCATCTTAATCTTATCGGTAGTCTGCTGGACTATCTCGGGTCCAACCACGAAACTCTCTCCCGACTCATACCAACACAATGGCGTCCTACACCGTCTACCGTATAAGGCTTCAAACGGTGCCATACTAATACTCGAATGAAATCTGTTGTTGTAAGTAAATTCAATCAAAGGTAAGTAGCTATCCCAAGCTCCTCCCTTCTCCAATACAAAAGCTCTCAAAAGATCCTCAAGTGATTGAATCGTTCTCTCAGTCTGAACATCAGTCTGCGGATGATAAGCTGAACTCAAACGCAACTTCGTACCCAAAGCACTTTGCAAACTCTCCCAAAATCTCGAAGTAAACCTCGGATCTCTATCTGACACAATGCTAGACGGAATACCATGTAAACTGAAAATCCTCTCAATGTACAGCTTTTCCAATTTCTCCAACGGGTAATCCATTCGCATAGGAATAAAGTGAGCAGATTTGGTCAATCTATCCACAATGACCCAAATAGCTTCAAAATTACTCAGCGTCCTTGATAAACCAGATACAAAATCCATAGAAATGCTATCCCATTTCCATTCTGGAATAAACAACGGTTTCATCAAACCCAATGGTTTCTGATGCTCAATCTTTGACTTCTGACAAGTCAAACAAGAATACACAAACTCGACAATATCCTTCTTCATACGAGGCCACAAAAACACTTTCCTCAAATCTTGATACATCTTAGTAGCACCCGGATGAATACTCAATCCACTATGCCTGTCGCGGTGAAAATATGATACCAAACTATTGATTAGTTTGAATCTTTAATTCATTTTGCAACCGAACTTTGATTTGTCCAAAGGAAGGGATAAATATCGAAATTCCCACAATGCAATGCAAATGCAAGGTTTAGAGAGTTATAGGTTAGGGGGTCGATTAAACTTAGGGAAGGTGCTAGCATCCTAAGTTTCTGTAGTACTCTACAGGAACCTCTTGTTTTACGTTTGTTTATCTGCTTAAAGTTAAAGACCTAGGGGTTTATTATCTAAGTATACTCGATAAGATATCGCATCTCATGCCTACATATCCTTATGGTAGTGGAATCAGAGTATCTGTAGTTCCTCTAAAGGGTTAGAGGAGTTCTTTGACTGTGGTCAAAGTTCCTACAGGTTTAGGGCAGTTGATTGATTGATTTTAGGAGAAAAGATGAGTTATCATTTTAAGGGAGATTTAACCGCCACAAGTTGTAGGAAAATAGTATTTGCATCGTCTTAAGAGAAGGGCTCAAGTACTCAGATATTGATCGACGAGTACGCCTCTATCTCTCTTAAGGCAAAGTCCCTACGGTATTGATTGTATTGATGTGGGGTGGAGATTCTATCTCGCTTAAGATGATTAACATCTATTTCTCTATTGTGTTTGAATATTTATTGTTTTGAGTTGATTGTTTGTTTCTATGTTGTAAAGAGAAGGTCCTTCCTATGGGGTGTTGCACCCCAAAATTTGACCAACAATTATTTATTCATTGAGTGTTTGAAAGTGGATACCTTCATCAGAAAGTTCAAGAGATCCTCAGAGGAAGTGGATTGAAACCAGGGTTGTGTGCTTCATAGCTTGAGAGTTGTGGGTGCCCCTTAGATGATTCTGAGACTTTGAGAATGAACTTGATGTTTTGGGAAAGCCTATGAGATGTCTTGATAGCCTTCATGAAGCCCAGAGAAGTCATTATGCAAGAGTTCAGAAGATTCAACCATGAATGATAGAATTAGGGTTTTGACTGGGTCAACCCTAGGATAACTGAAGATTTGGAGAAGGTTGAGACCTAATCCAAGGGCCATGAGATCATGGAATGATGCATGGAGATGTTATAGAGATGATTCCTAGGCCAACTCATCATGATTGAAGAGTTTGAGAAGTTTCAAGTCAGGGTTTCCAAGGATTGTCAGTGAAAAAACCCTAATTTGATTCCTATCTTCCAGGCAGTTTTAGCTCTAGATGTGATTGATATCTCATCTTCCCCACAACATGAATGTTGTAGAGCTTGTTCTTAGCTTTAATTTGAGTGGTGGAAGTCCTTGATAGGAGTTACAGAGCTCAAGTTATGGTTTTGACAAATTACAGGTCAGTAGAGGTGTGTGAATCTGGGTCCTTGAAAGTCACCCAACTTGCAGACAACTTTTGCCCTAGTAGGATGATTCCTATGATCTCTTGGTCAACATGAATGTTGAAGGGCATCTCCTTATCTTTAATTTGAGGAGAATTTAAGTGAGATTACATGGTATATCATGAGATTGCATGGGATTTGCTCAAGATGACAAATTCAATTTCTCATTACGTGATACATTCTAGAAACTTCATGGAAGGTTCCCCAAAGTTCTAGACATTTCTATTCTCATCTATATAAGCCCTAGGGTGGCTCCATGCATTGGTTGGTGATTCCTCAAGCTTGCAAATACACTTTGATACCATAACTCCCTCATTGCATTTTGGTTTCAATCTCTCCCAAATTCCATTGTGGGTGCAATCTTTCATCATCATCATCATCCTCCATTGTTGTGGAGTGAAAAGCAAGAAGAAGGCTCAAGAATTCGTGGCTGGTTTGTGTGATTCAACTCATCACTCCCATTTGCATAAAGGTTTGGATAGCATAATTCAAGAGGTTTGAGCACAATTTCTCTTCACCAGAATCATCACCATCATCCAAGGATCAATTAGCACAAGTACCAAGGCTTGGATTGGAGAAGAAACACCATAGCCATCACCACTTGCAAGGTATGCGTTTTCTCTTGAAACTCATTATTTATGCATAGTTAAGGTTTGTTGTTAGGGTAAGCATGATAGAGACCAATTAGGGATGAATCATGATGAGTTTAAGAGCATTCCATGGAGGTTTGTTTTATGGCCATTTCTGTTCTAGGATCAAGAACACACCATGTAGTGTACTATAATCTTAGTTCTTTAGCTTAGTGTAATCCTCATAAGATGTAGATCATTCTAGGTTAATATGAGCCCATTCCATTTCCATGCATATCCATGTGAAACAAGTGGTACCAGACCTTGCGCGCTTTGTAACTCTTTGTGGAGTGAGTCTTAATGAAATCCATGACCATGGCTGTGTAGAGGGAAATGAGTAGGTCAAGTTTGATGTTTGGATCGTGAGTTTTCATGGAGAGATGAGGGAGCTATGGATGCTGGAAGACAAGTGCATGGAAACTGTTTTTAGAAACCCTAAGTGACCAAAGGTAGAAGAGATAATCTCTACCATTGATTCATGTTGGAATATTTGACTTTGTCCCTCAATCCAGCGGCCTAGATTTTATTCATCTTCAAAAATTCATAACTAAATGGAAAATGCATATTTTTAACTCATTCTTTTTTTAACATTTTCCTTAACATGTCTAGAAAATTAAAAAAATATAAAAATTGCATTTTACATTTTTTTCGCATTTTTTCCATATTTTACAAATAAATGCATATTTTGAAGGTTTTATTTCATCCATGATTTTGCAAATTTTTGTTCATGCACTTAGAAATAGATTTTTTGCCCATTCTTTTTTGTGGTGATTAATATTGAATTGTAGTATTCCCAGAATTTATTACTAGATTTTTTAGAATAAATTTTGATTAGTTTAGATAATTGAACTTAGGATAGTTTAATTAGGTTTTTAAGTAGTATACTTGAACTTCAACATTTTATTTTTGGGGTTTTTAGGACAAGTTAGCCTATGGGGAATATATGGGACTTAAGGGTAGTTAAATAGGATCCCCTAGAATTTTGCTAGAATATTGTATGGTATTTTAGTATTTTTCATTGATTTTCTCTTAAATAGCTTTTAAAATAGGATTAATTTTGTGCATGATTTTGTGGAATTTGTTTTAGGACCTTCCTTTAGTCTTTTTAATTCATTCTTTTTTGCGTAACTAGATATTGAATCATAGTTCCCCATAGGATTTAATTCTTGATTTTTAGATTAAATTTTGATTAGTTTAATTAGGGTAGCATTAGGGTATCCTAATTAGGGTTTAGGTTGTGCATAGGTGAAAAAATTCATTTTCTTTAGATAGTTTTGTCTTGATTCTTGGGTAGAGGCCCATGTAGATGTTATGGGTAGATGTTGTAGACCCTTGTGAATAATTGTTAGATTTTTCCCCCTTGGTTTAGTATTTTTAGGTATTTTCTGAAGTTGCCTATTGATTTTGTCTGTTCTGTGGTTATCTGTTCGTCTCTGGGGTTTGTTTTGGGGAATTTGTTGTGGGGCTTGTGTTGTCTTGAAGAGCTTGTTGGGGAGCATCATGAAGAGAAGATTGAAGATCAAGATTCAGAGACCCAGAGCTTGGCTTGTTCCCTGTCTGTGAGGTTTGAGATCCTGAAGTTTGAGGGAAGTTCATGGTACTTTCCTGAGGAAGGCACTATGAATGACTTTCATTCTTTCTTCTCACCTCTTTCTTAAGTATCCAATGATGTTGGAGCCAACTTGTGAGTTTAATTTCTCCTGAGGAGGAATGTAAACTGATCACATGTTGTTGAGCCACATGGGATACAACTCCTAAGTGAAAGCCTCCTAGTACTTTCCTGAGGAAGGTCCTATGGGTCTATTCACTTAGTTCCATTAGTTTATCTAGGATTTCTCAAGTATCCAATGATGTTGGAGCCAACTTGTGAGTTTAATTTCTCCTGAGGAGGAATGTAAACTGATCACAGTTGTTGAGCCACATAGGGTACAACTCCTAAGTGGAAGCCTCCTAGTACTTTCCTGAGGAAGGTCCTATGGGTCTATTCACTTAGTTCCACTAGTTCAGATAGGATTTCCTAAATATCCAGTGATGTTGGAGCCTGCTTGTGAGTTTAATTTCTCCAGAGGAGGAATGTAAACTGATCACAGTGGTTGAGCCACATAGGGTATGACTCCTGAGTATACACCTCCTAGTGCTTTCCTGAGGAAGACACTATGAGTCTGCTTACTTAGCTCCCTTTCTTTGGTAAGCTTGTTCTGAAGCTTGAAGACTGGGATTGATTTCTCTTGTTTAGGGTTTTGCTTTAGTGCTTAGATTTGATTCAGATTCTGTGTTAGGGTTAGGATTAGATGTAGATCATTTCTTTCTCAAGCATGTGTTTTGTTTGCCTAATGGCACTTCATTTCTTTTATCTGTATATTGCTTGATAGCGTGTTGTTTATTTTCAGTATGATTACTGTTATTTCATGACTGGCTTGAGGTCGAGACGAGCTTGTGGAGGCTGAAGCCCCACACACATTTCCTCCCTCACTTGCATTGCATGCATTTTACTGTTAAAGCTGATGCTTTTGTCTGTTTTGGTGTATCATTGACATGATCCCTTAGGACTCTCATTTCCTCTGATGAGGATTTGATGATAGACTTTTAGGTTGAAACCTATGCATGACAACATCTAGGAGTTCCCTGTTCAAACCTCAACCATAGGATGAATCCATGGCATGACAACAGTAGGACTTGATAGTCTCCCTCCTAGTTGGGCCTGTTCTCTTCTCATCTCGAAGCAGTTTAAAATACAGTAATCATGAATGATTTCTTTCGTACGTTACGAGCCTTAAGCCATCTGAGGATGGATGGTTAGTATGGTACCCTTTGGGTGACATGCGACGCATTCACTCTCAGGTCATAGTCTCTAGTGCGGTTGAAATCGCAAACAATAAAAAACACTTCTTTTAGGAGATATCCTGTAGTTAGCCGAACTACGTTTGCTCTGATCTTTCATACCAGATGAAAGTACGTAGGCATAGGATGCGATATCCTAGCGAGCAACCTTCCCCCATAATCCTTCGTAAGCCGAACTACGTTGACTCTGATTTCTCGTTCCAGACGGGAATACGTAGGCATAAAGCGCGACGCTTTGCCGAGTCATTTTTCTTTTCTTTTTCAGCCAGCCTTGATAGGTAGATAGATTATAACCAACCCATCCAAGTAAACAAACAAGCGAGGATCCCGTCGAGTACGACGGACTTGAGGGGTGCTAATACCTTCCCCTTGCGTAACCGACTCCCGAACCCAGACAATGGTTGCGATGACCTTGTCTTACCCTTATTCGTCAGGTTTTTCCGATCGTTTCCTTTCCCGCTCTGAGGGATAAATAACGAAAGGTGGCGACTCTTCTGTCATGCCGGCACCTTATTTTCGCGCAAGCGACAGCTGGAGACTCTGCTGGGGACTTATAGCATCTAGGGACTTTTCCCATCCCTTATGCTGGGACCGTTTCCCATCCCCTACGCGAGTCAATCCTATCGTTTGTGTGTTTGCTTGTTGGGTTGCGTTTATTTATCGCATTTTTACTTCTCGCATTTTTACTTCCCGCATTTTTACTTCCCGCATTTTATTTCCAGTTGATATGATTATCTGTGCTGCTGTGGGAGAGGGATGTTACTGTGAGTGAAAAGCCGGACCTGGGCTTGAGTACACACCTAGATATAGTTGCGGAGAAGTAGTAGACGAACCTGTCTGCTGAGCAGGCACAGTTCCCTACGAAAATATGCGCTCAGACGAGATTCTTGCAGAGGTGCTCCTTTCCGGTCCTGAGGATCTGAGGGGAGTCCAGACGTGAGGATTGTCGACTCTGGGGACCGATCATTTGGAAGTCAGCTAAGTGAGGCCTCTTCATGACTTGATGATGCCACTCCTTCTGGGAATCGTATCGTCACTCATGAAAGTCTGTGACGCTGACAACCGCATAGGATGCCGTACCTTTGTCCGTGGATTAGGTCCATACCTGTGAGTGGGGTTGGGATATTGCAGGAAACTTTGACCTCCAGACTACCTGGTTTTCTTGACAGTGAATCAGTTATGTTGGGTTCTCAATTGCAGATATGTTCTTGATAGAGCAAGGGTTTGATCAGAGGATCTTATCATCGGGTGTTTGTCTGTTCTTGATAGAGCAGGCTTTGATCAGTGTATTATCATCAGTGGTTTGTTCCGGATAGAGCAGATTTTGAGTGGGGTCTGAAGATCTCATCGGCAGTTGTTATTTGTTCTTGATAGGGCAGATTTTGAGTGGGGTCTGAAGATCTCATCAGCAGCTGTGTGTGTATTCTTGATAGGGCAGATTTTGATTTGGGGTCTGAAGACTTCAACAAATGTTCCTTGATCTCGCACCCGGGGTCCTTATTATCAGTCACTTACTCTTGACAGGGCAGAATGCTGATCTCGACCCTATCAGATGGTTATTCTCAGCAGATCAGATCAGTAGTTTTACACCGGGGTCTCCTTCTCATCAGTGACTGTTGATACCGAATCTCCACAGCAGCCACCTGGATATATTGTTGCATCCCTGCATTTTGCATTGGCTCGCATATTCATGTTTGCATTCCATTAGCATGTGTCTGTGCTACAGGCACGTTTCGTACCCTGATTCTGGTGTCCCGAGCAATATGAGATATTTTCTTCCATGAATGGATCCAGTCTTATCACTGCATTAACACTATGTTGGCACGTTGACACCAGAATTAGGGGTGATCTCCTAAATGTACAGACACCCATGACATTAGCATAATTCATCTTGCATGACAGAAGCCGGGACTTGTCTTCTAACCCTTGTGTTTGCAGGTTTGACTCAAGAATCGAGCAGCTCAGACTAATGGAGCAGATACAAACTGAGTTGGGGAAAATCCAAAGCCAGCTGGGGCAGGTCATGAATGACATACGGGCAGTGCGTCTGGACCAGCAAGTACTCAGAGAGGAGAATCAGCAGCTGCAGAATTAGTTGAGCTTTCTCATGGGAGTGGTGAGAAGTATGCTAAATAAGGAGAGTGGTCAAGCACCCAAGGAGGAGACCAAAGTGCTTCCTCCGTTACCTTCAGTGCCACCTGTGCTGAAGCCAAGTGGACCTCATGGACCCTCTACACAGCATGAAGCTCGAGGCCTGTCTCGTCATCAGCCGCGCCGAGCATCTCAGAATAACCCTGAAGGTTATGGTCAAAAGAAGAAGCTACTTGATAGAGCTGTGGACCCACTACCTGTGAGTTATGCCCAGCTGTTGCCACTGTTGGTTCAGAACCGTGTTCTCAAGCTTCGGACCTCAGATCCGCCAGATGATGTGTCACCAGACGTTGATCTCAGCATACGTTGTGATTTCCACTCAGGAGCACCGGGGCACCGTGTTGAAACATGCAAGGCTCTCAAGAATAAGATTCAAGACCTTATTGACTCAAGGGCGATTAGGCTTGTGCCGGGCGGCATGAAAGCATCGGGAAAGTTCATCCCGTACCCTGCAAAAGGAGCGAATGATTTCACTCCTTTGCCTGAAGCTGAGAAAGATCTTGAATATGTCCCGCGACCTTTGGTGACTGAATCGCCTCGCTCGCAGTTTCTACCTGGATCAAGCTCAGGGACGCAAGCACCTAAGCAAGGGACCATTGCCATTCAGAAACGACGACTTCTTGGGCGGAAAGAATACCAGCCCCAGGATCACAAGAGACCTCGCAACCACTTAGAACAAAGGAATGCTTCTTTCCAGCCAGTGCCTGTGCCGTATAGCCAGATTCTTCCACAGTTGATTCAGAACTCCTTGGTGGAACCGAAAGCTCTCAAGCCCGTGCCAGAGCCTTACCCTCCAGGGTACAATCCTCATGTTCAGTGCGGTTACCATGGTGGATCTCCGGGGCATTCAACTGAAGATTGCAAGGCTTTCCAGGAGAAAGTGCAACAATTGATCGACCAAGGGTGTATTTCCTTTCCAGACGGAGTTTTGGTTATACGTGACAACCTCTCAGCTGTTTGAGCTCGCAAATTCAGAGGGTTATTTCCAGAAGCCAGTGATCCAGACAGGCAGACGTCCTCAACATTGGCAGTCCTCGGACTTTTTACCATTTGCATTTGTAGTTTCTTTTCTATTAGTTACTACTTGCTGTTAAAACATTGTATGTTTCGAATGGTGATGTTAATAAAGTGACTATGCATTTTTTCTGAACTAATTATGTCGTTGTCACTCATTTACTGCATTACACTGACACTTGCATTTTATTTACTCCGATTTCTTACTATGATTAGCAATGAGCGGAGGGAGGATGATGAAACTGAATACTCATAGCCAATGATCGTATTGCTTTCAGATAAAACTTTGTCGATGACGTACAAGGCATTGTTTCAAATCCCCTAAACACCGGAGAGATAAGGAAGAGAATCCCTTGTTAACCACTTCGAGCCGAGAAGTAGGAGTTTCTTTCGGAATTTTTAAACCCTCGCATCTTAACCCGGGGCAGGGTAGTTGTCAGTCAGCTTGATCGAGCGTTCAAATCTTATAGAGGAGTGTTATCCTTCGAGGACCAATCACATCATATTCCTCGCCAGAGGTCGTACCTCATCAACCACAATGGTTAAACCTCACCAATCAGGAGTGAGACAATTACAAGCCTTTCGAAGCAATCAAGACAACCAGTGTCTCACGACTTGTTCCAAAAGAAAAAGGAATAAGAAAGCCCGCTAAGTAAAAAAGAAAAGCTAGAAAGCAAATACTTAGGCAAAAATCAGGGCATCCCGCTGGACTTCGAAAGAAAAAAATCGAAAAGAACTTAAAAGGAGTCAGTCTAGGCAAAAATTAGGGAATCAAAAGAATGAAAAAGAAAGGATATAAAAAAAAGAAAAATCCTCGAACAAGGACGAAGTCGTGTAGATGCAGACACCGAAAACGAAAAGGAGTAACTGTCACTCCGAAACACCTTGAGAATTCTTTAACCAGTTGTTCCCAAATGTTCAACATACCTCTCGAAGAGGCGAGCGCTCGAGCTAAGTTAACTGGACTTTAGGATCGGAGAACATCACGTAGAAGGGGTGGGTACAAATCATAATTTGAGCCAAATATCCTTTGTTTCACGAACCGTGAACCCGACCACGATACAACCCTTAAAAGACCTAATTGAGGCAGGGTTTATTCTGAGAGCGCATTACGATAAGGTTGAGTAACCTGACTCCTTCACGATTTGCTAATCATATCCTTATTGCATTTTTCACCGATTACATCAGCACTACGTTTGAACTCTTGAGTCCATTCGTCACTCACTAGCATGACACGTAAATGAGTGACAGTACAACATTTTTTTCGAAATTTGCAGGAACACTGCATTAAAATTACCATTCGTGAATAAACAATTTCAATTGCAGGTTGGTAGCTGACATGAAGGGACTTCAACAGGGAATAGTCAATCAGGACTGAATCGTCAGAGGTCTGGGTCAGAATGGTATGCTGTGAAACCCTGTGAATCTGGGGCACTGACTTCCTGTGAGTTTGGAATCAGTTTGTCTGAGGACAAGTCCCGGAGCATCAGTTGATTATGGGGCAGTTTATGCAAGAAGCGGTTGGTCGGAAGTGAATCTTCTCGAGACCCAATCAGGGGCAGTTATCCGGAATCCTTGCGATTTGGGGGCAGATCCCTCCAGGGTTCAATCAGAGCATGTTGAGTCGCTCATCGCTCGTTCAGGGGCAAATTACTTCAGGGATATTGAAGCCGACCATGCTGAGAGTTGATTAGTTGAGGATGAATCCTCCCGTTGTGCAGATGTTGGGGCAAGCCCTCTGAAGATTGTCTTGTTGCCAGTTGTTTTCGGCTCAGAGTGAATTATTCCCAAAGGTCGGATTGGGGCAAGTTGAATTGCGCTGGGGCAAGTTGTTCAAATGAGTTTGTTCACCCTAGCAAGAATTGAGTATCGGGGAATCGTGTCATTACCCTGCCGAAACCTGAACCTTCTGAAGAAGCCTTGCGGTCATTGAATTGCTATCCTACAGCATAACCTGTTACTTGATGATTGGTAGCCTGTATTCCCTGTGTCGACGTTGTTGAATCAGGATTGTCTCTCAGCAGAGATGTACGGTTTGAGGTTGTTCCCCCTGTACAGTTTGAGACTGCAGCAAATTGAGATGGCATTTACCCCTTATCAGATTAGGGTCAGGATTGCCCTCAGTAGACCAGGATTGATATCCCCGAAGCAGGGCGAGCCCTCCCTCTCCAGCAGAGTTCAGTAGTCTCTCCTCCGCAGAATCTGAACGCAAAATAGTGAGCATTGATATGTCTCCCCGGGCAGAGACGATTCTCTTCCCCAAGCAGACGCATCATAAAGGAACGTCACCTCATCAGCTGAATCAAGCACCGAAGAATGGTGTCTCCCCCAGCACCGGGTCACAAGTGCAGATTTCAGAGAAGTGTTCGGGTGCCGAAGCTCGTGTTTTCCCCAGTAAAGTCACCGAAGCAGGTGTCTCCCCCGCACCGGGTCACAAGTGCAGGTTTCGCAGGAGGCTGTTCGTTAGCCGAAGGATGCAGTAACTGATGGTGCCAGACTGAAGTCTCCAGTGGAATTGAGATTCCTCATCAGAGTCAGGCTCTCTCCTGAAGTTGGATGATTCCCTCTTCCCCAATAGAGTATTGGAACGGCTGATGTTGTATTCCCCTGCAGAGTTGTACTCCCCCCCCGAAGGCAGATGATCCTTTCTTCCCCGGCGAAATTGAAATTCCGCACCAGGGTCGTACTCTCCAGTGAAGTAGAATGATTTCCCTCCCCGGCTGAGTCCGCAGAAAAGCAGAATCCTTGGAAGTTGATCGGATCATGATTGATTTTCCCCAGCAGAGCGTGGGGCAGCTAATGCTGTGTTTCCCCAGAATCGCACTCTCTCCATCGAAGCAGAATGATTTCTCCTTCCTCAGCCGAGTTTGCAGATGTCCAAGAGATCCGAATCCTTGGAAGTTGATCAGATCATGATTGGTTTTTCCCCAGTGGAGTGTTGAGCAGCTGAAGTTGGTTCCCCACAGAGTGGTCATCCCCAGAAGAGCAGCCGAGACGGCCGCGCAGTTCATTCTCGCGATTGATATCAGCAGACCCAAGTTCTCGTAGAGCTTCGTCCCCTGCAGCAGTCAGCTGAAGTTGTTCCCCTGCAGCAGTTCGCGGAAGATCAATTCCCCAGACAGAGCCTGATTGATATTGGCGTGTTCACGTTCTCCTCAGCAGGATGATTCCTCTACCTGAGTGGTTCTTTCTCCTTGACAGGAGGATTTCCCCCTTCGGCATTTATTTTGCTGACGGGATCGCATCATTGTGCATGACTGCATAGCATTTAACGCTGCATAGCATTGCGCATGATTGCACGACATGTAGCATAAACGCATATCATTCCCACCGTGTGGGGCATAGCGCAAAAGCATACGCATCATAAGCCTGATCTAGGTCATCATCATCCTTGTTGTACAGGTGTACCACCAAAAGACCGGTTGCTCAGGACGATTCTTGATATTCTCCCCAGCAAGGTCGCTTTTGAGATGATTCTTAAAGACCCCGGTGTAATCCCCACGGTCGCTCGCTCAAGATGATTTTTGAGATCCCCAGCGAAGTCTTCAGTTCGAGATGATTCTCGAATCCCTCAGCAGGGCCATTTGCTTAAGACGATTCTTAAGACCTCAGTACAGCTTCCCGAGTTGTTCGCCTAGTATGATACTTGAGCTCCCCAATAGCGTCCCCAGCAAGAGTTGCCCAGGAAGATTCCTGGAATACCCAACAGAATGTTTGCTCCAGAAAGGTTATCAGTTCAGGACGATTCTTGAAGATGCCCAACAGATATGTTTGTTCAAGATGATTCTTGAAGTCCTGAGCAGCATGATATGTCTGCTCCAACAATGATGTCTAATCTGAAGATGGATTTCGTAAGCGCCTGAAGGCGATATCAGAAAGTTCCTGTGAGTTCAGATTTCCGTGTTGATGAATCAACGGGTGGCTGAAGACAAGGTTCCAGAGTTTGTAGATATAACAGAGTGATTCGTGTGGGTCTGAAGACCAAGTCAGTTATCCTGAGGTGATGATTGATTGTGATCAAGTGAATGATATTTCTTCTGACTGAAGTCGAAGATGTTTCTCCAGCGGTGATGCGGGGTATTTTGATTTTCCGACGGTGATGTCAGAAGATGTTTCTCCAGCGGTGATGCGGGGTACTTCGATTGTCCGACGGTGATGTCAGATTTAGTTCTCCAGCGGTGATGCAGGGTACTTCGATTGTCCGACGGTGATGTCAAATTTAGTTCTCCAGCGGTGATGCAGGGTACTTCGATTGTCCGACGGTGATGTCAGATTTAGTTCTCCAGCGGTGATGCAGGGTACTTCGATTGTCCGACGGTGATGTCAGATTTAGTTCTCCAGCGGTGATGCGGGGTATTTCGATTGTCCGACGGTGATGTCAGATTTAGTTCTCCAGCGGTGATGCAGGGTACTTCGATTGTCCGACGGTGATGTCAGATTTAGTTCTCCAGCGGTGATGCAGGGTACTTCGATTGTCCGACGGTGATGTCAGATTTAGTTCTCCAGCGGTGATGCAGGGTATTTCGATTGTCCGACGGTGATGTCAGATTTAGTTCTCCAGCGGTGATGTTGGGTATTTTGATTGTCTGACGGTGATGTCAGGTCGATATTTCTCCAGCTAGTTGTCGAGCAGCTAGTGTTGCAGTATTCAAAGATTTGTTCCCCGCAGAGTACCGTGTGCTCGTGCAGTTGGCAAAATTTTCGGGTTTACCGATATTCAACCGTCTCGTACCTTGATTGGTTGAGAGTCGTTCGCTTCTCACCCAGTCAGGTTCAAGCCGTTTGAATAGGGGCAGCTGTTGCACCCCAAAATTTGACCAACAATTATTTATTCATTGAGTGTTTGAAAGTGGATACCTTCATCAGAAAGTTCAAGAGATCCTCAGAGGAAGTGGATTGAAACCAGGGTTGTGTGCTTCATAGCTTGAGAGTTGTGGGTGCCCCTTAGATGATTCTGAGACTTTGAGAATGAACTTGATGTTTTGGGAAAGCCTATGAGATGTCTTGATAGCCTTCATGAAGCCCAGAGAAGTCATTATGCAAGAGTTCAGAAGATTCAACCATGAATGATAGAATTAGGGTTTTGACTGGGTCAACCCTAGGATAACTGAAGATTTGGAGAAGGTTGAGACCTAATCCAAGGGCCATGAGATCATGGAATGATGCATGGAGATGTTATAGAGATGATTCCTAGGCCAACTCATCATGATTGAAGAGTTTGAGAAGTTTCAAGTCAGGGTTTCCAAGGATTGTCAGTGAAAAAACCCTAATTTGATTCCTATCTTCCAGGCAGTTTTAGCTCTAGATGTGATTGATATCTCATCTTCCCCACAACATGAATGTTGTAGAGCTTGTTCTTAGCTTTAATTTGAGTGGTGGAAGTCCTTGATAGGAGTTACAGAGCTCAAGTTATGGTTTTGACAAATTACAGGTCAGTAGAGGTGTGTGAATCTGGGTCCTTGAAAGTCACCCAACTTGCAGACAACTTTTGCCCTAGTAGGATGATTCCTATGATCTCTTGGTCAACATGAATGTTGAAGGGCATCTCCTTATCTTTAATTTGAGGAGAATTTAAGTGAGATTACATGGTATATCATGAGATTGCATGGGATTTGCTCAAGATGACAAATTCAATTTCTCATTACGTGATACATTCTAGAAACTTCATGGAAGGTTCCCCAAAGTTCTAGACATTTCTATTCTCATCTATATAAGCCCTAGGGTGGCTCCATGCATTGGTTGGTGATTCCTCAAGCTTGCAAATACACTTTGATACCATAACTCCCTCATTGCATTTTGGTTTCAATCTCTCCCAAATTCCATTGTGGGTGCAATCTTTCATCATCATCATCATCCTCCATTGTTGTGGAGTGAAAAGCAAGAAGAAGGCTCAAGAATTCGTGGCTGGTTTGTGTGATTCAACTCATCACTCCCATTTGCATAAAGGTTTGGATAGCATAATTCAAGAGGTTTGAGCACAATTTCTCTTCACCAGAATCATCACCATCATCCAAGGATCAATTAGCACAAGTACCAAGGCTTGGATTGGAGAAGAAACACCATAGCCATCACCACTTGCAAGGTATGCGTTTTCTCTTGAAACTCATTATTTATGCATAGTTAAGGTTTGTTGTTAGGGTAAGCATGATAGAGACCAATTAGGGATGAATCATGATGAGTTTAAGAGCATTCCATGGAGGTTTGTTTTATGGCCATTTCTGTTCTAGGATCAAGAACACACCATGTAGTGTACTATAATCTTAGTTCTTTAGCTTAGTGTAATCCTCATAAGATGTAGATCATTCTAGGTTAATATGAGCCCATTCCATTTCCATGCATATCCATGTGAAACAAGTGGTACCAGACCTTGCGCGCTTTGTAACTCTTTGTGGAGTGAGTCTTAATGAAATCCATGACCATGGCTGTGTAGAGGGAAATGAGTAGGTCAAGTTTGATGTTTGGATCGTGAGTTTTCATGGAGAGATGAGGGAGCTATGGATGCTGGAAGACAAGTGCATGGAAACTGTTTTTAGAAACCCTAAGTGACCAAAGGTAGAAGAGATAATCTCTACCATTGATTCATGTTGGAATATTTGACTTTGTCCCTCAATCCAGCGGCCTAGATTTTATTCATCTTCAAAAATTCATAACTAAATGGAAAATGCATATTTTTAACTCATTCTTTTTTTAACATTTTCCTTAACATGTCTAGAAAATTAAAAAAATATAAAAATTGCATTTTACATTTTTTTCGCATTTTTTCCATATTTTACAAATAAATGCATATTTTGAAGGTTTTATTTCATCCATGATTTTGCAAATTTTTGTTCATGCACTTAGAAATAGATTTTTTGCCCATTCTTTTTTGTGGTGATTAATATTGAATTGTAGTATTCCCAGAATTTATTACTAGATTTTTTAGAATAAATTTTGATTAGTTTAGATAATTGAACTTAGGATAGTTTAATTAGGTTTTTAAGTAGTATACTTGAACTTCAACATTTTATTTTTGGGGTTTTTAGGACAAGTTAGCCTATGGGGAATATATGGGACTTAAGGGTAGTTAAATAGGATCCCCTAGAATTTTGCTAGAATATTGTATGGTATTTTAGTATTTTTCATTGATTTTCTCTTAAATAGCTTTTAAAATAGGATTAATTTTGTGCATGATTTTGTGGAATTTGTTTTAGGACCTTCCTTTAGTCTTTTTAATTCATTCTTTTTTGCGTAACTAGATATTGAATCATAGTTCCCCATAGGATTTAATTCTTGATTTTTAGATTAAATTTTGATTAGTTTAATTAGGGTAGCATTAGGGTATCCTAATTAGGGTTTAGGTTGTGCATAGGTGAAAAAATTCATTTTCTTTAGATAGTTTTGTCTTGATTCTTGGGTAGAGGCCCATGTAGATGTTATGGGTAGATGTTGTAGACCCTTGTGAATAATTGTTAGATTTTTCCCCCTTGGTTTAGTATTTTTAGGTATTTTCTGAAGTTGCCTATTGATTTTGTCTGTTCTGTGGTTATCTGTTCGTCTCTGGGGTTTGTTTTGGGGAATTTGTTGTGGGGCTTGTGTTGTCTTGAAGAGCTTGTTGGGGAGCATCATGAAGAGAAGATTGAAGATCAAGATTCAGAGACCCAGAGCTTGGCTTGTTCCCTGTCTGTGAGGTTTGAGATCCTGAAGTTTGAGGGAAGTTCATGGTACTTTCCTGAGGAAGGCACTATGAATGACTTTCATTCTTTCTTCTCACCTCTTTCTTAAGTATCCAATGATGTTGGAGCCAACTTGTGAGTTTAATTTCTCCTGAGGAGGAATGTAAACTGATCACATGTTGTTGAGCCACATGGGATACAACTCCTAAGTGAAAGCCTCCTAGTACTTTCCTGAGGAAGGTCCTATGGGTCTATTCACTTAGTTCCATTAGTTTATCTAGGATTTCTCAAGTATCCAATGATGTTGGAGCCAACTTGTGAGTTTAATTTCTCCTGAGGAGGAATGTAAACTGATCACAGTTGTTGAGCCACATAGGGTACAACTCCTAAGTGGAAGCCTCCTAGTACTTTCCTGAGGAAGGTCCTATGGGTCTATTCACTTAGTTCCACTAGTTCAGATAGGATTTCCTAAATATCCAGTGATGTTGGAGCCTGCTTGTGAGTTTAATTTCTCCAGAGGAGGAATGTAAACTGATCACAGTGGTTGAGCCACATAGGGTATGACTCCTGAGTATACACCTCCTAGTGCTTTCCTGAGGAAGACACTATGAGTCTGCTTACTTAGCTCCCTTTCTTTGGTAAGCTTGTTCTGAAGCTTGAAGACTGGGATTGATTTCTCTTGTTTAGGGTTTTGCTTTAGTGCTTAGATTTGATTCAGATTCTGTGTTAGGGTTAGGATTAGATGTAGATCATTTCTTTCTCAAGCATGTGTTTTGTTTGCCTAATGGCACTTCATTTCTTTTATCTGTATATTGCTTGATAGCGTGTTGTTTATTTTCAGTATGATTACTGTTATTTCATGACTGGCTTGAGGTCGAGACGAGCTTGTGGAGGCTGAAGCCCCACACACATTTCCTCCCTCACTTGCATTGCATGCATTTTACTGTTAAAGCTGATGCTTTTGTCTGTTTTGGTGTATCATTGACATGATCCCTTAGGACTCTCATTTCCTCTGATGAGGATTTGATGATAGACTTTTAGGTTGAAACCTATGCATGACAACATCTAGGAGTTCCCTGTTCAAACCTCAACCATAGGATGAATCCATGGCATGACAACAGTAGGACTTGATAGTCTCCCTCCTAGTTGGGCCTGTTCTCTTCTCATCTCGAAGCAGTTTAAAATACAGTAATCATGAATGATTTCTTTCGTACGTTACGAGCCTTAAGCCATCTGAGGATGGATGGTTAGTATGGTACCCTTTGGGTGACATGCGACGCATTCACTCTCAGGTTATAGTCTCTAGTGCGGTTGAAATCGCAAACAATAAAAAACACTTCTTTTAGGAGATATCCTGTAGTTAGCCGAACTACGTTTGCTCTGATCTTTCATACCAGATGAAAGTACGTAGGCATAGGATGCGATATCCTAGCGAGCAACCTTCCCCCATAATCCTTCGTAAGCCGAACTACGTTGACTCTGATTTCTCGTTCCAGACGGGAATACGTAGGCATAAAGCGCGACGCTTTGCCGAGTCATTTTTCTTTTCTTTTTCAGCCAGCCTTGATAGGTAGATAGATTATAACCAACCCATCCAAGTAAACAAACAAGCGAGGATCCCGTCGAGTACGACGGACTTGAGGGGTGCTAATACCTTCCCCTTGCGTAACCGACTCCCGAACCCAGACAATGGTTGCGATGACCTTGTCTTACCCTTATTCGTCAGGTTTTTCCGATCGTTTCCTTTCCCGCTCTGAGGGATAAATAACGAAAGGTGGCGACTCTTCTGTCATGCCGGCACCTTATTTTCGCGCAAGCGACATGGGGTAGGATCTATCTTAAAGATCGACTTGAATGGGATCAAGGATCATGTGGGAGAATGATGCAAATGATGTGCACTACACACAATTGTTGAATCATGTGTAGGTTTTTCCTTTGGATGGAATGCAATGCGATAAAAGTAAATTGCGATAATGTTAAGTTGCGGAAGGTAAATTGCGGATAAAAATAAAACATACACATGCATGAAAGCGCTAAGTGTGTGAGAGTGATTGTGTCGTGAATGTGAGTGTGCATGATTGAATTGGATTTTTACGCCGGGGTTGATTAGAGGAAGGGTTGAATTTGATTTTAATAAAGAAGTTGGATTAATTTTAGGAACAAGTTATGTTACTTTGTTGACGTGGTGATTGAGAAAATTACTGTTATTGATTTGGTCTTTAAGAAAGAGTTGGATTGGTTTAGTGGGATTTTGTTTTATGAAAATGTTATTTTTTATTAATTTTAGTAAAGAGCTTAGGTGATAAATTAATTTCGAGAAAAAAAGGTTACTTGATTATTTTTAGTGAGATTAAATTAAAAACTAGATTTCTGAATAGAAATGATTTAGAGAGAAGTTTATTATTAAATATATAGTTTTTTTAGTTAATTAATTATAAAAAGAGATTGTTTATTATTATTTATTTTAAAAGTTAATTTAAAATGACAAGGGTTCTTAAATTATAATGAGTAATTTTAAAAGGAATCCTAAGTAGAAAAAAAAGGTCTTTATATTTTATCTAATTAAGTAAAAGTTGACATGGAGCGGTTCATTATAAAAGTTAATTTATTTAAAAAAACTCTTTTTTTCTAAAAAATAATTTTATTGTTATTGATAAACAAATATAAAAGATTTTTATTGAACTATTTATATTAGTGAATAAGAAGTCATTTGATGAAATAGGACTAATTAAATGAGGGGAAATAAAATAAATCGAATTTATTAAAATAGATAATAAATTAATAGGTTAAGAGAAAAAAATGATTAAATAGATAATTTAAATAAGAAGAGTTTTTTTTTTTAAATTTGTTTTTAATAAAATCTGATTAAAAAAGAAGTTAATAGGTTAATTAATTAAAGGTTAATGATTAATTAAAAGAAAAGGTTAATTAAAAGTTTTAATGATGATTAGTTAATATGTTAATTAATAGATTGTATTAAATTAGTAACTAATTCACTTAAATGGCAGGTTAAGAAAAGAGATTAAGGGGCGAAAAAACGGTTGAATGTGGGCGCAGGGAAAGGATCTACCATGGTCGTGCGATATAGACCGTGTGATTCGATCAAATGGCAAGCGGACGGTGGTGTATGTGATGGTGCACGGTAGCTAGTGTGTGTGCGTTACCATATGATTACAAAAATAAGAAACACAAATTAAAAATACACGGGAAAACCCTAATCCCAATTGCTCCGTCTTCTCCCTTTTCGCGATCTCCGATCGCGACTCTCTCCTCTCCTCCATCGATACTTCTTCTCACGCGATTCTCCCACCATTCTTTCGTTTGCTCTCTCTTCTTCGTCTACCTCTTCGTTCCTTTCCTCTGTCTGTCTCAATTCTTCTCGTTCTCTCATCTCCTCTTTCTGCCGTTCCTTCTCTATATTAACAAAAACAAAAACAAATTAGATGTTAGTGAAAACAAAATCATGATTAACAATGGATTTTGGTGCAGGGGTATCCATGGTGACGATGGTGAGGGTGATTTAAGGGCGATGAAGTTTTGTTGAAGGAAAATGACGGCTCGCAAACGGGTTGGCAACGGTGCGAGGGTTTGAAGGCGACCTCGCGGCGGGATTCGCGACAAGGTAAGCTCTCACTCTTGTGATTTACACACTTAGGGTTTTATTGGGGGATTATGAGGTTTCTCTGAATCTTTGTTTCCTGATGTCTCCCCTTGAAACCGAAATGTTCCTAATTTATAGTCTCAACTCTGATTCGAAGAAACGATACGCTGATTAATATGTTTCCAAATCAAACTGAACATGTTTTAACACTTTTGGAAATAATGGGATTTGCCTTAAACATGTTTCAAAACCGTTTTGAAATTCATGATTGTACAATTTATGGAATTTTCTTTGAGATAGAACATGTTTTGATCACATTGATTCCTTTCCTTTAACGCGTTATGCCTTAATTATGATACCGATTTGTGAAGTCTGATTTATGGCTTTTGAACGTTCTCCTTCTAAAAACATCACTTGTGTCTGTTTCAGGAGGAAGTTCAGGGATCTTCTGCTACATCTATCACTTCGGCAGGTGAAACTACTTCTGCGAAACTTCACGGACCAAATGCTCCTTGTTAACGCTCTGAGTGAAAACGTAAGTGTCGATTTGAATGCTACCGTTCTTAAGCCGAACTCGCTTAATCAAAGCAGTATATAAGAAAAAAAAACTCGTTATCTTATGTCCTTATTTCTGGCAAGTCACGCAGGTTTCTCATCGCAAACGGAGCGTGGGCTGATACGGTTGTAATTGATGCTTGAGGAACAAAGTTCCGCATATCCTTGGTTCTAATGATTCAGTATCCTTTTCCTACTGCCGGTTCTGTCCACATTTTGACATGCTATGTTTTGTTGATTTTTGCAGAAACATACAACTTTTGGTGAAGTTGGTTTGCGGCATTCGCATCTTCATGGCTCTGTTTGGTCTCTCCTTGACAACTTCTTGGGCTGCTTGTTCTAAGCCAGTTTGACTTCGTGGAAATTTGGGAGGAGTCCAAATACATTTAAACCAAATGTCGTCGTTCCTGTTTTACGGTGTATGGTATTAGCGTTCACTAACATCTCTGTTGTTTTTTTTTGCAGAGCGGTTCAATACTATGTTGCTAAATTCAATATGGTTGGCCATGGCGGAAAAAGCATGATGTTTACGTGCATATGGAAGGTAGCGCAACCTAAACTCTTCTATATATTAAGATTGCCCAAAAGAGATCTTTCTAAATCAAGTCTCGTTGTTTGAAGTGCAGGTTGAGAACAAAAGTATATATTTGAACAGCAAATGGCTCTGTTACCGAGAATAGAGGCTTCAATGTTGCTGATGACGTTGTTCCCGTAGAAAAAGACAACTTCGGTTGAGGTAATAATCTTGACATCTTTAAGTTAAAATAATGCTAAGAGTAAAACTCATTCACAAATCCTGATACTGCTTCCACTGCTGCTTAAAAATAATGTCCTGGTTGTTTTGCTAAATTTACACAATTGTTCAAACTTCTAAACTTTCAATTTCCCGCAGGGCATTGATGGGCTAAAGACGTGTCTACTTATGCGTCTAGCGGTATCTTACTGCAAGTGCACAGCCTATCGAAGTAATATTTAAGATTATCGATCCACAGGGATTCTATTGCTACTTAGTGCTAGATGAACTTCTAGTTTAGCTAAGGCGAATGGTTGTCACGATTGTTGTTGGTTTTTAAGACTATTAAAGACGGAATTAAGTTTAAGTTTTTAATAAAGTAATATTAAGACGGTCGGTATGCAATTATACTAACTTAGGTGGGTCAATCTAACCTAGGCTTATAAAGAGGTTCACCTAATCTATTCGGTAGAGATTACTAGTTTAAATACCCTCAACTCACACTCTCGTGGTCTTATATCAGATCTTATCCCTAAAGCCCTATGCCTGCTCTCGCTAGCCCATAAGTGTTTAGAGATAATTTTTGGAAACTAAATAATTCTAATTTATCTTAAAGCGCTCTCGCTGTATTTAATTTAAATGCCTAACTTTAGCTATCTGGTTAAAATCTCACACTCTCGTGGTCTTGACCTAACCTAATACTCTTTTCTTACTCTCGTAACGAAAAGGTCTATTTCTATTAAAAAGTATCAGCCAAAATGTTAAGTGATTAATTTATTTTAGCCTATGGTTATATTTCACCAGTTCATTTGTTATAACTACATACCGCCCTAAGGTTTTTAGCTGCTCATCGAGGTTGAATCAGACACAGAGTTAAATAATAACTTACTAATGGCAGAAAAATAAATAGACATTATAAATAAATTAAAGTGCAATAAATTGAAAAACCTGATTAACAAATATCTGAGTAGACTCCTTCTTCCACAGACCGGAAGGCTTGGAGTAGGCGGAAATAAAAATTAAAACGAATGCTGAAGGTTGGAAACAAATAAAAGTGTAACAATTCCCTAATGTTGGAAATTGTTACACGGTTGGTTTGGATACAAATAAAATAAGACAGGAAATAAAATAATGCTGGAATAATAATTCTGGTGGTAAGGTAATTCGGCAGAGCTTCCGCAGGAAATTTGGATAATGAAGTCTGTCCCTGAGTTCACAGAGCTGGTACTATTTATAGAGTCTTCACTGGGCTGGATCCTTGGTCCTTTGCTTCTTGGGCTTTGCTGAAGTGGTTGAGAAAATGTTGGAAAGTGGCAGCAAAAATGGGAGAAGTCGTCCTCACGTGCTGCCTTGAGGAGAATTACTAGGAGGAGTGGTCTTCAGTGGTGGCTTGACGTAGTCTGAGTCAAAACCAAGTTTTATCCTTGTCACGGGCGTGACAAGGTCTTCACGCTCGTTATTTGATGATTTCAAGTGTCACGGTCGTGACTGCTTCCTCACGGTCGTGATGGCCCAAAGTAAGGTGTCACGGTCGTGACACCCTTGTAACGACCGTGGCCGTAACAAATTATGCAGACTTTTTGCAGGCTTCTGTCTTGCTTCATTTTTTGTGGTTTCTTTCGTTCTTTTCTTCTTAATTCATGATTCGGCCTCACATAACGATGTACCTGCAAAATAGTAAGAAAAACTCGAGAAATCGAGCGTTAAAACGGTGAATGCGCGATAAAACGTCAATGAAATCTAGCGATATAATCGATGCGTTTTCTCGTCATCAAACTTCCCCAAACTTAAACCTTTGCTTGTCCTCAAGCAAATAGTCGGTTGAAAATCGGCGGACAAGATTTTATTCGCGCATACTCATAACAAACCGTCCGGTGGATCGTTTTGTCGGATAGTCCGGTACTTTGATAGAACACTACCGATACACTAATGACACAAGCAACAAGCTATGTCGTCGACTTCCCGTCAAGCGAAACAATCGGCAATCACATTACATTTCACCTAGAGTTTTTCGATCTTATTTCACCCGGTTTCGTTCTAGCGCAGTCACATTAAGCCCTTTGCCTTCGCACGCACGTAGTGGAGTAGCCGGTTAGCGATTTTGATCCTTTTTTTAGCACGGGGTCTGGTACACGAGTGTGGTAACCCTTCATGTTTTATCCGATTCGAAGGTTGTGGGGGATCGAGCCGTAGCACGCCCTACCGAGTTCAGAACCAGTACCTCTGAACCAACCCGAAACGGAGTCCTTCTCATATTTCTCATTTCTTATCTGCGACCGTGTACTTTGGTGCAATCTCTTTTCATTTTGCATTGAGATACGAAGGATCATTATTGATTAGGCATCAAACGCTTATATTCATCGGCTCCCCACGTGGTTTGTGTTCAGACGGTGCTGACTGCTAGTATAAACTACTGGGGGTTACTTTTGAACTGAAACTAAAGGTGCACTCGCAATGGTGATCGGGATGGAATTTCTTAAGCAGGGGGTCGAAGATGTCAAGATTGTATTGGTCTTGTTTAATCGTTCCCGGCTTCGTAATCACGAACCATTCGGTGGTAAGTCGGGTAATGCGAGTAGTTAAAGATTTTTCTGGTATGGCTTAATAATCGGGGAAAGCTCGATATTAAAGAAAATAACGCACAGATTTGCTCATTTCATTGATTTGCTAAAAGGAATACAACGGAATTGAAAGTACACTGAAATGAAAAGTACCTCTCCCACACGATATCGGACATTGTCCTCAATGTTGTGATATAATTGCGGTACAAATACAGTACAAGAAAAAAATGAAAAACAACATAAAAGTAAACTACTGCTGCTGAGGACCGCGGGCTCGGCCTCTGGTGCGAGAGCGGCGTCTGGAGGGAGTCGCG
Organism: Lathyrus sativus; assembly: GCA_963859935.3. Lineage (NCBI taxonomy): Eukaryota > Viridiplantae > Streptophyta > Magnoliopsida > Fabales > Fabaceae > Lathyrus > Lathyrus sativus. The sequence continues at coordinate 606,246,999 of OZ012739.1, forward strand.
TCGGGATCAGAGCCGGTGCCGGAGGTAGCAGTAATGCTGATGCGGAGCGCCTCGAGCTCGCCGAAAAGTTCTCCAAACCGCTCATTAGTGGCCTCCTGGTTGGCAGCAATGGTGCCGAGCAGAGCGTCATACTGTGCCTTCTGCCTACGCTCTAGTGCGGCGTTCATCAGGTTCTGTTGATGAATCGCAAGTAGGACCTCCTCAAGTGTGACTGCGGGAGCAGGGGGCTGTCGGGTAGATGTCTCGGGGATGTCCTGGACAGGCTCAGCTGCGTCCATAGCGTCCTGCATCTCGTCCTCTGGAGCGTCTGCCTGATCATCATGAACCGGGGCGTGATCCGCAGCAGCTGGTAAAGCAAAGAGCCAGTTGACTCGGTTGGATGGGTCGATGCGGGTGCGGGACGGCAGAGTGATGTGGTGGAAAATGGTGCCATTGACAACAGGGCTGTACCTGCCATCCTCTCGCTGCGCGATCAGGTGGGCGGACCGGCAGTAGCTCATGGTCAGGAAATCGGCGGCGAGGTGCGGCTGATTAGCGAGCGCGTCACCAATCCCCAACTGAATGGCGAGGGTGGTGACAATGCCGCCAATGAAGAACGGGGAGGAGCCTCGGTGCGCAATGGCATGGATGTGGTAGAGCATAAAGGGGGCAGCGTTGATTGACTCGTCATGAAGGGCACAGTATAAGAACAGAAGCTCCTTGGAGTTGAGCTTGTGGTTGCTCTCTCTAGCAAAGATTGTGTTGCAGATGACCCGGTGAAAGTAGCGGATAGCCGGGTTGTGGATGTGTGTGGCGTTGAGGCTCTGGAAGGTGGTCGCACGGGTGTTGGTAAGGTCGTGCCACAGAGTGAATGCTTGTTCACTGAAATTGTCGGGCACGCGACGGTGGGCTTCGGTGCCGTGATCGAAACCTAACAGCTCGGCGATCCTGGTTTGTGTGAGGTTGAACTCCCGGCCGTGCATTCTGAATGTTACGACGCCGGTAAGCTGACTCTGAGAACCGGAAGAGGTGATGTAACTGTAAGAGCTGAGGAACTCCAGCGTCAGAAGTTCGAAAGTAGGCTGAGGCTGACGACAGAGGTCCCACAGACCGACCTTTTGCAGTAGGCTTTGAACGCTGGACAGCATACCGAGTTCTTGCAGACAGTCAGTGGCAATGTACCGGGTAGGTTGCAGACCGCGGTTCTGGAAGCGGATGAAACGGTCTCTCTGGGTTACTCCGGCTTCTCCTTCTCTGAAAATGATGGAATCCATAACATGCAAGAGTGAAGAGTGAGGGTGGAAGGATTTTGTGAGGTTTTGGGAGAAGAGTGGTAGAATGAGGGAGATTGATGTTCGGGTTAAATACGGGACAGTTGAAATGAAATGGTTGATGGTAATGGTGGATTAATGGGGTAGTGGAGAGGTTATGGCGGTTTTGGAATGAGTGGGTAATGTTTTGGGTAGGCTATGGATGGAGAAGAAGAGTGGACACGATGAGAAACAGTTCTGTTTCTCACGATCTCTGTAATAGAGGTCGTCACGGTCGTGACATAGGCGTGACAGTCGTGACACGCTAAATGAGCACGTCACGATCGTAAGTGGGGTGTGACGACCGTGAGGGTGTGTTGTGCTGAATAATTCCCAGAAAAGAACATTGTCTCAAGTTATTTATAAATTAATAATAATTTATTTTATTTAGTAGCACTTATATTAACGCACACCATATTATATATCATTTGCAACACAGTAGTATACGAACCTAAGATAAAATAATGTAATCATAAGTATATGGTCACACAGTGTATAGAAAAAAGTAGAAAAATTATATAAGCTGCTAAAAATGAAGAAATAATTGAAATAAAAAGTGCATGGCATAAAGAAAAATTGAAATTACATCAACTCGAATTATGTTATGAAATCGTTGCGAAAGATAAATTTAACTGGAAATGAAAATAATGAGAAAAAATAATGAGAAAAAATTAATAAACTAAATCACTGATAGCCGGTTCAAAGGCGTTTCTTCAGGTCTTCGATGGCGGAGTCCAAATGATAGAATTGTTCGCAGGCCATGTCAGTCAATCCCATGATGTCCAATCGCATACTCTTAATGTCTTCTCTGAATAGATTAATGTCAGTTTGATAGGCATTGAGAGTGTGCATGATGTTCTGTAAGTTGTTAGCGTACTCTCCGTGATTCGCTCCAGGGGTTTCATGAACTTTGTCATTTGGGTCAGTGTCATGGTATCCAGGAGGTGTCTCGGGGTCAGTTTCAACAGCGGTCATTATATCATCTGTTATCCTGTGAGACTGAGGTGTTTCAGGAGTGGCTGGATAATCAGGTGGGTTTAACTCATAAAGCCAATTATCCTTATTATGAACACTTACTTTAGCATGATTGGGCAATGTGAACAGGGTGACTACTTCGTTCCGGATCAGGTACTCAAAAGGTGGGCGTCCTAAATTCCTTATGATATGTCTATTGAAGCAGAATTTAAGATTCATTAGGCGTATGGTTCCCAGACGGGTGCACCTGTCCAGTTGGTACCTAAGTCCTAAGGCATCAGCAATCATGGTTACAAGACCTCCTACCACTATAGGTAATTCAGGTTCTTCTTGGATGCGGGTGAAGGTTTGCATCATGAAAGGTACACCATTAACACACTGTCCGGTATTGAAACATGACATAATAAATAATTCATCCTTAGAGACTCCGGTAATGTTTTCTTCTTTTCCAAAGAAGGTATGGGCGAGGAATTTGTGGAAGTAACGGAGGGCAGGATTATGGATCTCATCATTGTTCATGTCATTTGGTTCAGGGTGGTAGTTTCCGGTCAGAGTTCCCCAAAAGAAATCTAGCTCCACATCCATCAATTCTACCTGTGTGGTAGTATAGGCAAAAGGTCCACTAGGGAATCCTAACAGGTCAGCTAGTTCTTTATGGTTAAAGTCGTATTCTATTCCAAATAGGCGGAAACTAATGAATCCTTTCCTAGACCCAAAACCGCGCTCAGGTAGGTAAAGTAGGGAACTAAGGAACTCAAGGGTGAGCTCACGGTAAGTCGCAAACTTGTGTTGGATCATTGCATTCTCCCATCCGAGTCGGTTGAACAAGTACATGACACTATCATGTATACCTAAGGTTTCCATAGTCCTATCATTTGGGTACAGGGTCAAATCCATTTGCCTCTGTGATAACTCTTCGAACTTTATTCTTTGGTTCCTACCTCTAAATTTGGTTTCCATATAGTTAATAGGTTGGTTAGCCATGGTCAGTGCAAATATGGGGAAAACAAATCAGTGGAAAAGGCTTTAGAAAATCTGTAAAAAGTGATTTAAGAAAAAATAAGAAAATGAAATGCTAAAATGTAATGGCGATAATAGTAATGTAAAATAGAACTGACAAAAAAATTTAAACAAATAGTAATAACGATAATAAAAAATGCTCAAAAAGAAAAGAATAGTTTAAAATAGGTAAATAAGTAAATGGGTTGCCTCCCACTAAGCGCTGTTTTTATTGTCAAAAGCCTGACGTAACGCTGAGGTTTAGACTAATCAGGGGAATTAGTGGACAATTTCAAAAGTTTTAGATCATTCGTATAGTCTCTATTTTCAACTTTATGATAATGTTTTAGGCGCTGTCCGTTTACTATGAATGGTTCATTGTTCCTACCCTTGATTTCTATTGCTCCACTTGGGAATACTTTAGTTATATCAAAGGGTCCTGACCATCTAGACTTTAATTTTCCAGGAAAGAGCCTAAGTCTTGAATTAAAGAGGAGTACAACGTCTCCCACACTGAATTCTTTCCTAGATAGGCGTTTATCATGCCATCGCTTGGTTCTTTCCTTATATAGCTTAGCATTTTCATATGCATCTAACCTTAATTCTTCTAATTCGTTAATGTCTAGGATTCGCTTTTCTCCTGCAGCATTATAGTTCATATTAAGAGTTCTGATCGCCCAATAAGCTTTGTGTTCTAGTTCTACTGGGAGGTGACAAGATTTTTCATAAACTAGTTTGAAAGGTGTAGTACCTATGGGAGTCTTGTAAGCGGTCCTATAAGCCCATAGAGCTTCATTAAGTTTAGATGACCAATCTTTCCGAGATATGGCGACAGTTTTTTCTAATATTTGTTTAATCTCTCTGTTCGAGACTTCGACCTGTCCACTTGTTTGTGGGTGATATGGTGTAGCCACACGGTGTCTCACTCCATACTTAGATAGTAATTTGTCAAAGATTTTTGAAATGAAGTGCGAGCCACCGTCACTTATGACGAGTCGAGGTACACCAAATCTGGGAAAGATTATGTTTTTGAAAAGCTTTATTACTACTCGTGTATCGTTTGTAGGAGAAGCTATGGCTTCAATCCATTTCGAGACATAATCAACAGCTACGAGTATGTAATTATTACCGAAAGATGATGGGAGTGGTCCCATGAAATCTATTCCCCAGACGTCGAAGATTTCTACTTCTAAAATTCCCTTTTGGGGCATTTCATCTCTTCTTGAAATATTGCCAGTGCGTTGGCACCGATCGCAACTTATAACAGCGATGTGGACATCCTTCCATAGATTAGGCCAGTATAAGCCGGCTTGCAAGATTTTTGCACAAGTCTTGGAAGTGCTTGCATGTCCACCATAAGGAGATGAATGGCATTGAGCAATGACATCTTCTATTTCTTCTTCGGGAATACATCGGCGAAAGATTCCATCTGGTCCTCGTTTGAACAATAATGGTTCATCCCAATAGTAATGTTTTAGGTTATGAAAGAATTTCTTTTTCTGCTGATAGGTTAGATCGGGTGGAAGAGCTCCTGCGGCGAGGTAGTTGACAATGTCAGCGTACCATGGCAGTCCTACAGTTGTCTGTATTGTTTCCATGGGTTCTGGTTCATCTATATCTAACTGCGCTAGGTCGCTTCCTATTTGTGCTATCAGTTGTTCATACGGAAAATCATCGTTAATCGGCACTTGTTCGGGTTTAATACCTTCTATTCTAGATAAATGGTCCGCTACGACGTTCTCAGTACCTTTCTTATCTTTTATCTCTAGATCAAACTCTTGTAAGAGTAAAATCCATCTTAAGAGTCTTGGCTTAGCATCCTTCTTAGTTAATAGATATCGGATAGCAGCGTGGTCTGTGTAAATGATTATTTTCGCTCCAACTAGGTAAGAACGGAATTTGTCAAGCGCAAAGACAACGGCTAACAATTCTTTTTCGGTAGTAGCGTAGTTCATCTGGGCAGAATCCAAGGTTCTACTGGCATAGTAAATCGCATGGAGTTTCTTTTCTTTTCTCTGACCCAGGACGGCGCCTACAGCATAGTCACTCGCATCGCACATGATTTCGAAAGGTAATCTCCAGTCAGGGGGTTGCATGATTGGTGCGGTGATGAGGGCTGTTTTTAGAGTTTCGAATGCCTTAAGACAATCTTCATTGAATATGAACTCAGCGTCTTTCATTAATAACCCAGTAAGAGGTTTAGTGATTTTCGAGAAATCTTTGATGAATCGTCGGTAAAAACCGGCGTGTCCTAAAAAGCTTCGTATTTCTCGAACGGTTTTAGGGGGTTGAAGATCTTTTATTACTTCAATCTTAGCTTTATCCACTTCAATTCCCTTGTCTGATATTACATGACCTAATACTATTCCTTCGTTGACCATAAAATGACATTTCTCCCAGTTAAGCACGAGATTTACTTTTACACATCTTTCTAACACCATTTCCAAGTTCGATAAACATCCTTCAAAGCTCTGCCCGCATACAGAGAAGTCGTCCATGAACACTTTCATGATGTTGTCTATAAAATCTGCGAAGATTGACATCATACATCTTTGAAAGGTTGCAGGAGCGTTGCATAATCCAAAGGGCATTCGCCTATAAGCGAATGTTCCATAAGGACATGTGAATGTAGTCTTCTCTTGATCATCAGGATGGATAGGGATTTGGAAAAATCCTGAGTAACCGTCAAGATAACAGAAGTAAGAATGCTTGGCTAATCGTTCTAACATTTGATCTATAAAAGGTAATGGGAAATGATCTTTTCGAGTGGCTTTGTTTAGCTTACGATAATCTATGCACACTCTATATCCCGTCACTACTCTTTGCGATATCGATTCGCCTTGTGCGTTTTTCACCACAGTGATACCTCCTTTCTTCGGCACTACATGTATTGGACTAACCCATTCACTATCAGAGATAGGGTATATTATCCCGGCATCTAATAATTTCTTGACTTCTTCCTTTACTACAGTGCTAAGGGTTGGGTTAATTCTTCTTTGAGATTCTCTGGAGGTTCTGCAATCTTCTTCTAGCAGAATGCGATGCATGCAAACTGAAGGACATATTCCTTTGAGATCAGATATGTTATATCCTAATGCAGTTGGATGTTTCTTCAAGACATCTAAAAGTTTCTTTGTTTCTATGGTTCCTAAACTGGAATTCACTATAACTGGTCTTTTACATTCAACGTCTAAGAATTCGTACCTTAGGTTATTAGGTAAAGTTTTTAATCCTAATGTAGGTTTATCTTTACTTGGCATGAGATCCGGTGTAAGTGCTAAACTTTCGCTTAGACTATCATCCTGATACGGTTTTCGGCAATCATCATCTTCGAAAATCGGAGGGATTTGAATTTTCATTATTTCAGAATAAGTGGTCCCCTCCAGCTCCATTTCCCTTACACATTCGTCAATTACGTCCATTAGATAGCATGTATCCTCTATAGCTGGTGATTGTAAGAATTGTGTTAAAACAAATTCGACTTTCTCTTCACCTACTTCAAAGGTTAGCTTTCCTCTTTTTACGTATATTATAGCTCCGGCGGTAGCTAAGAATGGTCTTCCTAGTATGATAGGTGTAGTGGAGTCTTCAGAGATGTCCATGATTATAAAATCAGTAGGAATGTAGAATTGTCCTATACGTACTGGGACGTTTTCTAGTATGCCTACAGGATATTTAACAGAGCGATCAGCTAGTTGAACAGACATTTTAGTTGGTCTTAGGTCTCCCATGTCTAGCCTTTTGCAAATCGTTAAGGGCATAACACTGATACTGGCTCCTAAATCGCATAGAGCTTTGTCAATGACGAATTTTCCTATTACACAGGGTATAGAGAAACTTCCTGGATCTTTTAGCTTAGGAGGCATGTTATTTTGAATTATGGCGCTACACTCGGCAGTAAGTGTAACTGTTCCGTTATCCTCTATCTTTTTCTTATTGGATAAGATCTCTTTTAAAAACTTGGCATACGAGGGTATTTGGGTAATTGCTTCTGTAAACGGAATAGTAATATTCAACTGTTTCAGAAGTTCGACAAATTTCTTAAATTGACCCGTCGTCTTGGAACTTATTAATCTTTGAGGGTACGGAATTGGTGGTTTATAGGGTGGTGGAGGCACATAAGGTTGTTCTTTCTCCACTACCTCTCGATTATCGTCTTCCTTTTCTTCTGGATCATTCACCACTTCAGTCGGTTTATCCGGTTTTTGGTACATGGCTGGATTGTCAAGTCTTGGATCGGTAGGTCCGTCAAGTTCCTTGCCACTTCTTAATATTACAGCGTTGGCATGTCCTTTCGGGTTAGGTTGAGGTTGTCCAGGGAATACTCCAGCTGGTGCAGCAGTAGGTGCTTGTTGTTGAGCTACTTGTGAAATCTGAGTTTCAAGCATTTTGTTATGGGTAGCTAATGCATCTACTTTGCTCACTAATTGTTTAATCTGCTCACTAGTGTGAATGTTTTGGTTTAAGAAGTCCTTGTTTGTCTGAGATTGGCTAGCTATGAAGCTCTCCATCATCAATTCAAGGTTCGATTTTCTAGGGATGTTAGGAGCAGTCTTTTGATATCCTGGTGATGTAGCTGGTGCTTGACCTGGTGCGTAATAAGCATTGTTATTCTTATAGGAGAAATTCGGATGATTCTTCCAACCTGGGTTGTATGTGTTTGAGTAAGGGTTTCCTTGAGCATAATTCACTTGATCAGTGGGAGTTCCTGCCAATAGTTGACAATCAGAGACTTCGTGTCCTGGGACTCCACATAACTCACAGTTAGGTGTTACTGCAGCCACGGTGGCTGCAGGTGTTATGGCCAAGTTGTCGATCTTTTGGCTTAGTTGGTCAAACTTCGCATTGACTTGGTCCATACTACTTACTTCGTACATACCTCCCTTTGTTGGTTTCTCAGTTGCGACTCTCTCGCTTCCCCAAAGGTAATGATTCTGAGCCATACTTTCGATAAGTGCATAGGCATCATTATATTCTTTGTCCATCAATGCACCACCTGCGGCAGCGTCAATTGTCATTCTTGTATTGTACAAGAGTCCATTATTTAAGGTATGGATGACCATCCATTCTACTAATCCATGATGTGGACAAAGCCTAAGTAGATCCTTATAGCGTTCCCAAGCTTCGAATAATGATTCACTTTCTCTTTGCTTAAATCCGTTGATCTGAGCTCTCAGCATAGCTGTCTTGCTAGGTGGAAAATACCTATTCAAGAAAACTCTCTTAAGTTGTTCCCACGTAGTTACTGAGTTCGAAGGCAGAGATTGAAGCCATGCTCTTGCTCTGTCTCGAAGCGAAAAAGGAAATAAACGTAGTCTAATAGCTTCTTGGGTAACTCCATTGGCTTTTACGGTATCCGCATATTGCACAAAGATCGAAAGATGAAGATTCGGATCCTCGGTAGGATTTCCGGCGAATTGATTTTGTTGCACGGCTGATATCAATGATGGTTTTAGTTCGAAATCATTTCGGTTGATAGCCGGTGCTGCAATGCTTGAATGCGGTTCACCTTGCGAAGGATTAGCGTAATACTTGAGTGGATGAGTTTGTTCTTCAGCCATTCCTGCGTTTTCTGATTTTACGACTGGTTCAGGCGGATCTAATTGAAGATCTGGAATGTTGGAATTATTTTCGAAATCGAGTATACGTCTTCTTACGTGTAAGAAGCGTTCCGATTCAGGGATTAGAGGTTGCAAGTCTTCGCTTTTGGAGCGAGTACGTGGCATACACTCGGAGATTAGATTAAATTAAATAGTTGATACCTTAGTCTAGACAATGCTACCTAAGTGCACTAGTAACTAAATTAAGGAATCCCCGGCAACGGCGCCAAAAACTTGATGGGCTAAAGACGTGTCTACTTATGCGTCTAGCGGTATCTTACTGCAAGTGCACAGCCTATCGAAGTAATATTTAAGATTATCGATCCACAGAGATTCTATTGCTACTTAGTGCTAGATGAACTTCTAGTTTAGCTAAGGCGAATGGTTGTCACGATTGTTGTTGGTTTTTAAGACTATTAAAGGCAGAATTAAATTTATGTTTTTAATAAAGTAATATTAAGACGGTCGGTATGCAATTATACTAACTTAGGTGGGTCAATCTAACCTAGGCTTATAAAGAGGTTCACCTAATCTATTCGGTAGAGATTACTAGTTTAAATACCCTCAACTCACACTCTCGTGGTCTTATATCAGATCTTATCCCTAAAGCCCTATGCCTGCTCTCGCTAGCCCATAAGTGTTTAGAGATAATTTTTGGAAACTAAATAATTCTAATTTATCTTAAAGCGCTCTCGCTGTATTTAATTTAAATGCCTAACTTTAGCTATCTGGTTAAAATCTCACACTCTCGTGGTCTTGACCTAACCTAATACTCTTTTCTTACTCTCGTAACGAAAAGGTCTATTTCTATTAAAAAGTATCAGCCAAAATGTTAAGTGATTAATTTATTTTAGCCTATGGTTATATTTCACCAGTTCAGTTGTTATAACTACATACCGCCCTAAGGTTTTTAGCTGCTCATCGAGGTTGAATCAAACACAAAGTTAAATAATAACTTACTAATGGCAGAAAAATAAATAGACATTATAAATAAATTAAAGTGCAATAAATTGAAAAACCTGATTAACAAATATCTGAGTAGACTCCTTCTTCCACAGACCGGAAGGCTTGGAGTAGGCGGAAATAAAAATTAAAACGAATGCTGAAGGTTGGAAACAAATAAAAGTGTAACAATTCCCTAATGTTGGAAATTTTTACGCGGTTGGTTTGGATACAAATAAAATAAGACAGGAAATAAAATAATGCTGGAATAATAATTCTGGTGGTAAGGTAATTCGGCAGAGCTTCCGCAGGAAATTTGGATAATGAAGTCTGTCCCTGAGTTCACAGAGCTGGTACTATTTATAGAGTCTTCACTGGGCTGGATCCTTGGTCCTTTGCTTCTTGGGCTTTGCTGAAGTGGTTGAGAAAATGTTGGAAAGTGGCAGCAAAAATGGGAGAAGTCGTCCTCACGTGCTGCCTTGAGGAGAATTACTAGGAGGAGTGGTCTTCAGTGGTGGCTTGACGTAGTCTGAGTCAAAACCAAGTTTTATCCTTGTCACGGGCGTGACAAGGTCTTCACGCTCGTTATTTGATGATTTCAAGTGTCACGGTCGTGACTGCTTCCTCACGGTCGTGATGGCCCAAAGTAAGGTGTCACGGTCGTGACACCCTTGTAACGACCGTGGCCGTAACAAATTATGCAGACTTTTTGCAGGCTTCTGTCTTGCTTCATTTTTTGTGGTTTCTTTCGTTCTTTTCTTCTTAATTCATGATTCGGCCTCACATAACGATGTACCTGCAAAATAGTAAGAAAAACTCGAGAAATCGAGCGTTAAAACGGTGAATGCGCGATAAAACGTCAATGAAATCTAGCGATATAATCGATGCGTTTTCTCGTCATCAGGCATCCTATGCTCTTAAGTTCTCCGGCGAGAAGTTCTGTGCCGACTGGTTGTGGGAAGCTCGCTTTGCTCGGCAAAAATTAAAGGCGGTTGAAGATACTGGATAAAAGAGAAAGCCAACGCAACCAAGCTTGCGAGTAACATTATCAACGAGTAACAATATCAGCGTGTTCGTCGAGTACCACAAGGAGTGTAATTGTTGGGTGAAGTCTACATGATGTCAATAATGTTCAAAGCATGTCCTTTTTACTTCTTTGGTTTTTATGTAGTACGAACATGCTAATACAGTAGCGCAAACACGCTTTATCATTGGCGTGAATGTAAAAGTTAATGGGTGATCATGTAATAAACCTTCATCCTTTTACCAATATCAAAGAGAGATTACTTTGAATATGTCCATAGCTACTTAGACACATGTTATTGTGAATAAGAAATTTTAACTTGTAATTCTTGAGGAATTGAAGTTCAAATTGTATGCCCTTTTGAACCATGAATTGTCTAAGTTATGTAGCCTCGCTCGCTTGAAGTAAATGAATAAGAGCCTTTTTTTAATTGAAACTTGCATCCACAATAATCTAAGAACTTCGTATTGTGGCTTCAAACTTGTAATTTTAAGCTGGCATTCAAACCATAAAAGTCTTCTAAACCTTCACTTTCAAAAGAATCTTCTAACATTTCTCTTGAAGTGTGGATGTAAAGAAAATGTAATTAGCATGTTGTCGTGACAACGTTCTTGTGTTTTTTTGTAAATTTTGAATTTCAAAGATGAACCTCAAATGTTCCCAAAATGACCTTGCCCTAAACCGTGTCCTGAGAGATTTTACTTGAAATTCTTCTTGCCACAAAACCAAAAAACCAGGCCCAAATGACTAGGCCTATCCCCAAAGAAAATCCATTTCTCTTCATGAGTACGTATCGAAGCTTTTAAGAGATACCGACAAAAACTCCAGACTCAATCTGAATCAAGCCTAGATGACCCTGTCTTTGAAATTGTGAGAGTGAATGATGGTCCACTTAAAATGACTGCATACGCCCAAATTGGTTAGCCTTAAAAAAACATAAATAAAGTTAAATAACAATAGAAAACACGCAAAAGAGGTGGGATCTTATGGTAAAAAATTAGGGTGCAACAGATGCCCCTATTTAAGTTACTCCTATTCGGAGATATGGAGATTGAAATCTCCGTCTCGACGAGATAGGAGGGACTTAAATATAAACACTGCACGAATTTTTGGCCTTAAGAAGCCACCGAATACAAATGATATGCAACGATATGAAATGTAAGACAAAGGATCCTGTGGAGAAATGGCGCCACAGGGGAGAAACTAGACACAACACCTGGGAAGAAACAGGCTCAACAAAACGAGACTCCACGGGGGAAAAATTGGCAATCACAAGGCATCTATAAAAATTGCGAAGAAACTTGGAAGAGAAATCCTCTTGAGGAATCTACTGTATATGTCAAATGTAATTGATTCGAGATATCAACTGGAGAAGTATATTGTCGAGACTTGTAACTGTAATTGAAAATACTTTTGCCAAAGTATGCACTGTTAAAATCTGTAAGGAATCTACTGCCGAGATTCTGTGTTAAAGTCTGTTGGGGAAATACTTCTGACGAAGTCTTCTGGAAATCTACTGCCGAGATTAACCAGGAACTGTAAGATGTCTACCTACTGCCGAGGTCTTCTGGGAATCTACTGCCGAGATTAACCAGGAACTACCTACTGCCGAGGTCTTTTGGGAATCTACTGCCGAGATTAACCAGGAACTACCTACTGCCGAGGTCTTCTGGGAATCTATTGCCGAGATTAACCAGGAACTGAAAGATGTTCGAATGACTGTCATTGTAGACGGTAGATGTCGTTATAGACTATAGTTGTCATTGTAGACTGTAGTTGTCGTTGTAGATTGTAGTTGTAAATTGTTGTTGTCAATGTAGATGTAGTTCGTTGTAGAACTTGTAGTTGTCGTTGTAGATTGTAGTTGTAAATTGTTGTTGTCAATGTAGATGTAGTTCGTTGTAGAACTTGTAGGTGTAATTTGTAGATGTTGATGTAGTCTGTAGTGTAGAGCTTCACCGGGGATCTTCGGAAGAAATGTGAGCCGGTTTTACGTCTTCTCAAATAAAGAGAGACTAAACTTCTTCGACTTCTTCAAGGAGATGTCACTTGACGGAAGTAAACTCGTGTGATGAACTCGCTGGGGAATAGATTCCTGAGGAGCATCCTAGTTGTTGTAAAAATGTGTGAATTCTCAAATAAAGAGAAATATCTATAAGGTTTTCCATTTACCAAGTTGATAATCACTAGAGATGGACAAACTTTCTTGAGGAGGCTGTCATTTGTCGTTTTGAATAAGATCCTAATCAAAACGAGTTGCTCAAATAAAGAGATCCAAATGTAGATGGTCGAGAAAACCTGTGATATTTAGAGCAACCTGTCTTCATGGATATTCTTCTTGGGGAATATAGTGCAAAATAAATGCACACTTGATCCATGTTCAAAAATTGGAGATTATCCATAATGTGATTGTCAGGGACCGAAATTCAATTCAGGAAATATCTGAAGAGAAACTGTTAAACAAGACTCGAACATTGAGGTATGAACTCAAATGGGATGTACTAAAACAACCTCTTTCCACGAGGATCGAACTTCATGGGGAGTTAGAAATATTGCGCTTTTTCTGCCTAGGGATGACAACTCTAATTGGAAGGAGAAGACGCGCCCAACCACTCGGGGATAAACACGGCCAAAGAGACAGAACAAACCAACGCAAAGGTGCGAAATGCATATGTCGTGCTATCTACTTATATGATGTGCGTATGCTTATGCTGACAAGACAAACAGACAGAGAAAAAACGGAGATGAAATACACATCTCGAAGCAAACATCCGACCAATCTTCAAAGATAGAAGTATTACTGGGGATGGGTAGAGAACCAAATACGGGATCACACTCCTGCTTCAGGTCTTAAAAACTTCTACTTGGGGAATAGAGAACATTCCACTTGGAGATAGAACACCTTGATCTTGCGTGAAGACTTTATCAGGATGAATCATAGTTATCTTGTGGAAAATGAGAATAAAGATCTACTAGGAGTGGATCAAACTCATAATTGGAGCAACCATGGATAAAATAAATATCCGCCTTAGTGGAGAGGTTCTAGCTGGGGGAGATCGACGTTGTAGAAGGTCCACTGGGGAGTGAAATACGTCCACTTCATTGGGAAAGTGAAGTTGGAGAAGTTTCACTGAGGATTAAACACCATCCACTTTATTGAAGAGGTGAAGTCAAACAGATCACCGGGTGTTCTTGCATTGGAAAGCTTCATCGAAGAATGTCATGACCACCTGGAGTAAAAAAAAATACCGGGGACATGAAGAATGTTGTGAATTGTACTGAAGACTGCGTGGTAGTCGCCATTTGAACAATAGTTGTTGCACATGGATAAGATTATATTTGCTTCTCAAATGCCCCAAGTCCTATGGTTATGAGAAGAAGCCGTTCCAAGAGGATTTTACAGAAAACATGGCGTCCCATTGTTTTCAAACTCTTTAGAGAGATTTGCCGAATCTCGACGTAATTGGCCCTGATTTGTGGTATGATGACTGAGTCTTCAGAAATAGCTTCTTTAGGTGAAGTCTAATTTGCACAGAATAACCACTTGGAAATAACTTGCCCCAGGTTGGCGGAGTCTTCAAATTCCAACAGAACAAACTTAATGTTGATGTTCGCATACAAAACTTTCTATGACCTCGGCAAAGATCAACACGTATGAAATGTTAATTCTGAAACCGTTAATGCAACATATGTTTGTCTTGAAGTTTTGAAAAGAGATATCGCGATAACTGGTGACTGAAATCACCAGTTAGGATATAGATTTATTTTTATAAAGCCAACAAAAATTGAGCGTAGCTCATAGGAGTCAGGAAACATTATCTTACTGAGTACGCTTTCGAAGTAACCTTACTTCAATTAAGACTTTTGAAAGTTATATCATAGTCTAGTTTACGATTTGTAAAACAAAGGAATAAGGGTCAAAGTTTGTTTGTACCCACCCATTTTGAAAGATGTTCACTTTTTGAAAGGTTTTAAGTGTTCAATTGAGCTGACTGAAAATTTTTTTGCCCCAGGTTTAAAAATGAGGTTGGAAAGGGTTAAAAAGGATTTAACTTCCTTATGTATTTGGTGTTTAGGAGGTTTGAAACAATGTCTTACATCATCAGTAGGTTTTATTCGAAAGCATACATCAAGAGACCTTGCGTTTTACTTCGTCATCCTCCTTCCAATTCTTTCTCAAAGTGAGAAAAAATGGATAAATTTGGCATTATAAAATTATGAAGAAAATTCTTTTACGAGTGAAACGAATGGATTTCTTCAAGACAAACACTTATTACACTACTTATTCGAAATAACATGTTCTTACATGCCAATTATGCTTTTAATCAAAGAAATAAAACACACACAAGCAGACAAACAAACAATTGGTCAATATAAAGGTATTCCATTCACGATTGGTCTTTCTCCTTTGAAGGTTAGCACTTCCTCATCAATCATTTCTTGGACTTTCTCTTGGAAAACTTTGCATTCTTCAATCGAATGCCCCAACACTTCATCATGAAATTCACAGCTGGCGTTTGGGTTGAACCACGGTGGGTGAGACTTCATGATTCTAGTCTTTCTGGGAGTCATTACTGAGTTTCTAGCAAAATAAGACCATAGTTGACTGTAAGTCATTGGGATATGATCAAACCAACGAGTCTCTTCTTTTGGAACACTCAGAGGTGTCTTCTGATTCTGAAACCGTCTTCAAACCTGTCGATTCTGATGCTAATTTGGAGAAGTTAATCTTCGCTTATGAGGTAGTTGTTGTTTGCGCTGAGCAGGTACTGCATACTGATGTTGGGGATAAGGTACTGGAACCGGATCTGACAGGATTTGAGAGGGATCCCATACAACATTAACATCAACGCTTCTTTCCTCTAGGGAATCATCAACTGAAATTTCTTCATTAGTTTGGCCATTCAAGTTATCTTGAATTCTTCCACTCTTGAATGCATTCTCGATGTTTACTCCAACTTCCACCATTTTGGAGAAATCTAATGGCACAACGCCTACCATCCTAACATAATAAGAGTCTGGAAGTGTTCTTAGAAACATCTTGGTTAAATCCCTTTCTGGAAGTGGTGGACGAACTTGGGCCGCCAACTCTTTCCATCGTTGAGCATATTCCCTGAAAGATTCATTATCATTCTTACTCATTCTTTCTAGTTGATCACTGTCTGGAGCGATGTCCAAATTATAATTATATTGCTTCACGAAAGCATCAGCTAAGTCTCTCCAAGATTGAATGTGATTCCTTTGTAGCTTCATATACCATATCAAGGATGCCCCAAATAAGCTTTCTTGAAAGCAGTGAATCATCAATTCATCATCGTCAACATAAGCAGCCATCTTTCGACAAAACATCGTCAAATGGTATCTTGGGCAACTAATACCCTTGTACACTTCAAAGTCAGGCATCTTGAACTTCGGAGGAATGATTACACCTGGAACTAGACATAAGTCACGAGCATCAAGGTCAGATGCATTCGCTTCTTTCACTATTTTCAATTGTTCTTTAAAATCACATAATTCTTTCGCCATTGCTATAAGTCTAGGATCGTCCATCTTCATCTTAGTACGAACATTCTGAAGATTTGGTACACTCTGTAGAGGCTGGGAAGCTTGAACAACCAAGTTGTCTTGCACAGGCTGAGGTTATGTAGAAACATCCACTTGTTGAACATTGTCGTCAGAAGGGAGATCGAATAACGGATTAGTCACATTCTGAAGCCGATCATGGAATCCATATCCTTTGTTCTCTTTACTATCCTTCGGTAGTACTTCAAGCTTGGTCAGATGGTCGAGATGTCAGTTGACAGACAAAGACATAAGACTGGATGAGCCACAGAAGAGGAGAGACACATGCATATGCGAAATGCTAAATGAAGGATGCTATGCACAAATGAAAGGTTTCATGGAACTCAAGTTCTTATAAACGCTATAGAATACCAAAGAAAATTCATTTGATATTTTTTTACTATTTTATTTTTTTATTGGATTACAAGGAAACAACCTTATAAGAGTCCTTACTTAATAGCTAATAAAGCCCTAAGGAAGTCCTTCATCGTGCTTGTTGATATACTCTTCTAGCCGGGCTTTCTTGAAGATAAGTTGTCCATAATCGTCTTCTGAGGAATAGAGGAAAATAAATCCTCTATCTCTCTACTTCTCTTGCTGGTAACGAAAGAAGAAATCTATTGTCCTTCTAGATCTTTGATAATAGTCTCATGTCTTTTGAATTTCTGTTGATCTTCAATATAAGTTCCCGACTTCCTTAGGTCATCCGAGTTAGGACTCTTAAAAGAATATTTCAAAATGTTTTCTTTTGTAATCCATATTGGTTCTATAATGTTTATAAATAAAACTGAATTCCATGAAACCCAATGTAATATGATGCTTTATGGATGCAACAAACACAGGTAAGCACATAAGCACACGCAAAGATAAACAAACAAGGGAGACCCTAGGTTTGTGACGAGCGTGGAGCAAAGGTATACCCATTCCCAAAGGATGCGGACTAAAGGTGTATTGTACATGCAGAACAAGGTTCTAATAAGGTTCTCAAAGTCATTAGCCCATCTTTCGGATATTATCAACTTCCCAAGTACTCGGTGGTTAATAATATTCTCAAGAGAACCTCTTTTGAGTGTAGCATCGCGTAGCACTATTTCGGGTGTACTCCCTCATAGCCTTGCACTACGTCCTAATAAAGGCCAAAGTGGGGTTAAGGTAACTACGGTTCTCAATATCATAGGCTCCAACATTGAATATAGTGCATGTTTTCACGATTAAGGACTCGTTCAACAATACAATTTTTGAGAAGGCCTCAATTGAGCGTGATTTTCAAGTCAGCTTGGTCGGGATTCCACCCCCTATAAGCCTCTTTGGACATATCACTATCCTATCTTAATTTCCCTCAAGTCCGGGTGTAGGACTTTGTCTCGCCACTCAAGGATAATAATCCCAAAAGAATAAACACAAGAGAAAATAAACATTTAAGCAGGTAAGCAGATATATAAAGCAATAAACAAAATAGTAAGATAGGGAAACCCACTGAGGGTCCCCAGTGAAGTCGCCATTTCTGTCGCGGTGAAAATCTGATACCAAACTATTGATTAGTTTGAATCTTTAATTCATTTTGCAACCGAACTTTGATTTGTCCAAAGGAAGGGATAAATATCAAAATTCCCACAATGCAATGCAAATGCAAGGTTTAGAGAGTTATAGGTTCGGGGGTCGGTTAAACTTAGGGAAGGTGCTAGCATCCTAAGTTTCTGTAGTACTCTACAGGAACCTCTTGTGTTACGTTTGTTTATCTGCTTAAAGTTAAAGATCTAGGGGGTTTATTATCTAAGTATATTCGATAAGATGTCGCATCTCATTCCTACATATCCTTATGGGAGTGGAATCAGAGTATCTGTAGTTCCCCTAAAGGGTTAGAGGAGTTCTTTGACTGTGGTCAAAGTTCCTACAGGTTTAGGGTAGTTGATTGATTTATTTTAGGAGAAAAGATGAGTTATCATTTTAAGGGAGATTTAACCGCCACATGTTGTAGGAAAATAGTCTTTGCATCGTCTTAAGAGAAGGACTCAAGTACTCAGATATTGATCGACGAGTTCGCCTCTATCTCTCTTAAGGCAAAGTCTCTACGGTATTGATTGTATTGATGTGGGGTGGAGATTCTATCTCGCTTAAGATGATTAACATCTATTTCTCTATTGTGTTTGAATATTTATTGTTTTGAGTTGATTGTTTGTTTCTATGTTGTAAAGAGAAGGTCCTTCCTATGGGGTAGGATCTATCTTAAAGATCGACTTGAATGGGATCAAGGATCATGTGGTAGAATGATGCAAATGATGTGCACTACACACAATTGTTGAATCATGTGTAGGTTTTTCCTTTGGACGGAATGCAATGCGATAAAAGTAAATTGTGATAATGTTAAGTTGCGGAAGGTAAATTGCAGATAAAAATAAAACGTACACATGCATGAAAGCGCTAAGTGTGTGAGAGTGATTGTGTCGTGAATGTGAGTGTGCATGATTGAATTGGATTTTTACGCTGGGGTTGATTAGAGGAAGGGTTGAATTTGATTTTAATAAAGAAGTTGGATTAATTTTAGGAACAAGTTATGTTACTTTGTTGACGTGGTGATTGAGAAAATTATTGTTATTGATTTGGTCTTTAAGAAAGAGTTGGATTGGTTTAGTGGGATTTTGTTTTATGAAAATGTTATTTTTTATTAATTTTAGTAAAGAGCTTAGGTGATAAATTAATTTCGAGAAAAAAAGGTTACTTGATTATTTTTAGTGAGATTAAATTAAAAACTAGATTTCTGAATAGAAATGATTTAGAGAGAAGTTTATTATTAAATATATGGTTTTTTTAGTTAATTAATTATAAAAAGAGATTGTTTATTATTATTTATTTTAAAAGTTAATTTAAAATGACAAGGGTTCTTAAATTATAATGAGTAATTTTAAAAGGAATCCTAAGTAGAAAAAAAGGTCTTTATATTTTATTTAATTAAGTAAAAGTTGACATGGAGCGCTTCATTATAAAAGTTAATTTATTTAAAAAAACTCTTTTTTTTAAAAAATAATTTTATTGTTATTGATAAACAAATATAAAAGATTTTTATTGAACTATTTATATTAGTGAATAAGAAGTCATTTGATGGAATAGGACTAATTAAATGAGGGGAAATAAAATAAATCGAATTTATTAAAATAGATAATAAATTAATAGGTTAAGAGGAAAAAAATGATTAAATAGATAATTTAAATAAGAAGAGTTTTTTTTTTAATTTGTTTCTAATAAAATCTGATTAAAAAAGAAGTTAATAGGTTAATTAATTAAAGGTTAATGATTAATTAAAAGAAAAGGTTAATTAAAAGTTTTAATGATGATTAGTTAATATGTTAATTAATAGATTGTATTAAATTAGTAACTAATTCACTTAAATGGCAGGTTAAGAAAAGAGATTAAGGGGCGAAAAAACGGTTGAATGTGGGTGCAGGGAAAGGATCTACCGTGGTCGTGCGATATAGACCGTGTGATTCGATCAAATGGCAAGCGGACGGTGGTGTATGTGATAGTGCACGGTAGCTAGTGTGTATGCGTTACCATATGATTACAAAAATAAGAAACACAAATTAAAAATACACGGGAAAACCCTAATCTCAATTGCTCCATCTTCTCCCTTTTCGCGATCTCCGATCGCGACTCTCTCCTCTCCTCCATCGATACTTCTTCTCACGCGATTCTCCCACCATTCTTTCGTTTGCTCTCTCTTCTTTGTCTACCTCTTCGTTCCTTTCCTCTGTCTGTCTCAATTCTTCTCGTTCTCTCATCTCCTCTTTCTGTCGTTCCTTCTCTATATTAACAAAAACAACAACAAATTAGATGTTAGTGAAAACAAAATCATGATTAACAATGGATTTTGGTGCAGGGGTATCCATGGTGACGATGGTGAGGGTGATTTAAGGGCGATGAAGTTTTGTTGAAGGAAAATGACGGCTCGCAAACGGGTTAACGACGGTGCGAGGGTTTGAAGGCGACCTCGCGGCGGGATTCGCGACAAGGTAAGCTCTCACTCTTGTGATTTACACACTTAGGGTTTTATTGGGGGATTATGAGGTTTCTCTGAATCTTTGTTTCCTGATGTCTCCCCTTGAAACAGAAATGTTCCTAATTTATAGTCTCAACTCTGATTCGAAGAAACGATACGCTGATTAATATGTTTCCAAATCAAACTGAACATGTTTTAACACTTTTGGAAATAATGGGATTTGCCTTAAACATGTTTCAAAACCGTTTTGAAATTCATGATTGTACAATTTATGGAATTTTCTTTGAGATAGAACATGTTTTGATCACATTGATTCCTTTCCTTTAACGCGTTATGCCTTAATTATGATACTGATTTGTGAAGTCTGATTTATGGCTTTTGAACGTTCTCCTTCTAAAAACATCACTTGTGTCTGTTTCAGGAGGAAGTTCAGGGATCTTCTGCTACATCTATCACTTCGGCAGGTGAAACTACTTCTGCGAAACTTCACGGACCAAATGCTCCTTGTTAACGCTCTGAGTGAAGACGTAAGTGTCGATTTGAATGCTACCGTTCTTAAGCCGAACTCGCTTAATCAAAGCAGTATATAAGAAAAAAAACCTCGTTATCTTATGTCCTTATTTCTGGCAGGTCACGCAAGTTTCTCATCGCAAACGGAGCGTGGGCTGATGCGGTTGTAATTGATGCTTGAGGAACAAAGTTCCGCATATCCTTGGTTCTAATGATTCAGTATCCTTTTCCTACTGCCGGTTCTGTCCACATTTTGACATGCTATGTTTTGTTGATTTTTGCAGAAACATACAACTTTTGGTGAAGTTGGTTTGCGGCATTCGCATCTTCATGGCTCTGTTTGGTCTCTCCTTGACAACTTCTTGGGCTGCTTGTTCTAAGCCAGTTTGACTTCGTGGAAATTTGGGAGGAGTCCAAATACATTTAAACCAAATGTCGTCGTTCCTATTTTACGGTGTATGGTATTAGCGTTCATTAACATCTCAGTTGTTTTTTTTTTGCAGAGCGGTTCAATACTATGTTGCTAAATTCAATATGGTTGGCCATGGCGGAAAAAGCATGATGTTTACGTGCATATGGAAGGTAGCGCAACCTAAACTCTTCTATATATTAAGGTTGCCCAAAAGAGATCTTTCTAAATCAAGTCCCGTTGTTTGAAGTGCAGGTTGAGAACAAAAGTATATATTTGAACAGCAAATGGCTCTGTTACCGAGAATAGAGGCTTCAATGTTGCTGATGACGTTGTTCCCGTAGAAAAAGACAACTTCGGTTGAGGTAATAATCTTGACTTCTTTAAGTTAAAATAATGCTAAGAGTAAAACTCATTCACAAATCCTGATACTGCTTCCACTGCTGCTTAAAAATAATGTCCTGGTTGTTTTGCTAAATTTACACAATTGTTCAAACTTCTGAACTTTCAATTTCCCGCAGGGCATCCTATGCTCTTAAGTTCTCCGGTGAGAAGTTTTGTGCCGACTGGTTGTGGGAAGCTCGCTTTGCTCGACAAAAATTAAAGGCGATTGAAGATACTGGATAAAAGAGAAAGCCAACGCAACCAAGCTTGCGAGTAGCATTATCAGCGAGTAACAATATCAGCGTGTTCGTCGAGTACCACAAGGAGTGTAATTGTTGGGTGAAGTCTACATGATGTCAATAATGTTCAAAGCATGTGCTTTTTACTTCTTTGGTTTTTATGTAGTACGAACATGCTAATACAGTAGCGCAAACACGCTTTATCATTGGTGTGAATGTAAAAGTTAGTGGGTGATCATGTAATAAACCTTCATCCTTTTACCAATATCAAAGAGAGATTACTTTGAATATGTCCATAGCTACTTAGACACATGTTATTGTGAATAAGAAATTTTAACTTGTAATTCTTGAGGAATTGAAGTTCAAATTGTATGCCCTTTTGAACCATGAATTGTCTAAGTTATGTAGCCTCGCTCGCTTGAAGTAAATGAATAAGAGCCTTTTTTTAATTGAAACTTGCATCCACAATAATCTAAGAACTTCGTATTGCAGCTTCAAACTTGTAATTTTAAGCTGGCATTCAAACCATAAAAGTCTTCTAAACCTTCACTTTCAAAAGAATCTTCTAACATTTCTCTTGAAGTGTGGATGTAAAGAAAATGTAATTAGCATGTTGTCGTGACAACGTTCTTGTGTTTTTTTTGTAAATTTTGAATTTCAAAGATGAACCTCAAATGTTCCCAAAATGACCTTGCCCTAAACCGTGTCCTAAGAGATTTTACTTGAAATTCTTCTTGCCACAAAACCAAAAAACCAGGCCCAAATGACTAGGCCTATCCCCAAAGAAAATCCATTTCTCTTCATGAGTACGTATCGAAGCTTTTAAGAGATACCGACAAAAACTCCAGACTCAATCTAAATCAAGCCTAGATGACCCTGTCTTTGAAATTGTGAGAGTGAATGATGGTCCACTTAAAATGACTGCATACGCCCAAATTGGTTAGCCTTAAAAAAACATAAATAAAGTTAAATAACAATAGAAAACACGCAAAAGAGGTGGGATCTTATGGTCAAAAATTAGGGTGCAACAATGCCCTTCTTCAAGAATACTCTTCTTAAGCTCAACAACACCAGGAACACAAACTCTATCACGACACCTCATGATACCATTTTCATCAATCAGAAAGTCACCGCCTTGACCTTGATTGATCAAAGTCAACCGATCAACTAAACTCAAATCAGATTTCTGTCCTTCTCGAATCTCGCCGAGAATACCACTAGTAAGCTTTAACATACCCAGCTTAACTCCATAAGAAGTCTTCTCGCACACCAAACTCAAATCACAAAATTGCTCAAGCAATTCCAACTCTTTTACCATCATCATTGACATATGCAACGCTTTCCTACTCAATGCATTAGCTACCACATTCGCTTTACCCGGATGGTAATTCAAACCGAAATCATTATCCTTCAGGAGTTCTAACCATCTCCTCTGCCTTGCATTCAATTCTTTCTGATCGAAAAGATACTTCATACTCTTATGATCACTAAATACCTCAAATCTCGAACCAAACAAATAATGCCTCCAAAGTTTCAGCACAAATACAACGGCGGCCAACTCTAAGTCATGTGTCGAATAATTCTTCTCATGCACTTTGAGTTGCCTCGAAGCATAAGCTACAACTTGTTTATCTTGCATCAACACACATCCCAAACCCATCAATGAAGCATCACAATACACAACAAACGGTTCTGCCGGATTCGGCAAAATCAAAACAGGAGATGTCGTCAATCTTCTCTTAAGCTCTTGGAAACTTCCTTCACATTTTGCATCCCAAACAAAAGCTTGACCTTTCCTAGTCAACTGCTTCAACGGTAATGATAACTTGGCAAATCCTTCGATGAATTTCCGATAATATCCCGCCAAACCAAGAAAACTTCTAATCTCAAAAACTGATTTCGGAGTCTCCCATCGCGATACCGCTTGAACCTTCAACGGATCCACTGCAATACCTTTACTTGAAATCACATGACCAAGGAAAATCACTTCCTTCAACCAAAATTCACACTTAGAAAGTTTCGTATACAACTGCTTCTCTTTCAACACAGACAACACAATCCTCAGATGTTCGACATGCTCTTCCTCATTCTTCGAATAAATTAAAATATCATCAATGAACACAACCACAAACTTGTCCAAATAAGGATGGAAAATCCTGTTCATGTACTCCATAAATACACCTGGTGCATTAGTCACACCAAATGGCATCACAAAATACTCATAAAGTCCATACCTCGTTCTAAAAGCAGTCTTCTGAATATCCTCAGCCTTCACGCGAATTTGATGATACCCAGATCTCAAATCTATCTTACTGAAAACACTCGCACCAACCAATTAATCCATCAAATCATCAATCCTCGGAAGTGGATACTTATTCTTGATAATCACCTTGTTCAATTGTCTGTAGTCCACACAGAGTCTCACAGAACCTTCTTTCTTCTTAACCAACAACACTGGTGCACCCCACAGTGACACACTCGGACGAATAAACCTTTTCTCAAGTAGATCTTCAAGTTGACTCTTCAACTCTTTCAATTCCGACGCATACATACGATATGGAGCCATTGATATCGTACTAGATCCAGGAATCAAATCGATCGTAAACTCCACTTCTCGTTCCGGCGGTAAATCTCTTATCTCCTCAGGAAAAACTTCTGGAAAATCACGGACAATTGGTAAAGCATCAATTTCTCTACTTTCACCAATACTCAAAGTTTCCATCAACATGAATACCTTCGCACCATCTTGCACTGATTCCTTCACTTTCTTAGCAGTCATAAACAAATCTCCTTCCTCATCAGGTTCAGGAAAAATAACCGTTTTGTCAAAACAATTAATATAGACACGATTGAATTCTAACCAATTCATCCCAAGAATAACATCAAGTTGATCTAAGTGAAGACACATTAAATCAACTCCAAAGTCTTTACCAAAAATACTCAACGAACAATTCAAACACACATACGGGGTAGTCACCGAACCCATAGCAAGAGTATCAATAACCATACCACCACTCATAACAGACAACTCAAGATTTAACTTCTTAACACAATCAAAGGAAATAAAAGAATGTGTAGCTCCAGTATCAATTATAGTGATCAAAGGTATACCATTAATGAAGCACGTACCTCGGATCAAACGATCTTCACTAGAAGTCTCCGATCCTGATAGAGCAAACACTTTCCCATTCCCTTGAGTCTTCTTTGGCTTGTCACACTTGGTACTAATGTGCCCTTGCTCACCACAGTTGTAGCAAGTCACATTCGCACCGCTTCTGTACTAAAGAGCTTTGTGGCCTGGCTTGCCACACTTGAAACACTTCTGCTCGACACTCGTGCACTCAGGAGCATGATGTCCTGCTTCACCGCACCTAAAACATCTCACCGGAGTAGAAACTCCTCCCCCACTCGGCTTCTTGCCGTAACCAGCTTTCTATTTCCCCTTATCAGCAGGAGTCACATACGACTTTCCTCTGAATTGACCTTTTCCCTTCTTATCATTTAAACTCTTGAAGTGGCTAGACCGAGCCCTACTATCTTCATCATAAATTCTGCTTTTGTTCACCAACTCAGAAAATCACCTAATCTCCTGATAACCAACAACTTGCTTGATTTTAGGTCTCAAACCATTCACAAATTTAAGACACTTGGATCTCTCAGCATTAACAGTGTTGTAATGAGGACAAAACTTAATCAATTCCTCAAACCTTACGGCATACTTGGCCACAGTTGAGTTACCCTGCTTCAGCTCAAGGAATTCAATTTCCTTCTTACCACACACATCTTCTGGAAAATACTTCTCCAGAAATGTCTCTCTAAAAAGATCCCAAGTAACCACAATCTCATTGTCGCGGTGAAATTTGGATATCAAACTATTGATTAGTTTGAATCTTTAATTCATTTTGCAACCGAACTTTGATTTGTCCAAAGGAAGGGATAAAGATCGAAATTCCCACAATGTAATGCAAATGCAAGGTTTAGAGAGTTATAGGTTCGGGGGTTGGTTAAACTTAGGGAAGGTACTAGCATCCTAAGTTTCTGTAGTACTCTACAGGAACCTCTTGTTTTATGTTTGTTTATTGCTAAGTGTTTATCTGCTTAATGGTTTAAAAGACCTAGTGGTTTATTTCTAAGTATACTCGATAAGATGTCGCATCTTATGCCTACATATCCTTACGGGAGTGGAATCAGAGTATTTTGTAGTTCTCCTAAAGGGTTTGAGGAGTTCTTTGACTGTGGTCAAAGTTCCTACGGGTTTAGGGTAGTTGTTTGATTTTAGGAGAAGAGGTGCGTTGTCATTTTAAGGGAGATTTAACCGCCACAAATTGTAGGAATATAGTCTTTGCATCGTCTTAAGAGAAGGGCTCAAGTACTCGGATAGGGATCGACGAGGTACGCCTCTCTTAAGGAAAAGTTCCTACGATATTGATTGTATTGATGTGGGGTGGAGATTCTATCTTGCTTAAGATGATTAACATCTTTTTCTCTGTTGTGTTTGAATATTGTTTGATTTGAGTTATATTGTTTTGTTTGTTCTAAGTTGTAAAAGATAACGGTACTTCCTATGGGGTAGGATCTAACTTAGAAATATCAACTTGAATAGGATCAAGGATCAAGGGGAGTATGATGCAAATGATGCATACGCACGATTGTTGAGATCATGCGCAGATTCTTCCTTTGGACAGATGCGATGCAGAAAAATGAGTATGATGATAATGTAAATTACTGTAAGGTAAATTGCGGAAATAAAAGAACGAATAAGTAAAACCATACACACGCATGAAAGCGCTAAGGTGTAGGTGAGTGAATGTGTCGTGGGGTGCACGATTAAGTTGTATTTCGATGTTGGTTGATTTGAGTTGAATAAAATATTGATTTTAGTGAGGAAAAAGATTAGTTTTAATCTTAAGGTAACATGGATTCGAGAAAGGTTGGATCGATTTTAAGTGAAATTATTATTTTAAAAGGGGTGAATTGATTTTAAGAAAAAAAGTTGTATTATCTTGTTTTTAAGAAAAAAAAAGTTGAGCTAGACTATTGTAACCCGGTGAACTGACTTTAAACAATGTTGCGGATAGCAAGAGTCGCCACCGACTTTTATTTTATCCATAAGGAAAGGTTATAAAAGAACAGGAAAGACCTTAGAGAATATTTTGGGTCCGGGGGGTAGGTTATGAAAAGGGAAGGTATTATCATCCTTTTCATCCATGGTTATCCATGGGCTCTTAGGTACTTAAGCTCACTTTTGAATTGTTTTGAAAGTGTAGTGTGTGAATAGCAAAAAAATTTCAGAATAGTTTAATAATAATCCGTGTATGGATGTGAAAAAAAAACTTGTTTGAAAATTTTGTTGGAAATTGGTTTAAGTGTGAAAAAGTTTTGAAGTGAGCAAGTATCTAGGAATAGCCTACCCTAATGTTTTAAGGTCTTTCTTATTCTTTATCCTTTCCTTAGTAAGACTATCCCTACTATAATGGAGTAGGTAGTCCTTACTTTGGATGTTAAGGGACATGTGAGGGACAATTGGATTTTGAAGGCCATTGTGGGATGTAATAAGCACATATAAGGGACCATCATCATTTTTCGAAAGGGACTTGATTCGTAAAGGCAACCATAAGGGACTTTGATGATTTTTTTATTTGAGGGACTTGCTTTATACACCCCACTTAACCATTATTCGTAGGCAACTTGAGGGATATCCTTAGGAAGTGAGACGGCGATTAAAATCGACTTACGTGTGTGACGTGTTTATTTTAATTATCTTTATTTAAAAGTGATCTAAATTTATTTTAATATTACATACATGTTGTTACACTCCCTAATTACTAACCATAATAATAATTAAATAATTAAACAACTTTACATCCAAGAAACAATTACAAAATAATAAGCAAAATAATTAAATAGCAAAGATAAATAAAATATAAATAAGCAATAATAAATAATAAAGGGGGTTAATTCTAAGTTTACTCGGCAAGACATCGCATCTTGTGCCTACGTATCCTTACGGGAGTGGAATCAGAGTAATCGTAGTTCCCCTCAATAGGGAGGTTAGAAACTTCTTGACTGTGGTCAAGGTCTCAAGGGGAATAAACGCATCTTAAGGACACGCTTACGTGGAGTGTAGAAACTCCAAATCTCTACGTTGAAATGTTAAGTTGTAATTAGGGTTAAATTAGGGATTCCACGGCGGGAAACCCTAAAATGAGCGCGGCGGCTCTTTGACCTAATGCTAAGGGTAAAATTGTAATTTTGCCTGCGGCGAGGCATTTGTGAAAATTAGGGTTTGTAGTTTGTAGTTTTGAGGATTTGAAATTGAATGTGTGAAGTTTTACGGACTATTGGCGCGGCGGCCAAACAGTTAGACCTAACCTTCGGATGTGTGCAATGTGACAGAAATAATAGTAAACGCGTGAGATAATTGAATCATGCAAACAGAGAGATAATGTCATAATTTAAACCATGCAAGCAGAAATTTAAAGGCAGAATTTAAAGAGCGATTGTTAAGTTCGCGAGGTTACATGAGATGAGCAGATACAATATGATAATGAAATTTGAATTGAACAATAATAAAATAAAATAAATAACGGTTCTAGTTATTATTTTAAAAAAAAGATTTTAGTTATTATTTTAAATTTATCTAAAAAAAGTTTTTCTTAAAAATAATAGGTTTTCATATTAATTTGGAAAAGATGTTAATGTTATTTATTTTAAAAAACAGATTTTTATATTATAACAAATTTTAATAAATTAATGATAACAATAATAATAATAATGGTAATAATAATGATAATAATGATAATAATAATAAATAATGATAATAATAATAATAATAATAATAATAATAATAATAATAATAATAATAATAATAATAATAATAATAATAATAATAATAAAGCAATAATGAATTTTAAATGTGCCAAATAACCCAACAATGTTGCTAACGCAGAAATGCGCTCATCGCAACCAGATCTAAATCGGACGAAACAAAATTTATCGCAAAGAAAAAGAAATTAAGCAAAAAATAGTATTATTGCTCACACAAAAATGCGATCATCGCAACCAGATCGAACTAACACAAATGTCACGCGTCATGCACACAAATGTGCAAACATCGTATCGACATAATTCGATCAAAAATCTTATATATATAAACTCTAACAATTTAAAAATTATATATATATATAAACGTAACAGTAATAGATAAAGAAAAAGAAATAACGGTAATAGATGAAGAAAAAGAAATAACGGTAAAAGATGAAGAAAAAGAAACAACAGTAATAGATGAAGGAAAAGAAATAACGGTAAACGATGAAGAAAAAGAAACAATAGTAATAGATGAAGAAGAAAACTAAATAACGGCAAACGGCACTCACTCCTCTTAGGTTTTTTTCATTCTCCCCTCTTTTCCAACAAGGCAACACATGTATATATAGGGAACAAATTAGGGTTAACACCAAATTGTCAATAATGTCCCTAAAGCCCATTTTAAAGCCCAAACTAAATAATTAGTTAAGAAAAAATAAAATTTAAATAATTTAAAATAATTAAAATAAACTTAAAATAAAAACTAATAATCCTATTGATTCCTAAAATAAAAAATATTATAAAAAGAACAAAATTTTTTTCAATATTTTTTATTTTATGATTTTTTGGATATTTTTATGAATAATTTAGAAAAAGGTGAAAAAAATAATATTTTAAAAAATGATTTAATTAAAATACGAAAATAATAATTAAATAATAATAAAAAACTATTTTTGTTATTTTTTTAATGAAAGATAGAAAAATTTAGAGTAAAAATAATAAAAAACAAAAAAAAAGTGACAAAGGTGAGATTCGAACTCTCAACCTCTCACACTCATAACTCCTTACACATGTCCTCCTGCCAATTGTGCCATTTTTACTTTTTAGAAAAAAAATGCATGCCATATGATATTTACCTGCAAAAAGTCAAACGACTACACAAATTTGTTAGTAATTGATTAAATGCAATGAAATGCGACGACAAATCTTAGGGCAAAATTTGGGGTATTACAGTTATTATGATAATATTTCTCACCCAACCTCTCTTTGATGTTGGCAAAAAAAAAATCATGAAGTTTGACTTTGGTTTGACCACAGTTGACCTCAGTTTGACCTTTTAACTGCATTGACTGCTTTTGACTTATCTGATCATCTGACTGAGCAAACTTTTGAGAAAAGTCTTGAAACTTGACATGGGGGTTCTTATACACATATAAGATGTTATGAAGCTCACTTGAAGTCTTGGAAGTCCATTTAGCCTGATTAAAGTCAAAACCCTAGTTTTGGATGCACTGCTTAGGAGGTGCATTGTCTGAGGGAATTGTCAACTCTTCTGACCAATTATGAATTTTGTGAACCTTGTGAACCTTCTTGGAACACAAAGTCTTGTATTGTGAGGGCAAATTTTGGGGTGCAACAGCTGCCCCTGTTCAATTTTCTGAAACCTGAGGGGTTAGATTGGTATATTTGCCAGTCGTAACCTGGAAGGTTGAAGGGGATTGAACACAAAAGCCCAAAAATTTGCACTCACCAGTGCATGGAGTGATATTGATGGTTGGTTGAACATGATTGAGTGGGCTTAAAGATGCCACTAGGGGAAAGTTCTTCAGTAGTATAATGAGAACTGTCAGGAGTCTGGAGTAATACTGATGTAACAGCATGTCTTCATGAGGATAGAGCAATCAATAATGATAACCCTAAAGCAGTCTTGAAGTGATAAATCTGACCTCAGGAGGATAGAGCAATCAATAGCTCTAAAGCAGTCTTGAAGTAATAATGGCTTCAGGAGGATAGAGCAATCAATAGCTCTAAAGCAGTCTTGAAGTAATAGAATGGCTTCAGTAGGATAGAGCAATCAACAGCTCTAAAGCAGTCTTGAAATAATAATGTGATATGTCTTCAGGAGGATAGAGCAATCAATAGCTTCTAAAGCAGTCTTGAAGTAATGATTTCAGGAGGATAGAGCAATGGATAGCTCTAAAGCAGTCTTGAAATAATAATGTAATTTCAGGAGGATAGAGCAATGGATAACTCTAAAGCAGTCTTGAAATAATTAGATGGCTTCAGGAGGATAGAGCAATGAATAGCTCTAAAGCAGTCTTGAAGTAGTAATGTGACCTCATGAGGATAGAGCAATGAATAGCTCTAAAGCAGTCTTGAAGTAATAGGATGATTTCAGGAGGATAGAGCAATCAGTAGCTCTAAAGCAGTCTTGAAGTCATGAGAGGCTATCAGGAGGATAAAATAACCCTGAGGTTACAATAAAGCAGTCCCAAAGTAATAAGAAGCTCATCAGGAGGATAAAGTAACCCTGAGGTTACAATAAAGCAGTCCCAAAGATCATAAGATTGTTTGTTGGATAATTAACCTGAAAACAAGGTAGCATTCTGTATAACAACATTAGTTTATGCTTTATGTATGCATGTATGACATGATGCACTTAGGTAATGTACTATAGACATATATGTTATGGTATGATGTAAATGATGTATGTATGCTATGACACTGCTGGAAGTGTCTGGATATCCTTGTATAACAACTGCTGGCCAAGGAAAATAAATCCCGATTCGTTGTTGAAGAATATATAACCCTCCGTCTGCTGGGGATAACAAGGTATAGATAACCTCCCGTTGTTGGGGATAACAAGGTATAGATAACCTCCCGTTGTTGGGGATAGTAGGGTATAGATAACCTTCGTTTTCGTTTGATAGTAGGATAAGTATAACATCCCGTCTTCGTTCATCGTTCCCTTATTGGAAAGTAATTTCCCGTATATCCGTATGAGGATAAAAGAGATGGATATAAATTCCAGGGGAGATTAGACTTTGTGAAAATGGATTAGTCCTACTGATGGTTTGTAACTGTCTTGTAAAGATGAACCGGCGAAGCTTCGTTGAAATCCTTCCCTCGTTCGTCCTTAGTAAATACTATTACTGCATTTTCATGCATTTCTGGTAAACATCAATCATATTAAAAGCATGCATGCGTTTCTGGTAAACATCAATCATATTCAAAGGCATACATACATTCAAACACAACCAATGGACGTTTCGCTTATGTAAATAGGGTAAAAGTGAATCTGGATTCAAAAGATGGAATTTATTTATATCAAAAGTGACCCATACACGGGTAAGTTTGTACAAGGAGACATAAACCCTAGTAAGAGAATTTTGTCATGAAGTTTTACAAAAAGAATCAGCTATGTGGGAAATAATCCTATTGAGTTTCAATTCTACTATTGCCACTCAAGTATCTCATCTTCTTGCTGTTGAGACGGAAACGATTGGATTGAGCTTTATCTGTTTGAGCTTGAGTAAGTAGTACAACTGGTTGCAGTTTCATGAGTGATCCAAACGAGACATAGTCATACGCTTTAATCCCTAACTTTTGCCTGGATTGCCCTTTCAGGTTTTCAATCCACCGGGATACCCTTTTTTGCCCAAGCCGCCTTTTCAGGTTTTCGACTTGCCGGGTGTACATCTTTTTATATATATATCCCTAATTTTTGCCCAAACCCTTTTGGTTTGCCGGGATGCCCTTATTTTTGCCTAGGCCTGTCAACCTAGCGGGTCTCTTTTTATGCGTAGTATTTTTTAACTATGTCTGCGTTTACAGGTTGTGGGAAGTCTTCACCATCCATTGTAGTCAGTATCATGGCACCTCCTGAGAACACTGTCTTCACCATCCATTGTAATCTCTTTGAAATGTGGGATCAAAGACAACACATGTTCTCTGTAAGGAATGAGATTATCATGCTTTGTATCCCAATCTCCTTTAATCTGACTTACTACCAGAGCTGAATCTCCATACACCTCAAGGAACTGAATCTTCATATCAATAGCAACTTGCATACCCATGATACATGCCTCATACTCAGCCATGTTATTGGTACAATAGAAACAAAGTCTGGCAGTAATCGGGGTATGACAACCTTCAGGGGAACTAATCACAACACCAACACCATTACCATGTGCATTGGAGGCACCATCAAAAACCATAGTCCATCGGGATCCTTGTTCAGGTTCGTCATATTGTCCAGGTTCTTTGGTAACAGACATAATGTCTTCATCAGGGAACTCAAAATTCATTGACTGGTAATCATCTACTGCTTGATGAGCCAAATGATCAGCAACAACACTCCCCTTAATGGCCTTCTGAGTGGTATACTGTATATCATATTCCGTCAAGATCATTTGCCATCTTGCAATTCTTCCGGAGAGAGCAGGTTTCTCAAATATGTACTTGATTGGATCCATCTTCAAAATCAACAAGGTAGTATGGGTCAACATTGTCGCTACTCGAAAAATGCATCGCGCAACGACGGGGAGGCGAAAAGGATAGACAGAAGAGTCGCCACCGAACTTTATTTATCCCATGAGGGGAAAGGAAAATACCGAGAAAACCTTAAGAAAGAAATGGATAAGATGGTCTCGCGACCAAGAACGGGTTCGGAAGCCGGTTATGCGAGGGGAAGGTATTAGCACCCCTCGCATCCATCGTACTCGATGGGAACCTTTTGTTTGTCGATGTGAATTTATTTGCTTAAACATTATGCTATAAAAGTGTTTCACAGGGTAAAAGATAAGGGTCAGAAACAGGAAAGAGAGGTAACGGAGGAAGAAAAGAGAAAGAACAGACTCGGTAGGACTTCGCAGTCCTAGGCCTACGTATCCTCAAAAGATGTGAGAAAGTCAGAGTCGACGTAGTTCGGGGAACTACAGATATGGGGGAAATATGCTCGGCAAGGATTGTGGCCCTTGTGCCTACGTATCTTTACTTGAAGAAGTAAAGAATCAGAGCAGCCGTAGTTCGACCTACGGTGTGTTGATGTTTTTTATGGATGATGTTGTCGTGCGCATTCTAGCAGTTAGGTGTTTTGCTGCTCGCTCGTTGGAGACTTAGGCATTACCTGTTTGCGGTAGAACAGACGTAACATATCCTTTTTGAAAGATTGATTAGTTTTCGCCACGCGGGGCAAGAAGTCACGTTTGATTTGTTGAATTGTTTTTAGGGGGCGAGACATGTCCTCGGATAGTAACCCCTACGGGTAGTACCCAATTCTTTATCTCAAAGTTTTTGTTATAAAAGGGTGTGGCGAACGAGGCGTCTTCGTATTGAAAGACGAGCGTCGAAACCACCCTCACTACAGTGGGCATCCCTACACTCGGAGAAGAAGAGGTCTACACCCAATCCTCTCTCTTTAATTCAATGCAAAGAGAACGAAGTTCTCTTATTAAAGATATTTTTGGTTTTGAATGGTAAGTGCTTTGCGACAAAGAACCCTACGGTAAACGTCAGCACTCGGGATAGGAGAAGGCCTACGCCTAACCACTCCACGACCATTCAAGTTTTATGATGAAAAGATTTGAAAATGCACTCGGTACAGGACCGAGGTTTTAGGTGTGAAAAATTGTGGAAGGAAGTTGTGAAAGCGAGATGGCGGATAAAGTTGCGTCTTTGTATCGAGATACGAGTATCGAGACCACCCTCACTACAGTGGGCATCCCAACACTCGGAGAGGAAGAAAGTCTACACTTAATCCCCTCTTTTAATCCGATACAAAGAGAAATCAATTTATCATTAAAAGCGTGCTCGGTACGGGACCGAGGTTTTAGGAGAGATGGTTTAGAAGCGTCTTCGTATTGAAAGACGAGTGTCGGAACCACCCTCACTACAGTGGGCATCCCAACACTCAGAGAGGAAGAAAGTCTACACTTAATCCCCTCTTTTTTAATTCAATACAAAGAAATTTGATTGTGAAAATTGTTTAACAATGTTTTTGAATCGAGTCGGGACAGGTGACGAAGAGAGAAAATAGATGGTCTCAGATCCAACGTCATTTATCAGTAGTTTGACTTAATGACGGTTTACGGAAGTGTCGTCATCGACCACAAAAAGAGAAAAGTGAAATAAAATACCCAACCAAAATCTAACTTCTAAGAAAGCATAAAAAACTCTAATATATACATATTAATGAATCTGTTTGAAAAAAAAGTAAAATATAAATAATAAAAAAAAACAAAAACTACATATTATAAAATATGTTTTTTTTATGAAAATGAAAGAGAGAGGGGTATACGATGGTGAACGGGGACTGGAAATGAAAGAAGTGAGGATCCTATGGGCCAACAGGTCCATCACCTCCAACATGAAACGGTGGGTGCAAAGTCTACACAACACAACCATTTTTAAAAAGAAACAAAATGAAATAATAATAATAATAAAAAAAGAAAAAAAAAGTGAAAATCAGATAAAAAATAAAACAAGGCATATTAAGACGAAAAAAAGGAAAAAAAGAGGGGAAGCTCTATAGAGGAACTTCCGGCGGTGGTGCATCACGAGGAATGTCATCAACAAAGGAACACTTCCATCATCAAAAATCGAATAATCGTCATCAAAAATAAAACCAGATCGAAGAAGTCTTGTCTCGACCTTAAATGAAGATATCCCCTGATTTCGACATCGTTTGTTGGCTTCGATTCACTTTGTATCAGGTTTGTTTTTGTCTTGCTCTCAATCGTTTCGCTCCGATCTTGCTTATTCTGGCGTTGAAGCATTCGCTCATTTTTTAAACTCTTTTCATCTCCAATCTCTCTATTCTGTTTGTTATTTCTGGATATGGGTTTATGATTTTGAGTCAGTTGTTTTTTTTTCCAGATTTCCATGGGTTTTTTGATTGAAGGTTCAATAAAGTTGGGGACAGGGTATTTGGTCGGATGGGTAGCTGGAGGGCGATAATGAAACGTATTTTGTGTGAAGTTCTGGGTTAACGGATGAGTAGGATTCAGAGAGTTTCGAAGTTGGATTTTCACGGCTTAATGATTGCAGAAGGGTGATGAGTTTTTCGATTCTGGTTCTTGAAGTGATGAGAAACTTTTTTCAAAAAAACGTTCTGTTGTTGTTGTTGTTTGTTGATGATGAGGTATCACAAGCGGGTTGACGGGTTTGTTCATGGGCGGTCAGAAAAGCTGTTGAAATAAGATTGAAGAAGATGATTCTGAGGGAAGAGGTTGATTTGGAGTGGATGAAGGTTTCGTTCACTCGATTAGGGCTGAGTGAAGGGCTTTTGGAAGGAGGTGAAGAGGTTTGAACCTTAGGGTTTGGAGGCTGCTCTCAGATTAGGGTTTTTTTTGCTACAATCTCTAACATAGTTTTATATGGAGAGAAATGTGAAGAATTGAGGCTCTGCTCTGCTCTGTAGTACGATGCATTGCTGGCTGCTATGGTTGTCCCTTGTCAGAACGTGGTGTGATGTGGGGAATAAAGAAAACTCAAGCCTATCTTTTTGTCTGTAGTGAGGTAACAAAATACCTATTTTCCTAAGTTTTTTTTACTGTTTAAAATATGACTTTTCACTGCTTGTGATATTTCTGACTTACATAAGGATGGTATTTTGAACTTTCTCTATTTTTTTTCGTATAGGCTGTCGATGTCTATGCAGATTGCGACATTGCCGAGTTTCAGTAAAGCAACGAAAAGTTCTACCTTCAACTTTTGATACAAAATGCAACAGCAACATCACAGTCAATGTTTGGTTTCAGCAACAACAATACGCAGTTTGGTGACATCAATAACAGGTTGAGCTCAACATCTGATAGGTCAAAAAATGATGAATGGTTTGAGCTGCTGTTAAAAGGCATGGAACAACTCACGGCAACACAAGCAAATTTTCAGCGGCCGTTTGATTTAAACCATCAACCTTGAGTGTTCAGCTACAATTTTGAGCAACAACTCAATGAGTATTTTCCTTTTCTCAATGAGGCATCTAATGGTGACGATTTGGTTGATCCGCGTCTTGAAATGAATCCTGGCCCTCAGAATTGGATGTCTGCTAACAATGGTGATGCTCAGAATATCCATAGGAGGAGTTTTTCTGCAAGTGATGCTGGTTTTGGTGTCGAAGGGAGTGGAGTAGGATTTGGTTTTAAGCCATGTCTTTACTTTGCCGGAGGGTTTTGTAAAAAGGGTTCTAATTGTAAGTTTGTTCATGCTGATTCAATTGATGTTAATTCGGCTGCTGTTGTTGGTTCACCCTCGAAGTTCGACGGAATGGAATAGCCTGAAGACTTCATGAGGTTCAAGGCTGCTCAGCATCAAAGATTGCTGGCCGCATCACAACTTGCTGCTGATGGAACATCGCCGTCTTCGTACGACAAGTACATCAATTTTCTGATGCAGCAGCACAATGATAATCAAAGAGCTGAGGCTGCGGCAGCTTTTATGATGGGCGAAGAATATTTCAACATTAGTGGTCAGGGAAGGCCCGACAGGAATGAGTTTCTCGCCATGGTTGCTGGGGATAAGCCAAACTCGGCATCGCGGAAGATTTATTTAACCTTTCCTACTGAAAATACATTCAAGGACGAAGATGTTTCGGAGTATTTTAGCAAATATGGACCTGTCCAAGATGTGAGAATTCCTTACCAGCAGAAGCGCATGTTCGGATTTGTTACCTTTGTCTTTCCAGAGACGGTGAGAAACATATTATCTAAAGGGAATCCGCATTTTATATGCGATTCACACGTGCTTGTGAAACCCTACAAGGAGAAGGGTAAAGTTCCTGACAAGAGACAACATCCGCAACAACTAGAGAGGAGTGATTTTTCGCCGTGTCTAAGTCCCTCTGGGTTTGAACCGAAAGAACCTTTTGATTTCCATCCTGGAGCGAGAATGATGTATAATCCACATGACATGCTATTGAGAAGGAAAATAGAGGAGCAGGCTGAGTTGCAGCAAGTCCTTGAACTCCAAGAAAGGAGGCTGAAGAATCTGCAACTTCCAGACTTCAAGAATATCCCGATCCACTACCAGCGCAGTGTCTCTGTTGGGGCTTTTTTTATTTTTCCTCATCAACTTCATGGCCATTTTAACAATGCAGGTCTTTCTCCCGATAACATTCAAGGAGATATTACAGGCTACGGTGTCAGCCTCATTCCTACTGGTTCTTTTGGTGCTGCACCTGAGCAGCAGCTACAGAAAGAAGCTGATCCATCCCGCGTTGATGCTGCCGCTGCTGAAAGTGGAAACATAATCAATACTGCAAATTCAGAAGCTGTAGATCTCGACACTAGAAACGTTGAGCAAACCCTTCCCGAGAGTCTCTTTGCTTCAACAACCAAAGCATCTGGAGACCATCAGTCTGATTTCTCTCCACTCGAAGACGTCAACGAGAAGCAAGACTCGACAACATCCTACTTCGGCAATATCAAGCAACTCCACGTTTTCAGCGACAGCTCTCCTTTCAACTTTGTAATGAGAAATAATGATCTTGTATTCTTTATGAGAATGACTTAATGATTAGCTTGTACACTCTAAAACCAATGTATTCTCTGATGGCAGCCGTTTATGCATATGGAAACGGTTCACGTGCCCATATTGCCATTTAATAAAACTCAAAATCAACATCCATGTTTCACTATCAAGCACCGCAAGTGAAAAATACGCCCATCTTTGAACCATATTCCAGAATTAAACCAACAAAAAGCATGATAAATTTCTCATTAAGCTGCACTTTTTATGGACATGCTCCCAGCTTGCTTTGGAGTTGAATTAGACAAGGACTCCTATTTTGGATATTTTTTATTATTGATAGGCTTATTTATGATGAGTGCATTTTGGAACACAACAACTAACATTTGAATTTCTATGTTGAATCTAACATCTTTAATTTCCAAACATATACCCTTCTTGAAGTATTTATTTGAGGCTCGAACCTATCCACCAAAACTTTCATCACGCGTCAAATGCTCCTTCAACAACATGTCATTCAACTCATGCATATCTCGTCCTTGATGATGAAATAGACCCCCTCAAACCTGAACTTCCATATATACTTCTTTCGCCCAAAACCTGATCCAATTCAACTCAATCCTATGATGGAAGCCGCAAATTATATATTTTTGATTTTTTCTGAATAATGGTTGGCGAGTGGATGTACGAATGCAAATTATATACAGGGTAGGACAAATTTGGGGTATGACAGATGCCCCTATCTAATTGGCTTAGACCGAATAAGATGAACTGCTGCAGCATTCTTTCTCCCGAGGTAGAAGTCAATTAGATATAAAGAAGACCCTGAATTTGTCCGAAAAGAAAAGAGATGCCTGAGAATCGAAATACTGGAAAAATGTAAACCTTTGAGTCAACTGTAAATAATATGCGACAATTCGTCATCACCAAAAGGATGATGGGATGAAACACACACAGCTACTACCACCAAAAGGATGGTAGAGCAAAACACAAACAAACTATCGCACAATCTATCGTTAATGACTACGATAGACC
The DNA here is from genome assembly GCA_963859935.3 of Lathyrus sativus. NCBI lineage: Eukaryota > Viridiplantae > Streptophyta > Magnoliopsida > Fabales > Fabaceae > Lathyrus > Lathyrus sativus. The sequence goes on from OZ012739.1 coordinate 606,286,236, forward strand.
CTCCACCAAAAGAATGACGGAGCGAAACAAACAAATAAAATCGATATCGCACAATCTGACACCAATCCAAGTGACAGACCCCTCACCAAAAGGATGACGGAGCGAAACTCGGATAAACGATCGCACAATCTATCATTAATGACTATGATAGACCCACCACCAAAAGGATGACGGAAAATACGCTAGTCATGACACCAAAAGGATGCCAGACCCATCACCAAAAGGATGATGGAGCGAAACAAGGCAAACCCGACACCAAAAGGATGTAAGGAGTCCATTACCAAAAGGATAATGGAAAACACGCTAGTCATGACACCAAAAGGATGCCAGACCCATCACCAAAAGGATGATGGAGCGGAGACGCTAGTCATAACATCAAAAGGATGCTAGACCCATCACCAAAAGGATGATGGAGCGAAACAAGGCAAACCCGACACCAAAAGGATGTAAGGAGTCCATTACCAAAAGGATAATGGAAAACACGCTAGTCATGACACCAAAAGGATGCCAGACCCATCACCAAAAGGATGATGGAGCGGAGACGCTAGTCATAACATCAAAAGGATGCTAGACCCATCACCAAAAGGATGATGGAGCGAAACAAGGCAAACCCGACACCAAAAGGATGTAAGGAGTCCATTACCAAAAGGATAATGGAAAACACGCTAGTCATGACACCAAAAGGATGCCAGACCCATCACCAAAAGGATGATGGAGCGGAGACGCTAGTCATAACATCAAAAGGATGCTAGACCCATCACCAAAAGGATGATGGAGCGAAACAAGGCAAACCCGACACCAAAAGGATGTAAGGAGTCCATTACCAAAAGGATAATGGAAAACACGCTAGTCATGACACCAAAAGGATGCCAGACCCATCACCAAAAGGATGATGGAGCGGAGACGCTAGTCATAACATCAAAAGGATGCTAGACCCATCACCAAAAGGATGATGGAGCGGAGACGCTAGTCATAACATCAAAAGGATGCTAGACCCATCACCAAAAGGATGATGGAGCGAAACAAAATCAACCCTAACACCAAAAGGATGATAGGGGGATAAGCTTCTCTGAAGAGATTGCCACTTATCGCTGAAGATGGATAAGCTTCTCTGAAGAGATTGCCACTTATCGCTGAAAATGGATAAGCTTCTCTGAAGAGATTGCCACTTATCGCTGAAGATGGATAAGCTTCTCCCAAGAGATTGCCACTTATCGTTGATGAAGGATAAGCTTCTCTGAAGAGATTGCCACTTATCATTGAAGATAGATAAGCTTCTCCCAAGAGATTGCCACTTATCGTTGAAGTCTGCTGGAGAAAACTCACTGGGAAACGCCCATGGATTTACTGGAGATGCCCCTGTCCGGGCTGATTGTTGATTTGAAGATCTGATTAACCACGAAGCTGCAATACATCATGCAATATACCCATGGTCTTGAAAAGATACCCCTGGCTGGGCTGGATTTTGCTTTTGATTTTCTTGAATTTCGTGGGAACCCACGGCCTTTGCAGATAATGCCCCTGACTGGGCTGCTGATGGCGTTGAAACTCTTGGATTTGCCCAACAAATATTGCACAGCTTCGTGGGGAACACCCACGGTCTTGAATGAAATGCCCCTGACTGGGCTGATAGTTGCTTTGAAACTCTTGAGTTTGCACAACAAGAGTTGCACAACTTTGTGGGGAACACCCACGGTCCTGCGGAGAATGCCCCTGACTGGGCTGATGGTTGCTCTTGAAGCCCTTCAAAATTGATCCTGGATCTGAACTCGCATATGCGGATGCTTAATGATAATGATGTTCCATAAATGGAAATGCAAATGCAAATGTTAACACGCGGAGATGTAAGAGCTGGGGGAGTATGATATGATTCTGGGTATGCGTATGGCACAAGATGCTTATGAAATCGAATGCGATGCGTATGATGCATATGATGCAGACGGGTAATTGGGAATGCAAGTGCCGACGTGGCGGACTTTTGGTAGTTGCCAATGCAGATTGGGCTCTGGGTTATGTGGGAAAGTGGAGGACAAGCCTGACTTCCTGACATCGTTTTACACTTAACAGTTGTTGACGAGAATGAACTTGCTTGAGCAGCTTGCCATGAGACGAACTTGCGATGATCTGCCCCAGAGTTTGTACCACAAATGGATTCATTAGCCTATCCTTGTGGTAGTTGGCTTCAACGTACTCCTGGAGTAGCTTTCCCCTGAAAGAGCGTGGAAGCGACTTAACCTATCTCGATTGAACATTTAAGGGATATGCCCTTAGCTCGAAGAAACTCTGGGTTGACTGCCCCTGATCAGTATGATCTTGAGATGATTCACTTTTGATCAACCGCTTCTTGAATGATTTGCCCCATGACCAACTGATGTTTGGGAATTTGCCTTAAGCTGACTATTTCTGAAATCTTGGGATAGCAATGCCCCAGATCCATAAGGTCATATGGTATGCTCGATTCTAGTCCAGGCCGCTGAGTAATCCAGTCCTGCTTGAGTGCTCCCTGTTGGAATTTCCTTGATGCCAACTACTGATTTGCAAATAAAATTGTTTGTTCGCGAATGGTAATTTTAATGCGAAGTTCATGCAAGTTTTAAGAGAAGTGTCGTTTATTTAAGTGTCGTGAGAGTGAAACGAATGGACCCTTTAGTCCAAACGTTGTGCTAACTGGATTGGCGTGAAAGATATAGCAAGGATACCGACACCAATGTTGATGATTAGCAAAATTGTAAGGAGTCAGGTTACGCAACCTCGCAATAGTATTCTTTCAGGATAAACCCCGCCTCAATTAGGTCTTTCGAGGGTTATAACGTGGTCTGGTTCGCGGTTATAGAAACAAAGGATATTAGGCTCAAAGTTAATTTGTACCCACCCCTTCTTCTTGATGATCTCCATACCTACGTTCAGTTAATCCTGCATCTGCTTAACGGTGTAAGCTTGATGGTTCGAGATTTGCTCGAGATGGCAGTCACCTTATCTTGATGGATGTCAGTGACCCCTTTTGGATGGTCACTGGATCTTATTTTGTTTTTGGTTGAGGGTTTGAGGACCTCTTTTGGTTTTGTTTTGATCCCTACTTTTTGCATGGGCTGACTTTGCTTGTCAGATCCATCGGGATAGCCTTGATTTTTGCCTAAGTCTCCTTTGAAATGCTTGACTTAGCAGGCTTTTGATCTTTTTTTTTTTGTTGGAGGATAGCGACTGCCATGTCATGGATCCTTGATGAAGAACCGTCGTGTCTTTGGATGTTTTTTTTTTATTGATTTGAGTGCGGGATTGGATTAACTGAACAACTACCCTGCCCCCCAGGTTGAACGTAAGGGTTTGAATATCCGAAGGAAACTCCTACTCCTAGGCTCGAAGTGATTGACTAGGGATTAACTCCTTATATCTCCGGTGTTTAGGGGATTTGAAACAATGCCTGTACATCATTGACGAGATTTTGTCCGAAAGCATACGGTTTGCAATTATGGGTATTTCGTTTTCATCATCCTCCCTCCAATATTGCTAAACAACAGTGAAAAAGTGGAGTGGATAAAAATATATGTGTCTGTGATTGTGATAGGTGGAAATAATGAGCGAATGCGACATAATTAATTCGGAAAATGCATAATCATTTCATTAATGTTACCATTCAACATAACAATGTTTAAATAACAAGTAGCAATTGACAGAAAATAAATTACAAATGCAAATGAGAAAAGCATCTAAGGACTGCTAATGTTGAAGATGTCTGCCAGCTTGGACCACCGGCTTTTGGAGATGACCAAAGGATTCTTCAATCATATCTGTTGAGTGATGAGTTGACATTGGATTAGTCTTGATGTTTAGGGGTGTTTCGGGTAAAGTTTATCGCCTTCGAATCGAGGAGATCTTGTACAAGGTGCTTCAGAGTCTTGCAATTTTCAATGTCATGGCCTGGGGAGCCAGAATGGAATTCACATTTGGCATTGACATCAAATCCAAAAGGAAGAACCTCCGGAGGATCCCTCATCTCCCTAAGCTGAACAAGACCTCCCTTCAATAGGAATGGCAATAACTTGGCGTATGTAGACGGGATTGGATCAAATATTCTTTCTGGCCTCCTCTGTCTTTGTAGACCCTGGTACTGATTTTGTCTTGGTTGATAGGATTGTTGTTGCCTGTTTGGTTGAAACACGGGTTGATTTGCTGGAATGGACAACGGCTGTTGTGGAGCGACAGCAGCAACATGGTGATAACCCTGATGAGTTCTTCCTCTGTTGGTGAACACTGCACTAGCTTCGCCTTCTCTTTTCTTAATGAAACCCTGATAAGGCTTCTTGACCCCGCTTGCAGATTCGCCTGCATTCTGAATTTTTCCCGTCTTCATGAAATTTTCTAATCTTTCTCCGGCCATGACAAGTTCAGAAAACACTGTGGAAGTTGAGGATGCTAACCGCTCAAAGATCGGTCCTTGTAGCGTGCCCATGAATAGGTCTGTCAGTTCTTTCTCCATCAGTGGAGGTTGTACCCTTGCAGCTACTCCCCTCCATCTCTGCGCGAAGTCCTTAAAACACTCATTCGGCTTCTGAGTCAAATTTTGAAGCTGCATACGATTCGGAGCCATGTCAGTATTATACTGATAATGCTTCACGAAAGCGTCTGCCAACTCTTTCCAGCTTCTTATGTTGGATCGTTCGAGGTGCATATACCATTCTAGGGATGCCTCTGTTAAGCTATCTTGAAAGAAATGGATTAGCAGCTTCTCGTCATCAGAATAGGCGGCCATCTTCCTACAGTAAGACCTTATGTGGGTCTTAGGGCAACTGTTACCCTTGTACTTCTCAAAGGTTGGAATTACAAACTTTGGAGGTATCTTAACTCCGGGTACAAGACATATTTCAGCGGCATCCAGTCCCAAAACATCGGGGCCTTGCAATGTTTTCACCATCTCCTGTAAAGCATTAAACTTCTTCTCTAATTCGGCGGTCTGTGATCCATACGCTTCACCTGAATTCTCATAGAAGCCTTCATGATCATCGTACTGGACTTGTGTGGGGATCGTAGTACCATGAGGATGAGTCGTACCGACTGGTGGATGGGCGGTGTTGACAGGTATGGCACCTGCAGAAGTAGGAATTTCCCCAACAGGGGTTGGGGTGGCCTCGACAGGAATTGGAATTGCACCACTTGCATTGGGAATTGCACCAGCCAAAGTCTGATTAGCGCTCCTCTCTGCTGCTTGCCTCATCTCCTCTTGACTTCTGGCCATATTCTGAATCACCTCCATGAGTTGATTCATTTGCGTTTTCATGCCTAGCATCTCGCTCCTCATAGTAGCCTGGTCTTGTTCTATCTGATCCATGATTCTCTTCTGGCTATTCCTTGTATTATACCGATGTCGTGAAGTCAGCTTGCTTTACTCTTTCTGAAAGGGTAAGCGGCGTATGAGAACGGGCTGTAAGGAATGCAAGAAATGATGCAGAGATGCTTATGCAAATGCAATGCAATGAGCGCATACGAGAAACAGATCCACATCAAGGATTAGGATAACAAACCCTGCAAGACAACAACAAAAGGTATCTTTCCCCTCGGGTGGGCTATCTATTGGTTTATAAGAGGGTATTCCAAAGGCTTTTAAACAAAGTCCCATGCACTAGCCCTCGAAAGTTTTCCATCATAACGACTACTCGTAAGACGGTAATCCCTCCAAAGGATGAACACAGAGTCATGTCTCAGCAACCTTTGGAATAAGGTTCTACAAAGGTCCTCAGAGTCACGGACTCCCAAGTTGGAAATAAAAACGCCATTACGACTACACGTAAGACATAATCATCCCAAAGGGGTCTCATCTGAGCGGTGGAATTCGATCCAACTCAACGAGTCCTAAGTCTCGCAAATCAGAAAGAACCCACCTCCTATCTTAGTGTGTACTTGAAAGCTCGGGTAGAAAGCTTTATCTCACAACCCATCCAAATAAACCCAAAAGGTTAGAGAATCAAAGCATAAACAAATAAAGCAAATAAAACACAAATACGATAAACAAAATAGGCTTGGCTCGCTAGGTATCCCCAGCAGAGTCGCCAGCTGTCGCTACTCGAAAAATGCATCGCGCAACGACGGGGAGGCGAAAAGGATAGACAGAAGAGTCGCCACCGAACTTTATTTATCCCATGAGGGGAAAGGAAAATATCGAGAAAACCTTAAGAAAGAAATGGATAAGATGGTCTCGCGACCAAGAACGGGTTCGGAAGCCGGTTATGCGAGGGGAAGGTATTAGCACCCCTCGCATCCATCGTACTCGATGGGAACCTTTTGTTTGTCGATGTGAATTTATTTGCTTAAACATTATGCTATAAAAGTGTTTCACAGGGTAAAAGATAAGGGTCAGAAACAGGAAAGAGAGGTAACGGAGGAAGAAAAGAGAAAGAACAGACTCGGTAGGACTTCGCAGTCCTAGGCCTACGTATCCTCAAAAGATGTGAGAAAGTCAGAGTCGACGTAGTTCGGGGAACTACAGATATGGGGGAAATATGCTCGGCAAGGATTGTGGCCCTTGTGCCTACGTATCTTTACTTGAAGAAGTAAAGAATCAGAGCAGCCGTAGTTCGACCTACGGTGTGTTGATGTTTTTTATGGATGATGTTGTCGTGCGCATTCTAGCAGTTAGGTGTTTTGCTGCTCGCTCGTTGGAGACTTAGGCATTACCTGTTTGCGGTAGAACAGACGTAACATATCCTTTTTGAAAGATTGATTAGTTTTCGCCACGCGGGGCAAGAAGTCACGTTTGATTTGTTGAATTGTTTTTAGGGGGCGAGACATGTCCTCGGATAGTAACCCCTACGGGTAGTACCCAATTCTTTATCTCAAAGTTTTTGTTATAAAAGGGTGTGGCGAACGAGGCGTCTTCGTATTGAAAGACGAGCGTCGAAACCACCCTCACTACAGTGGGCATCCCTACACTCGGAGAAGAAGAGGTCTACACCCAATCCTCTCTCTTTAATTCAATGCAAAGAGAACGAAGTTCTCTTATTAAAGATATTTTTGGTTTTGAATGGTAAGTGCTTTGCGACAAAGAACCCTACGGTAAACGTCAGCACTCGGGATAGGAGAAGGCCTACGCCTAACCACTCCACGACCATTCAAGTTTTATGATGAAAAGATTTGAAAATGCACTCGGTACAGGACCGAGGTTTTAGGTGTGAAAAATTGTGGAAGGAAGTTGTGAAAGCGAGATGGCGGATAAAGTTGCGTCTTTGTATCGAGATACGAGTATCGAGACCACCCTCACTACAGTGGGCATCCCAACACTCGGAGAGGAAGAAAGTCTACACTTAATCCCCTCTTTTAATCCGATACAAAGAGAAATCAATTTATCATTAAAAGCGTGCTCGGTACGGGACCGAGGTTTTAGGAGAGATGGTTTAGAAGCGTCTTCGTATTGAAAGACGAGTGTCGGAACCACCCTCACTACAGTGGGCATCCCAACACTCAGAGAGGAAGAAAGTCTACACTTAATCCCCTCTTTTTTAATTCAATACAAAGAAATTTGATTGTGAAAATTGTTTAACAATGTTTTTGAATCGAGTCGGGACAGGTGACGAAGAGAGAAAATAGATGGTCTCAGATCCAACGTCATTTATCAGTAGTTTGACTTAATGACGGTTTACGGAAGTGTCGTCATCGACCACAAAAAGAGAAAAGTGAAATAAAATACCCAACCAAAATCTAACTTCTAAGAAAGCATAAAAAACTCTAATATATACATATTAATGAATCTGTTTGAAAAAAAAGTAAAATATAAATAATAAAAAAAAACAAAAACTACATATTATAAAATATGTTTTTTTTATGAAAATGAAAGAGAGAGGGGTATACGATGGTGAACGGGGACTGGAAATGAAAGAAGTGAGGATCCTATGGGCCAACAGGTCCATCACCTCCAACATGAAACGGTGGGTGCAAAGTCTACACAACACAACCATTTTTAAAAAGAAACAAAATGAAATAATAATAATAATAAAAAAAGAAAAAAAAAGTGAAAATCAGATAAAAAATAAAACAAGGCATATTAAGACGAAAAAAAGGAAAAAAAGAGGGGAAGCTCTATAGAGGAACTTCCGGCGGTGGTGCATCACGAGGAATGTCATCAACAAAGGAACACTTCCATCATCAAAAATCGAATAATCGTCATCAAAAATAAAACCAGATCGAAGAAGTCTTGTCTCGACCTTAAATGAAGATATCCCCTGATTTCGACATCGTTTGTTGGCTTCGATTCACTTTGTATCAGGTTTGTTTTTGTCTTGCTCTCAATCGTTTCGCTCCGATCTTGCTTATTCTGGCGTTGAAGCATTCGCTCATTTTTTAAACTCTTTTCATCTCCAATCTCTCTATTCTGTTTGTTATTTCTGGATATGGGTTTATGATTTTGAGTCAGTTGTTTTTTTTTCAGATTTCCATGGGTTTTTTGATTGAAGGTTCAATAAAGTTGGGGACAGGGTATTTGGTCGGATGGGTAGCTGGAGGGCGATAATGAAACGTATTTTGTGTGAAGTTCTGGGTTAACGGATGAGTAGGATTCAGAGAGTTTCGAAGTTGGATTTTCACGGCTTAATGATTGCAGAAGGGTGATGAGTTTTTCGATTCTGGTTCTTGAAGTGATGAGAAACTTTTTTCAAAAAAACGTTCTGTTGTTGTTGTTGTTTGTTGATGATGAGGTATCACAAGCGGGTTGACGGGTTTGTTCATGGGCGGTCAGAAAAGCTGTTGAAATAAGATTGAAGAAGATGATTCTGAGGGAAGAGGTTGATTTGGAGTGGATGAAGGTTTCGTTCACTCAATTAGGGCTGAGTGAAGGGCTTTTGGAAGGAGGTGAAGAGGTTTGAACCTTAGGGTTTGGAGGCTGCTCTCAGATTAGGGTTTTTTTTGCTACAATCTCTAACATAGTTTTATATGGAGAGAAATGTGAAGAATTGAGGCTCTGCTCTGCTCTGTAGTACGATGCATTGCTGGCTGCTATGGTTGTCCCTTGTCAGAACGTGGTGTGATGTGGGGAATAAAGAAAACTCAAGCCTATCTTTTTGTCTGTAGTGAGGTAACAAAATACCTATTTTCCTAAGTTTTTTTTACTGTTTAAAATATGACTTTTCACTGCTTGTGATATTTCTGACTTACATAAGGATGGTATTTTGAACTTTCTCTATTTTTTTTCGTATAGGCTGTCGATGTCTATGCAGATTGCGACATTGCCGAGTTTCAGTAAAGCAACGAAAAGTTCTACCTTCAACTTTTGATACAAAATGCAACAGCAACATCACAGTCAATGTTTGGTTTCAGCAACAACAATACGCAGTTTGGTGACATCAATAACAGGTTGAGCTCAACATCTGATAGGTCAAAAAATGATGAATGGTTTGAGCTGCTGTTAAAAGGCATGGAACAACTCACGGCAACACAAGCAAATTTTCAGCGGCCGTTTGATTTAAACCATCAACCTTGAGTGTTCAGCTACAATTTTGAGCAACAACTCAATGAGTATTTTCCTTTTCTCAATGAGGCATCTAATGGTGACGATTTGGTTGATCCGCGTCTTGAAATGAATCCTGGCCCTCAGAATTGGATGTCTGCTAACAATGGTGATGCTCAGAATATCCATAGGAGGAGTTTTTCTGCAAGTGATGCTGGTTTTGGTGTCGAAGGGAGTGGAGTAGGATTTGGTTTTAAGCCATGTCTTTACTTTGCCGGAGGGTTTTGTAAAAAGGGTTCTAATTGTAAGTTTGTTCATGCTGATTCAATTGATGTTAATTCGGCTGCTGTTGTTGGTTCACCCTCGAAGTTCGACGGAATGGAATAGCCTGAAGACTTCATGAGGTTCAAGGCTGCTCAGCATCAAAGATTGCTGGCCGCATCACAACTTGCTGCTGATGGAACATCGCCGTCTTCGTACGACAAGTACATCAATTTTCTGATGCAGCAGCACAATGATAATCAAAGAGCTGAGGCTGCGGCAGCTTTTATGATGGGCGAAGAATATTTCAACATTAGTGGTCAGGGAAGGCCCGACAGGAATGAGTTTCTCGCCATGGTTGCTGGGGATAAGCCAAACTCGGCATCGCGGAAGATTTATTTAACCTTTCCTACTGAAAATACATTCAAGGACGAAGATGTTTCGGAGTATTTTAGCAAATATGGACCTGTCCAAGATGTGAGAATTCCTTACCAGCAGAAGCGCATGTTCGGATTTGTTACCTTTGTCTTTCCAGAGACGGTGAGAAACATATTATCTAAAGGGAATCCGCATTTTATATGCGATTCACACGTGCTTGTGAAACCCTACAAGGAGAAGGGTAAAGTTCCTGACAAGAGACAACATCCGCAACAACTAGAGAGGAGTGATTTTTCGCCGTGTCTAAGTCCCTCTGGGTTTGAACCGAAAGAACCTTTTGATTTCCATCCTGGAGCGAGAATGATGTATAATCCACATGACATGCTATTGAGAAGGAAAATAGAGGAGCAGGCTGAGTTGCAGCAAGTCCTTGAACTCCAAGAAAGGAGGCTGAAGAATCTGCAACTTCCAGACTTCAAGAATATCCCGATCCACTACCAGCGCAGTGTCTCTGTTGGGGCTTTTTTTATTTTTCCTCATCAACTTCATGGCCATTTTAACAATGCAGGTCTTTCTCCCGATAACATTCAAGGAGATATTACAGGCTACGGTGTCAGCCTCATTCCTACTGGTTCTTTTGGTGCTGCACCTGAGCAGCAGCTACAGAAAGAAGCTGATCCATCCCGCGTTGATGCTGCCGCTGCTGAAAGTGGAAACATAATCAATACTGCAAATTCAGAAGCTGTAGATCTCGACACTAGAAACGTTGAGCAAACCCTTCCCGAGAGTCTCTTTGCTTCAACAACCAAAGCATCTGGAGACCATCAGTCTGATTTCTCTCCACTCGAAGACGTCAACGAGAAGCAAGACTCGACAACATCCTACTTCGGCAATATCAAGCAACTCCACGTTTTCAGCGACAGCTCTCCTTTCAACTTTGTAATGAGAAATAATGATCTTGTATTCTTTATGAGAATGACTTAATGATTAGCTTGTACACTCTAAAACCAATGTATTCTCTGATGGCAGCCGTTTATGCATATGGAAACGGTTCACGTGCCCATATTGCCATTTAATAAAACTCAAAATCAACATCCATGTTTCACTATCAAGCACCGCAAGTGAAAAATACGCCCATCTTTGAACCATATTCCAGAATTAAACCAACAAAAAGCATGATAAATTTCTCATTAAGCTGCACTTTTTATGGACATGCTCCCAGCTTGCTTTGGAGTTGAATTAGACAAGGACTCCTATTTTGGATATTTTTTATTATTGATAGGCTTATTTATGATGAGTGCATTTTGGAACACAACAACTAACATTTGAATTTCTATGTTGAATCTAACATCTTTAATTTCCAAACATATACCCTTCTTGAAGTATTTATTTGAGGCTCGAACCTATCCACCAAAACTTTCATCACGCGTCAAATGCTCCTTCAACAACATGTCATTCAACTCATGCATATCTCGTCCTTGATGATGAAATAGACCCCCTCAAACCTGAACTTCCATATATACTTCTTTCGCCCAAAACCTGATCCAATTCAACTCAATCCTATGATGGAAGCCGCAAATTATATATTTTTGATTTTTTCTGAATAATGGTTGGCGAGTGGATGTACGAATGCAAATTATATACAGGGTAGGACAAATTTGGGGTATGACAAACATATACTGTCTTAGTCGGCGAGCAGCCCATGCCAAAGCGCAGCAAGTTTTCTCGAGCAGTGAGTATCTTGTTTCACAGTCGGTAAACTTTTTGCTAAGGTAGTATATTGCCTGCTCTTTTCGACCAGACTCGTCATGTTGCCCCAATACACACCCCATTGAGTTGTCTAATACTGTTAAATACATAATCAAGGGTCTTCCATCAACTGGTGGCATTAAAATTGGAGGTTCTAGCAAATATCTCTTGATTTCATCAAAGGCAGTCTGGCACTCATCATTCCATTCCATCACCTGATCTTTCTTCAACAACTTGAAGATTGGCTCACAGATGGTAGTTAATTGGGAAATAAATCTTGCAATGTAGTTCAATCGTCCCAAGAAACCTCTAACCTCCTTCTCAGTACGGGGAGCTGGCATCTCTCGTATAGCTTTCACTTTTGCAGGATCCACTTCAATACCTTTTCCACTGACAATGAAACCCAGGAGCTTTCCAGATCTAACTCCAAAAGTACACTTGTTTGGATTTAATCTCAACCTGTATTTCTTCAACCTCTCAAACAACTTGTGCAGATGATCAAGATGTTGTTCTTCATTCTGAGACCTGGCTATCATATCATCCACATATACCTCTATCTCATGATGAATCATATCATGAAACAAAGCCACCATGGCACGCTGATATGTTGCCCCTGCATTCTTTAAACCAAATGGCATTACCTTATAGCAAAAGGTGCCCCACTGTGTCACAAATGTAGTCTTCTCCATATCTTCAGGTGCCATCTTGATTTGATTGTAACCAGAGAAACCATCCATAAAAGAGAATACCTTATGCTGAGCAGTGTTGTCTACCAGAATATCGATATGAGGAAGTGGAAAGTCGTCTTTAGGGCTAGCCTTGTTCAGATCTCTGTAGTCTACACACATACGTACCTTACCATCTTTCTTAGGAACTGGTACCACATTTGCAACCCACTGAGGATAAGAAGTTACGGCCAAGAACCCTGCATTGAACTGTTTCATTACCTCTGCTTTGATCTTTTCTGACATTTCAGGACGCATACGACGAACCTTCTGCTTCTTTGGACGACAATCTTCTTTCACTGGCAAACGGTGAACCACAATGTCCGTATCCAACCCTGGCATATCTTCATAAGACCAAGCAAAGATCTCCACATAGTCACGTAGCATCTGAACCAACCTGCTCTTGACACTGTCCTCTAAATCAGCCCCTATCTTGACCTCTTTTCTGTTTTCTTCAGTTCCCAGATTCACAACTTCGACTGGCTCTTCATGTGGCTGTATAGCTTTCTCTTCTTGTTGTAACAACCTAGCAAGCTCTACAGGTATTTCACAATCGTCCTCGTCTCCGTCTTCAGTTTGATAGATCGGATTCTCGAAATTGTAATTGGCAATAGTAGAACTGTTATCAACTGGATCCAGAGTGGATGAGGATCTGCATTTTAGTGACGTGGGTGTGTGTAAGAACACATAGCTGATAAAGCAAAAATAAAAGAAAAAGAAAGACAAGGAGCGCAATATTTACGAAAACGAAACGTCCACTGATTTTATTGAATGAAGTATGCAAATGAAATGACAACCCGTAACAAGCACACCATTGTGCCCCGGGTAAGGCACATGGCTTGAAAGTTTTAATTGTTCCAGAAATTATAAATTTAAAAACATAACACAGTAATAGTATTTACTCCTGACTAAAGGAGATAGGGATAACATCTTCAGCTGTCCAATTATTGAGTCCAGCACCCACAGTAGGAAAAATCCATGCCTCCAAGTTGTAGTCTTCATCTTGATCTCCCACAGCATTGATAACCCCTTGATTGGTGATACGAACAGCACGGGCACGACGGACAGCCTTCTGGGACTCTGCAGTGAAACCCAAACCAAACTTGTCAGACTTGCATGGAATATCAGGAAGCTGACCCCAAATAGTACAACCACCTTCTTCCACCACAGCTTTTGCATCATTGAGGGAGGCCATTGCCATTGTTGGAGGGTTTCTGATGACCACAGGAACCTTCTTCACAGCAGGAGGAGTCACACAATCCTTAACAGCCCAGGGAACCACTTCAAATGACTGACATGGAGTTTCAATGTATTCACCTTCTACTTCCAGATACTTGAAAGTGTTTACATGGCTGACAAAGTATTCTTCCTCTCCAAAGACAGTAACAACTTTTCCATTCACCGGATATCTCAACTTTTGATGTAATGTGGAGGTCACAGCACCTGCCCCATGGATCCAGGGACGACCAAGCAGACATGAGTACGAAGGACGAATATCCATCACATAGAATGTAGCGGTGAACACCTGAGAGCCAACCTTGATTGGAAGATCAATTTCCCCATGCACTACTCTTCTAGAACCATCAAAAGCCTTTACCACAATATTACTGGGCTTCAATACCGTATCTTCAGGACTCAGCTTGTTCAGGACTTCCTTAGGCAACACATTCAGAGAGGAACCATTGTCTATCAGCACATGAGACAGGGTAGTGCCCCTGCATTCAATTGAAATATGCAAGGCCTTGTTATGATCCCTCTTGGCAGGGGTCAAGTCAGCATCAGAAAATCCTAACCCGTTGTCATAGGTCAGGTGAGCAACACAATTCTCAAACTGGTCCACAGAAATTGCACTGGGTACATGAGCCATCTTTAGAAACTTGATCAATGACTTGGCATGAGCCTCAGAACATAATAACAGGGAGAGCATAGAAATCTTTGAGGGAGTATGCCCCAGCTGATCAACAATATCATAATCACTCTTGCGAATGATTTTCAATACTTCTTCCATCTGCTTAGAGAGGTCATCAGCAGCTGGCACATCAGTAGATACAGGCTCAATAACAGGACCCTTGCCCCGAGCATCAGTGGTGGAAGTAACAGCAGGAGTAACTGCACTCTTAGAAGCAACTGGAGGAGAGAAGACTCTTCCACTACGAGTGATCTTGCTAGATCCAGCAATATTATCAATGTCAACAGGCATATCAGGTAAAGGCTCCTGCTTGACACCATGGATGTAAACATCAGACCCATAGTGCCAAGGCACAGCTTTGTCAGATGTATAAGGAATAGGACCAGGAGTGGTAATGATCAGAGGAGCTACTCTGGCTTCAGCAACAACTTTCACAGGACCTTCAGCAGTAATCTTGATTGGGCCCTGATGAGTGATTTTAATGGGACCCTTTGAAGTGATTCTTAGTGGTACTTTGTCAACCATGTCAACCCCTTCAATCTTCTTACCCTGAGTCAGATGATCCACCATACTTTCTACAGATGCTGGTCTTCTTTCAAACACTATAGTATATTTATCCATGAGACGTTGAATCCCATCTCTCAAAATGAAGCAACTATCCGGCTTATAGGTACAATATAGACAATCTTCATGACAACCTGGAAAGATCCCAGCTTGTACTAACCTCTTTTTGATAACAGACAATGGTGTGCTCAACTCCATAACTGAATAGACATGCAGATCTTCATCAATATCTTCATCAATGGCGTTGACAGTCTTCTCGTGATTTGGCATTAGAGCTGTAATCACATTTGGAGTACTTGGTGGATCAAACTCAATTTCTCCAGCATCAATCATATCCTGAATTTTGTTCTTCAAGACCCAGCAGTTATTAGTATCATGTCCTGGACAGTTTGAATGATATGCACATCGTGCATTGGGATTGTACTTGGGAGAGGTAACATTGGGATTCTGAGGGGCCTCCCTCAGGGTAATAAGTTCAGCTTTCAACAAGTGTTGCAATGCCTGAGCCATTGACATGTTGATCTTCGTGAACTGTCTTCTAGCCCTCTGTTGGTTGCCTTGAGGCTGCTCTGTTGTTGCAGGAGTTGGATTTGAAATATGAACTGCACTAACAGACTGATGCCTTCTGTTACGATCAGGCTGACCATACACAGCATTAGATTCTTTCTTCCCAGTGGGAGGCTTCTTTGCAGCACCTGATGAAGAAGTGCCCACTTGGATCTTACCACTCTTGATACCATTCTCTACTCGCTCTCCTGTCATGATCAACTCAGTGAAGCCAGATGATGAGCTTCCAATGAGATGACTGTAAAACGGACCATTCAGCGTACACATGAACATATCAACCAACTCCCTATCAGTCAAAGGGGGTTGAACTCTTCCAGCTAAGTCTCTCCACTTCTGAGCATACTCCTTAAAGCTTTCTTTGGCCCCCATAGACATGCTTTGAAGCTGCATGCGAGTGGGGGCTAAGTCAGCATTGTATTGATACTGCTTGTAGAAAGCTTCAGCAAGGTCATTCCAATCTCTGATGTTGACACTCTCCAACTGATAATACCACTCTAGCTGAGCTCCAGATAAACTCTCTTGAAAGAAATGGATCCATAACTTTTTATCAGCAGTGTGGGGTTGCATTCTTCTGACATAAGACCTCAGATGCAATTTGGGACAAGAGACCCCATCATAGACAACAAATGTAGGAACTTTGAACCCAATGGGTATGACCACCCCAGATATCAAGCTCAAATCCTCAAAATCCAACCCAGATGATTTCTGTAATTCCATAGCATCCATTCTATCCACCAGCATCTTGAATTTGTCTTCGTTAGGCTCATGGTAGTAGTTAGCCTCAGAATCAGAGTCCCCCATAGTGTTGTGGAGACTGCCTCTCTCCTGCTCATATTCTTCAGATTCATAGTCTTCAACCTGTTCCTTGGTCTTGGCAGGACCTTTGAACCTTCTTCCCATGTTGAGCAACCCAGCAGACCTTCTAGCCTTCTTAGTCTTCTTGGCCAGCAGTGTCTTCAATTCATCCTGCCCCTTGGAGAGGTTCAGGATCAGCTCTTGGAACTGTGCATTCTGTGCCTGGAGATCCTTAACTGATTGTTCAAGAGCCATTGCTGAAATAAACAGCGAGGAGATGAGAAACCTGTGCACAATTATAAACCTGTGATGCAATGATATGGGAATGCATATGCAATGTTTTCAAGGACCGCAGGATTTAAATTTGCTTAAACAAACAAGAAAGTAACTTTTTATTAGTAATAACTTGTTTTGCCTTTTAGGCTTACAAAAAATGAAAACGAAATAAGTACAAAAGATGGGGTTTTAAGTCTCCCATGGACGTTTCCTCTTTGTGTTGAGGTATGAGTTGAGGTTTCGTTCCTCATGAAGTAGCTTTGTTAGCTCTAGGATCCTTGCTTGGCTTGCTTTGTAATGAGCCTCGAAAGTATCCCTTTGCTCTTTCAGTTGGATCCATGATCTCTGCAAGTCTTCCATATCAATAGGCATGTCTGGGTGAAGGATGGTATAAGTTGTGTCTCCTTCAGCAACAGGTTCCATGGTAACTGGTAGGATGGCAGGATATGGCATCATGAGTGTCTGAGCACGAAATCGTACCCATCTGAGATAAGCCTCCATAGGAATGGTGTACTTAGGCTCCAGTGTCTTGCTGTCAATCCTGTTTACCTTTCCCCAAGCTCGGATGAATCTCTGACGGTAACCCTGAAGATCGTTGTCGTAATCAAACACAATGCCCTGAATCAACATGTCATGTGGACCATCGCTCCGGGCGTAACCAAACTGTCGTAAAGCTAGAGATGGGTTGTAGGTGATGCCTCCTCTTATGCCTAGAAGTGGCACATTAGGAAACTCCCCACAACGGTCAATGATGGTGACATTCTCCATAGATCTGGAGCACCAATGGATGTCTGAGTGAGAAAGTGACATGATCCTCTTGGACCATCTGAACCCTTGCTCATTCTTCATTACTGAGCGAGGAAGGTGAGAAATAAACCACCTAGAAAGTAAAGGTATGCAGCACATCAAAGTTCCTCTTGCCCTTGTAGTACGGGTGTGAAGAGAATGTAGGATGTCTCCAAGTAAGGTAGGCACTGGATTGTGACTCAGGAATATGTTGATGGCATAAACGTCTATGAACTGATCAGGATTGGGGAACAACACTAAGCCATAAATCAATAAGGCTAAGATCTCCTCAAAAGCATCGTAGCTCATAGCCTTCAATAACATTTGAGCTTTATCCACTAATACCTTGGCAAGAATACCTTTAACTCCACTTCTCGTCTCTAGAACAACGTCAGACTTCTTCAGATGTAGAGCTGCAGCAATAACTTCTGGTTTAAGCTCCTTCTCTAAGCCTGTGAATGGCTTCTAATCAAGAACAGGTATGCCCAGAAGTTTAGAGAACTCCTCCATGGTTGGAACCAGCTGATAATCAGGAAATGTAAAGCAATGGTGCTTAGGGTCAAAGAACTGAAACAGCACACTCATCATGTCTTCACTGAACCCTGAAGTAACTAGATCCAATAAGTGACCATGTCTCTTGTTGAACTGGGAATGATCAGGCACTAGGGAAACCAACTCCTTGAGCTTAGCAGGTATCCCTACAAAGTTGATCCTGATGGTGTTTCTACGAGCAGAAGCCATGACCTGCAACAAAGAACAAAGATAAATCCTTTGGTCCTTGAAATGGTTAGGGAAAATGATATGCTTATGATGCATGATGATGTCATGATGTCATGCTCAATCACAAACATGTGGCACACACAAACAAGTCACACCATAGCCCTAGGTTTAAAGGCTTGCATGAGGTTCAAAGGCAAGTACCCTCCCCTGAAGTTAGATGGTTCATCCTGTCCTACAAAAGTAACCAGGTTCTAAGGGATCTCAATATCATTGATCCTTCACAAGGGTGGTTGTTCAGAAGGCAACTTACTTGCCAACCAAAACCCTCCAAGTTTAAGATCTCAATGAGTGTAGTATCGAGTGTCGACCAACTTCAGTCTGCACCAAAGCCGGTTACCTCACTACTTTCTAAAGGCCAAGATGAGTTAACTAGGGTTCTAAAAGTCAGTTAGTGCATTGACAACATATGGCAGCCTCAATATTATCCTCAACTTGACTTAAGGAATATAAGCACCAACCAAGAAGTCGCACTAACTATGGCCACCAGATCAACCGTATCGATATACGTCGTACAGTTTCCTTGGTCTATTGCCATTTACCTAAGGTACACTAGATCCGGGTTAGGACCTTTCACACATAAGAGCACCCCAACAATATAGTAATAAAGCAAACAAGGCAAACAATTTAAAGTGATCTTAATTCCTAAGGGTACCCCTCTTAAATAAATCCCCAGCAGAGTCGCCAGTTCTGTAACCCGGTGAACTGACTTTAAACAATGTTGCGGATAGCAAGAGTCGCCACCGACTTTTATTTTATCCATAAGGAAAGGTTATAAAAGAACAGGAAAGACCTTAGAGAATATTTTGGGTCCGGGGGGTAGGTTATGAAAAGGGAAGGTATTAGCATCCTTTTCATCCATGGTTATCCATGGGCTCTTAGGTACTTAAGCTCACTTTTGAATTGTTTTGAAAGTGTAGTGTGTGAATAGCAAAAAAATTTCAGAATAGTTTAATAATAATCCGTGTATGGATGTGAAAAAAAAACTTGTTTGAAAATTTTGTTGGAAATTGGTTTAAGTGTGAAAAAGTTTTGAAGTGAGCAAGTATCTAGGAATAGCCTACCCTAATGTTTTAAGGTCTTTCTTATTCTTTATCCTTTCCTTAGTAAGACTATCCCTACTATAATGGAGTAGGTAGTCCTTACTTTGGATGTTAAGGGACATGTGAGGGACAATTGGATTTTGAAGGCCATTGTGGGATGTAATAAGCACATATAAGGGACCATCATCATTTTTCGAAAGGGACTTGATTCGTAAAGGCAACCATAAGGGACTTTGATGATTTTTTTATTTGAGGGACTTGCTTTATACACCCCACTTAACCATTATTCGTAGGCAACTTGAGGGATATCCTTAGGAAGTGAGACGGCGATTAAAATCGACTTACGTGTGTGACGTGTTTATTTTAATTATCTTTATTTAAAAGTGATCTAAATTTATTTTAATATTACATACATGTTGTTACACTCCCTAATTACTAACCATAATAATAATTAAATAATTAAACAACTTTACATCCAAGAAACAATTACAAAATAATAAGCAAAATAATTAAATAGCAAAGATAAATAAAATATAAATAAGCAATAATAAATAATAAAGGGGGTTAATTCTAAGTTTACTCGGCAAGACATCGCATCTTGTGCCTACGTATCCTTACGGGAGTGGAATCAGAGTAATCGTAGTTCCCCTCAATAGGGAGGTTAGAAACTTCTTGACTGTGGTCAAGGTCTCAAGGGGAATAAACGCATCTTAAGGACACACTTACGTGGAGTGTAGAAACTCCAAATCTCTACGTTGAAATGTTAAGTTGTAATTAGGGTTAAATTAGGGATTCCACGGCGGGAAACCCTAAAATGAGCGCGGCGGCTCTTTGACCTAATGCTAAGGGTAAAATTGTAATTTTGCCTGCGGCGAGGCATTTGTGAAAATTAGGGTTTTTAGTTTGTAGTTTTGAGGATTTGAAATTGAATGTGTGAAGTTTTACGGACTATTGGCGCGGCGGCCAAACAGTTAGACCTAACCTTCGGATGTGTGCAATGTGACAGAAATAATAGTAAACGCGTGAGATAATTGAATCATGCAAACAGAGAGATAATGTCATGATTTAAACCATGCAAGCAGAAATTTAAAGGCAGAATTTAAAGAGCGATTGTTAAGTTCGCGAGGTTACATGAGAGGAGCAGATACAATATGATAATGAAATTTGAATTGAACAATAATAAAATAAAATAAATAACGGTTCTAGTTATTATTTTAAAAAAAAGATTTTAGTTATTATTTTAAATTTATCTAAAAAAAGTTTTTCTTAAAAATAATAGGTTTTCATATTAATTTGGAAAAGATGTTAATGTTATTTATTTTAAAAAACAGATTTTTATATTATAACAAATTTTAATAAATTAATGATAACAATAATAATAATAATGGTAATAATAATGATAATAATGATAATAATAATAAATAATGATAATAATAATAATAATAATAATAATAATAATAATAATAATAATAATAATAATAATAAAGCAATAATGAATTTTAAATGTGCCAAATAACCCAACAATGTTGCTAACGCAGAAATGCGCTCATCGCAACCAGATCTAAATCGGACGAAACAAAATTTATCGCAAAGAAAAAGAAATTAAGCAAAAAATAGTATTATTGCTCACACAAAAATGCGATCATCGCAACCAGATCGAACTAACACAAATGTCACGCGTCATGCACACAAATGTGCAAATATCGTATCGACATAATTCGATCAAAAATCTTATATATATAAACTCTAACAATTTAAAAATTATATATATATATATAAACGTAACAGTAATAGATAAAGAAAAAGAAATAACGGTAATAGATGAAGAAAAAGAAATAACGGTAAAAGATGAAGAAAAAGAAACAACAGTAATAGATGAAGGAAAAGAAATAACGGTAAACGATGAAGAAAAAGAAACAATAGTAATAGATGAAGAAGAAAACTAAATAACGGCAAACGGCACTCACCCCTCTTAGGTTTTTTTCATTCTCCCCTCTTTTCCAACAAGGCAACACATGTATATATAAGGAACAAATTAGGGTTAACACCAAATTGTCAATAATGTCCCTAAAGCCCATTTTAAAGCCCAAACTAAATAATTAGTTAAGAAAAAATAAAATTTAAATAATTTAAAATAATTAAAATAAACTTAAAATAAAAACTAATAATCCTATTGATTCCTAAAATAAAAAATATTATAAAAAGAACAAAATTTTTTTCAATATTTTTTATTTTATGATTTTTTGGATATTTTTATGAATAATTTAGAAAAAGGTGAAAAAAATAATATTTTAAAAAATGATTTAATTAAAATACGAAAATAATAATTAAATAATAATAAAAAACTATTTTTGTTATTTTTTTAATGAAAGATAGAAAAATTTAGAGTAAAAATAATAAAAAACAAAAAAAAAGTGACAAAGGTGAGATTCGAACTCTCAACCTCTCACACTCATAACTCCTTACACATGTCCTCCTGCCAATTGTGCCATTTTTACTTTTTAGAAAAAAAATGCATGCCATATGATATTTACCTGCAAAAAGTCAAACGACTACACAAATTTGTTAGTAATTGATTAAATGCAATGAAATGCGACGACAAATCTTAGGGCAAAATTTGGGGTATTACAGTTATTATGATAATATTTCTCACCCAACCTCTCTTTGATGTTGGCAAAAAAAAAATCATGAAGTTTGACTTTGGTTTGACCACAGTTGACCTCAGTTTGACCTTTTAACTGCATTGACTGCTTTTGACTTATCTGATCATCTGACTGAGCAAACTTTTGAGAAAAGTCTTGAAACTTGACATGGGGGTTCTTATACACATATAAGATGTTATGAAGCTCACTTGAAGTCTTGGAAGTCCATTTAGCCTGATTAAAGTCAAAACCCTAGTTTTGGATGCACTGCTTAGGAGGTGCATTGTCTGAGGGAATTGTCAACTCTTCTGACCAATTATGAATTTTGTGAACCTTGTGAACCTTCTTGGAACACAAAGTCTTGTATTGTGAGGGCAAATTTTGGGGTGCAACAACTATATGAGTCGATTTTCAAGAAAATGTTTTTTTTGTGAGATCGTTCAAGAAATGTTATTTATTTTTATGAGAAAAAAACGAAAAAAAGGTTATATAAATTTTAAATTATCAAATAAGTTTTTTTTTTTTATAAAAATAAATTAACTAGAATTTTAATAAAAGGTGTTACTAGTAAAGTATTAAATAGATTTAATAAAATGCAAATAAATTATATTTTTAATGGTTTATTACTAAAGAGAGATTAGTATGATTAAAAGTTGTTAGCTTATTTAAAAAAAGATTAATTAATGTTATGATTAATTAAATAAATAATAAAAAAGATTGATTGTAGGGTTATTAGCTGGTGATTAAAGGTTTAAGGGTGGTTTAGTGATTAATTGTGATTGGGGTGTGGGAAATGTGTGTGTGTGTGTGGTGATTAACGTGATTATAATTATTACAGTGAAATACATAAAAATAAAAATAAAACAGTAAACCCTAGATTCCCCCCCCCCCCTCAAATTCCCCTTCCCGTCGCGAGCCGCCTCTCTCTCTTTCACTCGATCTCTCCTCTGTTTCTCCCATCGATCGTTTCCGTTTCGTCCATCATCTCCTTTCATTTTCGGACCTGAAATCAAATCGAAACCATCAGTAATTTCATAACAGTGATAAGAACATGAGCTTACTGAGCGTCGACGACGATGGCGTTTGAGATGACGAAAATGGATGCTCCGTTAGTTGAGCTCGCGGTGGCTGGGAATGGCTCCTTCAACGGAAAAGATGAGTCTTCTTTCTTCTCAAATTTCTAGGTTTTCGGTGGTGATTTCGATGTCTTCGATCGTTTTTTTTATCTCCCCTGAACCCTTTCTCTTTAGCCTCCTTTTATAGGTCTTGATTTGGGCCTCTCTGATTGAAATTCAATTAAGTCAGTCTTGAATGTTAATTTGGATTTCCATTCTAGGATGAATCAAGTTGGAAAACTTCCTTTTTCAAATGATTGTATTAATGATTTGTTAATTTCCTGATTTTGAAGTTCAATTGAGAATCGAATCTTCTTGGGAATATTCTTGATTGATTTTGCTAATTTGAGATTGCATTTTGGCAGGTAGAGGTAGCAATTGTTTGGGCCGAATGATGAATTAGAAGCCCAGAGGGGGGGAACTTGTGTTTGATGCGTTTGGTGAGGCTTTCACGAAAAAACCGGTGACGAAGAGCAGCGGTCTCAGGTGCTTGCAGGGTAAACTTTTCAATCTCTGTCTCTATTTCTCTGGCTGTCTTCTTCGAAATGATGCGTATCTGAAACTCTTGTACTTCGGTGATGGTTTTGGTAATGTGTCCAAAATCGCCATATAGTTGCTTGAATTTTGTGATGGAAAATACTCAAGAGTGTTTGGTCTAGTTTGTTGATGAATTTCTCATTCTTCTTTTGCAGGGTCCCCTGTAGGCGTTTGTTTCTAGCAATGGCGTTCGAAATATCGGTTGCGGTCCTTGTTTTGCTCAGTATAGTATCTTCATGTTGTACTAGTGGTGAAAGAAGTTTCTGAACATCTGGTTGAATGTTAGTTTGCCCAAGAGACGAACTAGTGCCTTCCCATTCAGACTTCAGATTTTGAACTCTTTGGCCAATAATTTGGTTAAAAGCTGCCAGCGCTCATCCACGATGCAAATGATGCTCGAGCCCAAATCCAATTTCCTCAAGTAAAGGACTATGTAGTTCTTCTTTAATGTGGCGTTGGATAGTATTGGTAAGAAAAACTCTGCTCCAAAAATTAGTTCATCAAAATAGGATGGAATTTATGTGTTCTTTGTGCTCTTTCTGCTTATTCAATCAAGTTGTTCTAAGTTTCATATCCTTCACCGTGAATGCAGGTTACGGAAGTGGAAGCTGAAACCGTTGGCTAGTAACAAGGGTGCATTCTTCATGTGTGCTGCTGTTTTTTCGAAGACGGGCGACACTCTTGGAGATGCGGCATGATTGTGGAGGAAACAGTTTGCCAAGTCACTGAATTTGAGTTTTAGAAGATGGCTGGGCTGTTATAAAGATGTCGTGCTTGATACTCGGTAACTTCATGATATTGGAATAACAATTCTGTTTCATACTTGAATTGTTTTTACAATTAACAGGCAAACATTGGGCAATACTTTGGTGATTTAACATTCATCAAGATGTTAATTGGGAGACCTGCTATACCAGAGGCAACATCACTATTTCGTAAAGACTGAGTGTTCCACATTCGTCGTCGACTTGAGTCTTACTTCTTCTTAGATTTAGATTAAAACTTGGTATGGTTTGTGGCTGCGCTATCGGACGCGTAGAAGTTGTCATGATTGTAACAGTTTCCGGTTTACACAGTCCAATAAATGTCAATGTAAAGTAGGTGATGGTAGCCGTTGAGAGGAGCCTTTGACTGACACTAGCAGAAGAAGTAATAGGTTTAGGAAGAGTTTTGAGATCTGCTTAAATCATGTTTTGTAAGGGTCATGACATGCCAATTTGAACAGGGTGAATCTTGTAAAGGAATAATATTCACATCATGTTTTATATTTATCCCCTGTTTGTAATGTGCCATGTATAGTATTATTATGATTGGATTCAGATACCAACATCGAGCACTGTTACCTTAAGCTCTTACCGTGCACCACTAAAAGTTCAAAGATAATTCCCTTTTATGAAGTTTCAGGGCTGAGACCGAATGAACTCCTGTTTTTAATGCCAAACCAAATCCTCCTTAGATTCACATATAACACTGCATGGTTGGAAATAATACTCTCTTCCCATAATTTATAGTCATGCCTCATTGATTTTTGTGAATATGGTTGTAACACGATTCTGGAACCTCATAATTTTAAACGAACTTAAACTTGGTATTTTAAGTCCAAACTTGTAATCATGACTTGCAGTGTAAGGAACAGTTTATCTCAAATATTCACTTTGGGAGCTTCTTGCCTAAACCTCTTGGATAAAACCAAAGTCTTTCTTGAACTAAACTCGACCTTTGCTACTTGCATAATCAAATGTTGACACATGCATGATGCCCTTGAGAAATCTTTGTAGTTCTAATGGCTGTAAAATCCTAGCCTGTCTCCATATTACCGTTCCTGATTATGAGAATAAGTATCCTCTATGTTTGAAATCAATGTACCCTGTACACACCTTATCAGTAGTAATAAATAAATAAATAAAAAACAAAAAACAAAATGAGAACGCAAAAAGAGGTGGGATTTCATGGTCAAAAATTAGGGTGCAACAGATGCCCCTATTTAAGTTACTCCTATTCGGAGATATGGAGATTGAAATCTCTGTCTCGACGAGATAGGAGGGACTTAAATATAAACACTGCACGAATTTTTGGCCCTAAAAAGCCACCGAATGCGAATGATATGCAATGATATGAGAATGCAAGACAGACGGGTCTTGTGAGGAAATGATGTCACAGGGGAAAAACTAGACGCCATACACGGGAAGAAAAGGCTCAACAAAGGAGACTCCACAGGGAAAGATTGGCAATCACAACGTATCTGTAAATATGTTGTGAAGAAACTTGGAAGAGAAATCCTCTGGAAGAATCTACTGTATATGTCAAATGTAATGATTTCAAGATGTCAGCTGAAGAAGTCTATTGTCGAGACTTGTAACTGTAATTGAGAATACTTTTGCCAAAATATTTTCTGTTAAAATCTGTAAGGAATCTACTGCCGAGATTCTGTGTTGAAGTCTGTTGGAGAAATACTTCTGACGAAGTCTTTTGGAAGTCTACTGCCGAGATTATCAAGGAAATGAAATAGAACTACTTACTGTCGAGGTCTTTTGGGAATCTACTGCTGAGATTAACCAGGAAATGAAATAGGACTACCTACTGCCGAGGTCTTCTGGGAATCTACTGTCGAGATTAACCAGGAAATGAAATAGAACTACCTACTGCCAAGGTCTTCTGGGAATCTACTGGTGAGATTAACCAGGAAATGAAATAGAACTACCTACTGCCGAGGTCTTCTGGGAATCTACTGCCGAGATTAACCAGGAAATGAAATAGGATTACCTACTGCCGAGGTCTTCTGGGAATCTACTGCCGAGATTAACCAGGAAATGAAATAGGACTACCTATTGCCGAGGTCTTCTGGGAATCTACTGCCGAGATTAACCAGGAAATGAAATAAAACTACCTACTTCCGAGGTCTTCTGGGAATCTACTGCCGAGATTAACCAGGAAAGGAAATAGAACTACCTACTGCCGAGGTCTTCTGGGAATCTACTGCCGAGATTAACCAGGAAAGGAAATATGTTTGAGTGATTGTCGTTGTAGACTGTAGTTGTCGCTGAACTTCTTGGCTGTGAGCCATAATATGTTGTAAGTTGTAGAACTCTGTGGATTATGGAACTTAGGCTGTAAGCCATAATGTACTGAGAGTTTGTAAAATTTCGCCGGGGATCTTCGGGAGAGATGTAAGCCGGTTGAATTGTAATGTATGTCTTCCCAGATAAAGAGAGACTATTGCGATAAACTTCTTCGACTTCTTCGGGGAGATGTCGCTGATGGAAGTAAACTTGTGTGATGAAACTCACTAGGGAAGTCATTCCTGAGGAATGTCTTAGTTGTTGTAAAAATGTGTGAATTCTCAAATAAAGAAAAATGTCTGTAACTGTCTTCTATGATGAATCAATAATGTTGAGGGACCTGCTGAGGGTACCTGATTTGTCTTGTGAAAACTGTTGTTTGTCGTTTTGAATAAGATCCTGATCAAAACGAGTTGCTCAAATAAAGAGATTGTAGATATTCGAGAAAACTTGTTGAAGAAATGTCTGTCTTCATGAATATTTTCCTTAGGGAATAAGGTGCAAAATAAATTCACACTTAATCCATGTTCAAAGGTTGGCGACGTCCACGATGTGATTGCCAAAAACCGAAGTTCGATTCGGGAAGTAGCCGAAAAGAAACTGTCACGCAAGACTCGACCATTGAGGTATGAACTCAAATGGAATTGTACTAAAATAACCATCTTCCATGAGGATTGAACTCCATGGGGAAAAGTGAAACGTTGTGCTCTTTCTGCCTAGGGTTGACGAATCTATTTGGAGGGATAAGACACACCCAAACACCTAGGGATAACTACAGCCAAAGCGATAGAATAAAACAAACACAAAGAATGCAAAAAATGCACATGCCATGCTGTCTACTTATATGCTATGCATATGCCTATGCTGACAAGACAAACAGAAAGGGACAAACGAAAAGAGGCGATCGGAGATGAAATAAACATCTCGGATTAAACATCTCGACCAATCTTCAAAGGTAGAAATATCACCGGGGATAGGCGGAGAACCGAATATGGGATCACACTCCTGCTTCAGGGCTTCAAATTTTCTCTTGGGGAACAGAGAACCTTCCACTTGGGGATGTAACATCTTGATAAGTTTGAAAGGTTGTACGGAGTTGTAGACGGAGGTACCCAAATTGAAGCTTCATAGAGGATAAAATAAATACCCTGAGTCATCATAGTTGTTGCACATGTCGGAGTTGAGCTTCCTGGGGATGAAATAAACATCCGCTTCACTTCAAAGTTTAAAATGCCCCAAGTCACCTGGCTTAAGAGAAAAGATCTCGAGAGGATTTTATAGAAAACATGATGTCCAAATGCCCCAATGTTTTCAAACTCTTGGAGAGATTCGCCGAATCTCGACGTAACTGCCCCTGATTGGCGGTATTATGACTGAGTCTTCAAGAATATCTCTTTAGCAGAAATTTGCACAGAATAGCCACTTGGAAATAACTTGCTTTAGGTCAGCAGAGTCTTCAAATTTCAACAATAATGTCTGTATGTAATCTTTCTAAGATATCAAGCAAATTTAGCAAGTCAGAAATGTTAATTCTGAAACGGTTAATGCAACACACGTTTGTCTTGAAGTTTTGAAAAGGGATATTGTTATAACTTGTGATCGAAATCACTAGTTAGGATACAAATTTAAAGTTATTTATAAAGCCGATTTAATTTGAGCATAGCTCAAGGAGTCAGGAAACAATATCTCATCGAGTACGCTTTCGAATTAAACCTTACTTCAATTAGGACTTTGAGGCTTATTTTATGACTTGTAAAATGGAGGAATAAAGGGTTAGTATATTTGTGCCCACCCAATTTTTTTGAAAGATGTTCATCATTTTTCGATATCACCCTGCCCCAGGCTGAAAACGAGGTTTCGGTTTGGGAGAAGAAACAAGTCTTTTCTCAAGGCTTAAAAGAGGGGTTAACTATTTTGGTGTTTAGATGGTTGAAATAATGCCTTACATCATCAATAGAGTCTTTATTCGAAGCATACAACAAGATCATGCGTTTTACTTCATCATCCTCCTCCCAATTCCCTGTCAGAGCTAGAGATCGGGTAAAGTCGGCATTATAAATTATTTTGAAAAACAATTTAAGTGAAAACGAATGGATTTCTTCAAGACAAACACTTATTGCATCACTTATTCAAAATAACAAGTTCTTACATGCCAAAAATACTTTTAATCAAAGAAAAAAAACACAAAAAGCAAAATAAAGTGAAAAGCCAGACAAGTCCTTTTATTACGCCTTGAAATGGAGAGGCGTGCAGAATCGTCTGATGTGTAGTCTTCTGATAACCTTGGATCATGTCCTCGGAGGATGAACCATGTTGGGGTCAGGATTAGAACCCTCGAAGGATAGGATTCTGCCCCTAACCAATTCTTGAACGTCTGCCTTCAAACCGTAGCAGCTCTCGATGTCGTGGCCAGGAGCACCTTGATGATATGGGCAAACTTTGTCAGCTTTGTACCAGTACGGGAGTTTCTCGGGTACTTTGGGTAGAGCTCTTGTTTGGATGTGACCTTTTTGAATCAAAACTGGAAACAGATCAGCATACTTCACAAGGATGGGATCAAACCACTAAATTCTCTCTCTTGGAGTATCCAGAGGCATCCTCTGTTACCTTCTCCGAAGCCGTCGATTTTGTGGTTGATCTGGAGAAGTCAACTTCTGCTTAGGAGGTAGTTGTTGTTCGCGCTGAGCGGGCATTGCATACTGATATTGAGGATGGGGTATCAGAACTATGAATTCTCTGGGAGGTCCATTGTCATCTTTATTCTCTGGAAGTTCTATACCCAAGTTGTGATGGTATTGCTTCACAAAAGCAACAACTAAGTCTTCCCAAGATTGAATGTGGTTACTTTGCAGCTTCATGTACCATATCAAGGATGTCCCACATAAACTTTCTTGAAAGCAGTGAATCATCAGCTTGTCGTTGTCAATATAAGCAGTCATCTTTCGACAAAACATTGTCAAGTGGTATTTTGGACAGCTGATACCCTTGTAAATTTCAAAGACAGACATCTTGAACTTTAGAGGAATAATTACACCTGGAACTAAACATAGTTCATGAGCATCAAGGCCTGATGCGGTAGTTCCTCTCATCATCTTCACTTGTTCTTGGAGACTACGAAGTTCTTTCTCCATTGCTATGAATCTAGGATCATCCACTCCTTTCTCAGTAGGGGGGTCAACAAACAGGTTGTCTTGTGAAGGTTGAAGTTGCACAGGAACATCCACTTGTTGCACAAAGTCGTTGGAGGAATAGTCAAATGTCAAATCAGTCCTTACTTTGAAGCTAGTCATGTGATCCATATCTTCGTTCTCTTTGCTATCCTTCAATAGTACTTCGAGCTTGGTCAAATGGGCGAGATGTCAACTAACAGACGAAGACAGAAAGACCGGGTGAGCCACAGAAGGGAAGAGACACATGCATATGCTAAATGTAGAATGCAGAAATGAAAGGTTTCATGGAACTCAAGTTCTTATAAACGTTACAGAATACCAAAGAAAATTCATTTACTATTTTTTGATATCGATTACAAATAAATATTCTTATAAGAGTCCTGATATAATAGCTAAATAAAAGCTAATAAAGTCCTAAGGAAGTCCTTCGTCGTGCTTGTTGATATATTCTTCTACTTGGACCTTCTTGAAGATAAGTTGTCCATGATCCATGTCTAAAGGGTAGTGTGATAGAGGAAAATAAATCCTCCATCTCCTCCTTTGTTCTTGTTGGAAGTTGAGAAATGAATCCCTTGTTTTCTTGGATGAGAGTCCTTTGAACTTCTAATGATCCTTCATGATAAGGGAAGCCTCTCGTGTTTGTCTTTTTGAGTGTCTTGATTCTTCAATCGGGGACCTTAGCTTCCTTAGGACTTCCAAGTTAGGACTCTTAAAAGAATATTTTAAAATATTTTCTTTTGTAATCCCTATTGGTTTCTGTAATGTTTATAAATAAACTAAGAATCCCATGAAACCAATGTGATATGATGCTTTATGGATGCAACAAACACAAGTAAGCACATATATAAACAAGGATAAACAAACAAGGGGGACCCTAGGTTTGCAACGAGCATGGAGCAAAGGTATACCCATTCCCAAAGGACATGGACTAAGGGTTGATTGTACCTACAGGACGAGTTCTAAAAAGGTTCCCAAAGTCATTAGCTCATCTTTTGGATATTATCAACTTCCCAATTACTCGGTGATTAATAATATGCTCAAGAGAACTTCTTTTGAGTGTAGCATCGCGTAGCACTATTTCAGGTGTACTCCCTCATAGTCCCGCACTACGTCCTAATAAAGGCCAAAGTGGGGTTAAGGTAACTATGGTCCTCAATATCATAGACTCCAATCGAAAATAGTAAAAGTCTTCACAATTACTCGTTCAACCGAACTATTTTCGAAAGGGTCTCAACTGAGTGTGATTTTCAAGTCAACTTGGTCGGGATTCAACTCCCTATAAGTCTCGTCGAACATATCACTATCCTATCTTAAGTTCACTAAAGTCCGGGTGTAGGACTTTGTCTCACCACTCAAAGGTCATCCCAAAAAGCAATAGATAAACAATTATACATATAAACAGATAAGCAAACATATAATAAACAAACATAATAAACAAGTTAGGGAAACCCACAAAGGGTTCCCAGTGAAGTCGCCATTTCTGTCACGGTGAAATTTGGATACCAAACTATTGATTAGTTTGAATCTTTAATTCATTTTGCAACCGAACTTTGATTTGTCCAAAGGAAGGGATAAAGATCGAAATTCCCACAATGCAATGCAAATGCAAGGTTTAGAGAGTTATAGGTTCGGGGGTTAGTTAAACTTAGGGAAGGTACTAGCATCCTAAGTTTCTGTAGTACTCTACAGGAACCTCTTGTTTTATGTTTGTTTATTGCTAAGTGTTTATCTGCTTAATGGTTTAAAAGACCTAGTGGTTTATTTCTAAGTATACTCGATGAGATATCGCATCTTATGCCTACATATCCTTACGGGAGTGGAATCAGAGTATTTTATAGTTCTCCTAAAGGGTTTGAGGAGTTCTTTGACTGTGGTCAAAGTTCCTACGGGTTTAGGGTAGTTGTTTGATTGATTTTAGGAGAAGAGGTGCATTGTCATTTTAAGGGAGATTTAACCGCCACAAATTGTAGGAATGTAATCTTTGCATCGTCTTAAGAGAAGGGCTCAAGTACTCGGATAGGGATCGACGAGGTACGCCTCTCTTAAGGCAAAGTTCCTACGATATTGATTGTATCGATGTGGGGTGGAGATTCTATCTCGCTTAAGATGATTAACATCTTTTTCTCTGTTGTGTTTGAATATTGTTTGATTTGAGTTATATTGTTTTGTTTGTTCTAAGTTGTAAAAGATAACGGTCCTTCCTATGGGGTAGGATATAACTTAGAAAGATCAACTTGAATGGGATCAAGGATCAAGGGGAGTATGATACAAATGATGCATACGCACGATTGTTGAGATCATGCGCAGATTCTTCCTTTGGACGGATGCGATGCAGAAAAATGAGTATGATGATAATGTAAATTATTGTAAGGTAAATTGCGGAAATAAAAGAACGAATAAGTAAAACCATACACACGCATGAAAGCGCTAAGGTGTAGGTGAGTGAATGTGTCGTGGGGTGCACGATTAAGTTGTATTTCGATGTTGGTTGATTTTGATTGGTTGATTTGAGTTGAATAAAATATTGATTTTAGTGAGGAAAAAGATTAGTTTTAATCTTAAGGTAACATGGATTTGAGAAAGGTTGGATCGATTTTAAGTGAAATTATTATTTTAAAAGGGGTGAATTGATTTTAAGAAAAAAAGTTGTATTATCTTGTTTTTAAGAAAAAAAAAGTTGAGTTAGACTATGAGTCGATTTTCAAGAAAATGTTTTTTTGGTGAGATCGTTCAAGAAATGTTATTTATTTTTATGAGAAAAAAACGAAAAAAAGGTTATATAAATTTTAAATTATCAAATAAGTTTTTTTAAAAAAAAAATAAATTAACTAGAATTTTAATAAAAGGTGTTACTATTAAAGTATTAAATAGATTTAATAAAATACAAATAAATTATATTTTTAATGGTTTATTACTAAAGAGAGATTAGTATGATTAAAAGTTGTTAGCTTATTTAAAAAAAAGATTAATTAATGTTATGATTAATTAAATAAATAATAAAAAAGATTGATTTTAGGGTTATTAGCTGGTGATTAAAGGTTTAAGGGTGGTTTAGTGATTAATTGTGATTGGGGTGTGGGAAATGTGTGTGTGTGTGGTGATTAACGTGATTATAATTATTACAGTGAAATACATAAAAGTAAAAATAAAACAGTAAACCCTAGATCCCCCCCCCCC
The DNA here is from genome assembly GCA_963859935.3 of Lathyrus sativus. Taxonomy (NCBI): domain Eukaryota; kingdom Viridiplantae; phylum Streptophyta; class Magnoliopsida; order Fabales; family Fabaceae; genus Lathyrus; species Lathyrus sativus. The sequence continues at coordinate 606,319,196 of OZ012739.1, forward strand.
CCAAATTCCCCTTTCCGTCGCGAGCCTCCTCTCTCTCTTTCACTCGATCTCTCCTCTGTTTCTCCCATCGATCGTTTCCGTTTCGTCCATCATCTCCTTTCATTTTCGGACCTGAAATCAAATCGAAACCATCAGTAATTTCATAACAATGATAAGAACAGGAGCTTACTGAGCGTCGGCGACGACGACGTTTGAGATGACGAAAACGGACGCTCCGTCGGTTGAGCTCACGGTGGCTGGGAATAGCTCCTACAACGGAAAAGATGAGTCTTCTTTCTTCTCAAATTTCTAGGTTTTCGGTGGTGATTTCGGTGTCTTCGATCGTTTTTTTATCTCCCCTGAACCCTTTCTCTTTAGCCTCCTTTTATAGGTCTTGATTTGGGCCTCTCTGATTGAAATTCAATTAAGTCAGTCTTGAATGTTAATTTGGATTTCCATTCTAGGATGAATCAAGTTGGAAAATTTCCTTTTTCAAATGATTGTATTAATGATTTGTTAATTTCCTAATTTTGTAGTTCATTTGAGAATCGAATCTTCTTGGGAATATTCCTGATTGATTTTGCTAATTTGAGATTGCGTTTTGGCAGGTACATGTAGCAATTGTTTAGGTCGAATGATGAATTAGAAGCCCAGAGGGGGGAACTTGTGTTTGATGCGTTTGGTGAGGCTTTCACGAAAAAACTGGTGACGAAGAGCAGCGGTCTCAGGTGCTTGCAGGGTAAACTTTTCAATCGCTGTCTCTATTTCTCTGGTTGTCTTCTTCGAAATGATGCGTATCTGAAACTCTTGTACTTCGGTGATGGTTTTGGTAATGCGTCCAAAATCTCCATATAGTTGCTTGAATTTTGTGATGGAAAATACTCAAGAATGTTTGGTCTGGTTTGTTGATGAATTTCTCATTCTTCTTTTGCAGGGTCCCCTGTAGGCGTTTGTTTCTAGCAATGGCGTTCGAAATATCGGTTGCGGTCCTTGTTTTGCTCAGTATAGTATCTTCATGCTGTCCTAGTGGTGAAAGAAGTTTCTGAACATCTGGTTGAATGTTAGTTTGCCCAAGAGACGAACTAGTGCTTTCCTATTCAGACTTCAAATTTTGAACTCTTTGGCCAATAATTTGGTTAAAAGATGCCAGCGCTCGTCCACGATGCAAATGATGCTCGAGCCCAAATCCATTTTCCTCAAGTAAAGGACTATGTAGTTCTTCTTTAATGTGGCGTTGGATAGTATTAGTAAGAAAAACTCTGCTCCAAAAATTAGTTCATCAAAATAGGATGGAATTTATGTGTTCTTTGTGCTCTTTCTGCTTATTCAATCAAGTTGTTCTAAGTTTCATATCCTTCACCGTGAATGCAGGTTACGGAAGTGGAAGCTGAAACCGTTGGCTAGTAACAAGGGTGCATTCTTCATGTGTGCTGCTGTTTTTTCGATGACGGGCGACACTCTTGGAGATGTGGCATGATTATGGAGGAAACAGTTTGCCAAGTCACTGAATTTGAGTTTTAGAAGATGGTTGGGCTGTTATAAAGATGTCGTGCTTGATACTCGGTAACTTCATGATATTGGAATAACAGTTCTTTTTCATAATTAAATTGTTTTCACAATTAACAGGCAAACATTAGGCAATACTTTGGTGATTTAACATTCATCAAGATGTTAATTGGGAGACCTGCTATACCAGAGGCAACATCACTATTTCGTAAAGAATGAGTGTTTTGCATTCGTCGTCGACTTGAGTCTTACTTCTTCTTAGATTTAGATTAAAACTTGGTATGGTTTGTGGCTGCGCTGTCGGACGCGTAGAAGTTGTCATGATTGTAACAGTTTCCGGTTTACACAGTCCAATAAATGTCAATGTAAAGTAGGTGATGGTAGCCGCTGAGAGGAGCCTTTGACTGACACTAGCATAAGAAGTAATAGGTTTAGGAAGAGTTTTGAGATATGCTTAAATCATGTTTTGTAAGGGTCATGACATGCCAATTTGAACAGGGTGAATCTTGTAAAGGAATAATATTCACATCATGTTTTATATTTATCCCCTGTTTGTAATGTGCCATTATAGTATTATTATGATTGGATTCGGATACCAACATCGAGCACTGTTGTTGCACCCCAAATTTTGACCCCTTAGATCCTCATCATCACTTTAGGATCATCTTCATTTGATTATCTAACCATAACTTATTTCAAGTTTGTCTTTGTCAAGATACAGGAATCAGGGTTTTGTACAGCCGAAATCGAGGCTTCGAGGGTTAATCAGTCAACGTTTTGGATTGGTTCTCCTTGAATTGAGTCTCCACATCATCAAATGTATTCCATTGGATCAAGTATAAATCCAATTTGAGGTTGTCACCCAGGAATTGAGAACAGTGCAGTTCAGGATACCCGATTAGGGTTTTCGATCAGGAAAAGTCAATTGTAGTGTGACTTTTGATTTAAAAGGTGTTCCAATGGTGGGATCATGGTCCATGAAGTTCCTATGGCTTATTAAAGTCTACTCAAGAAGTTTCAAGGCCTCAAAATACCAGGAACATCAACAGTCGACTCGGTAGCCACCGATCGATCGTTCGGTTGACCAAAAAGTCAACTCTTCACTCATGAGGAATTTGACCTAAAGATGGGAATAAAAAATGGTCCTGATAACATATTACACCTATCCATGAAGTTTTGTGACCATTGGATCAAGAATTGATAAGTAATCGAAAAGTTGGGAAATTAAGGTTTTCAAAAGGACAAAGTCATAACTCCTTAACCACACAAGGGTTTTTGACCTAGTTTCAAAGGGAATGAGTGTAAGAGCACAGATTGTGTCTTAGTAATATCTCTATGTTTTGATGATAACATTAATGATAATTTGTATACAAGAATTATACTCTCTAAATTTGTTCTAAACTGTTTTCTACAGGCACAAAAGATTTTAATCTTAAAGAGCAAATTTGATGTGAACAATAAATTCTGAATGGCTCAAGAGCATCTGAAGATTAGAAGAATCTGAAGTATAAGAGCTTAGTCATCAAGATTCTGAAGATACAACACGCTGCATATATTATCAAGAATCTGAATGAAAGAAGACTCTGAGTGAAGAGACTCTGAATGAGAGAAGACTCTGATCTGAGTGAAGACTCTGATCTAAGAGCATGTTACGCTTCAAGCACACAGCTGCACCAGACTCTGATTCAGCAACATCTGAAGAACATCTTAGGCTCTGAAGTTTCCAGAAGATTCTGAAGACTGAAGACTCTGATATTGATTGTTGATCTGAACTATCTGAAGAATTATTTGAAGAAGATTATTTTAATATATCCGTTGGAATATGCCAGCAAATCTTTCCTTAATTGGGATAGACATAAATCTCTGCAAGAAGATTATTCCTCTGATACATTCCATATATGGTAAATTCACAGCTCAGCAGACAATTGCTACACCCACATTTTGTGCGCCGTCTCTCTGCTGCAATAGTACAAAGGACAGTACTATTTGATATTGGAAATATCTTCTCCAACGGTAAAATATTCTCTCCAATATTCAAGTGGCTATATAAAGGATATCATAGCACTTTCTTCAGTGACGAATTTTGAGACGAAAATCATTGCAAGAATACTCTCACGCGAAAAACTCTCAAGCTCTCATATTCTTTAGAGTTCATACTTTGTTCTAAACTTAGAGAAATAACACAGTTGTGTTTATAGCTTTCATAGAAGCAATTTATTACTCTTACATTGTATTACATTAATTTGTAAAAGAAGTTTTCCTTAAGAGGATCTAGGTTAGATCAGTAGCTCTTGAGAAGACTAAGAACAGTTGTTCTTAGGTGTTGCTATTTGTAATCAGTTGATTTGAATAGTGGATTAAGTCCTTGTTGAGAAAGGCAAATCACTCTTGAAAAGGGTGGACTGGAGTAGTTGAGTTCAACGAACCAGGATAAAAATACTTGAGTTTTTATCTTTGATTATTTTCTGTAATACTTATTCAACCCCCCCCCCCCCCTTCTAAGTATTTTCTCACCTTCAATGAGTTCCTAACACAAACATAAATATTGTAGTACCTAATTGTGGATTTTTAAAAAAGTACAAGTGGATTCCATAACTCTTCCTGGTTAGAGAGAACCAAGATCCACAAGTTGCCAAAAACTCATTCACAAAACTAGGTCAGCATGAGTTTTTTATTCCAAAACCTCTCCAAATCGATACTAATCAAAGACTAAACCTCATTTATGATGTTTGAATTGATAATAAACATTTTTAATATCAATTCTCACGAAAATGTCACAAAGATCAAAGGAAATCATTATTTAATGCAAGTTGGAAAAGTGAATAGTGAAGAAAGAGAAAAAAGGTGGCTACCCTTGTCAAATCATCAACTTTACTTCAACAAGTCACCTCCTAACCTATCAAGCATGATGAAAACAATATATAGGGCATGGAGAATATCTTAGTAGAGTGGCTTAAATATAAGTATGAAGATTGCATTGGAAAGCTCAAAGATTTTCATGATGGAAGGTTAAAATTGACAATTTGCTTCACTTTTGCTCATACCTTGATCCAAGGCCTTTGGCTATAAATAGAACTCACTTCCTACATCACAAAGACACCAGTTCCATGCTAGAAACCATCTAGAACTCTCTCCCTTACACAATCACCAAATTCTTGCAAAATCTCAATAAGTCTCCAAAATCCCTCAAAATCTATTTTTGCAAAACACCTTCCAAAACCATTTCCAAAATTTTTCCAACTCAAGAAACACTTCAAACACATCAAATATGATGTATTGAAGCTATCCAAATCACCTCCACACTTATGTAACAAGGTTTGAGTGAGTTGGTCTTTGAAATCTTTGGATTTTAGAGTTTTTCCTTCATTTACTAGGCATTTCGTCCACTAGCTTGCTTGGAGGTTCTTTGGAGCATCTATTTATCAACCTAGGAACATTTGAAGACCTTGTAAGAGCTCTCAATATCTCTGGTTTTATTATTGCTTAAGCTTGCTTCAAGAGGTAAACCTAAAACTCATAAATGTGAACTTTCTACTTGCATTTCACATGCTACCATGAATCTTTTTAGGGTTTTCACCTTCCTATCTCTCATTTATTCATTTCAAAACTTTAATTTCAGTCTCTTCTGAGTTTTATTTTAAAGTTATGATTTTGGCTTGTTAGAATCCTTGTGTACTTGAGTTTGACTAAAACTCTTGCTTGTAAGCATTTGTGTGTAATCATCATAAAAACTTGAAAGTTTTCTCCCATGAAGTTTTGAACTTCTCACTTACATTTGTTGTGACATTATATGATTAAGCATGATGCCTGTAAGTATACACGTCATCTTGTAAGCCCTATTGAAGCCTCATCTTTGTTAAGATCCCCTTCCATCTTTATTAAGATGTACCCCATTCTTTGTCAAGATATGTCTGTGGTTTTCACCCTTTGTGTTTAGTCTTGTAGGAACTTCCCCATTTCATGATATTATAATATCTTGATACTTGCTTTGGTTGTGACCATCTATCTTGATTGAAATCATTGCCTGATCTTGTAATATCTTAAATGCTTGATTTGGTTGCAACCATTCATCCTGATTGAAAATACTTGCTTATTGTAATATGCTTGATTAATCTTGGTTGTAACCATATTCCTTATTCTTCTTGCTTGAATGATTATTGCTTTGTTAAGTTTACTTTCCCCAAGTGATGGAACTCTTTAGTTCTCATCCAAGTTGCCTCATCTTTTCCCTTCCAAAGGAAAGTCTCTCTATTGACCCTTGGGTCATATATAGCTCAATACCTTCTCTCCCTTTTGGTCTGGATAGAACCAATAGGATTTAAACTCATAGGTCTGGATAGAACCTTCTCCCCTTTTTGGTCTGGATAGAACCAATTGAAGTTAAACTCATAGGTCTGGATAGAACCTTCTCCCTCTTTTTGGTCTGGAAAGAACCAGTTGATCCTTATTCTGTAGTTCGTGCCTGAACTACAACCGCTCTGATTTCTCATTGGACAATGAGAATACATAGGCACAAGATGCGATATCTTGACGAGAAACCTTCCCCCATCTTCCTCATTTTGGTCTGGATAGAACCAATTGGTCTTATAACATAGAGATAGGTAGAGTTTGGTTAACTCTATGTAAGAATCATGGAAATGATTACTTACTTCCCTTTCTTGAGAGTTCAACATAGATCTAGAGAGTTTCGTGAAACTCTACACAAGCATGGATATGTTTGTTCCCCTTTGAACCTTGATCGTAATCGAGTGTTCTTCAACCCTAGTGAGGTGAACTACGATTGCTCTGATTCTATCCTAGCTAGGATACGTAGGCAGAGGACGCGACGTCTTTGCGAGCAAGCTTAGAAACTATCCTTAGGTCTTAACCTACACCCTTTACTCAATATCAATCCTTAGAAAACATTTACCAAACTTAGCATGCAAATAAACAAAAGGTTCCTGTAGAGTACTACAGATGTTTAGGATGTGAAATACCTACCCTATGCATAACCAACCCCGATCCCCGAATCTCTTAGCGTTGTTGTTACGTCGCGAAAAAGGTTCTTTCTTTCTTTAGACCTTTCCTTTGGGATAAATTAAAGTCCGGTTGTGAATTTAAGAATTAAGATTCAAGTTAATCAATAGCTTGGTATCACGATTCTCACCGCAACTACTGTTACCTTAAGCTCTTACCGTGCACCACTAAAAGTTCAAAGATAATTCCCTTTTATGAAGTTTCAGGGCTGAGACCGAATGAACTCCTGTTTTTAATGCCAAACCAAATCCTCCTTAGATTCACATATAACACTGCATGGTTGGAAATAATACTCTCTTCCCATAATTTATAGTCATGCCTCATTGATTTTTGTGAATATGGTTGTAACACGATTCTGGAACCTCATAATTTTAAACGAACTTAAACTTGGTATTTTAAGTCCGAACTTGTAATCATGACTTGCAGTGTAAGGAACAATGTATCTCAAATATTCACTTTGGGAGCTTCTTGCCTAAACCTCTTGGATAAAACCAAAGTCTTTCTTGAACTAAACTCGACCTTTGCTACTTGCGTAATCAAATGTTGACACATGCATGATGCCCTTGAGAAATCTTTGTAGTTCTAATGGCTGTAAAATCCTAGCCTGTCTCCACATGACCGTTCCTGATTATGAGAATAAGTATCCTCTATGTTTGAAGTCAATGTACCCTGTACACACCTTATTAGTAGTAATAAATAAATAAATAAATAACAAAAAACAAAATGAGAACGCAAAAAGAGGTGGGATTTCATGGTCAAAAATTAGGGTGCAACAGATGCCCCTATTTAAGTTACTCCTATTCGGAGATATGGAGATTGAATTCTCTGTCTCGACGAGATAGGAGGGACTTAAATATAAACACTGCACGAATTTTTGGCCCTAAAAAGCCACCGAATGCGAATGATATGCAATGATATGAGAATGCAAGACAGACGGGTCTTGTGAGGAAATGATGTCACAGGGGAAAAACTAGACGCCATACACAGGAAGAAAAGGCTGAACAAAGGAGACTCCACAGGGAAAGATTGGCAATCACAACGTATCTGTAAATATGCTGTGAAGAAACTTGGAAGAGAAATCCTCTGGAAGAATCTACTGTATGTGTCAAATGTAATGATTTCAAGATGTCAGCTGAAGAAGTCTATTGTCGAGACTTGTAACTGTAATTGAGAATACTTTTGCCAAAATATTTTCTGTTTAAATCTGTAAGGAATCTACTGCCGAGATTCTGTGTTGAAGTCTATTGGAGAAATACTTCTGACGAAGTCTTTTGGAAGTCTACTACCGAGATTATCCAGGAAATGAAATAGAACTACTTACTGTCGAGGTCTTTTGGGAATCTACTGCCGAGATTAACCAGGAAATGAAATAGGACTACCTACTGCCGAGGTCTTCTGGGAATCTACTGCCGAGATTAACCAGGAAATGAAATAGAACTACCTACTGCCGAGGTCTTCTGAGAATCTACTGGAGAGATTAACCAGGAAATGAAATAGAACTACCTACTGCCGAGGTCTTCTGGGAATCTACTGCCGAGATTAACCAGGAAATGAAATAGGACTACCTATTGCCGAGGTCTTCTGGGAATCTACTGCCGAGATTAACCAGGAAATGAAATAAAACTACCTACTTCCGAGGTCTTTTGGGAATCTACTGCCGAGATTAACCAGGAAAGGAAATAGAACTACCTACTGCCGAGGTCTTCTGGGAATCTACTGCCGAGATTAACCAGGAAAGGAAATATGTTCGAGTGATTGTCGTTGTAGACTGTAGTTGTCGCTGAACTTCTTGGCTGTGAGCCATAATATGTTGTAAGTTGTAGAACTCTGTGGATTGTGGAACTTCGGCTGTAAGCCATAATGTACTGAGAGTTTGTAAAATTTCGTCGGGATCTTCGGGAGAGATGTAAGCCGGTTGAATTGTAATGTATGTCTTCCCAGATAAAGAGAGACTATTGCGATAAACTTCTTTGACTTCTTCGGGGAGATGTCGCTGACGGAAGTAAACTTGTGTGATGAAACTCACTAGGGAAGTCATTCCTGAGGAATGTCTTAGTTGTTGTAAAAATGTGTGAATTCTCAAATAAAGAGAAATGTCTGTAACTGTCTTCTCTGATGAATCAATAATGTTGAGGGACCTGCTGAGGGTACCTGATCTGTCTTGTGAAAACTGTCGTTTGTCGTTTTGAATAAGATCCTGATCAAAACGAGTTGCTCAAATAAAGAGATTGTAGATATTCGAGAAAACTTGTTGAAGAAGTGTCTGTCTTTGTGAATATTTTCCTTAGGGAATAGGGTGCAAAATAAATTCACACTTAATCCATGTTCAAAGGTTGGCGACGTCCACGATGTGATTGCCAAAAACCGAAGTTCGATTCGGGAAGTAGCCGAAAAGAAACTGTCACGCAAGACTCGACCATTGAGGTATGAACTCAAATGGAATTGTACTAAAATAACCGTCTTCCATGAGGATTGAACTCCATGGGGAAAAGTGAAACGTTGTGCTCTTTCTGCCTAGGGTTGACGAATCTATTTGGAGGGATAAGACACACCCAAACACCTAGGGATAACTACAGCCAAAGCGATAAAATAAAACAAACACAAAGAATGCAAAAAATGCACATGCCATGTGTCGCTACTGCGAAAATCGGCGCCGGCTGAAGAGAAGAGTCGCCACCGTGCGTTATTTATCCCAACAGAGGGAAAGGAAACGCTTAGAGTAAACCTACCGCAAAGACGGGAAAGGAATGGTCGTCACAACCAAATCCTGGATTCGGGAGTCGGTTACGTAAGGGGAAGGTATTAGCACCCCTCACGTTCGTCGTAATCGACGGGATCCACGCTTGTTTTCTGGTACGGATTGTTATTCTATCTACTCTACAGGTCTGGGGTTAACAGAAAATAAAATGACTCGGCAAAGTATCGCACTTTATGCCTACGTATTCCCGTCTGGAACGAGAAATCAGAGTCAACGTAGTTCGCCTACCTACGGGAAAGGAGGGGAAGGTTGCTCGCTAGGATATCGCATCCTATGCCTACTTACTTTCATACAACATGAAAGATCAGAGCAAACGTAGTTCGGGCTACGGAGGACACAGATTTGTTTGATGGTTTTTTATCCTTCTGAAAAAGGTTTTCTCCTGATTATGGGTCCAAGCGGACAAAAACGACTCTTTGATTGGTTTACAGTCTTTTACGCAAGAACTGTCTTTTATTGTGTTTGAAATGTTTATTGTGTTTTTGATTGTTTTGAGATAGAAGAGAAAGAACTCAAAAACCTAGGGTTAAAATGGGAATTAAAATCTACCCTAATGTTGTCATGCATGGATGAGAACCTAATGTCTGTCATATTTCTCTCCTGCGCAGAGAGAAACAGAGATCCTAGGGGATAAACGGAAAAGAAAAAGCATATATACAGTAAAGCAGTAAAATGCATGGATGCAGCAGTACAAGCGAGGCAAGGGAGTCTCACTCAACCTCGAACCTAGAAAAATAATAGGCAAAGTGAAATGGCTTCACTTCAAACCTAAGGGGAAAAAATAACAAACAATACAGCAAAGAAAATAAACCCCAAATCCAGCTCTGACAGCACACCAGCTACTACAGCAGCAGCTCTGAAAAACATCCAACTCTGACAGTTGATAAACAGCAAAACAACAACATCTACAAATGAACCCCAGAGTCAAGATCCAATGATACCCAAGCTACACCAAGCTTCCATCTCCAAGAAATCCCCAAGCTCAAGCAAGCACAGAATCTTAACCAGTTGACAGCATCAGACAGCAGATAGCTCCAAACAGCAGTTAACCCTAGCTTTAACAGCCACATAGTTTTGACATGAATAATCTTCATCTTTGTCAATCTTTGATCTTCATCTCTATCTTCAATGGCTTCTTTCTTCAAGGTGAGCACTCCAGCAAAGAATTGATTTATCAGAATAAATTGAATGTCAAACAGCTCATTGACAACCAAAGGAAGTCTATGAACAGTTGACATTGTAACAGAATGTTTCCCTCAAAGTTCTACCTCCTAGATAAAACCACTTATCCCTCCAAAGGAGGGATTTGAATATCATGGAGGGACTTTTAATCATTGAGAAGAATGGAAGCAAAGGAAGCTATCCATGTTTATGAAGGAACTTGTTCTATTCTAAGGCTTTACCTATCTCCTATCTCCTATGTCTTCAATCAACTCCCAGCTCAACCAGTCTTCAAGCTTCAACATTTGATTATCATCTTCAATCTTCTCTTTTGATGTCTTCATGCTCCACAAGCTCAAACCAAGCCCCATACCCTAAATAAAAGCCCAAAAGCCCAAGCAAACAAATATAAACCCCAAGTGGGAACACCAAACAAACACTCCATTTGCAAAATATACTAAAAATAGTAAAATAGTATTTAAAATTCTAAGATTTATTATAATGGGATTTCTACATCTACCCTACATACCCTATATGTCCCATAACCTAATTCATGCTAAAAACCCCAAAAGAAAATGTTATGATGCACCTATGTTGAGTTTGAACCCTAATTATACTAACATAATCTTCTCTATTCAAAACTAATCAAGATTTAATCACAAAAATGTGAAATAAATCCAGGGGATACCTAATGTTCTAATCTAACTAAGACAAAAGGAATGGAATCAAAATATGAATTTAAATGACTAAACAAAATTCACCACATAACATGTACAAACGAAATGAAAATAAAAGCAATTAAATGTAAAAAAATCACCAAAAATAGAAAAATGATTAAAATACTATTTTTATTTCTTATAATTTTCTTGAGATAAATATTAAAATAAGAGAAAAAAAATCCCATGTCAAAATGATTATTTTTGGATTTAATATGAATTATTTTGTAAACTATGCAAAATGATATGAAAAAGAAAATTAAAAAACACAGGGGGTGGTAAAAGCAACTATTTACTTCAGAACCACATTGGGCCCAGAAAAGGGGGGGTGCGTTCAGCAGAACGCACTAAGCCCACTATTATTCCAGAAAATTAAGAAAGAAACAAAACTGAAAAATACTAGGGGGGGGGGGATAGCACAAATTCGCCTTGTATTCCATGTTTGGGCCCCAAACGGGGGTGTAAAAAGCAACAGGCCTAAGGCCCAAACAACATTCACACCAGGGGAGGGGGGTACGAATGACATCAAAGGGAGTATGGATCAGCAGTAATGCAATTAGGCCTAATCCCGAGTCCAAACCACAATCAGCCTCAGCACAAATCAAAACCCTAAAACTCCTCTAGTTCCAATCCATCGTCACTGTTCACCTCTTCCAAACCCTAGCGCAGCTGCTAACACACTCCATCCTTTCTCTGAACCGAGCTCTGAAACTAACTCAATAACCACTTTCGTTCTCAACGCCATCCCCAACCAAACCTTCGAAGCTCAGTTCAACAAACACTAATCCCTAACATTCGCCTCACCAATCTGATATTCAAACCTAACCATCACAAAACCTAACTCTGCATCTACCTAACCAACTATGAATGCGTAATGAGTTGAGGAAGAAGAAACGAACCTGAAGAATCTGATGAAGACGGAGGTTCTGGGTGTTGCACCCCAAAATTTGACCAACCGGGTCTCGCATTTGGCTCGATGTTTCGACGCATAACCGCATTCGCATCTGCATATCGCATACATTGCATTGTTCATTTGTTTTGATTTTATCAGGGATCACAGCTCCCGTCTCGTGTTTCAGGTGTCTTGGATCAGTAGAATCGATTTTTGGGATATTTCGGTGCCCGTTTATTTTTTACCGATTATTTTTGTGTCGTTCGGTGCTCATTTTGTCCCTCTGGGAATTATTGTGATTTTTCTGGATTTTATAGGATTTTTTAGGGTTTTAATAGCTTTTAAATCATTTTTTAGGATTTAATAGAATTTTTGATATTTTTAATTCTTTTTTAAATCATATATGGAATTTTATAGAAATAACTAGCTTTTTTAATCATTTTAGAATATAAATAGGATAATATAGATTGTCTTTTAAATAATATAGGGTAATATAGTTTTAGAATATTATTAGAATTTAAATAGATTTTAATATTTTTTAGATAATATAGAATAGTTTTGTTAATAGAAATTAATTGTTTTAATTTTAGATGTAGAATAATATAGATGCCTCATTTTTAAATAGAGTTTTCTTTTATAGAAATAAATAGGTTTTTATTTCCTTTTATAGATATTATAGAAGATTAATAGATTTTAGAATATTATTAACTAGGAGTTAATTAGAATTTTAGAGTTAATTTTCGGATTAGTGGGTTATTAGTTTAGTTAATTAGCATATTTTTAATATTTTTAATATTGTTTTTTTCAGTTTTTTGTGAGTTTTATAACATTTCGTGTGGGCCTTATCTCTTTTTTTTCGCAGCCCAATATCCAGATTTGTCCAGAAAATATCAGCAATTCGTCCAAAAAAGAGTCCAGCAAGGTCCAAATATGCCAGAATTCTCCAGCGTCCTCCAGAAGGGTCCAGAACCTTCCAGAAACGGTTCAGTATAAAGGCTTCAGCGCAGCCACGTGTAGCAGGGAGAGAGGACCCACTTCGCTGCTCACGTTCACGCCACGTACCCCCACTAACCCTCTCTCTCAGCCACGCTACATCACACGTGGGCTGCATGCAGCACTCCCCTCTACCACGCGTCCTTCTCCCACGCCCCACCGGAAGAGAGCCACCAACCTCCGTGCATGTACTCCGGCCACCACCAACCGTCGCCGGAAATTCACAATCCCAGAAAACTTCATCCTTTTCATCTTCTTCCTCCCTTCATCTTCATCCCTTCCCCTAACCTTCATCACCGGAAACCTAAAGATTTCCAGATTCCGGCCACCATGAAATCCTTCAACCAAAATCCAGAAAACCTATGATCTTCATCTTCCTCTCTTCGCCACCTTCTCCAGAACGCCACCCTTCACCGATCATCATCAATAATCATCCAACCTTTATCAAGATCCAGGCGTTTTCCCCAGAACTGATGAAACCTTCATCTGGATTTTCATAGGATTTCCAGATCCACAAGTGATCCTCAGATTCACCTCGAGGATGATGAAGATTTGTCAAACTCGTCCAGGTTCATCAAGATCCAACAGCGCATGCATTGTTCAGATCACCGTCTCCAGAAGAACGGCAGCAAGAACCTCCTCAAGCCATTTCCAGATATTGCCTTCGATTACCACAAACAAATAATCACCAAAACTTCATCAGAACTAGGTCCAAGATCTTCATCAAACACGAACAAGATCCCAGATCTTCATCCAACGTTCAAATCCAGGTTTCCGTCTAACAAACTTCTAAGAAGAACTTCAAGCAAACAGCATTATCTTCCCAGAAATTACTCCAAGATCTCCTTCAAACAGACATCTCCAGAAATCCAGTTTTTAAGAACTCCTTGTGCAAACAAAACTTCAAGAACATGCGATCTCCCTAGTTTCATCAGTAGATCTTCCAGATCTTCAATATTCATCTACCAAAACTCTATTCGACGATCATCAAACGCGTCCGTCGCAATCATCATGGAGGACGTTATCTCCAGATCTACTTGAGTCATTCTCAGATTGGGGGAAATTGAAATTGGAAAGATGGAAAGGATTGGGAAATAATTGTGAGGTTGGTGAAGAGATTGAACGAAGGTTGGGTGAGGCTGAGAGAAGGATTGGAAGAGGAAAGTTCAGAAGAGAAGACGGCGGCGGCGGAGGAAGTTAGAGAAGGAGGTTAGGGTTTTTGCAGATGGAGAGAGAGGGAAGAAGAAAGTGGGCCTCAGGGCCCAACTATTTTTTTGACCCTCACGTTTTTTTGGGCAAACGTTGGGCCTGGGCCCAACACCATCTGCTGACCAGCAATATCCCATTTCACAACGCACCCCCCCCCCCTCTGCATTTTTTGGGGAGACTTGGGCTGGGCCCAGTTTAGTTGTTTTTTTTTATTTTTTCTGCATACCCTTGTATTAGATACACCCCCCAGCCCCTTTAGTTTCTTTCTTCATCTTATATTTTACTTGTTATACAAAAAAAAAAAAGAAAAGAGAAAGAAGTGAAAAGAAAATATTTTGAAAAAATAGAGAAAAAGAGAGATGAAAAGAAAAACATATTGAGAAAAAGCAATAAAAGAAAAAAAATAGAAAAAGAAGTGAAAAGGAATGTTGAAAAGAATAGGAAAATATTTGTGAAAAAAATATGAAGAAAAATATTGTGAAAAATAGAGAAAAATATTCAATAAGAAAATATGGAAGAATATGTTAAAGAGAAAAGGAGAAAGAAAAAAGAGAAAAATATTAAAGTGCCGATTTAATATTTTTAAAGTTCATTTTCTTTTAGGGATATTTTCATAGACTTTATTGTTTCGACTTTTAGGATAATTAGAGGCCAATTTGTTAGGGGGCTATTTTCATTCAATTTTTCAAGATAGAATAGGATAGCGTTTCCTAGGAGGTTTATTTCAATATTCAACTCATTGTAATCATTTTTCAGAGATTAATAAAACGAGATTTGAGCTGTGGTCCGATAGTAGCCGAACTACAGCTGCTCTGATTCTTCGTACCAGACGAAGATATGTAGGCATAGGATGCGATATCCTAGCGAGCACACTAACGACTAACCTGTTGTTCTCTCGCGGCTGTGCGATCGAGACTTTCCCGCTGACGATTAATTGAGTACCCTTTTTTCTCTCTTGCCCAAGTGCATTTGAGACCAAACCATAGTTTTGACCATAGGTTCCCGACCCTGTGAAGCCAGTTGTTTTTCTCACTGCTGTGTGAGAATGTTTTGTTTAGCCGTAGTTAGTCTGAACTACGTAAAGCTCTGATCTTCCATCCAGTGGAAGTACGTAGGCACAAGACGCGAGGTCTTGGCGAGCCAATTTTCCCTGTAGTCCCGAACTACGTTGACTCTGACTTTCTCTCTTGAGAATACGTAGGCATAGAGTGCGACGCTCTATCGAGTCAATTCCCTTCCGTTTAGATTTAGCAGCCGTAGATAGATTGTTTTGCATCCAGTAGACAACCCAAGCAAGCGTGGATCCCGTCGAGTACGACGGACGTGAGGGGTGCTAATACCTTCCCCTTGCGTAACCGACTCCCGAACCCAGGCTATGGTTGCGATGACCATATCTTTTCCCCGTTTTTTGCGAGGTTTACTTCGAGCGTTTCCTTTCCCGCTCTGAGGGATAAATAACGCACGGTGGCGACTCTTCTGTCAGCCGGCGCCGATTTTCGCAGTAGCGACAGCTGGCGACTCTGCTGGGGACCCAACGTCCCCTGGCCGCTAAGGATTGCGATAGTCCTTATGCATGTGGGATCCAACGTCCCCTAAGAGAGAGTCAATCCTAGCGCTTGTTTGGGGCTTATTTATTATCTGTTGCTGTTGGGGCTGTTACGGGTATTCTATGATTGAGAGAAGCCGGACCTGGGCTTGAGTGCACCTTAGACTTAGAGTAGAAATTAGTGGGTGCCCGCTTGCTTTGACTTGCTTTGGTGTCCCATGAAATCTACACTCAGACGAGGTTCTGCTGATTGGCCTCCTGTCCCTTCCTTTGGTTGGCGTGGGTTGCTGGTTAGTTGGATTGTCGACTCTGGGAACCGATCATTTGGAAGTTAGCTGAGTGAGGCCTCTTCAGGACTTGATGATGCCACTCCTTCTGGGAATCGTATCGTCAGTTCTGAAAGTCTGTGACGCTGACGACCGCATAGGATGCCGTACCTTGTCAGATATAGGTCCATACCTGTGAGTGGGGGGGTTTTTTGTGCAGGAAACTTGACTTCCAACCTACCCGTTATATTGGTCCTCTTTTCAGAGAGCGTCTCCGTCAGCAGCGCAGCAGTATTCAGATTTTGTGTGGGGGCTGTGGTCCCATTGTTTGCTGCATTTTGCATATCATATGCATATCAGTGTTGCATTGCATATCATCCTCCAGCTAGCCAGAGTTCTGATCCAGCCTTTGTTTCCTGAAGGTGATTACCCGGAGTTTGGATTGAGCAGCTGTTGATTGTCAGAAGACCTACCTAGGGGTTGAGTAGATTTGAGCAGAATCAAGTGTCGAAGTCAGCTGAAGATTATTGGTAGCCATGTCTGAAGGCAATTTCCAGTCTCCTAACACCTTGACAGGGTTCACTATGGCGTCCAACCCTCTGTATGATTCCATGGAAGATTCCCCGCAAGTGAACAACGTTGCTGCAGACCAAGTTGTACAGCCTTTTGTTGAGAACCAAGATCGGCATGAGCAGTTTGTTGCCCAGAATGAGCGTCCTCCTCCTGTCAACAATCAAGGTGTTGCTTTCCCTGTGATGAATTACCGAAGAGATATTCCAGCAGCTGGGATGGTAGATCCAAGAGCCCTTGACGATGGTAGAAGAGTCCGAGTGTTGGAAGAGCAAATGAAAGCTTTGAAAGCCAAAGATGCTGTTAACCTGGATGCTGTAGGCATGTGTTTGGTTCCTGACCTGGTGTTGCCTTACAAGTTCAAAATGCCGAAATTTGAGAAGTACACGGGAGATAGCTGTCCAAAGCTGCATTTGATGATGTTCTGTCGAAGAATGACTGCGTTTGCGCGAGATGACAAGTTGATGATTCATTGCTTTCAAGATAGTCTGACTGGGGCATCTTTGAGGTGGTATATGCAGTTAGAAAGGAATCAAATTCATTCATGGATGGATTTAGCCAGAGCTTTTCTAAAGCAGTACGATTACAATTTAGACATTGCTCCTTATCGCATGCATTTGCAAGAGTTGTCTCAAGAGATCAATGAACCAATCAGGAAGTATGCTCAGAGATGGAGAGAATTTGCTGCTAAAGTGCGTCCCCCGCTGTTAGACCAAGAGCTGGCAAGCATGTTTGTGGATTCCCTACAATATCCGTACTTCAAAAGATTGCTCGGAGTTCCGGCAAGTTTCTCTGACGTGGTAGCATTAGGAGAACGCCTTGAGTACTCCATAAGAATGGGGAAAATTCAGATTACTCCATATGATCAAGCTGGTGAAACTGAATACCCTTGTGACTATCAGAGTGAAGAAGAAGTGGTGATCAACTCAGTCATGCCAAAGATTGAATATCCTCGAAGCGAATCAGTGAATTTTGTTGGTTCATCATCTTATCAGAGATCAGTACCTCCCGTGGCTTGTTATACTGAACAGACAGCCGTGCCTGGGGCACTCTATCAGGAATCTTATGTCGCTCCCATTGCAAATCAACGAACTCGTGGCCGAGGTTATCAGAATCAGCGTCAGAATCAGAACAGACCTCGCAACAACTTGGAACGAAGGAAAGCTCCTTTTCACCCAGTGCCGATGCCGTATAGCCAGTTGCTACCATCTTTGATTCAGAAGTCGTTGGTGGAGCCGAAAGCTCTTAAGCCAGTTCCAGAACCTTACCCTCCTGGGTACAATCCCCACGTTCAGTGTGGCTATCATGGTGGCTCACCGGGGCATTCGACCGAAGATTGTAAAGCATTTCAGGCAAAGGTACAGCAGTTGATTGATCAGGATCGCATTTCCTTTCGAGAAGGGTTTCTGTTTGTTCATCCCTAACAGTTCAGCTGTCTAAGCTCGTAGATTCAGAAGGGTGTTCCCCAGCATAAGCCAGTGGTTCAGACAGGCAGGCGCCTCAGCAGTGGCGGTTCTCGAGCTTTTATACTATCATTTGCATTTTGTAGTTTCTTTTTCTGTTAGTTACTACCTGCTTTTAGCATTTGTATGTTTCGAATGGTGATAATAATAAAGTGACTATGCATTTTTTTTGAATTAATCATGTCGCTGTCGCTCATTTACTGCATTACACTGACACTTGCATTTATTTCACTCCATTTTTTCGCTGTGACTAGCAAAGTTAGGAGGGAGGATGATGAAACTAAAACTCATAACCGATGATTGTATGCTTTCAGATAAGACCGTACCGATGACGTACAAGGCATTGTTTCAAATTCCCCAAACACTGGAGATATAAGGAGTTAGTCCCTTGTTAACCACTTCAAGCCAGGAAGTAGAAGTTTTTTCGGACTGTTAAAACCCTCACATCTTAACCCGGGGCAGGGTAGCTGTCAATTAGCTTGACCGAGCATTCAAGTCTTGCAGAGGAGTGTTGTCTTTCAAGGACCAATCAGTTTATACCTTTCAAGAGGTCAAACCTCACCAATCAGGAGTGATACAGTTACAATCCTTTCGGAGCAATCAAGACAACCAGTGTCACATGACTTTGTTCCAAAAGAAAGAAGAAAGAAAGCCCGCTAAGTAAAAAGAAAGAAGAGCCGGAAAGCTAGTACTTAGGCAAAAATCAGGGCATCCCGCTGGACTTCAAAAGAAATCGAAGAATCGAAAAGAACTCAAAATGAGTCAGTCCAGGCAAAAGTTAGGGAATCAAAAGAATGGAAAAGAGGGATCAAAAAGAAATTTTCCCCAGCAAATCACAAAGTCGTGTTCACAGACACCAAAGCGAAGAAGGAGTAACTATCACTCTAGAAGAAAAGCTTGTGAATCCCTTAACTGTAGGTTCTTACCGTTCAACATACTTCTCGAAGAGACGAGTGCTTGTGCCAAGTTAACTGAACCTTAGGATCGGAGATCATCACGTAGACGGGGTGGGTACAAATCAAAATTTGAGCCAAATATCCTTTGTTTTACGAACCGTGAACCCGACCACGATACAGCCCTCAAAAGACCTAATTGAGGTAGGGTTAGTCTGAAGCGCATTACGATAAGGTTGAGTAACCTGACTCCTTCTTGACTTGCTAGTCATATCTTGTTGTATTTTCACTGACCACGTAAGCACTGCGTTTGAACTTTGGTTCATTCGTCACTCTCAATCATAGGCATGTAAATGAGTGACAGCTCAAATTTTTTCAAAATCTGCATAACCACTGCATTAAGATTACCATTCGTGAACAGACGATTCTAATTGCAGGTTAGTAGTTGGCATGAAAGAAATTCCAGCAGGAATAATCAAGCAGGACTGAGTAATCCAGCAGTCTGAACCAGAATGGTGAATGTTGTGAAGCCTTGTGAATCAGGGGCATTATCTTCCGGTAAGTTCGGAATCAGTCAGTCTGAGGACAAGTCCCGAAGTTCCAGTTGAACAGGGGGCAGTTTGTTTGAGAAGTAGTTGATCAGAAGGGAGTCTTCTCAAGACCCAATCAGGGGCAATTATGCAGAGCGCTGAGATTTGAAAGCAGATGCTTCCAATGAATAATCAGATCGGGTTGAGTCGCTAGGACGCTCATTCAGGGGCAAGTCATCGCAGAGAATGTGGAAATCAACTGGGTTGTTAGGTGTTTAATTGGAGATTGAATTCTTTCGTCGTGCAGATGTCGGGGCAAGTATTCTCGAAGTCTTCTCGTAGCAAGTTGTTCGGAGCAGGTATTCCCAAAAGTTAGATTGGGGCAAGGTGCATTGTACTGGGGCAAGTTGTGCAAGCCAGTCTTTTATCCCCAGCTGAGTGTATTGAGGCAAGTCATTCAAACCAGCCTGTTTATCCCCAGCCAGAGTTGAGTATCGGGGAGTCATGTCAATACCCTTATCAAAAACCTTTCAAATAAGAAGATCTTGTTGTCGTTGGATCATTATCCTGCAGTTTAAACCTGTTGCGTGTCAGTAACCAGTCATTTCCAAAGTCCAGTTCTCGCCTGGCAAATCGGTAACCAGTTCTCGTCTGGCCCACCTTCCGTAAGCATCAGTTCCCGTCCTGGTGCAGTTTATTGTAAGCAGCAGTTCCCGTCCTGGTGCAGTTTATTGGTAACCAATTCTTGTTTGGTCACCGTTTCTTCAAGTGTTGTATCAGTTCTCGCCTGGTACATGTCATTGTATAACCAGTTCTCGCCTGGTTGTCTATGCCTCAGTCTGTTATCCAGTTAGCCTCGTCTGATGTTCAAAAACACAAAAAAAAAAAAAAAAAATCAATTTTCCTAACCTATTTTCCTATCAGTTCTCGCCTGGTAGTCTACCTTTGAATGCTAGTTCTCGTCTAGTATTTCCCATATTTCCACTGTGTACATAGTCCATGTTTATTCTAAACCAAAGCAAAACAAAAACCTAAAAGAGATCTGACACAGTATTTCCCAATGACCCGCAAGTTGTCATGTTCCCCGATACGAAGCTCGACAGATACAGTGCTCCGAGCAACGTTTGAATTCCTTGTGGATTTTGTTGAATCAGAATTGGTACTCTTCAGCAGATGAAAGTTGCTTATTATACCCGGAAGAGTCGAGATTGTCTGTTACCCCGTATCAGGGTAGGATCCGGAGTATCTTCAGCAGATTAAGATTGATATCCTTGATAGTAGGAGCATTTCCAGCAGTGTGCCGCGTGCAATCAACTTCAGTTCGGGTCAATCCCCGCAGAGCGCAATCAGTTGCCAATGGTTTGAAGAAAGCATCCCCGAGCAGAGTTCTCTGTCTTTCCCCAGTGAAGTCGTCAAGCAGGGTTGCCTTTTCATTTCTCCAGCAGAACAGTTATCCCCAGCGGATTTGATTTCTCGTTTCCAGCATTTATTTTGCTGAGATGGTTCTGTGACTTCAGGTAATCCCCAGTAGAGTTGACGTTTCCTTTGGCATTTATTTTGCCAAGTGGTTTTCAGACCTGGTGTTCTCTGGCGGCTAGAGCCTGCATTAACATTTGCATATATAGTCATTGCATCTATCAAGCATATAGCATATCCATGCCGTCTGGGCCTCGCATTTTCAAACAAAACGCATAGCATTTACATATCATATAGGACATTACATCATTTCAAGCATACGCATGTCGAAACATAGACCAAGATGGTTACCTATTGGATTTCGAATTTGTTCACCTGCAGAGTTGTGTGGTTCAGCTTCTCGTCTTCCCCAGCGGAGTGATTCTTCATTTGTTTGTTACGTCAACATCGGAAAAAAAAACAACAACAACAAAGATTGACATATATCAGACTTCTGAAGCTGCCCCCTTTGTCAAAACAGGTGCCAGACAGTTCCATTCAGAATTTCCTCAGGAGAATTGTCCTCAAGTTCGCAATGAACTGTGAGTTGACCAGATTTGATCCCATGAGAGAGATGGGAATCAAAGTGTTTGCTTTATGAAGCATTATTTCAATACTGGTGGTGTCACACAGGTGTTGAAAAGGAGAAGAAAATTTATCAGAAAATTGACCAGATGTTGCCGTGATAACCAAACTTCAGTTATTGGAAGCTATTCCTCAAGCAGCTTTGCAGTATATTCTTGCGGTTGGCAAATTTCAGGGTTCCATTTGTATTCAACCGTCATCTACCTTGAATGTTTGAAGGCTGAGCGCTCTTCACCCATTCAGGTCGAAGTCGCTTGAATAGGGGCAGCTGTTGCACCCCAAAATTTGACCAACCGGGTCTCGCATTTGGCTCGATGTTTCGACGCATAACCGCATTCGCATCTGCATATCGCATACATTGCATTGTTCATTTGTTTTGATTTTATCAGGGATCACAGCTCCCGTCTCGTGTTTCAGGTGTCTTGGATCAGTAGAATCGATTTTTGGGATATTTCGGTGCCCGTTTATTTTTTACCGATTATTTTTGTGTCGTTCGGTGCTCATTTTGTCCCTCTGGGAATTATTGTGATTTTTCTGGATTTTATAGGATTTTTTAGGGTTTTAATAGCTTTTAAATCATTTTTTAGGATTTAATAGAATTTTTGATATTTTTAATTCTTTTTTAAATCATATATGGAATTTTATAGAAATAACTAGCTTTTTTAATCATTTTAGAATATAAATAGGATAATATAGATTGTCTTTTAAATAATATAGGGTAATATAGTTTTAGAATATTATTAGAATTTAAATAGATTTTAATATTTTTTAGATAATATAGAATAGTTTTGTTAATAGAAATTAATTGTTTTAATTTTAGATGTAGAATAATATAGATGCCTCATTTTTAAATAGAGTTTTCTTTTATAGAAATAAATAGGTTTTTATTTCCTTTTATAGATATTATAGAAGATTAATAGATTTTAGAATATTATTAACTAGGAGTTAATTGGAATTTTAGAGTTAATTTTCGGATTAGTGGGTTATTAGTTTAGTTAATTAGCATATTTTTAATATTTTTAATATTGTTTTTTTCAGTTTTTTGTGAGTTTTATAACATTTCGTGTGGGCCTTATCTCTTTTTTTTCGCAGCCCAATATCCAGATTTGTCCAGAAAATATCAGCAATTCGTCCAAAAAAGAGTCCAGCAAGGTCCAAATATGCCAGAATTCTCCAGCGTCCTCCAGAAGGGTCCAGAACCTTCCAGAAACGGTTCAGTATAAAGGCTTCAGCGCAGCCACGTGTAGCAGGGAGAGAGGACCCACTTCGCTGCTCACGTTCACGCCACGTACCCCCACTAACCCTCTCTCTCAGCCACGCTACATCACACGTGGGCTGCATGCAGCATTCCCCTCTACCACGCGTCCTTCTCCCACGCCCCACCGGAAGAGAGCCACCAACCGCCGTGCATGTACTCCGGCCACCACCAACCGTCGCCGGAAATTCACAATCCCAGAAAACTTCATCCTTTTCATCTTCTTCCTCCCTTCATCTTCATCCCTTCCCCTAACCTTCATCACCGGAAACCTAAAGATTTCCAGATTCCGGCCACCATGAAATCCTTCAACCAAAATCCAGAAAACCTATGATCTTCATCTTCCTCTCTTCGCCACCTTCTCCAGAACGCCACCCTTCACCGATCATCATCAATAATCATCCAACCTTTATCAAGATCCAGGCGTTTTCCCCAGAACTGATGAAACCTTCATCTGGATTTTCATAGGATTTCCAGATCCACAAGTGATCCTCAGATTCACCTCGAGGATGATGAAGATTCGTCAAACTCGTCCAGGTTCATCAAGATCCAACAGCGCATGCATTGTTCAGATCACCGTCTCCAGAAGAACGGCAGCAAGAACCTCCTCAAGCCATTTCCAGATATTGCCTTCGATTACCACAAACAAATAATCACCAAAACTTCATCAGAACTAGGTCCAAGATCTTCATCAAACACGAACAAGATCCCAGATCTTCATCCAACGTTCAAATCCAGGTTTCCGTCTAACAAACTTCTAAGAAGAACTTCAAGCAAACAGCATTATCTTCCCAAAAATTACTCCAAGATCTCCTTCGAACAGACATCTCCAGAAATCCAGTTTTTAAGAACTCCTTGTGCAAACAAAACTTCAAGAACATGCGATCTCCCTAGTTTCATCAGTAGATCTTCCAGATCTTCAATATTCATCTACCAAAACTCTATTCGACGATCATCAAACGCGTCCGTCACAATCATCATGGAGGACGTTATCTCCAGATCTACTTGAGTCATTCTCAGATTGGGGGAAATTGAAATTGGAAAGATGGAAAGGATTGGGAAATAATTGTGAGGTTGGTGAAGAGATTGAACGAAGGTTGGGTGAGGCTGAGAGAAGGATTGGAAGAGGAAAGTTCAGAAGAGAAGACGGCGGCGGCGGAGGAAGTTAGAGAAGGAGGTTAGGGTTTTTGCAGATGGAGAGAGAGGGAAGAAGAAAGTGGGCCTCAGGGCCCAACTATTTTTTTGACCCTCACGTTTTTTTGGGCAAACGTTGGGCCTAGGCCCAACACCATCTGCTGACCAGCAATATCCCATTTCACAACGCACCCCCCCCTCTGCATTTTTTGGGGAGACTTGGGCTGGGCCCAGTTTAGTTGTTTTTTTTTATTTTTTCTGCATACCCTTGTATTAGATACACCCCCCAGCCCCTTTAGTTTCTTTCTTCATCTTATATTTTACTTGTTATACAAAAAAAAAAAAAGAGAAAGAAGTGAAAAGAAAATATTTTGAAAAAATAGAGAAAAAGAGAGATGAAAAGAAAAACATATTGAGAAAAAGCAATAAAAGAAAAAAAATAGAAAAAGAAGTGAAAAGGAATGTTGAAAAGAATAGGAAAATATTTGTGAAAAAAATATGAAGAAAAATATTGTGAAAAATAGAGAAAAATATTCAATAAGAAAATATGGAAGAATATGTTAAAGAGAAAAGGAGAAAGAAAAAAGAGAAAAATATTAAAGTGCCGATTTAATATTTTTAAAGTTCATTTTCTTTTAGGGATATTTTCATAGACTTTATTGTTTCGACTTTTAGGATAATTAGAGGCCCATTTGTTAGGGGGCTATTTTCATTCGATTTTTCAAGATAGAATAGGATAGCGTTTCCTAGGAGGTTTATTTCAATATTCAACTCATTGTAATCATTTTTCAGAGATTAATAAAACGAGATTTGAGCTGTGGTCCGATAGTAGCCGAACTACAGCTGCTCTGATTCTTCGTACCAGACGAAGATATGTAGGCATAGGATGCGATATCCTAGCGAGCACACTAACGACTAACCTGTTGTTCTCTCGCGGCTGTGCGATCGAGACTTTCCCGCTGACGATTAATTGAGTACCCTTTTTTCTCTCTTGCCCAAGTGCATTTGAGACCAAACCATAGTTTTGACCATAGGTTCCCGACCCTGTGAAGCCAGTTGTTTTTCTCACTGCTGTGTGAGAATGTTTTGTTTAGCCGTAGTTAGTCTGAACTACGTAAAGCTCTGATCTTCCATCCAGTGGAAGTACGTAGGCACAAGACGCGAGGTCTTGGCGAGCCAATTTTCCCTGTAGTCCCGAACTACGTTGACTCTGACTTTCTCTCTTGAGAATACGTAGGCATAGAGTGCGACGCTCTATCGAGTCAATTCCCTTCCGTTTAGATTTAGCAGCCGTAGATAGATTGTTTTGCATCCAGTAGACAACCCAAGCAAGCGTGGATCCCGTCGAGTACGACGGACGTGAGGGGTGCTAATACCTTCCCCTTGCGTAACCGACTCCCGAACCCAGGCTATGGTTGCGATGACCATACCTTTTCCCCGTTTTTTGCGAGGTTTACTTCGAGCGTTTCCTTTCCCGCTCTGAGGGATAAATAACGCACGGTGGCGACTCTTCTGTCAGCCGGCGCCGATTTTCGCAGTAGCGACACTGGGAAGAACTTGGAAGATTCTGGAAGGATTTGATGAAGTTACTGAAGACCAATGGCGAATCTCTTGCTGTTATTGAAGAACCACAAAGAAACCTGGAGACGATCTGGCGAGTGATGACGAACGTTCTTCAACGTTCTTGATGATGAACAATGAAGGTTCTTGGACGGAAGATCTTCACGCAAAAATCTGGAGATGACGAAGCTTGTTGAAGATCGTTCTTGGATGCATGTGGATATGGAGAATATTTGATGAATCTAAGTGCAGAACGATGAAGATTGTTTGATTTCGTTTAATTTTTCTGGAAAGACAGCTTGAACGGGATGAAGGCGCATGAAGAAGATGGTGGCGATCTGGGAATTCCTGGAGAAATTGATGAGTTTCCCGGCGAGAAGTAGTTTTCCGGCGATGGTTGATGGAGACGGATCGGTGAAGGTGATGAAGTTTGGAAGGGTTTTCTGAAGATTTTGCAGTTTCCGGTGGGTGTACCGGTCTCCGGCGACGGTTACGGCGGAGAGGCCGGTGGCTGCATAGCCGACGGCAAGGGTTTCCGGCGAGGCGTGGTAGTGGGACAGGTGGCGAGAAGGAGAGGGAGGGAAGGACACGTGTGGAGTGTGTTGGCGGGTGCAGAGAGTGTGGTGGAGTGAAACGTGGCGAATTCTGAGGGAAAGAGAGAGTGAGGTGGCCAACCAATGGGACGTACGCGTGGCACTGAATATATAGTGACAAGTGGCATGGACCTTTGACTGGGCCTGATTAATGGATATTGGCCCAATTAGACTTAATGCTGATTAGTGGACTTAAAAACGTGATTAATGGACTAAACTTAAAGATTAGACCCTAAGAGCAAAATTAATACTGAAAAAACCTAATTAAATTCTAAAACGAAAATTTAAAATAAACCTACTTAAAATCTCTAATTAATCCTAATTAATCTATTAACACGAAAATTAAAAGATCAACTCCTAATTAATCTAAAAAACAGAAAAACACTTAACAACTAAAACTATTTTAAATCTAAAAAAAACAAATAAAAAATCTAAAAACATTCAATCCTATTTTTTTAAAAATCTATTCTTATTAAATTTGAAAAAACAATTAAATCTAATAAAATCTAAAACACAATACTATCTATTTTTTTAAAAAAATATTCTATTAAAAGAAAAATAATATCTATTCATATCTATTTTAAAAAAAAAACTATTGAAAGGAAATCAATATCTAAACATTTAAAATCTATTAAATCTCTAAAAAGGAAAAGAAAATTTATTTAAAGCTCTAAAAAATATTAAAAAATCTATTAAATTCTATTAAAGAAAATATTAACCTATTTACTAACTAAAAAAAACAAATAAACCTATTAAAAAATCTATTAAATGCATTAAAATTCTAAAAAATAAAAGAAAAACCTAAAAAATGCCAGGAGGCCGATTAAATCGAATAAAACCCAATTGCGCAACCGTAACGAAACCCGGGCACCGAGATGGCTTGAAAACACAGGGAACGAGCACCAATTCTCAACAGACTTTTATTCCAACCGGCCCGAACTGCCTGAAACGCCAGGGGCTGTAATCCCGATAAAAATCAATCTGAATGAGAAAAATGCCATGCATGCAATATGCGAATGCGAATGCAAAATGTGTCGAAACATAAACCAGATACGGGAACCGGTTGGTCAAATTTTAGGGTGCAACACCATGCTGTCTACTTATATGTTATGCATATGCCTATGCTGACAAGACAAACAGAAAGGGACAAACGAAAAGAGGCGACTGGAGATGAAATAAACATCTCGAAATAAACATCTCGACCAATCTTCAAAGGTAGAAATATCACCGGGGATAGGCGGAGAACCGAATATGGGATCACACTCCTACTTCAGGGCTTCAAATTTTCTCTTGGGGAACAGAGAACCTTCCACTTGGGGATGTAACATCTTGATAAGTTTGAAAGGTTGTACGGAGTTGTAGACGGAGGTACCCAAATTGAAGCTTCATAGAGGATAAAATAAATACCCTGAGTCATCATAGTTGTTGAACATGTCGGAGTTGAGCTTCCTGGGGATGAAATAAACATCCGCTTCGCTTCAAAGTTTCAAATGCCCCAAGTCACATGGCTTAAGAGAAAACATCTCGAGAGGATTTTATAGAAAACATGATGTCCAAATGCCCCAATATTTTCAAACTCTCAGAGAGATTCGCCGAATCTCGACGTAACTGCCCCTGATTGGCGGTATTATGACTGAGTCTTCAAGAATATCTCTTTAGCAGAAATTTGCACAGAATAGCCACTTGGAAATAACTTGCTCTAGGTCAGCAGAGTCTTCAAACTCCAACAATAATGTCTGTATGTAATCTTTCTAAGATATCAAGCAAATTTAGCAAGTCAGAAATGTTAATTCTGAAACGGTTAATGCAACACACGTTTGTCTTGAAGTTTTGAAAAGGGATATCGTTATAACTTGTGATCGAAATCACTAGTAAGGATACAAATTTAAAGTTATTTATAAAGTCGATTTAATTTGAGCATAGCTCAAGGAGTCAGGAAACAATATCTCATCGAGTACGCTTTCCAATTAAACCTTACTTCAATTAGGAATTTGAGGCTTAGTTTATGACTTGTAAAATGGAGGAATAAAGGGTTATTATATTTGTGCCCACCCAATTTTTTGAAAGATGTTCATCATTTTTCGATATCACCCTGCCCCAGGCTGAAAACGAGGTTTTGGTTTGGGAGAAAAAACAAGTCTTTTCTCAAGGCTTAAAAGAGGGGTTAACTATTTTGGTGTTTAGATGGTTGAAATAATGCCTTACATCATCAATAGAGTCTTTATTCGAAGCATACAACAAGATCATGTGTTTTACTTCATCATCCTCCTCCCAATTCCCTGTCAGAGCTAGAGATCGGGTAAAGTCGGCATTATAAATTATTTTGAAAAACAATTTGAGTGAAAACGAATGGATTTCTTCAAGACAAACACTTATTGCATCACTTATTCAAAATAACGAGTTCTTACATGCCAAAAATACTTTTAATCAAAGAAAAAAAACACAAAAAGCAAAATAAAGCGAAAAGCCAGACAAGTCCTTTTATTACACCTTGAAATGGAGAGGCGTGCAGAATCGTCTGATGTGTAGTCTTCTGATAACCTTGGATCATGTCCTCGGAGGATGAACCATGTTGGGGTCAGGATTAAAACCCTCGAAGGATAGGATTCCGCCCCTAACCAATTCTTGAACGTCTGCCTTCAAACCGTAGCAGCTCTCGATGTCGTGGCCAGGAGCACCTTGATGATATGGGCAAACTTTGTCAGCTTTGTACCAGTACGGGAGTTTCTCGGGTACTTTGGGTAGAGCTCTTGTTTGGATGTGACCTTTTTGAATCAAAACTGGAAACAGATCCGCATACTTCACAGGGATGGGATCAAACCACTGAATTCTCTCTCTTGGAGTATCCAGAGGCATCCTCTGATACCTTCTCCTAAGCCGTCGATTCTGTGGTTGATCTGGAGAAGCCAACTTCTGCTTAGGAGGTAGTTGTTGTTCGCGCTGAGCGGGCATTGCATACTGATGTTGAGGATGGGGTATCGGAACTATGAATTCTCTGGGAGGTCCACTGTCATCTTTATTCTCTGGAAGTTCTATACCCAAGTTGTGATGGTATTGCTTCACAAAAGCAACAACTAAGTCTTCCCAAGATTGAATGTGGTTACTTTGCAGCTTCATGTACCATATCAAGGATGTCCCGCATAAACTTTCTTGAAAGCAGTGAATCATCATCTTGTCGTTGTCAATATAAGCAGTCATCTTTCGGCAAAACATTGTCAAGTGGTATTTTGGACAGCTGATACCCTTGTAAATTTCAAAGACACACATCTTGAACTTTAGAGGAATAATTACACCTGGAACTAAACATAGTTCATGAGCACCAAGGCCTGATGCGGTAGTTCCTCTCATCATCTTCACTTGTTCTTGGAGACCACGAAGTTCTTTCTCCATTGCTATGAATCTACGATCATCCACTCCTTTCTCAGTAGGGGGGTCAACAAATAGGTTGTCTTGCGAAGGTTGAAGTTGCACAGGAACATCCACTTGTTGCACAAAGTCGTCGGAGGAATAGTCGAATGTCAAATCAGTCCTTACTTTAAAGCTAGTCATGTGATCCATATCTTTGTTCTCTTTGTTATCCTTCAATAATACTTCGAGCTTGGTCAAATGGGCGAGATGTCAACTGACAGACGAAGACAGAAAGACCGGGTGAGCCACAGAAGGGAAGAGACACATGCATATGCTAAATGTAGAATGCAGAAATGAAAGGTTTCATGGAACTCGAGTTCTTATAAACGTTACAGAATTCTAAAGAAAATTCATTTACTATTTTTTGATATCGATTACAAATAAATATTCTTATAAGAGTCCTGACATAATAGCTAAATAAAAGCTAATAAAGTCCTAAGGAAGTCCTTCGTCGTGCTTGTTGATATATTCTTCTACTTGGACCTTCTTGAAGATAAGTTGTCCATGATCCATGTATAAAGAGTAGTGTGATAGAGGAAAATAAATCCTCCATCTCCTCCTTTGTTCTTGTTGGAAGGTGAGAAATGAATCCCTTGTTTTCTTGGATGAGAGTCCTTTGAACTTCTAATGATCCTTCATGATAAGGGAAGCCTCTCGTGTTTGTCTTTTTGAGTGTCTTGATTCTTCAATCGGGGCCCTTAGCTTCCTTAGGACTTCCAAGTTAGGACTCTTAAAAGAATATTTCAAAATATTTTCTTTTGTAATCCCTATTGGTTTCTGTAATGTTTATAAATAAACTAAGAATCCCATGAAACCAATGCAATATGATGCTTTATGGATGCAACAAACACAAGTAAGCACATAGATAAACAAGGATAAACAAACAAGGGGGACCCTAGGTTTGCAACGAGCATGGAGCAAAGGTATACCCATTCCCAAAGGACATGGACTAAGGGTTGATTGTACCTACAGGACGAGTTCTAAAAAGGTTCCCAAAGTCATTAGCTCATCTTTTGGATATTATCAACTTCCCAATTACTCGGTGATTAATAATATTCTCAAGAGAACTTCTTTTGAGTGTAGCATCGCGTAGCACTATTTTAGGTGTACTCCCTCATAGTCCCGCACTATGTCCTAATAAAGGCCAAAGTGGGGTTAAGGTAACTATGGTCCTCAATATCATAGACTCCAATCGAAAATAGTAAAAGTCTTTACAATTACTCGTTCAACCAAACTATTTTCAAAAGGGTCTCAACTGAGTGTGATTTTCAAGTCATCTTGGTCGGGATTCAACTCCCTATAAGTCTCGTCGAACATATCACTATCCTATCTTAAGTTTACTCAAGTCCGGGTGTAGGACTTTGTCTCACCACTCAAAGGTCATCCCAAAAAGCAATAGATAAACAATTATACATATAAACAGATAAGCAAACATATAATAAACAAACATAATAAACAAGTTAGGGAAACCCACAAAGGGTTCCCAGTGAAGTCGCCATTTCTGTCGCGGTGAAATTTGGATACCAAACTATTGATTAGTTTGAATCTTTAATTCATTTTGCAACCGAACTTTGATTGGTCCAAAGGAAGGGATAAAGATCGAAATTCCCACAATGCAATGCAAATGCAAGGTTTAGAGAGTTATAGGTTCGGGGGTTGGTTAAACTTAGGGAAGGTACTAGCATCCTAAGTTTCTGTAGTACTCTACAGGAACCTCTTGTTTTATGTTTGTTTATTGCTAAGTGTTTATCTGCTTAATGGTTTAAAAGACCTAGTGGTTTATTTCTAAGTATACTCGATAAGATGTCGCATCTTATGCCTACATATCCTTACGGGAGTGGAATCAGAGTATTTTATAGTTCTCCTAAAGGGTTTGAGGAGTTCTTTGACTGTGGTCAAAGTTCCTACGGGTTTAGGGTAGTTGTTTGATTGATTTTAGGAGAAGAGGTGCATTGTCATTTTAAGGGAGATTTAACCGCCACAAATTGTAGGAATGTAATCTTTGCATCGTCTTAAGAGAAGGGCTCAAGTACTCGGATAGGGATCGACGAGGTACGCCTCTCTTAAGGCAAAGTTCCTACGATATTGATTGTATCGATGTGGGGTGGAGATTCTATCTTGCTTAAGATGATTAACATCTTTTCTCTGTTGTGTTTGAATGTTGTTTGATTTGAGTTATATTGTTTTGTTGATTCTAAGTTGTAAAAGATAACGGTCCTTCCTATGGGGTAGGATCTAACTTAGAAAGATCAACTTGAATGGGATCAAGGATCAAGGGGAGTATGATGCAAATGATGCATACGCACGATTGTTGAGATCATGCGCAGATTCTTCCTTTGGACGGATGCGATGCAGAAAAATGAGTATGATGATAATGTAAATTATTGTAAGGTAAATTGCGGAAATAAAAGAACGAATAAGTAAAACCATACACACGCATGAAAGCGCTAAGGTGTAGGTGAGTGAATGTGTCGTGGGGTGCACGATTAAGTTGTATTTCGATGTTGGTTGATTTTGATTGGTTGATTTGAGTTGAATAAAATATTGATTTTAGTGAGGAAAAAGATTAGTTTTAATCTTAAGGTAACATGGATTCGAGAAAGGTTGGATCGATTTTAAGTGAAATTATTATTTTAAAAGGGGTGAATTGATTTTAAGAAAAAAAGTTGTATTATCTTGTGTTTAAGAAAAAAAAAAGTTGAGCTAGACTATATGAGTCGATTTTCAAGAAAATATTTTTTTGGTGAGATCGTTCAAGAAATTTTATTTATTTTTATGAGAAAAAAACGAAAAAAAAGGTTATATAAATTTTAAATTATCAAATAAGTTTTTTTTTAAAAAATAAATTAACTAGAATTTTAATAAAAGGTGTTACTATTAAAGTATTAAATAGATTTAATAAAATACAAATAAATTATATTTTTAATGGTTTATTACTAAAGAGAGATTAGTATGATTAAAAGTTGTTAGCTTATTTTAAAAAAAAAGATTAATTAATGTTATGATTAATTAAATAAATAATAAAAAAGATTGATTTTAGGGTTATTAGCTGGTGATTAAAGGTTTAAGGGTGGTTTAGTGATTAATTGTGATTGGGGTGTGGGAAATGTGTGTGTGTGTGGTGATTAACGTGATTATAATTATTACAGTGAAATACATAAAAATAAAAATAAAACAGCAAACCCTAGATCCCCCCCCCCCAAATTCCCCTTTCCGTCGCGAGCCTCCTCTCTCTCTTTCACTCGATCTCTCCTCTGTTTCTCCCATCGATCATTTCCGTTTCGTCCATCATCTCCTTTCATTTTCGGACCTGAAATCAAATTGAAACCATCAGTAATTTCATAACAGTGATAAGAACAGGAGCTTACTGAGCGTCGACGACGACGGCGTTTGAGATGATGAAAACGGATGCTCCGTCGGTTGAGCTCGCGGTGGCTGGGAATGGCTCCTTCAACGGAAAAGATGAGTCTTCTTTCTTCTCAAATTTCTAGGTTTTCGGTGGTGATTTCGGTGTCTTCGATCTTTTTTTTTTTATCTCCCCTGAACCCTTTCTCTTTAGCCTCCTTTTATAGGTCTTGATTTGGGCCTCTCTGATTGAAATTCAATTAAGTCAGTCTTGAATGTTAATTTGGATTTCCATTCTAGGATGAATCAAGTTGGAAAACTTCCTTTTTCAAATGATTATATTAATGATTTGTTAATTTCCTGATTTTGTAGTTCGTTTGAGAATTGAATCTTCTTGGGAATATTCCTGATTGATTTTGCTAATTTGAGATTGCGTTTTGGCAGGTACAGGTAGCAATTGTTTAGGTCGAATGATGAATTAGAAGCCCAGAGGGGGGAACTTGTGTTTGATGCGTTTGGTGAGGCTTTCACGAAAAAACCGGTGACGAAGAGCAGCGGTCTCAGGTGCTTGCAGGGTAAACTTTTCAATCTCTGTCTCTATTTCTCTGGTTGTCTTCTTCGAAATGATGTGTATCTGAAACTCTTGTACTTCGGTGATGGTTTTGGTAATGCATCCAAAATCTCCATATAGTTGCTTGAATTTTGTGATGGAAAATACTCAAGAAAGTTTGGTATGGTTTGTTGATGAATTTCTCATTCTTCTTTTGCAGGGTCCCCTGTAGGCGTTTGTTTCTAGCAATGGCGTTCGAAATATCAGTTGCGGTCCTTGTTTTGCTCAGTATAGTATCTTCATGATGTCCTAGTGGTGAAAGAAGTTTCTGAACATCTGGTTGAATGTTAGTTTGCCCAAGAGACGAACTTGTGCCTTCCCATTCAGACTTCAGATTTTGAACTCTTTGGCCAATAATTTGGTTAAAAGCTGCCAGCGCTCGTCCACGATGCAAATGATGCTCGACCCCAAATCCATTTTCCTTAAGTAAAGGACTATGTAGTTCTTCTTTAATGTGGCGTTGGATAGTATTGGTAAGAAAAACTCTGCTCCAAAAATTAGTTCATCAAAATAGGATGGAATTTATGTGTTCTTTGTGCTCTTTCTGCTTATTCAATCAAGTTGTTCTAAGTTTCATATCCTTCACCGTGAATGCAGGTTACGGAAGTGGAAGCTGAAACCGTTGGCTAGTAACAAGGGTGCATTCTTCATGTGTGCTGCTGTTTTTTCGAAGACGGGCGACACTCTTGGAGATGCGGCATGATTGTGGAGGAAACAGTTTGCCAAGTCACTGAATTTGAGTTTTAGAAGATGGTTGGGCTGTTATAAAGATGTCGTGCTTGATACTCGGTAACTTCATGATATTGGAATAATAGTTCTGTTTCATACTTAAATTGTTTTCACAATTAACAGGCAAACATTGGGCAATACTTTGGTGATTTAACATTCATCAAGATGTTAATAGGGAGACCTGCTATACCAGAGGCAACATCACTATTTCGTAAAGAATGAGTGTTTTGCATCCGTCGTCGACTTGAGTCTTACTTATTCTTAGATTTAGATTAAAACTTGGTATGTTTGTGGCTGCACTGTCGGACGTATAGAAGTTGTCATGATTGTAACAGTTTCCGGTTTACACAGTCCAATAAATGTCAATGTAAAGTAGGTGATGGTAGCCACTGAGAGGAGCCTTTGACTGACACTAGCAGAAGAAGTAATAGGTTTAGGAAGAATTTTGAGATCTGCTTAAATCATGTTTTGTAAGGGTCATGACATGCCAATTTGAACAGGGTGAATCTTGTAAAGGAATAATATTCACATCATGTTTTATATTTATCCCCTGTTTGTAATGTGCCATGTATAGTATTATTATGATTGGATTCAGATACCAACATCGAGCACTGTTGTTGCACCCCAAATTTTGACCCCTTAGATTCTCATCATCACTTTAGGATCATATTCATTTGATTATCTAACCATAACCTATTTCAAGTTTGTCTTTGTCAAGATACAGGAATCAGGGTTTTGTACAGCCGAAATCGAGGCTTCGAGGGTTAATCAGTCAACGTTTTGGATTGGTTCTCCTTGAATTGAGTCTCCACATCATCAAATGTATTCCGTTGGATCAAGTATGAATCCAATTTGAGGTTGTCACCCAGGAATTGAGAACAGTGCAGTTCAGGATACCCGATTAGGGTTTTCGATCAGGAAAAGTCAATTGTAGTTTGACTTTTGATTTAAAAGGTGTTCCAATGGTGGGATCATGGTCCATGAAGTTCCTATGGCTTATTAAAGTCTACTCAAGAAGTTTCAAGGCCTCAAAATACCCGGAACATCAACAGTCGACTCGGTAGCCACCGATCGATCGTTCGGTTGACCAAAAAGTCAACTCTTCACTCATGAGGAATTTGACCTCAAGATGGGAATAAAAAATGGTCCTGATAACATATTACACCTATCCATGAAGTTTTGTGACTATTGGATCAAGAATTGATAAGTAATCGAAAAGTTGGGAAATTAAGGTTTTCAAAAGGGCAAAGTCATAACTCCTTAACCACACAAGGGTTTTTGACCTAGTTTCAAAGGGAATGAGTTCCTAACACAAACATAAATATTGTAGTACATAATTGTGGATTTTTAAAAAAGTACAAGTGGATTCCATAACTCTTCCTGGTTAGAGAGAACCAAGATCCACAAGTTGGCAAAAACTCACATTCGTAAAACTAGGTCAGCATGAGTTTTTTATTCCAAAACCTCTCCAAATCGATGTTAATCAAAGACTAAACCTCATTTATGATGTTTGCATTGATAATGAACATTTTTAATATCAATTCCCACGAAAATGTCACAAAGATCAAAGGAAGTCATTATTTAATGCAAGTTGCAAAAGTGAATAGTGAAGAAAGAGAAAAAAGGTGGCTACCCTTGTCAAATCATCAACTTTACTTCAACAAGTCACCTCCTAACCTATCAAGCATGATGAAAACAATATATAGGGCATGGAGAATATCTTAGTAGAGTGGCTTAAATATAAGTATGAAGATTGCATTGGCAAGCTCAAAGATTTTCATGATGGAAGGTTAAAATTGACAATTTGCTTCACTTTTGCCCATACCTTGATCCAAGGCCTTTGGCTATAAATAGAACTCACTTCCTACATCACAAAGACACCAGTTCCATGCTAGAAACCATCTAGAACTCTCTCCCTTACACAATCACCAAATTCTTGCAAAATCTCAATAAGTCTCCAAAATCCCTCAAAATCTATTTTTGCAAAACACCTTCCAAAACCATTTCCAAAATTTTTCCAACTCAAGAAACACTTCAAACACATCAAATATGATGTATTGAAGCTATCCAAATCACCTCCACACTTATGTAACAAGGTTTGAGTGAGTTGGTCTTTGAAATCTTTGGATTTTAGAGTTTTTCCTTCATTTACTAGGCATTTCGTCCACTAGCTTGCTTGGAGGTTCTTTGGAGCATCTATTTATCAACCTAGGAACATTTGAAGACCTTGTAAGAGCTCTCAATATCTCTGGTTTTATTATTGCTTAAGCTTGCTTCAAGAGGTAAACCTAAAACTCATAAATGTGAACTTTCTACTTGCATTTCACATGCTACCATGAATCTTTTTAGGGTTTTCACCTTCCTATCTCTCATTTATTCATTTCAAAACTTTAATTTCAGTCTCTTCTGAGTTTTATTTTAAAGTTATGATTTTGGCTTGTTAGAATCCTTGTGTACTTGAGTTTGACTAAAACTCTTGCTTGTAAGCATTTGTGTGTAATCATCATAAAAACTTGAAAGTTTTCTCCCATGAAGTTTTGAACTTCTCACTTACATTTGTTGTGACATTATATGATTAAGCATGATGCCTGTAAGTATACACGTCATCTTGTAAGCCCTATTGAAGCCTCATCTTTGTTAAGATCCCCTTCCATCTTTATTAAGATGTACCCCATTCTTTGTCAAGATATGTCTGTGGTTTTCACCCTTTGTGTTTAGTCTTGTAGGAACTTCCCCATTTCATGATATTATAATATCTTGATACTTGCTTTGGTTGTGACCATCTATCTTGATTGAAATCATTGCCTGATATTGTAATATCTTAAATGCTTGATTTGGTTGCAACCATTCATCCTGATTGAAAATACTTGCTTATTGTAATATGCTTGATTAATCTTGGTGTAACCATATTCCTTATTCTTCTTGCTTGAATGATTATTGCTTTGTTAAGTTTACTTTCCCCAAGTGATGGAACTCTTTAGTTCTCATCCAAGTTGCCTCATCTTTTCCCTTCCAAAGGAAAGTCTCTCTATTGACCCTTGGGTCATAGATAGCTCAATACCTTCTCTTCCTTTTGGTCTGGATAGAACCAATAGGATTTAAACTCATAGGTCTGGATAGAACCTTCTCCCCCTTTTGGTCTGGATAGAACCAATTGAAGTTAAACTCATAGGTCTGGATAGAACCTTCTCCCTCTTTTTGGTCTGGAAAGAACCAGTTGATCCTTATTCTGTAGTTCGTGCCTGAACTACGCCCACTCTGATTTCTCATTGGACAATGAGAATACGTAGGCACAAGATGCGATATCTTGACGAGCAACCTTCCCCCATCTTCCTCATTTTGGTCTGGATAGAACCAATTGGTCTTATAACATAGAGATAGGTAGAGTTTGGTTAACTCTATGTAAGAATCATGGAAATGATTACTTACTTCCCTTTCTTGAGAGTTCAACATAGATCTAGAGAGTTTCTTGAAACTCTACACAAGCATGGATATGTTTGTTCCCCTTTGAACCTTGATCATAATCGAGTGTTCTTCAACCCTAGTGAGGTGAACTATGATTGCTCTGATTCTATCCTAGTTAGGATACGTAGGCAGAGGACACGACGTCTTTGCGAGCAAGCTTAGAAACTATCCTTAGGTCTTAACCTACACCCTTTACCCAATCCCAATCCTTAGCAAACATTTACCAAACTTAGCATGCAAATAAACAAAAGGTTCCTGTAGAGTACTACAGATGTTTAGGATGTGAAATACCTACCCTATGCATAACCAACCCCGATCCCTGAATCTCTTAGCGTTGTTGTTACATCGCGAAAAAGGTTCTTTCTTTCTTTAGACCTTTCCTTTGGGATAAGTTAAAGTCCGGTTGTGAATTTAAGAATTAAGATTCAAGTTAATCAATAGCTTGGTATCACGATTCTCACTGCAACAACTGTTACCTTAAGCTCTTACCGTGCACCACTAAAAGTTCAAAGATAATTCCCTTTTATGAAGTTTCAGGGCTGAGACCGAATGAACTCCTGTTTTTAATGCCAAACCAAATCCTCCTTAGATTCACATATAACACTGCATGGTTGGAAATAATACTCTCTTCCCATAATTTATAGTCATGCCTCATTGATTTTTGTGAATATGGTTGTAACACGATTCTGGAACCTCATAATTTTAAACGAACTTAAACTTGGTATTTTGAGTCCGAACTTGTAATCATGACTTGCAGTGTAAGGAACAGTGTATCTCAAATATTCACTTTGGGAGCTTCTTGCCTAAACCTCTTGGATAAAACCAAAGTCTTTCTTGAACTAAACTCGACCTTTTCTACTTGCGTAATCAAATGTTGACACATGCATGATGCCCTTGAGAAATCTTTGTAGTTCTAATGGCTGTAAAATCCTAGCCTGTCTCCACATGACCGTTCCTGATTATGAGAATAAGTATCCTCTATGTTTGAAATCAATGTGCCCTGTACACACCTTATTAGTAGTAATAAATAAATAAATAAAAAACAAAAAAAACAAAATGAGAACGCAAAAAGAGGTGGGATTTCATGGTCAAAAATTAGGGTGCAACACTCATCTTCTTCAAACCTTTGGCGAGTATTACCCCACCAGTCCTCGGCTTCTTCTTCAAGCATATAAGTGCCAAACTGCACCCTCTGCGCATCCGAACAATTCATAACTCGAAAGATCTTCTCAATTGCTTTTAGCCAAACTTGTGCTTTGTCAGGTTCATGGGTTCCCTTGAACATCGGTGGATTGTTCCTTTGGAACCTTCCCAGAGCACGAAATTCATCATCAGCATTGTTTCCAGCATTCACATTGGCTTGAGGATTCTGCCCAATTGCTCCAGCCAACCTCGTCAAAGCTTCAGTAATCGCTTCATCATTCCTGCCTGCAACCATCGTTCTTGATTCCCACAGCAAATCCTCGTTAGAACAACCATATGGATAGTGCTACACACACATACCAAATGCATAAGGGAATGAACACGTTAACAACTTGGCCAACTGGTCGACCTGCTCTGATACCACTAAATGTAACACCCCCTTCTATACCCCCAAATAAACAAATAAATCACATAATAAAATTTCATCAGAGTAAATTTGAAACATGGTATAAAAGAAGTATGCCACATCATGCACAAAATAACATACAACACCTACTCTATAAAAGGCATGTAACAGTGGGGTAGCTTCAACAGAGGATCTTAGTCCTTACACCCACATCTCAATATTTAGAATTAAAGCGGAAAATCTAAACATTGAATCACTTAAAACATGTAATCATATAAATACATATCATTCAGTTTGTTTCATCACATCATTCGTGTTTACATAATCATTTGCCATCAGATACATATACAAGATGTATCCCAAAAGAATACTGTACAATCCTAACTACCCGGTGCTACATATCAGAGCTAACCGACAAAAGAATGAAACTATACTTCACAAAAGACCTCCAACAAAACCTAATCTGCAATGCCTCATAGAGCATTATAAAACAACAGAAGGGTGAGAAATATTATCATAATAATCAATGCATATAATTATATATATACTTACACAAGTACAGAATACATATATTCCATATTTTCTCACCACAATTCATTCATAACTCATCATACATTTCACAACATGTATAAACACACATGGATAATCACAAAACATGTTTCATCATGCACACATCCATAATTCTCAACTGAACAATCCACACACAAGCATAATTCATATAACAATGATATCTATGCTATGTGACCCAACACAACTCAATGCAACTCATGCCATGTGGTACCAACATTTGTTATCATTTTTCGGTTTTTACACTTAAACCGGGTCCACCCTTCTAGACCGATAACAACAAAAGCCCGTTCCCT
Organism: Lathyrus sativus; assembly: GCA_963859935.3. Classification (NCBI taxonomy): domain Eukaryota; kingdom Viridiplantae; phylum Streptophyta; class Magnoliopsida; order Fabales; family Fabaceae; genus Lathyrus; species Lathyrus sativus. The sequence goes on from OZ012739.1 coordinate 606,359,245, forward strand.
AAGCTTTCAAACCCACCCTTCTAGGTTTGGGACAAGTCACTAGTCTCCACGAAACTAGCAAACATTGCCTCTTGACTAAATGATGCATGTGCAATCAACCACCAAATGCACTTAAGATCGTTCCCGCATCTTAATCCCATGCATTCAAATAATTCATCACTCAAGAATTATAACATGATTGCACACACAACATATTCATATTCAATAACATCATATTCATCGAGAAATGCACACATATTCACAATATGTTCCCATGCATTCTTCACAACATCGCATACAAACAATATGCATTCATAATTCAATATCATCACCATATTATCAAGCAATGCACACATATTCACAATATGTTCCTATGAATTATTCACATACTATAACATATAATCGATATATATATATATTCACAACATCGTGCCAAACGGAAACAAACCTCATCACAATTCACCATGCATTTTTAATCAAATTAAAACAATGCATTATATATGCCAAAAGGTCACATTTCATAATCAATTCCACAATCTAGGATTCACGCCTTACGGCTACCCACAACATATGATTCACAGCATACAATTACTTATTTCTAACAAGGATAGAACACAATCGAACCAAGGAATCCACATTGGATGGAATCTCAAAGAAAACAAAATGCTGTCATGCTCGCTGTCCTTCGCCTGGCGAAGCATCTGGCGAATGCTCGCTGCCCCACTCGCCTGGCGAACATGCTGGCGAAGGCAGACAGTAGCTACTGGAAGTGTTCGCTACTACTCGCTGCCACACTCGCCTGGCGAAACCTCTTGCCACCTCCTTCGCCTGGCGAACACGCCAGCGAAGGCTGATTTTGGCTATTGTAATGGTTCGCTACCCACTCGCTGGGATTCTCCTGGCGAACCTTCACTTACACTCGCCTAGCGAACGTTAGCGAATCTGCGAACTCAGAATCCCTAATTGTCCAAAATCATCCAATCCTCACAAAACTGACCAATTCAATTCCAATCATTTCCAATAGTCTTAGCCCAACATTACCCGACTAAACTATGTCGTTTATTCTCGATTCTAATCGTTCAAAGCTCGATTTCTACCGATTAAACTTCTTTCTGCCCTAAAATGGAAAATGTAGAAGAACACCCAACAATCCAAACCAATCATACATAATCATAAACATTGATAGAATAACAACATTTCACACCCTTATCTTGATTAATCAAAAGTTGGAAGTTGTTCTTGAAGAATCCAGGTTTTCCTCTTTTTCCTTCTCTTTTCTCCTCTTCCTCTTTCTTTCTCTTCTCTTTCTCTTATGTTTCTATCTTTTCTTTTCTTTCCATTTTTCCTCTTATATGTCTTTCCCTTCTAATTCTCTCAAACATTTTCTTCTCTCAAACTTTATCTCAGAAGCCAAGTACACTACTTGGCTATCCAATGTTGTACTTGTAAAGAAAAATAATGGAAAATTGCGAATGTGCATTGACTACACTGATCTTAATAAGGCCTTCCCTAAAGACGCATATCCCCTCCCCAACATAGAAAAATTAGTTGATAATTCTGCTGGTTTTAAATTGTTATCTTTCATGGACGTGTATTTGGGATATAACCAAATACCCATGGCAAAAAGCGACAAAAGGTACACATTTTTCATGACTGAATCAGACAACTATTACTACAACGTAATGCCCTTCAGCTTGAAAAATGCTGGCGCTACCTACCAAAGAATGATGAACAAGGTCTTCCGAAGAGAAATCGGGGATATGCTCAAAGTCTATATGGACGACATGATCGTAAAATCCCACGAGAAATCCGATCACACGATCCATCTGAAGAAAGTCTTCGAGCAGACCAGGAAGCACAAGATGCGCTTCAACCCGAAGAAGTGCACATTCGGGGTATGAGCGGGCAAGTTCCTCGGCTTCTATCTAACTGAACGAAGAATCAAGGCTAACCCCGATAAGTGAAGAGCCTTCTTCGAGTTCCCTACACCGAACTCGAAGAAGTCCATCCAATCTCTAAACGGGATGCTCGCTTCGCTGTCCCATTTCATGGCAAAATCTGCTCAACACGCACTCCCATTTTTCAAACTCCTCTGCAAGGAGGCGACCTTTGAATGGATGGAGGAATACCACAAATCCATCCTCCACCTGAAACGAGCTCTGTCAGAACCACCGTTTCTCTCCCGGGCAGATAACAGGGAAACCCTATATCTCTATCTCGACGTTGCGACCGACGCTGTTAGCACTGCCCTCATTCGTGAAATACCCGATGGGCAGAAGCCCATATACTTCACAAGCAAAGCAATACAAGGACCAGACCTGAGATACCAACAGAATGAGAAAGTGGCACTAGCCCTTGCCAACGCTGCTAGAAGGATGAAGCACTACTTTCTGGCCCGCACAATCGTGGTACGCACGGACCAGCTCGTAAAGCAACTATTGGACCTTCTAGACATGGCCGACATGATGCTTAAGTGGTCGTTGGAACTATCTGAGTTTGACATCCAGTATAAGAGCAGAAAGACCGTTAAGGCCCATGCATTGGCCGACTTCGTCGCAGAAATGACCGTACCCGACTCCCCCACTTGTGGGGCACACAAATGGACAATCTTCATCGACGAAGCATCCAGCTCTGCAGGGAGCGGGCAGGTGTCATCTTGGAAAACAAGGAAGGAATCCTCATCAAAGTCTCGCTTACATTTTCTTTCCCCACTTCCAACAACCAGGCCGAATACAAAGCCTTCCTCGCAGGTCTACGCCTCACTGAAGACCTAGGGGCCGAAGAAGTCGTCATCTGCACCGATTCTCAACTCGTGGCCCTCCAGATTCAGGGAGAATATCAGGTCAAGAATGACAATCTGTCTGAATACTTGACCCTGGTCAAAGAAAAGATGATGAAGTTCACATCGGTGGAGGTAAAACATGTTCCTCGCGAATACAATGTTTGGGTGGATGTTTTGTCAAAACTGGCGAGCACAAAAAAGAAAGGGGGAAACAAATCTGTCATCTAGGAAGTACTTCCGCGACCCAGCATCGAGAAAGCTTCTGCGACCCTCGACGTGCACTTCGTCTGCGACAATCATTGTTGGATGACCTCCATCTAAAATTAACTCGCCAAGGACGAATTACCGTCCGACCCAAGAAAGCCAGTGTAGTCAAGCACAGGTCTGCTTCTATTTCTTGGTCGAAAGCAAGCTTTACCGACGAGGGTTTTCCATCCCTTTCCTCAAATGTGTCGAGGAAGATATGGTCGCCCATGTCCTGTGCGAGATCCATGAAGGAATCAATGCCCAACACCTCGGGGGGAAATCCATCGCCAAGAAGACTCTACGAGCAGGATATTACTGGCTAACCATACAACATGACGCAAAGGAACATGTGAAGAAATGCGACAAATGACAACGGCACGGGGACATGCACTTGGCACCGCCCAATGAACTAAAAGCAATATCTTCCCTGTGGCCCTTCGCATGGTAGAGCCTGGATATCCTAGGACCATTCATCGTAGGGTCAAACCAGAACAAGTACTTAATAGTAGGCGTTGACTACTTCACAAAATGTATAGAAGCGGAGACTCTAGCCAAAATAATGGCTCACAACATACTTCGTTTCTACAAGCAAAACATTCTTGCTCGCTTCGGCATCCCCCAAACAATCGTCACCGATATCGAGACACAATTCACGGACAAAAAATTTCAGTAGTTTGTCGCGCAACTGAGCACCAAGCAATACTTTGCGTTAGTCAAGCACCCCCAGACTAACAGGCAAGCTGAGGAAGCAAACAGGGTAATCCTACAGGGCCTCAAACATAGACTAGATGAAACGAAGAAACAGTAGGCTGAGGAGCTGCACAGCGTGCTCTGGGCGTACCTCACTACGCCCCATTCTTAGACCGGGGAAACCCATTTTTGTCTAGCATACGAGACTGAGGCAGTGATCCTCATTGAGATTCATGTGCCTTCCAGGCGGACTGGAGCCCCCTGGACAAGGAAACAAACAGCGAGGCACTGAGGGAGGAGCTCGATCTCATCGTAGAGGTCCAGTCAGGAGCAGCCCTCCACGAGGCCTCGCTAAAACAAAAAATCGCGATCACGCACAATGCCAAAGTTATACTTTGAGAGTTCCAAGTAGGCAGTCTCGTCCTAAATAGGAATCATAAAGATTCATGTGAAGCCAAACTCACCGCAAACTGGGAAGGACCCTGTCGTGTTAGAGTGAAAATAGAGAATTGGGCCTACTACCCAGTGCATCTTAACAGGGAATAATTTGCTCGACCATGGAACGCCGAAAAGATAAAACAATATTATAGTTAAGGCCTCAACTGTCGGTATGCCTCGTCAACACGATGAACATAACGTACCGACCATAAGTGCACACCCAGGTACAAGCATTGCATTACCAAAACCCCTCGGCTGAGCCCGTTGTCTCCAAAGTACCATGAAAGGCAGAATACCCAGCTTGCAATGGGAAGTTCATGCTGCGAACTCAGTCCATAAACGTGACCTGAGCTCCGCTCTCATGCCCGAAAGCTACCCAGGCCTTTCGACTAGTTCCCCTCTGTCACACCCTCATTTTCACCTTTAGCCTTTATACCCTACATTCGTCATATCATACATCGTTTTATTGCATATCGAGTATGCGGGTTCAAAAGGTATGGACTAGGTCAGTTTGTTATTTCAAATGAGATAACTTGTCTATCTTGGGCTACATGGAAGAAAAGGTTCATTATCTAAGGTTTGATCTAAATTGAAAAGTTTACTCATCTAGATTTCTTCAAGGAGAAGTTACTTGAAAAAGTATTAGGATATTCAAGATATATTCCTAATGAATATGAAATTCAAGGCCAAATTCAAGTTTGCTTTAACCAACTTTGTTTCAAATTCTTGGTCAAGTGGAGTTCAAATTTGCAAAGCATGAGTCAAGATCACAAATCCATAATTCAAGGCTTCATCCATTTCAAGTTTAATGGTTCTAGGGAAATCCATCATCAATTCATTAATTAGAGGCAAGAATATTACAAAGAGAAATTTTATGACATTACAAGAATGTCATTTGTCGCAAGATTTCCAACTCTAAGTAATGTTTAGAAGTTAATTTATTTCTAATCTTCATTAAAGTCTCTAATCAAATCCATGATATGGTAATCTTCATGCCACACCAAGTTGTCATGTGCTACATTATGCCCACAAACATCCAAAGAAAATACTTAAGAGTTAACATTGGTATGTTTCAAGATCAAGACCAAGTGTGTTCAACCATAGGCAATATGGATGCAATCCAAAACAGCCCCATGCAAGAAGTGGCAATATGTATCATGTTACAAAATTATTTTTATGTCACAAGACCAAGAGAATAGCATGTGACAATGCATCTAAAAATCAGAATTTCAAAATTCTGTCCAAAGGTTAACATTAACCAAGAGGGTAGTCCAAGCATAAGCCAACAAAGAGGTGAAAGGATTGAGGGCAATGTAGAGGGCTGCAGAAAAAGACAACATGGGAAAGTAGTGCAGAAAAATGCAGCATAGCCATATACATGGAAATGGAATGAAAGAGAGTGACATGAGAAAAGGTGGTAAGAGACATTACCCCATGAAAGACCTGATATGTGGGGAGAAGAGGAAACCCTAGAGGAGCTGAGATAAGAGGAGGGGGTTGTAAACAAAAAGGGACTCTTCACACATTCAAGAGACACACACATTGCAAAACCAGAAAAATAGAGAAAGAGCAAGAGAAACCCTAAAAAACCAGAAAAATAGAAGGGAGGAAAAACCAGAAAAAAGAGAGTCACATAGAAATACAGGGGCATCCTTAAAGAGCAGAGCCTTCACAACATAGAGTGAAGAGTGAAGCACATTCAACCAAAACCAATGAGTACTTGTAAGAAGGATAGAAAGCTCTTGGTATCCATTTCTTCAAACCTTTCTCCCTTTACTTTTTGCTTTTATATTCATTTAATTTATTCTCTTGTGTGTTGTTGTACTGTATATATCATGTAAGGTCCTAATAGGGACCAAGAAACCATTTGCAAGAACCATAAAAACGAAAGAGAACAAAGGAAAAAGTTAGGTTTTTTCACTCTGGTAGCCTGACACAGGCCGTGTCACACAACACGGCCACCCGTGTCACACGACACGGGCCGTGTCACACAACACGGCCGGCCGTGTTGCACCTCTGTTTGAGTTTTCAACGTGTAAAATGCCCAGGACCTCTGACACGAGCCGTGTCACACAACACGGCTTCCCGTGTTGCACCTCTGTTTGGCCTTAAAAACTTGTTTTGTCCCAGACCCTATGACACGGGCCGTGTCACACCTCTGTCACGCTCCAAAAACCCACATTGCATGTACCCTATGACACGGGCCGTGTCACACAACACGGTCACCCGTGTCACACCACTGTTTTTCACTTATTTTGTTATTTTTACCTCCAAAAATTTTTTTTCAAGGAGTTCGCCGTTTTTTTTGCATGTCTCGATTTTTTTTAGCCGACTAACACCATATGTTTGTATGATTTTAGTGCGAATATTGCTATTGTCCTTGTTGACTTTTGATTCCAAAAACCATTTTCAAAAACAAACTCTCGATTTTATCGAGCCATTTTTAACCTTGTAAGTCGGTTGCCTTGTGCACCGCCATCGACCTTGATCGCACCACTTCAAACATCTTTACAAACAATAAACCTTGATTCAACGTCAAGTGGTTCTCTTTTCTCATAAAAATCCAAAACACAATAAAATATACGATTAGAATTATGCACCACGAACTTTAAAGTTGTGGAGAAGGAATGAGAATGGAATCCTCCTACACTCATTCCGAATGTTTTGAATACAAGGCGCTCGACTTGGTTATTCGAGACGTTCATCTCTATCCAAAGTCTTTTGTATAATCCTAGTCAAGAATAAATTCTTCCCTAAGAAAAACCTAAAAACAATATCAACTCATTAAACTTCTTTTGCCTTAGGGCGTCAATCCGAAAACCCTTTTTTCAAGGTATAAAATCAACCAACACACAATCATTTCTTAAGTGGCCGAACTACGGCTGCTCTGATTTCTCACACATGTTGAGAATACGTAGGCATAGGATTGTGATGATCCTAGCGAGCACAATTTTCTTTCTTTCCCATCTTTAATCATCCATACCCTTTAACCCAAGGACATGTTACGTCCGTTCTACCGCAAACAGGTAACACATAAGACTCTAAGAGCGAGCCGCAATACACCTAACTGCTAGAATGCGCACGATAGCATCGTCCATCTAACATCCAGTTTTCCACCATAGTCCCATGAACTACAAATGCTCTGATTCTTCACTTCATACAAGTGAATATACGTAGGCACAAGGGCCCCAATCCTTGGCGAGCACTCTAATAAATACATCAACCCCTCTTTCTTCAAACAAGCAAACTTTTAGAATAAAACACCCATTCACGCCAAACAACCTAGGAGGTTCTCATCGAGTACGATGGATGCGAGGGGGTGCTAATACCTTCCCCTCGCATAACCGACTCCCGAACCCTGAGACTTAGTTGCGATGACCACGCTCTTTTCCCAAAGGTTTTATCGCTATTTCCCTTTCCCTCCGTGGGATAAATAAAATTCGGTGGCGACTCTGTGTCATTTTTCGCGTAGCGACACCCTCACCGTCGAACAAGATTTGTCGAGCAGACCCTAAAACATAATAAAACTATTCACTAAGGTAGCTCATACGACGAACATTGAGAAGTGTTTCAGACTTAGAGAAAATAAAGCAAAGTATAAACATGCACGAAATCAAATTATACATAACTGACCACCATGGCCAAAAATAAATATTAACTTTAAAACACCCACAAGGATCGCGATTGTGCTTGTTACAAAACAAAGGGGCCAAGCCCCACACAAGAGAATAAAATTACAAAAACTTGGCTCACAGGCAAAAAGTACAACTGAAAGAGAAATCACTCATCCGCCTGCTGAGGATCTTCGCAGGCATCCTGCAAGTGCTCCTTGCTGATTTGAAGGAAGTCAGGGATGACTATCCTGCCGCCCACAACACTATGAAGAAACTCGGTACTCTCAGTGGACAACTCAACCCCGGGATTGACAATCTTCAATTTCTCCACAACATTGTTGAAAGCCTCCTCGGCGATGGCCAGGCAGTCGCCTTCGATCTGGGTAATGCGACGAGTTCCTAATTTCTTCACATCCTCGCTCTCACCCTCAGTAGGAGCAGCAGCGGCTTTCAGCTGCTCGACCAGATCTTGAATGGATTTCTTTTCAACAGCAAGGATATCTTCTCCATGGACAACTCATCCCAATAGTTTTTCACCGCCTCCTCGACGGCTCTGACCCGCTCCTCTTGAGACTTCTTAAACTTATTTTCCAGGTCCGCAACTACAGCTTGGGCCTTCTTCAACTCATATTCGTGGTGGGAACCCTCCTCGGTGTAAACCACCACCATCTCCAGAACCCTTATCCGGGAAGAGGCATCCTGAGCAAGCATGGTCCTTTTTCTCGGGCAGTCTATCTCCTCGAGCTTCAAGGACTCCGCCCGAGGAATCACTAAAGAAGAACCCTCGAAGAATCTCTTGTTGTGAAGGCATGGAGGCAACTCAAATATGCTTTTCTCCCCCTCCTTGTCGAGATCCACAATCTCGCCTGTACATTTTCGCTTGAGACTTGAACTCACAGGCACGAGTGATGTTTGGGCGGCAGGTGGGGTAGACGAGGAGGAGGCGCTCACTGGATGAGGCAGCTCTTCTCGATCGCTATGCCTTCTTTTAGCTTCCCCTTGAGCAGAAGACATGTTACCTGCAAAAAAATTGACACATTAATACACAAAGAAAATAACAACTCATACAAACTAAGGGGAACTAAAAGACTATCCAGAAGTTCTAAAGCCCCCGCAGGAGTGCTACACTTGAGAAGCTCCTTCGTATTGATATATCGGGCCTCCACCTTGGGTCCCCAATCTTCTTCATAAATAATCTTCTCAACACGGGTCACACACTGGGTAGGAAGAAATCCGTCCACGAAAGCCACCAGCTTGGCATAGCTGGCTTCGTCGTCGTCCCACAGCATGTGAGGAATGGCGATTTAATCGTCAGTTGGTCAGGTAAAATGAGCTCCGCTCCAACAAAAGGGAAACTTGAACAGCCTCCGCACAAGCAGTTTTCCATGCTCTTCGACTAAGGCTTCCCCGCCCTCGTCCGTTGAGACCTCCCAGATAAATTTTGAGTCGACGACCCTCTCCGACATGGGCTCAATGATATAAAACCTTTCCTTGAAAGTTCTAATAGACTCAGCAAAGGGTTTGAATAACATCCTCCCCTGCTTTAGGGAGACCCAATTGAACTTCCTCCCCGAGACTTATCACTGAAGATAGAAGACAGTAAAGAAGAGGAGAAGGATAACTCCAATCTCCAAGTACTCAAACACCAGCTCGAATGCCCGTATAAATGCGATCGAGTTCAGATGCAGCTATGAAAGGGCCAGGTCCAAGTGCACAAAGACGACCCTCTGGAAATCTGAAAAGGGCAGCCTCAACCCTATCTCCTTGAAGACATATTCGTACTTAGGGAACTTCTCCTCATATGACGAGCAAATATAATCGTCCTCTCTAGGGAAATGAACCTTCCAATCTCCCTCAGCCCCTACTGACGTGAAGGCATCCCCGGTGTAAGAGGAAAAGAGAGAGAGGCATTGCTCCCTAGGCTCTGCTACAGACCACTCCTCCACGGTTGTCCTTAAAATAGGTGTGGAAGTATCATCAGTCTTAGTATCCTCTGAGGAGCTCTCCTCGGGCAGATCTCTTAAGATTTCTTCTTCATTTTCATGCGACATCTCCTTTACCTAAAAATCAGAGAATACAAGTGAATTTGATGGCAAAGTCAAATCCACCCTTCCACCGCTAGTTAAGTGAAAGGGCGTGCGAAGGCCCAAGGACAACGTCCCCAACCTAAGACCTATCCAAATGGAAAAATTACAATACGAGGAGGCGCACGGGACAATCCCTCTGACGCACGCGTGGAAAGCTTCCCCGATACAAAACCCAAAATTTATGTTGGAAAACCACCGGAAAGCTCATAAGCACACCAGAAATTCACGATTCCTACCGGAGACGAACGCTTACGTGTCGCAAAGGAATTAAAATCAACTAAATATCCCTTGCTTCTAAAAGCTCCGGCGATGCCGGCAGCAGAGAAAAGTGGCTAAACCACTGCATGCCACCAACAGTCACCGGAAAACAGCCCTTACGCTACCTAGTTTCGCCTTAACCATACATATTATAAGAACCAGAAAGTAAATAAGCCTATGATAAGAGACCAGTTCAAGTACTTACATGGTCGAGGAAGGAAATTTGGGTTCGAAGGGCTCTGGCCGGTGAACGTACGGCAGTTGGACGGTATTGGACGGCGGCAGACGGTAGATTACAGAAGCAGAGAACAAGAGAAGAAAGAGAAGCAAAAATGCAAATGAGCAGCTTCTCCCTCTATTTATAGATGGTCCATAGGCACGTGTGCAAGCATGCACGGCTAGGGGCATCATCATGACCCTAGTCTAGACATCATGACACATTAAATGCGGCACATGGTTCGAGACACGCGTTGCACTCCACATCTTCGGATCACATCAACCGTTGGGCTCCCCGTACTTTGAGCTCCCTAACATGCAACACTACAGATTCCTTACGACACCGAGGAACAACCCCGTCCCAACAACAGGCAGCGACCATTTTTGATCCTCCTTGAGAATACAAACTGACCTTAAGTCATCACTCTCATGTTCAGGAGCAAGGAATAGGGGGCTCCTGTTCCGGACTGACCCGATGGCTAGGCATGACCCAATCCACTTCTGCTCCCAGAACGGCCCAATTGCCTAAGTCCAGCCAAATTAGGGTAACATTTACCTTTCTATCCTTCCACCGGGGAAGGTTGGTCAGTTTATCCAAGGGTCAACTGCTTCTCTTAAGCAGTTCCTGCCCGTGACGCATGGTTCCACCATCCAGAAATAGTCACCACGCTTGTGCCCGCTACTGTGCTAACGTCCGTAGCAACGGCTAGTTTTTGGCAGTTACTTATTTTTCAGAGAACGATTATCTCGTCCCGAAAATAGGGACCAATGACCATGCGCTGAGGGAACTATAAAAACCCTCTCATTTGAGAGGGTAAGGTATTTAATATTCACCCTAACACACACATACTATGTACTTACCCTCTTTTCTCCTGATTCTCACTTTAGCATCAGAGTGTCTTGCAGGTACTGTAACATCCTTTTCTACCCCAAAAATATAATGGCAAATCATTCACATTTATCAGAGTAATATTTTAAACATAATAAAAATCACCTCAAAGGGCGTACATTTTTCAATAATTCAAATCAAAGTCAATACTCTGTAAACAATGGATTTTCCCAAAATTACTAAAATATTGCTCAAATGGCAGCAGAACTCAAAAAGGGAAATCCAAAGTTTTCTTTGCAAAACAACATAATCAAAATAACAAAAATCAATAAAACATGGTTTAACTCAAAGATCCCAAACCGATGTTACACTATCAGAGCAAGACCCTCTAAGTCAACCAAAAGCCAAAAACTCCAAAAACTCCTCGGCGACATCCACGGCTAAACCTGGTCATCTGCACGTTACCCACGTGGAGACAACATTCAAATAGGCAGGGCGAGTAAAATAATTCATAATAATCAATATAAGAATCAATATATAAAATAACGTCATTTTCATATTCAACATCATCATAATCATCAAAGAAACATCAAAAAGCCATAATATCATAAATTACACCAAATTGTCACATAAATGCAAATGCAACAAGACTCATGCATGTGGTACAAATTCATCAAAATTCGATGGACACTGGAAAATTAACCCTCCATAGATCCCCATCAATAGGATTGATTCTACATAAGAACTGGAGCACAACAAAATACCTCACATCCGCACAATGGGACTGAAGCCACAAGAATCAAACCCTAGACCGAAGTTCGGAATGCATATGAATGCATGATGCAAACATCAACATCATCCTCATAATAAACTTATTAGGTGTATCATCATTCATCAAAATCATCATAATAATCATGTCATCATATAATCATCAAAACTCATGGAATTAACATCATAACTCATCATCATTACTCATAGGAATCATCATACAATCATGTATTAATCACATAAGAATCAGAGTCACACTCCTGGTAATTCATCAAGAAAATCAAAGCATCAAAATAGCACTGCACAAGAAAACAGTCTGCGAGACTCTGCTATGTTCGCTAGACAGTTTGCCGTGCGAGTCTAGGGCGAGTGTTCGCCGTGCGAACTCGCGATTACAGCAAAACTCTGTTACGCACCAACACCAAAACCAGCCCAAAAGTCCCTACAATTTCCTTCCCCAATGCCCCAAAAACATCCCTAAATCATTCCTAAGGTATTACGGCGATAAAGACACAAAATCTACGACTTATTAGGTCAATCCCGTATCATATTTACGCCTTCAATTCCCATAAAATCCTTTCAATTTTCCCACATTCATTAGAGTTCTCATAATCAACTACCCTATACGGTTAAAACCTCAACAACAGATTTTGGACACAAAGGTCTAATTTCCCTTACTCCCAAATCAGCCTCAAACCTATCAGACCATCAGTTCAAATCCCTCAAACTCATTAAACTCACTAGAAAGGCAACAACAATTCAATACTCAAAATCCCTAAACCCTTAAATCAACTTTAAACACATTGAACCACATATTGAAAACAATGAAGGCAATACTCCCCATACTTTAATTTGCCGACTCTAAACCTTTCTTCTTTGATTCTTGGAAACCTCATGAAGCTTTGCCTCAACCCTCTTCCCTCAGAGCTCTGACCTCTATTTCTTCTATTTTTACGGTCTAACAAGAATGAATCCTAATTCTCTCAAAATTCCTTTTTGTTAAACCTAATTTTGAGCCTTAAAATGAGCTTTCCAATTTCACCCTCACTAACTCCTCCTCAAATGTCCATTTTGCCCTTAATTCACTTATATTTATTTAAATTAATAATAATATCAATATATTCATATTATATACTACTATTTAAATAAATAATCCAAATTCCATAATTCTCAATACTTCATACCAACCATCCCAAATCACCAAAAATACGAATATTCCTATTTAAATAAATTAAATAAATATTCTAATAAATTTGGGGTGTTACAACTCTCCCCCACTTAAAAGAATTTTCGCCCTCGAAAATTACCTCAAGGAAACAGAGTCAGATATGAATCCCTCATCTAATCCTCACGCTCTCAAGCCCAACTTTCTCCAGATGGTCCTCCCAAAACTACCTTTACCAAGTAAATCTCTTTACCTCGCAGTTGCTTCACTTCTCATTTATCAATCCGTACTAGCAATGCCTCAACAGTCAAATTATCTCTCACTTGTACATCATCCATCTGAATCACATATGACAGGTTTGAAATGTACTTCCTCAACTAAGACACATGAAACACATCATGCAAATTCGCAAGCGACGGCGGTAAAGCAATCCGGTATGCTACTCCTCCCACCTTCTACGAAATCTGATACAGACCAAAAAAATGTTGTGTAAGCTTTCGAGACTTCAAAGCTCGGCCAACACCAGTTACCAGCGTAACTCTAAAAAACACGTGATCTCCCTCTTGAAACTCAAGTGCTTTCCTCCTCTTGTCATGGTAACTCTTCTGATGACTCTGCGAAACTTTCATTTTTTTCTTGGATCCTCTTGATCTTTTCAGTCGTCAGGTGAACAATCTCAGGTTCGAGCATAACACTCTCGCCTGGCTCATACCAACATAAAGAAGTCCTACATCTCCTGCCATACGATGCCTATTCCAATACTAGAATGATAACTATTGTTGTAGGTAAACTCAATCAACGACAAATGACTATCCCACGATCCACCTTGATCCAACACACAAGCTCTCAGTAAATCCTCAAAAGATTGGATAGTTCTCTCTGTCTATTCATCCGTCTGTGGATGATAGGCATAACTCAATCTCAACATGGTACCCAAAACGTCTTGCAAACTCTTCCAGAATCTCGTTGAAAATCTCGGATCTCCATCTGACACAATACTCGACAGTATCCCATGCAACTTCATAATTTCCTCAAATCTTGGTACATCTTTATAGCACCGGGATGGATACTTAATCTACTTCAATGTCCTTCCTCGAGAATACTCTTTTTCAACTCAAAAATATCTGGAACACAAACTCTATCAGGACATCTCATGATACCATTTTCACTAATCCAAAAATTAGCTCTTCGACTTTGATTCATCAAATTCAACCGATCTACCAACTCAATTCAGATTTCTGACCTTCTCGAATCTCATCAAGAGTACCACTAGTAAGCTTCAACATACCAAGTTTAACTCCATAAGAAGTATTTTCACAAACCAAACTCATATCACGAAATTGCTCAATCAGTTTTAACTCTTTTACCATCATCATCAGTATATGTGAAGATTTTCTACTCAATGCATCAACTACCACGCTTGCTTTATCCGAATGGTAATTCAAACCAAAACCATAATCCTTCAAAAGTTCCAAACATCTCCTTTTCCTTGCATTCAATTCTTTCTGATCGAATAGAAACTTCAAACTCTTACGATCACTAAACACCTCAAATCTCGAACCAAAAAAAACGCCTCTAAAGCTTTAACACAAATACAACAGCGGCCAACTCTAAGTCATGTGTCGGATAATTCCTCTCATGCACTTTAAGTTGCCTTGAAGCATAAGCTAAAACTTGCGAATGTTGCATTAAAACACCTCCCAATCCCATCAACGAAGCATCACAATATACAACAAATGGTTCTGCCTGATTCGACAAAATTAAAACATGAGCTGCTGTCAGCCTTCTCAAAAGCTCTTGAAACTTTCTTCACACTTTGCATCTAAAACAAAAGCTTGAACCTTCATAGTCCACTACATCAACAACAAAGACAACTTGGAAAATCCTTCAATGAATTTTCGATAATAATCTGCCAACCTAAGAAATTCTAATCTCAAAAACATACTTTGGAGCTTCCCATTGCGATACAGCTTCAACCTTCGACATATATCCGCAATAACTCTACTCAAGATCACATGACCAAGGAAACTCACTTCCTTCAACCAAAACTCACACTTTGACAGTTTTGCAAACAACTGCTTCTCTTTCAACGCTGATAACACAATTTTCAGATGCTCAGCATGATCCCCTTTACTCTTCGAATATATCAAAATATCATCAATGAACACAACCACAAACTTGTCCAAATAAGGATGGAAAATCTTGTTCATATACTTCATAAATACACATGGTGCATTAGTCAAACCAAATGGCGTCACGAAATACTCATAATGTCCATACCTTGTTTTAAAAGCAGCTTTCTGAATATCTTCAGCCTTCACACGAATCTGATGATACCCAGATCTCAAATCTATCTTATTGAACGCACTTTTAACAACCAACTGATCCATCAAATCATCAATCCTTGGAAGTGGACACTTATTCTTGATAGTCACATTGTTCAATTGTTTATAATCCACACAATGCCTCGCATAACCTTCTTTCTTCTTAACTAACAAAATTGGTGCACCCCACGGTGACACACTCAGACAAAGAACCTCTCCTCAAGCAGGTCTTCAAGTTGATTCTTCAACTTCTTTGATTCCGGTGTGGACATATAATATGGAGCCATCGCTACCAAACTAGTTCCAGAAACTAGGTCGATCGTAAACTCCACTTCACGTTTCGGCGGTAAATCACTTATCCCATCAGGAAAAACTTCCGAATAATCACAAATAATTGGCACACCACCAACTTCCCCACTTTATTAACACTCAAAGTTTCCATCAAAATAAACATCTCAGCACCATCCTGCACCGACTCACCAAAACAATCTGTAAGCACTTAGCTTAACTCAAAACAATTCACTGCCCACACTATCTAAGCTTGCAAGACACGTCTATCCCATCCAACATGACTCCCTCTACTATCAACAAGATATTAAGGGTGATCAGTTCCTCAATTTGTCAATAGACAGCTAAAAATCACGATGGCGCATAAACCATCATTACCAAACTATAAGAGCGTTCATCGACACACTGAGCCACCACTCCACACTTGAAGCATCCTGGAGAAGCACAAGCTTCTCCCTTACTTGTTTCATTCCCACTTCTGCAGACAAAGGTTAGAAAATACACGTGTACCGACAGTGTTTTCACACACATGTCGCATACTAGGGAACAAATAACATTAGACAACTTGGCCGGACAGACTAACCTGCTCTGATATCACTAGTGTAACACCTTTTTCTACCCCAAAAATATAATGGCAAATCATTCACATTTATCAGAGTAATATTTTGAACATAATAAAAAACACCTCAAAGGGCGTACATTTCTCAATAATTCAAATCAAAGTCAATGCTCCGTAAACAACGGGTTTTCCCAAAATTATTCAAAAATTGCTCAAATGGCAGCGGAACTCAGAAAGGCAAATCCAAAGTTTTCCTTGCACAACAACATAATCAAAATAACAAAAATCAATAAAACATAGTTTAACTCAAAGATCTCGACCTGATGTTACACTATCAGAGCAAGACCCTCTAAGTCAACCAAAAGTCAAAACTTCAAAAAGTCCTCGACGGCATCCACGACTAAACTTGGTCATCTGTACGTTATCCACGTGGAGGCAACATTCAAATAGGCAGGGTGAGTAAAACCATTCATAATAATCAATATAGGAATCAATATATAAAATAGTGTCATTTTCATATTCAACATCATCATAATCATCAAAGAAACATCAAAAAGCCATAATATCATAAATTACACCAAATTGTCACATAAATGCAAATGCAACAAGACTCATGCATGTGGTACAAATTCATCAAAATTCGATGGACATTGAGCCATCAACCCTCCATAGATCCCCATCAATATGATCGATTCTACACAAGAACCGGAGCACAACAAAATACCTCACATCCGCGCAATGGACTGAAGCCACAAGAATCAAACACTAGACCGAAGTCCGGAATGCATATGAATGCATGATGCACACGTCAACATCATCCTCATGATAAACTCATTAGGTGCACCATCATTCATCAAAATCATCATAATAATCATGTCATCATATAATCATCAAAACTCATGGAACCAACATCATTACTCATAGGAATGATCATACAATCATGTATTAATCATATAGGAATCACAGTCACACTCCTGGTATTTCATCAAGAAAATCACAACATCAAAATCAAAATATCACTGCCCAAGAACACAGTTTATGAGACTCTGCTACGTTCGTTGGACAGTTCGCTGTGCGAACTCGCGATTATAGCAAAACGCTGTTACGCACCAGCACCAAAACCAGCCCAAAAGTCCCTACAATTTCCTTCCCCAATGCTCCAAAAACATCCCTAAATCATTCATAAGGTATTACGACGATAAAGCCACAACATCTACGACTTATTAGGCCAATCCCGTATCATATTTACCTTACAATTTTCCCACATTCATTAGAGTTCTCATAATCAATTATCCTATACGGTTAAAACCTCAACAACGGATTTTGGCCACGAAGGTCTAATTTCCCTTACTCCCAAATCAACCTCAAACCTATCAGACCATCAGTTCAAATCCCTCAAACTCATTAAACTCACCAGAAAGGCAACAACAATTCAATTCTCAAAATCCCTAAACCCTTAAATCGGCTTTAAACACATTGAACCACATATTAAAAATAATGAAGGCAATATTTCCCATACCTTAATTTGCTGACTCTAAACCTTTCTTATTTGATTCTTGGAAACCTCGCGAAGCTTTGCCTCAATCCTCTTCCCTCAGAGCTCTGACCTCTATTTCTTCTCTTTTTACGGTCTAACAAGAATGAATCCTAATTCCCTCAAAATTCCTTTTTGTTAAACCTAACTTTGGGCCTTAAAATGGGTTTTCCAATTTCACCCTCAATAAATTTGGGGTGTTACAGGTACACCCCCTCCTCATCTCTCACACCCAACATCACAAATGTTGTCTCTGCTCCACTTCAGGTTCTGATCAACCAGAAAGATTATATATATATATATATATATATATATATATATATATATATATATATATATATATATATATATATATATATAAAATATATATATCATATGAGAATGTTATCTTTATATGAGAATGAATCTGGACCATTGAATTAAAATATATTTCTAAAATTGATTATTAATTTCTCTCTCCTTAAAATCGCCTAACTTTTTTGAATTTTTGGCATATGATTCATTGAAATATATGATTTATTCTCAACCTTTTCTTTTAAACCTGATGGTTGTTATTCATTCTCACATTATCGTATAACTTACCCCCTCTCTCTCTCTCTATCTATCTTTCTATATATATATATATATATATATATATATATATATATATATATATATATATATATATATATATATATATATATATATATATATATATATATATATATATATATATATATATATATATATATATATATATATATATATATATATATATATATATATATATATATATATGCACTAAGAAAGAAACTATTATATTAGATAAATAGAGAGAAACCATATATATATATATATATATATATATATATATATATATATATATATATATATATATATATATATATATATATATATATATATATATATATATATATATATATATATATATATATATATATATATATATATATATATATATATATATATATATATATATATATATATATATATATATATATATATATATATATATATATATATATATATATATATATATATATATATATATATATATATACACACTAAGAGAGAAACCATTATATAAAGAGTTACTTTTATCTTTTTGATCTTAATTAAAAAAACACTAGATAAAATTGTTCTCTTGAACTTATAAGGTATAAGAGGTTACAAGCTAAACTTGTTATTAATGTTTGATGTTAGAGGTTGCATGCTGAACACAGTATAAAAGTTTGGGGTAAAGGTTGTGGGTTGAACGTGTTTAAAATCTTATTATTAGTGGAAAATCTTGGTTGTCTTCTTCTTCTATTCCTATCTCTTTAAAAACTTTTTTAAAATTAGTTTATTTTTTCTCGTTTTTGAAAAACTTTCTCTTATGCTTGAAGTTACTTGATCAACACAAAAATTAATCTACTGTTTATCTATTATAATTCAATTGTATGAATTTCCAAAATTATCCTTTCATCACAAATTATTTACACTAATAAAAAGGTATTTTAGTAATCAACCAATGCTTACTTTTTTTATTCTCATCTTCTATCATATCATGACAAATGACATTCATTTATGCACCTCCACTATTTAAACCACAATTAAATATTATATGCATTTATTCTCTCTCTTCATTCAAATTTTAAATCTCTATCACATTTCTTTTTCTCACACTTTCTCACGAATCACTATCAACACAATATTTGTTTTATTTTAATCAACCATTGTTTTAATTTAAAAGACAAAATCCTTATTTTTAAATATTATTTTTTTCCTTCTCCATCTCACGATTCCTTTTTTGTTTATTCTTTTTATATAATTATTTAATACATTTAAATTTACAAGATTATTGTTCATTTTAAAATTAAATAAATTATTTTAAATTTTGTATTTGTATCTGAATAGATTTATATTGCATCAAATAAATTGTTTTAATCTCACAGATCATTATTGCATCAATTTTTTTTTTTTTGCCTTTTTTCGCCTCAGGAGTTTTTTTTTTTACATGATTATTTAATATAATTGAGATTGTATAATTTTTTTTATTTTACAAATAAATAACTATTTCAATTTTACATCTATATATAAATACATTTTATATTGTATCAAATAAGTTTTATATTTCACAGGTCACTAGAAATACAATACATGTTTTTTTAATCAATAATTATCTTAATTTAAAAGATAAACTATTTGTTTTCAAATATTAAATATTCATATTTTCCATCTTAGGAGTCTCTTTTTTCCTTTTGTATTTTAATACAATTGAATTTATATAATCATTATTCATTTTAAAACTAATACCTAATTTTAAATTTAATTACGCATATAAATATATTTTACATCATACCAAACTTACATATACATTTAAATATATTTTATACCGTATCAAGCAATTTTACCCGTGCTGGAGCACGGGTATCTTACTAGTTGAATATATAATAGATCAAAGTTGATCATCTAGCCTAACTTAAAAAACACAGCAACAAGACGAAAAAGCAAATAACATCACAATCGTATGGCATACAAAATAACATCACCTTTAGATGATGAAATCACAAGAAAAAAGAATAGTAAAGTGAAGGTTTTACTATGAGACAGACAACTTTCAAAACCACTTTAAGTAAAATGGTCAAGTATGAGAAAACGTGTTCTGACAATCAACATGCTTTCATACTATTTACCTTTCGCACTTTTGATTTTCTAAAACCAAAATCAGTGGATATTTTATAAAGAGTGCAAAGGCTCATACATATTTATATTATTTCTCCTATGACAATGAATACAATTTTATAATGATTGATTTTACCACTCAAAAGAGGGTAAGAGTGCAACTTATTGTCCATTAGCATGCTATTTATGTATAACCTTTATTATATATGAAATTTTTAATATTTTGTGAACGCTAAAAATTTATGTGAATACTACTTAATTAAGTAAAATAAGAAAAATTAGACAAATGGTAATTTTTTTTATTAAACAAACCCTCAATAACCGCTCTTCCCATATGAAGAAGAAAAATACATCTAAAAGAGATGGTGAAACTTCTCTCTAAAAATATAATAAATTCTTTGTAAATGTTATCAAATTTTAACGAGGCCTCTTTGTTACATAATTATACTTTTTATTTAAAAACTATTATATTTATAAAATAATATTCCAAAAAATATAAGAATGAACAATTTTATTACTCTATCCATA
Source organism: Lathyrus sativus (assembly GCA_963859935.3). NCBI lineage: Eukaryota > Viridiplantae > Streptophyta > Magnoliopsida > Fabales > Fabaceae > Lathyrus > Lathyrus sativus. Next base: position 606,380,214 of record OZ012739.1, read on the forward strand.
TAAACATATTTATACATAAAGAAAGAGTTTAATGAAAATATTTGCATTGTCTAAAGTTCCAATTTAATGAAAATATTTATAAAGAAATGAAATTGTTTTTATTGAATCTATGACAATGAGAAATTAACGAACTTCATTTATGCACTAACTAAGAAACACAAGAAAACAAAATACAAAAATATTATTTGTCACTATTGATTACGTCTTCTTGTGTTTGAGATTGTGATACACACAATGCATCAGGATCAAGAAAAGAACACTGTCTAGAAATAGTGCTATAGCTTTTAGGATGATAAGCTGCGATTTTCTTCCCTTTTCCTTCAAAAATGACAGGATCATCTTCATCATCAGGGTTACATTTTTCACCTAATATAATCGTTTTCATCCAAACAGATTCTTCTGTTTTCGGCTTCACTTTATTTATATCCTCCTTTATTTGGTCCCAATTCTTGGCCAACGACAAATTCCTCGGCATTTTTAGGCTTAAACTAAAAGAAGTTTTTCGTTCTGAAGCTACCTTTTTCATATTAATGCCAGAAAGCGATTCTTTTGGTTGTAACATTGCAGGTGGAAGAGGTAACTCTTTCATCAAAAACTCATTGTTTTCTGTTTCTTGTTTTTGTTCAACGGGAGTAGAATTTTTATGTTCTGGTTCATGTTCTTCTGCGTGTTGCGGTGATGCTGGCGATGGACTGGTTTCATTCGAATCTTTAGATAAATCTAATGGTTGAGCTTGTGGTGGATCTGGTTGTGATTTTCTCAGAAATCGGACACTGCATATAGCTGTGATTATGGCAATGGAAGCAACAAAACTTGCTAAGAAAAATGAGAAATGAAGAAATGGGTGTATTACTATGATGTTTTCAAGAGGGGGTCTTCTTCCCATGACAAACAAACATTCAATTTGTGTGTTTTTTGAGGACTAGGAAGGTTTCCTATGCCTGCAAAGTCCTAAAGGAAAATTACAAGTGTGAGAACAAATAACAAGATTTTGCATTCTTTGGTCTTGAGGAAGGAATCCGAAATTGATTGCATGAGTTTAGGACTTTTGGATGGGATAAAAAACTTGTGTTTCTAATTTTGGTAAAAGGGAATTCAACACTCATTTTCCCTTGAAAATAAGCTAAAAATACTAGTGTATAAATGACTAGAGGTAATGAGAATAAGCTCCACATAAATTGTTTTATCATTTTCTACTATTCTTCAAAATTAAACTTTGGACATGAATGGTTGATTAAGTTATCTTCCATTCAAGTGAAATTTTATGTCTCAATTGAAGACACTTTTCAAAACTTTAATTTAGATCAATATAATATCAAATTTTGATCATTAAATTATTCTTTAAATCTTGTGAAATTCTTCTTAAAATTTTTTGAAAAATTTGTCTACACTTTATTTTTTTTAAAAATTGACCTAAATACCAAAGAGTTTTTTAAGAATTTTTTAACCTAACATGAGATCACACTTAATTTGACTAGAGAGTAGGCCATTTTTTCTAACATTGATTTCTTTATCTGTGAAGTCTTGTGCTTGTGTGAACCATTAACTTTTATGATTTTGTCATATACTGTTAAAAATAATTTTCTGTGATATCATTGATAGAGGAGCAAGTGCTCTTAAATATGATCTAATGTAATTACAAAGAAAATTCTTAAGACATTCTCATCATTGCCCACATTAAATTCAATAATTAAGGGTAAATGCTTCCTAGCTAATTATTCAGATAATCAAGTCTCATGTTTATGAGATTTAATCCTATTTAAATACAAAATATACAGCTAATTAATGTACAGTTGGTTCTAACTAGGGATGAAAATAGGTTAGGTCGAGTTAGGCTTTGCCAAGCCTAAGCCTGTCCTGTCAAAAAAACTGAAGCCTAAGCCTAACCTGTAGCTTGTCATAGGCTTATTTTTAGGCCTGAGTCTGACATTTTCTAAGGCCTGGTTAGCCGTTTAGCCTACACAAAAGCCTGTAATATTAAATAGACTAACAAATTAAAAAATCAATGAGACTAAAAGTTTGTTTACATTGACTTATTTTAACTTACCTATTAGCATAGGTTTTTTGAGATTATATATTTAACATAACTTATGAAAATAACTTATAACATTGTTTATAACGTGTTTTCATCTTATTTTCATAAGTTCTTCAAGATAACCAATTTTTATTTATGTATTTTAATTCAAAGTAGAAAACATAACATAACAATAATTAAAAAAATTATTCATATTTATTTAAATAGGTCGGTCTGTTAGACTTAAAAGGCTTTTTTTCATGGCCTGAGACCTAGCCTTTTTAACTAAATAGGCTTAGAAAAAAACCTAGGCCTTTTCTATTTAAAAGAAAACTTGGCCTGACCTGAGCCTGTGTAGGCTAGGCCCGTATGCCCCTGTTATCGGTCTGGTATATTTCCACCCATAATTCTGACAACCCTTTAACTTGGAGAGTGGATGTTAACCATTCACAACTTACTGATAATAGGTTGAAATGTAGAACCATTTAATCATTTTGTAATAATATGTGCCACTTATCTCCTATGGATACAAATGGTACTTATATTGTTCAATTGTCCAATTTTTCCTTGATGAAATGTCTGTTTACTTTGACATGTTCGTAATATCATGTTGCAACAGATTATGTGCAATGTTTATTACTGACTTGTTGTTGCAATATAGTTTCATGGGTCATTTCCATTCAATATGTAGGTCATGTCGAATTATTTTCAGCCTTAGGAGTTCACAAATTCCTAATGCCATAGCTTGAAATCTCGCTTCTACACTTGACCTCGCAACAACATTTTGTTTTTTTGCTCTTCCAAGTCGCCAAGTTTTCTCCAAGAAAAGTACAATATATGGAGGTGGATCTTCTGACATCTACATATCCAACATACTCAGCATCTATGTAGGCTTCCAAAGTAATTCCTTAACCCTTTTGTAAACATAATTCCTTTCCAGATTACCCTTAAGTATTGTATAATTTGGTAGACAACTCTAAGATGAATCTTATTGGGATTATGCATGAATTGACTTACCACTCCCACTATATAAGATATGTCTGGCCTGATGTGAGATAAATAAATGAACTTTTTGACTAACTTTTAATAGGTTTCTCTTGCCACTGTTGCATCTTCAATAAATTCACTAAGTCTGTGATTTTGTTTGGTTGGAGTTTCTAGTGGCTTGCATCCAAATTTACCAGTTTCAGATAATAAATCCATCATATATTTCTATTGATAGATGAAAATTCCATAATGAGAGTGTTCCACCTCAAGGCCCAATTTTTTTTTTAATCCGCCTAATTCGTTCACCTCAAACTCTTTATACAAACACACTTTTAAGCTATCCATTTCTCATTGATGATTTCATGTTACAATTATATCATCAACATAAAAAAATTAGTGCAACAACTCCTCGTAAGACTAAATGCTTAGTAAAAAAATTATGATCTCCTTGACTTTGTTTATACCTAATGCATGTCATCACAATAGTAAACTTGCCAAACCAGGCCCTAGAGGAATATTTTAGTCCATAAAGAGCCTTCCTTAGCTTACAAATCTTGCATTTCTCATATTTAAACCCAGGTGGGACCTCCATATATATATATATATATATATATATATATATATATATATATATATATATATATATCCTCTTCAAGGTTTCCATGTAGAAAAGCATTTTTGACATCAAACTTCTCTAAATTCCATCCATACTTAGCGGCCAAAGATAAGAAAATTCTTTTAGTGCCCAGTTTTGCAACGGGAGAAGAAGTCTCATGATAGTCAATCTTATATGTTTGTGTGTATCCATTAGCTACTAGTGTTTCTTTATACCTTTCTAGTGTTCCATTAGCCTTGTATTTAAGGGTGAATACCCATTTATATCCAACAAATTTCTTGTCTTTATGGAGCTATACTAACTTCCAAGTTCCATTTTTCTCTAATGCATTCATTTTGAATTCCATGGATTATCTCCACTTTTTTCTATCTATTGCTTTGTAGATGTTTTTTGGGGGTAACAGTAGTGTTTAAATGAGAAAGAAAACTTCCATGATTGTTGGATAAATGATCATATGATATAAAGTGAGACAATGGATACTTTGACCTTTTTGTACATGCTTCAACATCCTTCCTTATTACATTTGGAAGATGCCTAGCATATATGGATATATTTCTTATTACAATTGGAATTTGGATAGAATTTGGAGAGTAGCCGAATAGGGCTAATGTTCTGAAGAATTTGAGAGGGTAAGCGATTAATCAAGTAGGATGCAGTAAGGGAAACCTCCCCCAATATTGTTTTAAAACATTTGTATGGAATAAAGATGCTTGGGTAACATTAAGAATATGCCCAATTTTTCTTTCAAGCACCCCATTTTGTTGTAGGGTGAGAACATATGATGATTCATGAATAATACCATGTTCATTGAAAAAAAGAAGACAATGTTTGATTAAAATAATATTTGGCATTATAAGAATGAAATCTTATGCTGGTAGTATTAAATTATATTTGGCATTATAAGAATGAAACTTTTTGATGGTAGCCTCAAATTGGGTTCTTATCATTTGAAAAATAAATCAAATATTTGATTGACTTCACTTTTTTGCCTTAAGATACACCTATGACACTTGATACAATCATCAATAAAAATGCTAAATCAGTGGGCCACAAATATATTTGGAATATTGGATAGGCCCTAAACATCGTAAGATGTCAATCCTGCCTTAATTTAATCATTTATATTGGGCATTTTTCAAACTCTTTTGTGTTGATTTGTTGGAATTACTACTTGAAAGTTTGTCATTCTTCAATTGTTGGAAAATACATTTGGTGCCTTTGATTTGTATGTTATTATGCAGAAAATAGACATTAAATCATCAAAGTGTGAGACACAAGAAAATTGAGAAAGGTTTCCAAAGGAAAATAAGAAAATCAGTAAGTTCGTTGGGCAAACTTGCTAGCGAACATTCACTTTACGAACAACTGGAGAATAACCAGCGAATGCTCCCAGATTTGAGGCAGTAGCAAAAGGCTTGTAAGTTCGTTGTGCGAACAAGCCAGCGAAGGTTCGCTGTGGCAACACCTTAGCGAAGAGCAAGCGAAGCATCCCATACTTGAGGCAGTAGCGAAAAGGTCATAAGTTCGTCGTGCAAACTTGTAGGCGAAAAAGTTCGCAATGCGAATAATCATTCGCACGATGAACTTCAAATTTGTCTCAGAGGTGGTTTAACTGTGCAGAGGCACATCAGGTGCCTAATTTGATGTTTGCTAGATGAATAATTTGTTCGTAGTGCGAACATGATAGATCTTGTATGTACTTTATAAGTACTTTTGACAATTTTTGGGGATCATAACCCCATTTTACACACCAAAACCTTATTTTCTTAGTTTTCTTCACCAAAGAGTGAGATTTTACACATAGAAGCTAGACTCGCATCCAAGTTCGATTCTTCGACGTGGATGCTCATTCATCTCCTCCTGAAACTTGTGAAGCAAGCTACCATGGTTATAGGTAGCTAAAACACTTTTGTGTCAAGATTAGAGGTAGTTAATCTTGCTATTATGTATTTCTTTTGATCTTTTGTATGTGAACAAGGTTTATGATTAATAAATGATGTAAATATTTTTCTTTTAATGATGTACTTATAGTTTGAATCACTTTAGACATAGATTTTCCAAGTCTTGACCTAATTTCTTCATCTATTAACCAACAAAATCTAGACATAGATTTGAAAGTTAATATTTTCTTTGTATCAATCTTTATGTTTATTGTTTCGATTGTTATTTCGAGAAATCATCTAGCGATTAAAACAATAATATTCATTGAGCCACTTTAGAAATAAACAGATTTACGAGGATACGGGATTGTATTGATCGAAACTAAGTTCACATGCTTGATTAATCGGATACATATGAAAAGGATTAACGAAATCTAATCTTGACATGCTTTCCTTAAAATAAAACATCTTTGCCCTAATTTACTCTTTGGAACAAACTTATGTTACAAAGCACGAAATATTTCGAAAACTCTTTACTTTGAACGTTAAATTATTGAATGGCTAGCATCTAGATATCTTATGTACAATCCCTGTGGATACGATAAAACACCCCCAAAATACTTCTCAACAAAATGGTGTCGTTTCCGGGGATTGTTGTTTGATATTGCAAGCATTGCAATAGTTTAGTGATTTTAAGATATTTGTATTGTGAATCTCTTACCTCTGTAATTCTCTTGTGCTTTTTAATTTGTATGACTAGTGTATAAAATCCGTTTATGCAAGGGAGTGTACCTATAGAAGAACTTCTTTTTTATCTTGAGATTGAAAGAACTGCTCGTAGACTCAATAGCAGAACAAGGTGGAGATGACATCTTGCTAGAGAAAGACAAGAGCGAGGAGAATCTTCTTCAGCTGCACCAACTATTATGCCAATCATGACAGATCCACCACCAACACCACCCCCTGCTTCAACACCATGTATCAACAGCCCGAGGCACACTGCTCAGTTTGCGCGCAATTTCCACAACGGTAGGCATTCAGAGATAAAAAGTGGAATTCTTGCGCTTCTATATCAAAATCCTTTTACTGGTATAGATCATGATGATCCATTCACATATCTCACCAAATTCTATGATATTGCGGGTGCAACAGGAGCACCGAAAACTAACGAAGAATCATCGTTCAAGAGATTATTTCCGCACTCCTTAATCGAAAAGACAAAGGAATGGTATCTTGATCAATCCACTTTAGTGATGACGGACTGGAATACGTTAGAAGAAAAGTTCCTTGAACGTTTTTTCCACACTATCGATTAATGGAAGCAAAGACAGCAACTGCGGTATTCGCTCAAGGCAGAAATGAATCTCTCAATGAAGCTTGGGAGAGGTTCTAATACATGTTACAAAAATGAAAAGGCCACAGTTTCGATGAATTAACACAAGTGCACATTTTTAGAAATGGGCTCCAATCTGTTCACAAAACTTTTTTAGACGCTACCGGGGGTGGATCGTTAATGGCAAATAGTGCAGAAGATGCGGTAGCCATCATTGATAAGATGGAATTGAATGATCACTAAGGAAATCACAACCGTGGTACACCTCAACAACAACTAGGAATGATAGAATTGGGAACAAATGATGCGATCCTTGTGCAAAAAAAATTACTTTCGCAACAAGTAGAGTTGTTGACACAACAAATGTCAAAGCTTCCACAACAAATTAAAGAAATGCAAGCGATTCCCAAAAACAAACAAGTGGCGAGTTGTGAGCTTTGTATGAGAGATCACCCTACTGGGTATTGTCCTCCGCTTATGGAAGAGACGAATTATACAGGAAATCAAAACCAAGGGTATCAACCTCAACCACCTTACCAACAAGGCAACCAAGGTTACCAACAAAAGAGGTAATCAAGGTTATCAACAATAATTGAGGTCTCAAGATGCCGAAACTTCGAATCGTCATTATTAATATCAAAACTACGCTCAACCTCTACAAGCTCAAAGTGGAAATTCAAAAATGGAAGACACCCTCACTCAATTCATGCAAATGTTAATGTCCAATCAAAAGAATTCCGATGCGGCTATAAAGAATCTTGAAAACTAAGTTGGGCAACTTGCAAAGTAATTAGCCGATCAGCAACCGAGGTCGTCCTTTTCCGCTAACACTCAACTAAATCCAAAGGAAAATTGAAAGGCTATTCTTACAAGAAGTGGTAGATAAATTGATATGAGAATAGGCGAGGAAGTAGTGGAAAAAAAAGGAAGAGTTGAAACAGAAAAATAGATTGATGAGAAAGAAGTAGAAAAAAATGTTGAGGGAGAATTAGTTGAAAATGAAAAGAAAAAGAGAGAGGAAGAATAAAAGAGAATGAGAGAAGAAAAATTGAAAAATACTAGGAAGGGGAAGGAACCAATGAGCACTATTCGGATTCAAAATTTTCTATATCCTCATGCTCCATCAAAGAAAGATAGTGTGAGGCATTATGTCCGGTTTATAGATACTTTTAAGCAATTGCAAATTAATATTCCATTTTCCGAAACATTGGAGCGAATGCCAAAATACAAAAAAATTCATGAAGGATATTCTCACGAAAAAGAAAAGGTATACGGATCAAGAAACTATCATGGTTGATGCTAGTTGTAGCGCTATCATTCAACGGGCCCTTCTGTGAAAAAAAGTGATTCGGGACGAGTCATTTTTCCGGTTACAATGAGAAATATTTATGTAACTGGAAAAGTGATCCGGGACGAGTCACTTAGTGGTGATTGATATGGAAGAAGATGAGGACGCTCCATTGACTCTTGGAAGACCTTTTAAGAAGACCGATAGAATGGCCATTGATATGGATGACGGTCTCATGAAAGTGAGAGTTCAAGATGAGGAGAGTTATTTTAATCTATTTGAAGCCATGAAGCATTCAAAGGACAAAGGCAATTATTTTAGAATCGATGCAACGGAGAAGGTGATTGAAGAAGTAAAATGGAAATTACAAGTTCCCACCCCCATTACAAAAAGTTCTTACAAATTATCTTCAAAGTATCAATGCAAATAAAGAAAAAGAGACCGAGAAGTGTTTGCAAGAACCTGAAGAATTGGATGAAATTCCTCCCTTGAGAAAGGGTGGAAATTTTGAAAAAGGAAAATAATGAAGAAATCAAGCTTGAATTGGAGTTATTATCCTCTCATCTTATATATGTATTTCTTGATGAAGATGGTGATGGGGATAAACCAATGATCATAAGCAAGGAGCTAACAAAAAATGAGGAGGAAAATTGATTTGTGTATTGAAAAATAATCAAGATGCGATGGGGTGGACTCTTTCCAATTTAAAAGGAATAAGTCCTTCTTATTTTATGCATCAGATCTTCATGGAAGATGATTTCAAACTGATTGCTCAACCTCAACGTCGCTTAAATCCTACCATGAAAGAGGTGGCTAGGAAGGAAGTGGTGAAAATATTGGATGCTGGAATGATTTACCCGATATCCAATAGTCCTTGGGTTAGCCCGGTGCAAGTGATACCAAAGAAAGGAGGGATGACAGTTATCCAAAACAAGGAAAATGAGTTGATCCCTGCAAGAACCGTGACCGGGTGGAGAATGTGCATTGATTACCGTAGGCTAAACTAAGCTATGAGGAAAGATCATTTCCCTCTTCTGTTCATGGATAAAATGCTCAAGAGACTTTTAGGTCAAGAATTTTATTGTTTTTTGAATGGTTATTTGGGTTACAATCAAATTATTATGAACCCGGAGGACCATGAGAAAACTGCTTTCACTTGCCCTTTTGGAATCTTCGCTTATAGAAGGATGTTATTTAGGTTATGTAATGTGTCAGTGACTTTTCAATAGTGTATGCAAGTAGTATTTTTGGACTTGATTGAAAAGTCAATTGAGGTTTTTATGGATGACTTATTGGTTTTGGACCATCATTTGATCTTTGTTTGAAAAACTTGGATGTGGTATGGAAAGGTGTGTGGAAACCAACTTGTTGCTTAATTGGGAAAATGCAATTTCATGGTAACTGAAGGAATTGTGTTGGGCCACAAAGTTTCTTCAAAGGGCCTTGAAGTTGATCAAGCCAAGATGGACGTTATTGAAAAATTGCCACCACCGTTAAATGTGAAAGGTATAAGGAGCTTCCTTGGTCATGCGGGATTTTATCGGAGGTTCATCAAAGATTTTGCAAACATCGCAAAGCCTTTGAGCAATTTTCTCAACAAAGATAAGTCTTTTGAATTTGATGAGTCTTGCATGATTGCTTTTAATTCTTTGAAATAAAATTTTGACTACCGCATCCATAATCATCGCTCCAAATTGGAAAATGGATTTTGAACTCATGTGTGATGTGATTGATTATGCGGTAGGTGCAGTATTGAGTCAACAGAGAACAAAAATTTTTCATGTTATACACTACGCAAGCAAAGTCTTGAATGAAGCTCAAGTAAACTATGCAACAACAGAAAAAGAGTTGCTTGCGATAGTGTATGCATTAGAGAAATTTCGGTCATATTTAATTGGGTCTAGAGTTGTGGTTTACACGGATCATGCAGCGATTAAGTATTTTCTTACCAAACCAGATTCAAAGCAAAGGAAAATTTGTTGGGTCTTTTTGTTGCAAGAGTTTGATTTAGAAATTCGCGACAAAAAAGGATCCGAGAATTTGGTGGCGGATCACTTATCCCGCCTTGTTAATGTTGAGGTGACTAAGAATGAAAGAGAAGTAAAGGAAGAATTTCCTGATGAAAAGTTGTATATGGTTCAAGTTAGACCTTGGTTTTCCAACATGGAAAATCACAAGGCCGCCGGATTAATACCGGAAGGTCTAACTTGTAACTAGAAAAATAATTTTTTATCTGACGCCAAGTACTTTATTTGGGATGAACCATATTTGTTTAAGCTAGGTGTCGATAACATTTTGAGAAGGTGTGTGTCAAAAGAAGAGGACAATTACATACTTTGGCATTGTATTAACTCTCTGTATGGAGGGCATTTTAACGGTTTGTGAACGACAATGAAAGTCCTCCAACCGGACTTTTATTGGCCTTGTTTGTTCAAAGATGCGCATGTGTATACACAAAGTTGTGACAAGTGTCAAAGGAGTGGTGAAATTTCAAAACGGAATGAAATGTTGTTACAAAACATGTTGGAAGTTGAGGTGTTTGATTATTGGGGAATAGAATTTGTCGGTCCATTTCCATCATCGTTTTCCAATGAGTACATTTTGGTCGTAGTTGACTATGTATTCAAGTGGGTAGAAGCAATAGCATGTGCTGAAGCGGATGGAAAAACCGTGATAAAATTTTTAAAGAAAAATATTTTGTCTCGATTTGGTACTCCAAGAGTGTTGATAAGTGACGGAGGATCCCACTTTTGCAACACTCACCTAAAAAAAGCCTTAGAGCAATATGGTGTAAAGCACAAAGTTGCAACACCATACCATCCACATGCTAATGGTCAAGCGGAGGTATCAAATCGAGAAATTAAAAGGATTATGAAGAAAACGACGTCGACTTCTAGAAAAGACTGGTCAAACGAGCTCGATGATGCTTTGTGGGCCTATCAGACAGCTTTCAAGGCTCCGATTGGTCTCACACCTTTCAAAAACGTCTATGGAAAGAATTGTCATTTGTCGGTGGAGTTGGAACATAAGATCGTTTGCCTTTGGTTGAAGATGAAGTATATTGTTTGAGATTCTATAATTAATCACACAAAGAAATTTTATTCTCTAATGAGGAGTAAAGCGGTGAGGAACAAAAGGATTGATTTGGTTGGCGACGTGTTTGTGTTTGTGGTTTCTGAGAAATAACATTATTTTCAACAATGCGAGATTGAATAGAGAAGAAACATGTTTTCACATCAATCAAATTATTATTTTGGAATTGGATTGTTTTAGGATCGAAGAGTAAATTGATGTTTTTTTTTTATAATTGGTGGAGAAAATTTGAAAACTATATCAATTTACAATGATTTTGTAACTTGCTTTGAGCACTTTTTGTACTTTCTTTCAATGTAATTGCTTATTGAAAAAAAAAATTATTCTTTATTAAATGAAAATACATGTTAATTCCCTAATTTTACGTTAGATTCACCATGTTTTAGATGATAAAATTGTAAATATTAATAAGCGTGTTTAAAAGAGTTTTTTTTTTTTTTTTTTTGAGTTTTTTAATAATTGTTCAAAGTCTAATTTTATTATATCTTTATTATTATTCTCATAATATAAAATATTTTTTTTTAATTTTTTTTTATTTTCATCAATTTCTTGCTGTACATTATATAAGATTCTTGATTACTTTTAATTTAATTTTCCTTTTTTTTATCTTTATTGGTATATTCCAATAATAAAATAAATATTTTATTAATTTCTTCCACTTTCTTTGTTTTATACTTTAAATTTTAATTCAAATTAGATTTTTCCATCTGCTTCCTTATTAATATTCATGTAATCTTTGCATTGTTTAATTAATTTTTTCTGTGACTAATAAGATTTTTTAGATGTTATTTTCTTAAAATACAATTGATTATATTTCATAATTTTATTGATATTTTATAAAATTGTGAGAGATTTTTTAGATGTTATTTTCTTAAAATACAATTGATTATATTTCATAATTTTATTGATATTTTATAAAATTGTGAGAGATTAATTATTATGCTCAATTAATATAAAAACTATTACACAATCAATTCATTATTATTATCTATTTGCATTATTTCATATATATATATATATAGTTAAAATAAATGTTAAGTTTCTTTCGATATTCCAACATTCAACATTGTTTCAATTCTAAAATAAAGGTTAATTTGTTATATTCCTATTATTTAATTAATTTTTACATGACTAACAAGATTTATTTATAGTAGGGTTATAGTAGGGTTGATTTTATTTTGCTAAAAGAAACAATTGATTATAATACTTAAGTTTATCGTTATTATAAGGAGTTTTTGTGTTCGTTTATATTACTATTTAGAGTAATTGTTGAATTTGGATAATATATTAGTACAGGTTAGTTGAGTTGAGAATCTGAATTTGGGTGTTTGAGTTAAACTATATTAATAATAAATGATAAGAAATACCAACAACTGAGTCGTTGTAGTATAGTGGTGAGTATTCCCGCCTGTCACGCGGGTGACCCGGGTTCGATCCCCGGCAACGGCGTTGTTTTTTAATTTTCGCTTTTCATCTCTAAACACGACGTCGTTTACATGCTAGCTTTTTTGTTTTGTTTTTTTTCTTTCTAAAATTTATACTGGGCCGTGGGTTCTTAACAGGGCAGCAAATCAGTCATACTTATTGAATTGAATAATATTTTTAAAGGAAAATACAGTTATTAATTTTTTATTTTATTTTTTATGATGAAGTTATACTTTGTACTTATTTATTTGGATGTTAAAATACAAAATAAACAAAAAAAAAATAGTACCTTTAATTTATTCAATTGAAAATTTTACAATGATGTCATATATGAGTGAGTTGTTAAAATACAAAATAAACAAAAAAAAATAGTACCTTTAATTTATTCAATTGAAAATTTTACAATGATGTCATATATGAGTGAGTTTTATAGGATGATGACAATATTTCTAACATGGAAAAATTCTATAAATTTTGTTATATTTATTTTATGAGAATTTTTGTTTATTTATTTATTAGATATTCATATAGCGATATAGATATTAAATTTTATACTATAACTCAAATATTTTATTTTTCGGATAAAATTTAGTTTACCATTTATGTATAATATACATAAGAAAAGTAAGTATATTGAACAAATATTTTCAAGCAACATGTATAAAAAAAATGAAGATCACATATGATGAAATTAAAAAAAGAGAGAGAAAAAACATATAAAACATAAAATAGTGATATATATATATATATATATATATATATATATATATATATATATATTTATATTGCATGACAAGTTAATCAATTATTTTATTGTATGTCATTTTGTGTCTGAGGAGAGAGAACTTGTTTCAGACATGACATTAATATGGTGGTGTCGAAAAATATACTCAGATCTTTAAAACTGAAAAGACCTTTAAATATTTCAAATACTAAGCAAATATACATGCGTGCTCGAGATAACATGGCCTTAAGAGGACAAAGATTTGAGATGAAATTTTGATGATTTTCTGGGTTGGGGTGAATGTGAGATGAAGATTTAAAAAATTTATGGGTTGAGAGTTTGAAGGTTTGATGGTTTTCTGGGTTGAGATGAGTTTTGGATGAATATGTAAAGAATGTTTGGTGCAAAAAGGTTGAATTTCTAGATTTTTGTGATAAGGATCTCAATATGATCTTGAATTTCTGGATTTTTGGGATAAAGATCTTGATACACAATTGTGAGATAATGGGAATATGGTTTTAGAGCGTTTTCGATGAAATAAAGGAAGAGAGAGAGAGAGAAACAAGTTGAGAATATGTAAAAGAAAAGAAGGGTAATACGTTTACCAAAGTGAATGAAGATAAACATGAAATCTTGGAGACTAGTTAAACGGAGACATGCAGCGAGAAAGATAAGAGAGTGATCAGAAATATCACATTCTTCAGATTCTATGATAAAACTTTCAGATTTTATGTATATTTTGTCTATTATGAGACAAACAAGAAAGAAAAGGACCGCCACATGAATCAAAATTATAATACAACTTGGGCCCTAATGGACTTATTTCCAACAAAAATAACTAACCACCTAAAAAGAAGGATTTAATTTGTCACCCCCAAATTAAATCTAGCACCTTCACATATTCTCATAATACCTGCCACCCCCCAAATTAAATCTGGCACCCTCACATATTTTCATAATTCATAAAATGTCTATAAAAAAACTCGAGTAAAAAGTGCGAACGAAATTTCTGGTAATAGACCAAATTTTTTTTGGTAGTTAATATTTTCAATTTTTTTGAAAAATTTTTTTACGCAATCAAAAATTTCGAAAAGTGTTGTAGTTTATCAAAATTTGAAATCGAAAATTTCAAAACTTTTGATAGTATAATTTTTTTTTGAAAATTTTGAAATTCTTTTTTCAAAAATTCCTGTATTTCTTTAGTTTTTTTTCTTCCGGAAATCATTGATTTATAATAAAAAATTTTGAGAAATTTCAATAGTTCTTTTAAAATTCCATTAAACACAGTAGAAAATCCAAAAAAAAAATTTAGTTAGGACATAAAAGTAATAGGATCCATTATGTGGAGATGTCAGGTTTAAGTGGGGTAAAAGGTTAAATTCTTCCTTTTACCAAGTTTTTTCTTATAGATTTTCTTTCGAATTTCTTATAGATTTATATAAGTAATAGGATACATTTATTAAAAGGTTTAAGGTGGGATACGGATTTCTTATAGATTTTCTTTCGAATTTTTCTCCAAATTTTTAACATTTAAAAATTATTTAAAAGAAAATTAAAAACAAAATAAACTATTTAAATCTAAAAGCAAATACAAAGATTACACGTGAGAAGACACAATAAAAGTTCAAAAACCAAAACTAAAATTAAATTCCAATAATTAAGTAATCTTTTTTTTTGGATGGAATAATTAAGTAACTATAAGACATGTATAAACAAAAACCTTACCAAACTCAAGAAATCGATCTTAACTCATAAATAATTTATCTACAATTCTTCTACACAAATCAAACTCATATTTCTTAATAGAAATCAAAATCACAAACTTCAAACAAAGTTTCCAAAACAATTAAATCTCTACCAACCATAAACAACTTCTGAGTACTTATTCTTAAGCCATCTAAAACTCTTTCTAAAAGAGCCTTTGACTTTACCTTCAACAGAATACATTTTATAGCTAGCAACTCTCTTCTTTCTCTGAAGTTCAGGATCATTAACGAAACTCAAAGACTTAGAAAAAGATGAACCAGATGAAAAGCTTTTACCTTTCTTCAACTTCAAATCCTTAGAACTTTGTACATAGGAAGAACTATAGCTTCTTAGATCATAAGGTTTTGGTGGTCCATAGTAGTTTTCTAGCTGCATCATTTGAGGGCCATTTGCAATAGATTTTGATCTCTGAAAATCTTCCATAGGAACTAGCTAGGAAGAGATTGAAACTTGAAAGGTTTTTGTGTTTGTATAATTTGATGGGTTAAACTTTTTTTCTTGTATTAAAAGGATTATTAGTGGGGTCTAATAAAGACTTTAAGAGGTTTGGTCTATGGTGGCTAGTTTAAGTTTGAAATTTGATTTAGATTTTTGTGGTATTAAATTATGGGTAGTGTTAGTGTTTTATATGGAGAAATTTGATGTATTATTTCTTGTCTTTTTAGATGGCGTGTTTAGTGGGGAATCATGCAAATTGTGTAAAGTTTACGCTTTGGAAATTCTTGTGTCAAAGAAAAAGAAAATTATTGTGGATTTTGCTTTTGACTTAGACAAAGGATTCTGATCCGTGTTGTAATAGAAAACGTCAAAAAACTTTTTTCATTGGTCCATTATTAAGATATGAAATAGGAAATTTCAACATGGTGTTCTCTTTTAAAGAAAAGGTTTTAACCTATAGTTTTGTTGGGATTTTTTTACCAAATAATTCACATTTTCAAATTTGTTTTTAAAATAATGCAGGATTTAAAAAAAATCTCAATCTATTCCATTTTCAAACAAATTCTTTTGCAATGAAAAGGTGGCACCCGGCGAATTGGCAGCTTAACCTACTTTTTTAATGATGGTGTTAATTGAATTGACAACTGCATATGGTGTTGTCATCCCAATTGACGTCAGTGTGTATTTTTTTAAAGGTTGTGCCAATTCATCTAACATCAATGTGTATTGTGTTTTTTTAAAACATAAATAATAAATATTACTATTTAATTTAAAATACTTTTACAGACACTAACGATAGTGATAAGGTTGGTCATACCAACCATCGATTCCACACCCCCTATCTACCCTAATTCGTTGCACTCGTTGTTGATTCACCCCAGGTGTTTGAGGATTTGAGGTCTCGAAAACCTCACCAAAATCGTTAAGAAGTTTTTGCATTTCTAAGAAGTTGTGTGTATGGAGTGACATGTTGTTGTGACTAAGTTCGCGACCCATGTCAGAGTAGTTGTGTTGCGGCGAGAATTAGATATAAAACTATTAATTAACTTAAACCACAAATCTTTAAATATTCACCACCGAGTTTTGATTTATCCAAAGGAAATGGTAAAGATCGAAGAAAACCCTAAGTGCGCTACGTAACAACGAAGCTAAGAGATCGGGGGTTGGTTATACCAAGGAAAGGTATTAGCACCCTAAGTATCTGTAGTACTCTACAGGAACCTCTTGTTAGTATTTGTGTTATTGTCAATGTTTGTCTGCTAAGAGTTAAGTGCTAAGGTAAAGACCTATGGGTATATGCACTAAGTATGCTCGCCAAGACGTCGCATCTCGTGCCTATGTATCCTAACAAGGATGAAATCAGAGCAACCGTAGTTTTCCTAACTAGGGAGAGAACTCTTGACTATGGTCAAGGTTCAAGGGGAATAAACATCCATAATAATGATACTTATGTAGAGTTAACAAACTCTCTAAGTCTAAGTTATAAGACTAACAGGGGGTTGACTTTAACAAAAGTCAGAAGGGAAAAAGTGAGTATCCATAACAATGATACACACATAGAGTTAACAAACTCTAGACCTAAGCTCTAAGTTATAGGATCCCTAACAAGGTATGCTAATGGTCTTGACTTAACAAAGTCAAATGTAGTAGTTTCTAACTTAAGGCTAAGTTGGAAGTTCTAATGACTCTAACAAGGTCAAAGGGAGGTTGGAATAAAAATGAGCTATCTATGACATTGAGTCAATAAAGAGACTTTCCTTTGGACTTAGGGCACAAGGCAACTCTTTTGGATGAGAGCTAACAAGCTACATCACTTGGGGAGAAATTATCAAAGCTTAAGCATACATATACATCCATTCAAATATGATAAAGATATAATATCATGGTAACAACCAAGAAAGTAAATGCAAGCACGTGATAACATTAAACAAAACAAATAACAAGGTTACAACCAAGTATTCATCCACAGGAATTTTAGAATCAAACCAAATGGTTACAACCAAAGGTAAACATAGATGTTACAACATCTAAATGGCTATAAAATAAGGTCCTTACAAGACCAAACATCATAAAGGACAAGTGAATCATGCATAAGTCAAAACATTACTTATCATGGCAAAGTTCAAAGTTCAAGATCAACATGCATAAATCGTAACAATATTTAAGCATGGATACAAGTCAAGAGAATCATGCATAAGTTAAAACATTACTTAAGGCATAACAAAGTTCAAAGATCAACATGCATAAATCATAACAATATTTAAACATGGATACAAGTAGAGGTAACAACCAAAACAACTTTGAACAATGGTGTGACATGTGTGACAACAACATGTGAATTATGGCGAATCGTGTTAAATAAGAAGGTAACAACCAACATGTAAAAGGAATTGAATCATGGAAGATGAGAAAACATCTCAAAGGTGAATCATGCATACTAAACATATTTCAAAGAAAACAACAAGTGTATAAAAACACTCAAGGCAAGGTATGATAGACATGAAGCATGTGCACATTCAACTCAATTGATCATAGAAGAGAATCACATGTCAAGGGCAAGGTAACAACCAAGTTTTCAATGATATTCAAACATGCATTCATATATGAACATGAACTTGAAAAAAACAATAACCATCATGTAACAACAAGGGTATCCAAATTCACACATTAAGTGAGGTTTATACAAGAAATGTTGGGTGCATACAAGTAAGAGGAATCAAAGGAATCAATTAAAAGGATCTAAAGAAAACCTAAGAAACCCTAAAAAAAGTCAAAAATTTTGAACATGCACAAGTACCAAATAAATAATTATTTTTGTAATTTTCTTGACATAGACAAAAATTAGACATTATCATGGGAATTTAGTAAAAAGAGTGGGATCAAAATGATAAAAATAAAAGAAGTTATGATCAATTCAATTTGTGAAGTAAAACATAAAAAAAAGCATTAAAAATAAGGGGATGCACTCAATGGGGTTTGAACCCATGCCCTCAAGGTTATTGGCTCAAAAAATTAGTCAGCTGAACCACACATGCATTGTGAATCATAGGTGGAAGTTGATCAATATATGTAAAACATGTTAGAACAAAGATTGGTTCTTAATAATTACTCTTTGTTTTGATGATAACTGTTAGGAAATTTATATTTAAGAATTATATACTCTAAAATTTGTTTGAGAGTTTTACTGCAGATTAAAATTATATTAACTCTCTAGAAGCAAATCTGCCTTGAATACAAGAAGCTATTCTGACTCTGAAGCGCCAGATGCACCTTACAGAAGAATCTGTTTGCTCCTTACAGAAGATCCTGAGCGTAGTCTCCAGAAGGATCTGAAGCAAGAAGCTCCAGAACATTCTGAGTCAGAAGCATCTGAAGATAGTCAGAAGCATCTGAAGATAATCAGAAGCATCTGAAGCTGAAGCATCAGAAGCATAGAAGAATATTGATTGAAGAGTTTTTCAAAGCATTAGTCTACAGAAGTTTCTAAAAGTACCTACGCTGCCAAGTACTGAAGTTCTGTGTCAAAATGCTCTGATGATCAACACGCTAGAAGCACACACGCTGCAGAAGACTCTGATACAGCATAGTTCTGAATCTCATTAGAAGACTCTGATCCATTCAGACTCTGAAGAACTTGCTGAAACTGAAGAAGTGTTTTCAAGAATATATCCGTTGGAACTATTCAACGTCTCTTTCCTTATTTGTGCTAGACACACTTACACAGACAAAAAGGATTTTTCTGTGCCATCTATTTCAAGGAAAGGTCAGTGCATGTGAAGACAAAAAGGCTCAGACCTTTTGAGACTCTCTTTTCAACGTTCAGATTGCATGATTCAGCTGCCTATAAAAGGAGATCCTCACTTCATTCTTCAGTTACACACTTGCTGAAAAGAAATCACAATATTCTATAAGCTCTCATTCTTATTCTTCATAGAATTTCATTGTACTTAAACTTAAGAGAAAAATCACTGTTGTGATTATAGCTTTATAGAAGCATTAAAAACTCTTGTATTTAATTTACATTGATTGTAAAGGATATTCCTTAAGAGGATTCGGTGTGAATCAGTAGCTCCTGAGAAGACTAAGAACTGTAGTTCTTAGGTGATACTATTGTAATCAGTTTGATTTAATAGTGGATTAAGTCCTTGTTGAGAAAGGCAAATCACTCTGGAAGGGTGGACTGGAGTAGTTGTTTAACGAACCAGGATAAAAATAATTGTGTGATTATTTTCAAGTATTAATTTTCCATACTTATTCAACCCCCCCCCCCCCTTCTAAGTATTATCTCACCTTCAGTTGGCATCAGAGCTCCGGTTCTGAGTGTGCTATCACTTAACAGTGTCAGTAAAGATCCAGAGAGAGATATACTTTGATCAATATATTTATTTGTTATCATGGCTGATAATTCAATGTCAAATATCAACAATAAATATGAAGAGAGGGATAGGATCAGTACCAAACCTCCAATGTTTGATGGAGAAAAATTTGACTATTGGAAAGATAGAATAGAAATTTTTTTTTTTGGGTATGATGTTGATCTTTGGGATTTGGTCATTGATGGATATGAACATCCTACTGGTGAGGATGGCAAAAAGATTGATAGAAAATCAATGACTCAAGTGCAGAAAAGAGACTTCAAGAATCACCACAAAGCCAGAACTATATTGCTTAATGCAATCTCTCATACTGAGTATGAGAAGATTACTAACAGAGATACTGCTCATGACATGTTTGAATCACTCAAAATGACTCATGAGGGAAATTCTCAGGTTAAAGAGACCAAGGCTCTGGCGCTCATACAGAAGTATGAGGCATTTAAAATGGAAGATTCTGAAAATGTAGAAACTATGTTTTCTAGATTTCAGATTCTTACAGCTGGTCTGAAAGTTCTGGACAAGGGCTACTCAACGTCAGATCATGTCAAGAAAATCATCAGAAGTCTTCCCACCAGATGGAGACCAATGGTGACTGCATTGAAGATGGCAAAAGATCTGAACAAGATCTCTTTAGAAGAACTTATCAGTTCTTTGAGAAGCCATGAAATTGAGCTGGAGGAAGATGAACCCCAGAAGAAAGATAAAGGTAAATCCATAGCTTTAAAATCTAACAAAACTGCTAAAGCTTTGCAGGTCATTCAAGAAAGCTCTGAAGAAGAATATGAGTTGTCCATGCTGTCCAGAAGGATTAACAAACTCTGGAAGCACAAGGGAAAGAAGTTTAATAACTTCAGAAGATCTGATAACAGAAAGGAATCTTCTAGTCACAGAAGATCTGCCAAGAAAGAAGTGGTGTGCTATGAGTGCAAAGAACCTGGGCACTACAAGAATGACTGCCCCAAAATTCTGAAAGAAAAACCTAAGAAGAAGTTCAACAAGAAGAAGAAGGTTCTGATGGCAACATGGGATGACTCAGATGAGTGTGAGTCATCTTCTGAATCAGAAGAAGAATATGCAAACGTTGCACTAATGGCCAGGACAGAGGATCAAGAGGAAGGTACCTCTGGAAATGAATCAGAATCTGAATCTGATGATGATGCAGAAGAGGTAATGGCTAAACTTACCAAAGAAGAACTCATTAAAGTTTTAACAGAAGTTCTTAAAAGTTACAACAACATCAAACTCAAATACAAGAAGCTGAAAAGCAATCTTGAATCTGAGATTGATCTTCTGAAAACAGAACTTGTTGAGCAGAAAGAAATAAATTTAAAAATCAAAAATGACTTTGATAGAACTCAACAAGAATCTGATTCTGAAACTAAGTCTTGTGAAAATATTTTAGAAAAATATGACTCTAGTTTTCAGAGGTTTCTCACTAAGAGCATAGACAGAAGCAAGATGGCTTCCATGATCTATGGTGTTAGTGGAAACAACAGAAGAGGCATTGGATATGAGTCTTCATCTGGAAGCAATCCAAAACCTGTTGACAAACTTTTCATCAGGAAGACACCTCTGTACTCTCAATTCAAATTTGGTCACTTGAATGACATTAAACACACAAGCTCTGAGAAGAGTACTTATGTGTTTAAACCAAAGGCAAGTCAGAATAAACATTATGTTGCAAAATAGAAGTTTAGACAAACCTGCAAACCAACTAACCCCAAAGGACCCAAGAAGATCTGGGTACCTAAAAAAAAAACAATTCCTGTTGCAGATGTTCTTAGCAGCAAGGTCAGGACACCAATCATGGTACCTGGACTCTGGATGCTCACGACACATGACAGGAGAAAGGTCTATGTTCCAAAGCCTGGAACTTAGATCTGGAGGGGACGTGAAGTTTGGAGGGAACCAGAAGGGCAAGATCATTGGATCTGGCACTATTGGAAATGGTAAGCTTCCCTCTATTACTAATGTTCTGTTAGTTGAAGGATTAAAATATAATCTATTGTCCATAAGTCAATTAAGTGACAATGGTTATGATATAATCTTTAATCAAAAATGTTGCAAAGCTGTATGTCAAAAGGATGGTTCTATCCTATTCAGTGGAAAGAGGAAACACAACATTTATAAAATTAACCTTTCAGAACTTAAAGTTCAAAATGTAAAATGCCTCTTAACTGTGAATGATGAGCAATGGGTCTGGCATAGAAGATTGGGGCATATTAATATGAGACGTATATCTCAGATTAATAAACTCAATCTGGTCAGAGGACTTCCTAAGTTGAAGTTCAACTCAGATGCTCTGTGTGAAGCATGTCAAAGAGGTAAATTTTCAAAATCTCATTTTAAATCAAAAAATGTTGTTTCTACCTCCAGACCATTGGAATTACTTCACATTGATCTGTTTGGACCAGTGAAAACTGCATCCATCAGAGGCAAGAAGTATGGGTTAGTCATTGTAGATGACTACAGCAGATGGACATGGGTAAAGTTTCTAAAACACAAGGATGAGTCTCATTCTGTGTTCTTTGACTTCTGCAATCAAGTCCAGACTGAAAAAGATTCCAAAATTATTAAAGTCAGAAGTGATCATGGTGGAGAATTTGAAAATAAACATTTTGAAAAATATTTTTCTGAAAAAGGCATTGCACATGATTTCTCCTGCCCTAGAACTCCACAACAAAATGGAGTTGTAGAGAGGAAAAATAGAACATTGCAAGAAATGGCCAGAACCATGATCAATGAGACAAATCTGGCAAAACATTTTTGGGCAGAAGCAATTAACACAGCTTGTTATATTCAGAACAGAGTGTCTGTAAGACCTCTTCTGGAAAAGACTCCCTATGAATTGTGGAGAAATAGAAAGCCTAACATTTCTTATTTTCATCCTTTTGGATGTATTTGTTTTATACTTAATACTAAAGATAATCTGAACAAGTTTGATTCCAAAGCACAGAAGTGTTTCATGCTTGGTTATTCTGAACGCTCTAAAGGCTACAGAGTATTCAATACTGAAACACAGATTGTTGAAGAATCTATTCATGTTAGATTTGATGATAAACTTGGCTCTGAAAAGCCAAAGCAGTTTGAAAGTTCTGCAGATAGAGAAGTGATTCTCACAGACTCTGAAGGATCAGAGGCAGAAAAGGCAAAAATCAAAGAATCTGAAGCAACCCCAGATGCTACACCTTTGACTTCCCAACTAAACAACTTGCATATTTCTGATAGACCAACTGTCAGAGGATCTTCTTCCAGAATCAAATCTTCTCATCCAGAAGATGTGATAATTGGAAAGAAAGATGATCCAATAAGGACAAGATCATTTCTCAGAACTTCTGAATCTTCTTTATTTGGCTTAGTGTCAATAATAGAACCAACATCTGTAGATGAGGCTCTGGAAGATAATGAATGGATTATAGCTATGCAAGAAGAGCTGAATCAATTCACCAGAAATGAAGTTTGGGATCTGGTTCCTAGACCTAAAGGATTCAATATTATTGGAACAAAATGGGTCTTCAGAAATAAGCTGAATGAAAAGGGAGAAGTAGAAAGGAATAAGGCAAGGCTGGTTGCTCAAGGATACAGTCAGCAAGAAGGTATTGATTACACTGAGACATATGCTCCAGTGGCAAGGTTAGAA
This sequence comes from Lathyrus sativus, assembly GCA_963859935.3. NCBI lineage: Eukaryota > Viridiplantae > Streptophyta > Magnoliopsida > Fabales > Fabaceae > Lathyrus > Lathyrus sativus. The sequence continues at coordinate 606,403,795 of OZ012739.1, forward strand.
TCTATACGCCTTCTTATTTATTTTGCTGCACAGAATAACATCACTCTGTATCAGATGGATGTTAAAAGTGCTTTTCTTAATGGTATTATAGAAGAAGAAGTATATGTCCACCAACCTCCTGGTTTTGAAAGTGAAAACTTTCCAGATCATGTTTTCAAATTAAAGAAATCCCTTTATGGATTAAAACAAGCTCCCAGAGCTTGGTATGAGAGGTTGAGCAACTTTCTTCTGAAGAAAAATTTTATCAGAGGAAAAGTGGATACAACTTTATTCTGTAAAACTGTTAAGAAAGATCTGTTGATTTGTCAAATTTATGTAGATGACATTATTTTTGGATCAACAAATATTACGCTTGGAAAGGAGTTTGCTAAATGTATGCAGGAAGAATTTGAAATGAGCATGATGGGAGAATTGAGATTCTTCTTGGGAATCCAAGTCAATCAGACTCCAGAGTGCACATACATACATCAAACCAAATATGTTAAAGAGCTTCTGAAAAAGTTCAACATGGTTGATAGCAAAATGGCAAAGACTCCAATGCATCCTACAAGCACTCTAGGTAAGGAAGAGGTAAGTAAGAAGGTAGATCAAAAACTCTACAGAGGTATGATAGGATCTCTTCTATACTTGACTGCTTCTAGACCAGATATTCTGTTTAGTGTCTGCTTATGTGCTAGATTCCAATCAGATCCTAGAGAATCACACTTAACAGTTGTTAAGAGGATTCTAAGGTATCTGAAAGGTACTGCTAACATGGGTTTGTGTTACAGAAGATCTGATGAATTTTCATTAGTTGGATTCTGTGATGCTGACTATGCTGGAGACAGAGTTGAACGTAAAAGCACTTCTGGAAGCTGTCAGTTTCTTGGAAGTCATCTGATCTCATGGTACAGCAAGAAGCAACCTACCATTGCACTATCAACTACAGAGGCATAATACATTGCTGTTGCTGGATGTTGTACTCAGATGCTCTGGATGAAGAGTCAATTAGAAGATTATCAAATCTATGAGAGTAATCTTTCTATCTTTTGTGATAATACTTCTGCTATATGTTTGTCAAAAAATCCAATTTTGCATTCTAAGGCAAAACATATAGAAATTAAACATCACTTCATCAGAGACTATGTTCAGAAGGGTGTAATTAATTTAGCTTTTGTTGATACAGATCATCAATGGGCTGATATTTTCACAAAACCTCTTGCTGAAGATAGATTTAAGTTCATTCTGAAAAATATTTGTATGGATTTTTGTCCAGAGTAATATTTATCAGAGGCAACCTCTCAGATGCAAAATGTTTAATGATCTGAAGTATTTCTTCTGTTCATTTATTCTATTCTGTTTATTATTTCTGATGTGAAAATCTGAACTAACCATCTTTAGAAGATCTGAACTTGGCTAACGTTTCATTTCTTGAGAGAATTCAGAACAGCATGCAAGCAAACACGTGTCCCACAAAATCTGATGAGGTGGCGTGTGGACAACTGAAAAGATGTTTGAGGTGAAATTTGAATAGTAAATATCTTGGTTTTCCCCCCAAATCTGTCAGAAGCATTTATTATTTGAAATGATTTTATTCTCTTCATTTAATGCTGCTCAAACGTGCGTTGTTTCTGTCTTTTGGTGTGCCTATGTGATTAGTATAAATACCTGTTGTGTATTCACTTTCACACTTTTCACTCTCAGAATTTACATGCGTTTTCATCTTTTGTTTTCTCTGCATAAAAACTCAAAACCTAAGTGTTCTAAAAAGCATTCTTCAATGGCGTCTTCTTCATCAACAACTGCACAGTTTCAATCAACAATGGCTGCTGTGAATTCAGATAATCTAGGTGCTGCTCCATATACTCCTCCACATAGAACTCTTCTCACACCTGTTGATAAGTTAGAAGTGTTGTGTGAATCCATGGTTGAATTTGATTCTTTGGCTGACAATCGGTTTGATTTTCGCTCCATTGTTAGAGCTCAAGGTTGGGTGAAATACTTTGATAGATTGTTTGGACCAGTTTACCCTCTACTTGTTAAGGAATTCTGGATTCATGCATCTGTATATCCAAAGTTTATTTGATCATCTGTGTTGGGAAAGGAGATCATCATCACAGAGGATCTGATTAGAAGACTAATTGGTTATGAAGAAACAGATGGTGTTTCACATCTGCCAGCTGGGCGTGTTGATATGGATGAAGTTTATGAGGAAGTTATGACTGCTGGACAAGCCTCTAATAGATTCAAAGTTCTGAAGCCTGATTACAAGATCTGGGCCAAGATATTCATGGGATGCATACATCACAGAAAGTCAACAAATTCTCCAGATTATGTCAACAATGAACAGATCTATTTTATGTACTACCTGAGCCAGAGCAACAAGGTAGATCTGCCTTACATTTTGTTCATGCATCTGTGGAATCACATCAACGCATCCAGAGAATCTGTGAAAGAAAAAGGCCAGAAGATCAGGACTTGGATACCTTTTGGAAGGTTGCTCTCAGATCTTCTCACTGAAAATGGTTTAGTGGCTGCTCTGTATGATGCTGGTGTTACAGAAGAACTAGAGTTAATTATGGGAAAGCCTCTGAACGCTAAAAGCCTTCTGAGACTCAAGATTGTATATGAACTTACTACTGCTCCAAAGAAGTTAAACATGTCTGATCTGAATAAAAGGATTCCAGTATCAGACTTTCCTCTATTCTTTGCTGAAGAACCTAGACACATTGTTCTGATGTATATAGAGGAATGCAAAAGGGAAGGAGTGCCTGTTCGAGCAAATGTGTTTCAACTTGTCAAGCAACCACTGCCAGATGCAGGAGAAGAAGAAGAAGAAGAAGTTCCACTTCAGAGGAAAAGATCTCAGCCTGCAGCAGAATCTGAACCTGTCCAGAAGAAGGCTAAGATTGCTGAGAATCCCAAGGATCTTCTGAAGAGAAAGGATTCTAGAGAAGCTGTCTCTGCAAAAAGGATTAAACTCAAAGGTACTAAAGCTTCTGTTACTTCTAAAAATGTTGTTATTAATGATTCATCTATTAAGTCTGTACCCAAACCCCCTGTCACTCAAACAACATCTGTTGCTGCCCCCAGTTCTGTCTCACCTCAGAAACAACCCACTGCTTCTGTATCAAAACCACCTCAACCTAAATTACATATCAAACACTTCACTCCACGTCCTTCACCAACAGAACCACAACCAATTGTTCCACAACCTACAGAACCACAACCATCAGAACTACCACAAAATTCTGATAAACAAAAATCTGCTCAACCACAAACAGAAAATCAACCAAAATCTTCTGATCATCCAGAAATACAAACCACAGAAGATCAACCAGAAAAAGACTCTGTCATTCCACCATCAACAATTCCATCTTCTGAACCTGTAGCAACTGTTACTTCTGAACCCACTAAAGTAACTTCTGCTCCTTCAGAACCATCTCATATCCCTGAGACAGAAGTTCTTGATATCACTCCATTAAAAACAGTGTTTCAAGTTTCTTCTACCTCTTGTACCCCTGAAACATCTTCAAATTCATCTGAATCAGAAATTCATCCTGATTTTCTGATTAATCCATCTGACAAATACCCTGTTCATGAACCTGAACCTGAATCAACCTTACCTACCAAAACTACCATTCCAGAACCTATGCCTCCACCTGCACCTTCATCTGAGATGATTGTTCCTACTTCTAATCCATCATCATCTGGAATATCCTGTGCCCAAGTGTCTTCTCTTTATCATAATTTATCTTATGGTTTCAAACTAAAAGATTTTTATGATAGAGTTGAACCCTCTGAACCCTTGAAACCTCTGAAACCTAAACTCAGACCAGCCCTTCCATCTGTAATCCTTTCATATATTCAATCTATGGAAAATGAAGGATCCTTAGCCCCCATATCTGCTACATCTGGTAAAGCTGCTGTTTCAGCTCTGCATCCTGCATCTGATAACACAGTTGCATCTGATAAACCATCAAACTCTGCTTTCGTACCATACTCCAATGCATTCTTTGATGTTGTTTACCCTTGCACAAGACCTCAACCAAATCTGCTTAATGCTTTAAACAGATCCTTACCTCAGAAACCAGATATTCCATTCTTTCCATATGTTCCCCCTCCTCTGATTTCCATTCCAAAATCACTGATACCACCAACTCCAAAACCTAAACAGATGACTCTGGAAACCTTGCTTAAACCACCACCCAGACTTAATATTGATCATTTATTTCAAACGTTTTTGCAAGAAATATAGATGTCTTTAGGTACTGTTCAGAAAAGATGTTCTGAAACTATGGATGCAAATGAGTCTGACATCATCTGGAAAGGATTTCTAAATAGATTCAACACTGTAGCTTCTAATCTGAAGAATATCTATTCTGATGATGCAAAGCTCAGAGCTGAAAGAACTCAATTCTGGATTGTAAACAAGACTGAACCTCTGCTTTGTTTGGATGCTCCTCCACCTCCTCCTCCACCAGAACCAACTGCCACTGAACTAACTATGACTCTGGTAGAACCCTCTTCAGGATCTCCAGAACATATGGCAATTGACTCTGTGCAAGATGCAGAACCTCCATTTTCTTCATCAGAGACAAAGACAGAAAATCCAGATTTTGGAGACAAGATTGCTGCTCTGGAAGCTGGTCAATCTGAAATAAGATCTTGGATGGCGAAGCAAGACAAGAAATCTGAGGACATGTCAGAGTGGATGTCTAAACAAGATGAGAAGAATGAGACAATAACTAAGTTCATGTCAAAGCAAGAGCAATCACAATCTGAGATCACAGACCTATTGAAGATGCTTTTGTCAAAACACTCTTAGATTTTTTTTCTCATGTTTGTGCATCTGTTGTTTTTGCATCTGAATGTTTTTGTTATATCTTCTGATATTTTCCAATGTACTTTTGCTTTGTTATGATTAAATGAATCAGTTTGTTATTCTCCATTGAATTATCTGCTATTGTTCCTTTTAATTGTCTTTATTAAAAGTTTTTACTTTTTGCTTATGACAAAAAAGGGGGAGAAAATAAAGATCTGAACTATTTAATATAATTTCACTAGAATGAATCTTCAGACATATCTATTCTTTCTAATATCTAAATTGACTATTTCAGAACATTTGATAAGAATACTCTATAAAAGAATCTCTGAGTTTCTCAGATCATTTATCTTTTATCAAACTCTGAATCTTATATCTACAAGACAGTCTGACCCTTGATTATTACAAAGACAAACAAGATCTGACTCTGAAGATTACTCAAGATAAAAAGGGAAGTTTCTATTCCTTTCCATATTCAACTCAGGGGGAGATTCATCATCTCAGGGGGAGTTATAATTCTTTATGTTCAATTAAATAAAATTTCTGATAGTTTTTGTCATCATCAAAAAGGGGGAGATTGTTAGAACACAGATTGGTTCTTAATAATTACTCTTTGTTTTGATGATAACTGTTAGGAAATTTATATTTAAGAATTATATACTCTAAATTTGTTTGAGAGTTTTACTGCAGATTAAAACTATATTAACTCTCTAGAAGCAAATCTGCCTTGAATACAAGAAGCTATTCTGACTCTGAAGCGCCAGATGCACCTTACAGAAGAATCTGTTTGCTCCTTACAGAAGATCCTGAGCGTAGTCTCCAGAAGGATCTGAAGCAAGAAGCTCCAGAACATTCTGAGTCAGAAGCATCTGAAGATAGTCAGAAGCATCTGAAGATAATCAGAAGCATCTGAAGCTGAAGCATCAGAAGCATAGAAGAATATTGATTGAAGAGTTTTTCAAAGCATTAGTCTACAGAAGTTTCTGAAAGTACCTACGCTGCCAAGTACTGAAGTTCTGTGTCAAAATGCTCTGATGATCAACACGCTAGAAGCACACACGCTGCAGAAGACTCTGATACAACATAGTTCTGAATCTCATTATAAGACTCTGATCCATTCAGACTCTGAAGAACTTGCTGAAACTGAAGAAGTGTTTTCAAGAATATATCCGTTGGAACTATTCAACGTCTCTTTCCTTATTTGTGCTAGACACACTTACACAGACAAAAAGGATTTTTCTGTGCCATCTATTTCAAGGAAAGGTCAGTGCATGTGAAGACAAAAAGGCTCAGACCTTTTGAGACTCTCTTTTCAACGTTCAGCTTGCATGATTCAGCTGCCTATAAAAGGAGATCCTCACTTCATTCTTCAGTTACACACTTACTGAAAAGAAATCACAATATTCTATAAGCTCTCATTCTTATTCTTCATAGAATTTCATTGTACTTAAACTTAAGAGAAAAATCACTGTTGTGATTATAGCTTTATAGAAGCATTAAAAACTCTTGTATTTAATTTACATTGATTGTAAAGGATATTCCTTAAGAGGATTCAGTGTGAATCAGTAGCTCTTGAGAAGACTAAGAACTGTAGTTCTTAGGTGATACTATTGTAATCAGTTTGATTTAATAGTGGATTAAGTCCTTGTTGAGAAAGGCAAATCACTCTGGAAGGGTGGACTGGAGTAGTTGTTTAACGAACCAGGATAAAAATAATTGTGTGATTATTTTCAAGTATTAATTTTCCATACTTATTCAACCCCCCCCTTCTAAGTATTATCTCACCTTCAAAACAAGCCTTAAAAATGAGAAGAAATAGCAAAAGGGTTGGTAAGCGGGTCGAACCCAGGAACACAAGGTAAGCAAGGACACAACAAGGCAAGGTTTACCACTGGGGTGGTTGTTACATCCAATAAACATACGCTTCCAAATTATTATATTTTAAGGATAACCCAAAATGGCCACCTCAGCACCACCTCAAGGCTACCATATGTTTCGTAGTAGGTAATTTTTCTTTTCAAGTTTATTTCCTTTTCTTAGGCTACCATATGTTTGGTAGTAGGTAATACACGTCTCTCTTTTAGAGCTCTCTCATGATTGTCTGAGTTTTAATTCTTTCCCTAGTGGAGTTGCAACCTTTTCTCCAGTATACTTTTCTCATGTGGCACTACTCCACATAAATCTCTTGTCTTGCATTCATTTCATATCATATAATATCATGAGAACCTTCATGGTATCTTAGGGCAAAAAAAATGCATGTTTGTATTTAAGTCTCTCATATCATTTTGAGACAAAAATTTCAATCTCCATATCTCAGAATAAAAGAAACTTAAATAGGGGCATCTGTCACACCCTAATTTTTAACCCTAAGATTCCACTTCATTTGCATCATTTTGGCATAACATCAATCATCTCATGTGTGTGTTTTGTGCATTGCTAATCCTTTACGAATATGAGAGTATGTGCTTTGGTTTACTTTGACTACAAGTTGGGATTTTGGAACCAAGAGTTCAAGAAGTTGCCTAATCAAGGAGTAATGTGATTCTCAACCTCTCAAAATGATCAAAGGTCTCCTTACATCAATAATCAAGTGCAAGATTCCATAAATACCATTTCATCAAACCTCAAGTGATCTGATACACCAAACTAGGGTTTTGACTTAATTCAACCCTGAGTTGACCTTTTGAGCAGGGCATGATCCTACACTTCAAGACATGTTTCAGAGACATCAAGTACATCATCTTAGCCCATTCATATGGTTATATTGATCCAAGAAGCTTGATCCATTGGTAACTGAAGAATTCAAATTCGTTTGAGAAAAGTCAACTGTTAATCAAAGTCGAAGTTTGACTTTTAAGATTTTTGGTCAAACATGGACTCCACAAGTCAAAGTTCATGAATATAAGTGAGTTTTATCATGACTAATCAAGAAAGTCAAATAAAACACCCAACGATCATGATTTATGCAAATTAGGGTTTTGTGAATTTTTCCAAGTTACAAAATCCTATGACAAGTGACCTACTTTCCAAAACGCTAAATTCTTCCTCAAGTATCCTATGAAAACACTTGAGAACTCATTTTAAAGATGGTATTACATACTTTAAATTGGTGAAAGAATGGACCCTAAAACATTTACCAATTGAAAGTTATGATTGACCAAAGTTGGGATTTTTTAAGATGTGAAAGTGCCAATACTTAGAAAATTTTCTAGGTATAAAACTATGAAAAATCTAATCTTGATGGCCAATAATCTCAATGATCCCATTTGAATATTTCCAAGTGATCAAAATCAAAGTTGTAGTATGTGATTTCATCTTTCTAATAGTACCAAGAGCATGAAATTATTTTGCTTGAGCATGAAGTTATGAATTTGCAAAGTAGCAATGAGAGACTAGTTTGGTCCAAGGCAGATTATGCATCAAGAATTTACACGAGTTAGACGCATGTTTTACCAACTTTCCAAGCATTTTCACAAGGTATGATCAACTTGAAACTTGTTCCTTGTCCTGAAATCTTTCTAATGGTACCAAATCCCACCCTAATAGTTGATCTTGATTCATCATACAAAAGCTCAATCCAATGTGCTACCTTGAACTTCTTTGGACATGAAGGAAAAGACACCTTTTGGCCACCAACCGTTTTCCATGAATCAAGTAAAGAATGATCTGAGCCAGAACTAGGTTGTACAAGTTATGCAGCTCATGAGATCTTGTAAGAGGAAGTCAACTTGGAAGCTAGAAAGCAAAAGCACATTTTTGTACTTGATATCCAACTTTATGGATTTGATATTTTGTTCATCAAATAAAAGCCATAGTCCACTGATCCTTGGATGAATATTTTCCCTATAATTAGCACTCTATATTAGATACTAATCACACAACAATTTTAGCCAAGAAGCCTCATAATCTCAACAAGCATACGTTGAAGTTCCATTGTTCATCATTTTCACCAAAAATACCAAAACCTGCCAAAACTTGACACATCTAAGAAACCTCCAAAATTTTCATCCCATTACACCACAAATCATCCATTGAACTTGTCCAAACCCTCCAAAACACCATAAACCTCCTAGAACCAAAACTCAACCCTCTTTGGTCACCATTGTTGACCAAAAAGCCAAAAACTCAAGAACTTTCAATCCTAGTTATCTCCATCCATCCTACCACCTCAAACATAAACTAAAAACTTCACAAAAACTATCCAAACCATCACACATCATTTGTAACACCTCCATCAATAAAATCAAATTTTCACTTTTGACCATTTGCAAAAGGATTCGAGTTGAGAAATTGGAGGAGTTTTGAAGCAAGCTATCCGTTCAAACACACTTCTGGGGACCTAGTGGAGCTAAAGGGATCATTACCTTGCTTCTGAAGCAACATTTGAAGGTGCATTGAACGCACCCCAATAGGTAAGTTTTCTCACTTTTCAAACTCCATGATTTAGGCATCATTTACATCCATTCAAGTTACCATCCTGTTTGTTATGATGTAAGAATTAAAAATGGTATATTCACTTGCTTGTTTTGGTTCAAAAACAAGGATTTCACAAATTCAAAATTTTGAATGTTCTTGAGGTTGAAGATGATTTTGAATCTTCTAAAATTCTTCTGATATCCATTGATTGAATTGATCCTAGGAGCACCCAAAGCAGAGGGGTCTTCGCTAGAATTTGATTCATTAGAGAGTGTCTTGAATTTCATATCTACACTGTCCTTAAAAGCATAAATAACTTAATCTAGGTTAGGAGGGGGAAGGTCAGAAGGTTGATTCTTAGGTAATGGTTGGGTTTCTTCAGTAGAATCACCCATATTGGTGATATCATTACTTTCAGAATTTGATTTTGGTGAAGAAGGTTCAGGATTGTTTGATGTGGTTTCTAGGATTATTTGTGGAGAAGTTAATGATGGAGAGATGGTGGAAATTGGTTGTTTAGATATGGTGGAATTTATTGGTAAGGAATGGTGGGAGTTGGTTGAAATGAAATGGTTTGGAATAACGGTAATGGAAGTTGTATATGGGTGGAATTATTTGAGGTTGTGGGTCAGAAGTAGGTATGGATGAGGTGGTGACAATGGTTGAGAAAGTTTGAGGAGGTGTTGGAAGAGATGAAGATACATTTATGTTAGTAATAACAGATGTAGTTACAGAAGAATTAGAGAATGCCAGTGAAATATTCTTTGTGTTGGCTTCACCGAGAACTTTCTTTTGCTTATTTCCAATATTATCTTAAGGAGTCTTGTTGAGGGGTCTTTTCTTCTTCATCAGGTCAGAGGGATTTTCTGGTAGATCTTCACTCTTGAATCCAGATAGATCATATCCTTCAGCTTCTTGCATCTTTATTTATTCCATTATAGCCTATGGATTATCAAGCTAAGTGAACAGAGGAAACTCATCTATAATCATTCTTCTGGACTTCAAAATTTCCCAATTTGTAGCCATATTTGGTTCAACTCTGATTTCATTAATAATCTGCATCCTCTTCATATTTTTGACATTCAGATGTATTCTAGTTATAATTTCCAAATCTTCTTTGAAATTCAAGTTTTTTAGATGATCATTCATTCCACTTTCAATAAGAATATCTGAGATTATCTTCCAAGAGGAATGTAGTTTCTAGGCTTCTTTGAATCATTTATTATTTCCTTTATGGAATCTCTGAGATATTTGAATAGAATGGAAGGAAGGCAGATCTTTTCACTTTTCATCAGATAATACAACATGTATTTTTTATCAGTATTGATGAAGTCAGATGAACTAGAAGCAGGTCTATGGTAGATGCAACCCATAATGATTTTGAGCCAGACTCTAAGTTCCTTAGATAAATCCTGACTCTTGAAGGGAGGTTTACCATCAGTTGATTGAGTGAAAATTGTTGGGTTTATCACTTCAGATAAAAATTTTGATTTAGAAATCATCTTGTAGATACGTTTTCCACTAGAGTTCTCCATTCCAAGTAAGGTGGCTATGGATTTCTCAGTGACGACGAACTTGTTTCCCAAAACATGTGATACGATGAAATGTTCATCAACATCAACGAATCTCCAAAATTCCTTGATAAGATTAGGAAAAATGGAACCGTAGAGATGATCGAAGTAAGTTCTCCAACCTTGAGCATTTAGTTCCTTAAATAAGTATATTCCATTTTAAAACACGTTATCAAAATCAACTAACCATTCATATAGAACTTCCAGTTCTGAAAAAGGAGTAGAAAGATGAATATGTGGTGGACGAACCACAATTTGAACTTCAACAGGTTTCTGAAATATAGATAGTGATTGATGCTGCGATGTTGGAGTAGTTTGAGCAGTTGTCGATGAAACCATTGAAGATGATTCAACAAGTTGTGATTGTTGAGAGAAGTTGTAGACGCTTTGTTGATGATAATCTATTGAAGAAGATGATGGATTTTTTTTGGAGCACAAAGGGTTTTAGGGTTTCTAAGAAAAAGTGTGGGAAGTGAAAGAGTAGCGTAGTGTGTGATAGTGAGATTGTGAGTATTTATAAAAAATTGTGATGATGAAAAGTTGGGAGTAATAGGAAATAATTACTTGAAACCTAGTCTCACGAAATCACACCGCTCGATGTGTCTCTTCAATAGTAAGATATGATTTGATTTTGGACAAGTGTCACAAGAAAATCATAGTCGTCTGTTCAAAAGAACACATTTGATGTTCCCTAAGTCAAGAATACCAAGAGGTATTTGACTAGACAAGTTTCTGACTAAGACATCTTCTAACGTGTAGAAGTATCATCAATCAGAAGAACATTAAATAAAAGAGAAAAACTCTGGAGTACAAGTATCATCAATCGTCAGAATCTTATCTTTGAAGTACAAGTGACTTGACATATCAAAATTTCATCTACTCAATTTGGACACGGTTTTATAAATAAATATTCCAGAATGAATACGAATCTATCTCCAGGGTTTTGTGAAAATATCATCCCACTAGTGATCTGTATCCACAAATTTTAATTGAAAAACACCCTTCTGAACATAGTCACGTAAAAAATGATGTTTTATTTCAATATGTTTATCCCTAGAATGCAAGATAGGATTTTTGGATAAGAAAATAGCAGAAGTATTATCACAAAAGATAGGAATGTTACTCTCATGTATCTGAAAATCTTTTAGTTGATTCTTCATCCAGAGTATCTGAGTGTTGCATAGTGACGCTGAGATATATTATGCTTCTGCAGTTGAAAAGGAAATAATTGATTGTCTTTTACTAGCCCAGGAGACGAGGTTGTTACCCAGAAACTAACAGTTTCCAGAAGTACTTTTCCTTTCTAATCTGTCTCCAGCATAATCTGCATCACAATAACCAGAAAGCTTTTACTCTGATGTTTTCTTATACACCAAGCCAAGGTTAGTTGTTCCTTTTAGATACCTTAGAATTCTCTTAATAGCTGTTAAGTGAGTTTCCCTTGGATCTGATTAGAAACGAGCACAAAGACATACACTGAACAGAATATTTGGACGATAAGCAGTTAGATACAGAAGAGAGCCTATCATACCACGATAGAGCTTCTGACAAACCTTTTTACTTACTTCTTCTTTCTCCAAAATGCATGTAGGATGCATAGAAGTCTTTGCAGGTTTACTATCTGACATATTAAACTTCTTCAGAAGTTCTCTTGCATACTTGCTCTGATGAATGTACGTTCCTTATGGACGTTGATCAATCTGAATTCCCAGAAAGAATCCGAGTTCTTCCATTAGACTCATCTCAAATTCTGTCTGTATTAACTTAGAAAATTCCTTGCACAAGGAAGTATTAGCATAATCAAATATAATATCATCAACATGAATTTGCAAAACCAGAATGTCATTTTTAAAGGTTTTGCAAAAGAGTGTTGTATCCACTTTTCCTCTGGTAAAGTCATTTTCCAAAAGAAAGTTATTTAGTCTTTCATACTAAGCTCTGGGAGCCTGTTTCAGACAATATAACGATTTTTTAAGTTTGAAAACGAAATCTGGATTTTCAGAACTTTCAAAACCAGGAGGTTGGGGCACATACATTTCTTCTAAAATGTAACCATTTAAAAATTCACTTTTTACATCCATCTGATATAAAGTGATGTCATGATTAATAGCAAAAGAAACTAATAAGCGAATAGATTCTAACCTGACAACTGGTGCAAAGGTTTCAGTATAGTCTATCCCTTCTTGCTGACTATAACCTGGTGCTACCAGTCGTGCTTTGTTTCTTACGATCTCACCTTTCTCATCAAGCTTGTTTTTGAATACCCATTTTGTTCCAATGTCGAGGACGCCTTTAGGTTTTTGAACAAGATCCCAAAAATCGTTTCTAGTGAATTGATTCAGTTCTTCTTGCATGGCCAGAATCCATTCATTCTCTTGAAGAGCTTCATCAATTGTTATTGGCTCTATCAGTGATACTTGTCGCTACTCGAAAAATGCATCGTGCAACGACGGGGAGGCGAAAAAGATAGACAGAAGAGTCACCACCGAACTTTATTTATCCCATGAGGGGAAAGGAAAATATCGAGAAAACCTTAAGAAACGAAAGGATAAGATGGTCTCGCGACCAAGAACGGGTTCGGAAGCCGGTTATGCGAGGGGAAGGTATTAGCACCCCTCGCATCCATCGTACTCGATGGGAACCTTTTGTTTGTCGATGTGTGAATTTATTTGCTTAAACATTATGCTATAAGAAGTGTTCCACGGGGTAAAAGAAGGGTTATAAACAAGAAAATTAAGAGGAAAGAGAGAACGGGGAAGAAAAGAGAAAGAACAGACTCGGTAGGACTTTGCAGTCCTATGCCTACGTATTCTCAATAGATGTGAGAAAGTCAGAGTCGACGTAGTTCAGGGAACTACAGATATGGGGGGAATGTGCTCGGCAAGGATTGTGGCCCTTGTGCCTACGTATCTTTACTTAAAAGAAGTAAAGAATCAGAGCAGCCGTAGTTCGGCCTACGGTGTGTTGATGTTTTTTATGGATGATGCTATCGTGCGCATTCTAGCAGTTAGGTGATTTGCTGCTCGCTCGTTGGAGACTTAGGCGTTACCTGTTTGCGGTAGAACGGACGTATCATATCCTTTTGAAAGATTGATTAGTTTTCGCCACGCGGGGCAAGAAGTCACGTTTGATTGATTGGATTGTTTTTTAGGGGGCGAGACAGGTCCTCGGATAGTAACCCCTACGGGTAGTACCCAATTCGTTGTCTCAAAGTTTTTGTTATAAAAAGGTGTGGCGAACGAGGGGTCTTTGTATTGAAAGACGGGCGTCAAGACCACACACACTACAGTGAGTATCCTGACACTCGGAGAGGAAGAAAGTCTACACTTAATCCCCTCTTTTTAACTCAACACAAAGAGAACTTCATTCTCTTATTAAAGACGTTTTTGGTTTTGAATGGTAAGTACTTTTGCGACAGAGAACCCTACGGTAAACGTCAGTACTCGGGATAGGAGAAGGCCTACGCCTAACCACTCCACGACCATTCAAGTTTTTGTTGAGAAAATGATTTGAAAATGCACTCGGTGCAGGACCGAGGTTTTAGGTGTGAAAAGGGTTGCGGGATGAAGTTGTGAAAGCGAGATGGTGGATAAAGTCGTGTCTTCGTATCGAAAGACGAGTGTCGAGACCACCCTCACTACAGTGGACGTCCCAACACTCGGAGAGGAAGGGGTCCACACCCAATCCTCTCGTTGAATTCGATACAAAGAATTGATTTTAGGGAGATGGGATTTGAAAATGGATGGGAAACGTCTTCGTATTGAAAGACGAGTGTCAGAACCACCCTCACTACAGTGGGCATCCCGACACTCGGAGAGGAAGAAAGTCTACACTTAATCCCCTCTTTTTAATTCAATACAAAGATAATTTGATTTTGAAAATTGTTTGACAAAGTTTTGAATCGAGTCGGGACAAGTGACGAAGAGAGAAAATAGGTGGTCTCAGATCCAACACTACTCATCAATAATTTGACTGGTAATGAATTACGGAGGTCTCGTCATCGACCTAAAAAGAGAATGGGACAAAAAGTCCAGTAAAAAATAAGATATTAAATTAACTCTACAATAAAATAAATCTCAAAACTTAAATATAAAATAGTTCTAAGAAACTAAAAGAAAAATAATAATTTAAAAAAGGTATATATAAATATGCAAACTCTAAATAAAAATAATATAATAAATATGATATATAATATATACATATATAAATCTACTGTAAAAGAAAAATGTTTAGAAATATATTTTAAAAAAATAAATAAATAAATAAAATATATCACATAATGATAAATAGTAGTATATTTATAAAATAAATAATTAAAAAAAGAACAAGAAAGAGAAAAAAAAAGATCAGAACAGGAAAACGGGGGTATCAATCCAAGACAATGTATGGCCAAAAAGCTTTGAAGAAATTAGCAAAAGCAAAACGCAATTAGTCGCAACATCAGTATCACAGAACAAGAAACCGTCAGTGATGTCACTCGGCTCAACCTCCTCGCGTTCTCTTTCGCTATTTCTGCGATGGCTCATATTCAGTTCGACGCGAATCTCGCTCAGGTTGGCATTCAGTTTCGATTTGGTTCACTTCAATCTTACTTCATCCCTTTCTCTTTCGTTCCATTTATATTTCTGATTTGATGATGGATTGGGAATGGTTTGAAGACTGGACTGAAATCGTTGTAGGGGGTCATCGTTGGAAGAGGTTGAGGAATAAGTTAGGGTTTCTGTTTGGTTTAGGCGTGACTTTTAGGTTGAAGAAGAAGAGTAAGATTTAGGGGTAAGGAGAATGATGGGTTTCGGGGGTTCTGTTGATAATAGGGGTTTGGTTTGGTACGGGTTGTTGAGTTGGATGATGAAATTTTGACGGAGAAGAAAGTTGGTTTGGTCGGAGGAGATTGTGAGCGGTTAAGGGTGTTGGAGCTTTGGGATTTTGTAAATCAATGAGTAGAATGAGGAGTGGTTGCTAGAGGTTCGGTTGAGCATCATTTGGAGTTTGTTGTTGGTGAAGGGTTGAGTCTGGGCGGATCTGGAAACGGAAGGGAAAAGGGGTTTTCGGTGGGTTGTATTGAAGGACGTTGTGGTTGTGAAACTGTGTGAGTTTCAGAGATTAAAAGGAGGGTTAGAGGTTTGAAGTTTGTTGAGGCTTGAAGGTGTTGAAGAGTGTTCTGTGAGAATGAAATTGTTGATGAAGGAGGAATTCAAGATTGGAGAAAGTTTCAGTTGGGTTAAATGAGTGAGGGAGGATGAAGTTATGATGAAGAAATTCCAAACATGGAACCCGGATCCCCCCCTGTGAAGACCATATTTTTGGGTTTAAAGGTTGAACATTTGTGATTTTGTTCCAGCCCAAAGGTTCCTTTTCGTTCAAAGTCCCCTCCCCCTTTTTTACTGCTGAAGCCTCTTCGTTTTGAATGGATTTTTCTCTGTCTTTTTATCGCAGGTACCTAGTTTGTTCTGGAATTATGCAGTGGTTGTTGTCACAGTTTCATCTTTAAGAGTTAAGTGTTGAACATTGTTGCTTGTAGCAGGTTTTTGTCTGGTGTGGGACTTGTGTAGCAGGGTAGTGTGTGTGCAGAGTATTGTCTGGTGGTACGGTTATGCAGTGTACAGAGATAGCAGCAAGAGTCATGTGATGTTGGTCTGGTGTGATTTTTTGTGTGCAGTAGTAGCAGAGTTGCTGTTGTGCAAAGGCTGGAGCAGTAATAGCAGGTATTGTCTGGTATGGGATTTGTGTTAGCTGCCAATTTGTTGTCATGATGCTGCAGGTTTTTATGTGGTGTGGTATTGGTGCAGGTACGGTTCGCAGCAGCCTGGTGTGTGGGCTATTGATAGCAGAATGGTTGGCAGCTGGTGTTGCAGTAGGTTGTCGTCTGGTTTAGTGATTGTCATACTATCATGTTCATTCTATTAGGAGTTTTACCACTAACATGTCTCTTTTCTTTTTTTTTGAAGGCATCAAGATCTTTAATGCACCGGGAACTGCTTGCCGGCATGCCGTTTTTGTGTATTGCAAGTTGTATGTATGCGACATGAATACTGGTGCGAGCTGCGTTTTACCGAGAGGATCGTGGGAGAGGACAAAAAAGGTATGCATTTTTTTCATTTTCTTGTCGTATCGGACGTGCGACTCATGGAGAAATTGATCGCAATTTGTTGTGTGATATTTCTTTGATTTTTTTGTGTGGGGATCAAAAGTGAGGCTGCGAGTGGGGTAGAGGCCATGTGCAGAATTTCTACTTTCTTCTTTTACTATTATAACCGTAGAGAATATGTTTTTTACTGCATTGCTTTTAACTCAAAAGGCCACATTCACTCTTTCTTCATCAGAAAGAAACCTACAACAATTCTGCAATAATTTTGTGACTGCTGATATTTACGACATTCTTGCTCTGCAGATTTCCTTGTACGACTATCTGGTCTTGTGTTGCTAATGTGGTTTGTTGTAATCTTGAGTCGGGTTTCCGCACTTTGCTTCAGAGCTTCATGGAACAGAATTTGAAAGCGCCACAAGGTTTGAATATGGAGATCCCGCGGGAATTGCGAGGTATCCATATGATTATCACCGGAATCTCGTGCCTTTGTTTGCCACTTTTTATGATAATATTACGGTCTGATGTGCTATGATGATACTCTGATAACTCAGGTGACCAATCCGTTAAGAATTATATGGTGCAGCTTGAAGTACATGGTTCATAACTTGTGAAATAAGAGTGTTTTGGCGGCGACGGTGTTGCTCGAGAGCGAACTAAGGCCAATGCTTCACTTGGAAATTCTCCTGGAAGCTTATGCGTTCATTTCCTTTAGGTTCAGAGCAACAACTTTATGTTTTGAATACTTAAAAATATCCTGACTTCACACTAGTAATGCAATGCATTCTTGTAGCTTCTTTTTTTTTTTGATATTTTGTATAAACACTTGAAGGCAAAGGCAATGTAATTTATCCCTGTTTAAATCCCGTATGACATCAATCTCATGAATAATGTTGATTAAACAGTTTGCTTATGAATTCCTTCCCATAACGGTTTGTCAACTTTGAATAAGTTTTGCTTTGGATTAAAATAGTGGCCCTATTTTAGAACTCAACAAAAATGATCATGCCTTTTAAGAACAAGCGAATATCCATACAGATGATTTCATGTTTTGTATTCACTTCCATATGCCTCTCATGCACCTTTAATCATGGTTCAAAGTTTAACTTGAGTAATTCCAACAGTTTGCAAGCGACTTGGCTAGCACAAATTTATTCACAACTCATCTTGGCCACCTCTAATGCCTCGCCTAACTTGAATTGCCTCTAGAGACTTCATGTAAAACTTGAAACAAATTTAAGAGTGCGATAGTCACTTGTAACATATCCAAATTATGCCTTGGTATGATTCTCTCATGTAACTTGGATTAAACTTAGCATTTAATTGCAAATTAGTTGGGCCCAACAATCAAGTCCAATTAAATCTCACCTTGGCTCAACATTTGAATTCAACCATTTAAATCAAAGCTCATTACTAATCTCGAAACCAACCAAAGCGTGGCTTGAAAGAAAATTAACCATGTCTTGAAATTTGAATAACCACCACCCGAACTCAAAGGACATACGCGGACTAATTGACCCTGAACACCACGACGCGTCACTTTCCAACTGAATTCAACATCGCATGATTCACAAAATGACCATGGAGCAAAACAAACATCTTGGCGTAAAATGGAAAAAAAAACAAGACCAAATTTAGGGTGTGACAGATGCCCCTATCTAATTAGCTTAAACCGAGTAAGACGAGATGCTGAGGCATTCATTCTTTCCAGGTAGAAGATGATTAGATAAAAAGAAGACCCTAAATTTGTCCAACAAGAAGTAAGATACTTGGGAATGAAATACTGGATACCTTGCAAAGGTCGGTAACACCAAAAGGATGTTAACAGAGAAAACTTGACACCGAAAGGATGACAAGCTTATCACCAAAAGGATGATAGTACACTCACACATATTGCTCTGAAATCAAAAGAAAGTAAGGGACCCACTACCAAAAGGATAGCGGAAAACATGCTAGTCATGACACCAAAAGGATGTCAGACCCATCACCAAAAAGATGATGGGGCGAAATGGGATCATCCCTAACACCAAAAGGATGTAGGGGGATAAGCTTCTCTGAAGAGATTGCCACTTATCGTTGAAGATGGATAAGCTTCTCTGAAGAGATTGCCACTTATCGTTGAAGATGGATAAGCTTCTCTGAAGAGATTGCCACTTATCGTTGAAGATGGATAAGCTTCTCTGAAGAGATTGCCACTTATCGTTGATGAAGATGGATAAGCTTCTCTGAAGAGATTGCCACTTATCGTTGATGAAGGATAAGCTTCTCTGAAGAGATTGCCACTTATCGTTGAAGATGGATAAGCTTCTCTGAATAGATTGCCACTTATCGTTGATGAAGATGGATAAGCTTCTCTGAAGAGATTGCCACTTATCGTTGATGAAGGATAAGCTTCTCTGAAGAGATTGCCACTTATCGTTGATGAAGGATAAGCTTCTCTGAAGAGATTGCCACTTATCGTTGAAGATGGATAAGCTTCTCTGAAGAGATTGCCACTTATCGTTGAAGATGGATAAGCTTCTCTGAAGAGATTGCCACTTATCGTTGATGAAGGATAAGCTTCTCTGAAGAGATTGCCACTTATCGCTGAAGATGGATAAGCTTCTCTGAAAAGATTGCCACTTATCACTGACGATGGATAAGCTTCTCTGAAGAGATTGCCACTTATCGCTGAAGATGGATAAGCTTCTCTGAAGAGATTGCCACTTATCGCTGAAGATGGATAAGCTTCTCTGAAGAGATTGCCACTTATCACTGACGATGGATAAGCTTCTCTGAAGAGATTGCCACTTATCGCTGAAGATGGATAAGCTTCTCTGAAGAGATTGCCACTTATCACTGACGATGGATAAGCTTCTCTGAAGAGATTGCCACTTATCACTGAAGATGGATAAGCTTCTCTGAAGAGATTGCCACTTATCACTGAAGATGGATAAGCTTCTCTGAAGAGATTGCCACTTATCGCTGATGAAGGATAAGCTTCTCTGAAGAGATTGCCACTTATCGCTGAAGATGGATAAGCTTCTCTGAAGAGATTGCCACTTATCACTGACGATGGATAAGCTTCTCTGAAGAGATTGCCACTTATCGCTGAAGATGGATAAGCTTCTCTGAAGAGATTGCCACTTATCACTGACGATGGATAAGCTTCTCTGAAGAGATTGCCACTTATCGCTGAAGATGGATAAGCTTCTCTGAAGAGATTGCCACTTATCGCTGAAGATGGATAAGCTTCTCTGAAGAGATTGCCACTTATCGCTGAAGATGGATAAGCTTCTCTGAAGAGATTGCCACTTATCGCTGAAGATGGATAAGCTTCTCTGAAGAGATTGCCACTTATCACTGAAGATGGATAAGCTTCTCTGAAGAGATTGCCACTTATCGCTGAAGATGGATAAGCTTCTCTGAAGAGATTGCCACTTATCGCTGAAGATGGCGGAGACAAATCATTGGGGATCACCCACAGATTTACTGGAGATGCCCCTGTCTGGGCTGAACGTTGATTTTGAAGGTCTGATTAACCACGAGGTTGCAATACATCATGCAATACGCCCATGGTCTTGAAAAGATGCCCCTGACTAGGCTGATTAGGATCTTGAAAATCTTCGAAATTGATCCTGGATCTGAGCTCGCATATGCGAATGCTTGATGATAATGATATTCCATAACAAGTGGAAATGCAAACGCAGATGCTAACACGTGGGGATGCAAGAGCTGGGGGGTATGATATGATTCTGGGTATGCGTATGGTGCAAGATGCTTATGAGGTCGAACGCGATGCGTATGATGCATATGATGTGTATAATTACAGACAAGTGATTAGAAATGTAGGTGCCGACAGGGTGGACTTTGGTGGTTGCCAATGCAGATTGGACTTTGGGTTGGAAGTACCAGATGATGGCTGGTATTCGGAGGGTAGACCAGATGGGACTGGTTGGCGAAAGGTTAAGCTGTCAAAGGAGGACTTGACTTCTGGCTTTGGTGTCAAACGGGAATAGACTTTGTGGTTTGCCAGACGAGAACTGGACTTTGGAACTGTGATTACCAGACGAGAACTAGTTAAATGGTAGGCTAAAGAATGAGTGACCAAATGGGAGCTGGTTCAAAAGCTGACATATACCAGACGGGGCTAGGTATTCAGCAAAGGGTTAACCAGATGGGACTGGTTTGAGAGTTACAAGGTTTTGACAGGTGAGAACATGGACTTTGGAGGTTTGGCTTGTTTTGATAGGTGACAGGTTTAGGCTGTGGGATGAAGGATCCAATGACAGCAAGGCCTTCGGACGGTTAGGGTTATTGGGTGAGATGACAGTATGATTCCCCGACACTCGTTTTGAACTCAACAGTTGCTGACGAAAATGAACTTGCTTGAGTAACTTGTCATAAGACGTCCTCGAGATTAGTTTGCCCCAGAGTTTGTACCACAAAAGGATTCATCATTGTTCAACCGATTATCGTGGTTGGCTTCAATATACTCTTTGGAGTAGCTTGCTCTTGAAAGAGCGTTGAAGCGACTTAACTTATCCTGATTGAACATTGGAGGGATCTATCCTCAAGTCAGAGAAACTCTGGGTGGCCTGCCCCTAATTGGTATGATTCACTTTTGATCAACCGCTTCTTGAATGATTTTCCCCATAATCAACCGTTGTTTGGGGATTTGCCTCAGACTGATTGATTCCATACTTACTAGACGTCAACGCCTCAGATCCATAGGGTTACAAAGTATGCTTGATTCTGATCCAGACTGCTGAATGATCCAGTCCTGTTTGATTGCTTTGTGTTGGGAATTTCCTTGATGCCAACTACTGACTTGCACTTAAAATTGTTTGTTCACGAATGGTAATCTTAATGCAAAGTTCATGCAAGTTTTGAAAAAAAAAATGTCGTTTATTGAGTGTCGTGATAGTGAGACGAATGGACCGTTAGTCCGAACGTTGTGCTAATTTGATTGGTGTAAAAGATATAGCAAGGGTATTGACACCAGTGCTGATGATTAGCAAATATGTGAGGAGTCAGGTTACGCAACCTCACAATAGTATGCATTCAGATTAAACCTCGCCTCAATTAGGTCTTTCGAGGGTTGTAACGTGGTCTGGTTCACGGTTATGAAACAAAGGATATTAGGCTCAAAGTATTATTTGTACCCACCCCTTCTTCTTGATGATCTCCATACCTACAATCAGTTAATTCTGCGCTTGTTTACCTTGACGGTGTAAGCTTGATGGTTCAAGGTTTGCTTGAGATGGCAGTCACCTTATTTGTTTTTGATGGATGTCAGTGACCCTTTTGCGTGACCAGTGAATCTCATTTTGTTTTTGTTGAGGGTTTGAGGACCTCTTTTGATTTTGTTTTTGATCCCTAACTTTTGCATGGACTGATTTAGCTTGTCAGATCCATCGGGATAGCCTTGATTTTTGCCTAAGTCTCCTTTTGAGGTGCTTGACTTAGCAGGCTTTTGATTTTTATTTTTTTTGTTGGAGGGTTGTGACTGCCATGTCATGGGTCATTGGTGAACAACCGCCATGTCTTTTGGATTTTGCTTTGTTGATTTGAGTGTATAATTGGATTAACTGAACAACTACCCTGCCCCAGGTTGAGTGTTAAGGGTTTGAATATCCGAAGGAAACTCCTACTTCTAGGCTCGAAGTGGTTGACTAGGGATTAACTCCTTATATCTCCGGTGTTTAAGGGATTTAAAACAATGCCTGTACATCATTGTCAAGGTTTTATCCGAAAGCATACGATTTGCAATTATGGGTATCTCGTCTTCGTCATCCTCCCTCCAATCTTTGCTAAAACAACAGTGATAAAGTGGACTGGATAAAAGTGTATGTGTCTGTGATAAGTGGAAATAATGAGTGAATACGACGTGACTGATTCGGAAAATGCATAATCACTTAATTAATATTACCATTCAAAATAACAATGTTTAAAAAGCAAGTAGCAATTAACAGAAAGTAAACTACAAGATGCAAATGGTAAAAGCGCCTAAGGACTGCCAATGTTGAGGACGTCTGCCTATCTGGACCACTGGCTTATGGAAATGACCCTTTGAAATCTTCGAGCTTAGACAACTGAGAGGTTGACATGGACAACCAAACTTCCTTCTGGAAAAGAGATGTACCCCTTGTCAATTAATTGTTGCACTTTGGCTTGGAAGGCTTTGCATTCTTCAGTCGAGTGCCCCACGGATCCACCATGATATCCACACTGAACATTGGGATTGTACCCAGGAGGGTAAGGTTCTGGCACAGGCTTGAGAGCTTTAGGCTCCACCAATGAGTTTTGAATCAAATGCGAGAGAAGCTGACTGTGCGACATAGGGACCGGATGAAGAGGGGCAGTCCTTCTTTCCAAGTTATTGTTGGGCCTATTCTGATCGCGGCGCTGATTCGGATGACCTCGGCCATGGGCTCGTTGATTTGCATGAGGAGCGACCCGTGGCTTATGGGATGAAGCTTTAGGCATGGCCGATTGTCCATGAGGATAACATGGCACTGGTAATGATGCCTGTTGAGTAGACGAGGGACTATAGAGTTTTATTGGTACATCGTGAGAATACTCAACGTTTGCTATGAGTGCGCTGGTTTCATCCTTCTCTTCCTCATGGAAATCATCGAAAGATTCAATCTCACTGGCCTGGCTGCCTGATGCGTCCTGGATTTGTCCATTTTTGAGGTAACTTTCGAGGCGCTCTCCTACAATCACAAGGTCAGAGAAGCTTGATGGCGCACAACCAGCCATTCTTTCAAAATAAGAGCCCTGCAAACTGTTGATGAACATGTCAATCAGCTCCTTGTCCGAGAGTGGTGGTTTCACTCTTGCTGCGAATTCTCTCCACCGCTGTGCATATCCCTTAAAAGGTTCGTTTTCATTCTGAGATAGGCTTTGCAACTGCATGCGGGTGGGAGGAGTGTCTAGATTAAACTGGTAAAACTTTAGAAAAGCATTGGCTAGGTCCCTCCACGATTGGATATGACTCCTTTCTAAATCTGTGTACCAACTTAATGATGCCCCACTCAGACTTTCTTAAAAACAGTGGATCATCAGCTTATCGTCATGAGTGTAGGGGGTCATTTTTCGACAGTACATCACCAAATGTCGCCTCGGGCAACTAAAGCCTGTGTACATCTCGAAGTTGGGTATCTTGAATTTTGGAGGAATCACCAAGTCTAGCACTAGACACATATCAACAGCATCGAGGCCGGGTATGTCAGACACTCTCATAGCTTGAATTGTCTCCTCAAGGGCACGAAGCTTTTCTTCCATGGGATTAGTCAGCGGCATCCTCTGGGGTTGAGTATGGACGTTTACTGGCTGAGGATGGTCGTTCGAAGGAAGATCATACAATGGATTATTTATCACAGTAAATCCTTGTGGGGACTCAACATTCTGGCGATTGCTCTCTGGCATAGCTACCTCAGCTTGCATTGTCTGACTGGCCTTTCGAGGCGTCTATGTTCCTCTTTCTACAGATCTCACGAGTTCAACAGAAGTGTCGGGAAATCAACTGCGGGTTATGAACAAAGGATGGGTAAGCTTTTGGTATTGGTTAGGGAAGAAAATACAAAATGATGCAGATATGCTTATGCAAATGCAATGCAATGAATGCACACGAGAACAGATCCACATCAAGGATTAAAGTTACAAATCCTGCAAGACAACAAAAAGGTATATCTCCCCTTGGGTGGGCTATCTACCGGTTTATAAGAGGGTATCCCAAAGGCTATTCAAACAAAGTCCCATGCACTAACCCTCGAAAGTTTTCCATCATAACGACTACTCGTAAGACGGTAATCCCTTCAAAGGATGAACACAGAGTTATGCTTTAGCAACCTTCGGAATAAGGTTCTACAAAAGGTCCTCAGAGTCACGGACTCCCAAGTTGGAAATGAAGACGCCATTACGACTACACGTAAGACATAATCATCCCAAAAGGGTCTCATCTGAGCGATGGAATTCGATCCAACTCAACGAGTCCTAAGTCTCGCAAATCAGAAAGAAACCACCTCCTAATCTTAGTGTACACTAGAAAGCTCGGGTAGAAAGCTTTTATCCTCACAAACCAACCCTAATAAACCCAACCAGGTTAGAAAATAAAGCATAAACAAATAAAGCAAATAAAACACAAACACGACAAACAAATTAGGCTTGGCTCGCTAGGAGGTCCCCAGCAGAGTCGCCAGCTGTCGCTACTCGAAAAATGCATCGTGCAACGACGGGGAGGCGAAAAAGATAGACAGAAGAGTCGCCACCGAACTTTATTTATCCCATGAGGGGAAAGGAAAATATCGAGAAAACCTTAAGAAACGAAAGGATAAGATGGTCTCGCGACCAAGAACGGGTTCGGAAGCCGGTTATGCGAGGGGAAGGTATTAGCACCCCTCGCATCCATCGTACTCGATGGGAACCTTTTGTTTGTCGATGTGTGAATTTATTTGCTTAAACATTATGCTATAAGAAGTGTTCCACGGGGTAAAAGAAGGGTTATAAACAAGAAAATTAAGAGGAAAGAGAGAACGGGGAAGAAAAGAGAAAGAACAGACTCGGTAGGACTTTGCAGTCCTATGCCTACGTATTCTCAATAGATGTGAGAAAGTCAGAGTCGACGTAGTTCAGGGAACTACAGATATGGGGGGAATGTGCTCGGCAAGGATTGTGGCCCTTGTGCCTACGTATCTTTACTTAAAAGAAGTAAAGAATCAGAGCAGCCGTAGTTCGGCCTACGGTGTGTTGATGTTTTTTATGGATGATGCTATCGTGCGCATTCTAGCAGTTAGGTGATTTGCTGCTCGCTCGTTGGAGACTTAGGCGTTACCTGTTTGCGGTAGAACGGACGTATCATATCCTTTTGAAAGATTGATTAGTTTTCGCCACGCGGGGCAAGAAGTCACGTTTGATTGATTGGATTGTTTTTTAGGGGGCGAGACAGGTCCTCGGATAGTAACCCCTACGGGTAGTACCCAATTCGTTGTCTCAAAGTTTTTGTTATAAAAAGGTGTGGCGAACGAGGGGTCTTTGTATTGAAAGACGGGCGTCAAGACCACACACACTACAGTGAGTATCCTGACACTCGGAGAGGAAGAAAGTCTACACTTAATCCCCTCTTTTTAACTCAACACAAAGAGAACTTCATTCTCTTATTAAAGACGTTTTTGGTTTTGAATGGTAAGTACTTTTGCGACAGAGAACCCTACGGTAAACGTCAGTACTCGGGATAGGAGAAGGCCTACGCCTAACCACTCCACGACCATTCAAGTTTTTGTTGAGAAAATGATTTGAAAATGCACTCGGTGCAGGACCGAGGTTTTAGGTGTGAAAAGGGTTGCGGGATGAAGTTGTGAAAGCGAGATGGTGGATAAAGTCGTGTCTTCGTATCGAAAGACGAGTGTCGAGACCACCCTCACTACAGTGGACGTCCCAACACTCGGAGAGGAAGGGGTCCACACCCAATCCTCTCGTTGAATTCGATACAAAGAATTGATTTTAGGGAGATGGGATTTGAAAATGGATGGGAAACGTCTTCGTATTGAAAGACGAGTGTCAGAACCACCCTCACTACAGTGGGCATCCCGACACTCGGAGAGGAAGAAAGTCTACACTTAATCCCCTCTTTTTAATTCAATACAAAGATAATTTGATTTTGAAAATTGTTTGACAAAGTTTTGAATCGAGTCGGGACAAGTGACGAAGAGAGAAAATAGGTGGTCTCAGATCCAACACTACTCATCAATAATTTGACTGGTAATGAATTACGGAGGTCTCGTCATCGACCTAAAAAGAGAATGGGACAAAAAGTCCAGTAAAAAATAAGATATTAAATTAACTCTACAATAAAATAAATCTCAAAACTTAAATATAAAATAGTTCTAAGAAACTAAAAGAAAAATAATAATTTAAAAAAGGTATATATAAATATGCAAACTCTAAATAAAAATAATATAATAAATATGATATATAATATATACATATATAAATCTACTGTAAAAGAAAAATGTTTAGAAATATATTTTAAAAAAATAAATAAATAAATAAAATATATCACATAATGATAAATAGTAGTATATTTATAAAATAAATAATTAAAAAAAGAACAAGAAAGAGAAAAAAAAAGATCAGAACAGGAAAACGGGGGTATCAATCCAAGACAATGTATGGCCAAAAAGCTTTGAAGAAATTAGCAAAAGCAAAACGCAATTAGTCGCAACATCAGTATCACAGAACAAGAAACCGTCAGTGATGTCACTCGGCTCAACCTCCTCGCGTTCTCTTTCGCTATTTCTGCGATGGCTCATATTCAGTTCGACGCGAATCTCGCTCAGGTTGGCATTCAGTTTCGATTTGGTTCACTTCAATCTTACTTCATCCCTTTCTCTTTCGTTCCATTTATATTTCTGATTTGATGATGGATTGGGAATGGTTTGAAGACTGGACTGAAATCGTTGTAGGGGGTCATCGTTGGAAGAGGTTGAGGAATAAGTTAGGGTTTCTGTTTGGTTTAGGCGTGACTTTTAGGTTGAAGAAGAAGAGTAAGATTTAGGGGTAAGGAGAATGATGGGTTTCGGGGGTTCTGTTGATAATAGGGGTTTGGTTTGGTACGGGTTGTTGAGTTGGATGATGAAATTTTGACGGAGAAGAAAGTTGGTTTGGTCGGAGGAGATTGTGAGCGGTTAAGGGTGTTGGAGCTTTGGGATTTTGTAAATCAATGAGTAGAATGAGGAGTGGTTGCTAGAGGTTCGGTTGAGCATCATTTGGAGTTTGTTGTTGGTGAAGGGTTGAGTCTGGGCGGATCTGGAAACGGAAGGGAAAAGGGGTTTTCGGTGGGTTGTATTGAAGGACGTTGTGGTTGTGAAACTGTGTGAGTTTCAGAGATTAAAAGGAGGGTTAGAGGTTTGAAGTTTGTTGAGGCTTGAAGGTGTTGAAGAGTGTTTTGTGAGAATGAAATTGTTGATGAAGGAGGAATTCAAGATTGGAGAAAGTTTCAGTTGGGTTAAATGAGTGAGGGAGGATGAAGTTATGATGAAGAAATTCCAAACATGGAACCCGGATCCCCCCCTGTGAAGACCATATTTTTGGGTTTAAAGGTTGAACATTTGTGATTTTGTTCCAGCCCAAAGGTTCCTTTTCGTTCAAAGTCCCCTCCCCCTTTTTTACTGCTGAAGCCTCTTCGTTTTGAATGGATTTTTCTCTGTCTTTTTATCGCAGGTACCTAGTTTGTTCTGGAATTATGCAGTGGTTGTTGTCACAGTTTCATCTTTAAGAGTTAAGTGTTGAACATTGTTGCTTGTAGCAGGTTTTTGTCTGGTGTGGGACTTGTGTAGCAGGGTAGTGTGTGTGCAGAGTATTGTCTGGTGGTACGGTTATGCAGTGTACAGAGATAGCAGCAAGAGTCATGTGATGTTGGTCTGGTGTGATTTTTTGTGTGCAGTAGTAGCAGAGTTGCTGTTGTGCAAAGGCTGGAGCAGTAATAGCAGGTATTGTCTGGTATGGGATTTGTGTTAGCTGCCAATTTGTTGTCATGATGCTGCAGGTTTTTATGTGGTGTGGTATTGGTGCAGGTACGGTTCGCAGCAGCCTGGTGTGTGGGCTATTGATAGCAGAATGGTTGGCAGCTGGTGTTGCAGTAGGTTGTCGTCTGGTTTAGTGATTGTCATACTATCATGTTCATTCTATTAGGAGTTTTACCACTAACATGTCTCTTTTCTTTTTTTTTGAAGGCATCAAGATCTTTAATGCACCGGGAACTGCTTGCCGGCATGCCGTTTTTGTGTATTGCAAGTTGTATGTATGCGACATGAATACTGGTGCGAGCTGCGTTTTACCGAGAGGATCGTGGGAGAGGACAAAAAAGGTATGCATTTTTTTCATTTTCTTGTCGTATCGGACGTGCGACTCATGGAGAAATTGATCGCAATTTGTTGTGTGATATTTCTTTGATTTTTTTGTGTGGGGATCAAAAGTGAGGCTGCGAGTGGGGTAGAGGCCATGTGCAGAATTTCTACTTTCTTCTTTTACTATTATAACCGTAGAGAATATGTTTTTTACTGCATTGCTTTTAACTCAAAAGGCCACATTCACTCTTTCTTCATCAGAAAGAAACCTACAACAATTCTGCAATAATTTTGTGACTGCTGATATTTACGACATTCTTGCTCTGCAGATTTCCTTGTACGACTATCTGGTCTTGTGTTGCTAATGTGGTTTGTTGTAATCTTGAGTCGGGTTTCCGCACTTTGCTTCAGAGCTTCATGGAACAGAATTTGAAAGCGCCACAAGGTTTGAATATGGAGATCCCGCGGGAATTGCGAGGTATCCATATGATTATCACCGGAATCTCGTGCCTTTGTTTGCCACTTTTTATGATAATATTACGGTCTGATGTGCTATGATGATACTCTGATAACTCAGGTGACCAATCCGTTAAGAATTATATGGTGCAGCTTGAAGTACATGGTTCATAACTTGTGAAATAAGAGTGTTTTGGCGGCGACGGTGTTGCTCGAGAGCGAACTAAGGCCAATGCTTCACTTGGAAATTCTCCTGGAAGCTTATGCGTTCATTTCCTTTAGGTTCAGAGCAACAACTTTATGTTTTGAATACTTAAAAATATCCTGACTTCACACTAGTAATGCAATGCATTCTTGTAGCTTCTTTTTTTTTTTTTTTGATATTTTGTATAAACACTTGAAGGCAAAGGCAATGTAATTTATCCCTGTTTAAATCCCGTATGACATCAATCTCATGAATAATGTTGATTAAACAGTTTGCTTATGAATTCCTTCCCATAACGGTTTGTCAACTTTGAATAAGTTTTGCTTTGGATTAAAATAGTGGCCCTATTTTAGAACTCAACAAAAATGATCATGCCTTTTAAGAACAAGCGAATATCCATACAGATGATTTCATGTTTTGTATTCACTTCCATATGCCTCTCATGCACCTTTAATCATGGTTCAAAGTTTAACTTGAGTAATTCCAACAGTTTGCAAGCGACTTGGCTAGCACAAATTTATTCACAACTCATCTTGGCCACCTCTAATGCCTCGCCTAACTTGAATTGCCTCTAGAGACTTCATGTAAAACTTGAAACAAATTTAAGAGTGCGATAGTCACTTGTAACATATCCAAATTATGCCTTGGTATGATTCTCTCATGTAACTTGGATTAAACTTAGCATTTAATTGCAAATTAGTTGGGCCCAACAATCAAGTCCAATTAAATCTCACCTTGGCTCAACATTTGAATTCAACCATTTAAATCAAAGCTCATTACTAATCTCGAAACCAACCAAAGCGTGGCTTGAAAGAAAATTAACCATGTCTTGAAATTTGAATAACCACCACCCGAACTCAAAGGACATACGCGGACTAATTGACCCTGAACACCACGACGCGTCACTTTCCAACTGAATTCAACATCGCATGATTCACAAAATGACCATGGAGCAAAACAAACATCTTGGCGTAAAATGGAAAAAAAACAAGACCAAATTTAGGGTGTGACAATACTAAACCCAGAAGAGTTTCTTCAGAAGGTTTGAATGATGAACGATTTCTTACTAGACCAACTTTGCCTCCCAGAATCAGTTCTTCAGAATGAGAAGTCCTTAGCTTATTCTTCTTCTTATGAGATGGACTATTTGTTGTTTCTGGTGAGATTGTATCTGATTCTGTAGTTTCTGCATCTTTGTCTCCTTCTTTAGAATCTTCCTCCTTGGATTCTAATAAGGTAATCTTCAAATCTGCAAACTTTTCAATTAGCTTTGACTTTTCAAGGTCAGGCTTATCATCAAATATGACACGAATTGATTCCTCAACAATTCGTGTTTCTGTGTTATAGAATTTGTAGCCTTTAGAGCGTTTAGAGTATCCTAACAATAAACACTCTTGAGCTTTGGAGTCAAACTTGCCAATATTCTCTTTAGTGTTAAACATAAAACAAATACAACAAAAAGGATGAAAATATGAAATTTGGGGTTTTCTATTCTTCCATAATTCATAAGGAGTCTTACCCAAAATAGTGTCATACCCTAATTTTTAAACTTAAGATCCCATTTCTTTGTGCATCTTCTTGCATATCTGCGTGCATGTTTGTGTAGAAATATTAATTTCAAGTGTATATGACATTTATTCTCAAGTTGAGCATTTCAGAGAAGGAACGGTTGGGCCTGTTTCAAAGTGGTAATAAGATTTTATTTGGTTTGAGCCTCACTTTTAAAATTCATTCTTGGACCACCCTTGGATCAATAATACCTTGGATGAATTTTGTGGCCACATCTCACTAAATTCAAGTACGAGCTGTGGTTTCTTATAATTCAAGATATTGGGCTTTAATGCATTATGACTTGGGCCACAGTTTATGGTATTTCAAGTTGGATTGCAATGTGATGTTTCAAGAAGTTTTGCGTATCAGAAGTTTAGTCATTGGTTTCATCAAAGTGTTCAGAGACGTGTTTTTTTTTCATTACAAAAGCTACAAGCCGTAAGGTGTTCACATTGAGTTTGCATTTCATTCTTAGAAAATATCCAAAGAGTACAAAGTGTAAATGGAAGATTCATATTTAAGTCATATGTTCAAAGAGATTTGCCATGAAAGGTTGTTTGTTTAGGATTTTTGTGTATCATTTCAAGTTGATGTCCTAATGAGATTCCACCATAAACCACCACAAGAAAAGTTTTATTCCAAGTTTGGCTAAGGGAGTTTTTGACATAATCCAAAAAGATCAAATTCAGTTCAAAGTACACTAAATCAAGTTCTTCACAAAGTACAAGTTTAAAAGTGGCAAAAAAAAAATATCCAAGTTCAATCAAAGGTTACAAGGACTTTAAATTAAGGCCATCCAAATTCAAGTGCAAAATACAAAGGTTTTCCAAATGTTCAAAAGTTCAAGCTTATCATGTAGGCTCAAATTCATGATCAATTTCATGTTTATTACAATTCAAGCATTTTAAATTCAAATTCAAAATTCCAATATCCAAAAAGTCTAAAGCTGTGTGTTTGCAATAAGCAGTTCATCCTTGTAGGATCGAGACGTCATTTTATGGATGTTCCTCCATTTAGAACATTGAGTTATCTAGAACTAAACTTTGATGCCTGTGCATATTTGTTAAGCATGCTTCTAAAGGCACCCCGTCTGAAGACTCTAGTTTTAAAGTTGATATATTATGATGGAATCTGTTGGTCACGTGCGCGGGGTAGCAGTAAGCAGAAAAGCTGAGGAATACACACACAGTATTACAACACTCACTCAAATTAATAAATCATAGTAAGAGGCAGTTATCACAAACGTTGCACAAAGGGGACGAGAATCAGAAGCAGTTATTGCACACGTAGGAAAATGCACACTTGTGAGAAACAACACACTCGTGTAGATTGAAGGTACGAATCAAGTCAGCAACAACTGAAAACTGGTCGTGAATTCATACCTGATTGAATCCTGTAAGTTTTCCTTTCGATTCCACAATTTGTCGCATTGTCATCGTTTGCCGAAAATCTAATTAGGAGCTTCGAGAGAAGAGAGCAAGAGGATCGTGTATTATGTTTTCCGCCGTCGCCAGCCACAGGCCATGGCGCGGCGGACTTTCATTCGTCCGGTGTGGCGTGGAACATCAAAGAAAAGAGGCACGAGAGTGAGAGAGAAGTCCGCGAGCAAATCAGAGCAAACAGGGTAGAGATTTTCGTGCGAAAAATGGAGGATGATAGTCTGCGAATCCATTTTGAGAGATTGAAGGAAAGCTATGATCGAGAGTGAAAGATGAGACGCAGAGCAAGCCATTGGGGTAGCGAGAGAGATGAAATGGGGTTGCTGGGTTTCTTTTCCCTTTGAAAATCCACATGATGAGCACAGGGTGAAACATGGATGGGCCTTAGCGCCTAAGCCCATGTTACTTTTTTTTACTAAAAAAAACTAGCATTATACTTTTCATTTTTTTTAAATTAGAATTTTTTTTTTAATTTCTTTCATTCCATAGAAATTTTTAACATGGAGAGATTAACATTAATTAGGATATTAACTTTGATTAAAAACATAAATAATCTTGATTCATTTAGGCATTCATTCTATTTAAATTTCAATTTCGATTAAACTTTAGTATTAATTCTAGATTAGATCTTTAATGTTAATCTTGATAAGCTTCGATTTAGACGTCAATCAAATTTGGAACTAAAGTATGATTTAACTATAGTTATTGGCTAATTTAAGAGCAATAGATTTATTCTTCTTCTGAGGTTCATCTTCCTCCAGCTCTATCTCATGACTTCTTAAAGAACTAACAAGTTCTTCAAAACTTATACTATTCAGATCCTTGGATAGCTTTAGAGCAGTTACCATAGGTCTCAATTTCTTGGGAAGACTTTTGATGATCTTTTTGACATGATTAGCAGTTGAGTATCCTTTGTCCAGAACTTTAAGTCCTGTGACTAACATTTGAAACCTTGAAAACATATTCTTAACTGTTTCATCATCCTCCATTCTGAATGTGTCATATTTTTGGATTAAGGCAAGCGCCTTTGTCTCCTTAACTTGAGCATTTCCTTCATGAGTCATTCTTAGATAATCAAAAATGGACTTGGTAGTATCTCTGTTTGTTATTTTCTCATACTCAGTATAAGAGATATCATTTAGCAGTATAGTTCTTGCCTTGTGATGATTCTTGTGGTCTTTCTTTTGTTGATTGGTCATAACACTTCTTGATACTTTTACTCCTTCAGCATCAACTGGGTGAGTATAACCATCAACTACGAGATCCCAAAAATCTACATCATAACCAAGAAAGAAACTTTCAATTCTATCTTTCTAGTTGTCAAAATTTTCACCATCAAAGACTGGTGGTTTGGCACTGTAGTGATCTTTCTCATCTAGAATAGGATTAGCATTAGCTGCAGCCATGATATCTCACAAAAATACTTGATCGGTACTGAACACAGTGAAGTGTTGATAAATTTTTTATCACAATCAGAACCAGAGCTCTGATGTCAATTGAAGGTGTGAGAAAACACAAGAAATGGGGGTTTAAATTGGGTTTTCAAAAATGAAAGCTTTTTGTGAAAATCAAACAAATACCACAAATAAACTAACAAGAGAGAAAGACACACAATATATCCTAGTTCGCTTGAAAATTATCAAGCTAATCCAGTCCACCTGTCAAGGTGATTTCACCTTATACACAAGGACTTAATCCATTATAATCAGCTGATTACACTGCACTAGAAACCAATGGTGACTAGCAACACAGACAAACGTCTCTTCTTAAGGATTCTGACCCAACTGGTCACTTAAGGAATCACAATATGAACTAGCAACCGCTGGTGACTAACAACAAAGACTAACTGTTTTTTCTTAAGGATTCTAACCTAAGTGGTCCCTTAAAGAGTTACAAACAACAATTTGAACAAAAATGTTTACAATGACTTGCTTCTACACAAGCAGATTTAAACACTATTAAAAGCTCTAATGACTTAAAGAAACTTTCACAGTATGAACAATGTTCTTTCTTTGTATTGTGGTGCTTCAATATTGTTGCTTCAGTTCTTCGTGGATAATTCAATTCTTGTCATTCATACTTATTTGGTAATCGTTTTTTTGTATGAATCGTTATATCAATCATTGTGTATCTCTCTCTTTCTTCAAGTCATCAAGTCCTTATATAGCCAGAAAAAGATTCGTTAGATGGTAGATTAGGAATATCCTTTTAGATAGCTGGCGACTTGAAATAATGTCGTTACGCAGGGATGAAAATCGTACACAAAAGTTGTCCTTTGTACCACCAAATCAGGGTAGTGGAATGGTAGTGGAATGGAACGTTGAAACGTATTATGTACTATTTTCCCTCGTAAAATTTTGAGCTTATCTTCTGTACATCAGATGCTTCTGAATAGAAATAATTGAAGAATGAGTAGATGAGTTAATCACTAGGTCTTCAGAGTCTTGAGTCTTTAGAGTCTTCAGAACTTGTTCACCAGAACCTTTTCTTCAAAACTTTAAGCACTCAATCTTCATAAACCTTGGTCATTAGTAACTTAAGTCTTTAGAGCCAGAGCTTAGAGCTTTTTCTATCAAAGTCAGAACCTGTTTGTTAAATCTTCAGAAAAACAAGCGTTAAAATACCAAAATTATTCTCACACAAACACTACTTTGTTATTATCAAAACTTAGAGATATATGGCAGAACCAAATCTTGTTCTAACAACCATTAGTATGCAAAATTATTATTTAAGAGTCAATGTATTGTTATCATTAAAAGTAAAGGTCAGATACAGAACCAAATATTGGTCTAACGATCTCTCCCTTTTTGATGTTGACAAAACCATGTACTTTGATGAATAATTTTTGTATGATTTAATCACATAAATATATCAGAGTGAGGTTTGTAAGTGTCATACCCCAAATTTTACCCTTAGGTTATTAGGTTCATTTCGCATTCCATCTCATCTAACCGCTAACCAGTTTGCTCAGTCTGTCGGTTTTGCAGGAAATATCACCTTGTGTGCGATTTAATTGGTGAAGGGAAAAGGGTCATTAATTTGCAGTCTGCCGATAATTCATGAAGCCAATGCGTCAGTAATTCTTCAAGCGATTTGGGTTTCAATCTCCGAGTCATGTGATTTTATTTGAGAATAGGCTGAATTTTATGACAGTTTTGACGTCAGGTTTCTCGTGACACAATACATTTTATTCAAGAGCCGAGATTTAGTCATCAATTGGGTTTTGAGGTGCTGGAGCTGAGTACGTCGAGATACAAGTGGATTCAGGTTAAATCGGTGCGAGAGTTTGCTTTGAGGAATGTATTTTGACAGACACATATTTTCCTGCTTTCTGCTAGTCATCAGTCGATTTTAAAGAAACAGTGAAATTTTGGTTCGCGTTGAATTTATAATGAATATCTGTTGCTTTGATCATGGTTATCAGTCGAGCTGATTTAGGTTACCGAGTTAAATCATTCGAGATGCGATTTGAGTTTTAAATGCGGAAGACAGTCCGTTTCACCGTTTAATTGATTTTCTTTGCTTATCCGTTCAAGGCCATATTCACCGATTTTATTATCGGGTACGAATTAATTTGCAAAGAGACTTGTTGGACTCAACAGTTAACTCAAATTTAAATCGTGCAAGATGAATAATTGTCGAATTCGGAATTGAAACGTCAAAGCTTAATCAGATAATTTTCATTGGGTTGAATTTAATCGGACGGATTTATTTGGATGAGTTTAATCAGATAGAGTTAGTCGTTTGGATTTAACCAGATGGATTTTAATGGAATGGACTTAATCAGGTAAATTTAGTCAGAGGAATGTAATCGGATGGATGTAGTCGGGTAAATTGAATCAGATGAAGTTATTTGTATGAATTTAAGTAGATGAACTTAGTTGGACGAATTTAATCAAACGAATTTATTTAGAGGAACTTAATCAGATAAATTTAATTAAATGAATTTATTCGGTTGAGTTTAATCGGATGAATCATTTGGAGAAATTTAACCGGAGAAGTAAATTCAATTTATGAAGAAAAATAGAATTTATTTATTCTATATTTTTTATTACAATAAACAAAAATGATTATAATTTTAAATCTATTCCTAAAAAGTCCTAATTTTTCTAAGATTGTCTTCGCGCCGATTCTTCAACCTTCGATTTTTCCGAACCTACAAAAAAAAATTGACAATAGAGAAAAATAATGATTAAGTGGTTAGAATCGATAAAAATGGTTTTTAATCAGTTCTGATACCCTCAGTTAATTTTCATCATCGGGTATGTCGGGAGGGCAACAATGACGAGGTCGTCGCCAGCTCCCGAATTTTTATTTTTGACCCCGAGCCGGACCCGGCAATATCCGTTCAATTTGTTCCAAGAGAGAGAAAAGTGATTTTTTTGGAAAAATGGTTTTGAAAAAAGTGCTTTTGGAAAAAGCACTTTTCCTGAAAAATGGTTTTTTGCCAAACATGTCATAAACAGAATGTCCCAAAAATTATGCAACCAAACGGATCAAACAAGTTCATGGAAAAATTCCAACAACAACTCAGCCTGGAAAATCG
Source organism: Lathyrus sativus (assembly GCA_963859935.3). Classification (NCBI taxonomy): domain Eukaryota; kingdom Viridiplantae; phylum Streptophyta; class Magnoliopsida; order Fabales; family Fabaceae; genus Lathyrus; species Lathyrus sativus. The sequence continues at coordinate 606,440,699 of OZ012739.1, forward strand.
CAAAAACCCAACAATGGAGCCATGAATTTCGCAACAACAGTAACCAACCCATCATCCAAAACGCAACAAATTTCAGCAACAACCAAAGCATAACCATCAAAACAATAAGCAACAAAATCTCCTGAAAAATTGTAACAAAACAGCCACAAAATCGTGAAGAAAAACTGTAACAACATGGAACCCAGGCCCAAGCAACTTCATAATAAAAGCATCAGCTCATCACCAGTTCGAGGAGGAGGTTTTTTTTTTCAGAAGAGAAAAGTGGGATCATCAGGAGAATAAGAAGAGAAGCCAGCAAGATCAAACCCAGAAGGTTGAAGAACATGATCCCTACCGTGAACTCAGAGACGAAACAAGCGTCCTCATCACCGTTCATCAAATATCATCAAAGCTCTAAATCGCTTCCAACCCTTAAAAAGGGTGAGCATTTTGATGCTAATGTTGTTTTTCTTTCAGTTTGTGTTTCAGGAGTCATACAGGGAGAACAATCATGGCCATGCAAGCAAGAAAAATGAAGGAAAAGCTTCGACGAGCTCACTCATGGAGGATGAGGGTCGCCGCGCCTCAAAGAAGAATAGGAACCCTAGCTGTTCAACACACCGTCCCCATCCCCCTTTTTATTTCATATTACTTATTCTTATTCTTTTTTTTATTATTTTGTAATTTATAATTGTGATTTTATAATTTAGTAATTAGAATTAAAACTTTTTTTATTAAATCTTTTAAAACTTGTCATTAAAACCTTTTTTAATTAAAACCTTTTTTAATTAAACCATATTCTAAAATTAAAACTTTTTTTAATTAAAACATTTCTCCAAATTAAAACCTTATCTCAATTAATAAAAAAATTTTAAAATTAAAACCCAATTTCGTAAATTAAAACCACTTTTTTAAAATTAAAATCCAATTTTGTAAATTAAAAACTATTTTTTAAAACCTAACAATAAAAACCATTTTTTTTAAAATCATAATTAAAACCTAATTTAAAACTTAATTGCAGAAAATTATTTTTAAAAACTTAATTTGGAATTTAATTTCTTAATTCAAAGAGTTAAAATTTCATAATTTAAAATTAACTTTTTTTAATAAATCTAATCATTCTTTAATTTAATTATTAATTATTGATACAACATTTTTTTTTCTAATTAAAATTCCAAATTTTGTAAAGATTAAATTCTAACCTCTAAAATAAATTTACCTAACTCCTAACATTCTCGTCGAACTTTCGTCTAACTATTTTTCCGCCCTAACATTAATTTTCATTTGTACTTGGTTTCTAATCCTTCGCATGTGGCCGTATTTCATTTTTCATGGTTGTAATTTATGCGAGGACATCGTCGCTATTATTCTTGCATTTTTCATGGTTGTAATTTATGCGAGGACATCGTCGCTTTTATTTCGCTATTATTTTTGCATTTTCCCATATGCCAATACTGTCGATTGATAATTATTTTCATTGTATTATTTACCGATAAGATCCCCTCCAAAGGAATAGGTCCAGTCGTTTGACCGCCGCGTCGATCGTCCTTAACCCTTATAATTTTTCATCTTTCAAACCTAGAGAATTCGAGTCGCCGTACTCATATTTTTAGGTTTCCCGCCGTGGAATGCCTATTTTACCCTTTTTAATTCAACTCAACTTTACAACGTAGAGATAGGAGTCGCCGCACTCCACATAAGCGCTTCCTTAAGAACGCTTATTCCCCATTGAAACCTTGACCACCGTCAAGAAGTTTCTCTTCCTCCCTTACAAGGGGAAATACGATTACTCTGATTCTATCCCCTACCTCGGATACGTAGGCACAAGATACGAATCTTGGCAAGTAAACTTAGGACTAACCCTTAGGTCTTTCTTTCACCTTTAACCCTTAACATATACCCCTTAAGCAAATAATTTAGCAAAATAGAAACATTAAAGCAAGAGGTTCCTGTAGAGTACTATAGAAGTTTAGGGTGCTAATATCTTCCTTAAGCTTAACCAACCCCTGAACCTTAGATCTTTCCCCGCATTGTGCTTACGATGCAAAAATTAGGTTTTTCCTTTCTTTGACCTTTTCTTCGGATAAATTAAAGACCGGTTGTGAACTAAATATGTGATTCAAATTAATTAATAATTTGATATCTTGTTCTCACCGCAATAGAAAATGGCGACTTCATCGGGGATAAAGTCGTATCTTTTTTAGGGTTATCCCTACTTTGTTTATTTGCTTGCTATTTGCTTCATTTATTTGCTTGTATATATATATATATATATATATATATATATATATATATATATATATATATATATATATATATATATATATATATATATATATATATATATATATATATATATATATATATATATATATATATATATATATATATATATATATATATATATATATATTTTGTACCTTGCTTGGGGTACCATGTTGTTGTAAGATAAGTCTTACACTCGGACTTGAGTGACATTATTATAGGAAGGTGATATATTCGACGAGGCTTATAGGGAGTGATTCCCGACCAAGCTGACTTGAGAATCACCACTCAGTTGAGGCCCTCTTAAAAATTAGTACTGTTGAACGAGTATTCGTGAAAACATTCACTATTTTCGATTGGAGCCTGTGATACTGAGAACCGTAGTTATCTTAACCCCACATTGGCCTTATCTAGGATGTAGTGCAAGGATTATGAGGGAGTATTCCCAAAATAGTTGCTACGTGATACTACACTCAAAAGAGGTTCTCTTAAGAATATTATTAACCACCGAATCAGTCGGAAAATTGATAATATCCAAAATATGGACTGATGACTTTGGACACCTCTTTAGAACCTTGTTCTGCAGGTACAATTAACCTTATAGTACCTATCTTTTGGGACGGGTAGCCCTTAGATCCGCTCATGTTCCTCTAACCTAAGACCCTTGTTTGCTTGTGTGTTTTGCATCCTATCTTGCATCATATTGCATCCTATTTGCATATTTGCATGATCCATTGCATATCATATGTCTGTCTGGTAACTCATGTCCAGTTGTCTTTATCTTCCAGTGTCCCTTTGAGTCGTCAAGCTGATTCCTCGACACAGACATCGGACTAGAGCTAACTATAGACGCCAAATGTCAGAACAAGAGACATATAACATGGAAATCTGAACGGAGATCGATGAGTTGAAATCAGGCATGACCAAGCTCATCGAGATGCTTCAAGTACTGATTTCCAGAGGAGAGCCACCTCAGATGACCGTCATTCAGGAAGTTTCAAGCGCTGATCCACCTTCTGTTCAATTGCCACCATCTACTTGGCCAGAGTTTGGTTTACCTCCTAACTACTCTCCACCTCTTGCATCTACTGCTATGATTGGTCAGACTGTCAGACCAGTTTTTCAAGCTTCCATCCTTATCGAGCCCAGACCGGTGGTCCACACTGTTAACCAGACTATCCAAGCTCCCTTTGAGAACCCTCCTGTAACACGGTGGGAGAACTGACTTTAAACAATGTTGCGGATAGCAAGAGTCGCCACCGACTTTTATTTTATCCATAAGGAAAGGTTATAAAAGAACAGGAAAGACCTTAGAGAATATTTTGGGTCCGGGGGGTAGGTTATGAAAAGGGAAGGTGTTAGCACCCTTTTCATCCATGGTTATCCATGGGCTCTTAGGTACTTAAGCTCACTTTTGAATTGTTTTGAAAGTATAGTGTGTGAATAGCAAAAAATTTCAGAATAGTTTAATAATAATCCGTGTATGGATGTGAAAAAAACTTGTTTGAAAATTTTGTTGGAAATTGGTTTAAGTGTGAAAAAGTTTTGAAGTGAGCAAGTATCTAGGAATAGCCTACCCTAATGTTTTAAGGTCTTTCTTATTCTTTATCCTTTCCTTAGTAAGACTATCCCTACTATAATGGAGTGGGTAGTCCTTACTTTGGATGTTAAGGGACATGTGAGGGACAATTGGATTTTTGAAGGTCATTGCGGGGTGTAATAAGCAAACTGGAGGGACTATCATCATTTTTCGAAAGGGACTCGATTCGTAAAGGCAACCATAAGGGACTTTGATGATTTTCTTTTTGAGGGACTTGCTTTATACACCCCACTTAACCATTATTCGTAGGCAACTTGAGGGATATCCTTAGGAAGTGAGACGGCGATTAAAATCGACTTACGTGTGTGACGTGTTTATTTTAATTATCTTTATTTAAAAGTGATCTAAATTTATTTTAATATTACATACATGTTGTTACACTCCCTAATTACTAACCATAATAATAATTAAATAATTAAACAACTTTACATCCAAGAAACAATTACAAAATAATAAGCAAAATAATTAAATAGCAAAGATAAATAAAATATAAATAAGCAATAATAAATAATAAAGGGGGTTAATTCTAAGTTTACTCGGCAAGACATCGCATCTTGTGCCTACGTATCCTTACGGGAGTGGAATCAGAGTAATCGTAGTTCCCCTCAATAGGGAGGTTAGAAACTTCTTGACTGTGGTCAAGGTCTCAAGGGGAATAAACGCATCTTAAGGACACGCTTACGTGGAGTGTAGAAACTCCAAATCTCTACGTTGAAATGTTAAGTTGTAATTAGGGTTAAATTAGGGATTCCACGGCGGGAAACCCTAAAATGAGCGCGGCGGCTCTTTGACCTAATGCTAAGGGTAAAATTGTAATTTTGCCTGCGGCGAGGCATTTGTGAAAATTAGGGTTTGTAGTTTGTAGTTTTGAGGATTTGAAATTGAATGTGTGAAGTTTTACGGACTATTGGCGCGGCGGCCAAACAGTTAGACCTAACCTTCGGATGTGTGCAATGTGACAGAAATAATAGTAAACGCGTGAGATAATTGAATCATGCAAACAGAGAGATAATGTCATAATTTAAACCATGCAAGCAGAAATTTAAAGGCAGAATTTAAAGAGCGATTGTTAAGTTCGCGAGGTTACATGAGAGGAGCAGATACAATATGATAATGAAATTTGAATTGAACAATAATAAAATAAAATAAATAACGGTTCTAGTTATTATTTTAAAAAAAAGATTTTAGTTATTATTTTAAATTTATCTAAAAAAAAGTTTTTCTTAAAAATAATAGGTTTTCATATTAATTTGGAAAAGATGTTAATGTTATTTATTTTAAAAAACAGGTTTTTATATTATAACAAATTTTAATAAATTAATGATAACAATAATAATAATAATGGTAATAATAATGATAATAATGATAATAATAATAAATAATGATAATAATAATAATAATAATAATAATAATAATAATAATAATAATAATAATAATAATAATAATAATAATAATAATAATAATAATAAAGCAATAATGAATTTTAAATGTGCCAAATAACCCAACAATGTTGCTAACGCAGAAATGCGCTCATCGCAACCAGATCTAAATCGGACGAAACAAAATTTATCGCAAAGAAAAAGAAATTAAGCAAAAAATAGTATTATTGCTCACACAAAAATGCGATCATCGCAACCAGATCGAACTAACACAAATGTCACGCGTCATGCACACAAATGTGCAAACATCGTATCGACATAATTCGATCAAAAATCTTATATATATAAACTCTAACAATTTAAAAATTATATATATATAAACGTAACAGTAATAGATAAAGAAAAAGAAATAACGGTAATAGATGAAGAAAAAGAAATAACGGTAAAAGATGAAGAAAAAGAAACAACAGTAATAGATGAAGGAAAAGAAATAACGGTAAACGATGAAGAAAAAGAAACAATAGTAATGGATGAAGAAGAAAACTAAATAACGGCAAACGGCACTCACTCCTCTTAGGTTTTTTTCATTCTCTCCCTCTTTTCCAACAAGGCAACACATGTATATATAGGGAACAAATTAGGGTTAACACCAAATTGTCAATAATGTCCCTAAAGCCCATTTTAAAGCCCAAACTAAATAATTAGTTAAGAAAAAATAAAATTTAAATAATTTAAAATAATTAAAATAAACTTAAAATAAAAACTAATAATCCTATTGATTCCTAAAATAAAAAATATTATAAAAAGAACAAAATTTTTTTCAATATTTTTTATTTTATGATTTTTTGGATATTTTTATGAATAATTTAGAAAAAAGTGAAAAAATAATATTTTAAAAAATGATTTAATTAAAATACGAAAATAATAATTAAATAATAAAAAAAAAACTATTTTTGTTATTTTTTTAATGAAAGATAGAAAAATTTAGAGTAAAAATAATAAAAAACAAAAAAAAGTGACAAAGGTGAGATTCGAACTCTCAACCTCTCACACTCATAACTCCTTACACATGTCCTCCTGCCAATTGTGCCATTTTTACTTTTTAGAAAAAAAATGCATGCCATATGATATTTACCTGCAAAAAGTCAAACGACTACACAAATTTGTTAGTAATTGATTAAATGCAATGAAATGCGACGACAAATCTTAGGGCAAAATTTGGGGTATTACAGTTATTATGATAATATTTCTCACCCAACCTCTCTTTGATGTTGGCAAAAAAAAATCATGAAGTTTGACTTTGGTTTGACCACAGTTGACCTCAGTTTGACCTTTTAACTGCATTGACTGCTTTTGACTTATCTGATCATCTGACTGAGCAAACTTTTGAGAAAAGTCTTGAAACTTGACATGGGGGTTCTTATACACATATAAGATGTTATGAAGCTCACTTGAAGTCTTGGAAGTCCATTTAGCCTGATTAAAGTCAAAACCCTAGTTTTGGATGCACTGCTTAGGAGGTGCATTGTCTGAGGGAATTGTCAACTCTTCTGACCAATTGTGAATTTTGTGAACCTTGTGAACCTTCTTGGAACACAAAGTCTTGTATTGTGAGGGCAAATTTTGGGGTGCAACAGCTGCCCCTGTTCAATTTTCTGAAACCTGAGGGGTTAGATTGGTATATTTGCCAGTCGTAACCTGGAAGGTTGAAGGGGATTGAACACAAAAGCCCAAAAATTTGCACTCACCAGTGCATGGAGTGATATTGATGGTTGGTTGAACATGATTGAGTGGGCTTAAAGATGCCACTAGGGGAAAGTTCTTCAGTAGTATAATGAGAACTGTCAGGAGTCTGGAGTAATACTGATGTAACAGCATGTCTTCATGAGGATAGAGCAATCAATAATGATAACCCTAAAGCAGTCTTGAAGTGATAAATCTGACCTCAGGAGGATAGAGCAATCAATAGCTCTAAAGCAGTCTTGAAGTAATAATGGCTTCAGGAGGATAGAGCAATCAATAGCTCTAAAGCAGTCTTGAAGTAATAGAATGGCTTCAGTAGGATAGAGCAATCAACAACTCTAAAGCAGTCTTGAAATAATAATGTGATATGTCTTCAGGAGGATAGAGCAATCAATAGCTCTAAAGCAGTCTTGAAGTAATGATTTCAGGAGGATAGAGCAATGGATAGCTCTAAAGCAGTCTTGAAATAATAATGTAATTTCAGGAGGATAGAGCAATGGATAACTCTAAAGCAGTCTTGAAATAATTAGATGGCTTCAGGAGGATAGAGCAATGAATAGCTCTAAAGCAGTCTTGAAGTAGTAATATGACCTCATGAGGATAGAGCAATGAATAGCTCTAAAGCAGTCTTGAAGTAATAGGATGATTTCAGGAGGATAGAGCAATCAGTAGCTCTAAAGCAGTCTTGAAGTCATGAGAGGCTATCAGGAGGATAAAATAACCCTGAGGTTACAATAAAGCAGTCCCAAAGTAATAAGAAGCTCATCAGGAGGATAAAGTAACCCTGAGGTTACAATAAAGCAGTCCCAAAGATCATAAGATTGTTTGTTGGATAATTAACCTGAAAACAAGGTAGCATTCTGTATAACAACATTAGTTTATGCTTTATGTATGCATGTATGACATGATGCACTTAGGTAATGTACTATAGACATATATGTTATGGTATGATGTAAATGATGTATGTATGCTATGACACTGCTGGAAGTGTCTGGATATCCTTGTATAACAACTGCTGGCCAAGGAAAATAAATCCCGATTCGTTGTTGAAGAATATATAACCCTCCGTCTGCTGGGGATAACAAGGTATAGATAACCTCCCGTTGTTGGGGATAACAAGGTATAGATAACCTCCCGTTGTTGGGGATAGTAGGGTATAGATAACCTTCGTTGTCGTTTGATAGTAGGATAAGTATAACATCCCGTCTTCGTTCATCGTGCCCTTATTGGAAAGTAATTTCCCGTATATCCGTATGAGGATAAAAGAGATGGATATAAATTCCAGGGGAGATTAGACTTTGTGAAAATGGATTAGTCCTACTGATGGTTTGTAACTGTCTTGTAAAGATGAACCGGCGAAGCTTCGTTGAAATCCTTCCCTCGTTCGTCCTTAGTAAATACTATTACTGCATTTTCATGCATTTCTGGTAAACATCAATCATATTAAAAGCATACATGCATTTCTGGTAAACATCAATCATATTCAAAGGCATACATACATTCAAACACAACCAATGGACGTTTCGCTTATGTAAATAGGGTAAAAGTAAATCTGGATTCAAAAGATGGAATTTATTTATATCAAAAGTGACCCATACACGGGTAAGTTTGTACAAGGAGACATAAACCCTAGTAAGAGAATTTTGTCATGAAGTTTTACAAAAAGAATCAGCTATGTGGGAAATAATCCTATTGAGTTTCAATTCTACTATTGCCACTCAAGTATCTCATCTTCTTGCTGTTGAGACGGAAACGATTGGATTGAGCTTTATCTGTTTGAGCTTGAGTAAGTAGTACAACTGGTTGCAGTTTCATGAGTGATCCAAACGAGACATAGTCATACGCTTTAATCCCTAACTTTTGCCTGGATTGCCCTTTCAGGTTTTCAATCCACCGGGATACCCTTTTTTGCCCAAGCCGCCTTTTCAGGTTTTCGACTTGCCGGGTGTACATCTTTTATATATATATATCCCTAATTTTTGCCCAAACCCTTTTGGTTTGCCGGGATGCCCTTATTTTTGCCTAGGCCTGTCAACCTAGCGGGTCTCTTTTTATGCGTAGTATTTTTTAACTATGTCTGCGTTTACAGGTTGTGGGAAGTCTTCACCATCCATTGTAGTCAGTATCATGGCACCTCCTGAGAACACTGTCTTGACTACAAATGGTCCCTCATATGTTGGAGTCCACTTGCCCCTAGGATCACCCTGTGGTAATATGATACGCTTGATTACCAAGTCACCAGCCTGATATACCTTTGGCTTAACCTTCTTGTTAAAAGCTTTGATCATCCGTTTCTGGTACATCTGGCCATGACAAACTGCTGCTAACCTTTTCTCATCAATCAAATTTATCTGGTCAAGTCGAGTCTGAATCCACTCATCTTCATCCAAGCCTGCATCCTTCATAATTCTCAAGGAACTGAATCTTCATATCAATAGCAACTTGCATACCCATGATACATGCCTCATACTCAGCCATGTTATTGGTACAATAGAAACAAAGTCTGGCAGTAATCGGGGTATGACAACCTTCAGGGGAACTAATCACAACACCAACACCATTACCATGTGCATTGGAGGCACCATCAAAAACCATAGTCCATCGGGATCCTTGTTCAGGTCCGTCATATTGTCCAGGTTCTTTGGTAACAGACATAATGTCTTCATCAGGGAACTCAAAATTCATTGACTGGTAATCATCTACTGCTTGATGAGCCAAATGATCAGCAACAACACTCCCCTTAATGGCCTTCTGAGTGGTATACTGTATATCATATTCCGTCAAGATCATTTGCCATCTTGCAATTCTTCCGGAGAGAGCAGGTTTCTCAAATATGTACTTGATTGGATCCATCTTCGAAATCGACAAGGTAGTATGGGTCAACATATACTGTCTTAGTCGGCGAGCAGCCCATGCCAAAGCGCAGCAAGTTTTCTCGAGCAGTGAGTATCTTGTTTCACAGTCGGTAAACTTTTTGCTAAGGTAGTATATTGCCTGCTCTTTTCGACCAGACTCGTCATGTTGACCCAATACACACCCCATTGAGTTGTCTAATACTGTTAAATACATAATCAAGGGTCTTCCATCAACTGGTGGCATTAAAATTGGAGGTTCTAGCAAATGTCTCTTGATTTCATCAAAGGCAGTCTGGCACTCATCATTCCATTCCATCACCTGATCTTTCTTCAACAACTTGAAGATTGGCTCACAGATGGTAGTTAATTGGGAAATAAATCTTGCAATGTAGTTCAATCGTCCCAAGAAACCTCTAACCTCCTTCTCAGTACGGGGAGCTGACATCTCTCGTATAGCTTTCACTTTTGTTGTAACAACCTAGCAAGCTCTACAGGTATTTCACAATCGTCCTCGTCTCCGTCTTCAGTTTGATAGATCGGATTCTCGAAATTGTAATTGGCAATAGTAGAACTGTTATCAACTGGATCCAGAGTGGATGAGGATCTGCATTTTAGTGACGTGGGTGTGTGTAAGAACACATAGCTGATAAAGCAAAAATAAAAGAAAAAGAAAGACAAGGAACACAATATTTACGAAAACGAAACGTCCACTGATTTTATTGAATGAAGTATGCAAATGAAATGACAACCCGTAACAAGCACACCCTTGTGCCCCGGGTAAGGCACATGGCTTGAAAGTTTTAATTGTTCCAGAAATTATAAATTTAAAAACATAACACAGTAATAGTATTTACTCCTGACTAAAGGAGATAGGGATAACATCTTCAGCTTTCCAATTATTGAGTCCAGCACCCACAGTAGGAAAAATCCATGCCTCCAAGTTGTGGTCTTCATCTTGATCTCCCACAGCATTGATAACCCCTTGATTGGTGATACGAACAGCACGAGCACGACGAACAGCCTTCTGGGACTCTGCAGTGAAACCCAAACCAAACTTGTCAGACTTGTATGGAATATCAGGCAGCTGACCCCAAATAGTACAACCACCTTCTTCCACCACAGCTTTTGCATCATTGAGGGAGGCCATTGCCATTGTTGGAGGGTTTCTGATGACCACAGGAACCTTCTTCACAGCAGGAGGAGTCACACAATCCTTAACAGCCCAGGGAACCACTTCAAATGACTGACATGGAGTTTCAATGTATTCACCTTCTACTTCCAGATACTTGAAAGTGTTTACATGGCTGACAAAGTATTCTTCCTCTCCAAAGACAGTAACAACTTTTCCATTCACCGGATATCTCAACTTTTGATGTAATGTGGAGGTCACAGCACCTGCCTCATGGATCCAGGGACGACCAAGCAGACATGAGTACGAAGGACGAATATCCATCACATAGAATGTAGCAGTGAACACCTGAGAGCCAACCTTGATTGGAAGATCAATTTCCCCATGCACTATTCTTCTAGAACCATCAAAAGCCTTTACCACAATATTACTGGGCTTCAATACCGTATCTTCAGGACTCAGCTTGTTCAGGACTTCCTTAGGCAACACATTCAGAGAGGAACCATTGTCTATCAGCACATGAGACAGGGTAGTGCCCCTGCATTCAATTGAAATATGCAAGGCCCTGTTATGATCCCTCTTGGCAGGGGTCAAGTCAGCATCAGAAAATCCTAACCCGTTGTCATAGGTCAGGTGAGCAACACAATTCTCAAACTGGTCCACAGAAATTGCACTGGGTACATGAGCCATCTTTAGAAACTTGATCAATGACTTGGCATGAGCCTCAGAACATAATAACAGGGAGAGCATAGAAATCTTTGAGGGAGTATGCCCCAGCTGATCAACAATATCATAATCACTCTTGCGAATGATTTTCAATACTTCTTCCATCTGCTTAGATAGGTCATCAGCAGCTGGCACATCAGTAGATACAGGCTCAATAACAGGACCCTTGCCCCGAGCATCAGTGGTGGAAGTAACAGCAGGAGTAACTGCACTCTTAGAAGCAACTGGAGGAGAGAAGACTCTTCCACTACGAGTGATCTTGCTAGATCCAGCAATATTATCAATGTCAACAGGCATATCAGGTAAAGGCTCCTGCTTGACACCATGGATGTAAACATCAGACCCATAGTGCCAAGGCACAGCTTTGTCAGATGTATAAGGAATAGGACCAGGAGTGGTAATGATCAGAGGAGCTACTCTGGCTTCAGCAACAACTTTCACAGGACCTTCAGCAGTAATCTTGATTGGGCCCTGATGAGTGATTTTAATGGGACCCTTTGAAGTGATTCTTAGTGGTACTTTGTCAACCATGTCAACCTCTTCAATCTTCTTACCCTGAGTCAGATGATCCACCATACTTTCTACAGATGCTGGTCTTCTTTCAAACACTATAGTATATTTATCCATGAGACGTTGAATCCCATCTCTCAAAATGAAGCAACTATCCGGCTTATAGGTACAATATAGACACTCTTCATGACAACCTGGAAAGATCCCAGCTTGTACTAACCTCTTTTTGATAACAGACAATGGTGTGCTCAACTCCATAACTGAATAGACATGCAGATCTTCATCAATATCTTCATCAATGGCGTTGACAGTCTTCTCGTGATTTGGCATTGGAGCTGTAATCACATTTGGAGTACCTAGTGGATCAAACTCAATTTCTCCAGCATCAATCATATCCTGAATTTTGTTCTTCAAGACCCAGCAGTTATTAGTATCATGTCCTGGACAGTTTGAATGATATGCACATCGTGCATTGGGATTGTACTTGGGAGAGGTAACATTGGGATTCTGAGGGGCCTCCCTCAGGGTAATAAGTTCAGCTTTCAACAAGTGTTGCAATGCCTGAGCCATTGACATGTTGATCTTCGTGAACTGTCTTCTAGCCCTCTGTTGGTTGCCTTGAGGCTGCTCTGTTGTTGCAGGAGTTGGATTTGAAATATGAACTGCACTAACAGACTGATGCCTTCTGTTACGATCAGGCTGACCATACACAGCATTAGATTCTTTCTTCCCAGTGGGAGGCTTCTTTGCAGCACCTGATGAAGAAGTGCCCACTTGGATCTTACCACTCTTGATACCATTCTCTACTCGCTCTCCTGTCATGATCAACTCAGTGAAGCCAGATGATGAGCTTCCAATGAGATGACTGTAAAACGGACCATTCAGCGTGCACATGAACATATCAACCAACTCCCTATCAGTCAAAGGGGGTTGAACTCTTCCAGCTAAGTCTCTCCACTTCTGAGCATACTCCTTAAAGCTTTCTTTGGCACCCATAGACATGCTTTGAAGCTGCATGCGAGTGGGGGCTAAGTCAGCATTGTATTGATACTGCTTGTAGAAAGCTTCAGCAAGGTCATTCCAATCTCTGATGTTGACACTCTCCAACTGATAATACCACTCTAGCTGAGCTCCAGATAAACTCTCTTGAAAGAAATGGATCCACAACTTTTTATCAGCAGTGTGGGGTTGCATTCTTCTGACATAAGACCTCAGATGCAATTTGGGACAAGAGACCCCATCATAGACAACAAATGTAGGAACTTTGAACCCAATGGGTATGACCACCCCAGATATCAAGCTCAAATCCTCAAAATCCAGCCCAGATGATTTCTGTAATTCCATAGCATCCATTCTATCCACCAGCATCTTGAATTTGTCTTCGTTAGGCTCATGGTAGTAGTTAGCCTCAGAATCAGAGTCCCCCATAGTGTTGTGGAGACTGCCTCTCTCCTGCTCAGATTCTTCAGATTCATAGTCTTCAACATGTTCCTTGGTCTTGACAGGACCTTTGAACCTTCTTCCCATGTTGAGCAACCCAGCAGACCTTCTAGCCTTCTTAGTCTTCTTGGCCAGCAGTGTCTTCAATTCATCCTGCCCCTTGGATAGGTTCAGGATCAGCTCTTGGAACTGTGCATTCTGTGCCTGGAGATCCTTAACTGATTGTTCAAGAGCCATTGCTGAAATAAACAGCGAGAAGATGAGAAACCTGTGCACAATTATAAACCTGTGATGCAATGATATGGGAATGCATATGCAATGTTTTCAAGGACCGCAGGATTTAAATTTGCTTAAACAAACAAGAAAGTAACTTTTTATTAGTAATAACTTGTTTTGCCTTTTAGGCTTACAAAAAATGAAAACGAAATAAGTACAAAAGATGGGGTTTTAAGTCTCCCATGGACGTTTCCTCTTTGTGTTGAGGTATGAGTTGAGGTTTCGTTCCTCATGAAGTAGCTTTGTTAGCTCTAGGATCCTTGCTTGGCTTGCTTTGTAATGAGCCTCGAAAGTATCCCTTTGCTCTTTCAGTTGGATCCATGATCTCTGCAAGTCTTCCATATCAGTAGGCATGTCTGGGTGAAGGATGGTATAAGCTGTGTCTCCTTCAGCAACAGGTTCCATGGTAACTGGTAGGACGGCAGGATATGGCATCATGAGTGTCTGAGCACGAGATCGTACCCATCTGAGATAAGCCTCCATAGGAATAGTGTACTTAGGCTCCAGTGTCTTGCTGTCAATCCTGTTTACCTTTCCCCAAGCTCGGATGAATCTCTGACGGTAACCCTGAAGATCGTTGTTGTAATCAAACACAATGCCCTGAATCAACATGTCATGTGGACCATCGCTCCGGGCGTAACCAAACTGTCGTAAAGCTAGAGATGGGTTGTAGGTGATGCCTCCTCTTATGCCTAGAAGTGGCACATTAGGAAACTCCCCACAACGGTCAATGATGGTGACATTCTCCATAGATCTGGAGCACCAATGGATGTCTGAGTGAGAAAGTGACATGATCCTCTTGGACCATCTGAACCCTTGCTCATTCTTCATTACTGAGCGAGGAAGGTGAGAAATAAACCACCTAGAAAGTAAAGGTATGCAGCACATCAAAGTTCCTCTTGCCCTTGTAGTACGGGTGTGAAGAGAATGTAGGATGTCTCCAAGTAAGGTAGGCACTGGATTGTGACTCAGGAATATGTTGATGGCATGAACGTCTATGAACTGATCAGGATTGGGGAACAACACTAAGCCATAAATCAATAAGGCTAAGATCTCCTCAACAGCATCGTAGCTCATAGCCTTCAAGAACATTTGAGCTTTATCCACTAATACCTTGGCAAGAATACCTTTAACTCCACTTCTCGTCTCTAGAACAATGTCAGACTTCTTCAGATGTAGAGCTGCAGCAATAACTTCTGGTTTAAGCTCCTTCTCTAAGCCTGTGAATGGCTTCTGATCAAGAACAGGTATACCCAGAAGTTTAGAGAACTCCTCCATGGTTGGAACCAGCTGATAATCAGGAAATGTAAAGCAATGGTGCTTAGGGTCAAAGAACTGAAACAACACACTCATCATGTCTTCACTGAACCCTGAAGTAACTAGGTCCAATAAGTGACCATGTCTCTTGTTGAACTGGGAATGATCAGGCACTAGGGAAACCAACTCCTTGAGCTTAGCAGGTATCCCTACAAAGTTGATCCTGATGGTGTTTCTACGAGCAGAAGCCATGACCTGCAACAAAGAACAAAGATAAATCCTTTGGTCCTTGAAATGGTTAGGGAAAATGATATGCTTATGATGCATGATGATGTCATGATGTCATGCTCAATCACAAACATGTGGCACACACAAACAAGTCACACCATAGCCCTAGGTTTAAAGGCTTGCATGAGGTTCAAAGGCAAGTACCCTCCCCTGAAGTTAGATGGTTCATCCTGTCCTACAAAAGTAACCAGGTTCTAAGGGATCTCAATATCATTGATCCTTCACAAGGGTGGTTGTTCAGAAGGCAACTTACTTGCCAACCAAAACCCTCCAAGTTTAAGATCTCAATGAGCGTAGTATCGAGTGTCAACCAACTTCAGTCTGCACCAAAGCCGGTTACCTCACTACTTTCTAAAGGCCAAGATGAGTTAACTAGGGTTCTAAAAGTCAGTTAGTGCATTGACAACATATGGCAGCCTCAATATTATCCTCAACTTGACTTAAGGAATATAAGCACCAACCAAGAAGTCGCACTAACTATGGCCACCAGATCAACCGTATCGATATACGTCGTACAGTTTCCTTGGTCTATTGCCATTTACCTAAGGTACACTAGATCCGGGTTAGGACCTTTCACACATAAGAGCACCCCAACAATATAATAATAAAGCAAACAAGGCAAACAATTTAAAGTGATCTTAATTCCTAAGGGTACCCCTCTTAAATAAATCCCCAGCAGAGTCGCCAGTTCTGTAACACGGTGGGAGAACTGACTTTAAACAATGTTGCGGATAGCAAGAGTCGCCACCGACTTTTATTTTATCCATAAGGAAAGGTTATAAAAGAACAGGAAAGACCTTAGAGAATATTTTGGGTCCGGGGGGTAGGTTATGAAAAGGGAAGGTGTTAGCACCCTTTTCATCCATGGTTATCCATGGGCTCTTAGGTACTTAAGCTCACTTTTGAATTGTTTTGAAAGTGTAGTGTGTGAATAGCAAAAAATTTCAGAATAGTTTAATAATAATCCGTGTATGGATGTGAAAAAAACTTGTTTGAAAATTTTGTTGGAAATTGGTTTAAGTGTGAAAAAGTTTTGAAGTGAGCAAGTATCTAGGAATAGCCTACCCTAATGTTTTAAGGTCTTTCTTATTCTTTATCCTTTCCTTAGTAAGACTATCCCTACTATAATGGAGTGGGTAGTCCTTACTTTGGATGTTAAGGGACATGTGAGGGACAATTGGATTTTTGAAGGTCATTGCGGGGTGTAATAAGCAAACTGGAGGGACTATCATCATTTTTCGAAAGGGACTCGATTCGTAAAGGCAACCATAAGGGACTTTGATGATTTTCTTTTTGAGGGACTTGCTTTATACACCCCACTTAACCATTATTCGTAGGCAACTTGAGGGATATCCTTAGGAAGTGAGACGGCGATTAAAATCGACTTACGTGTGTGACGTGTTTATTTTAATTATCTTTATTTAAAAGTGATCTAAATTTATTTTAATATTACATACATGTTGTTACACTCCCTAATTACTAACCATAATAATAATTAAATAATTAAACAACTTTACATCCAAGAAACAATTACAAAACAATAAGCAAAATAATTAAATAGCAAAGATAAATAAAATATAAATAAGCAATAATAAATAATAAAGGGGGTTAATTCTAAGTTTACTCGGCAAGACATCGCATCTTGTGCCTACGTATCCTTACGGGAGTGGAATCAGAGTAATCGTAGTTCCCCTCAATAGGGAGGTTAGAAACTTCTTGACTGTGGTCAAGGTCTCAAGGGGAATAAACGCATCTTAAGGACACGCTTACGTGGAGTGTAGAAACTCCAAATCTCTACGTTGAAATGTTAAGTTGTAATTAGGGTTAAATTAGGGATTCCACGGCGGGAAACCCTAAAATGAGCGCGGCGGCTCTTTGACCTAATGCTAAGGGTAAAATTGTAATTTTGCCTGCGGCGAGGCATTTGTGAAAATTAGGGTTTGTAGTTTGTAGTTTTGAGGATTTGAAATTGAATGTGTGAAGTTTTACGGACTATTGGCGCGGCGGCCAAACAGTTAGACCTAACCTTCGGATGTGTGCAATGTGACAGAAATAATAGTAAACGCGTGAGGTAATTGAATCATGCAAACAGAGAGATAATGTCATAATTTAAACCATGCAAGCAGAAATTTAAAGGCAGAATTTAAAGAGCGATTGTTAAGTTCGCGAGGTTACATGAGAGGAGCAGATACAATATGATAATGAAATTTGAATTGAACAATAATAAAATAAAATAAATAACGGTTCTAGTTATTATTTTAAAAAAAAGATTTTAGTTATTATTTTAAATTTATCTAAAAAAAAGTTTTTCTTAAAAATAATAGGTTTTCATATTAATTTGGAAAAGATGTTAATGTTATTTATTTTAAAAAACAGGTTTTTATATTATAACAAATTTTAATAAATTAATGATAACAATAATAATAATAATGGTAATAATAATGATAATAATGATAATAATAATAAATAATGATAATAATAATAATAATAATAATAATAATAATAATAATAATAATAATAATAAAGCAATAATGAATTTTAAATGTGCCAAATAACCCAACAATGTTGCTAACGCAGAAATGCGCTCATCGCAACCAGATCTAAATCGGACGAAACAAAATTTATCGCAAAGAAAAAGAAATTAAGCAAAAAATAGTATTATTGCTCACACAAAAATGCGATCATCGCAACCAGATCGAACTAACACAAATGTCACGCGTCATGCACACAAATGTACAAACATCGTATCGACATAATTCGATCAAAAATCTTATATATATAAACTCTAACAATTTAAAAATTATATATATATAAACGTAACAGTAATAGATAAAGAAAAAGAAATAACGGTAATAGATGAAGAAAAAGAAATAACGGTAAAAGATGAAGAAAAAGAAACAACAGTAATAGATGAAGGAAAAGAAATAACGGTAAACGATGAAGAAAAAGAAACAATAGTAATGGATGAAGAAGAAAACTAAATAACGGCAAACGGCACTCACTCCTCTTAGGTTTTTTTCATTCTCTCCCTCTTTTCCAACAAGGCAACACATGTATATATAGGGAACAAATTAGGGTTAACACCAAATTGTCAATAATGTCCCTAAAGCCCATTTTAAAGCCCAAACTAAATAATTAGTTAAGAAAAAATAAAATTTAAATAATTTAAAATAATTAAAATAAACTTAAAATAAAAACCAATAATCCTATTGATTCCTAAAATAAAAAATATTATAAAAAGAACAAAATTTTTTTCAATATTTTTTATTTTATGATTTTTTGGATATTTTTATGAATAATTTAGAAAAAAGTGAAAAAAAATAATATTTTAAAAAATGATTTAATTAAAATACGAAAATAATAATTAAATAATAATAAAAAACTATTTTTGTTATTTTTTTAATGAAAGATAGAAAAATTTAGAGTAAAAATAATAAAAAACAAAAAAAAGTGACAAAGGTGAGATTCGAACTCTCAACCTCTCACACTCATAACTCCTTACACATGTCCTCCTGCCAATTGTGCCATTTTTACTTTTTAGAAAAAAAATGCATGCCATATGATATTTACCTGCAAAAAGTCAAACGACTACACAAATTTGTTAGTAATTGATTAAATGCAATGAAATGCGACGACAAATCTTAGGGCAAAATTTGGGGTATTACAGTTATTATGATAATATTTCTCACCCAACCTCTCTTTGATGTTGGCAAAAAAAAAATCATGAAGTTTGACTTTGGTTTGACCACAGTTGACCTCAGTTTGACCTTTTAACTGCATTGACTGCTTTTGACTTATCTGATCATCTGACTGAGCAAACTTTTGAGAAAAGTCTTGAAACTTGACATGGGGGTTCTTATACACATATAAGATGTTATGAAGCTCACTTGAAGTCTTGGAAGTCCATTTAGCCTGATTAAAGTCAAAACCCTAGTTTTGGATGCACTGCTTAGGAGGTGCATTGTCTGAGGGAATTGTCAACTCTTCTGACCAATTGTGAATTTTGTGAACCTTGTGAACCTTCTTGGAACACAAAGTCTTGTATTGTGAGGGCAAATTTTGGGGTGCAACACCTCCCTATGAGTACAATGCTGTCGGTGCTCAAGGGGAAGACCATGACAATTTTGTTAAGCCTGGGGTTGTCCGTGAACAGTTTCAAATCATAAATAAGAGACTCCAAGCTGTCGAGGGTATTGATTTCTTCAACGTAGATGCAGACAATATGTGCTTAGTTTCTAGTCTTGTTTTGCCTGCCAAATTCAAGACTCCTGAGTTTGCGAAGTATAAAGGTCACTCATGTCCAAGAGCCCATCTAGTCATGTACTTCTGAAGGATGGAAGCTTACACCCACAATCAGAAGCCACCCATCCATTGCTTTTAGGACAGTTTGAGTGGTGTTTCTCTCAAATGGTATATGAACTTAGAGCATAATAGCACCCACTGCTTCCAGGATCTTGCCAACACTTTTATGAAGAAATACAAATACAATTTGGACATGTCTCCTAATCACCGTCAACTTCAAAGTATGTCTCATAGTGAAAGAGAGTCATTCAAGGAATACGTTCAACGTTGGAGAGAGTTAGCTTCCCAAGTTGAACCCCTTATAGCAGAGAAGGAGATAACATGAATGTTCATGGATACTTTGTCTCCTTTCTATTGGGAAAAGATGATTGGGAGTGTCTCTTCAAACTTTAAAGATATGGTGACTATTGGCCAAAGGTTAGAAGAAGGTTTGAAAAATGGTAAGGTATCCAAAGCTTCCGAATCTTCTAATGGTGCAAAGAAATCTTATGGGAATTTCCAGAAGAGGAAAGAGGATCAGACCAATGCTATCATGACTGAAGCAAGAAGGCCTCGCCATGGACCTCAATCTGTTGATCATCATGTTGTTGCTACTGTTGCTACTCCACAACCAGCTCAGACTTCTCAACGTCCAGCTGTTATACAGAACCAATATCGGAATAGGAATCAATTTGATCCTATTCCCATGACTTACACAGAACTATATCCTGACCTGGTTCGACAAGGGCTGATCACCACAAGGGCTTTACCACCTCCTCCTAATCCTCCTCCAGCTGGATTTAGGGATGATCTCCAGGGAGATTTTCATGAGGGTGCCCTAGGCCACGACTTGGAGCATTGTTTTGCACTGAAAGCTAGAGTGCGTGAGTTGGTTAGAGCTGGAATACTTGATTTTAAGGATAGTCATCCGAACTTCCAGAAAAATCCTTTGCCAGTGCATCAAAAGTGAAGCTTCGGCCTGACCCCAGCGGATTATTTTCCCAAACACCAGTGTTTCAGACAGGACGGCTCAGCTTTATACTGATTTAGTCACTAGGCCTTTGTTTCTCGTTGTTTGTACTTTCTTTATTTTTGTATTAGATGTTTGCCTTCAAATTATATTCGTACTTTTATATTAATGAAATGAGCATTGTGACTTTTGATTCAATTTATTTTGTCCACTGTTTGCATCTTTATGTTTTATCTTTTAAAATATGCACCTTTTTATTCAGATTTTTTATATGCAAAGATTGGAGGGAGGATGATGAAAATGTTATACCCATAACTGTTGTCAGTATGTCTCCAATCAAACTTTGTTGACGATGTAAGGCATTGTTTCAATCCCCACACACTGGAGAAATAAGGAAGTTATTCCCTTGTCACCCCTTTGAGCCCAGAAGTTGGAGTTTCCTTCTTTACAAAAAAAAAATCCTGCAATCTTAACCTGGGGCATGGGTAGTTCTCAGTTTAACTTGGTTACGTGTTCTTGCAATACACCTTTCATGTGAAGGTTTCATTCACAAGTTTTCCTTCGCACACCGCAAGCGAGTGTGGGAGATGCCTTTTAAGTCGACGCTGGTTCACCATAATCATTAGAACTAGGCTTACTTTCTTCCAAAAAAAATCAATCAAAAGAAAAAGTCTGCTAAGTCAAAACCTATGAAGGAGACTTAGGCAAAACTGGGGCATCCCGCTGACTGTGTGCTTTAAAAGAAACAGTTCAGGCAAAAGTTAGAGATAATAAAAAGAGGAGATCTTTAAATCCTTACCCTGAAGATCCTCAATGTCAAAACAACCAAATGTTATAGGGAAGTAGTGACTGCCTCTTCATAGGTCCCTTGACTATTGAACCATCATTACTACCGTCAGTGCAATTCCTAACCTATAGGAACCTGAATGCATAATATGAGTTAACTGAGTGTAAGACTGAAGATTATCATGTAGATTGGGTGGGTACAAATAAATTTTGAGCCTTTATCCTTTGTTTCATAAACCGTGAACCAGGCCATGTTACAACCCTCAAAAGACCTAATTGAAGCAAGGTTATTTTGAAAGCATACTACAACAAGGTTGCATAAGCTGACTCCAAAAGATCTTTGCGAATCATTTATTTTGGCAGTACACCTTTGTTTTAAACTTTGAGCGTCTTGAACCACCGTGTTCTGACCAATGACTCATTTATCTTTCATCTCTCAAAAATGATTTTGGTTTCAAAAGTTGCATGAACTTTGCAATATCATGTTTGTATGAATATTTTTGTTTGCAAACTAGCTTTCTTCAAGGAATTTTCAAACATCGAGAAACTTGGTCAAGTGATCCTATTAGGGGCAAGTTCCTTTTACATCCTGTCTAAGAATCAGTTCAAGATTTATTCAAGGCAAATCCTTCTCAGATTTAGTTTATCCAGAAGATCCTCCAAGACTCATACTGGGGCAGACCTTCCAGGGGCATAGTAGCGCAATCATCTACAGAATCAGACAAGCTAAAGTAATTATCAATTCATCTATAACAGACAGTTTAACCAGGGGCAGTTTACTTGAAGGATCCCCAAACAGTAATGCAAGGACCATCAACTTGATACAGTTTAGAAGTGCGGCAGAGATGTGTTCAGCAGTAACATCTTTAGTCCCTAAAGCATAAGGATAGTGATCTCCATGTTGAGGAATTGGTTTTCCAGTCCTGTCATTTTACCAGAAGAGTCAAGTCATGTCATTGGCGTCTGCATTTGCATTTGATCATACATCATTTGCACAACTCACGTACATATGCATATCATGAGTGTTTCATTCTTAGTTGCATTTCTCCTGAGGTCGTGTTTTATCCATGTCTCACATCATGGCCAAAGTCCAACTCAATTAGCACCTGCCAAACAGTTTGTGTCTTGGCTCATCTGATGTTCTTCCAGATAGGGCATTTCTAATCCAATGTTTTTCCGGATTTGTTTCTCTTTCAGATGTTTTTCCAGATTGAGTCTTTGTTATGATGTTCTTCCAGAACTTATCTGATGGTTTTCCAGATATTCCCTTTGATTCTGATATTTTTTCAGAATCTGTCCGATGGTTTTCCGAATTTTTTTCTCTTTCTGATGTTTTTCCAGAGTGAGTCTTCGTCCTGATGTTCTTCAAGAACTTATCTAATGGTTTTCCAGATATTTTCCTTCGACTCTGATGGTTTTCCAGAGTCTACCCGATGTTTTTCCAGATTTGTTTCTCCTTTTGATGTGTTTCCAGATTGAGTTTTGGTTTTGATGTTCTTCCAGAACTCCTTTGTTGCTTATCTGATGTTCTTCCAGATATGTCTTCAAACTTTTCCCGTACATTTAATGTTTTCCTAAATGTTTCGAATGTACCTTCAGAGACTTGTCTTCATCTCATGCTCTTATAGATGTTTTCATTGTGTTTCTGGATGCGGCCCAGAGTTCATTCGATGTTTTTCCGAGTGTCTCTGTTGTTTCAGATTTCATTCGATGTTCTTCCGGTTGTCTCTAATAGTTGTTTATTTGTCCATGATATATTCCCCAGATTTACCCTCACTTCATTTAATGTTATTTTGAATGTTGTGGCTCTTTCCATCCAGTTCTGTTCATGGATGATGTTTGCTGCTTCCTCAGTGTGTCATCTTCCCCAGTGTGTGGTTGCTCGTTGCGTCTGTCCCCTTGTCGTCGTTTCATTTGCATCTTTGCATTTATCACTTCCATCATACGCATCATATTAGATTCATGGTATTATTAGCATTATAGTCTGTTTCGTTTTGTCTGTAGTATTGCATATCACTGCTAAGGGCAAAATTTTCGGTTATCTGTATTTAAATCCCTTTCACCATGACTTCTCGAGTCTACGTCGCTCAAATCATCCGGTGAAGATATTTAAATAGGGGCAACTGTCATACCCCAAATTTTACCCTTAGATTATTAGGTTCATTTCGCATTCCATCTCATCTAACCGCTAACCAGTTTGCTCAGTCTGTCGGTTTTATAGGAAATATCACCCTGTGTGCGATTTAATTGGTGAAGGGCAAAAAGGGTCATTAATTTGCAGTATGTCGATAATTCACGAAGCCAATGCGTCAGGAATTCTTCAAGCGATTTGAGTTTCAATCTCCGAGTCATGTGATTTTATTTGAGAATGGGCTAAATTTTACAACAGTTTTGACGTCAGGTTTCTCCTGACACAGTATATTTTATTCAAGAGCCGATATTTAGTCGTGAATTGGGTTTTGAGGTGCTGGAGCTGAGTACATCGAGATACAAGTGGATTCAGGTTAAATCGGTGCGAGAGTTTGCTTTGAGGAATTTATTCTGACAAACACACGTTTTCCTGCTTTCTGCTAGTCATCAGTCGATTTTAAAGAAACAATGGAATTTCGGTTCACGTTGAATTTATAATGAATATATGTTGGTTTGATCATGATTATCAGTCGAGCTAATTCAGGTTACCGAGTTAAATCATTCGAGATGCGATTTGAGTTTTAAATGCGGAAGACATCTCGTTTCACCGTTTAATTGATTTTCTCTACTTATCCGTTCAAGGCCATATTCACCGATTTTATTATCGGGTACGAATTAATTTGCAAAGGGATTTGTTGGACTCAACAGTTACGTCGGATTTAAATCGTGCAAGATGATTAATTGTCGAATTCGGAGTTAGAACGTCAAAGCCTAATCGGATAATTTTCATTGGGTTGAATTTAATCGGACGGATTTATTTGGATGAGTTTAATCAGATGGAGTTAGTCGTTTGGATTTAACCAGATGAATTTTAATGGAATGGACTTAATCAGGTGAATTTAGTCGGAGGAATGTAATTGGATGGATGTAGTTGGGTAAATTGAATCAGATGAAGTTATTTGTATGAATTTAAGCAGATGAACTTAGTTGGACGAATTTAATCGGACGAATTTATTTGGAGGAACTTAATCAGATAAATTTAATTAAATAAATTTATTCGGTTGAGTTTAATCGGATGAATCACTTGGAGAAATTTAATCGGAGAAGTAAATTCAATTTATTAAGAAAAATATAATTTATTTATTCTATATTTTTTATTACAATATACAAAAATAATTACAATTTCAAATCTATTCCCAAAAAGTCATAAATTTTCTAAGATTATCTTCGCGCCGATTCTTCAACCTTCGATTTTTCCGAACCTGCAAAAAAAATCGACAACAGAGAAAAATAATGATTAAGTGGTTAGAATCGATAAAAATGGTTTTTAATCAGTTCCGATACCTTCAGTTAATTTTCATTATCGGGTATGTCGGAAGGGCAACAATGAGGAGGTCGTCGCCAGCTCCCGACTTTTTATTTTTGACCCCGACCTGGACCCGACAATATCCGTTCAATTTATTCCAAGAGAGAAAAGTGATTCTTTTGGAAAAGTGGTTTTAAAAAAAGTGCTTTTGGAAAAAGCACTTTTCCTGAAAAATGTTTTTTGCTAAACAGGTCATAAACAGAATGTCCCAAAAATTATGCAACCAAACGGATCAAACAAGTTCATGGAAAAATTCCAACAACAACTCAGCCTGGAAAATCGCAAAAACCCAACAATGGAGCCATGAATTTCGCAACAACAGTAACTAACTCATAATCCAAAACGCAACAAATTCCAGCAACAACCAAACCATAACCATCAAAACAATAAGCAACAAAATCTCCTGAAAAGTAACAAAACAACCACAAAATTGTGAAGAAAAACCGTAACAACATGGAACCCAGTCCCAAGAAACTTCATAATAAAAGCATCAGCTCATCACCAGTTCGAGGAGGAGGTTTTTTTTTCAGAAGAGAAAAATGGGATCATCAGGAGAATAAGAAGAGAAGGCAGCGAGATCAAACCCAGAAGGTTGAAGAACATCATCCCTACCATGAACTCAAAGACAAAACAAACGTCCTCATCACCGTTCATCAGATATCATTAAAGCTCCAAATCGCTTCCAACCCTTAAAAAGGGTGAGCATTTTGATGCTAATGTTGTTTTTCTTTCAGTTTGTGTTTCAGGAGTCATACAGGGAGAACAATCGTGGCCATGCAAGTAAGAAAAATGAAGGAAAAGCTTTGACGAGCTCACCCATGGAGGATGAGGGCCGCCACACCTCAAAGAAATAGAAGAGGAACCCTAGCTGTTCAACATACCGTCCCCCTCCCCATTTTTAATTCTTCAGAATCAGACTCAGACTCTCATTCTTATTGACTTGCTTCTGCAGGAGCTTTTGTGAATGCTATTAGAGCCACATTTGCCTGCTCTTCTTCATAATCATCTTTAGAAGATTGTGAATCGTCCCATGTAGCCATAAGACCTTTCTTCTTCCCACTAAAGTCTTTCTTCTTGGGTCTGTCATTCTTCAACTTGGAGCAATCATTCTTATAATGACCTGGCTCCTTGCATTCATAGAAGATGACTTCTTTGCTGGCTCCAGCTTTCTTGAATCCATAAGTAGACTCAGAACGACCATCTGTCCTTCTTTGTCCTCTGAACTTGCCTTACCTTTTTCTTCCAAAGTTGATTCACATGTCTGGAAAGGAGATACAATTCGTCTTCTTCTTCTGATTCTTCTTCAGACTCTTCATCGGTATTAGCCTGAAAATCTTTAGTTTTCTCAGATCTTCCTTGTTGCGGTTAGAATAGAATATCAAATTATTAATTAATTTGAATCACATCTTTAGTTCACAACCGATCTTTGATTTATCCGAAGGAAAAGGTCAAAAGAAGGAAAACCTAATTTTTTGCATCGTAAACAATGCGGGGAGAGATCGAGGTAAGGGGTTGGTTAAGCTTAGGGAAGGTATTAGCACCCTAAACTTCTATAGTACTCTACAGGAACCTTTTGTTTAGATTTACTATTTTGCTTTATTATTTGATTGAAGATATATACTGAGCTAAGGGTTAGAAAGTGACATAGAGACCTAATGGTTAGTCCTAAGTTTACTCGGCAAGATTCGCATCTTGTGCCTACGTATCCTGGGTAGGGGATGGAATCAGAGTAATCGTAGTTTCCCTCGAAAGGGAGGTTAGAAACTTCTTGTCTGTGGTCAAGGTTTCAAAGGGGAGTAAGTGTTCTTAAGGAAGCGCTTACGTGGAGTGCCGCGACTCCTATTTCTATGTTATAATTGAATTGAATTGAATTGAATTGAAAACGGGTAAAATAGGTATTCCACGGCGAGAAACCTAATATGGAGTGCGGCAACTCTTTATCCTAAAGTTAGGGTAAAGGGTATTTTCGTTCACGGCGGGACACCTAGGCGGTTAGGGTTTTGAAATGGTCAAAGGTTAAGGCTATTGACTCGGCGGTCAAACAGTTAGACCAAATCCTTCGGAAGGGAAATTGAGATAAAGAATGCAAATGGATAATTGATTACATGGCAGAATTGAGATATGAGAAAATACGAAAAAAGTAAAAAAATGCAAAGCGACGATCACTCGCGTAAATTACAACCATAAAAAATGCAAGAATAATAACGAAATAAAAGCGACGATGTCCTCCATAAATTACAACCATAAAAAGAAATATGAAAAATAAAGTATTATAAGTGTACAACTGAGAAAGCAATGAATGGACCGACATAAAAATTATAAGAGAATAACCGGCAAGATTCAATGTAAAATTGAAAGCGCAACGTTAGACGATTTTAGGAAAGGGATTTAAAACTAAATGAGTAATTTAAAAAAAAGAGTTTGAATTTAAAATGTTAATTTTTAATTTCGCCTAATTTTAATGGAGTAATAAAAATCTTATTTTTCCAAAAAAGGTTTTTTCAATTGAGGAATGTTGAATTTTAAAGAAATGTTCTAGTCAACTTTTAAAAAAGGTTTCTAGTTAACTTTAAGAAAAGATTTTTAAAAAAGGGGTTTTAATTTTAACAAAGGATTTTGATTTTTTTTAAAACAAAGGCTTTCACCTTTAAAAAAGGAGTTTTAGTTTAAGAAAGATTTTAGTTTTAAAAAAGGGTTTTAACTTAAGAAAGGTTTTAATTTAACCTAATTAAACTAAATTGTAAAATAAAAATAATAAAAAGGTTTTAACTTTATGAAAGGTTTAGATTTAAGAAAAGATTTTAATTAGAAAAAGTTTTAATTAAAAAAGATTTTAATTTAACCTAATTAAACTAAGATGTAAAATAAAAATAATAAAAAGGTTTTAACTCTACGAAAGGTTTAGATTTAAGAAGGGTTTTAATTTAACCTAATTAAACTAAATTACAACATTAGAAAAAATAAGGAATAAGGTTTGACCAATTCTTTCCCTTCCACACGCGGCGCCGCTGGCTTCTATTGTTGCCTTCTCCGAAGCTTTTGCTTCTTCTCCGCCACCATTCTTGATCTTCCCGGTAGGGTTCTGAAAACACAAAGTGAAATAAAAAACAGGTTAGTATCAAAATTGTTCACCTTTTTCGCGAGGTTTGAAGCGATTTGAGTTGAATCTTTTTCGCCTCCTTTTTTTCCTTATTTTTCTACTAATTGAATTTCCCTTTTTCTTACCCCTTCTGGATTTTCTTTGTTTTTTTTTTATCATGAACTAATGGTGAAGCTGGTGTTTATATAATACTTGTTTGCTTGGGCCTGTACATGCTGGTTGTCGCAATTTTCAAGGTTGGTTTGTTGATTTCTTTGACCTTATTTTGCTAAAATTTTGAGAAAGTTGTTTCTATCCTATTTGGTTGCAAGGATTTTGGAAAATTTGTTTCTGAACTTGGATATCCATTTTTCCTTGATGGATTTGGATATCCACTTTGCTTCTATGGATTATGGATGTCTTAAGTCCTCTTTGGCTAAAACAAAAAAATTGCTTTTTCCAAATAATCCCTTCTAAAAAAAAATACTTTTTCAACTTAGAAAAATTAGGCATTTTAGGACACTTAAGATTTGATTTTTGTAATTGTTCTTATCCTTGTAATAAAAGAAAAAATAGAATTTAAATAAATAGATTCAATTCTTTCTTGATACTCTGAATTTATTTTTCCGATCAAATTTCTCCGTGTAAACTCATCCGATTAAACTCAAACAACTAAATTCATTTAATTAAATTTATCTAATTAAGTTCCTCCAACTGAATTCATCCAGATAAATTCGTCCGATTAAATTTATTCGCTTAAAACTCACCTGATTAAATTCAAACGACTAATTTCATCCGATTAAACTCATCCAATTAAAATTATCTGATTAAGCTTTGACGTTCCAAACTCCAGATTCGACAATTAATCATCTTGCACGATTTAAATTTGACGTAGCTGCTGAGTTCAAACAAATCTCTTTTGCCCTTCATAGATTAAATTGCACACAGCGTGATTTTCCTGCAAAAAACCAACAGACTGGGCAAACTGGTTAGCGGTCAGTTAAAATGCGATGCAAAATGAGATGAGATGCGAAAAGAACATAATAATCTAAGGGTAAAATTTGGGGTATGATAGTTGCCCCTATTTAAATAGCTTCACCGGATTATTTGAGCGATGTAGACTCGAGAAATCATGGTGAAAGGGATTTAAATACAGATAACCGAAATTTTTTCCCTTAGACGCAGTGATATGCAATGCTATGGATAAAACGAAATGAACTATAATGCTAACAATGCTATGATGCATATGCTGGAAGGATAAATGCAAGGATGCAGACAACACAACGACACAAGGGACAAACGCGACGAATAAACCATACTGGGAAATACGACGCACTGGGGAAACAACACGACAACTGGGGAATTCTAAAGTGATGGCCAACTGGCGCGAGCACGACCGATTGTCATTTTAGAAGGAACAATAAGAATGGGATCCTCAATGGAGATGGCACCGGCGAGACGGATTCCACTAGGGAATATCCAAGAGTAACTGTGCAACAGATTCAGGCATGACCGGCTGGTCCTCTAGGATGACAAGGTAACACAGGATCCACACGACGGTAGGATCAGGTAAACGACAAGTGCTAGAGTTTTCGGAACATTCCTTTAAACAAAGAGATCGAGCAGGATCTTCAAGAATCGTCGGAAAATATACAGGGAGAAACAAACATCAGAAACATCCGGAAGAACATCGAATGAACTCTGAAACCCACCAGAGACGCTCAAAAAAACATCGAATGAACTCTGGGCTGTATCCAGAAACAAAATGAAAACATCTATAGGAGAATGCGATGAAGACAAGTCTCTGAAGGTACATCCGACACATTCAGGAAAGCATTAAATGTATGGGAAGAGTTTGAAGACATATCTGGAAGAATATCAGATAAAGAACAAAGGAGTTCTGGAAGAAACATCAGAACTAAAACTCAATCTGGAAAAACATCAGAAAGAGAAACAAGTACGAAGAAACATCGGGTAGATTCTGAAAAACCATCAGAATCGAAGGGAAATATCTAGAAAACCATCATATAAGTTCTAGAAGAACATCAGAACAGAGACTCACTCTGGAAAAACATCAGAAAGAGAAACAAATCCGGGAAAACATCGGATAAATTCAGGAAAAACATCAGAATCAAAAGGAATATCTGGAAAAACATCAGATAGGTTCTAGAAGAACATCAGAATAGAGACTCACTTTGGAAAAACATCAGAAAGAGAAACAAATCCGGGAAAACATCAGATAAATTCTGGAAAAATATCATAATCAAAGGGGATATCTGGAAAACCATCAGATAAGTTCTGGAAGAACATCAGAACAAAGACTCAATCTGGAAAAACATCAGAGAGAAACAGATCCGGAAAAATATCGGATAAATTCTGGGAAACCATCAGAATCAAAAGGAAAATATCTGGGAAACCATCAGATAAGACTCAATCTGGGAAACCATCTGAAATAGAAATGTACCCAGAAAACCATCAGATAAGATTATGGAAAACCTTCAGAATCGAAGGAAAATATCTGAAAAACCATCAGATAAGTTCTGGAAGAACATCAGAACAACGACTCAATCTGGAAAACCATCAGAAAGAGAAACAAAACACATCCAAGAATGGAGTTGGATAAAAAGGTACCAGACACCCAATAATGGCTTTGGATGAAAGGTATAAACACAATATATGAGAATAGTATTGGACGTAAAAAGAACAAACATATTCGGAAGAACAATCGGATAAGAAAAATGTCATATCTGGAAGAACATCAGATAGACACGACACAAAATTGTTTGGTAGGTTCCAACTAAGTTGGACTTTGACCACAAGGTAAGATAATGGATAAAACATGACCTCGGGAGAAATGCAAATGAGGATGAACCACTCATGTTATGCATATGTATATGAATAATGCTATGATATATGATCAAATGCAAATGCAGATGCCGACGACAAGACTCGACTCTTCTGATAAGATGACAAGACTCGAAAACTGATTCCTCAACACAGAGATCCCTGACATTCTGCTTGGGGACCAAAGATGTTACTGCTGAACACATCTCTGCCGCACCTCTAAACTGTATCAAGTTGATGGTCCTTGTAGGAAAGATTGAGCTGCCTGGGGATCCTTCAAGTATACTGTCCCAGATTAAACCGTCTGTTATAGATGAACTGATAATTACTGTGGCTCGTCTGATTCTGTAAATGACTGCTTTATTGTACCCTCGGAGGCTTGCCCCAGTCTGAGTCTTGAAATTTTTTTTGGATAAACTGATTCTGAGAAGGACTTGCCCCTGATAGGATCACCGACCAAGTTTTTCATTGTTTGAAAATTCCTTAGAGGAAAGCCAGTTTGCAAATGAAAGTGTTCATACAAACATGGTAATGCAAAGTTCATGCAACTTTTGAAATCAAAATCATTTTTGAAAGATGAAAAATAAATGAGTCGTTGGTCAGAACACGGTGGTTCAAGATGCTCAAAGTTTAAAACAAAGGTGTACTGCCAAAATATATGATTCGCAAAGATCTTTTGGAGTCAGCTTACGCAACCTTGTTGTAGTATGCTTTCAAAATAACCTTGCTTCAATTAGGTCTTTTGAGGGTTGTAACGTGTCCTGGTTCACGGTTTATGAAACAAAGGATAAAGGCTCAAAATTTATTTGTACCCACCCAATCTACGTGATAATCTTCAGTCCTACGCTTAGTTAACTCATATTATGCATTCAGGTTCCTATAGGTTAGGAATTGCACTGATGGTAGCAATGATGGTTCAGAAGTCAAGGGACCTATGAAAAGGCAGCCACTGCTTCTTTATAACATTTGGTTATTTTGACATTGAGGCTTTTCAGGGTAAGGATTTAAAGATCTCTTCTTTTTATTATCCCTAACTTTTGCCTGAGTTGTTTCTTGTGAAGATTACAGTCAGCGGAATGCCCCAGTTTTGCCTAAGTCTCCTTCATAGGTTTTGACTTAGCGGGCTTTTTCTTTTGATTTTTTTTTGAAGAAAGTGATTGCCTGGCCTAATGATCACGGTGAACCATCATCGGTTTTTTTTTTGCTAAAAAAACATCTTCGACACTTGCTTGCTGTGTGCGAAGGAAAATTGTGAGTGCAACCTTTATATGAAAGGTATATTGCAAGAAAGCACAACCGAGTTAACTGAGAACTACCCATCCCAAGGTTAAGATTGCGGGTTTTTTAGTAAAGAAAGAAACTCCAACTTCTAGGCTCGAAGGGGGTGACAAGGGAATAACTTCCTTATTTCTCCAGTGTTTGGGGATTGAAACAATACCTTACATCGTCAACAGAGTTTGATTGAAAGCATACTGATAGCAGTTATGGGTATAACGTTTTCGTCATCCTCCCTCCAATCTCTGCATATCAAAAAAATTTGGACAAGAAGTAAATATTTGAAAGATAAAGCATAAAGATTCAAATAGTAGACAAAATGAATTGAAATAAAAAGTTGCAATGCTTATTTCATTAATGTAAAAGTACGAACATAATTTGAAAGCAAACAACCAATAAAAATAAGGAAAGTACAAACAACGAGAAACAAAAGGCCTAATGACTAAATCAGTACAAGGGTGAGTCGTCCTGTCTGAAGCTTCACTTTTGATGCACTGGCAAAGGATTTTTTTGGACATTCAGAGGATTATCCTTAAAATCAAGGATTCTAGCTCTAACCAACTCACACACTCTAGCTTTTAGTACAAAACAATGCTCCAAGTCGTGGCCCAGGGCACCCTCGTGAAACGCGCACTGGAAATCAACCCTAAATCCAGCTGGATGAGGATTAGGAGGAGGTGGTAAAGCCCTTGTAGTGATCAGCCCTCGTTGAACCAAGTAAGAATAAAGTTCCGTGTAAGTCATAGGAATAGGATCAAATTGATTCCTATTTCGATACTGGTCTTGTCTAACAACTGGACGTTGAGGAGTTTGAGCTGGCTGTGGAGCAGCAACAACATGATGATCAACAGATTAAAGTCCATGCTGAGGCCTTCTTGATTCAGTCATGACAGCATTGGTCTGATCCTCTTTCTTCTTCTGGAAATTCCCAAAGGATTTCTTTGCCCCACTAGAAGATTCGGCAACTTTGGATACCTTGCCATTTTCCAAACCTTCTTCTAACCTTTGGCCAATAGTCACCAGATCTGTAAAGTTTGAAGAGACACTTCTAATCATATTTTCCCAATAGAAAGGAGACAAAGTATCCATGAACATTCCTGTTAGTTCCTTCTCTGCTATAGGGGGTTCAACTTGGGAAGCTAACTCCCACCAACGCTGAACGTATTCCTTGAACGAATTATTTTCCTTCTGAGACATACTTTGAAGTTGACGGCGATCGGGATCCATGTCCAAATTGTATTTGTATTACTTCATAAAAGCGTTGGCGAGATCCTGGAAGCAGTGGACGTTGTTATGCTCTAAGTCATATACCATTTGAGAGAAGCACCACTCAAGCTGTCCTGAAAGCAATGGATGAGCAACTTTTGATTGTTGGTGTAAGCTGTCATCTTTTAGAAGTACATGACTAGATGGGCTCTTGGACATGAGTGACCTTGATACTTCACAAATTCAGGAGTCTTGAACTTGGCAGGCAAAATAAGACCAGAAACTAGGCACATATTGTCGGCATTAACGTTGAAGAAATAAGTACCCTCGACAGCTTGAAGTCTCTTATTTATGATCTGAAACTATTCACGGGTAATCTCAGGCTCAACAAAATCTTTTTGGTCTTCCCTTTGAACACTGGCAGCATTGTACTCATAGGGAGGATTCTCAAAGGGAGCTTGGACAGTCTGATTAACAGTGTGGACCACAGGTCTGGCCTTGGTAAGGATATGAGCTTGAAAAACTGGTCTGACAGTCTGACCAATCGTAGCAGTAGATGCAAAAGGTTGAGAATAATTAGGAGGTAAACCAAACTCCGGCCAAGTAGAGGGCGGTAATGAAACAGGAGGTGGATCAACACTTGAAACTTCCTGAATGACGGTCCTCTAAGGTGGCTCTCCTCTAGCAATCAGTACTTGAAGCATCTCGATAAGCCTGGTCATGCCTGCTTTCAACTCATCGATCTCCATTCGGACTTCCGAATTATGTTCCTCTTGTTCTGACATCAGGAGTCTATAGTTAGTTCTAGTCTAATATTTGTGTCGAGGCATCAGCTTGACGACTCAAAGGTACACTGGAAGGTAAAGACAAACTGAGGATGAGAAACCGGGGGGGAAAATGCAATGCGAGACATGATGTTAATACAATGCAATGGTTTCAAGAACTTCAACGGTCAATTGTAAATGTTTTCTAAGATAAGCTGGAAAATGTTTTAGACTTTAAAATGTGAGACTTTTGAATTTGCAAAGGAAATTTGAGTTCCTTAAAACTAGGAATGATATGATGCTTTATGGATGTAATGCACACATACACACAAAAGTCCTAGGTTAGAGGAACAATGAATGGAGTTAAGGTTTACCCATCCCAAAAGGTATGTACTATAGCTAGTTGTACCTGCAGAACAAGGGTTCTAAAGAAGTGCCCAAAGTCATTAGTCCATCTTTCGAATATTATCAATTTCCCGACTGACTCAGTGGTTAATAAAATTCTCGAGTCAGCTTGGTCGGGACTCACTTCCTATAAGCCTCGTCGAATATATCACCTTCCTATAATAATATCACTCAAGTCCGGGTGTAGGACTTATCTCACAACAAATGGATACCCCAAGTAAGGTACAATAAATATATATACAAGCAAATAATGATGAAGCAAATAGTAAAATAAACAAAGTAGGGGTAACCCTTAAAGTTAGGGCTTTCCCAGTGAAGTCGCCATTTTCTGTTGCGGTTAGAATATGATATCAAATTATTAATTAATTTGAATCACATTTTTAGTTCACAGCCGATCTTTGATTTATCCGAAGGAAAAGGTCAAAAGAAGGAAAACCTAATTTTTTGCATCGTAAACAATGCGGGGAGAGATCAAGGTAAGGGGTTGGTTAAGCTTATGGAAGATATTAGCACCCAAAACTTCTGTAGTACTATACAAGAACCTTTTGTTTAGATTTACTATTTTTCTTTATTATTTGCTTGAAGATATATATTGAGCTAAGGGTTAGAAAGTGACATAGAGACCTAAGGGTTAGTCCTAAGTTTACTCGGCAAGATTCGCATCTTGTGCCTACGTATCCTGGTAGGGGATGGAATCAGAGTAATCGTAGTTCCCCTTGAAAGGGAGGTTAGAAACTTCTTGACTATGGTCAAGGTTTCAAAGGGGAGTAAACGTTCTTAAGGAAGCGCTTACGTGGAGTGTCGCGACTCCTATTTCTACGTTATAATTGAATTGAATTCAAAAGGGGTAAAATAGGTATTCCACGGCGGGAAACCTAATATGGAGTGTGCGACTCCTTATCCTAAAGCTAGGGTAAAGGGTATTTTCATCCACGGCGGGACACCTAGGCGATTAGGGTTTTGAAATGGTCAAAGGTTAAGGCTATTGACTCGACGGTCAAACAGTTAGACCTAATCCTTCGGAAGGGAAATTGAAATAAAGAATGCAAATGGATAATTGATTACATGGCAGAATTGAGATATGAGAAAATACGAAAAAAGTAAAAAAATGCAAAGCGACGATCACTCGCGTAAATTACAACCATAAAAAATGCAAGAATAATAACGAAATAAAAGCGACGATGTCCTCCATAAATTACAACCATAAAAAGAAATATGAAAAATAAAGTATTATAAGTGTACAACTGAGAAAGCAATGAATGGACCGACATAAAAATTATAAGAGAATAACCGGCAAGATTCAATGTAAAATTGAAAGCGCAACGTTAGACGATTTTAGGAAAGGGATTTAAAACTAAATGAGTAATTTACAAAAAAGAGTTTGAATTTAAAATGTTAATTTTTAATTTCGCCTAATTTTAATGGAGTAATAAAAATCTTATTTTTCCAAAAAAGGTTTTTTCAATTGAGGAATGTTGAATTTTAAAGAAATGTTCTAGTCAACTTTTAAAAAAGGTTTCTAGTTAACTTTAAGAAAAGATTTTTAAAAAAGGGGCTTTAATTTTAACAATGGGTTTTGATTTTTTTAAAAACAAAGGCTTTCACCTCAAAAAAGGAGTTTTAGTTTAAGAAAGGTTTTAATTTTAAAAAAGGGTTTTAACTTAAGAAAGGTTTTAATTTAACCTAATTAAACTAAATTGTAAAATAAAAATAATAAAAAGGTTTTAACTTTATGAAAGGTTTAGATTTAAGAAAAGATTTTAATTAGAAAAGGTTTTAATTAAAAAAGATTTTAATTTAACCTAATTAAACTAAGATGTAAAATAAAAATAATAAAAAGGTTTTAACTTTATGAAAGGTTTAGATTTAAGAAGGGTTTTAATTTAACCTAATTAAACTAAATTACAACATTAGAAAAAAAATAAGGAATAAGGTTTGACCAATTCTTTCCCTTCCACACGCGGCGCCACTGGCCTCTATTGTTGCCTTCTCTGAAGCTTTTGTTTCTTCTCCGCCACCATTCTTGATCTTTCCGGTAGGGTTCTGAAAACACAAAGTGAAATGAAAAACAACTAGTATCAAAATTGTTCACCTTTTTCGCGAGGTTTGAAGCGATTTGAGTTGGATCTTTTTCGCCTCATTTTCCTTATTTTTCTGCTGATTGAACTTCCATTTTTCTACCCCCTTCTGGATTTTCTTTGTTTTTTTATCATGAACTGATGGTGAAGCTGCTGTTTATATAATACTTGTTTGCTTGGGCCTGGGCATGCTGGTTGTTGCAATTTTCAAGGTTGGTTTGTTGATTTCTTTCACCTTGTTTTGCTAAAATTTTGAGAAAGTTGTTTCTATCCTATTTGGTTGCAAGGATTTTGGAAAAGTTTTTTCTGAACTTGGATATCCATTTTTCCTTGATGGATTTGGATATCCACTTTAGTTCTATGAATTATGGATGTCTTAAGTCCTGTTTGGCTAAAACAAAAAAACCATTTTTTCCAAATTATCCATTCTCCAAAAAAAACACTTTTTCAACTTAGAAAAATTAGGCATTTTAGGACACTTAGGATTTGATTTTGTAATTGTTCTTATCATTGTAATAAAAGAAAAAAAATATAATTTAAATAAATAGATTCAATTCTTTCTTGATACTCTGAATTTATTTTTTCGATCAAATTTCTTCGTGTAAACTCATCCGATTAAACTCAAACAACTAAATTCATTTAATTAAATTTATCCTATTAATTCCTCCAACTGAATTCATCTAGATAAATTCGTCCGATTAAATTCACTCGCTTAAAATTCATCTGATTAAATTCAAACGACTAATTTCATCCGATTAAACTCATCCAATTAAAATCATCTGATTAAGCTTTGACGTTCCAAACTCCGAATTCGATAATTAATCATCTTGCACGATTTAAATCTGACGTAACTGCTGAGTTCAAACAAATCCCTTTTTCCCTTTATAGATTAAATCGCACACAACGTGATTTTCCTGCAAAAAACCAACAGACTGTACAAACTGTTTAGCGGTCAGTTAAAATGCGATGCAAAATGAGATGAGATGCGAAAAGAACCTAATAATCTAAGGGTAAAATTTGGGGTATGACATTCCTGAAGACTTCAGAGCAACAGACTTGCTCTTTCTCTTGGGCTCATCTTCTTCGAGCTCAACATCATGGCTTCTTAAAGAACTAATCAATTCTTCAAGAGAGGTGTTGTTAAGGTCCATTGATAACTTCAGAGAAATTATCATTGGTTTCCAAAGATTAGGTAGACTTCTGATGATCTTTTTAACATGATCAACCCTTTGTTCAGAACCTTAAGCCTTGCGACAAGAGTTTGAAACCTTAAGAACATGTTCTCAATAGTTTCGTCGTCATCCTTCTTGAACGCTTTATATTTTTGAATCAAGGCAAAAGCCTTAATTTCTTTGGCTTGTGCATTCCTTTTATGCATTAACCTCAGAGAATCAAATATAGATTTGACAGTATCTTTATTGGTGATCTTCTCATACTCAGTGTATGAAATGGAATTTAGCAAGATGGTTCTTGCTTTGTGATGATTCTTATAATCCTTTTTCTATTGATCCGTCATCATTCTTCTTTTGATTTTGTTGCCACTTGCATCTATTGGGCATACATAGCCATCGACTACCATATCCTATAGATCTACATCGTGACCTTGAAATAAGCTTTCTATTCTGTCCTTCCAATAGTCAAATTTATCTCCATCAAAATCTGGAGGTTTAGCATTGTAGTAATCTCTATCATTTGTTTGAACAACTGGAGGTGGGACACCTGCCATTATGTTTTACACTGGATCTTTATCTGACATTGTTAGGTGTTTGATAATCTTATCAAGATCAGAACCAGAGCTCTGATGTCAATTAAAGGTGGTAAGAAACACAAGAAATAGGGGTTTAAATTGGGTTTCTATAAAAAATCTCCTTTTTCAAAAACCAATTCAACAATCAAACACACGAGCAATGAAAATAACACGTTATTTTTATACTAGTTCAATGTTAACTAAGCAACCTCCAGTCCACCCTACCAAGGTGATTTCGCCTCCTCAATAAGGACTTAATCCATTATAACCAAACGAACTTGCTCTTTCTCTTGGGCTCATCTTCTTCGAGCTCAATATCATGGCTTCTTAAAGAACTAACCAGTTCTTCAAGATAGGTGTTGTTAAGGTCCATTGATAACTTCAGAGCAATTATCATTAGTTTCCAAAGCTTAGGTAGACTTCTGATGATCTTTTTAACATGATCAACCCTTTGTTCAGAACCTTAAGCCTTGCGACAAGAGTTTGAAACCTTAAGAACATGTTCTTAATAGTTTCGTCGTCATCCTTCTTGAACGCTTTATATTTTTGAATCAA
Organism: Lathyrus sativus; assembly: GCA_963859935.3. Taxonomy (NCBI): domain Eukaryota; kingdom Viridiplantae; phylum Streptophyta; class Magnoliopsida; order Fabales; family Fabaceae; genus Lathyrus; species Lathyrus sativus. Next base: position 606,479,632 of record OZ012739.1, read on the forward strand.
GGCAAAAGCCTTAATTTCTTTGGCTTGTGCATTCCTTTTATGCATTAACCTCAGAGAATCAAATATAGATTTGACAGTATCTTTATTGGTGATCTTCTCATACTCAGTGTATGAAATGGAATTTAGCAAGATGGTTCTTGCTTTGTGGTGATTCTTATAATCCTTTTTCTATTGATCCGTCATCATTCTTCTTTTGATTTTGTTGCCACTTGCATCTATTGGGCATGCATAGCCATCGACTACCATATCCTATAGATCTACATCGTGACCTTGAAATAAGCTTTCTATTCTGTCCTTCCAATAGTCAAATTTATCTCCATCAAAATCTGGAGGTTTAGAATTGTAGTAATCTCTATCATTTGTTTGAACAACTGGAAGTGGGACACCGACCATTGTGTTTTACACTGGATCTTTATTTGACATTGTTAGGTGTTTGATAATCTTATCAAGATCAGAACCAGAGCTCTGATCTTAATTAAAGGTGGTAAGAAACACAAAGAAAAAGGGGTTTAAATTGGGTTTCTATAAAAAAAATTCTTTTTCAAAACCAATTCAACAATAAAACACACGAGCAATGAAAATAACACGTTATTTTTATACTGGTTCGTTGTTAACTAAGCAACCTCCAGTCCACCCTACCAAGGTGATTTCGCCTCCTTAATAAGGACTTAATCCACTATAATCAAACAAATTACAAATACCACAAAGACAACCATCTTTGTCTTCTAGAGTATACAGACTAAACCCTAATCACTCAAGGTAATCACTCAAACAGATTTAAGGTTTTACAAACTGTGTTTACAAAGATTTCTTTTACAAATCTAATCAACACAATATTTAAGTACAAAGAAATACTCACACAATATGAATAAAATTTCTAAGTGTGTTTATACAATATTCACAAGAATAATATTATTAGATAAAATGCAACAGCGTGTGAATACCATATTGAGATTGTTCACCAAGTAGTCTTAGATCCATTATATCAAGTCTTCCTTATATAGCCAAAGAAAGATTCGTTGGAGGGTAGAATGAAAATCTTCAGGTATAAGTTGACGCCTTGAATAACCATCATCAATGGTGGGAGACAAAATTGTACAACATAAATGTCCTTACTCCAATAAATTCGCATAGTGAAAGAAATGTTTTGATCTTGTACTGTGTATTATTTATCTCATGTAACAGTTTGTTCTTATCGTCTTCTAATCATCAGAGGCTTTTGAATGTAGTTGTTGAAACATGGTTAGAAGAATCAAGGGCCTTGATGAGAATCTTCAGAACTAAAGTCTTCAGAGTCTTGACACTGTTCCTTAGAACCTGATCTTCAGAGTGCTCAACACTTCGTTCTTCAGAATCTTCAAATCTTAAGTATAATGTCTTGAAGAGTACTAAATCTTTAGAGGCTCTTTAATCAAAGGCATGATCAGAGGATTTAACACAGGTGTTCTTCAGAACCGTTGTACAACAACTTTCTAGATCTTGACTACTTATAACGCGCTTGTTTATCTTCAGATTCAAAGTGTATTAATTCAGAATATGAGGACGTCACTTGTCAATACCTCAGAGTCATAATCTATATAACAAAAACTACACTCTTGACCGAAACCATTAGTATACAAAGTTTTTTATTAAGAATCAATGTATTGTTATCATCAAAACTAAAAGACAGATGCAAAACCAAATCTTGGTCTAAGATAATTCATGTCCAATTAGCTAACACCACCCTCATTTTCACCTCATTTTCTTTAACAAATTAAGATAACAATCTTGTCATGTTTCACACTCTAATGAGCACCATGTCCTTTATTTTAAAGTGTATCAGTATCATTTATAAGAGAAAACTTTGGATCATTTATGTCCTTGAGATTACACCTTATTTATGTCAAATAATTTGTACATTCTTTCAAAGAAAATATTCCAAAAAATCCATAAACATACAAAATAACCTCAATCAGCACAAACCAAACATGCATCATCTACCATATGAACATTTGAGTGTAAGAATAAAATACCTTTCTCTTAGTAATAATGATGAATAAAATTTTAGAGTTAACATATGAGTGTTAAAACTTTATAAAGGATTTCAATTAGCCAAAAATAATGAAAATCAAGCAATTCATATTAATACTAAAAACTAATCACGAAGTATTATGCAATATATTTCTAGTTGATAACACAAGCAATCTTAGTTTTTAGGTTATTTAATTAAATTTGAGCTAAAAAATCAAGATCAATACCAACATCAAAATCAAAATCAAAAGCTACTCTAATTTGTGTTCTAACAAGTAATCATTGCCTTAAAAAATCAAAATCAAAATCAAAATAAATTTGTGTATGTGTGTTTGAGTGTGTGTGCTCAAACTAGTTATTAAAGTTCTGGAAAAGTTTGAGAGAAACAATCTGGAGAAGAACAGGAAGGCGTAACGATTGAGAGCTGAAATGGTAGAGATTTGAATCATTGATGATGAAATGTTCAAGTGATTTGCACGATTTATACTAAAAGCGTTGATAGTGAAATCATATTGAAGGATGGAGAATGAAATTTTAGGGATTCATAATGTCTTTAGGGATTCAGTGAAAGGATTCATAATGGTTTTAAGAGTTTCATTGAAAGAATTTTGAATGATTTTAGATATTTAATGAGATTGAAGATATTGAAGAGTTTTTAACATGGATTTCGTTTGAGAGATAAAGAATGATTGAAGAGATCATCACAAAAGGTCTCGTTGATTCTTTGTTTTATTTTATTATTTATTTAGTTTTAATTTTATTTACTTTTTATTTATATAGATTTTTATTTGGGTTTTTTATTTAACATTATATGTTTAAATTTAGATATTATTATAAATAGTTACAATAATAAAAAAAAGGCCAATTTGTTGGGGAAATAAAAAAAAAATTGCACTGACATTAGCGTCGGCTTGGACCGCCAGTATAATAAAATAAATAAATAAATAAATTGTTCTGGACTGGGCCCCGAGCTGAACTATGCTGGCCCAGTCCAATAATGTTCCACCAGGCCCTGCCCGGTCCGGGTACCGCGTCGAGCACAAGATCCCCGACATGCTAGAATGATCTCTCCGCGAAGGAGAACCGTCCCAACCGCGCCGGGCAAGAGAATCGCCCGCACGACCAAGCACCGCCCTCCGCGGGCGGTATTCCCATGCCATCGAGCAAGACTCCCGGGGAATCTCCCGGGCTCCCCTCCGCGGGGAGAGCGACGTGTCCTACGCACGTTCTCCACGTGCTCCCCTCCGCGGGGACACGTCATCCCCCAACTGCCCACCTCCGAAAGAGCAGGTCAAACCCACTTTCCGGAGACCACGGGACAGTTGGACTAGGGAGAAGACCACGTCCTGGTCTTCACTACGCCACGTAAGTCCTAACAGTCACCTGGGTTGGACCTGACCATCCAGCCCAACACAAGTGACCGTTGGCCCAGCGCTGGGGTCTCTCTATAAATACCCTCTTCCTCAAGAGGGTCAGGTAATTCACTCCTTACCCACTTTCTATACTTTGCTTTCACTCTGCCCAAATTCTTACTTTGGCATCGGAGTGTCTTGCAGGTATATCCCATTTTTCTCCTCCTAATCACCGGTGAACAGGTAGCAGTCCAATAGAGTGTGGTCAGCCCATGATCCCTTTCTGATCAGGACAGATCATAAATAATTCAACAAACAAATATATAAATAAACATTAGCGTCGACTTCAACCATGACTATTAAAAAAAATCAATAATTACTTAAAGCAATAAAAAGGAAGCAAATGAAAATTTGTTTGCACCAACATTAGTGTCGGTCCACCGCCGCTACAATAAATAAATAATTAAACAAACAAATACATAAATAAACATTATGGTCGGCCTAAACCATCGTTATTATTAAAAATCAATAATTTCTTAAAACAAAAAAGAAGGCAAGCGGAATTTTGAGAAGAAAATGAAATATTTTTTACATCATAATATCAGCGTTGTTCGAAATCGCTGCTACAATAGAAAAAAATAGAATAGAATAAACTAAATATATATATTAGCGTCCGCATACAATTTTAATAAATGAATTAAAAATAAATAAAATAAATACATATATAGTGTCGGTGTAAGCCGAAGCTTTAGAACAAATAATTTATCTATTAGTATTGGCTTATGGTGAAATATAATCAACACTATTAACATCGAAGTTATAGTCAACACTAAATTCTTAAAGCTAAAACGTGAATTCTTAAAGGTAAAACGTGATTTTCTTGTGGTGAGAATTAACCAACTTTGAAGTCTTCTCCAACCGAATTGTTAGACGGATTCAAATTGGAAAATCTATCCAACCACAAGGAAATTAATAGCTAGTTTTCTCTTCAACCCCAATACCTCACTTATAAGCTGGAAAAGCAAGAAACATCAAATTGTTTCATGATCCTTATCTGAACCAGAGTACCTAGCTCTAGTCAACAGAGTCTATCAAGATCAATGGCTTCTATTCTGCAACAACCGCAATGCCGTATATATATATATATATATATATATATATATATATATATATATATATATATTCAAATATTCGTGGAACCTAACCCTACTATATATTCTTCCATACATCCATGTATTGAAGCCTCTAAAACAAACAAGGACCACCCTATCTATTGAATCCAACGCTGGTCAAATTGAAACCTAGCTTATGTAGTTAATTATTCAATTGTCATAGAAAAACGTAGAAAGAAACCTTTAGTAGCATGTTCAAGTTCTATATGAAGTTTATTATTTGCAATTCAATAACTGCAGGCCAGTACTATAAGAATATAATAACTTGATAAAGTAAATGCTATGGTTTTAAATTAATAATACAAGATATAAGAGGTGATTGCAAATAGCACCTGCGAAATTTGTGGTAGCCTTTGCATGCTTATGTGGTGTGCAACTATCTAATTATTAATTAATTGTCGTATTCCATTGTTTTGTTATGGGTGGAGGAGGGGACCTTTGGGGACCGGTTGATGCATTGCTCTCCACATTCACTACCAAATACATTAAGTCAAGATTGTGAAAATATTTTTTATATTTTTTTATTTCTATTAGTTATAATTAGTCACATATAGATAATACACTCTTTTGTACCAAAAGAAAGATGATAGACTTTTGAAGTAAAAAAAGAAAAGCATTTTAGGATTTTTAAATTGACCACAATCAATCCACCTTTAATCCTTGAAGACATAAATCCTTCAAATTATTAGAATTTTTTTAGAAAGATATAAAAAAGAAACTATATATATTAGTGTTTTTTAAAGGAAAATAAAATATATAAATATAATAGTAAAATAGTAGAAAAGGCTAAAATACATAGATAAACATATAGACTGAGCAGCAACACAAGGTGTGCCTAGCTCAAGCATAGAAAAAACAGAAAATGAAAAAATAATCAACAAAAACTTCAAAATTCAACAAAAGAAGGGTAAAAACAACCTCAAAACAAAGCACAATAAATGTTATTAGAATAGGGTGATGGTTAGAATTCTCTAAGTCATGATCAACATAAGCGATCACAAAACTCTAAATATTTCAAAAGACATTTAAAAGAGACTGAAGACTCTCAAACGTTATTGACTCAGATACAAAATTAAATAGGATTCTCAAGTTAAATTGAGAAAACACAAGAGTAATTCACAGATCTATTAAGATACAATTATCAAACTAAAAAGATACTTATATCTTCACGTGTTTCACTTTCACTTATCATTATAAAATTTTCAAATATAGCAAAACGCAACATGCCAAATCATCAAAAATTTCTCATAGGCTTAGACAATCCACTAAGAGGAAAAAACATCTAAAAAAGAGTTAAATGATCTCTCGATAAAGCTACACATCATTCCAACCAACTAAAGCTTATGTATCAAACATATGCAACTAACTCACAAGCACAAAGAGGCGAGAGAACAATCCGGAAACTTCTAAACAAAAGGGATAAAAGAAGGACCTCGAGTAAAAGGAGACTCCCCTTTTAAGCAAATTCTCTATAGTGGGGATCTTATTTTGAAAGAGTTTTCAAACAAAGACAATAATTTTAGAGGCAAACCAACTACTCCAGACGTCAGGAGGTGATCGGATGATCATAAGTGACTTCGTGAGCCAAGAGACTGAAAAAAAATCAAAGTCACATGATAAGAGTCATCCTTAACATGACACCTCTCTCATACATCATACTCGAAGGAACGAAGAAAACCCTAATCAGCGATAGAAGGTCGTCGATAAGAACCCGATCATGGTCAAAAAAAGAAAGAATGCTTCAACTTAAACTCCTAAACCCAAATCTCCCTCTCCCACCTACCAACCTCCCCAATCAAGTGATCACATAAGATATGTGACTTTTTTGTTTCAAAATCTATCTAAAGTAAACAACGAACGCCCAACAAGGTATATTGTTCCTATTAGATCCATATGGTATAAGGGAAGCATATGAATATCAAGGCAAAACATTATATAAAAACATGAAATCAATAAACTTTTAAATTTAATTGGCCCAAATGAAAATTAACTTTAAAACAGTTTATGCTTATTTATTCATACAAAGCATGAAAACAATAGTTTTGAACATGTCTAAATAATTATATAGAGAGATAATATAATATATACATAAAATATCATGACATATATACAAGATCAGACTGCAACACATGTTGCTTTTGCTGTCTTCTTAGTTCTGTCATGACATCTTTTAATTTCAAGGCTACACCTAAAGAGCATAAAGATTGTGCATGTTTGAGATTTTTTTTAATAGAAAATCATCATTTATTAATTTTTTTCAAAGGTCCAGAATAAAACCAATTCAATTCAAAACTAATAATCTTACATGCATTAAATTAGTTTGATGAAAGTAAAAATGAAAGCAATAGTATTACTGGAAAATTGACAATTTGTCAAGACAGTACCCATCAACATCACTATAATATTTGTCCATTTTCTTTCACTTTCATTCTCAAGAAAAATAAAGAAACCCTACACACTTGCTTCCTGTCTCATAATGCCAAATTGATTTGATAAACATCTGTCATATGGATCTGTTCCTTTTAAATCTCTTCATGGCATAAGCAATACAAAAAATAAAGTAAAATAATAAACATAAAAAAAAATTGAAAATATCCATAGTTCTATCTCCTACACATGAAATTAAACATAAAATAACTGAAAAAGTTTGATCTAGTAGTAAGTGGTAACTAGTACATAGACAGATCTTAGATCTAGACGATCTCGATGTTTCAGATTCGAATTCCGCCGACATACCCTTGAAATCTTAGAGGACTTCACACCCTAAATTGTTTTTATCAAAAAAGAAGAAGAAATTAAACATAAAATTATAACTTTTTTTTTTAATTTGATGAAGAATTTTGTTGTTATTAGTGAAAACTCAAAGCCCTAAAGATAAGGTTTTCTCATAACCGACAAATGTTCCAATTGGTTACTCTCTTATCTCTAGATGGGTGGTGTATATGCACTTCCAAACAATAAAATAAACTAATAAAACAAACCATGTTTTTCTTGGCAGTATGAATCAAAGACAAACTATAGGTTTTTCTAGATAATTTTAATTAACTATTAGTACTAAAACTAGTACTAGTAAGTTGACTGAATATATAAAATCAAAATTCATTGACTAATTATAAATTAATCTTATTTTGATGAAGTAACTGTTGGATAGCATGCTGAGAAAGAACTAAGAAGAATCCCTAGAAGAACAATCTAAAAACAAATATCTTGAAAAACATGAATGAAATTTGATGTACTATTGGTATATATTATACCTGGAAAATTTATGAATGAGATTTAATGTATTATTGATTTTCTGTACTGAATCCCCAATTTGAAGACTAGGGTTAGTGTTTTCGTTACACAGGAAAAACAAAAAAGACCAAATCGAAATGACAAAGACTGAATTTATGTAAACCAGATCTTGATATCAAGACGACTAAATCTAAGGTATAGAGAAGAAAAGAGAGATGATGGTGGGGTGACAGATAGAGAGTGAGCACGCATAGTTTCAAGCATGAAACGTCATCGTGCAAGAAAACCACCATGTGTGCTCACTCTCTTCTGTCACCGCCCTTACCCTTAATTAATCTCTATATATCTAGAGATGATGAGACTTGATATCTCCTTGATGAACTGTAGTTTTCAGGTAACGCTCATTTCATGAATAGTATAGGTAGTATGGGAGAAGGCTGTCCCTTGTTTCCTGTATATGGAACAAAGAACAGTTTAGAGATGTGTGAAGAAATGAAGAGAGTGAAAGGGTTTATATAGGGCCAAAAAGGTATCATCATCCACCGGCCGTTCATTGAAAATCTAAATATTTTACGGAGAAAAAAGAGAAAGCATAAAAACAAAAATAAAACAAGTGTTGAAAACTTTATCTTTAAGATCTCTAATTACTAAAACATCTTGTGATTCTCAATAAGTTTTAAACCCTCCAATCCTATCACAGCTTTTCCTTGGTTCTCCATAATACTACTGTTATATTGGCTTCAAATATTAACCTTTTGGTTAGTACTGTTATATAAACACATTTAACCTCTGCTTAGAAAATGCCATTTTTTGGACTTATAAGGAGTATCTTATATTTTAATAAGATTTGTTCCATAATTGTCATTTTATTTATTTTATGAACTTACAATTTATTTATAATAATTTATAATGTATTTTGATAAACTAATTCATGTAATTTAAGACTTAAAGGTTATTATTTTCTCTTAAATATATTTCTGTTTTCTTCATCAAAATATTAAATATTGATTACACATATTTTCATGTCATATGATCAAACTCAACTAGATTATAGATTAGTAAGAGATACGTAATCAAAGAGATACAAGAATATATATATATATATATATATATATATATATATATATATATATATATATATATATATATATATATATATATATATATATATATATATATATATATATATATATATATATATATATATATATATATATATATATATATATATATATATATATATATATATATTCGTTTAGATATATGAAAATTGAATACAATTTGAGATATATTATAAAACTAAATAAAACAATATAAATATCAAAGAGAGGAAGAGAAGAAAGAAAGTAATATTATATTATCTTTAAGAGTATTTTTTACATTGCAACGTGGATCTTATTTATAGAACTTAAGGGAGATGAAAAATCATAGTCATTATAAAGAATAGGAAGATAAAAAGAAGAATAAGAATGAACATCCACTTTTATATTTATTCATAACACTCCCCCTTGGATGTCCATTGAGGATATGCCTTGTTAGAATCTTACTAGATAAAAAAACCCAATGGAAAAAAATCTAGTGAAGGAAAAAAAGTACAATATCCTTTCATTTCTCCCCTCAGCTGAACGATCACTTCTTCGATGAAGACCAATCTTTTGTACTAGTTGATTAAAAATTCTACTTAAGAGTGACTTTGAGAAAAGGTTTGCAAGATTATCACATGAACAAATTTGTTGGATGCTTATATCACCATTCTTTTGAAGATCATGAGTAAAAAAGAACTTTGGGGAAATGTGTTTTGTCTGGTCTCCTTTAATGTAATCATCTTTCAATTGAGCGATGCATGCAGTATCTTCATATATGGTCGTTGTATTTAATTTCTCAGAAGATAAACCACAAATATTTTGGATGTGTTGAATTAAGGATCCCAACCAAACGCATTTTCGACTTGTCTCGTGTAATGCTAAAAGTTCTGCTTGATTAGATGATGTTGTTGTTATGGTTTGTGTCACTAATCTCTATGAAATAGTTGTACCCCCACATGTAAACAAATAACCTGTTTGTGATCTACCATTATGAGGATCTAACAAGTAACCTGCATCTGCATAACTTGTTAATTCGAATCTGGATACTTTAGTATAAAACAAACTCATGCCTATTGTACCTCTAAGGTAACGAAGTCTATGCTTCACTCGTTCCAATGTCTTCGTGTAGGTGAAGAACTATATATTTCTAATAGATTAACAACAAATGATATATCTGGACGTGTATAATTAGCAAGGTACATTAGTGCTTCAATTGCACTGAGATATGATACTTTAGGACCAAGTAATTTTTCATCCTTTTCTCGAGGTCTGAAAGGATCTTTCTTCACATATAATGATCTAACAACCATTGGAGTAGACAACGGGTGACATTTATCCATAGAAGCGTTTTAACACCTTTTCTATATAGCCTTCTTGATGTACAAATATTCCTTTGTCCAAATGTTCAATTTGCAAAACTAGACATAATTTTGACTTTCCTAGGTCCTTCATCCCAAACTCTTTCTTTAAATAATTCATAACTTTTGAAAACTCTTCAGGAGTTCCAATAATATTTATGTCATCCACATAGACATCTATTATTGCAAATTCCTTTCCTGATCTTTTTATAAAAATACAAGGACAAATGGAGTTATTTCTATATCCCTCTCTAAGCAAATATTCACTGAGACGATTATACCACATTCTTCCAAATTGTTCCAGCCCATAGAGAGACTTGTTCAAACTTATGGAGTAACTTTCTTGAGATTCAGAGTTGTATGCATCTGGTATATTAAACCATTCAGGGAGTTTAATGCAAAATCCACTATCAAGTGAACCGTACAGATAAGCTGTTACAATATCAATCATGTGCAAATTAAGCCCTTCATGTGCTACAAAGCTTATTAGATATTGAAAAGTGATTGCATCCATTACAAGTGAGTATGTCTCATCAAATTCAATTCCAGATCTTTCTGAAAATCCTTGAGCGACAAGTCGAGCTTTAGAGTTCAGACTACAGGTCCAAAAACATGTCTTTTGTAGAGTGAGTTTAATTCTACTTCAATTGCATATTTCCATTTTGGTCAGTCCTCACTTTGTCTACAAATTTTGATAGACGTTGATTCCTGATCTTTTTTGCCATTTATCTCATTTAGCACTATATTGTATGCAAAAACATCATCAATGTTGACTTCGTTTCGGTTCTATTGTATTCCATTTTGGACATAATTTACTGAGATATCTTTATTTTCATGAGTTTCAGGTACCTAGTCAATCTCTTTTAGAGATGAAATGTTTATCATGTCTGAAGGTTCTTTTAGATTTTCTATATCCTCAATTGGGCCATCTTTATTCTTAGCTCCCTTTTATTGTTCAAGAATTTTTATCTTTGGAACCGATTGGTCTGACACGTTTCAGGCGTGGTTGAGACTCATTGGATTGTCCAATAGGGATATCAATTTTTATTGGAGCATTTACAGCCGGTATATATGATTTAGTCGCACCTTTTGGATCAGTGAATGCATTTGGTAATTGATTTGTTAAGTTTTGAAGCTGAACTATCTTTTGAACTTCTAGTTCACATGTTTTATTCGAGGATCAAGATGAGATAATGATAATTCATTTCAACTGATCTCTTTTTCCAACTTTTTGTTCTCTCCCCCTAATGCTAGAAAATTTGATTTATCAAAATGACAAACAACAAAACGAGCAGTGAATAAATCACCTGTTGTTGGTTCAAGGTACTTCACAATAGATGGAGATTCATATCCAACATATATTCTCATTCTCCTTTGAGGACCCATTTTATTACGTCGTGGTAGAGAAATTGGAACATACACCGCACATCCAAAAATTCTTAGTTGAAAAATATTAGGTTCTTTACCAAAACCTAACTGTAAAGGCGAAGAGGTGTGGTAAATCGTTGGCTTTATGTGAATCAATGTTGCAGCATGCAAAATTGCATGTCCCCAAGCAGAAACTGGAAGTTTGCATCTCATAATAATTAGTCTTGCAATTAATCTTATTTGTTTAATAAATGACTTTGCAACTCCATTTTGTGTATGAGCATGTACTACTGGGTGTTCAATGTCAATTCCAATACATACAATACTCATTAAATGCTTGAGATGAAAATTCTGCAGCATTATCAAGATGTATTTTCTTGACAGGATAATCGGGGAAATGAACTCTTATTCGAATCAGTTGAGCTAACAATCTCGCAAACGCCTGGTTGCGAGTTGATAACAAACATACATGTGACCATCTAGTTGATGCATCAATTAAAACCATAAAATATCTAAATGATCCACATGATGGGTGTATTGGCCCACAAATATCACCATGTATACGATCTAAAAAATTGATAGAGTCATTTTCAATTTTAGTTGGTCACGACCGAATTATCAACTTCCCTTGCGAGCAAGCGCTGCATGAGAACTTATTTGATTGAATAATTTCTCTACTCATTAATTGATGACCACATGAATTTTCAAATATTTTTCGCGTCATTATATAACTGGGATGGCCCAACTGGTCATGCTAAATTAGAAATTTATCATTATTTGCAAACTTCTGGTTTACAGTTGTATGTGCTTTAGTTGTACTAATATAAGTGTAGTACATACCTGAGGATATAGCTTGTAGCTTTTTCATTACACATTTTGTGTCTGAATTGTGTTTTGTAATACAAAGATATCCAATCCCTCCATCATCTTTTGTTTCAATTAGACGTATATCCTTGAAACTTAATAAATTTCTATGAGACTTGGGGAAATATAATGCATTATCAATGTGCAATATTGTTCCTCCACTTAACAACATATTGGCTCTTCCAGAGTCTTCAACTATTTTTGAGGTGTCAGATATAGTACTGACATCAGTCTTTCAATTCACTAAATTATAGAAATATCTTTTATTCTTGAGAATTGTGTGGGTTGTTGCACTGTCAGCTAGGCACATATATTCATTACTGGTGCTAGTGTCAATATTCATTCTAAGAGCAATAATAAATTTTAGCAATAAGTTATAAGCGCACTTTAAAAACATAAGTCATTTAAACAATAAATTATGTAAATAAACAAGTAGAAAACAAACTTTATTATTATTAGAAAATAAAATTCAAAACATTCATAAACACTTATTAATAACTAAAAAAGAGATTTCCATAAATTTTATTTCTTGACACTTCCATCTCCAATAATATGATCAATTTTTCCATATGGATCAGCAAAGAAGTCACCAATATCTAAATGGGTAACATCCATATTACCGTAATCTGGATCGTCATTTTCATTAGCAAAGTGAGTCTCAATCCTTACCTTTTTATTTTTTAGTGATTTTTGATAAAGATTAATAAGGTGTTTTGAAGTATGACAAGTGCGACTCTAATAATCTTTTCCTCCACAATGATAGCAAGTATTTTCATTGGTTTTTCTACTCTGATCCTCTTTTTCATTCTTTTCAACATTTTTCCACTTCTGGTGGAAATGTTTGTTCTTATGATTACCATTGCGACCACGATCAAAACCAAGACCATGAGTATAATTACGACCACGTGTGCATGCACGACCGCGACCATGATTTTTCCCATAGTGATCGTGCCTTGCCATATTCACTTTGGAGAATGGAGTTGTACCAGTGGGACGAGCCTCGTGATTTTTCATCAATAGTTCATTATTTTGCTCAGGCACAAGAAGACGAGATATTAGGTCAGAATATTTATTAAATCCTTTTTCTCGATATTGCTGCTGCTGGAGCACATTGGATGTATGAAAAGTGGAAAATGTTTTTTCTAACATATCTTCATCAGTTACTTTTTCTCTACATAATGTCAGCTTAGAAGTTATTCTAATTATTGCAGAATTATAATCACATACACTTTTAAAACCCTGCAAACGTAAATGTATCCAATCATATCGAGCTTTTGGTAGGATAACAGTTGTTTGATGATCATATCTATCTTTCAATTTTTTCCACAAGACATGTGGGTCAGTTACAATAAGATATTCATTTTTAAGATCCTCATGAAGCCGACGACGAAGGAATATCATGGCTTTTTCCTTTTGTTGATCACATGATTTATTTCCTTTTTTAATAGTATAGTCGTGACCTTCTGCGCTTAAATGAACTTTAGCGTCTATAACACATGTCAAATAGTTCTTTTTCGAAATATCAAGGGTCTAAAATATAATTTCGTAAAATTTAACATACTTAGTTCTATCATTAAAAAAAAGTTAGATAAAATATTAAGTATTAAACTGGATTGTTAATAACACTTTTGTAAATTTCAATATTTAAAATAACATAATAGTAAACTGGATTGTTAAATTAGTCTTAAAATTATACACTTAAAAAATATCAAATTAGTGACAAAATACATCTTTCATTTTCTTTTAATTGTCATATAATCTAAAATCTAAATTGCTAACTCAATCAAAAACATGAAATAATAATATTTCAAACAAATTTCAATCTCTGGACACAATTAAATATAAGGATTAATAAATTTCGTTATTTTAAAATAAAAAATAATAATCTAGAGTGTTTACTTTAACAACAACAAAAATCTCAACTTCATTCCTTTTAAGAAACAAAAAATTTCTTGCTCAACCTTAAACGAAAAATAGCAAATAGAGTGTTACAAGTTCTTCGAGAACTATACAATGTTATTATGCTATCCTTCATGGATGTTATGCTTTATAAATTCTTTAGGAACTATATAAATGATTTCTTACAAACAATTATCTAAAGATTATAATCATCCTTCTGGGATGCGTTAAAATTATTTGTGTCATTCTTCTGAAATGACCATCTTTTGGCAACTTTTATATCACAAACTCAACTTTTTCTTTTATTCCCATGATTCTAAACAAATTATGGTTTAAGATTAATTTACCAGTGTGAATTATTTCGGTTTGTGGCCCTTGAAGATGCAATCCTTTCTTGTTCAATAGGGCTTATTAGAAGTGTTGAAAGGATTAGAGAAGATGGACGTGGACCTATAGGAGAAGGAGAAGACAACGATGGTAAAAAAGGCCCATAGTGCCATTGTATTAGGCCTTGCTGACAAGGTTCTCTGCCAGATTTCAAAAGAGGAAACTGCAGATGGTGTGTAGAAGAAACTTAAAGGTTTGTACATGACAAAATTTATGGTTAATCGTCTCTACCTGAAGCAAGCTTTGTATTCATTCAAGATGAGTGAAGACAAATCTTTGGCTGTGAAACTAGATATGTTCAATAAGTTAATTCTTGATCTTGAAAATATCGAGGTCAAGATGGATGATGAAGACCAAGCGTTACTGCTATTGTGCTCTTTACCTAAATCGCATGCTCACTTCAAAGAAACTCTCTTGTATGGAAGAGAGTCGTTGACCTTTGAATATGTTCAACCTGCCTTGTACTCTAAGGATTTGAACGAACAAAAGAAGCACAAGCCATCATTTGTTGGTGAAGGTTTTTCCGTTAAGAGGAAATTCTTGAAGAAAGATGATAGGTTTGAGAAGAAGAAGGGTAAAGTTCTACAAAATTCTTATGGTGATAATGCTCATACTATTAAGTGTTATCATTATAAGAAGGAGGGTCATACAAGAAAAGTATGCCCTGATCGACTGAACAATCATGGTGGAAATGATAATGGTAATGAAATCATTGTGTAAGATGGTTATGAATCATATGAGGTCCTGGTAGTTTCAAGCAATGACTCTAGCAAGTAATGAATTATGGATTCAGGGTGTACTTGGTACATGACTCCAAACAAAGACGTGTTTAAGGAATTGCATGATCCAGATGGTAGATCAGTGCTACTGGGAAACAACAAAGCTTACAAAATTGCAGGTATTGGATTTGTGAGGTTCAAGCTTCATGATGAGTCAATAAGGCTATTGACTGATGTTAGGTATGTACCTGATCTTAAGAGGAATTGACTTCTCTTGGTGAATTTGACAAGAAAGGATATATTTTCAAAGGAAAGCAAAGCATCCTAAGGGTAATGAAGGGGTAGAAGGAAGTCTTGAGAGGCGTGAAGAAACAAGGCTTATACACACTTGAGGCTGAGGTTGTAAGTGGTTCAGCAGATGTGACATCCACAAAACCCGTGTCAAAGACTGAGTTATGGCATAAGAGACTTGTCCATGTCAGTGAAAGAGACCTGGTCGAATTGTCAAAACAAAATCTGCTAGGCGGTGATAAGGTCGAAAAGTCGGAGTTTTATGAACCTTCTTTATTTGGTAAATCTTATATAATGAAGTTTAACAAAGGTAAACAAAGAACACATGGATCCCTTAATTACATGCATGCTGATCTTTGGGGACCTGTGAGGAATCCATCACGCTCAGGTGCACAATATTTTCTATCCATAGTTAATGATTATTCCAGAAAGTTATGGGTATTCATCCAGAAGACTAAGGATGAAAATTTTGAAAATTTCAAAAGTTGGAAGACTCTGGTCGAAAACCAAACTGGCAGGAAGGTCAAGAGGTTGAGGACCGACAGTGGTCTTGAATTTTGCAATGAGGCTTTCGACAACTATTGTGTTGCGTATGGTATGGCAAGGCACAAAACTACTACAGGGACTCCCTAACAAAATGGTTTGGCTGAAAGATTTAATCGAACCATTATGGAATAGGTGAGGTGTGTAACACCCCGTTTCCCAAAAATAAAATAAATGCAACTTAAATCAAAACAATTATCAGAGTTGCCACACCAAAACGGGATATCACAATAGAAACTCAACAAATACTCCATTAAATGGTTTTTCAATAATAAACAGCGGAAATATATCACATATACATATATACACATCATATACATCGTATTCAGCCACTGCCCAAAATATACAGAACATCATCAATGGATCCAACCAAACATGATACGACATGGAGTCAAACACAAAATCATCAACTAAACAATAAACTCCCCAAAAGCCCCGTGTTACGTATCAGAGCATCCCTACGACTCGACTCGCCACTGTCCAAGCTAGATACGCACCTGGAGTATCTGTACTTCCGAAGAAGCACAGACCACAATAACAACAAAAGGGGTGAAAAATCAAGATCAAAATATAACGGTAATAATGTACATGAATAAAAGGCAGTAATCACATGAATATCGTTCAACATACGTCAACCCGGACCTACAGTCCAACACCGATACAACACACATAACAATGCAAACATATGCAACTCAACACCATGATATGCGGTACTGACTCAAGAACAACGATGGACATCGGGCCATCAACCCTCCACAAGGGAGCACCAGATGAATCGCATACACTCCATCTAAGCAACGATTCATCCCACCATTCTCCACACAGGAGCATGGGTGAATCGCATACACTCCATCCGAGCAACGATTCAACCCCACCATTCTCCACACAGGAGCACCGATGGACACCAGACCATCAACCCTCCACAAGGGAGCACTGGATGAATCACATACACTCCATCTGAGCAACGATTCATCCCACCAAGACATCATGATATGCACGACACCAATGCACATAACAACACAAGCACCCACGGTGCACACGATCCTCCTGATCACATTTCATCATACATCATATATATATATATATATATATATATATATATATATATATATATATATATATATATATATATATATATATATATATATATATATATATATATATATATATATATATATATATATATATATATATATATATATATATATATATACATATATATATATATACATATATATATATATATATATATACATATATATATATATATATATATATATATATATATATATATATATATATATACATATATATATATATATATATATATATATATATATATATATATATATATATATATATATACATATATATATATATATATATATATATATATATATATATATATATATATATATATATATATATATATATATATATATATATATATATATATATATATATATGTATGTATATTCCACACATCACCACATCCATGTATAATAACATACACCCATTGAATTATTCTAATTAAACGAATATCAAGGAAATCATGTTCCACACCACACATACACTCTCCGCAGTTCACTATCAATCTCATATTCAGTCATGACCAACAAGGGTCCAATAACACCAGAGAACAGAACAGAATATCACCAAAAATACAAACTACTGTCATGCTCACTGCCTCACTCGCCTAGCGAAGCATCAGCGAAGGCTCGCTACTCGCTCGCCCAGCGAACTCCCTAGCAAAGCCAGACAGTGGCTACTGGAAGCACTCGCTACCCAGTTCGCCTAGCAAAGCATCAGCGAATGCTCGCTATTCGCTCGCCTAGTGAAAGTGCTGGCGAATGTCTGCGATTTCACAAAAACCCCACTGTTCAGAATCGGTAACACACTCCGAAATCGTCCGATTTACTCACACCAGTTCCCACAGCACTAGTTCAACATTATGTAACTTAGCTACATACTCTATTCTCGATTCTACCCGACAAAACCTCAGCTCAACCAAATTAATCACTTTCGGCTTAAAAATTGTAAACTACCCGAAATCCCCAAAATCATCCCAACAATCACATGCAATGGTTTTATCATATCAGCAACAACTCAGAATCACAACAACATAACAATCAAGTTCATCAAAAACTATGGGGTTAAGGAAATCCCCTTCTACTTAGAATTCATGCAAATACCAATTTCGACCCGATTTCCCCCCCCCCCCCCCCCCCCCCCTTACCTCGATAACTCGATCAAGCTGATGAAAAATCTTCGAAGAATCGATAGACTAAGCTCTTCTTCTTCCCCCTTGATTCTTCTCCTTCAATCTCTCCCTTCCACTTGACCTTGTTCTTCTTCTCCCCTTTCTATCGTGTTTTTCCTTCTTCTTCTCTTTCCAACTCCAAAAATACCCCTTATTCCAATTCTTTTCCATAATAATAATAATAATAATAATAATAATAATAATAATAATAACAATAATAATAATAGTATTACAATTATTCATTAAATTATCATTATCATTAATAATTATATTATTATTCTTATGGTCCAAAGTTATCAATTAACCTCCACACTTAAGGGCATCTCCCCGCACTCGACACAACCCCACGAAACACACTGCAAATAAAATAACATAGAAAAAGACTAGATAATTAAAATGGGCGTTACAAGGTGCATGTTGGTAAGTGTTGCGAGTGTAGCATACTTGATAAATAGGATTCCCTCGACAGCCTTGGAAATAAAGACACCTGAAAAAGTTTGGTCGGGATCCACATAGTCTTGAAAGACTTATAGTATTTGATTGATTAGCCTATGCTCATATTAGGCAAGATAAGGTCGAACCTAGAGCTCTAAGATGTATGTTCCTTGGACACTCTGAAGGAGTCAAAGCGTATAGGTTGTGGTGCCTAGAGCCATGTCACAGGAGGTGTATCAAAAGTCAAGATGTAGTTTTTAATGAAGCTGAGATTGCTTTCAAGAAAATAAATGACATTGGTTGAAGTTAGAAGATCTCTGAAGAAGAGCTAGAACATTAAGAGATTAATGTTAAGGTGGAGCATAATGATGCTGAATTGCATGACCCAGATGAAGTCAAAGAAGAAGCAGAAGTTGTTGTCGAAGATGAGGATACTGATAATGACTACCTGTTGGCAAGAGACGGATCAAGAAGAGTCATCAATCTACCTCAAAGACTTGGTTATGCAAACTCATAGCTTATGCCTTAATCTCTGCAAGTGGGGTTCTTGACGAAGAACCTAGAGACTATAAAGAAGTTATGAGGAGTTGAGATAAGACTAAATGGTTGAAAGCCATAGGTGATGAGATAAAATCTCTCTATGATAATAACATTTAAGAGCTGATCGATAAACCTACAAGGGCCATGTTAGTCAGCTGTAAATGAATTTTCAAGATTAAGGAAGGAATCGAAGAAGTGATGTTGAAGAGTTTTAAGGCAAGGTTGGTTGCTAGGGGGTTCACTCAAAAATAAGGTGTTAACTTCAATGAGGTGTTCTCACCTGTTGTAAAGCATATATCCATTATAATGTTGTTAGCCATGGTGGCAAAGTTCGACCTAGAACTTGAACATATAGATGTGAAGACAATCTTCCTGTATGGTGATCTAGATGAAACAATCTTGATGAGGAAACCTGAAGGGTATGCAGAAAAGGGAAAGAAAGATTATGTGTGCAAGTTGAATAAGTCCTTGTATGGCTTAAAACAATCTCCTTGACAATGGAATAGGAGATTCGACTTATAACATACATTGGTTTCACTAGGAGCCATCTCGATCAATGTGTTTACTTCAAATTTCGACCTGAAAATTCACTTGTTATTTTGTTGCTTTATATGGATGACATCCTCATAGCAAGAAACAATATCAAAGATGTTATAAAGGTGAAGTATGAACTCGATAAGGAGTTCAACATGAAAGATTTAGGAGTTGCCTCCAAAATTATGTGGATTGACATCTGGAGAGATAGAAAGCAGATGAGGTTATGCTTATATCAAGAGACATACCTGAAGAAGATTCTCGACAAATTTGGTATGTCGAATTCAAAGCCTATTCTAACACCGATTAATCTTCAGTACAAGCTGAGTTTAACTTAAAGTCCTAGTACCAAAGTCAAAGGAGTCTATATGAATATAATCCTATATGCTAGTATAGTAGGTTCTTTGATGTACGTTATGGTATGTACGAGGCCAGACATAGCGTACGAAGTGAGCCTTGTAAGCAAGTATGTGGTCAATCTTGGAAAGGCGCACTGACAAGCATTAAAGTGGATTCTTAGGTACATCAATGGGTCTCTGAGCAAAGTCCTGATTTATGGTGGAGCCTGTGTTGATGATAGCAAAGTTGAAATCAAAGAATTTGCCGACTCTGATTATGCAAGTTGTATGGATTTTAGAAATTTTATTTCTGGATATGTGTTCACTATGTTCAACACAATAATCAGTTGGAAAACGACACTTCAGAAGGTTGTTGCCTTATCAACAACTTAAGCTGAATATATTTCCCTTACTGAAGTTGTGAAAGAAGCATTGTGGCTTGAAGGTTTTGCTAAGGAGCTGGAACTTCAAGATCGAGTTATCATTGTTAAATGTGATAGTCAAAGTGCAATACACATGTCAAAGAATTTAGCCTATCATGAGCGAGCCAAGCACATTAATGTGAGAATGTACTTCGTCAGATAGATAATTGAGGGAGAAGTCCAAGTGCTGAAGGTTTTGGTTGATGACAATGTTGCTGATATGATCAACAAGACATTGTTAAGTAACAAGTTTTTCCACTGTATGTAGTTGATAAAGTTGCATGATTAAAGCTAGTTTGTTCCCTTGTTATAGAGTTTGTTCCAAGGTGGATATTTGTGGTATTTGGATCGAACTCTAGTGTCAACAAGGGTAGATTCATGGTTCGACAAAAGTTGTGTATGCTGTAGTCGAAGTTTGTTCGAACATAATGTCGAAACATATTAATTTGTAATTTAAGTTTGTATGTCGAATTGGGTCTTGCTTATAAGCCCAACTGCTAAGTTAGCTTGTATCTTAAGTTAGCTTAGTAGTCTATAAATAGACTAGTTCTCTCAGGTTGTTGAGAGAGGTTAATTGTTGGTATTCACTTGTAACTTTTGAACCCTTATTGAGTAAGTGAATAGAAAAACAGTTTTAACCAATTCTTATTTTCTTTCTTCCTTCTTCTCTCCTTTTGTAAAATCTAATAAGATTTTTTGTGTTTGTTAAAAAAAACTCGATCTTTTTCTCATATTTTAATTTATTTTCAACGACATCAATTCACAACATTTATTTGTATGATTTATTTGTTGTGGTTTTTAATACCAATTGAGTTAATCTATACTTTGGAGTCTTTACTCTACTATTAATATATATTACTTTTAAAAGAAAATTTAGTAGATTTGATGTTTAAATCATCAATCATTATACTTTGGAAATTAAAAATCTTTTAGGTAAATTGCATGGAGTTTATTAAAAATAAAATATATTTCAGAGCGTTCACTTATGTCGTGAAAGAATATCTATGGTGATGTTATTTTTTTACCAAAATAATATGCTATAATAGAATTTAAAACCGACACATGGAACTATAATGGGAGGTCTCTTTTTATTTATTAATTTAATAGGGAATGGAGTAAAAGGAAGGAATTATATTGTGTTAAAGAGTTAATTGGTCAGTTAATGCTCATAATTCAGAAAAAGGTGACTAAGATCCAATGTGCCGTTAAAGCATTTTAAAGTATGTATGCTTTATGTAAGCAAGAACATTATTCACGCTAAGTACATCATTAGCGTTAATGTTCAAAGTAATTGCAGCAAGTGGGTGTATTCAGTTTGAGGCACTATGTCCATACAAGGGCGTCAAGTGGGTTCTTTAACCTTCTAAAAGGAAGTGTGCCCTTTGAATAATAGTTTAGCAATTTGGTTTGCGACATATAGTATTTGGTCAAACTTTTTTAGAGGTGTTGTAGGGGATGTTAGAGAAGTTATTGTAGGTTGTTAACTGTTAAGAATAATAAGTGTATGTAAAGAGTGTTTAAAAATAAAGTCGACTGAATTGTATACTTGAGTTAAATTGAATTATATTGTATTATAAAAAAAATTAAACCACTTAAATGGTTAACAAACTGAACCATTTAATTAAAACAATTCAAATTTAAATTAAAACTCGTTCAGAAATTAATTTTTTTTATAAACTAATTTAATTATAGAAATATATTTTTTCAAAAATTTTTAAAAAATAATAATTTCGAGAAAATAAAATTTTTATTTCTTGAACATATATATACTTTTTCTGGAAAAAAAAATTAATAATAGGAAAAATTGTTTTTTTTTAAAATACAATAAATCTCTTTTTTTTTTCAAAAATCCGAAAAAATTGAGTTTTTTTTGGAAATAAAAAAAATCCAGTTTTCTATTGAAAATATGAAAAAAAAAAACGAGTTTTTTCAGAAATATGAAAAAGTCGAGTTTTTTTGGAAATTTGAAAAAGTAGAATTTTTTCAGAAATATGAAAAAGTTGAGTTTTTTTCGGAAATATAAAAAAAGTCGAGTTTTTTTCTTCTGAAAATATGAGAAAGTCAAATTTTTTTCAAAAATATGAAAAAAATCGAGTTTTTTCAGAAATATGAAAAGGTAGGTTTTCGAAAATATGAAAAAGTAAATTTTTTTCAGAGATATGAAAAAATTAATGTTTTTTTTTCTGGAAATATGAAAAAAAATCGTGTTTTTTCATAAATATGAAAATGTCAGTTTTTTCGGAAATATGAAAAATTCGAGTTTTTTCAGAAATAAGAAAAAATCGAGTTTTCTCGAAAATATGAAAAAGTCGAGTTTTTTCAGAAATATAAAAAAAATTGGGTTTTTTCAGAAATACAAAAAATCGAGTTTTTTTAGAAATATGAAGAAATTGAGTTTTTTTTTCATAAATATGAAATATTTGAGTTTTTTCGGAAATATGAAAAAAAAATTCGAGTTTTTTTTTTTCAGAAATATGAAAAAGTCAAGTTTTTTTTTAAAATATGAAAAAAGTCGAGTCTTTTTGGAAATAAGAAAAAGTCATGTTTTTTCCGAAATAAGAAAAAGTCGAGTTTTTTTTTCAGAAATATGAAAAAGTGGAGTTTTTTCAGAAATATAAAAAAGTTGAGTTTTTTTTCGGAAATATGAAAAAGTTGAGTTTTTTTTTTTCAGAAATATGAAAAAAATCGAGTTTTTTCATAAATACAAAAAATCAAGTTTCTTTGGAAAATATGAAAAAGTCGAGTTTTTTTCACAAATATGAAAAAAGTCAAGTTTTTTCAAAAATGTGACAATTTGATATTTTTCAGAAATATGAAAAAGTCGAGTTTTTTCGAAAATATAAAAAAAATGAGGTTTTTCATAAATATGAAAAACAAATTGAGTTTTTTTTTTCGAAAATATGAAAAAATGAGTTTTTTCGGAAATAAAAAAAAATCGAGTTTGTTTGAAAATATAGAAAATCGAGTTTTTTTGGAAATACAGAAAATCGAGTTTTTCTAGAAATACAAAAAAAAAATCAATTTTTTTGAAAATATAGAAAATCAATCTTTTTGGAAATACAAAAAATTGAGTTTTTTCAGAAATTTTAAAAAGACATATTTTTTCAGAGATATGAAAAAATCGAGTTTTTTTGAAAATAAGAAAGAATCATGTTTTTTTTTCTTTTCAGAAATACAGAAACTCGAGTATTTTTTTAAATACAAAAAATTGATTTTTCCCCAAAAATACAAAAAATCAAGAAAATTCACTTTTTTTTTTTCAAAAATACAAAAAAAATTATTTTTTACGGAAATGTGAAAATCAAGTTTTTTTTCCGAAAATATGAAGAAAAAAAATCTAGTTTTCATAGAAAAAAACGAAAAATATTTTTTCCAAAAATACAAAATCTGAAAATGAAAAAAACAATTGTAAATATTTTTTTTCAAAAAATTTCTCAATTTTTTTATAAAAAATATAACTTTTTTAAAAATAAATATTTTATTTTAATAAATATTTTTTAAATTTTTATGAAATTAAAAATTTTGGTTTTAAAAGAGTTCAAAATATATAATTGATTTAAAATTGTAAACTGATTATAAACTAGTTCTAAATTAGTTTTAATTTGAATTGAAACCATTTTACCAGTTAATTGAATTTTTATGGAAATGGTTATTGCAAACTAAACTAAACCATAAATATGGTTTGGTTCAATGCAGTTCATGAATCATGAACACCCTAAGTAGATAGTGTAAGGATATCTCACATTAGTTAAAAATATAAAAATTTAAACATTTATATATAAGAGAACTCACACACTTATTACCTGGAAATTTTGAATGAATATGTGGTGCGTTTATCACAAATGTGTGTTGCTCTTAAAGAAAAGTCTCAATGTGAAAACGCTCTCTCGTTTAACTCCTGAATTGACTCCATCAGTGGTACATTGTGTTTTTGCTTCGAATGAAGGGATTGCCTCACTTGTATTAAAAGTATCCACACATGATCATGGGTTGAGTGTCTCGTTGAAGAGTGTCAACGACGATACAAATGTATGTGATGAAAGAAAAAACTTCCATTTGAGAGAAAACATTGTAAATAAACTCACACTTAAAGAAGAGTATTGAAAATAACAAGTATGAGTAGTGTGAAAAAGTTTTACATTGATTAAAAATATGGAAACTTAAACATTTATAAATGAGAAAATTCACACACCTATCACTTTAAAATTTTATGTGAATATGTGACATGTCTATCACAAAGGTATATTGCTCTTAAATAAAAAACTTTAAAATAAAAAATATTTTTTCGTATTGATCTCCGAATTGACTCCAACATCAATCCCAAAATATTTGATTGAATTTGATATATTATTGATTTAAAATTTAAAGGTTGCTTTTTATGGTGTTATCTTAATTTAATTTAATTTATGTATCATTGAATTAAATATCTCTATTACTCTTTTAATCTAATTACTTATTAGAAAAACAGTCAAATGAGTCGTTTCTTAATATGATTAGAGCTCTTGATCATATATGAATTGTTCAACTTGGGTGATTTTTTGGCCTATTTATACTTTTCTTTTAGTTTTATTTGATTATGAACGCTTCTTATACTTCATATGCGAAGATTTAAAAAATTGTTATGATAAAATATTGTATTCATTTAAGTCCAACATTGAGTATTAGCAAGAAATAGTTAATTTGAGTTTTTTTCACCTTATGAGTGCAACGAGATTTTAATAGTTGTGTCTCATTTGAGAGTTTAGTGAAGAATTGTAATTTTTTTTAGTCTAAAAATTATTGTTTAAAGGGTTTTTAAATTTTTTATCTAAAACTTATAATTAAGAGAGTTTGTAATTTGTCGTTTAAAAATTATAATTGAGAGATGATTTACAATTTTCTATTTAAAAATTGTAGTTAAAAGGTTTTACAATTTCTCTGTCTAAAAATGTAGTTGAGAGAGATTTATAATTTTTCAGTTAAAAAATTGTAATTTTGAGAGTTTGTAATTTTTTTTTAAAAATTATAATTGTACGAGAGATTTTATAATTTTATTTTATAAAAATCTAGAATTTGAATAATGCATTTTTGAGTTTTTTTTTAAATTTTTTTATAATAATTTTCTTCTTTTATGTAAGTCCCACAAGTATGAGTTAAGTAAGTTTTACATTACTTAAAAAAAAGTAGAGGTTGCATACACTTTATAATTTAGATGATTTATATATTTATTGTCTTAAAATTTTGGATGAATATATGATGTTTTATTCATTTATTTGATAAATCTTTCATTTTTAAATAAGTCTTTGACTCAATGAAAATGATTTCCATTATAATTATTTTTTAAAAAAAATCTTTTAACTAAGATATAGAAATAACTAAAAAAATAAGCAAATTAGTTTTGAAACAGGAGCAAAGGGAAAACACGGTCGAAGGATAGAGAAGTAAAGATTAGTGAAGTCGAAGTGCAACAATATTTGTCTTAAAATTTAGTTAAAAAGTTTTTAAAGAGTTTATTAGACCAATTTTGGTCTAAATAAAATGCAACAATAATTGTCTTAGAAATTTAATTAGAAAGTTTTTAGAGTTAATTAGACCAACTTTAGTCTAAATAAAGCTATGTGTCAAACATGCTACATGTACTATCTATTATAAATAGGAAGTTTAACATCAAGAAAAAAGTTTTTCTTTCTTTCTAAACCATAGAGTTCAATTCTTCTAAACCATTTGTCCATCAAATGAAAGCTTTTCATATTCTCAAAAATTCAAAATCTACTATAGATTTTGTATAAATGAAATATTTTAATCTAATTTGATAATAGAAGTAGCATCCTTTTACGATAGTTATTAGTGTTTTTTTTTTTAAATTGGTATCGGATTTTAAGACCCACTAATATAAAGGATTAATTATAGAAGTGACAATTGAATTCATTAAGTCAAAATCCATCCAATTCATCCACCACATAAAAAATAAGTTAATGGATTGGATTAAATCCATCCATTTATATGCATGAATGAATTCAATTCATCCAACATATTTTAAGAATCCAATGGATTATTTTTATTTTCGTTAGATTTATTTTTTAAAAAAATAATTAAAAAAAGATTTTTTAAAAAATAATTAAAAAACTATAATTTTTTCAAAAAAAATCGAATTTTTTTTCTGAAATTTTTTTTAAAATGGTTTTTTTCTGAAAAAAAAAATATGTTTTTTTTTTAAAATCAGTTTTTTTTCCAAAATAAAAAAATGATTTTTTTCCGAAAAATCGTAAATTTTTTTAATAAAAAAAAGACAAAAAATTTTCCCGAAAAAAAACTGACTTTTTTTTTGGAAAAAAAATCGATATTTTTCAAAAATTAAAATATCAATTTTTTCTTGAAAATACAAAAAATAATTTTTTTAAAAATAGAAAAATATATTTATTTTTAAGAAATAAAAAAAAAGTTGGATGGATGGATATTCATCCATTAAAAATATGTTAATGGATGGATTGGATGAATTTTATTCTTAACGGATGGATTGCATTGGATAATTTTAAGAAAATTTTAGTGGATTGTTAATGGACTAATGGATTGTTTTAATCCATCCATTAACAATCCAATCCATCCATTTTGTCACCCCTAATTAATTATGTGTCCAATGATAAGGATCCATTATAGCTAAAGCAAAGTTGTTTACGGACTAACTCAACACATAAATTGGTAACATTTAATAGGATTTGAATTGGAGACTTTGTGAGAAACACACTCCGAGATCATATAGTTTTGCGCTCACATAACATTTTTACTTATAGTTGTAATTTTCTGACCTTGTGCTTAGATCATATAATTTGAATACTGGCCAAAGTTCTAGTGTTAGTCAGGAAATTTTAATGTACTAATTCGACAAGGGAATTTGCTGAAATTTATGCATAAGCATAAGGCAAAGTTACATGTCTTTCGACAAAGGATATTGGAGGAAAATATCAGTGTTTGATAGATGAATGATTTGGTTTGGTACTATTTACTGTGAAATTTGGTAAACAATCTCTGACCAATTAATTTTGGGTAAAATTGAGTAACTTGCAGGATCGACCATACAAATCCTAGGACATGTGCTAAGTTTAAAAGAAAAAACTAAATTGAACTCCATGTTCGACTGTAAAACTTTGTAAAACAACTTGGAAATTAGTAAGACTGTAAAATAAGGAGTGCAGTTCTTAAAGCGTTGAAAGTAAAAGGCAAGAAGTAAAAGACTTTGAAAATAAAGGCGAGAATGTTAAAAGACTTTGAACATAAAGGCAAGAAAGTAAGCGTGTAAGACGTCGAAGGTAAAAGCAGTAACGTAAAAGTGCAGAAAAGTAGCAGTCGGAAGCAATTAAAAAGGCTTTGAAAATAACAAGTTTAAGGGAAAGCGCAGGAGGTTAAATGGCAGGTTAAGATAAAGTGCAGAAAGTTAAATAGCGTGAAGTATAAATAAAAAATGAAGTTTCAAGCAAGAACATGAAAGGTAAAGGTTAAAGGAGAACATGCAAGATAAATGATAAAAGTACACAAATTGCATTGATGAAAAGAAATGGTGTTGCATCACGTACATTCTCTCTAACTCGTTTCTCTACACGCGGGTACTTGGAGTGATTTGGAGTAACTTGTACAAGATAAAATGAACACACTTATTCTATGAAAATAACCCCTATTTATAATGCTAGAGAATAACTGCTAAGTAACGGTTGTTGCTTCAAACGTGTCTTTTGGCGCTTTTCTTGACTTCAACCGTTCTCACTTCGCCAACTGCTCTTTTGAAATTCAAATATCAGGACTTTCCCTCCAGCCTTAGTGGTGACTACAACGCGCTTTTTCCACCAATTTATGGTCGAAGAACTATCCAACACTTAGAAAATTTTCAGAAGTTTTCCACAACCTCTCTTCGACTCAGGCTTTACCAAATACTGGGTCGAAGCCTTCTTATGTTTGAACACGCTTATTTTTGACTTAAAATGACTCTTGATTCTGCTGGCGTCGAAAATGAGAGCTAACAGGTACTTAGTAAAAATTTCAAGTTTTGTTATTCACCAATTCGACAGGTTGAAAGAGGTTTGACTAAAGCATATTCAAATTCAAACTAAATAACTGTTTTTTGGTCGTATCCAAATGGCAAAGTCACGTGATGATCAATCAAAGGTAGACAAAGCATGCAGGGATAACATGTTGAATGGAAGAAAAATGAATGTTGAATACCATTAAGTTCGTAGTACTATAAATAGGGATTCTAGTGTTAGGATTAGGGATGAAAAAATCATTATAAACTTTAGATTTGGAAGCCACACCTTCCAGGGGCCAAATTTCAATCTAGGAACGAGCTAGAAAGAAACGGTCAAACAAGACTCCAACCATTGAGGAGTGAACTCAAATTGGAATTTATCTTATCCAATCATGGAAAAGATAACTGAAACAACCATCATCCACGAGGATCGAACTCTGTGGGGAATTAGAAATATGAGCACTTTATGCCTAAGGGCTGATAACTCTATTGGAGAGAGGAGACAGACCCAGTCACTTGGGGAATAACCGCCAAAGTGAACAAAACAAAAACACCCCCAAGAAAGGTAGCAAAAATGCTCAGATGCCAAACACATGTGTGAATGCTTGTATGCCATGTTTATGCTCATGCTTATGCTGAAAAAATAGACAAAGGGGGAAAAAATTGGAGATGAAATAAACATCTCGACAAGGATGCCCAACCAACCTCACCAGATTGGAAAATCACTAGGGATACACATGCAGAACTAAAGTTCTACCTCAAGGTTACAACCTTCTTTGAGGAAAATAATATTTCACTCAGGATATAACGTCATGACTTCACTTGAGGGATTGTGATCAGTAGGTTTTAGTTGTGTTTTTCAAACTATGTTTGTCGTTGTTTTGCATTGTTTTTATCCGTTTTCGAATCTTTTGTTTATGTTGTCATAGTTATTTTCAGTCGTCTTTGTGTGAGTCTTATTTTGAGGTTTGTATCACTTTTGCCGCTGGTGCGTTTGATTTGGTTGTTTTTTGTGTGTTTTTGGCAGGAAGTGGTGACTCGATATCCATGCCGTTTCGGAGACGAAGAAAAGCCGAAAAAGTGGAAATCAGAGGCCTGACACGGGTGCCCGTTGTCGCTACTGCGAAAATTGGCGCCGGCTGAACAGAAGAGTCGCCACCGTGCGTTATTTATCCCAAAGGAGGGAAAGGAAACGCTCAGAGTAAACCTACCGCAAAGACGGGAAAGGAATGGTCATCGCAACCAAATCCTGGATTCGGGAGTCGGTTACGCAAGGGGAAGGTATTAGCACCCCTCACGTCCATCGTACTCGATGGGATCCACGCTTGCTTGGTTGTACGGATTACACTTCTATCTAAACTAAAGGATGAGGTCTTAAAAGAAAAGAAAACATGACTCGGCAAAGCATCGCACTTTATGCCTACGTATTCCCGTCTGGAACGAGAAATCAGAGTCAACGTAGTTCGCCTAACTACGGGGGAAGATGGGGAAGGTTGCTCGCTAGGATATCGCATCCTATGCCTACGTACTTCCACACAGCATGGAAGATCAGAGCAAACGTAGTTCGGGACTACGCACGACACAAGCTGTTCAAATGTCTTTTATGAAAAATCTCACCTTAAACAAGGGTTTTCTTATTGCAAAAAGGTTGATGTTTGTTCAAATCTTTTGACGGAAGAAATGAATTAATCTCTGTTATAACCTTTATTAGTGTTTTTCTGTTGTTTTGAAGGAAGAAGAGATGACACTCTACAAATCCTAGGGTTAAAAAGGGGATAAAAAATCTACCCTAATGTTATCATGCATGGGTTAACACCTAATGTCTATCATGCTCCTCTCTTGCGCAGAGAGAAACAGAGATCCTAAGGGAATAGACGGAAACAGAAACAACAGATATATACAATAAAGCAGTAAAATGCATGGATGCAACAATATAAGCGAGGCAAGGGAGTCCCACTTAACCTCGAACCTAGAATACAATAGGCAAAAGTGAACAGGATTCACTTTCAACCCAGCAAGCTAAACCGCAAACAATACAATCCGGGAAATCACACAATACATCAAAAATTAAACAGCAAAGCAGTCTTCATCAGCATCTGACTTCATCTTCAGGCTTCAAGCAAGCATCAGTCTTTATCTTCAATCTCCCAATGGCTTTTCTTCAAGTCCTAACCTCCAAGCTGAGGAATCAATCACAAGAGTGAACGAATGTTAAACAGTAAACTGCCTACCAAGGGTGGCTCATTAACTGTTAACATTATACAAACAATTTTCCCTCAAAAGTTCTATCTTTCAAATATATTCACTAATCCTTCCAAAGGAAGGAGGTGGATATTTGAAAGAGACTTTGAATCATAGAGAAAGGATGGAGGCGGACAAGGCCTTCCATGTTTGAGAATCAAGTTTGCTACCCTAGGGCTCTGCCTAATTCCTAGATCCTACAAACTTCAACAGCTGCCAGCAAGAGATACTCCTCATTCACTCTGGAAGTTGGTCTTCATTCTCTGATCTTCAAACGGGCTTCATCATCTCCAGTCTTCAGCTCACCCCAAATCCCAAACAAACCCAATACCCCACACAAACAAAAATAATAACCCTGAAGAGGGCACACCACGCAGATCAATCAATATAAGCAATATACCAATAGCAGTAGGGGAAACCTAATATTTTCTAAGGGATCTATCCTATACCCATAACCCCTATAGTCCCATACCCCAAAAATCAAATGAAAATTCCTAAAAGAATTAGTCTATTCCACCTATGCTCATTTAAAACCCTAATTTTCATCATGTTATTCACACCTAACCAAATCACCTAAAAATTAACCCTAAAATTGTGAATTAAATCTTATGTACAAGTTGAAGTCCTAAACTAATCAACCTAAAAAGAATGAACCCTAAATCTAAGGGGACCTATGAGAACTAAAATCAACAATTTTGAGTACTAAGCTAAACTCATTAAAATGCTATTTACAAGAAAAATACATGAAAAATAGTAAAACAAAATAAAATGTCAATTTTATTATTTGGTATTTTTCTAGACAGAATTATGGACCTATAGCAAAAAGAAGCAATTAAAACTAAGCTATTTTCAATTTTATATGATTTTTTAAAGGTATTAAAAATATAAAGGAAAATAAAAATACAAAAATATGAAATAAGAGGGGAGGGGTCTGAACAGCAGGTTCGCTCAGTT
This sequence comes from Lathyrus sativus, assembly GCA_963859935.3. Taxonomy (NCBI): domain Eukaryota; kingdom Viridiplantae; phylum Streptophyta; class Magnoliopsida; order Fabales; family Fabaceae; genus Lathyrus; species Lathyrus sativus. The sequence goes on from OZ012739.1 coordinate 606,511,634, forward strand.
ATAATTCACCATTGGGCCATGAACGTGGGGTGCGAATATCATTTGCACAGGGCCCAGCACGCTTCAGAAAAACCAATTGAAAAATAAAAGAAAAAAGATTAAAACGCGGTGCAGAAAGCAATCAATTCCAGTGCATTTCCATTGGGCTTATCAAAAGGGGGTGGGGTTAGTAATCTGAACTTAAGCCCATGATCTCTCACTAACTCAAACGATGCGTTTTGGTCTAGTCTTTCCCTCCGTTTCTTAAATTGAATTTCAGCCATACGATTAAATGAAAAGGTCAAATAATGGGAACCAATCCAACGGTCAATGGTCATCGTCCCAAATGAGTTAGGGTTTGCAGGATATTACAGCTTCCATGCATGAATCTTCAAGCTCCTCGTGCTCCTTCCTCAGTCTATGAAATCAAGACTTGTAAAAACCAAACTTAATCTATTCTTTCCCAGGAACACGATGGTACCACTAGTTTTGATTAAAACCAACTCCATAATGCAACCCGATAGGAGGAACAGTCTGAATCCATCATTATGCACTGCAATGGAACCTCACAATTCTCCAATCTAACTGTCCTATCTTGTTCACCATGCTACACTGATCTCATCAGACTATTACACGATGATTAAACCTCATTATTCACCCTAATCTTGATCATCAAAGAATCATCACCCTGCTAACAAACTCCATGAAACTCTCTCTAATTCTCAGGAATCACTCACCTAAGGTCTCTAAGCATGATTACCCTAGCCATTTCATCTAACAATGCATAAATAGAGGGATTCGAATGCTTTTGCAAACCTGAAAAATGGTGATGGCAGAGGTATCTACACTCCAATCCAATGCTTGAGACTGGTCACAAATGATCTCCAATGGTTGAGAATCTTCCTGATGGCAGTAATCCTTGCTCAAACTTCTTGATTCACCCTGGCCAAACCTTTATGCAACTTGGAGTGAAGATTCGAATCTCATGAACCAGCCACCTTTCTTTCTAGTTTTTCCTTGCTTTTCACTCTATGATGATGGAGGAAGATGATGACAAGAAAAAATCTCACAATTGATGGAGTTTTGATACACTTTGAAAAGAAAATGCAAATGGGAGTGAAGGAATCAAAATGGGGTTTGCAAGCTCAAAGAATCACCAACCACTGCATGGACCCTCTCTAGGGTTTATATACACACCAATGGGAGCATCTAGAACCTTTGAGAAAGCTCCATGAAGTTTCTAGAACTTCTCATGCAAGGAGATTTTCAATTTTTCTATTCTTAGTAAATCCCATGAGATCTCATGATAACCATGAAATTCTCCTTAAAATACCCTTACATGAGATGGTAATAAGAAAACAAGGCATTTCAAGTCATTTTAAGGCTTTGGCAAACTTTTCCTTTAGGTGCCTTAAAATGCAAGAATCAAATTTACAAAGGAAGTCCAATTTTTAAGCCTAAACTCAAACAAGTGGCTGAACCAATGTTTCTAAAATAGTGCTTGGAATCAATTTGGTATATTGGATGACCCATTTTGGATTTGTAGATCTCTCAAACCAATTTTTTATTTCAACTTTTTCAACTTATATGCCTTTTTTAGGTCATTTTCCACCAACTTTGGTCAAGTCTCATTCCATGCATTTCCAAACTTTCATGACTTCTTTTCTAGCCTTAAAATGTCATTTTGAGCAACTTTGATGTTGTGAAGTTTTTCATTTGAAGCTCCCTTGTATGAGTTTTAGGCATAGGCTAAGAATGACCTGTAATCCTCAGATGACCAAAATACCCTTTGCTTTCCAAGACCATAAGTATAGTTCCACAAATCATATGAAGGCATATCATACCTTTCTAGAAAGCTAAGACAATAAGGAACAACTCTCATGTTGGCCAGAAATCCATTTGAAAAATTCTTGAAGGTCAAAAGTTGCTTGGAAGATAGACAACTTTCACAGACAAATTTCAGTGCCCTCAGATGACCTGTAACTTGCAAGAGCTATAACTTGAGTTATATAAATCATCTTGATGACTTCCACCACTAAAATTAACGCTATGAAGATACTCTACAAGTTTCATGTGGACCAGAAATTCATATGAAGCTTGTATCTAGAGTTACACTGCTTTGAAGTTTGACCTAAATCAGGGGATTTTACACTAAAACCCTAATTTAGTAACTCCAGTTCTCTTTGACTCCTCTTGATTTTTCTTTATCACAACATCATATCCATATCCATATAGCAAATAATTAATCCCACATTCTTCAAATGCTCCTTGATGCCCTTCAAAACACTTCTTTGACCTAGAATTGACCCAGTGTTGACCCAGTGTTGACTGACTTCCACTGAGGCTCTTGCAATCATTCCAATGGCTTGGTTCTTATTCAAAATGATCACATAGGATCTTCATAACCTCCATACACATCTCATGCTCTTGGCTCATAGCTCACACACCCTCTGATGATCCCCAACTAGCCTCAAGATAGGAGAGAACTCACTGATCAATCTGGCAGCTCTTCAAAGCTCAAATTCTTCTCTGATGACCTGAGTAGTCTTGCATATGAATGAAACCCTTGGATAAGCCTCTTGAGATAAGAATAGCACTTTGATCCCCTGTTAAGATAGCTTGCTCATGCTATGCAATGCAGATGAATACACTATGTACATGATGACAATGCAAATGACTATGCAATTGAAACATAAGCCTAGGTTAGAAAGGTTGGGCAAATTTTGGGGTGCAACAGCTGCCCCTATTCAAGCGACTTGGACCCGACTGGATGAAGAGCGCGCAGCCTTCAGACATTCGCGGTACGAGACGGTTGAATACGAAAGAACTCGAAAATTTGCCAACCGCAAAAATAAATTGCGAATACGACTACTGCTTGGGAAAACCCTTCAGGGAAATGACTTCTGTTGTCACAGCAACAACTAGCCATCCATCTGTCAAATAATCTGATGTTGTCCGCAGACCACTCCATTCCGAAGAAATGAGCATGCACCACACAACGAGAAATTGTTGACATCACTTATCAACCTCTGTTGATCTCACTTATCAACCTATGTTGATCTCACTTATCAACCTATGTTGATCTCACTTATCAACCTACTGTTGATCTCACTTATCAACCAAGCACACGCTAACCAGCGGAAGAATACTGACTTCACATGTCATGTTGACTTCACTGATCAACCTTTCGTATCGCGAAGAAACGAGCGAACGCTTACCCAAACGAGACAATGTTCGAAGACACGAACAACCAACTCTGCGGGGAAATGAGAAACTTAACCAAGTAACTCTGAGGGGACAATTCTGACAACTGCCGTCAAACACGTGCTGGGGGAATTGGGAACTTAACCAAGCACCCTAACGAGAATGACCTTGGTGAAAAATACGAGGAATTTAAACAAACCACTCCTGTAACAAGCTCCCTGCTGGGGACTATGAGGGACTTAACCAAGCAACCCATGGAAGTAACACCCTGCTGGAAAACATAACTCTGTTGGGGAATTGCGGGTAACCGCCCGGAAATCTGCATTACCACCTACCACCACATCCTGAGAAAGACTCAGCTGGGGGAATACAAGCGACTTAACCAAGCGACTTGTCAAAGAGTATCCTGACGGGGACTACGAGGAAGTTAACCAAGTATCTCGTTGAAGATCACCCCGCTGGGGATTACATCTCTACTGGGGTAACGGCGGGTAACCACTCAAAATCTGCAACATGCCATTTCCACAACACTCTGAGAAAGGACTCGGTTGGGGAGAAAGAGAAATGCTTGACCAAGCAACTCTGCTAGGGGAATGCGCCATGACGAACACGATCACTGCATGCCTGGCACAACAAACCTCTGTAGTAAGATGAACATGATCAATGCGTATTTTACACCACAGCCCTCTTGACAGAAGAAAACACGATCACTGCGCGTCTCGATGCTGCAAACAAAATCACATGATAGTACAAACACGACGAACACGATCACTGCGTGCTGCGCTACAATCACATCGACCATAAATCCAACCGGATGAGATAAACACGATCACTGCGTGCCAGACGGAATAAATCCATATAGAGGAGGCGAACACGTTCACTGCGTACTTCAATCACCAACATGATAAACACGATCACTGCGTGTGCTGCAATAGGACGAATATGGTCACTGCGTATCTCGACCAACACAACCCCGGAATGATGTCAACACGATCACTGCGTGTGCCACAAAACCAACCCATGTAACAGGACAAATACGATCACTGCGTATGCCGACCAACAAACCCAACTGATACGACGACCACGATTACTACGTGCTCCGCATCACAAGTTCCCATGGTACTATCAACACGATCACTGCATGCTATACGAATACGATCACTGCGTATCTTGAACACGATCACTGCGTGTTTGAACACGATCACTGCGCGTTCTGAGCCACGATCCTCTTGAATGGAGAAAACACGACCCCTGCGTGTTATGTGTCTCAACTAACCCATATAACTGGACGAATACGATCACTGCATACTCTAACCATACATAGGGTAAACGCGATCACTGCGCGCTTCATGCCACGACCCTCTTGACTGGAGGAAACACGATCCCTGCGTGCTGTGACACAACTTCAAACATGGGACGAATACGATCACTGCGTACTTCAGCCACCAACAACCAGATGAACACGTTCCCTGCATGCCTCACCCCATGACCAAACTGCATAACGGACGAATACGATCACTGCGTATACCGACCAACAAAAACTGGATGAACCCGATCACTGCGAGTCAATCTATAACCACTGTATAACGGACGAATACGATCACTGCGCATATCGACCAACAAACATCACATGATATGTTAAACACGATCACTGCGTGCCCTGCCCAATAATAGAGTGAACACGATCACTGCGTGCCTTACAAAACAATCTTATTAGATCGGGACGAATACGATCACTGCGCCATTCGACCACAGATACACATACTAAGATCAACACGATCACTGCGTGTCCTACAACATGAACCCCGTAGATGGTACAAATACGACCACTGCGTACTTGGGCCACAAATCAACATCTCAAAATCAACATGATCACTGCGTGCCTCACAATATGAACCCCGTATATGGTATAAATACGATCACTGCGTACCTTGACCACAAAATCCACATCTTCCTGAATCACGATTTCTCTTATCGGAAAGGAACAACATATCTGAAACTGAGGAGGTAACCACCTGGCTTATGTTTCAAAAATGCGTGTTTGATAATGATATAATGCTTCCACACAGCATGGAAATGCTACGTACTCATGTGAAATGCAAATGCTCATGATGCATGCTTATGCAAAGAGTTACTTCAGCAAAATAAATGTTGAAGACACACTGGATCCGCCGGGGATGACCGGAATACTACCGATACGCTTCCAACAAAATAAATGTTGGAAAGATGAACTAACTCCGCTGGGGATGACCATCCTGCTAGAAAAGTAGCTCACGAGCTCAAAACTCCAAAATCTGCTGAAGACGATCCTCCTGACGGGGAAGAGCGACTTGCTGGGGAAAGAAAGGACAATCCTGCTCAGGAAAACTCCTTTCAGCTGCTCCAACCACCTGATCACACTCTGTGGGGAACCTCTCCTGCTATCACTGAGCTGGGGAAATCATCCCGCTATCACTGAGCTGGGGATTGAACTACACATTCTGATTTGCACTGCACGAGAACTCTCTGGGAGTTAATCACATCCATCTCGACCTTCACCGGGGAGGATTCTACTCTGCTTGATGAGCTAATTCTGATTTACTGAAGATACATTGATCTTTTCCTTTGACGCAATCTCCACTCTCCTGGGGAGACAACATTCAATTTTGCCCAGGGCGACTTCACCGGGAAAGACATAACACTCAACCTCTAGAGAGGGTACCAGCCGGCCATGGACTCTGGCGGGGAACTTTGCGAGCTTTTGAATAACTTGCCCCAGTGCACTCAACTTGCCCCTACCTAACTCCTGAGAATACTTGCGCTGAACCGCTTGCTATGAGAAAACCTCGAGATTACTGGCCCCGGTACCTATACGACAAAAAGATTCAATCTCCATTAGCCCTGATCAACCCAGTTGGTTTCAACGCTCTCTGCGGCGACTTGCCCCTGAATGAGCGTTCTAGCGACTTATCATGATCTGATTATCCACCTGAAGTATCTGCTTTCAAATCCCCACGTTCTGCCTGACTGCCCCTGATTGGATCTCGCGAAGACTCACTTCTGATTAGTTGCCTTTCAAGCATACTGCCCCTTGATCAACTGAAGCTTCGGGACTTGTCCTCAGACTAACTGATTCCGAACTCAATGGAAGTCAATGCCCCTGATTCACTGGGTTTCACAACATACGCCATGCTGGTTCAGACTGCTGAATTACTCAGTCCTGCTCGATTATTCCCTGTTGGAATCTCCTTCATGTCAGCTACTAACCTGCAAGTAAAAGTCGCTTGTTCATGAATGGTAATTTTAATGCAATGTTTATGCAGATTTTGAAAAAATTTTGAGCTGTCACTCATTTACATGTCATGATTGTGACGAATGAACCAAAGTTCAAACGTAGTGCTTACGTGGTCAGTGAAAAACACAACAAGGATGTGACTAGCAAGTCACGAAGGAGTCAGATTACTCAACCTTATCGTAATGCGCTTTCAGAATAAACCCTGCCTCAATTAGGTCTTTTAAGGGTTGTATCGTGGTCGGGTTCACGGTTCATGAAACAAAGGATATTTGGCTCAAATTTTGATTTGTACCCACCCCTTCTACGTGATGATCTCCGATCCTAAAGTCCAGTTAACGTGGCTCGAGCGCTCGCCTCTTCGGGAGGTATGTTGAATATTAGGAACACAGTTAAGGAACTCACAGGGTTTTTCGGAGTGACAGTTACTCCTTCTTCGTTTTCGGTGTCTGTATACACGACTTTGTATTTCACTGGGGATCTATATATTTTTTTCTATCCCTTCATTTCCATTCTTTTTGATTCCCTAATTTTTGCCTGGACTGACTCCTTTTGAGTTCTTTTCGATTTTTCTTTTGAAGTCCAGCGGGATGCCCTGATTTTTGCCTAAGTATTAGCTTTCTAGCTTTTTCTTTCTTTTTACTTAGAGGGCTTTCTTTCTTCTTTCTTTTGGAACAAGTTGTGTGACATTGATTGTCTTGATTGCTTCGAAAGGATTGTAACTGTTTCACTCCTGATTGGCGAGGTTTAACCACTGTGGTTGACGAGGTACACTCTCTTGAGAGGCATAAACTATAATTGGTCCTCGAAAGGTAACACTCCTCTATAAGACTTGAACGCTCAATCAAGCTAACTGACAACTACCCTGCCCCGGGTTTAGACGTGAGGGTTTAAAAATCCGAAAGAAACTCCTACTTCTCGGCTCGAAGTGGTTAACAAGGGACTAACTCCTTATATTTCCAGTGTTTAGGGGATTTGAAACAATGCCTTGTACGTCATCGGCAAGGTTTTATCTGAAAGCATACGATCATCGGTTATGAGTTTATTTCGTCATCCTCCCTCCAATCTTTGCTAGTCACAGTGATAAAGTGGAGTGAGTAAAATGCAAGTGTCAGTGCAATGCAGTAAATGAGCGACAGCGACATGATTAATTCAGAAAAATGCATAGTCACTTTATTAACATCACCATTCGAAACAAACAATGTTTACAGCAAGTAGTAACTAACAGAAAAGAAACTACAAATACAAAGGATATAAAATCTGAGGACTGCCAATGCTGAGGGCGCCTGCCTGTCTGGACCACTGGCTTTCGCTGGGGAATACTTTCCGATTCTACGAGCTTAGATGGCTGAGAAGTTCGTATGAACGAACAAAAATCCTTCTCGAAAGGAAATGCAATCCTGGTCGATCAACTGCTGTACCTTCGCCCAAAAAACTTTACAATCTTCAGTTGCATGCCCTGGAGAGCCACCATGGTAACCACACTAAACTTGGGGATTATACCCAGGAGGGTAAGGTTCTGGCACAGGCTTGAGAACTTTCGGCTCCACCAAAGCGTTCTGAACCAAGTGTGGCAAAAGCAGACTGTACGACACAGGAACTGGGTGGGAAGGACCATTCCTTCGTTTCAAACTGCTACGAGGTCTGTGCCGATTCTGACGCTGAGTCTGATAACCTTGGCCACGAGTTCGCTGAGCGACATAAGACTCCTGATATGGTGCCCCAAGCACAGTGGTTTGTCCAGCATAACGAGATGCAGAAGATACTGGTCGCTGAGAAGTCGAAGAACCAACAGATTTCACTGATCCGTCTCGAGGATACCCAACATCATTCCTGACTGCGTTGCCCCCAACTCCTTCTTCGGTTTGACGAGCCTGACCGCCTGCAACATTCTGGATTCTTCCAGTCTTTACACCGTACTCGATGCGCTCTCCTGCCCTTACCCATTCAAAGAAATTTGGTGTGACTCCAATCATTCCTTCAAAGTACGAACTCTGTAAGGAGTTTACGAACATGCTTTTCAATTCTCGGTCTTGAAGCGGTGGTTGCACTCTAGCAGTAAATTCTCTCCATCTCTGAACATACTTTCTGAAAGGTTCATTGTTCCCTTGAGACAATTCTTGCAGTTGCACGCGACTAGGAGCTTCAACAAGATTGTAGTCATACTGCTCCAGGAAAACTCTGGCTAAATCCACCCATGATTGGATCTGATCCCTCTCTAACTGCATATACCAACTCAGAGATGCCCCAGTCAGACTATCCTGAAAGCAGTGAATCATCAACTTGTCGTTGTGCACAAATGGAGTCATTCTTCAGCAGAACAGCACCAAATGTTGCTTCGGGCAACTGTCTCCTTTGTACTTTTCAACCTCCGGCATTCTGAACTTCGGAGGTAACACTAGGCCAGGAACCAGACACATGTCTGCAGCATTAGGGTTAACAGCGTCTTTACCTTTCAAGGCTTTGAATCTTTCATCCGATGCACGAAACCTCCTAGCACACCCGGGAGCTAATGGGTCTTTAGTTTTTGCCATTAGGACTTCTCTTCGGGACTTTGGCATAGGGAAAACAACACTCTGGTAGTCTGGAATATCAACAGAAGGATAACGTTCACTTCGGACAACAAACTGCTCACGTAGACCCTGGTCTTCAACAGAAGGCTGTACAAGCTGAGCTTCAATAAGGTTGTTCACTTGCGGAAAGTCTTCGTCACGCGTAGATCCATACAAGGGATTGGACATCACAGTGAAACCTGACAAGGTATCAACGAACTGGATGCTGCTCTCTGACATAGCTCCCAACAACTGCCACCTGACTTCACTGCTTGATTATGCTCAAGTCTGCTTCAACCCCTTGGTCATCTTCAACACTCCACACTTGCCTCGAACAATCCCCGAGAATCACCCTCTGAATAGAACAAAGGCTGGATAAGTGCTTTGGCCAGCTAGAGAAATGCTATGCAATGTGATTTATGCAGACAGACACACGTTAATGAAATGCAACGATAAATGGGTATGCAAACGATGCAATGCAAACAGCTGCAACAGGGGATCAAGTGCCCTGAATAAGAAGCCCAAGTCACACCAAGAACAGGTCTCAGACAGATCCTCCAATACTCATCAAACTCTGGTCTCAGACAGACCTCACAAAGAACTCCAGCCTGGTCTCGGATAGACCCAAAAATATAACCCACACCTGGTCTCTGACAGACCTCATAACATAACTCCAACTGGTCTCTGATAGACCTCATACCATAACTCTGGCTGGTCTCTGATAGACCTCACAACTATCCATAAATACCAAGGATCTCTGATCAAGAAACGAACCGGTAGTCTGAAGGTCTAGTTACCTGCATATCCCCAAACCCTCTCACAGGTGGATGTCCTAGTAACTGACAAAGGTATGGCATCCTATGCGGTCGTCGGCGTCACAGACTTTCAGGGTTGATGATACGATTCCCAGAAGGAGTGGCATCATCAAATCCTGAAGAGGCCTCACTTAGCCAACTTCCAAATGATCGGTTCCCGGAGTCGACAATTCAGCTGACCAACAACCCCTTCGACCCAAAGGGTAGAAAAAGAAGCCAACCAAAAGAACCTCGTCCGAGTGTAGATTTCATGAGACACTAATGCAAGCAAAGTCGGCACGCGCCCACTACTTTCTACTCTAATTCTAGGTGCACTCAAGCCCAGGTCCGACTTATCTCTCAATCATGGAACACCCGTCACACCCCACAATACAGCAATAATAATGATAATATAATGCTGAAATGTAAATACAGAAATGTAAATCCATACAAATTCCTCGACGAGCAAACAAGCGCTAGGATCGACTCTCTAAAGGGACGTTGGATCCCAAATGCATAAGAACCATCGCAGTCCTTAGCAGCCAGAGGATGGTCATCCCCAGCAGAGTCGCCAGCTGTCGCTACTGCGAAAATCGGCGCCGGCTGAACAGAAGAGTCGCCACCGTGCGTTATTTATCCCAAAGGAGGGAAAGGAAATGCTCAGAGTAAACCTACCGCAAAGACGGGAAAGGAATGGTCATCGCAACCAAATCATGGATTCGGGAGTTGGTTACGCAAGGGGAAGGTATTAGCACCCCTTACGTCCATCGTACTCGATGGGATCCATGCTTGCTTGGTTGTACGGATTACACTTCTATCTAAACTAAAGGATGAGGTCTTAAAAGAAAAGAAAACATGACTCGGCAAAGCATCGCACTTTATGCCTACGTATTCCCGTCTGGAACGAGAAATCAGAGTCAACGTAGTTCGCCTAACTACGGGGGAAGATGGGGAAGGTTGCTCGCTAGGATATCGCATCCTATGCCTACGTACTTCCACACAGCATGGAAGATCAGAGCAAACGTAGTTCGGGACTACGCACGACACAAGCTGTTCAAATGTCTTTTATGAAAAATCTCACCTTAAACAAGGGTTTTCTTATTGCAAAAAGGTTGATGTTTGTTCAAATCTTTTGACGGAAGAAATGAATTAATCTCTATTATAACCTTTATTAGTGTTTTTCTGTTGTTTTGAAGGAAGAAGAGATGACACTCTACAAATCCTAGGGTTAAAAAGGGGATAAAAAATCTACCCTAATGTTATCATGCATGGGTTAACACCTAATGTCTATCATGCTTCTCTCTTGCGCAGAGAGAAACAGAGATCCTAAGGGAATAGACGGAAACAGAAACAGCAGATATATACAATAAAGCAGTAAAATGCATGGATGCAACAATACAAGCGAGGCAAGGGAGTCCCACTCAACCTCGAACCTAGAATACAATAGGCAAAAGTGAACAGGATTCACTTTCAACCCAGCAAGCTAAACAGCAAACAATACAATTCGGGAAATCACACAATACATCAAAAATTAAAACAGCAAAAGCTAAACAGCAAAGCAGTCTTCATCAGCATCTGACTTCATCTTCAGGCTTCAAGCAAGCATCAGTCTTTATCTTCAATCTCCCAATGGCTTTTCTTCAAGTCCTAACCTCCAAGCTGAGGAATCAATCACAAGAGTGAACGAATGTTAAACAGTAAACTGCCTACCAAGGGTGGCTCATTAACTGTTAACGTTATACAGACAATTTTCCCTCAAAAGTTCTATCTTTCAAATATATTCACTAATCCTTCCAAAGGAAGGAGGTGGATATTTGAAAGAGACTTTGAATCATAGAGAAAGGATGGAGGCGGACAAGGCCTTCCATGTTTGAGAATCAAGTTTGCTACCCTAGGGCTCTGCCTAATTCCTAGATCCTACAAACTTCAACAGCTGCCAGCAAGAGATACTCCTCATTCACTCTGGAAGTTGGTCTTCATTCTCTGATCTTCAAACGGGCTTCATCATCTCCAGTCTTCAGCTCACCCCAAATCCCAAACAAACCCAATACCCCACACAGACAAAAATAATAACCCTGAAGAGGGCACACCACGCAGATCAATCAATATAAGCAATATACCAATAGAAGTAGGGGAAACCTAATATTTTCTAAGGGATCTATCCTATACCCATAACCCCTATAGTCCCATACCCCAAAAATCAAATGAAAATTCCTAAAAGAATTAGTCTATTCCACCTATGCTCATTTAAAACCCTAATTTTCATCATGTTATTCACACCTAACCAAATCACCTAAAAATTAATCCTAAAATTGTGAATTAAATCTTATGTACAAGTTGAAGTCCTAAACTAATCAACCTAAAAAGAATGAACCCTAAATCTAAGGGGACCTATGAGAACTAAAATCAACAATTTTGAGTACTAAGCTAAACTCATTAAAATGCTATTTACAAGAAAAATACATGAAAAATAGTAAAACAAAATAAAATGTCAATTTTATTATTTGGTATTTTTCTAGACAGAATTATGGACCTATAGCAAAAAGAAGCAATTAAAACTAAGCTATTTTCAATTTTATATGATTTTTTAAATGTATTAAAAATATAAAGGAAAATAAAAACACAAAAATATGAAATAAGAGGGGAGGGGTCTGAACAGCAGGTTCGCTCAGTTATAATTCACCATTGGGCCATGAACGTGGGGTGCGAATATCATTTGCACAGGGCCCAGCACGCTTCAGAAAAACCAATTGAAAAATAAAAGAAAAAAGATTAAAACGCGGTGCAGAAAGCAATCAATTCCAGTGCATTTCCATTGGGCTTATCAAAAGGGGGTGGGGTTAGTAATCTGAACTTAAGCCCATGATCTCTCACTAACTCAAACGATGCGTTTTGGTCTAGTCTTTCCCTCCGTTTCTTAAATTGAATTTCAGCCATACGATTAAATGAAAAGGTCAAATAATGGGAACCAATCCAACGGTCAATGGTCATCGTCCCAAATGAGTTAGGGTTTGCAGGATATTACAGCTTCCATGCATGAATCTTCAAGCTCCTCGTGCTCCTTCCTCAGTCCATGAAATCAAGACTTGTAAAAACCAAACTTAATCTATTCTTTCCCAGGAACACGATGGTACCACTAGTTTTGATTAAAACCAACTCCATAATGCAACCCGATAGGAGGAACAGTCTGAATCCATCATTATGCACTGCAATGGAACCTCACAATTCTCCAATCTAACTGTCCTATCTTGTTCACCATGCTACACTGATCTCAGCAAACTATTACACGATGATTAAACCTCATTATTCACCCTAATCTTGATCATCAAAGAATCATCACCCTGCTAACAAACTCCATGAAACTCTCTCTAATTCTCAGGAATCACTCACTTAAGGTCTCTAAGCATGATTACCCTAGCCATTTCATCTAACAATGCATAAATAGAGGGATTCGAATGCTTTTGCAAACCTGAAAAATGGTGATGGCAGAGGTATCTACACTCCAATCCAATGCTTGAGACTGGTCACAAATGATCTCCAATGGTTGAGAATCTTCCTGATGGCAATAATCCTTGCTCAAACTTCTTGATTCACCCTGGCCAAACCTTTATGCAACTTGGAGTGAAGATTCGAATCTCATGAACCAGCCACCTTTCTTTCTAGTTTTTCCTTGCTTTTCACTCTATGATGATGGAGGAAGATGATGACAAGAAAAAATCTCACAATTGATGGAGTTTTGATACACTTTGAAAAGAAAATGCAAATGGGAGTGAAGGAATCAAAATGGGGTTTGCAAGCTCAAAGAATCACCAACCACTGCATGGACCCTCTCTAGAGTTTATATACACACCAATGGGAGCATCTAGAACCTTTGAGAAAGCTCCATGAAGTTTCTAGAACTTCTCATGCAAGGAGATTTTCAATTTTTCTATTCTTAGTAAATCCCATGAGATCTCATGATAACCATGCAATTCTCCTTAAAATACCCTTACATGAGATGGTAATAAGAAAACAAGGCATTTCAAGTCATTTTAAGGCTTTGGCAAACTTTTCCTTTAGGTGCCTTAAAATGCAAGAATCAAATTTACAAAGGAAGTCCAATTTTTAAGCCTAAACTCAAACAAGTGGCTGAACCAATGTTTCTAAAATAGTGTTTGGAATCAATTTGGTATATTGGATGACCCATTTTGGATTTGTAGATCTCTCAAACCAATTTTTTATTTCAACTTTTTCAACTTATATGCCTTTTTTAGGTCATTTTCCACCAACTTTGGTCAAGTCTCATTCCATGCATTTCCAAACTTTCATGAATTCTTTTCTAGCCTTAAAATGGCATTTTGAGCAACTTTGATGTTGTGAAGTTTTTCATTTGAAGCTCCCTTGTATGAGTTTTAGGCATAGGCTAAGAATGACCTGTAATCCTTAGATGACCAAAATACCCTTTGCTTGCCAAGACCATAAGTAGGGTTCCACAAATCATATGAAGGCATATAATACCTTTCTAGAAAGCTAAGACAATAAGGAACAACTCTCATGTTGGCCAGAAATCCATTTGAAAACTTCTTGAAGGTCAAAAGTTGCTTGGAAGACAGACAACTTTCATAGACAAATTTCAGTGCCCTCAGATGACCTGTAACTTGCAAGAGCTATAAATTGAGTTATATAAATCATCTTGATGACTTCCACCACTAAAATTAACGCTATGAAGATACTCTACAAGTTTCATGTGGACCATAAATTCATATGAAGCTTGTATCTAGAGTTACACTGCTTTGAAGTTTGACCTAAATCAGGGGATTTTACACTGAAACCCTAATTTAGTAACTCCAGTTCTCTTTGACTCCTCTTGATTTTTCTTTATCACAACATCATATCCATATCCATATAGCAAATAATGAATCCCACATTCTTCAAATGCTCCTTGATGCCCTTCAAAACACTTCTTTGACCTAGAATTGACCCAGTGTTGACCCAATGTTGACTGACTTCCACTGAGGCTCTTGCAATCATTCCAATGGCTTGGTTCTTCTTCAAAATGATCACATAGGCTCTTCATAACCTCCATACACATCTCATGCTCTTGGCTCATAGCTCACACACCCTCTGATGATCCCCAACTAGCCTCAAGATAGGAGAGAACTCACTGATCAATCTGGCAGCTCTTCAAAGCTCAAATTCTTCTCTGATGACCTGAGTAGTCTTGCATATGAATGAAACCCTTGGATAAGCCTCTTGAGATAAGAATAGCACTTTGATCCCCTGTTAAGATAGCTTGCTCATGCTATGCAATGCAGATGAATACACTATGTACATGATGACAATGCAAATGACTATGCAATTGAAACATAAGCCTAGGTTAGAAAGGTTGGGCAAATTTTGGGGTGCAACACCCGTGTTGCACAACACGGCCCGTGTCAGGTGGGACACGGATGGAGGACACGACCAAGATGAGAAGAGAAAATAGGAGAACAAAAGAGCAACACGGGTGCCCGTGTCACACAACACGGCCCGTGTTGCAGCCTCTAAAGAAGAAAAGCCACGCCCCTTGAGCAGCAGCCTGACACGGCCCGTGTCAGGGCCACTGATAGTGAATTTGTCATTTTTTCCTGTTTTGTGCTATCTAAGCTGTTTCGAAGGGCATTTTAGACATTGTGTAATGTAATTTGAATTTAGATATATTAGCGGCATTTTGGCTAAGACTTTTTTACTTTTGGATTGGGATCAAATTTTTACACTGAAGAAGGAGATTTCTGGAGAACAAAGGATCGATCAAAAGCGGAAGCAATTGATGATCCAAGTGAACCAATTTCTATTGTAACGATCTTTTCTCTTTTATTTTTAAGTGCATTTGTTTTGATTAAGAACATGAGTGGCTAAACCCCCATTTGTTAGGGGGTGGTCCTAAACTGCGATGTATTGACGTTTGTTGGAATTATTTTATGTTATTCACCTTATACCTTTTATTTTGCAACGATCTTTATGCTTATTCGTATTGGAAAATAGAATTTGATTTACGATTAGGTTTTGGTCGGGAAAGTCAACCTAATGCTTTTGCAAAATAACATTACAATAGATATTGCCTAGGAATGGGGATATCTCGTAGCACGTGTTTTATGTCAGAACTATAAAACTGTTTGGGGCAAATTATACAAACTTCTCATAGAGAGCATCACAAAAAAACACAATTCTTGCTGTCACAAAAAACATAAGCAATGAAACACTCAAACCAGCAGCACATGACATTAGCTCAGCAACCAGTAGACTGAGCCCCACAGCAGTCTATCAGCCCACATTAATCATCTTCCTCAGAAGAGCTGGAATCGCTGTCATCTGAATCTGACAGTGAGATGTTCTTATTGATGTCATCAGGATCGTCCTCTAGCATATCATAATTGTGAGGAGGATCCCTGCGAGCCAGGGGAATGGTGATACCCCAAATTGGCAGCCCTCTTTTGAGTATATCATCAATATTTTCCTATTTGATTTTTCCACGTAAGTCGTGCCTTCCCTGTTGCTGATTCTCCTAAGTTCTTTAGCAGTGGGAGGGGGATACTTGCGCTTGGGTTCTTCAGCAATAAGAGTGTCATCTTTTGAGGATTTGGGAGGGGTCTTGGAGGAGGAGGCATTATGATAGGAAGACATCTTGGTGAGGAGTGCAGATTGGAAATTCTGTAGATAGGAGAAGGCAGAGAAAATTGTATATGCAAAGATATAGCACGTTTGCATGGAGAGGAGAGTTTCTGTGGTCAAGGCCATGGACTGCATTGAAGTTTTAAAACTCTCATGTGCCATTAATTGCTATGAGTCTTCATTTATGCAGATACCCAATTTTCCCCTCAAATTCTCAAACTGAGCAGCATCAAGGGCCTTAGTAAAAATGTCAGCCAGCTGCACTTCTGTGGGCACATGTTCCAAGGAGACCACTTTATTTTCCACAAGGTCTCTTATGTAGTGATGTCTTATATCAATGTGCTTAGTTATGCTATGCTGAATTGGGTTCTTGGAGATATTGATAACACTAAGATTGTCACAATATAGTGTCATGACATCCTGCGTGACATTGTATTCTGTCAGCATTTGCTTCATCCAGACCAGTTGAGAGCAGCTACTGCCAGCTGCTATGTATTCAGCTTCTGCAGTGGACAATGAGACACAGTTTTTATTTTTGCTAAACCATGATATGAGATTATTCCCCAAGAAGAAGCATCCACCAGAGGATTCTGATAGAAGGTTCTCTGATGGTGGTTTGTGGTTCAGAACCTGGAGTTACAACTTGAGTATCTTCAGTATTCACTACACCATCAGCTGATGTCTCAAGCAATGTTCCAACCTCCTCTATGACATTGATTTCTTCATACTGATCATCAATGATAACATTAATGGATTCCATCAAGACTTTTGTTTTGGAGTTGTACACTCTATAAGCTCTGCTATTGGTAGAGTATCCCAGAAAGATGCCTTCATCACTCTTGGGATCCATTTTCCTTCTTTGTTCACGATTTGTCAAGATGTAGAACTTGCTCCCAAACACGTGGAAGTACTTCACAGTTGGTTTCCTTCCTTTCCACATCTTATACAAGGTAGTTGATGTTCCTTTTCTCAAGGTCACTCTATTGTGAACATAGCAAGCTGTGTTCATAGCCTCTGCCCAAAAATGCATAGGTAACTTCTTTGCATGTAACATGGCTTTGGCAGACTCTTGGATAGTCCTGTTTTTCCTTTCCACTACTCCATTTTGCTGAGGAGTAATAGGAGAGGAAAACTCATGGCTGATCCCTTCTGATGAGCAGAACCCAGCAAACTTGGAGTTCTCAAACTCCTTGCCATGATCACTTCTGATCCTGACTACACCACATCCCTTTTCTCTTTGAAGTCTGATGCACAGCTCCTTAAAGACTTCAAAAACATCTGATTTTTCTATGATGAAGCTTATCCAGGTGTATCTGGAGTAGTCATCCATAACTACATAGACATACTTTCTACCACCAAGACTTTCTACTTGCATTGGTCCCATCAAGTCCATGTGCAGTAGTTCCAGAATTCTGGAGGTAATCAGGTGACCAACCCTTGGATGAGATGTCTTAGTTTGCTTGCCTACTTGACATTCACCACATGTCTTCCCTTCATCGATAGTCAGGTTTGGAATTCCTCTTACAGCCTCCTTGGAGATGATCTTCTTCATTCCTCTTAGATGAAGGTGCCCAAGTTTTTGATGCCACAACTTTACCTCCTTTGCTTCCCTGGCCATAGAGCATGTGGCGGATCTACTTGAGTCCTTAGGCTCCCATAAGTAACAGTTTTATTTAGATCTAGACCCCTTCATTACTTATTTATTATCACCATTTGTGACCACACATTCTTCTTCGGTGAATTTCACACTTAGTCCTTGATCACAAAGTTGACTAATGCTGATCAAGTTGGCAGTCAGTCCTTTCACTGGCAATACATTGTCCAGGTTAGGTACTCCAGGGCAGTCCAGTTTCCCAAACCCTTTGATCTCTCCTTTCGCTCCATCACCAAAAGTCACATAACTAGTGGAATGAGGTTTGATGTTCACCAACAGATTCTTTATGCCAGTCATGTGTTTAGAACAACCACTATCAAAGTACCAGTCTTCTTTAGCTGACACTCTTAGAGAGGTGTGAGCTATCAGGCTAACCTCCTTTGCCACCCATTGTTGCTTCTTGGCAGGAGCCCTTTGATGAGTATGACTAGGATATCCATGCAATTTGAAGCAAAAAGGTTTTAGGTGGCCAAATTTTCCACAATAATGACACCTCCACCTTTGGAACTTTCCTATTGTCTGTTTCATGTTCTTGTTCCTCTGATGTTGTGACATTTGTCGTGACATCTGGTTTCACCTCTTATTTTCAAACTCTGGTCTCTTTACCCCCAAGAAGGATTTTTGTTCACCAATAAACCCCAGTCCAGACATGTCTCCTGCTATCTGACCACTCTGTAGAATTTTTTCAAGAGTGTCAGTCCCATGGTTCAGCATCTTGATTGATCTTGTCATCTGCTCAAGTTTGCAGTTCAATAGGCTGACCTCATTGTTGAGTGAGTCTATTGTTGCAAGATGTTCCTTCTTTTCAGCCTCCAACTTCTTAATGATCCCTTTCTGATTTTCTCCTTGTTTGCATACCTCTGCACTTCTGAAGCACATTTGTTTGTATGAAGCAGCAAGCTCATCAAAAGTCAGTTCATCCTCACTTGAGTCATCTTCAGATGAACTTACACTATTTAGAACAGTGACATGCCTGGCATACTCCTTTTCTGACCCACTTTCAGAGTCTTCATCAGACCAGGTGACAGTTAGAACTTTTCCCTTCTTTTTGAGGTATGTAGGACATTCCTTTCTGATGTGTCCATATCCCTCACACTCATGGCATTGAGTTCCTTTGCCTTGGTTAGAATTATCCTCAGAGTTACTCTTTCTGCTGCTGTTAGAAGAGGTGTTCTTGGCATAGGGCTTTGACTTATGATCTATCATTTTGATCAGTTTATTGAATTTTCTTCCAAGCAAGGCTATTGCTTCTGACAGATTCTCCTCTTTTTCACCACCCTCTTCTTCTGAATCCTCAGCAATGTTTGAGACAAGAGCTATGTTTTTGCTCTTTTTCTATGCAGTTTGATCACACATGCCCATCTCAAATGTTTGGAGAGACCCTATGAGTTCATCCACATTCATGTTGCATATGTCTTGGGCTTCTTCAATGGTTGTGACCTTCATGGTAAACCTCTTAGGTAAGGACCTGAGAATCTTCCTTACAAGCTTCTCTTCAGCCATCTTTTCTCCCAAGGCTCTTGAGGTGTTTGCAAGTTCAAGAACATTCATGCAAAACTCATGAATGGTCCCATCTTCCTTCATTCTCAGACCTTCAAATTTGGTGGTCAGCATTTGAAGTCTTGACATTTTGATCTTGGAAGTTCCCTCGTGAGTAGTTCTGAGAGTGTCCCAAACATCCTTTGCTGGTTCATAGTGGTGTACCAGTCTAAAGATGTTTTTGTCTATACCATTGAAGAGTGCATTCAATGCTTTAGAGTTCCCAAGAGCTAAGGCCTCTTGCTCTTTGTTCCATTCCTCTTCAGGAATTAACCCATCTACTCCATCCTTGTCAGTCTTCACAGGATGTTCCCAGCCAGAGTTTGCAGCTCTCCAAGCCTTGCTGTCTAAGGATTTTAGGAATGCAATCATCCTAGGTTTCCAATAATCATAATTAGAACCATCCAGAATTGGAGGTTTATTAGTAAATCCTATATCTTTATCCATAGTACCAGAATTTATTTCCCTAGATCTCACCCAGAATAAACAGGCAGGGTGCCTGCTCTGATGCCAATTGAAATTTTGGCAAGCACACGATGGATGTTATTTCCAAAGTTTTAACATCCACTGTAACATTGACTATTGTACTATCTAATTACACTGTAAGGAAAAGCAGTAAATAACACAGCAATTGTTCACCCAGTTCAGTGTCAACAACACCTACATCTGGGGGCTACCAAGCCAGGGAGGAAATTCACTATTAGCATAATCAATTCAAAATCAAACAACCAGTTTGCACATCTCACTTAATCTCTACCCAATGACACTTCAACCTAGAGACACTCTAGACCTGAGTATTCTCACTCACTCCCCCTCAATCACACCACAGTGATATCAGTACACAATTACAAAATAAATATGAAGAAACACTTCATACACACCTTGATCTTGCTTCACAGCTTTGATCAAGTGACACACACTCTTGCTTAAAAGCTTTGAGTGGCACAACAGCTTAGAAACTACCTAACCAATGCAGCATACAGTTGCTTGGTGAATAAGTATTCCTAAGACCCACTACACACGTGAAGAACACACTTTCTTCACTCACAATACTTACGTGAAGAACAACCTTCTTCACTCACAAGGACTCTGCAATCTGCACTCTCTGATCTTCTGTCAAGAGCTTGATTTCTAGGATTTCTCCTTCTGATACTTATAGTGCATTCAGTCCTTTGGGCCTTGGTGCACATAGTTAGGTTTAATCATAACAAACCATACTCTTCAATTCTCTGCACGCTTGCCCTTTAATTCTGGATCATTTGTTTCGCTTTAGGGCTTCTCAAATGTCTCTTGTCTTTCAGCTTGAGCTCCTGATTTGATTCCTGATTTCTAGATACCAGAAAAACTAACTTACCCGTTGGATGTCATACGGTCAGTGTCATGACATTCTGTATGACATTCAGCTTAACTTATAGTTAACTTACCCTACACACACATCATTAAGTATGTCCTAACATTCAGTATGACATACATGCAAACTCTAAAGTTTTGCCACAAAATATAGCCAATCAAGAGCACTTACAAATTGGGTCTTGCTTGTAAGACCAATTGTTTAAGTTAACTTGTATCCTAAGTTAGCTTGTAATGGGTAATTGTTATAAAACCCATTAGGTTAGTGTGCTATTTTTCTTATAAATAGGATGCTAGTTTCTCAATCTTGGCATAAAGAAAAATAGGAAGATAAAATTCTAATTTCAAGAGCGAAAGGTTATTTTGTTATTCTTGTATACTTGTAATCTTGTTCTAAGAGTAAGGAAAAAATAACAGTTTATAACCAATCCTTGTTGTTCCTTGTTGTTTTACCTTGTCATATTTGTTAACCCTAACTCTTGTGTGTTTCTTGATCATAAAGAAACCGTTTATATTTTATTTCAAGACATCCGATTCACAACAAATATAAATAAAACTTATGAAAATATGAATAATTTTCGTTAAAATTTATAAAAATTACACATCTTTTTCTTTGTTAGAATTCAAACACTTGACCTTTGATAGAGAATAAATATGTGTTTCACCTTTTTAAAAAGTGAAGAAGAGTTTTAGAATATGTCACATAAGAATTTAAATGATGTGGCATAAAATAGTTGAAGTGACATCAATTTTAAAAGTTCATATATATATATATATATATATATATATATATATATATATATATATATATATATATATATATATATATATATATATATATATATATATATATATATATATATATATATATATATATATATATATATATATAAAAAATAGATTGTGACACAATTACAAATAATGTTTATTTTAATTAAAGAGTGTAATCCCAACATAAGATAACTACATCATGTTGAAAAACAAGTGTGAGTTGTGTGAAAAAACAAGTGTAAGTTCTAAGTCCCACATTGCTTAGAAAAGTGGAGGTTGAACACCTTAAGGTTTGGGTGAATATGTGGTGTCTCTCTCACTTGTTTGGATGAGTCTTTGATCTTTAGGTTAGTGTTTGCCCCAACGGAAATGCTCCTCCCTCATGATGACTCATTAGTGGTATCAGAGTCTGACTCGAGTAAGCGACTGGCTCATTGTGCTGAAAGTCTTTCTTATATGGCAGTTAGGCAACGTGTTACGTTGAAGTGCCCAAGACAAGATAAATGTATCTCTCAATGGGGATACAAGCATGTGGATGAAAGAGATTTCGTTTAAGGGGAAACATGGTGGATGGACTCATATTTGATGGGAAGATTATTGAAAAACAAGTGTGAGTTGTGTGGAAAAATACGTGTGAGTTCTAAGTGTCACATTGCTTAGAAAAAAGGAGGCTGAACACTTTATAAATAAGAGGATTCATACACCTATCATTTTAAATTTTTTGATGAATATGTGGTGTCTTTCTCACTTGCTTGAGTGAGTATTTGAATTTTAAATGGATGTTTGACCTAATATAAATGTTTTCCACTCATGATAACCCGACACATCATTAAATAAAAAAACTAATAATAAATAAATATGTCATAAGAAATAACTAATAAAAAGAAATTATAAATTTAATTTCTTCTAATCTTACCAATTCACCTTTGGGTTGTGGCATAAGATCCCACCCACCATTTCCTTAAAATTGATAAGGCTCTTATTGTATTTTCACTACTCATCCATCCTCTTATACAACTTCATCTATTAATGTTGGCTTTATTATGAAAATTAGTCCTACCATGAATGATTTATTTCTAAAGGAAGGGCTAGTCCTCACATGATCACATTTTATTTAATAATTGATCTTTATGGTAAAAGGACTTAAAATTCCAATAACGCCTTTGACCAAAGGTATTTTTATTCTCATCATCATCATCCTCATATATATATATATATATATATATATATATATATATATATATATATATATATATATATATATATATATATATCTATATATATATATATATATATATATATATATATCTATATATATATATATATATATATATATATATATATATATATATATATATATATATATATATATATATATATATATAGATGGGTGTATTTTTCATGAGAGACATCTTTTCCAGATGAAACAATATCTTCTTCTTATACAATATGTAAATTTGCAAATTATTTCTCTAGCCTTTACTTTATATGGTCAAGCTCTTTTCATCAAGCCTCGCATCTGTTGATTCTTGTATAAAAAATTGTTCTTCATTATAAAGTACACATTCTATAGAGCGTTCAGAGTTTCTTGTATAAAATATACTTTTGGACATTGAAATCAAACTTGTTAGGGTGATTTTAAGTGTTCAAATAAAAGTTGTGTAGCCAACTTTACAAGAATATGAAATGTTTTATTTTCTACCTTTCCATATTTTTAAGGAATCTTATTCAAAATACGTGTTATATAGATTCTATTTTTAATGTAACATGCATTGAAAATTTGATCTTATGCATCATAGTTCTTGCAATCTTTTCTAAAGATCTAATTTGCATTCATATAAATAAAATTTGTTTTGGAGTTTTAGATTAAGAGAAATCATAAAAAATATCATTTTTTTCCTACGCAATTTTAAAAGATTTAATTTCAAATTCACCACTATTATCACCTTTAATTGTTACAAATTTATGATTTTTTCTTATTTTACACATGTTTACAAAAGATGGAAAAAATTGAATGTGGTTTGTCCTTGTATTTAAGTAATTTAACCCATGTCTGTATATTATAGTTATAAAAAATGACTAATCTATTTTTTTCACCATTAATACATGTAATTTTCCCTGGCTTACACAAGTATATGTGTAATACTTCTAGTGGTTTAGATATAAAAACAATATTTTTAAATAAAAAATAAATTTTAGCATGCCTTATAAAAGTATTTATTTGGTGTTTTAGATTAGATGATTGACTAAATAAATTTATTTAATGAAGCTTTGAATTTTGATAAAGCCAAAAGTTTATTAAAGAATAAATATTAAAGAATAAGAAGTTTGAAATCAAGAATCACGATTACATAAGCTTATGGATATTTTAGAAGTAAATGCAATTGATTTTGATGCTAACACTATTACAAAACGCGTAAACAACAATGCCAAAGTAACAAAGGTTTCCTATTCACCGTAGCAATATGTGATATTTAAGAGCGTGCATTTTTTTTTTATGAAAATACTTTTAATCACGGTTAAAATTTCAATCGTGGTGAAAAGTGAGGTCTTTCACTACGGTTACTTAAAAAATTGTGATTATAGGTAGTGTCTTGTCATGGGTTCAAGCACTAGCATTTTTGATTTTTTACTTATTTTTTCAAAATGCTGACAGACCTTTCACCACGATTATTTAAAAAATCGTGATTATAGGTAGCGTTATTTATTTATTTTTTCAAAATGCTAACACACCATTCACCACGGGTATTTAAAAAATCGTGATTATAGATAGCGTCGGGTCATAAGTTCAAGTTCCAACACTAATATTTTTTGTTTTTTTACTTATTTTTTCAAGTCCCAGCACCAACATTATAGGTGGCGCGCTTATTGAGTTTATTCAGTGTCCTTAAACAAATCTTGGTTGTCCATTTAGTGATTATCAACGGTCAAGACACTACTATTAGTGATTCGTGTGAAACCTGAATGGATCGCGAGCGCGACACTAACGTGTTCGTCGAATAAGGACTGCAAGTATACAGTCGTTCGTGTAGTTTTAAAAAAAGTTGTCGAATCCACATTAAAGTGATAATCAAATTAATGTTGTCTATAGTTGGAGTATAAAGCTAAGGCTAAAGATTCAACGGATTCGAAACGGAAAGGAAAAATACTAATTTCTAAAGGTTTGAAAATAATAATAATAAAGCGAGTCCGGACTATGGATTCCGCGTGCCTGAGGGACTTGTAGAAGTCGGGTGCCAATCACGACGGAACTCGGTTCCGTAGAAAGTACTAACTTAAAGACTCTGTCTCACACTCTCGCGCTATTGACAAGAACAACACCTTTCAACCACATGATTTTTCTCTCGCTCATCCGCTTCAATTAAAAAGCGTATTTTAAAAGTTAATGAAATTCTAAATGATGCCTAAAGCGCTCTCGCTGTTTTTAGGATCGATGCCTAGTTTCCACTATCAGTTCATTCCTCACACTCCTGCGCTATCGGTTCGAACTTAGTTTATTCCTCACTTTCGTGTCGAAATAATAAAACATGAAAATTAGGAAACATAAACCAAAACTAACATGCAATCAATAATTTTGCACCTAAAGTTTCTACGGAGTCCCGTCGGTAACAACGGTCCTCATACGCCGAACTTAATTAATTTAACAAGACATAATATTTTTTGTAGCAAACATGTTAACGGTAATTAAAAAGTTAAAGTAAATACGAATGCAATAGTAAAAACAAGAAATAAATCTTTAGAGTAAAATACGAAACTTGAATTGAAATATTTGTCGGAAGGCTTGTTCGTAATCGAACAGTACAACAGTGAAAATAAATATACAATGAAAAGTGTGACAATCCCTCGATGTGAGTTATTGTCGCTTTACAGCTGATTTTATGCCTAAAAATGCTAAACGGGATTCTACAGCGCTTCCGCACGATTTCTCGGTGTCTCGAAAGTGTCCAAGATGTCCTTTATATAGAGGAATGAACTAGACCTGCAACTGCTTTGGACGTGGCTTGTTGAATGGAGGGAAAGAAGGAAAATAAAAACTGCTCATAACGGTTGCAGAATTTGAAAACTGCAACTGCGCTAACATGGCGGACGCCATTGAGGCATGGCGAACGCCATGGCCTTAGTTCATTAATTGATGTGGCATGTTGATAGATGGCGAACACCATATCAGCAACAGAGGCATAATTGCTTCTTTTTGCTGCATTTTCCTATCCTCTCGCTCTTCTTCTAGTTTGCTCCCGATTCCGCAACGGATGAACCTATTAACTGCAAAACACAATAAAACACAATAAAATGCATACATAACTCGATAAAATACGGAAAATAACACGCGCAATGAGCCTAAAAATATGATATGGTTTCTCGTTATCAAAATCCCCCACACTAAGACTTTTGCTTGTCCTCAAGCGAACTCCCAACACAAATGAAAATAGTAAATGCAATATCTGAAACAATGGCACGACATGACTCTAAAAGGTACACGACTACTAGGCTAATGCTAAAAGGATAAGTTCTAAACTTCGACAACAAAGATACCGTAAAGTCACATATTCGCATTTGAAGACAAAAACTACCCCCTATGCGATACCAATCCAAATCATACCATTATGACTCGACCCACATTCCTCATTTCCTTTTCCCTCTTTTTATCGTTCCCGCGCGATCACATTAAGCCCGTTATCCTCACACTCGCATGGTAAGTGAACTTATTAGTGTTTATGATCTCGTTATTCAACTTTTTTGCTCTTTTTTTCTTTTTTTTCTTTTGAATTTCAAGAATCCGATTCGTTGAGCTAAATGGCCGGGTGATGACCACCTAACTTAGAGGGAACCAAATCTTTTCATTCGCTCTTCTATAAAATAACTCAATTCAATTTTTCGAGATCACCACATATTTACATTGGTTCATTGCTTAGTGTGTGCCTCAGGATGGTGTTGACCGCTAATATAAACTACTCAAGAGACTACTACACAAACTCGGAAATCAAGGTCTCGGCATAATAGTTATTTAAGTCGATGTTGCATACTTAGGGAATCTAGGGTGCTAGGATGATACCGATGTTATCAAGACTTTCCCAAGTCTAATTAGCATAACCTAGAAGTGAAAAGTGTCATGCCATTGAATCAGAAATAATTTTTTTTCGTTAGGGTCAATTTTAATCAATTTTAGGGGAATTTTATAACAAAAGAAAAAGATAACATACAATAGGACTCAATCGGCGCATAAAAGGCTAAACACAACAAAAACAAAAATAAATTGACTAGAAAAACATAAAAGGAACATGAAAATGAAGGAAAAGCAAAAATAAAGCAATAAAGCTCCTCCCCCACACTTGAACCAAACATTATCCTCAATGTTTTAGTACAAGGTGAAAGAAGGAGTAGAGAAACCTGGTGGAATCAATGGTCATGGCCTCAGCCGTGAGGGCGTCCAAATCTTCTACCAAAGGCAGGGTTAGGAACGTGTTGAACAAACTCTCTCAAAGATGTCACCTCCATCCTCATACTCTTCATCTGCCCAGTAAAATCTCCTATGTCATGTTTTATCCTGTCGGCGAAGTCAACCTGCTGCTAGTTTGCCCGGTCTATAGAAACTCTGAGGTCCTCCTGCTGTCGCTGCATACTCTAAAGCAGTAGATCACGTTCCGCCTCTCTGTCATTATGATACTGTAGCTCAGAAAAAATATTATATAGAGTGCTTTGGATGGAAACGTAATCATACTTCTCACGAGACTAGTATGTACCTGAAAACTGATCACAAAAATTAGGTGCAGTGTGTGCACGGATACTCGGCCCTTGAATATCAACAGCATTGGTTCAGGTGCCAATATGTGGAGCATGCCCTATAGTCTCAACATAGGCCCTGTAAACATTCTCTTCCTCAAGGTCAGGGCCTCAGTGTCAAACAACCAGTTAGTACTAATGCGCACATTAATGCACATCACATAAGGCAAAGCAATACTCCTCACCTCCCTGTTACTAATCATCAGCTTATATTTGCCGCTCGACAGATTTTTAATGAGGCATATGTTGTGGAAATATTCCAAGTCAGCAAAAGGAATGGCTAACTGCTTCAGGGAAGCCAACTCAGAAGTCAAGCCTAAAGCATAGGCTATGGAAGTGACTAGGGGTGAGCAGAACCCAACCTAACCCGAAGACCCGTCTCAATCCAATATAGGTGGGATGGGTTCGGGTTGAGCCTCGGGTTACCCAACCCATCCTAATATTATGAATGGACATGTGATACTATTTATTTATTTATTTATTTATTTAATTTATTGATATATTTAGATAATTCCAAATTTTCAATAGACTTTTCCACTTTTCACCTCATAATTTAATATATGCACTAAGTAAATACTAAGTACACATTTGTTCTCTTACATTATGTTTTTTATTTTACATCTTCTTACTATGTTTTAGGGGAAAAAAGGTGATGACATATTATCAGGATTTTTACGGGTTTAGGTACGGACGGGTTAGGATCATTAAAATAACCCGATCAAAATTTAGGACAGGGTTAGGGTTAGTCATACCCCATCCCGACCCGTCCCTTGCTCACCCCTAGAAGTGACTACACCTCTTAAACAAATATCCCCAGCGAACTTCCCCAGAAAAATCATCACCAACTTCGCACAACGAACTTGCCAACGAAGACCCTTGGGAGACTGGGTACTGTTCACTCAGAGAGAAAATAAACTGAAACTCGATGTGCGAACTTGTATTGAGATGGTTCGCAGTGCGAAGAATTGCTCGCACAGCGAAGTTTAGATATTTCTCAAGGGCGGTTTAACTGTTCAGAGGCACCTCAGGTGCCTAATTTGATGTTCGCTAGGCGAAGGATTTGTTCGCAGTGCGAACAAGACAGATCCTAAATGTACTATATAATTACTTTTCTTGCTTTTTAGAAAGGGAATATACAATTGTTACATCAAAACTTATCTATCTTCATTTCAAGTTTATTTTAGAGAGATAAATACAAAACCCTAAGAGGGAGGAGGTAAGATCTTTGATCTCTTGTTGGGGTTTGGATGTAATCTTTTGATACCTTATGTATTTCATCTAATATATATTTGTGAACTAGTTTGGATTCTCTATTGATTGATTATCTTTGATTGCTTATTTGTGGGTCTTGACACAACTTTTTCACATCTTTGATCTAAGATTTTCATCTATCAATGAACAAAATTTTAACATGGTTTTGTAAGTTGATATTCATTGTATCTTCTATTTTATTGTGTTGATTAAGTAGCATGAGTAGGACCAATATGATATTATGCGGGTGTGTGATAATAGTGATGAAGAACGATGTTTACAACCATTTGTCATATTAGGTGAATACATGTAAAAAGGGTTAAACATATGTACATATTCTGATCATTGTGTTTTATTTAAAATAATCGTTTATCCGATATAGGCGTCGTCTTTGTTTACCTATTTATCTTTGATTTGAACTGCTATGGACATGTACTCTTCAGATCTGGATCTAAGATGATTACCTGTTAGGTCCTAAACTCTAGACATATATTTAGGCTTAGCATTTGCACGAGTATCATTTCTTAATGCTCTGTGTTGTGTTTTTGTTGCGTGAGACATCACCAATGAGACAATACGGTTGTTCTCTCGATGTTGTGTTAGAGATGACCTCTGTTGTGGGTGATACGTGAGGATATTAGATGAATGATTGAGTTGTGTTTAACATGATCAGAAGAATGCATGTGTTATCAATTGATGAGATCCAATCCCAACAAGGCTCCGTTTATATTTCAGTCTTTACTTTATATTTTCCATCTTTATATTTTCTGCCTTTTATCCATGGTTCCTTGAACCTTTTAAACTAAAACTTTTGCATAACAAGCTTAGAAATGTAGAGACCGTTGAACGGCGTTCGTTCGCACCGATCACTGTGGAGACGATATAAATCCCAGAGAGAATTCCTTTAAAACTAAAATTTTTGCTTCTTGCCACTTTACTGTAGTTTTAACACAAGCCCATTACATATTACAAAAATTCCAAAAAAAAAAATATTACATTCTAAAGGCCCATACATGTACAAGTTCACATCACAAAGAAAAGATAAATCAGCATCTTAATCTTCTACAAAATCCACACGTATTATCAATTTTACAACAAAAAAAAGCATTACAAAGTACATTCTCAGCCACATGATACAATCACTTTACAAAACCTTGGCTACATACAAACCACATGATAGAAAAATTTACATACACACATAACCATCATTCCCTTAACCAATTCTTGCTGGAACCGTATAGGCATCTCGCCCTTTCCAAGCCATACCTGCGAGCAACGTAACACCATGATACAAATTACTACCAACCTGCAACACACAAGCCACAATGTGAAAACAAAAGCATTATGCCACCAAAACCCCATGAGCTTCATATGCCTGCTACTGCAGCCAACATCATGCAACACACTCACGCCAATTAGAAACCCAAGCCATCATGATTCATCACATTCGTACAACAAAACATGAAGCCACAAACCAATTCACAAAACTGGTTTACAAAACTGCAGCAATAACAACAACATGATTCCATCTTGTAACCTTTGTTCCCTACACTAACGCATAACAAGAAAACCATATGTTCTGCTAAAATTGTCACGCAAATACCCCATACGGACCAATTTGCAGAACCAAGGTATTACAAAATTGACCCCATAAATTTCCCTTATATAACGCTCACCAGTTATTACGTGACGTACAACAAATTCCAATTCACAAAAAGTCACAAATTCTCTCCCATTTCACCCTCACTGCTCCTATAAAAGACGCACACCTCTCCCTCATTTCACAAGCTCTCAGAGCCAAGAAAACTCTGCAGAGATTCCTCTGAACCTCACCCAAATTCTTCCTCCTTCAATCACAACAACACAACGCACAAATCTTAAATATTCTTTGCCCTCATCCCCACACAATCTTCTTGCGTTAACCTCACCCTCTTCCTCCACTACTCTTCACTTAAATCTTCTTCAACCATTAATCAATCTTCCAAACCCAATTACCCTCACAACAAAGCCAGATCCAGAAACAGAGCCAAGAGAGAGAGAGATGAAGATGGGGTGAAATTGAAAAGATCTAGAGCGAGAATTAGACCTGGAATTTGAAGGTGAACCAAATCATGAATGGAAGAGAACAAGGAGATGAAATCGTGAGGGACGAAAGCGAAATGGGGAAAGTTTGAAAGCATGATTTTGATTGAGTTTCTTTGATCTTGTTTCTTGTTTTTTTTTCTCTTCTTCTTTTACTTTGTTTCTCTTTTTTTTAGTGTGTTGGTGTTTTTTTTTCACAAGAGGATTGATTGCCTTGCCTTCTTTTTGCTTAGAGAAAAGCATGGTGATATTTACCGAGACTCTGAGCGTGATGTTATTGATTTTTTTTAAATCCATGTGGCTTGGATTAGTAGGCCGTAGAGCCCATGATTGTTTTTAGTCCACCCCCTTTCTTAGTTTGTAGCCGTGTTTTGGTGTTTGGGATCTAATGGGTTAGTGTTGATCCATGCCATCTTTGTAGAGGGATGATGGGCTTTTCAGCCCAGGTGATTCCATAGTGTTTTTTACCATGTGTTTCTAACGGGCTTGGTCAAGTCCACGTTGAACCCATCCTTCGCACACCCTCTTTAATTCCAACGTCCCCCTCTTTTTTTTTATGTTTTCTTAATTTTGTTTTAGTATCTTATTTTCTAAATTTTCTTAAAATATTTTACTATTAATTTTATGCCTATTATTTTGTGTTTTTTTCCATTGAATTTAGTTACATATTAATTTCATTTTTATTTCTCATTTTCTTTTCTTTTTCGATTCAAATCTTGGTCCATGAAGTCTTTTTATTCATGAATGTTGATTTATTGAGGTTGTTTAACCTTTATTATTTCAAATTTGTAGTGAATAATCATTGAGATCATTTTCTATACTTTTGAATCATGATAGGTTACTTTCGATTAATTAACAAAAGTTTATGATTAAGACAAGATCATCTGCTTTTCTTTTTGTGTGGCACGATTTCTTTGGAGAATGATTCTCAATATCATTTCTTTATCGTGTTTTAACACAAATATCAACTTGTGTGACCTCCTATAGTATGATCTTCATCATAGATCATGCTAGGAAGGTTTAACGCTAAAGTCGACCCGATTCATTCAATAACGACTAACCACTAACTTTAATTTTCGTCAATATACTCTTGATTTACTTTTTCCGTCAATATATCTTGATCTTATTATCATTGTTCATATAAAATTGTTCATATCATATTCACCTTGTTCATATCTTGTTCACATTATTCGAAAACACAATAATAACGAGCGAAACCCTAAAAGCCTAAATTGGTGGATTGTGGTTACTTTTCCGAACAACGGAACTTTTACTTTGTATAGAAACCCTATCTTGGAGCTTTTGTCCGACTCTAGCTCGTGGCTTAGTTTAGGACACCTCGCACACACACGGCTTCCTTTTGGGCTACCTGACAATGAATCCTTTTATTTTGCGCAATTCCATGTAACTTACATGTACCCCGCTCTCATTTCAATGTATGCATTCATATTGCTTTGATTGTGGTTTGTTTATTAGGAGCATCCCTAGGGACTAGCATAGACTAAACTATTTTCAAACTAGTTCTCGATTCGTCGTCGAGCCATTTTCAAACACCCTTTGTAAGTCGATTGCTCTTTAGCAATCGCCATCAACCTAACGCACAAACTCTCACATTTTATCTTGGTTTCATTACTAGGAGCACCCATAGGGATTAGGATTGATTCTCACCTCTTTTCATCCAAACCCTCAACTCATCGTCGAGCCATGTTCAAATCAAACTCTTACCAACTTCTTTCAACCTTCTTTGTATGCAAATACAATCAAGCCCTTGATCCAACATCAAACGGATTTTCTCAATCAAACTATCAAAATAAGTAACAACTATCTAACTCTTTTCATGGTGAAAAAGAGGGGGATTGAGCCTTTGACCTCTCTTTAGTTTTTTGGATGCGAGTTGTCTTACTCGTGTGTGAGAAATTGACGGCTCTAAAACACTTCTAACTCGACAACGTTTAACCTATCTTCCAACCATTTTCCATTCAAAACACTTTTCAAACACAACCTCTTTTCAAGATGAAAAAGAGAGAGTCAAGCCTTTGACTCATTCTCCTGATTACTTGGGCCCGAGGAGTCTTTCTTAAGCTTCAAGTAATCGTCATCCAAACCAAACTTCAACACATTCAACCCCTCTCTTTTCGTGGTCGTCTCCACGAACTACGGACGCTCTAATTCTTTATTCTCGTCCTAGTAAAGATACATAGGCACAAGATTGCGATGATCTTGGCAAGCTGACTTTTTCTTTTTCCATCATTTCCTGTCCATAATTCTATCCATCTTCCGTTTTTCGTTTCCAAACCTATTTTCATAGTCGAACTACGAGCGCTCTGATTTCTCATTCTCGTCCGAATGAGCATACGTAGGCACAAGAGCCTCAATCCTTGGTGAACACCCTATCCTAAAACCACCAATTTCCCCTTAGCATCTCTTCCCTTTTATCGTATTCGTTTCGCATTTATCGTTGAGAAGAAAACAAATAAGCTTAGCTAACGTTCATCACAATTCGAATTAAGAGGTTCCCGTTGAGCACAACGGACGTGAGGGTGCTAGTACCTTTCCCTTGCGTAACCGACTCCCAAAACCCAGAATGTGGTTGGGACGACCATGTTCTTATCCCTCTTAAAGGTTCTCTTGATATTTTTATTTCCCTCTTTTGGGATAAATACAGTTCGGTGGCGACTCAATCGAATCGCATTTCCGCGCCTTTCGCGCGATGGTCGTGCCTCTCGATCGTTTTTATTTTTCAAGGTGCGACAAAAATCACTAACTATTTCTCTAACAAACTCACTAAAATAATTACAAGAAGAAATCCCTAACTAATAGGAAATGCTGAGTTCTATAAAGAGGCTTCACTTCTTCAGTTTTGGCTCTCACTTCCATTTTTTTATTTTTCGAAACTTCTCCCCCTCTTGATTCTTCATCCGCAATCTTCAATCTCATTTCAGCTTCTTCACTTTTTCTTCAACCTTCATCAAGCTTCAACCAAGAGACATCAAGTTTCAACCAATTCTTCAACAAAGCTGCTTACACCTCATTTCTCCATAGCCTGCACGCGCAAAAACCAGAAAATACGTCTTCGATCAAGCACTGCAACTCCTGCATCTTCATCTTCACCAAGTCATCCATATTGAAATGCTAAAACAAAATTCAAAGTAACCATTTATCTGCAATTTCACGCCTTCGGATTGCAACTCAACAACCTTCATCAGTATTTTTATATAACCAGCAAGGAAGGTCCAATTATGATGCAACATCAATAACCTCGTAGTAACTCAACCACGAATTCACGAAAACGAAAACTACAACACACACAAGAAGATGAGAAGAGCGAGGAATTGAATTTGAAAGCAAAGAGTTGAAGAAACACGCATACCTCGTGGAGTTTTTCTTGGTTCGCATCAGCTCACTCATGATTGAAGAAGCACTGGACGTCTCTCTGGTAGGTAAGCTACAATACCTCGTTGTTTTCCATTTTTTCTTGTGCGATATGCAAAGTGCGTTTGAATTTAATTAGAGGAAAGGGAAGAGATTGAACGGAGACAAGGTTATGAGACTGAGTGCTCCGTGACATCGTTTTTCTGGAGAAGAGGATGACGGGCGAAGAGTCGTGGCGGCGTGAATTGAAACGGGAAGA
Organism: Lathyrus sativus; assembly: GCA_963859935.3. Classification (NCBI taxonomy): domain Eukaryota; kingdom Viridiplantae; phylum Streptophyta; class Magnoliopsida; order Fabales; family Fabaceae; genus Lathyrus; species Lathyrus sativus. The sequence goes on from OZ012739.1 coordinate 606,546,123, forward strand.
AAAGAGGAGTGTTGAAGAACCCAACCCGATGCTTTTAGTTTTTTTCGGAGTTGTGGTGTGAGACAGAGAAGAAGACGAACATTGAGATGAAGAGCCGCATCTGAGATTGTGAGTTAGTGAACTAGGTTTGCTAACCTTTTGATTTAGTTGGACCAGGTTTCTGTGTGAGTCGGACCAAACTCTTAAGCCCTAACTGCCATAGGATTTCTAATTACACCACTATATCACTATTGCACCCTTTGTTTAGGTCTTTTTGGATTTTTATTTAGGTTTTCTTTTTTTTTTAATTAGAATTAGATTTTTTTAATTAGAATTTAATCTTGATATTATTAGTAGTTAATTAAGGATTAACTTTTGCTTTTTTAGTTAATTGTGGATTAATTTTTAATTTTAATTTTTGTTAATTGTTGATTAACTTTTACTCTTAATTTTGATTAAATTTTGTTCTTAATGTTTATCTTATTTTTTATTAGACTTTGATTAGGTTTTGATAGATTAGGATTGACTCTTGATGTTCAAATTGTGAGTGATCTTGGATATGGAATATTTCTTGATGGAATCTTGTGAATTTCCTTATGGTTTTTGTCATGATTTTGATGCCTATCCTTATTAATTATTGGTTAAATATTGATCAATTCTTGATGCATGCCATGAGCTTGATACCTTGAAATGATTAAGTTGTGTGTACTTGATCCTCGTTTTATGTTCGATTTCTCTTGGTGATAGAGTTGTCTTGTGTTTACTTGTGCTTTGTTCACATGTTCCCTTAGGGCTCCTAGTCCAATTTAATTTTTTATTAAGTTTGGAGTAGGATAGACATTAGGCTCTCAATCCAAGCATGATAACATTAGGATAGAATCGTCTCCTAATCCTAATCTTAGGGCCATATTGCATGATAACATCTAGGATTTAGTTTCCCTTAGACCTTCTGTGTGTCTCTCTCTTCTCTCTCTCAAAACAAAATCAAAACACGTAATAAATACGATTAATATTGTGCGCCACGAGCCTTAAGTATATGGGAAATTATGAGTGAGGAGTCTCTCTTTACTTCGTCTAGAGTGTTTAGCATAGGTCCCGTTTGGGGGTGATCTTGCGACGCATTCGTTCCTATGTCATAGACTTTAGTGCAATACGAATCTCAAATAAGTTCAATTCACTTATGTTAAAATTCTCAAACAAATTTCAAATCATTTTATCCTTCGGAATTGTTTATCAAACCTTTTTTCAAAAAGAGCATGTTAGTTTCGTTCTACCGCAAACAGGTATCGACCGTAACTGCTGGAACGCGAACTTAGCATTACTCGTTAAAAAACATGTAACAATTCGTAGGCCGAACTATGAACACTCTGATTTCCTTATTCTCGTCTAGATAAGAATACGTAGGCAAAAGACAGTGAAGTCTTGGCGAGCAACCTTCTCCCATCTACCCGTAGTCCTCCGAACTACGTTGACTATGACTTTCCCATTGCACGAGGGAATACGTAAGCATAGGACGACGAAGTCCTATCGAGTCTCCTTTTTGTTTTTTCCTTCCTGCTTCCGTTAGCAAATAAGCTTTAGACAAACACACCATTTGATTAGAACAACAAGAGTGGATCTCGTTGAGTACAACGGACGCGGAGGGGTGTTAATACCTTCCTCTCGCGTAATCGACTCTCAAACCTAGGATTTGGTTGCGAGACTATGTTCCTTTCCCTTTTTGAGGTTTTCTTCGATCGTTTCCTTTCCTCCGTCGGGATAAATATTGTTCGGTGGCGAATTTTCTGTTTTTTCCTCTAATTGTTTTTCGCGTTGCGACACCACAAAAGCTTGCTGAACCGTGCTGGAAATGAATGACGGAGGGAAAACATCCTTTAACGGGAAACTTCCAAACCATCGAAAATACCAGAACGACAAAGACTTACCATATCCCATTGATCCTCTTATCGACTTCGAAAAAAGATCCACAGAAAGATCCTTATTGAACATAATCGCCAACAAGTCTCGCCACCAAATGGAGTATGTATTTCTACCACCTAAACCATCATAACACAACACAGTCAAACCAAGATTACGAAAGTGCTGAGTGTACCTATATTCGAGAATGCCTTTCCAAAGAGCTCCATCTTTCGAGATGATTCTCCATTTCCATTTCAACAAAAGAGCTTTGTTGAAGGTTGTTAAATCCTTAATTCCAAGACCACCTAGCTCTTTCAGTAAATATACCCGCTTACAACTCATCCAATGAATGTTCTTATTAGCCGACGATCCGCCCCAGAGAAAGTTAGCTTGAATTTTAGAGATTGCTTTAATGATGTGCATCGAAGTCTTATAAAATGAGAGTGTGAAGATAGGAACTGCGTCCAACACTTAATTTATCAACGCTACTCTTTCGCCAATACTCAAATTCTTGTTCTTCCACACTGCCAGCTTATTTCTAATAACCTCAACCACATTATTCCACATCTTGGTCTTCCGAGGACTATCACCTACCAAAATCCTAAGGAATTTAAATGGAAACAAACTCACTTCACAGTTCAAGAAAGTTGTTGTTGCATCGATGAATCCACCCTTTTGATTAACTCCAAATAAACTACTTTTGAAGAAGTTAACTTTTAAATCTGAAGAATGTGGAAACCAATGAAGGGTGTCACTATTAAACAGGAAAACAGAGGTTTGTTCTTATTCTACTTTGTCAACACTCTTTACATGGAAGCGACATTGAAAGGAGGGCCATGGACACTCAATAGTCATTTGTTGATCATTGAGAGGGTGAAATTAAGAGTCAAAATCGAAAATATTTCATTGTTTCACATAGAATTCTGGGTAAATGTGCACAACCTACCGACAGGATTGATATTTGAGAAGGTTTGAAAAATAATGGTTAATTTCATTGACACATTTGTTGAGTATCACAAGAACAATATATATATATATATTTTAATTTTAATTTTAAAAAAATTATTATTAAAAGCATCAGAATCGATTAGTATTATCTAAAAACTCTAGAAGTGAAATGGAAATATGACCTAGAAATTTGTCTTCATGAGAGCATTAAAGTATATACAGAAACATATATATTCAGTTAGGAGATTGTGTGGTTGGGGATATATTGCGGTGGCGATTGATTCCAATAAAGCAGTATAGTGGGGTTCGAGTGCATGGGGTGATGGCATGGCATTGATTCAGAAATGAGTAACCAATATAGAGATGGTGAAATGGGCACACGTCCTTTGGAATACGATACTGATCCGTCCCAGTGTGTTGGGAAGAGACCAACAAACCAAGATGAGTCAAAGACAGATTCACCACTTGCATCCTTATCATAAATGAAATGAATGTGGTCAAATCAAATCCATATATGTTGTATGGTTTGTGATCAGAGAAAGATAGCAAGTGGGGTTCCCATGCATGTGGCCAGACTTTGGAGCCATGTGCTCAATTCACATCTTTTGCTCTTCTGTTTGTATGTCTACTGCTCACGCCGATATTGGTTACCGGTGGCGGTGTAGTAATGTCCCTACCTATGCCCTATCCTATATATATATATAGTAATTTTGTAACTTGACTCCACATATCAATGTAATACTAGAGTTAGGTTCTCTTGAATTCTTGGTATATAGATTTGTTGGTTGAAATTCTTTATAACATTTGAATTATTTACTCTATAGTCTAGTATGTGTTTAGATTAAACTACAGGAAATACAAGATAAAAAAAAGCAATGGGAATGTAGTAAACAAAAATAACTAAATAAGAACTAAAAGAATAAGCGAAGAAATATATAAAGTTGGCAAAGTGGACTATACATACAGGCCAATCCGTTTGACTAAAAAAATGATAGGGTTTAGGTTTTAAAATTAAAGTCTATATTTTTAGGACTTTTTTATAATAAAATTTTGTAAAATATTTTATATGTTTTTAATACACCGCAAAATTTCAAATATATTTTTTATTTTCGGAAATATGTTTTCAGATGTATTATAATATATTGAGTCAATTTTATGAATAAATTTATTTTAAAAATATATCTGAAAATATATTTTTGAAAATTAAAAAAATAGCAATTGAAATAAGCCCTTACATAATTTCAAATATTTCCGAAATTTTTTTGAAAATATGTTTTCCAAAAATTTTCAATTGCTATTTTTTTAATTTTCAGAAATATATTTTAAGGTACAATTTAAAAATAAATAAAATATATGTATTAGAGTGCATCTCGAGATATATTTTCAAAAATATATGATATTTTTAAAATTTTACATGGTACATTAGAAATATATAAGATATTTAAAAAAATTCTCTTGTATTTCATATCTAAAATGTCCACTATCTATTAGCGCTATTTCATATGGGTCATGAGTAGCCTATTAAACCTATATAGTTATAAATTTTAAAAAAAAATATTTATATTTATATTGTCTTACTCTAAAATAACACATTTATTTTTTTCACCTCGCTAAATTTCTCCTCTATTCAATCTTTGTTTTTTAAATCTTATACATTAACATAATCGACACTTATTTCTCGTGTTCAATTAATTTTTTTTATGTTAAATATTCGAATATTATTTTATAAACGTATTTAAAAACAAATTATAATATTTATAAAAGATAATATAATACTTAAAATTATATTATATTTAAAATATTATAATTTTTTAATTTTAATTATAATAAATATAAATATTATGAGACTTTTATTTTAAATTCTTATTTAAAATAATTTGTTTCCCGATCGCCACCGAATTTAGATCGTAATTTTCAAGCCAACATTATAACTGAATTATTTGGTTTAGTCCTAAAAAAGTTGAAGTCCACTAAGATTAATTTATTTAGAGTCTAATAGTCCATTTTATCTATTCTAAAAATATCCATCATTCTTGTCGTACTAAGTCGAAATTGTTATATTTTGTGTGTTCGGTTGTATAATTTTTTTTGTGGCTTTGAATGGAAAATGAAATTTCTCTAGTAATAGAGGTTTTTTTCTTACCTAATATAGATAATCGAAAATCAACTTCTTTGCTGTATAAGCACCACATGATTTGTAACCATTTGAACTAATTTTTGGAAATTTGTCTTCCAAATTCCATTTCTTTATCGTTTGATAGACTTTTTTGAATCTACAATTTTCTACGAGCGTTGATTGTATATAAAATATTACATCTTTCAAACGAGGGTGTGTTTCATCTAGGTTCAAATAAGCCTTGTACTTCACACTCGAAATTTTATATTTTTACATACAATAAAGTCATCCTAAAATACTAATAATTAGTTGGTTCAATTAGGACAGGTCCAACACTCTATGAAGCCTAAAGCAAGCCTTAAATTAAGGTTTTTTATATTTTAATAAAAAATTAAATTAAATTAAATTATTATAATATTTATTTAAAACTTATTTTTTGAGCTTTTTGAGATTCAAAACTATTTATTAAATTATTATAATTAATTTCTTTTAACAATTTTTCCAATGGATAAAAAAGACAATCTATTTTATCTTTGTTGAGACATTGTTAATTTTATATAAGATTTTATTAATTTTAATTTTGAAAAACTTCTTTCACTAAAACAGCAAAATTTTAAAGTATTTTTTCAAATATCATGATTGAATGCATGTATAGTGGTAACTGCTTCACGCATTGAAGTAACATATTTTCATAATTTTCAACATGCTTCGTCGTCTGAATGTGTCGCTGAAATAAGATGTGATCAAATTTTGATTTTTTTTTAAATATTTCCATAACTTATCCCTGGAATTTCACCTTTCATACTCATTATGGCATGCGGATGATCACTTCGTTTGACATAGCTATCATCAACAGTCTTCAACACTCTAGTCAATTTGTAACTCCTTATGTGATTTCATAAAAGCATAACCTAGTTTCTTGTAGTTACATACATTATATTTAAAAAATAACCAAAATAGTTCTTTAGATAGTTCAAACAATGAGAATATGGCATTTCTTCTATTTTTACTCCATTATTCTCTCATTTTTGTTCACACACACTCACACGCGCATACACACACACGAGAGAGAGAGAGAGAGAGAGAGAGAGAGAGAGAGAGAGAGAGAGAGAGAGAGAGAGAGAGAGAGAGAGAGAGAGAGAGAGAGAGAGAGAGAGAGAGAGAGAGAGAGAGAGAAGAAGAAGAAATTTTCATTAGCTTGGGTGAGAGTGCGCCCATCACACTTATATAGAGGTTACAACACAATTTGGATACAAAATGATCAAGTACAAAAGCAAAAAACTCAAAAACACAGACTTGTAATCGGTTGCACCTGTAGCTAATTAATTCACTTACAGTGGTAACCGATTACGCCTTCGAAAAATGCAGTTTTCTGCTACTTGACAATATGCAGCACTTGAAATTACATATCAAAAACTCAACACACCACCTTAATTCAAGTGTTGTAAGTCTACCATCCCCATGCTCATTTTCAACCTCTTGAAAACATCATTTGTGACCCCTTTCGTCAACAAATCTGCAACTTGATCCTTGCTTCTACAGTATCCCCAACGTGACATCCTTTCAGGAACTAGCTCCCTCAAATAGTGGAACCTCGTCTCTATGTGCTTACTCATCCCATGTCTAATTGGGTTTTTAGCAACATAAATCGCAGAAACGTTGTCAACTAAGAGTGTGGCAGCCTCACCCTCACCGCTTCTCAGCTCCTCCAATAGATTCTTAAGTCATACAGCTTGGCACGCACATAACGAAGCGGTGATGTACTCAACCTCACAAGATGAGAGAGCAACCACCGGTTAGGCATGGCAAAAAAACCCGGACCCGCCCGGACCTGCCCCGAAATTAGCGGGGAAAATCTGATTTGAGTGGGTGCGGGGAAAACCCGACTTTTAATTACGAGTGCGGGTACGGGTGCGGGGAGACACTAAGACCCGCCCGCACCCGACCCCGCCCCGCCCCGCCCCCGAATAATGCATTTTAGTTTAATTATCTTATTTTACTTATTTTAATATTCATTTATTAATTATATTTTTAATTAAATTATTAATACATTTATTGCAATTAAAATAATTAAATTAATCAAATTAATATTCATTTACTAATTAAATTTTTAATTAAATAAATAATTAATTTATTAAAATAATCAAATTTTTTAATTAAATTATTAATTTTTATTGCAATTAAATAGAAATTAATTTTTTTCGGGTGGGGGCGGGGCGGGTGCGGGTGCACCCGTTCTCTACTGGGGGCGGGTCTGGGCGGTAAATTTTTACCCCCGATTGGTTTGGGGGTGGGGACGAGTGTGTTACATGAAGGCGGGTGCAGGTGCGGGTATAGTAAAACCCGCCCCGTTGTCATCCCTACCACCGGTTCCTTCTTTGAACATCACGAGATTGGTGTCGCACTGAACAAAAAGATGTATCCAACTATAGACTTTCGATCATCCTTATCTCCGCACCAATTGAAATTGGTGAAACCAAGTAAATCACAATTTTTGCCCGTATATGCTGCGTGAAAGAGAACTCCGTGGCCAACAGAACCTTTAACATAGCGCAAGAATCTTTTGACTGCTGCCAAGTGAGACACCTTCGGTCTTGCCATGAATCTACTCACAATACTGACACCAAACGCTAGGTCCGATCGTGTATTGCACAAGTACCGCAATGATCCAATCAACCTCCTATATTGAGTTGGATTAACATCTTCCTCATATTCATTCTTGGACAGCTGCAATTGTTGTTCTGCAGGAGAAATGGCGACATTGTAATGCTCCATTTCACATTTTTTAATATCTCAAGAGCATATTCCCTTTGATGCATGAGCAGTCCCAATTTTGACTTCTTGAACTCTATGCCTAGGAAATATGTCATGATACCAAGGTCCGTCATCTCGAATTCTTCCATAAGTTCTCTCTTGAACTTTGAAATACTCTCCTCATTGCTTCCCGTAATCAACAAATCATCCACATATAGACAAAGGATGATTACTCCTTCGCTCACATCCGTCTTCACATAGACTTGATGCTTTCTTGTGCTTTTTGCCATGATCCTCATAAGGTTCCTAGTCCCTCCGTTTAGGATGGGAGTAGGAGAGACATTAGGTGTTCAATCCAAGCATGCTAACATTAGGGTAGATATTTCCCTTTTAATCCAAACTTTAGGACCACTTTGCATGATAACGTTAGGGCCGAGTATCCTTTAGACCTTCTGTGCGTCTCTCTTTTTCTCATCTTCAAACAATTCTAACACACCTAATAAAGGCTAATGAGTATTGTACATTACGAGCCTTAAGCTACTTAGGAAATGGTTGTTGAGGGATTTCCTTTTAATAGCCAGAATGTTTAGTGTAGCACCCTTTGGATGATATGCGACGCATTCACTCCTAAGTCATAGTCTCTAGTGCAGTATGAATTACAAATATTCACTCAAAACACTTCTCTAATAAAAGACAAAAACAAACAGTCAAACTCCTATTTTGCCCTTTGGAAATCAAGGAAAATCTTTTTAGATAAAAGAGTATTGTTAAGCTTTGGTTCTACCGCAAACAGGCATCGTCCCTAACTGCTAGAACGATAGTTTAACCTTACTCGGATAAAACAGATGAACAAACTTGTGTTCTCTTTATCCTGAACTACTTTTGCTCTGATCTCTCATACTTGTTGAGAGTACGTAGGCACAGGACGCGATGTCTTGGCGAGCAACCTTTTCCCTTTTCATCCGTAGTTAGCCGAACTACGTTGACTCTGATTTCTCGTACCAGACGGGAATATGTAGGCCCAGAGCGGCGATGCTTTGTCGAGTCCCTTTTCTTTTCTTTTGTCCCAGACCTTTAGTTAGATAGTTTCAATCACCCTTTTAGATAGACAATCAAGCGTGGATCCCGTCGAGTATGACGGACGTGAGGGGTGCTAATACCTTCCCCTCGCGTAACCGACTCCCGAACCCGAGATTTGGTTGCGATGACCAATCTTATCCCTTTTCGTCAGGTTTTCTCTGATCGTTTCCTTTCCCTCTTGTTGGGATAAATAACGAACGGTGGCGAGTCTTCTGTCATTTTCGGCACCTTTTTTCGCAGTAGCGACAACAACTAACCTCGTCGAATTAATGAATTTTGTTTTCAAGGGAATCTGAAACCTCCTGATAACTGCCTTGGTAAAGGCAACCTATTTTAGGCTAGGATCACTCTTTGATAGCAGACGTACGAAGTGGGGTTCAGTATTACAATCAGGTTAGTTGTACAGTGATACTTCAATGAAATTCATGAAAGAGGATGTTGCCAAAGCCAACACACACGTGGTCACAATCTTTGACCGTGCAGTTGTTTGGTTCAGTGTTGCCGAGTCTATTGATCACAACGAAGGAAGGCCTATGGGATGTTACCGTGTTGAATTGGATAAGAGCTGGTGTGATTGCGGGAAGTTTCAAGCATTTCGTATGCCTTGCTCTCATGTTATAGCAGCGTGTTCGAAGGCGCGCCAAGACCCAACCAACCTTCTTTCTGCAGTTCACCAAGTGATAAGTCTATGCAATGTCTACACATGTAGCTTTCAGGTGGTGGCAAAGGAGGACTATTGGCCTCAATACGAAGGAGAAATTGTTTGGCATAATGACTTGATGCGCAGAAAGAAAAAGGGTCGGCCTAACAGCACGCGCATTCGAACGGAGATGGATACCGCAGAAAAGATGGTAAAATTGTGTAGTTCGTGTCGGCAACCAGGACACAATCGTACAAAATGTCCTAACGTTGGATCAAGCACCAGATCATAGTTTCATATGTAACCGTGTCCCTTTAAATCAATAGCGAATTTCATTCGATTAAAAGCATTCTTAATTGATTACAATTAGCAAGCAACATAAATTAAATAAACATAACAACAACATAAAGACATAAAACAGAACACTGCACCAAGGCGTCTACGATATCACGACCATCAACGTTATCTTCTTTGGTGTTAACATCATCACATGGACACCGGCATCATTTTCCACTTTTCTTCATTCACAAGTAACTCCGTTTCTCCCAGTCTTCTCGACCAACCTCTCAATTTTCCTAATCTTTTCTCCTGAACCAATATCTCCTTCTAGCCAACGGTTCAGTTCCCTATGCAAGTGCTCCAACGTCTGCATATTCCACAGGAGCACCTTCATCGGAGGCTTTGTTGCTGAAAAGACAACTAGGGCATTTCTTTTCATTAGATCGAATGTTGGAAAGGGTTCCTCCGATGCTGATGACGATGACAAAGAATGTTGATTTAGAAATGCAGACATTCTAGACTCCACTCCACTCAAAATGCACTAACGCTTCAGTCTTTTGGTATACAATATTGTGAAAACATATATGTCTTTGCAGTCGTATTTATAGAAAAATAAAATAGTACGTGTCCCATATGATATGTCTTAAATACCCTTACAAACTTTATACACTATAAAATTCAATGGTTAATCATATATTTATTATGTTTTAAAATTTAAATTTTAAATCAATTTAAATCACAATTATATTTATATTAAACCTAAATGTATAAAAATAATATTTATTAAACCAAAATTTATAAAATCAATTTAAATTTATTTTTAATTAAACCTAAATTTATTAAAATTAATTTAAGATTATTTTTATTTAAACCTAATTATTTTAAGTTTATTACTTATTTTTACTAAAACTTTATTTTAACATTACATGAAAAAATTAAAAATATTAATAATAATTGTGTTTATTATTTAAAAAAATTAATTTAAGAATTAATCATAATTATGTTTTAATTATGATTTAATAATAATTCATTTTAAAAACGAAAAACCCTAATGCAGGTCTGTGTCGCCATTCCACCTGGCGAGTCACTTTGAAAATCGATCAAGCTGGCGACCTCACTAAAACCAGAAACACGTTTGCACTCTGTCGCCATTTCATCCGGCGACAGAAGGTTGAATTTGTGTCATTTTGAAAAATATTTTGAAAGTTTTGTTTTTATGGTATACTTGTTAATCTAGGCCTTTACCATTTTAATTCTTGAAATCCCTTTGTTAAGCATCTAACTCTAAGGTTTATCAAACTCATAATTAAACGTATTACAATAAAACCATATTCATTCACATCAAAAATTACTTGTTTATGAAAGATCCTAAAGACTGTCTTCGACAATCGATTTCAGGATGGCATTGGAGGACGAATGGCCATTGCTTTTAGTATCAGTAAAAACTTGATTATCAGTATCTCCAAAGTCTCTTAACCTGTTAAGCTCTGGTAATACTACTGTTGCAAGACGTGGCCTATCTTTCTTGCAGAGTTCTGCACAACCTAATGCTATTTTAGCAAATGATAGAGCCTCTTCAACTGGCCAATCGGTCACCGCGGGATCAAGAATCTGCTCGAAACAATCTTTCTCGATCGCTTTTTTAACTTGGTGAGTAAGTCCCATGGGAGGCCTTGCTGTGATTATCTGCAGTAGCATTATCCCCAACGAGTAAACATCTGACCTTGTTGTTAATACTCCTGTTTGTTGATACTCAGGATCGATATAGCAAAACGTTCCCGCAGCTGAAGTCATGTAAGACTGTGTCACATTGTCAGCTACAGAAGGAGGGACTAATCTTGCCAGACCTACATCGCTTATTTTACTCACGTAATTTCTGTCCAACAGAATATTTGATGGTTTCAGGTCCCGATGCACGATCGGCTCCGGCTTTGTTTGGTGAAGGAAGAGGAGTGCAGTTGAAATCTCAGCTGCTATTTGGAACCTTTTCTGCCATGATAGCGGTTTGCTGTTGTTTTTTCGAAATAATCTATCTTCTAGGCTACCGTTATCCATGTATTCATACACCAAACATCCATGCTCAGGACACGCACCGAGGAGGAGAACCATATTCGGATGTCGAATACAGCTTAGCACCTCGACCTGATCATACAAGGAAAATATAAATATTTGTGAAAAAAAGTTGAATCAAAAAGTTCATACATATGAGTACCTCTTGTTGGAATTGCTTCCTGCCTTGAGAAGCTTCGGGATTTAAAAGTTTAATTGCAACTGCGGTGTGATCAAGGTGACCTTTAAACACAGGTCCATACCCACCTTCACCTATTTTCTTTGACGGGGAGAATTTATCGGTAGCGACTTCAATCTCATACATAGTGTATTTTCGATATCGATTATCATTTTGAGCCAATGCGGTTAATGCTCGATCCCTCTCTGCTGCCTCTTTCATTGCCTTCATCTCTACCTCCCTTCTTCTCCGTGCCTCCTGTTCAGCCTTCCACTTGGCTTCCTCAGCTGCTTCCAATGCAGCTTTTGCTCTAGCCTTTTCCCTTTCTGCCATTGCAAGAGCTGCCTCTTGAGATAACCTAACTTCCATAACCTTTTTTTCCTCTTCTACTCTCCATCGACGAATTTGGTCTGCCTGTTAACAATCACACATTTTAGAGTCATTGAGTATGGACAGGTCGCCAGCGGGACAAGAATTTAAACATTTTTTACTGTTGCATAATTTACATCACCTGATTTTTTGCTGAGATTGCTTGCTTGCAAGCTGAGCTATACATGTCCATAGTTTGCTTCAATTCAAGCCTCAATCTTTTCATCTCCACTTCGAGCTCTTTCTGTAAGGAAGTAAAAGACTCAACTGTCAAATTCTTAATATTTTTTAACTGTCTTCATTTGGTAAAAAAAATGTTTCTTGTTCTACAACAATTGGTCATCAAAAACTTATATTTCTTTTCCACTTACTGATGTATAAGAAGTCGACGCTGTCCCATAGGAATCTATTTCATCCATATCAGATCTGTTTGATTCGACAATCGGCCCAAGCGCTGCAATGTCTCTGTCATCCATCGATGCCCAACTTCGTCCACGGCTAATCGGTACATCAATACAGTCCATTGACATAATACTTCCTGCACTCCTTGGTCTCTCACGCGACGATCCTTTTACCGTAGTAATACTGTCAAAAGACCTTGATTCTGATGATCCTTCATAACTACCACCAGTTCTAGGTAGTATTGACCTGTTACACAAGAAAATTAAACAAGTTACATCCGCAATCATTTTCAACCATCTCAATCTCAAAAAGAAAACATATATCAGTTTCAAGTTTTTAGCACCTCATTCCACCTTGAAATTCACTATAGGGGGAGGATGCTTGAATAGGTATAATTTTCGTCGGAATAATCTGGTTTCCCGTTGATCGTACCGCGGATCGAGCCGACACAATCTTCAACTTTGAAATGATGTAGACAGAACAATAATCTGGTGCTAATTTGATCATGGTTGTCGGTATATCATGATTCGCTTTAAATTTTTTTATACTGCCAAAACAGTACAAAACACCAACAATCATACAACAAAACTTCACAAAGGACCTGACTCGAGGGATTAGTTGCGCACGGAGGATACACCGTTTCTACGGAAAAAACTTCAGAAAGGAGAAGAAAAATACCTTGGCATATGATTCTTTGTTGATGCACCAACAACAATACTATGTATGACATTTCTGTTAGCGAACTCTAATAGTCCTTTCACAACATCATGAGCGTCGATTACGGCTTCTTTCATGGTGATCTAAATTCAACAAAATGAACAAAATAAACAAAAGTCAAAACTAATTTCAATGAATTTCAATGAAAACTAAACTACTTACAGCTTTACGTTGACACATTGCACGTAGGTTATTGAAAATGTTTGAGACATCATCTTCATCAGGTGGAAAAACATTAGTACCCTCTGTAATCAACCGTATATTAAAATGAAATATATGAATTAGTACAAGATGATGTGATTAAATGAAGGTAAGAAGGTACCTACGGTTAGGTAAATTTTTGTGTTTAACATGGACAGCAACAATGACAGGATTATCGAGATGAGTAACTGCCCAACGAAAAGCATAAGCACTGTTCTTGTCTTTGTCAACGGCCACCATTGTTATGTTTTGTTGTGGGGGACCAGATGGCGGTTGAAGAGACATGGTGGTTTCAAGGTGAAGATTGAGGCCACCGGTACGTAAGTTTCCGGTGGCGCTGTGGAGGAAGGAAAAGAGGGACGAGAAAAGGGAAACGAAAATGGAAGAAAAGAGGTTTGAACGAAATGGAAGGGAACGTGAAACCCCGTGAAATTGATGAGTACGAGGAAAACGAACACAACTAATGATTCCTATGTGTCGTGCTGTGTACGGTTAGTTTTTTAGTTTGACTTTAATTTAGACAAAATTTTATGCATCCCAAATAAGATATTTTATGCATGGATAAGTTAATGCAATAACCTATCAAGTATTGAGATGTCAAACACTATTCGATTGTAATATTTGATATAATTTGAAAAATAAATAAAATATATGTGATTATAAATATCGGTGTAAGTGTTATATATATATATATATATATATATATATATATATATATATATATATATATATATATATATATATATATATATATATATATATATATATATATATATATATATATATATATATATATATATATATATATATATATATACGGACATGATTCTTTTTCAGAATGGTCAGTGGTATGAGACAATAACAATTTTTTCTTCTTTTCTTCTTCTATAGGTGGAAGTATGAACTTTAATTTTCTCAAATATCACTATAAGAAAGAAAGAAAAAAAAAATGTTAATCTAGTAGATGAAACTGAAAAAACTTTAGCCAGAAAATTCTTCAAAAGTCTCTTGCTAATTTTAGAAGTTTTTCCTTTTGTCCCTTTCTTTTTTGTCTTATCTTCTTAATAGTGATTGTCTTCTGAAAGTTGATGGAGATGTTTATGTCATTATAAACAATTCTATTTTTTAAATTTATAGAGTTATTACTATATTTTATTTTTATATATTTGACACATAACTATTTGACAAATATAAAATATATTTTTTTATTTATAATTGTGATAGGGTAAAATAACTTTCCTCTACAATCTTCAGGGGTTTGTAAAAATTATTAATCAAATCATAATTTTAAATTGAATTCTGTTGCCTAAAAAAGATAACTTTAACTGTTTAAATGATTAATAATACTGAGTTGTGAATTATAAATAATTAGATTAATAAAATTTGAGTTAAAAGTAGATTTAAATTATTGAATTAATCGTGATCGTATGATAAAAAATATTAGGATGAAAATATTTTTGAAAAAAGGGAGAGAACCCTTGCAGTGTTCATTGTCCATGAAAATGCATACTTTAGAAAACTCGAGTTTCTTTTCACAAAAAATGGAGTCTATCCAACGTCAAACCAAGCCTACATTCCATAAGAAGAACAGAAAACTCTCAAAATAACAGAAACATTTGCACAAGCGTTAAATAATAGAGTTTGTGAAATTTCAACATCTTAGCTTCCTCAACCGATCAAAAAGGAGGATCGTCTCTCAATCATGGTTCCTGAAGATGAATATTAAGCATACGTGGAGGATAGAAAATATAATCTTCAAGGCAAGATTATGTGGCCAAAAGGAACGAAACTTTTATCAATTCATAATCTTCGCAACAAGTTATTCTTACTCTGGAAGGAATTTGGGGAAATGTGGAGTGATTTCTCTAGGGGAGAGATTTTACGAACTCGCGTTTTTTTTATTCTTGAAAATGTGCGAAGAGTAAAGGTTGTAGGTTGGAATCTTTCTAGAGTTTTGTTAAAACTTTTTTCTTGGCCAAAAGATTTTATTGCCTAATCTTCAACAAAATAATATGGCCCAGGTTTGGGTGCGTTTATACACAGGAATACTAGCAACCTAAATTTTTTTCGTTGTTGCAAGTAGCATATGTACTCCCATTTGTTTTGATAATGCCTTAATTAAATATATAATTGATAGAACATTTGGGTATTTTGTCTGAGTGCTGGTAAACAAGGATGTATCTTGTGAAATTATTTATAAAATTCTAGTTGAGAGGCAAGGCTAAGCTTTTTTTGCTGAATTAGAATACAAAAAATCTTCCACAATATTTCTCTTTTGCAAGAAAACTAGGCATTACCTCAAGATTTGCAAGTTGGCCAATAAAGGGGACTCTAACCTTGATGATCATACAAAAAAGCCATGTGATAAAACCAAAATATTTTTTCCTAAATCTAAAAATGGTGTTGAAATGATTAAGGATCCTAGTTTACACGTTAGTAAGGTGTTGAATACATGTACACGAGACACATATGGGGCTTCCAATCCTAGTATCCCTATAACTGCCAAGGGTAAGCAACTAATAGAAGTATTTGAGTCCAGCAAGACAGGTGCTATAATAAATTTAAATATGAATAGGAATGGATAGAATGTAAATCAATATCATTTAACCCCTATAGTTAATAGATCCCTTATTATGGAGACCAATCCTTCTCCTAGGATTTATTTCAAGATAGATTTAACCCCTGATATGGAACAAACTGAGCTCGTTAGTTCTGATGACTCAGATTTTGTAGATGCCACAAATGAAGTTGTTGAAACTATACCAAACTCTAAGAATGATTCCATCTTTAAGAAGAAAAAGGAATTTCTAGCTAACTCTTGGTCCACTCTTGCTGAGATGATTGACTTTGATGGTCGAGAAGATGCTTAGGAAGACTTGGCTCATAATTTTTCTCAAGTTCCAACTTGTTATGTCCAAGTCCTAAAATAAAAATCTCAAACAAAAAACAAGTTTAGAATTATGTATGTAACTATATCCAAAGTTAGTTCTCATAGAACTTCCTCATGAAGTGTTTCTACTGGAATGCAAGGGGTTTTGCCAATGCCCTTACAAGATTGGCACTGAAGTCCTTTTTTAATTTGCAAAAGCTTGATTTTTGTTTTTTCTTTGAACCTTGGATGCTTTTTGACAATTTCCCTTTGAGGTTTTTGATAACTTAGGATACAAAGTATTTCCCTTGAATTCTAGACTTAATTTGGCTCTAAACCTCTAGTTCATTTGTGATAAAGTCCTGACCTCACAAAATTTAGCAATCACTAACCAACTGGTTTTTCTTGGCGTGGTTCAAGATTCTAAATAGTTTTGTATAGTTTTGGTCTATGCCTCTGTCATACCACAATTTTGCCTCGCTCTTTTTTCATTTTCTCTCTTTTCTTTCTTTTTTGGCTCAAGCTAAATTCATCTAATACACCATAAAAAGTTTCATCTAGTCCACCTTACATTTCATTTTACTTAATGGTTTAAAGGTTATCCAATAATATTTATATTTTGTTGGTTTATGACTTATAATTGACTTTGATGGATCATTTCAATATTGTTAACCATGCTCTGGCCAATGCTGACTTTGACTTTATCATTACTGTTGAATTTTTCCACGCGTTGACTTTTATCATAATTGTTAACTTTATCATTATCATTGACTTTTAATTATTATTGACTTTTCTTCATTGATTGGATGTTATTGGCTTTGAATTGTTATGAACATTAATCATTATTGACTATTTTCTTATTATTTTATCTTTGACCAAGCTTTGACTTTTGTTGACTTTTTGGAAAGAAATAGAATATCTTGATTCATGAGTAATTGGAATACATTACAAGCATCACAAGCATTATTATAAGGAAAGAAGTCAATTACAAGAAACAAATTGCAAATTTTGGTATAGTTGACTTTTAGTCAATGGTTGACCTTTTGGTCAAGTGTTGACCATTGACTCGGTTTTGATTTCTGAATTTTCCTAGACCTATTCTACAAACATTTGACCAAAGTATTCATCATTATTCATCATAAATCAATTATTCCATGATTGTGTTACGAATGTTAATTTCCAACAACTCAAGATTTCATCTTCCATCAATCTCCATTCTCATGGCTTTTTCTTCATTCTCCGATGTCCCCTCAAACTCATTTTTCCACCACAATGCTCACTTTTCTACAAGAAAGAAGGTACACCAAGATATACATTCATATCATGGATCAAAATCATCAAAATGATATGGAAAAGTCAAAAAAAAATTGCACTACTTCATAAAATGCTACACTACTTCAGATAAATTTTGCATTATTCCTTAAATTCAATACTTGTTTTTTCAAAGCTTTCCAACATTGATTCATGCTCGAAAAATCAGAATTTAATAAATAAGTCTACACCATTCAAAAATGCACTTCTCAACACAAAATCACTTCTCAAAAGCACTTAAAGTCATAGGATAATTTACCAAAAATTCATGGCAAAAGTGGCAAAAAAATCAAAGGCAAAAGCATTCAAAAATTCCAAGTTTCATGCATAATCACCAATGACCTTCTATCTTACATTCCAACTTGGTATTTTTGCAAAAACCAAGCATCATTTGTCTTTAACTACCTATGCATTCACAACCATTCAATTACATAATTAACTCTTAACTACCATAACTACCAAACTAACACAAATTCCAACTTTCATTTTCAACCAAATCTCCATTCAATCCTAGTCATTCATAAAAATCAATCCAAGAATTGGAATTAGTGATTTGAAACTAAAGCTTAAAATTTTCAACCATTGATAAATCTCTTACTTGGATCACAATCCAAGGGTCCTCATTGTTGCGATGAGAATTGGAGACCATAGCTATTAGGTTAGCTAGACTTCACAAATCTTAAGATATCACCACCTATCTTTAACTTATCCAAAGAAAGTTGTAAATAAATAATAAACTATAAACATACAATGAAAAACAAAGCAATAAAGAGATCTAAGGTTCGGGGGTTTGTTATACTAAGGGAAGGTATTAGCATCCTAAGTATCTATAGTATCTTATAGGAACCTCTTGTTGTATTTGTGTTAGGTTAAAAGTTGTTTGCTAAAGGTAAGAATGGGCAAAGTAAAGAGGAAAAGGGGGAAGAAAAAAGGTAGAAAATAAGAGGTAGTTCGCTAGGATCTCGCAATCATACCTACGTATCTTATATAGGAAGTCAGAGCAATCGTAGTTCGGCTAACTACGGATAAAACAATGTTCGTTGCTTGGTTTTAGGATAATAGACAAGTTTCTATCTTAAGGATAATACTCAACTAATCCACCATAAACATTCGGAAGATGGATCTTTACTTCACATTGAGAGAAGGGCTCCAACTTGAATATATAATCAACAAGTATGCCACATAGCTCTCTCAAGCGGAAAAGAGTCAACATCTTTCTTAACAATGTCATGGGGTAGGAGAATTACATCTCAACTAAGGATGACTAATGTCTAATCTCTTTTGAGAAAAGGGAACCTAATTTTAGGTTATCTAAAGTTGAAATATCCTAATGGTAACTACCTAAGAGATCACAACTTAAGGTAATCATTCTAAAGTTAACAAGTCTAAGTATATACAACTTAAGGTAATTAACCTAAATAGAAACAAAGACCATACAATGGGTGAAAGATGAAAATGAATAAAATGTAATGCACATGACTATAAAGTCACCCACAAACACTTCCCTTGGATTTAGTCACAAGGGTCAATAGAAAGCAACAGAAACA
Organism: Lathyrus sativus; assembly: GCA_963859935.3. Classification (NCBI taxonomy): domain Eukaryota; kingdom Viridiplantae; phylum Streptophyta; class Magnoliopsida; order Fabales; family Fabaceae; genus Lathyrus; species Lathyrus sativus. Next base: position 606,565,461 of record OZ012739.1, read on the forward strand.
TGGAAAAACATCATGTAGAAGCAACAACACAGTCACGACAAAACATCGTGGTCAATAAATAAAATCCACATACATACACAGCAAAAGTATGACAAGTAATGAACCGAAATATCAAGTAGCATTAACATGATTCATCAAGTATCAAAATTCATGAATAATACCAAAACCTAAATAAAATAAAATGCTAAAAAATAAAATAAAGGAAAAATAACAAATTTTTGACATTTTTAATATATCACAAAATTTAATGAAAATATATAAATAAAAAAGGAGATTAAAATATTTTTTGCATTTTTTAAATATCATATATACATTAAAAAATATTAAAACACATATTTTAAAAAAAGTAATTAACAACATATATTAACTGTTCTGGCCTAGGCCCCGGTCTCACCTTGCGGCCCAGCACAATGATACACAACCAAGGCCCAATATGATTTAAGTAGGTTGGTCGGGCACGTGACCCCTCAACGGGCAGGGCATGCTCCCGCCGAGCAGGACAGCGTGCCTCAGGACGCTCTATGCGCTCTCCCCTCATCGGGCAGAATCCCCATGCCGTCGAACAGGACAACGTGTCTCTCCCACGCCCTCGTGTGCTCCCCTCCGCGGGGAGAACAACACACCTTCGGGGAACCCCGCGAGCTCCCCTCCGCGGGGAGATCAACGTGTCCTTCGCACGTTCTCCACGTGCTCCCCTCCGCGGGGACACGTCATCAACCAACTGCCCACCTCTGAAAGAGCGGGTCAAACCCATTTTCCAAAGATCACGGGATAGTTGGACTATGGCGAAGACCACGTCCTGGTCTTCACTACACCATGTAAGCCCTAGCAGTCCCCTGGGTTGGGCCTGGCAATCCAGCCCAACTCAAGTGACCGTTGGCCCAGCGCTGGGGTCTCTCTATAAATACCCTTTTTCACAAGAGGGTCAGGTAATTCACTTCTTACCCATTTTTCTGTACTTGTGATCACTCTGCCCATATACTTACTTTGGCATCGGAGTGCCTTGCAGGTACACCCTCTCCTCCTCCTCATCACCGGTGAACAGGCAGCAGTCCAACAGAGTATGGCCAGCTAGTGATCCCCTTCTGATCAAGTCAGATCAGTGGCGCCGTCTGTGGGAACGGAAACTTCCTCGTTACTCCGAGCAGCAAACCAAAGTTTCACCAACACTCCACGATCATGGCTAGCCCACACCACGACGATGTCGTTCACGACTTCATCCTCACCCCTGTCGCGAACGGCAGCAAGCAAAAGGAGATGTCCCGTCCACCAGAGACCGACGACAGGGATGGTCGGACCACCTCTCTTTCGTCCGCAGAAGCTGCACACCAGGCTGCCCACCGACCCCGGAGTCCAGCAGCGTTCCAGCATGTCCCTATCCCAGCCGGAGCGGATCCGACTGTGGTCGCCCTCTTCGCGGCCATCAACCAGACGAACCAGATGTTATTTCAACAGAACGCACGAATTGGCGCACTAGAACGCGAGGTCCCGCTAAGGTCCCCTCCACGGGAAGACCAGAATGGGAACTCGAGGAGCCCTTCACCTCGTCCCAGGGATCGGCGACCCCGCCTGGAGAGGCCCCAAACCGAAGTAGTGCAGGAGCGGACGAGATCCCCAACGAGACAAGTTCGAGAGAGGCGGCAAAATAGAGCAGAGCCCCCGACCAGGCCTTCGCGCGTCGAACCCCCGGTCAGGAGGTCGAGGGGCCGAAACCAGGTGCCTCCACCAAATGGCCCATCTCCCCCTCGGTCGCCCACTCTCAGCGACGAAGACGACTACAGGACTCCTCTGTCCCGAGAAATCATGGCCGCCCCCATTCTCCACGGGATGGAGAAGCCCCCGACGCTCTCGACATACGACGGCACCTCCGATTAGACGACCACCTGGAAGACATCAAGGCCATGCTTGACTACCGAAACGTCCGAGGAGCTATCAAATGCAGGTTATTCCCAACGACGATGAGGAAAGGCGCCATGACGTGGTACAAAAGTCTGGAACCCGAATCGGTTACTTCATGGAAGGTCCTGAAAGACCTGTTTTCGAAACACTTTACAGCATCTCGACGCCATCCAAAGATGGAAGCCGCCCTCGGCGCTATAATCCAAGCTCCCGACGAGCCCCTCCAAAAATACATCGAAAGATTCACACGGGAGGCAGTACAGGTAACGACGTCAGACAAAATGAAGCGTTACTTAATGGAGCAGGGCCTGCGTCGCGACTCCAAGTTCTACGAAGCCGTGGGCATACACCGACCAGACTCCCTACAGGACTTCCTCGACAGGGCCGCACATTATATTCGGTTCGAGGAAACCCAGGCAGCCAACTCCGCCCGAGAAACGCGAGACAGGGAGACCCCCCGCGGGCATCGGGAAGACGGAGCTTCAAGCCACCGGCGCGGAGGCAATCGCCGACGAGAGGAACACCCTCGCGAACAACGCGAGCAGCGCGGTCCCGCTGGCCGACTCACGGAGTATACGGCCCTAGTTTCTTCCCACGAGCGCATACTGGCCGAATTCGTCTAGGGAGGTGTCCGCTTCCCCAGACCGACACCCTCTAAGCCTAATGTGGACAAATCGAAGTACTGCCGTTTCTACAGGAGCCACGGGCACGTTACAGAAGACTGCATCCACCTCAAGGATGAAGGACACGATCAAAATCCTGATTAAAGACGGCCACCTGAAGAGATACACCCAGGGAGGAGAAACCCCGAGGCAAGACGCCCCCGAGGCCAAGAGATTTGAAGAGCTTCCCTCTTCAGACGATGACAATGGCCTCCAGGTCTCCCTTTGCGTCAGCCTCCATGAGGATTGGTTCGCTCATAGAGAATTCGGCCTCCCCGACGGCCCTGATCTGCCCGACAAGTCGGTACGCCCCACCAGTTGATGGGAATACTTTCCAAGAGCCATGGTCGTCTCCGGCGGATTCCCGAGGAACCTGTCCATAGGATCGATAAAGAGAAAGTTCGAAGAGCTTATCACAAGAAAATCTGGCAAGATGAGCACTCTCGACAAATTTCCCGGCCGATCCAATTCGATCACCTTTTACCTCGAGGAACTTCCCGGGGGCTCTCCCAACTCCAACATTCCCCTGCTGATATGGGCACAGATGGCGAACTTCGATGTCAGACGCATTCTGGTCGACGGAGGCAGCTCGGTGGACATCATGTACACCCACTTTTTCACGACCCTCCAGCTCGACAAATCCAACCTATCCCCCTACGTGGGCTCTGACCTCCAAGGGTTCAACGGGACAACGACAAGACCGTGGGGGTACGTGGAGCTAAAAGTCACATTCGGGGAGAAGGAAACTGCCAGGGAGATCAATATTTGTTTCCTAGTCATCGAGTGCCCGTCCCTCTACAATTGTATCCTAGGCAGGATGATGATGGCAGAACTCACCGCGGTACCCTCCACCGTCCACCTAAAGATTAAATACTACACAAGGCGGGGGGCCGTGGTGACCCTGAACAGCGACATCGAGGCCGCCCGGAGATGCTTCAAGGCCGCGCTGAAGGGCCTGAGTACCATCACCCCAACAACTAAAAAGGCAGCCCCCGCCGCAACACCGAAGAACGAACCGCAGGAGCTCGTCGACTCAGTGGACCTCGACAGCCGCTTCACCTAAGAACACGACCGCGAAGAGGAGGCCAGCGAAGCCAACCAGTCCAACGGGCATCCCACCCACCCAGCGCTCCCCATCCCAGACGGTGAGTTCGAGATCGTGACACTTGGGGATGATGAGAACAGAACTCTGAAGATCGGAGCAGGGCTCCCCGACCTAGCAAGGAGACAACTGAAGATCTGCCTCCGCGAGAACGCCGATCTCTTCGCCTAGAGCGCCGTGGAAATGCCCGGACTTGATCCCGAGGTCGCCTGCCATCAACTGTCCATCAACCCGGCCGCCAAGGCCATAGTACAACATAGGCGTAGACAGTCCCCCAAAAAATCGGCGGCGGCTGAAAAAGCTGTAAAAGACCTCCTAGAGGCAAATTTTATTTTGGAAGCCCGGTATTCAACCTGGCTGTCCAATGTTGTACTTGTTAAAAAGAATAATGGAAAATGGCGCATGTGTATTGACTACACCAATCTCAACCGGGCATGTCCTAAGGACGCCTACCCCCTCCCTAATATCGACAAGCTCGTCGACAACTCGGCGGGCTTCAAACTCTTATCCTTTATGGACGCATACTCAGGATACAACCAAATCCCGATGGCCGAGCGCGACAAACAGAGCACGGCCTTCATGACGGCGTCGGGCAACTATTACTACAACGTAATGCCCTTCAGCCTAAAGAGCGTCAGCGCCACGTACCAACGAATGATGAACAAAGTCTTCCGGGGAGAAATCGGCGACATGCTCGAGGTGTATATGGACGACATGATTGTCAAATCCTACACAGAATTTGACCACACGGCCCATCTCAGAAAGGTCTTCGATACAGCAAGGAACTTCCGAATGCGCTTCAACCCGGAGAAATGCACCTTCGATGTCCGCGCAGGAAAATTCCTCGGCTAATACCTGACCGAGCGCGGGATCAAAGCCAATCCAGACAAGTGCCACGCATTTTCGGAAATCACCATACCCACCTCGAAGAAGTCCATACAATCCCTCAATGGCGTGCTCGCCTCACTTTCGCGATTCATCGTCAAATCCGCATAACACGCCCTTCCTTTCTTCAAGCTTCTCAGAAAGGAGACCACGTTCGAGTGGACAGAGGAATGTGAGCAAGCCCTCCACCACCTCAAACGCGTCCTGTCCGAACCACCGGTGCTGACGCGACCCGTAACGGGAGAAACCCTATACCTGTACCTGGCCGTGGCTAACAAGGCCATCAGCGTCGTCCTGATCAGGGAAACCCAAGAAGGACAAAAGCTTATCTACTTCACGAGCAAAGCCCTCCACGGTCCCGAAGTCCGATATCAGATGATCGAAAAAGTCTCCTTAGCCCTCATCACCGTTGTACAACGTCTCCGATATTACTTCTTAGCACACACCATCGTGCTCCGAACCGACCAACCCTTCAAACAGCTCCTCGGCCGACCAGACATGGCTGGATGCATGTTAAAATGGTCATTAGAACTATCTGAGTTCGACATCGTCTACAAAGGAAGGAAGGCCCTCAAGGCCCAAGCCCTCGCCGATTTTGTCGCCGAGATGACCCCCTCGCTAGACCCTACCACGGGGAGCCACAAATGGACTATCTTCGTCGACGGCTCCTCAAACTCCACGGGCAGCGGAGCGGGCATAATCCTCGACAACGAAGAAGGCACCATCATAGAGGTCTCCCTAACACTGGCCTTCCCGATAACGAACAACCAAGCTGAGTACGAGGCATTCCTGGCCGGACTTTGCTTAGCATCAGATCTCGGGGCCAAAGAGATTAAAATCTACACAAATTCCCAGTTGGTCGCCTCACAGGTACGGGGAGAATATCAGGCGAAAAACGATAACCTCGCCGAATACTTGGCCCTCATTTCTGAAAAAATGCAAAGTTTCGACTCCGCGGAAGTTCAACACATCCCACGCGAGCAAAACACCCGAGCCGATATTCTCTCAAAACTAGCGAGCACCAAAAAGTGAGGCGGACACAAATCGGTTATCCAAGAAGTCCTATCACAACCGAGCACTAAGAAGGCCGACGCCCCGCTCGACGTCAACGCCATAGGGGATACCAACTGTTAGATGACACCACTACACGCCTACCTCAATGCGGGCCGCCTCCCAGCTGACCCCAAAGAGGCCAGTGCGATTAAACGACGCTCCTGCTCATACGTTCTCCTCGAAGGCAAACTGTATCGCAGAGGCTTCATGGTCCCACTCCTCAAATGCATCGACGCCTCCCAGGCCGCAGACGTCCTGGAGGAAATCCACGAAGGTATCAACGCGCAGCACCTCGGGGGACGATCCCTGGCGAGAAAGGCCTTGCGAGCAGAATACTACTGGCCTTCGATGCAAGCAGACGCAAGGGAGCACGTACAGAGATGCGATAGATGCCAATGGCACAAGGACATGCACCTCGCCCCACCGATCGAACTCAAATCCCTCTCCTCCCCGTGGTTGTTCGCCTGGTGGGGGATGGATATCCTCGGCCCCTTCACCCTAGGTTCCTATCAGAACAAGTACCTCATCATGGGCGTCGACTACTTCACCAAATGGATTGAGGCCAAAGCCCTAGCCAAAATCATGGCCCACAACATACTTCGATTCTACAAAATAAATATCCTCGCAAGGTTCGGGGTCCCGCTCGCCATCGTCACCGACAATGGCATACAGTTCACCGACAAAAACTTCCGGGACTTCGTCACCAAACTCGGGACCAAGCACCACTTCACCTCGGTCGAACACCCTCAGACAAACGGCCAAGCCGAATCCACGAAGAGAGTAATACTCAGAGGGGTAATACGAAGACTCGGTGACGCCAAGAGGGCATGGGTCGAGGAACTCCATAGCGTCCTATGGGCATACCGAACTACGCATCCTTCAACCACGGGGGAAACACCATTCCGCCTCACGTATGGAATCGAGGCAGTGATCTCGGTCGAGATACGAGAGCCATCCAGACGAATTGAAGCTCCCCTCGAGGCCGAAGACAATGATGACGCCCTCCGAGAGGAACTCGACCTAGGAGAGGAAATTCGATCGGGAGCAGCTCTTCGAGAAGCCCGACTGAAACAGCAGGTAGCGCTCCGCCAAGACAGCAGAGTCCTAAAATGTGAATTTCAGATCGGCGATTTAGTCTTGCGAAAAAACCAGAAAGACTCCCACGAGGGTAAACTAGCTGCGAACTGGGAAGGTCCCTACCGCGTCCGCGACAAGACGGAGCACGGGGCCTACTACCTTGAAAAACTACACAGGGAACAACTAGTTCGACCATGGAACGCCGAGAAGCTGAAGCGGTACTACAGTTAAAAACTGCCCACGATGCCAAGACATCATGACCACTGGGGGGCGACATGGTACCACCGCACCTCCTCGCGTCTTCTAGAGACCAATGAAAAAGCAAGCCCTGCCTTTGTGTGCGCGGGTAGAAGGCTCTGCTCAGCGGGGAACACCTCAATCGAGACTCCTCGTCACCGTACCAGTACCGGCAGGACACCCAGCTTGCGATGGGACGTCCACACCGCAGGGAGAACTACCCCCGAAACGGTCAGGCAACAAAGTCGGCCAACCGTCCAGTTCCCCACACCGCCGGAAACAATTTTTGTCGAGCTAATACCCCGGACGGGTCCAAAAGCACACTAAAACATGCATTTCAAACATACAAATATATATTTCGAGCATACAAATACGTGCAGATATAAAACGAGCATAAACAAACATGCAAAAACGAAACCGAGCGTACACTTAGAAAAATTTCGAGAATTATGAAAAGGGCACCAGCCCAGTAGTTATGTTACACCATCAAGGGCACGCAGGCCCGTCAAAATAAAACACTTAAAAGAAAATTACAAAAACATCAGCACGCAGGCCCAGAAACTACGGGCACGCAGGCTCGGGGAAGGTCTACACATCCTCGCCCTCCTTCTCAGCATCCACATTAACAACGTCGGGGCCGACAAGCTCCGAATCGATCACCTTCCCATCGACGATCTCGTGGTAGGGCCCGACCCCGTCCACAACCAAAGCGACACCAGAGTTGACGACCTGGAGCTGCGCGACAGCACTTTTAAACCCGACCTCGACGGCTTCCAAACAATCATTCTCCAATACCCGAATCCAGGAAAGCAAATTCGTGCGAGTAATCATCCGCCTGTCTTCCTCGGTCTCGTCCTCGGCCAGACGGAGGGCATTGTCTAGAACCTCCACGTGAACCTTCAGCGCCTGCACCTCGGCTTCCGCAGCCCCCAGCTTCTCCTCGACAGTCGTCAGCTTCTCCTCGGCGCCATCCGCCCGTTGCGCTGGTCAGCGGTCTCCCCCTGACTTTTTTCCAACTCCTTGGAGAGTTTGGCCAGACGCGACTGCATAAAGGTGAGATCCCCCCGCAGCTTGGTCAGCTCGGCAGTAGAGCAGCCTTCCTCACTCGGGACCATCGTCGTGGTAAAGGTCTGCATCATCGCAGCCAAATCCTCCGCCAGAATTCGACGACGAGAGTCCCGGTCCGCATCCAGAACCGCCTTCACTTCACCAGCAAAAATAGTGGGCGACCTGGCCCCGTGAAAGTAGCTCGGGTGTTGATGGCACGGCGAGACAACGTAGCCCTCCTCGACAGACCCGGTCGTCAGATTAATCAGGCCGCTGGCTTCCTCGGTTTTGGGCCTCTTCGTAGTCCCCTGAGATGAGAGAGATTGACTTCCCTGAGGAGATGAAGACGAGCTCTGACCGCCCTGGACCACAGCTTCCTGCCCGATTATTTGGCTCACCCGCGTCTTCGTAGCACCAGCAACCTTCGAGGTGCGCAACTTCTTCACCCGCTCTTCGACAGAAGACATGTTCGCTACAAAAAATAAAAAGAGTCAGCAACAGACAAAACATACAGCGTCACGAGAAAAGGAAGCGTCCCCACCTAGTTAATCGAGAGCCTCCGCCGTCGAGGAGCAGCCGAACAAGGTTTTCATATTAATCAGCCTCTTCTTTGTTCGTACGTTCCCCTGCTTATCGAAAAGATACCGACCATCAGGCGTCACCAGTTTCGACAGTGGCAGTCCTCGCACAAACGCCACTATCTTCAGATAGGCGGCCATGTCCCCCTCGTCGAGGGTCCCAGCCCGCACTATATATCGGTCGGTTCTGCGGTTGAAATGCTCCGAAGTCCACAACAAATGCACCTTCGGGATCCACGCGACAAACCGCTGGCCATCCACCACTCGCTCCCCCTCGGTAAAAAGAGAGTCTGGCCCTTCTCTTGTGATCGGCCTCACGAGGAAGAAGCGACCTTTGAAATCCCGGACGGAGTCCATGTACATCTTGAAAAGTGTGGTCGGCTGCTTAAACGAGACCCAACCATGCCGGCCATTCACCGTTTGCCGCTGCAGGTGGAAAATACGGAAAAATAAGGGCACCGTGGCTTCGACCTAGAGAAAGCGACACACCAGCTCGAACGCGCGGATAAAGACCAAGGCATTGGGATGCAACTGAGACGGGGCCAGACGCAGCCAGTCAAAAAGACCCAAATAAAAATCGTAGAACGACAATCTGAGTCGGGCCTCTTTAAAATAAAACTCGTGCATGGGAAATGTCTGCCGCCCATATCTCGAGCAGATACAGTGATGTTCCTTGGGGCGGTACACTTACTAGTTCTGCGGCTCTCCCTCCACCCGGTCCTCCACAGTGGTATGGGCACCGGACGTGTCAAAAGCAAAACAAGAAGGGGTGGATAGAGGCTCCTCGACCACCCATTCCTCGATGGGGAGAACTCTCTCGTCAAAATCTGGAACCTCAGGCTCGTTGTCTTCGACCATCGTCCCCGGGATCAAGGCCGGCATGAACACCTAAAAAGCAGAGGATAACAGTGAATTCGATAGCCAAGATCAAATCCACCCTTCCACCGTAGGTCAAGTGAAAGGGCGACGAGGGCGGTTTCGCGAACTGAAAACAAAGCGCTGATCACACTAAAATTCACCGTATTTCTGACTCCGATTTCGCATGCATTCTTAGCTTTTATTGTTGTTTTGCTTTGTTATTGCTTTGTTTTCTGATGTTTTCAGGTTTTTATAATAATCGGAGCTGGAATCGGGAAAAGGAGCGAAAAAGGAGTGAAAACTGACGAAAACCTAGAAATTCAGCATTTTGCACTTACGGCACCCACTGTGGCGGGCGCCATGGGGTTAGCCATGACGTGGCCACGTCTCAAGACCACTCCTCAACCTCCAAGACCCACGATCCCCACTACATCATCCCCTGTAGGGACCGTGGCGGGCGCCATAGGCCTGTGGCGGGCGCCACAAGGCAAAAATCCACAACCTCCACTTTTTAGTGGAGGGGCGTCCCGGTCATTTCGCGCTTCCAGTTTCTCCTATAAATAGGACCTTAGATTTTCGTTTTTCTTCATCCAGAATTAGAATTCTCTAGGCATATATCAGTTATAAAGCAGTTGCCATTCCACATCGGGGTGCCTCTGCAATCGAGTGATCGAGTCTGTAATCTGTCTGTGGTTCGAGTTTTGGAGCACTCTGGAGGAAGTTAATCCTGCCGCCATTTTAATTCCAGTTCGTATTTTATTTTTCCGCATTGCTTTACTTTTATTTATTTTCTCGCACTTTACTTTGTTTATTTCCCGCACTCGCACATTTACGTTGTTTATTTCCCGCACTCGCACATTTACGTTGTTTACTTCCCGCACTCGCACATTTACTTTGTTTACTTCCCGCACTCGCTTTAAATTACTCATATGAAAAACTATAAAAAGAATATTTACTTTATCATGTCTAACTAATCCCATAAAGGTTAGAATGTAAGGATCGTAATTAAACCAGTAATCAGTATAATTGTTCGTGGAAACACCTAAGGGCTATTTTATCTTTCAATTCAAGTAATTGTTTTTAACTATTTCAAAAACAGCCAAAAGCGCTTTGTATAGTTCATTAGGAGTTTTTAGATTAAAAAGAAAAGAGATTTTAAAACGATTTTCGGACGCGTTATGAGATTTAGAGTCTGGTTCATAAGAACCTCTTTTTGCTAAGAAGTCCAGGTTAAAATACTTTTCAACTTTGTTAAGAAACTATATTTCTTAAAAATAGGTTTACTACTCTAACGCAGTACGCACCTTTCTATCCGTGACAATAGGAGGGGTTGATTAGAGAGTACAACTCGGTTCTGAATACGCGAAAGCGACAGTTCCTGTTAAATTAGTTCTTTTCAAAGGAGAAAACATTGCCCATAAGTAGTTCCATTAACAAGTACTGGATTATCATTGATTACGTGAATTACATTCGAGCCTGTCTTTTATTTATTATTTAAAATTATAATTTTATTTACCATTGCACCCTTACTAAAACCCTTAAAAATAGTTGCCTTAGATAAACACCATAACAACAGGTACGATAGATTGACACTTGGTCTCTGTGGATTCGATAATCTTTTATATTACTTTGACGTGATTCGTACACTTGCGAAAAACACGCATCAAGTTTTTGGCGCCGTTGCCGGGGACCAATATCGTCAAATTTCATTACCCTGTAGTTATACCGTCTAGACTAAGGTTGTTACCCACCGGTCAATGCGAAAGACTCGCAGTGCCGGAAGTTTAGTAGACCCTCTAGCTGAACCTGAACGTTACACTCGCGCACGTTTATTTTTCCATAGGAATAAGAGAGCTATGGCCGAAGATCAAAACCGAAGACCTCTTAAGGACTTCGCCCAACCATCAAACGAGGAACCTAGTTCCAGTATAGTAAACCCCGCTATCCCAGCCAATAATTTTGAACTTAAACCATCCCTGCTGCAATTAGTGCAACAGAGACAATTCGCAGGTCTCGCTACTGATAACCCAAACCAACATTTAAAAAACTTTCTTCAGTTAGCAGACACCTTTAAGACCAATGGAGCTTCTCCTGAGGCAATACGCCTAAGATTATTTCCCTTTTCCCTCAGAGATAAAGCTCTATCATGGTTAGATTCCCTTCCACCCAATTCAATAACAACTTGGGATGACCTTAGAAAAGTTTTCCTTGCTAGATATTTTCCCCCAAGTAAGACCGCTCTTCTTCGAAACCTAATAACTAGATTTACCCAACACCAAGGAGAGTCGTTGTTCGAAGCCTGGGAGAGATATAAAGAACTATTAAGAGCATGCCCACACCATGGCCTACAGAATTGGCTAATCATCCAAACCTTCTATAATGGACTTCTTTATAACACTAAAATGACCATCGACGCTGCCGCTGGTGGCGCACTGATGAACAAACCTTACCCTGAAGCTAGTGCCCTTATCGAGGATATGGCCCAAAACCATCAATCATGGGGAGTAGAACGAGCGACAGTGGAAAAGAAGGAAGCCCAAGGAGGAATACATGAGCTAAGCTCTATAGACATGATGCAGGCTAAAATGGACGCGTTGGCCCTTAGAGTCGAACATATGTGTACAACTCCGAATACTGTTGCCGCAGTTTCGCCGAATTGTGAGATATGTGGAACGCAAGGACACCAATCCGCCGAATGCAATCTGTTGAATGAAACCAACACTGAGCAAGTGAACTATACCCAAGGGAACCCATTTTCAAACACATATAACCCTGGATGGAGGAATCACCCAAACTTCTCCTACAAAAATAATAACCCTTTCCAAAATACCGCACCTCCGAGACAACAAGGTTACCAAGCCCCTAGAACAAATCAACCTATGCAACCTGTACCACCTAGCCCGAGCTTTGAGGAAGTTGTAAAAGATTTTATCGTTGCTCAAAAACAACAAAACAGAGAGTTCATGAACCATAACGTCCATGTTAACGAACTAATTACCAAGTTAGGAACCAAGGTTGATCAAATTATTACTCATAATAAGATGCTTGAAACCCAGATCTCTCAGGTAGCGTTAAACCAAGCCCCACAGACTACACCTGGAGGACAGTTCCCTGGACAACCTCAACAAAACCCGAAAGGGCAAGCTAATGCCATTACTCTACGAAGTGGAACCGCTTATAAGGAACCTTTAAACCCTAGATTAAGTGAGCCCGAAACTTCTGAGAGGAATGAGGAAAAGGAACCAGAGAAGCCTGAAACCCCGGAAAGTCAAGAAAAAGGAGAAGAACCTAAAAATAAAACCTATGTACCGCCACCGCCATACAAACCACCAATACCTTACCCTCAAAGATTAAAGAAAACCCAAATCGATAATCAATATCAAAAATTCGTTAAGGTTATAGAAAAACTTCACGTAGAAATCCCCTTTACAGAAGCCATCACCCAAATACCTTCTTATGCTAAGTTTCTCAAAGACATACTTACAAATAAACGTAGACTCGAAGATCCGAAACCCGTGGAATGTAATTCTATTTCCGAAAATAGGTTAGCAAAGAAAGATAAAGATCCCGGAAATTTTTCCATTCCTTGTGTTTTGGGGAATCATGTCATCGAAAAAGCTTTTCTAGACTTAGGAGCTAGTGTGAGCTTAATGCCTTTAGCAGTTTGTGAGAGATTAAACTTAGGAGAATTACAACCTACTAAGATGTCACTTCAATTAGCCGATAGATCCGTTAAATACCCTATAGGCATACTTGAAGACGTCCCTGTTAGGATAGGTCAGCTGTTTATACCTACTGATTTTGTTGTCATGGACATTAAGGAAGATGACGACATACCAATCCTCCTAGGTAGACCGTTCTTATCGACTGCTGGAGCCGTAATAGATGTTAAAAAGGGAAAACTAACTTTTGAGGTAGGTGGCCAGAAGATAGAATTTATATTGTCAAAATTTCTTATGGCACCTGTGATAGGAGATTCTTGTTATGCCTTAGATATCATCGAAGAATGTATTAGGGAATTAGAACAAGAAGAAGAAACTGAATCTATAAAATTGCCATCAACCCTTATTTTGGAAGATGACAATTATAAAACACCCTACATTGATGATAACCTTCACGAATGTTTATCTCTTACCCCAGATCCTATGCCTTGCCCTATAAAACCGACCGTAAAACTTAAGGAACTGCCTAAAAACCTGAGATATGAATTTCTTGATGAAGATATGAACCGTCCAGTTATAGTCAGTGCTACCTTAAACCAAGAAGAAACCGATCAATTATTAGAAGTTTTACGTAGGTACCCCTCAGCCTTAGGATATAAGATCTCTGATCTAAAAGGAATAAGCCCATCCGTATGCATGCATCGGATTTTGCTTGAAGAAGATTCAAAACCTTCTAGAGAACACCAACGTAGAATAAATCCTATAATGAGTACTGTAGTTAAGACTGAAGTTCTTAAGTTACTAGAGGCAGGTATAATATATCAGATCTCGGACAGTAAATGGGTGAGTCCTGTGCATGTAGTACCTAAAAAGGGAGGCATCACAGTCGTGCAAAACGAGAAGGGCGAACCTGTAGCGAAAAGAACTGATGGAGGTTGGCGTATGTGCATAGATTATAGAAAATTAAATAAAGCAACTAGGAAGGACCATTTCCCATTACCATTCATAGACCAAATGTTGGAGCGCCTAGCCAGACACTCTTACTTTTGTTATTTAGATGGATATTCAGGATTCTTCCAAATACCTATTCACCCCGAAGATCAAGAAAAAACTACCTTTACATGCCCAGTTGAAACCTTTGCCTATAGAAGAATGCCTTTTGGACTTTGTAATGCTCCTGCAACTTTCCAACGCTGCATGATGTCTATCTTTGCTGATTATTTGGATGGAATCATGGAAGTATTTATGGACGATTTCTCAGTTTGTGGGTCAGATTTCAAAAATTGTCTTGTCAACCTTGAGAAAATCCTGGAGAGATGTGTGGAGGTAAACCTTGTGCTAAATTGGGAAAAATGTCATTTCATGGTCACCGAAGGGATTGTTTTAGGACATATAGTTTCCGAAAAAGGTATAGAGGTAGATAAAGCAAAAATAGAAGTCATAGAGAATCTAAAACCGCCGAAGACTATCAGGGAGATAAGAAGTTTTCTTGGACATGCCGGATTTTACCGACGTTTTATCAAGGATTTCTCCAAAATAACAAAGCCCTTAACTGGTCTTTTAATGAAAGATGCTGAGTTCATCTTCGATGAAAAATGTACTGAAGCATTTAATCTTCTGAAGCAAGCTCTGATTTCAGCACCTATAATGAAACCCCCTGATTGGTCGGAACCGTTTGAGATAATGTGTGACGCCAGTGATTATGCTGTTGGAGCCGTTCTAGGTCAGAGAAAAGATAAGAAGTTACATGTGATTTATTATGCCAGTAGAACCCTAGACGCTGCACAGCTCAACTACGCAACAACCGAAAAAGAGCTCCTAGCTGTAGTTTTTGCAATAGACAAATTTAGATCTTATCTAGTAGGAGCCAAGATTATAGTTTACACCGACCATGCTGCCATTCGTTACTTACTAAGCAAAAAGGATGCCAAGCCTAGGTTACTTCGATGGATTCTATTATTACAAGAGTTTGATTTGGATATCCGTGACAAGAAAGGCACTGATAATGTGGTAGCTGATCACCTATCTAGGCTAGAAAACCTGAAACCTGATCCAGTACCCATAAATGACGATTTTGCCTACGATAGACTGATAGCCCAACTAGAAACCATTGAAGATGATAACCCAGACCCTCATGAGCAATTTCATAAATCCTTAGCTATAAGCAATGTACCTTGGTATGCAGATTTTGTTAATTACCTAGCCGCTGACATCATACCCCCTGATCTAAATTACCACCAGAAGAAGAAGTTCTATAGTGATGTGAGAAACTTCTATTGGGACGATCCATTTCTTTTCAAGAGAGGTAAAGATGGCATTTTCCGCCGTTGTGTTCCAGAAGAAGAGGTAAATAATATAATTGAGCATTGTCACTCTGCACCCTATGGTGGACATGCAAGCACATCTAAGACCTACGCCAAGATTCTTCAAGCTGGCCTATTCTGGCCTACTATGTGGCGTGATGTCCATGCTTTCATTGTCAAGTGTGACAGATGCCAACGCACAGGAAATATTTCAAGACGTAATGAAATGCCGCTAAGAAATATCCAAGAAGTAGAACTCTTCGACGTATGGGGTATAGACTTTATGGGACCGTTCCCACCATCTTTTGGAAATCAGTACATATTAGTAGCTGTTGACTACGTGTCTAAATGGATTGAAGCTATCGCCGCACCCACAAACGACACCAGAGTAGTCATCAAATTATTCAAGAATTATATATTTCCCAGGTTTGGAACACCCCGTTTAGTCATAAGTGATGGAGGATCACACTTCATATCGAGAATATTTGATAAACTTTTAAGCAAGTATGGAGTTAAGCATAGAGTAGCAACACCATACCACCCACAGACCAATGGACAAGTGGAAGTATCTAATAGGGAGATAAAACAAATCCTCGAGAAGACTGTCTCTATATCTAGAAAAGATTGGTCGCAGAAACTTCAAGAAGCATTATGGGCCTATAGGACAGCTTTCAAAACTCCTATAGGAACAACCCCTTATCAACTGGTCTATGGAAAATCATGTCACTTACCATTTGAGTTGGAGCATAAGGCCTATTGGGCCATCAAAACTTTGAATTTGGATTACTTGACAGCTGGTGAGAAACGTATCCTTGATATCCACAAATTAGAAGAGCTCAGACAATCTGCCTACGAAAATGCCATCATATACAAAGAAAGAACAAAAGCTTGGCATGACAAAAGAATCATAAGAAGAGACTTCAAAATAGGCGATCCTGTTCTCCTGTTCGATTCTAGGTTACGACTATTTCCAGGTAAACTCCGTTCGAGATGGACTGGCCCTTTCGAAGTATCTAAGATCCTGAGATCCGGTGCTATTGAAATCAAGAACCAAACATGTAAACCGTTCATAGTCAATGGACAGAGGTTGAAGCCCTACGAAGGAGGTGACATTCCAACAACATACACCTGTCATACTCTGAGTGATCCACCATATCCTTCCAATGATGTTTAAATATCGGTCGTCGAGCTAATGACGTTAAACAAGCGCTGCATGGGAGGCAACCCATGGTTTTTCTTATTTTTGTACTTTTCATTTTTATTTTTACTTTATTTTAATTTGTTTATTTTTATGTCAGGACTCACGATTGAATGTTTTATGTGCTTTCAGGACTTGTTTGCTAACCTTGTACAGAATGCAGAACCCTGATGACATGCACGTGGCCTTTAGAGATGATGCACAGAGAGAGCGTTACTATGTTCACATGAGACGCCCTATGGCTCCTACCAGGTACCCTGACCATGACTGCATGGATGCCTTGGGGATAGAGCCAAGCGTCAGATTTTTATGCCATCAACTCCAGTGGGACCAGTTTGACGACAGGAACAACACTTATAGGAACCTGACTCTTGAGTTCCTCAGCTCGTTTCATCATGACCCTTGGGCTGGACCCGATGGACTCGCTGTTTTCAGGTTGTTCGGGATTGACTACTCATTCTCTCACAAAGAGTTTGGTGATTTACTAGGTTTCCAGACTACTCCTGATGCTATTCCAGAGACTCCGATGGGGTATTTTATGAGCAGAGAAGTGGAAAAGTTTTGGACTAAAATATCAGGCGGAGGGAGCCAAGATCCTTCTACCCAGTTTTCTCAGGTAATCCACAACCCTGCATTGAGGTACTTCCAGATGATTCTAGCACATTCTTTCCTAGGTTTTCCAGATACAGAGACACTGCTAAGTGAAGAGGAGATTTTCCTACTGTTTTGTGCGACTCAGTCTCGCCCTGTTGCTTGTGGCAACTTTCTACTGAAGGGCCTTGCTAGTGTTGCCAGATCATTAGTAGGAATCATCCATGTCGGTGGGATTGTTACACAGATTGCTACTGCATTGGGTTTGTCTCGCAAGCTGTTGCACCTCAGGACCTTCTGCTGCTACACCACCCTGGATATTGATTTTTGTCTTGATAGAGGACTGATGAGGAGGGCTTCTTTTGAGCCCAACATGTTTAGATTGCTGATCGACGGTGAAGCGATACACTACTTTACATTACCAGATCCGCTGATGACCAGTGTCCATGATCCTGCCAATTAGAGTTATGCTCTAGAGGGTTATGGAGAGACTGTCGAAGAGCCGAAATCGCCTCCCACCGCTGAGTACACTCCTACACCTCTTACTCCCCGAATCACTGTTATGTCTAACAATATGTCTCTGCAGCCACCCGACCTACAAACACAGATTTATGAGCTCCGCAAGGAGACTGCCCTGCTCAAGCAGGAAGTGGCAGACTTAGAGTTACAGATGCAGGTTTCTGATCTCACTCATGCCTCAGAGACCGATGCTCTACATCAGGCGATCAACGAGCTTCGGAGGGAGATAGCTGAGATTCGTGGATCAAGCCAGGATAAGAAACCTACCACATGACTCATTCCACCCTGACAGCACTACCCTAGTATTTAACTTCCTTTTATTTATCGCATTTCCAGACATATTTTACTTTATTGCAGCTTTTATATTTTCATGCACTTTGAATTCCTTATATATATACATATTATGCACTAATTTTTATTTTTATTTTTATTTTTTGATTTTTAATTATTTTATTTTTGTCGTGCAAAGAAAAAAATATATATAAGACAAAAATATGCAAGCCAATGCCTTGAAAAGAAGAAGAAAACGCTATTCAGACCCCCCGAAGACCAAGGTGCAAGGAAGGCCCAAAAGGAGGACCCAAAACCACAAGGCCCAGGAATTGGCCTTGTGGCGGGCGCCATAGGCCCTGTGGCGGGCGCCACACCGTATCAACAAACAAATACGGGATTCAAATCCCCATTTCCACCATTTTCATCCCTTTCTTCACCAAAAACCCATTTTTCCAACCTTCCAAATCCTCCTTGAACCCCATTAAAGCTCCCCCATTTCCAAAATACCCTCCATCCACATAACATATCCAACATCCATTTCCATTTTCATCCATCAAAAACCAAAAAAATCAAAACTTTATCATTCCCCTCATAAACCACTTTTCTACCATTTTCACTACCTAAGGAGCTTTTTCAACAATGGAGTTCAACGGATTTATTCTTCGTGATGGAAGACCGGGCGAAAGGCAACGGAAAATTATTCAGAGGCTTCAAAGTCGAGAAATCCTCTCGACTAGGTACGTCGACGATAACTGTCTGTATGCTTTGGGTATTTA
Organism: Lathyrus sativus; assembly: GCA_963859935.3. Taxonomy (NCBI): domain Eukaryota; kingdom Viridiplantae; phylum Streptophyta; class Magnoliopsida; order Fabales; family Fabaceae; genus Lathyrus; species Lathyrus sativus. The sequence goes on from OZ012739.1 coordinate 606,584,181, forward strand.
TCATAGTGTTTTTAATTTATTAGAATTTCTAGGCTTGCATAATATTTTCATTAATCAGGAACCTACCTATGAGAGGCTGACAATTGAGTTTTTGAGTTCTTTGATATACACTGTCAGTCCTGACACTGCTGGCACTGTCGGTACTGTTATTTTTAGACTGTTTGGAATTGAATATGAATTTAGTACCAATGAGCTAGCAGATTTGTTAGGAATCCCTCATAGGGAAGGTTCGATTTGTGAGGCACCTTTGGATGCTGAATGGTCGGCCGAGGTATTTACCTTCTGGCTAAGGCTTTCAAGTACTTCAATTAATTCTTTTGAAGGGATACTTGCGTCGACCATTCACAACCCGGCCATAAGAGTTTTTAGACTTCTTTTGGCATGTACTATTTTTGGCCGGGAAAGTCCAAACAAGGTTAATGCTCGTGAACTCCTATTTTTGCAAGGATGCCTCACTAGAACCCACATCAATCCGGTCCCGTTTATGCTTGCCCACATGACTTTATTTACTAATAAAACAGGACCGATTGTTTTTGGAGGGCTTGTTACGTCTATTGCTCGGGCTCTTGGCCTGAATGATGAGATAGCTACACTTGAACCACTACCTCCTCGCACAATTAATTTAAAATTTCTGAAAGACATGAAATTGTGCCGAACAAGGAGAGAAGGTGGTTATGAGTTGATGGTTCATGGGGTAGCTATCCCATCTGTTGCTTTACCATGCAGTAGACGTACTGATGTACGTGATGAAAGGAACTGGACCTATGATCTTAATGCTCCACGTGTTTTGGGTCCACTTCCTCCTAATATTCCCGATGGGGAGGCACATGACACTGATGATGAGTATGATCGGAGAGAGCAGTCTCCCATCCCTCACATGTCCCCCCATCGTCCTTCACAGTCACACACTGCACCATCTTCCTCTAACCCTGTTGCAGGTACTGCTCCTGGATTCTTTGTCACCGAGGAGATGTGGCGTGATATGACAGCTAGAGAGGAAAGGCGTGATGACCTTCTCTCTACTATTTCACAACAGCTGACGGACAATATGAGCTTCATGCAACAATCGCGATTGGTTTCGGATCGTTCCTATAGCAACGTTTGCCGTACCTTGAACGCTATTTCATTAGAGCAGAACCGTCAGAGAGAGTTCAACAGCCGACACTACCAGCTTGTAGAGGCTACTCAGGGTTCCATCCTGGGTAACCTTCGAGAGGTCCGGAGTGCTCAGGCTGCTTTATCAGCACGACTCGACCGGAGGGACCAGCATCGTAGTAGATCCCGTCGTTCCAGACCATCACATCAGGACGGCGAAGGCACCAGTGCCCCTCCTCAGTAGTCTTTTTCCAGGTTACCCCCCTTATCTTATCTCGAAACATTGGGGACAATGTTCGATTTAAGTGTGGGAGGGGATTTTATTGCTTTCTGTTATTTCCCTTTTTAGTTAGTTTCCTTTCAGTTATTTCCCTTTTCAGTAATTTATTTTTCTTAGATAATGCATGAGTCTGACGAGTCACCAGTATAGTGTCTTTTTAGTTCATCTTCATTTTTTCCCATTTCCTTAGCCTTACCAGAAAATTTTTAAAAAAGAAAACAATGTTGTTTCACATGTTTTTTGGGCTTTGAGACAGGTTTAGATTAAGATGTGGTGACTTAGGTCAACTTTTTGAAACATCAGAACCATTTTAGCACCATAGACCTCTTGAATATAGGAATCACTCCTAAACCCCACCACCATGGCCTTTACTATCATTCAAAAAATTGTCCTAAGTAGTTTATTTTAGCAGTCAGCTCCGGCCTAAGCATACTCTACGTAGGGGGCCGATGAATATAAGTGAATGATCCAGTGCTAATAAAAAAAGAAAAAAGGGCAAACTCTGGTATAGGTGACCCTCACAAAGTCATTTAAACCGAAAAAAGAGAAGAAAAAAAATTTTTGCCACAAAAAGAAAAAAATTGCAAGTCACCTATTGTTAGTTGGTTCAGAGGTATCTGGCACTGAACTTGGTAGGGAGGATTACGATCCGATCCCCCGCAGCTACATTTAGGCGAAATAAAAACAGGTTTACACATGCTTATGTGCCAGAAACCTTATGTTATGGATCAGAATCACTAACCGGTCACTCTACTATGAAGCATGTACGGATAACGGGCTTAATGTGATTGCGCCTGAATGAAAAGGACACAAAAAGATGAGAAGATAGGCCTAGGTATCGTGGGATGACATGGAGTGGTTAATATAGGATTGAAGTTTGTGTTTGTGTTACTATGGTACCCTTGGTTCACTTAGTTAGTATCTGTCACTGCATCCTGACTTGAACTTAGAATCCCTTTAGCCCAAAGACAAGTGTTGACACCATATTTTCTTAAGCTTTAATGTTTGCTTGAGGACAAGCAAAGGTTTAAGTGTGGGAGAATTTGATCACACTAAAATTCACCGTATTTCTGACTCCGATTTCGCATGCATTCTTAGCTTTTATTGTTGTTTTGCTTTGTTATTGCTTTGTTTTCTGATGTTTTCAGGTTTTTATAATAATCGGAGCTGGAATCGGGAAAAGGAGCGAAAAAGGAGTGAAAACGGACGAAAACCTAGAAATTCAGCATTTTGCACTTACGGCACCCACTGTGGCGGGCGCCATGGGGTTAGCCATGACGTGGCCACGTCTCAAGACCACTCCTCAACCTCCAAGACCCACGATCCCCACTACATCATCCCCTGTAGGGACCGTGGCGGGCGCCATAGGCCTGTGGCGGGCGCCACAAGGCAAAAATCCACAACCTCCACTTTTTAGTGGAGGGGCGTCCCGGTCATTTCGCGCTTCCAGTTTCTCCTATAAATAGGACCTTAGATTTTCGTTTTTCTTCATCCAGAATTAGAATTCTCTAGGCATATATCAGTTATAAAGCAGTTGCCATTCCACATCGGGGTGCCTCTGCAATCGAGTGATCGAGTCTGTAATCTGTCTGTGGTTCGAGTTTTGGAGCACTCTGGAGGAAGTTAATCCTGCCGCCATTTTAATTCCAGTTCGTATTTTATTTTTCCGCATTGCTTTACTTTTATTTATTTTCTCGCACTTTACTTTGTTTATTTCCCGCACTCGCACATTTACGTTGTTTATTTCCCGCACTCGCACATTTACGTTGTTTACTTCCCGCACTCGCACATTTACTTTGTTTACTTCCCGCACTCGCTTTAAATTACTCATATGAAAAACTATAAAAAGAATATTTACTTTATCATGTCTAACTAATCCCATAAAGGTTAGAATGTAAGGATCGTAATTAAACCAGTAATCAGTATAATTGTTCGTGGAAACACCTAAGGGCTATTTTATCTTTCAATTCAAGTAATTGTTTTTAACTATTTCAAAAACAGCCAAAAGCGCTTTGTATAGTTCATTAGGAGTTTTTAGATTAAAAAGAAAAGAGATTTTAAAACGATTTTCGGACGCGTTATGAGATTTAGAGTCTGGTTCATAAGAACCTCTTTTTGCTAAGAAGTCCAGGTTAAAATACTTTTCAACTTTGTTAAGAAACTATATTTCTTAAAAATAGGTTTACTACTCTAACGCAGTACGCACCTTTCTATCCGTGACAATAGGAGGGGTTGATTAGAGAGTACAACTCGGTTCTGAATACGCGAAAGCGACAGTTCCTGTTAAATTAGTTCTTTTCAAAGGAGAAAACATTGCCCATAAGTAGTTCCATTAACAAGTACTGGATTATCATTGATTACGTGAATTACATTCGAGCCTGTCTTTTATTTATTATTTAAAATTATAATTTTATTTACCATTGCACCCTTACTAAAACCCTTAAAAATAGTTGCCTTAGATAAACACCATAACAACAGGTACGATAGATTGACACTTGGTCTCTGTGGATTCGATAATCTTTTATATTACTTTGACGTGATTCGTACACTTGCGAAAAACACGCATCAAGCGCCCGGGCAAGTTCCCGAGGAGCGTTCCCCGCCACTTCTCCACGGGACATTCAAACTAACCTATCGCCCCTCCCCGAGGGCTTCATCGGAAGAAGCACCCATCCCCGGGGTATTCATCAAAATAGTCGATCCTCCCCGGCACATTCATCTAAACAACCCTAAAACTCCACCAGATACGGCGGAGACTCGCGTCTCTCCTTGGGGAAATCATCGTGCCCCGACCATAAACCCAAAATAAACGGAGAAAATAAAGGAAAGGAGGAAGAAAAACTCACTTTATAAGCGGCGGTCGACAAAATACAAGACGGACAGCGCGGCGGCGATTCACGGCAACGGCGGATGGGGCAGAACTACAGAGCTTCGTAAGTGAAAAGGCAAAGTGAAAAGTAAAAAGTGTGCGGGGACTCCCATATTTATAACCCGGTGCGGAACTCGAAGCGGCACTAGGCCTTTGAGTGCCCTAGGGTAGCCTCCCTCACACCCACTCAATGCGTGACATGTGGCGGAAAGCTGACAGTCGCGTCCCTTCAAATACCTTTGCCCCGCACACCCGACGACATGGAGAGACCTTCGCGCACGCGCGCCTCGCGGAACACGAGCCGGCGGAGTCTCACTCTTCGCGACCTTCTTCCCCGGAGCAACATTCTTAAGTCCTTGCTCTTCCACCAAAGAGCTTTGACTTGGGGGGCTCCTGTTCTGGCCTGGGCCCCGACCTCACCTCGCGGCCCAACCCAATGATACACAACCAAGGCCCAATATGATTTAAGTAGGCTGGTCGGGCATGTGACCCCTCGACTGGCAGGGCATGCTCCCGCCGAGCAGGACAGCGTGCCTCAGGACGCCATCTGCGCTCTCCCCTTATTGGGAAGAACAACCCTCCGCGGGCAGAATCCCCATGCCATCGAGCAGGACAACGTGTCTCTCCCACGCCCTCGTGTGCTCCCCTCCGCGGGGAGAACAACACACCTTTGGGGAACCGTGCGAGCTCCCTTCCGCGGGGAGATCAACGTGTCCTTCGCACGTTCTCCACGTGCTCCCCTCCGCGGGGACACGTCATCAACCAACTGTCCACCTCCGAAAGAGCAGGTCAAACCCACTTTCCGGAGATCATGGGACAGTTGAACTAGGGCGAAGACCACGTCATGGTCTTCACTACACCACGTAAGCCCTAGCAGTCCCCTGGGTTGGGCCTAGCAATCCAGCCCACCTCAAGTGACCGTTGGCCCAGCGCTGGGGTCTCTCTATAAATACCCTCTTTTACAAGAGGGTCAGGTAATTCACTTCTTACCCCTTTTTCTGTACTTGTGATCACTCTGCCCATATACTTACTTTGGCATCGGAGTGTCTTACAGGTACACCCCCTCCTCCTCCTCATCACCAGTGAACAGACAGCAGTCCAACAGAGTGTGACCAGCTAGTGATCCCCTTCTGATCAGGTAAGATCATTAACAATAACTATTTAAAGTGTTAAAACAATAATAATAACAATAACTAATTAAAACTACAGTACGATTCAGGAACATGTTAAGATATTACTAATTAAAACTCCTATCTAAAAAACTTGAACAAAAAAGCTTTATTCTCTTAGCATTATATTCACTAAACACTTGAATTAATTACTACCACATTTACACATACAAAGTATACACTAAGTATCAACGTATGAGCACTCAAGGCCAAACTATACAAGCACACATTATCTCATAATCAAGACGAAAGAAAAAATAACAGGCCGCAAACATAATATTAATACGCATAGAAACTCGAAAATGTTACTGAAATGCAAAGACGAGTCAAAGCTCGTTGTCGGAGCCACACGGAGTTGTTATTCGTTGTTCTGCTTGTTGTTGCATGATTGAGGAAGATATGGCAACTCAAAGAAGGTGGTTATGCAAAATAATGTGTCGTTGCAGCATCGTCGGCGAAGTTACAGTAGTGGTTAATGGAAGGATGGTGAAGAAAGAGGTTTGGTGATATGAGAGTGAAGAGGATGCATTAGTTATGGAGAAGAACTATTCATGGTTGTTGTGGTTATGAAGTGTGAGATGTTGGATCGAACTCTAGTATGGTCAAAGTCTGTTCGCGAGTAATGCATCTTGTAGTCGAAGTTTGTTCTAACATGCATTAGTCAATATTTCTAGGGTTGTTAGCATGTTGAATTAGGCCTTGCTTGTAAGCCCAATTGTTTAAGTTAGCTTGTAATGGGTAATTGTTAAAAAGTCCATTAGGTTAGTGGGCTATTTTTATTATAAATAGGATACTAGTTTCTCAATCTTGACATAAGGGAAAAATAGGAAGATAAAATCCTAATTTCAAGAGAGAGAGGTTATTTTGTTATTCTTGTATACTTGTAATCTTGTTCTAAGAGAAAAGGAAAGAATAGCAGTTTAATAACCAATTCTTGTTGCTTTCTTCTTTATTAACTCTAACCCTTGTGTATTTCTTGATCATTAAGAAATTGTTTATACTTAGTTTTAAGGTATCTGATTCACAACAAATTGGTGCGGTGAGCATGGAGAAGATGCCTTCAACAAAGTATGAGATTGAAAAGTTCACTGGAGTGAACGACTTCGGTCTGTGGCGCTTGAAGATGAAAGCCCTATTGGTTCAGCAGGGTTGTTTGGAAGCGTTGAAGGGTGAGGCATCCATGGACGTTGCGTTAACGACAAAAGAAAAGACGAGCATGATTAAGAAAGCCCACAACGCGATATTGTTGAGCCTTGGTGATAAAGTTCTTCGACAAGTATCAAAGGAGACTACAGCATCAGGATTATGGGTGAAACTTGAAAGTTTGTACATGACCAAATCTCTGGTGAATCGACTCTACCTGAAGCAAGCTTTATATTCATTCAAGATGAGTAAAGACAAAGTGTTAGCTGAGCAGTTGAATATATTCAACAAGCTGATTCTTGATCTTGAAAATATTGATGTGAAGATCGATGATGAAGATCAAGCACTGTTGTTACTGTGTGCTTTACCCATAACACATGCTCACTTCAAAGAAACTCTCTTGTATGGAAGAGAGTCTCTGACCTTTGAAGAAGTTCAATCAACCTTGTATTCTAAGAACTTAAACGAACGAAAGGAGCATAAACCTTCGACGGTGGGTGAAGGTTTGGCCGTTAAGGGAAAATTCTTGCGAAAGGATGGTAAGTTCGACAAGAAGAAAGGTAAAAGTCAACAGAAGTCTTATAGTGGCGAAACATCTAGTATTCGATGTTATCACTGTAAGAAGGAAGGTCACATAAGAAAGGTGTGCCCTGAAAGCCTGAAAGATCATGGAGGTAATGGCAATGCAGCCATTGTTCAAGATGACTTCGACTCATTTGATGTTCTTGTGGTTTTAAGTGGCGACTCGAGAAAAGAATGGATTATGGATTCAGGTTGCACTTGGCACATGACTCCAAATAGAGAATTGTTCGAGGAGCTATGTGATCAAGATGGTGGATCTGTGTTGCTGGGAAACAACAAATCTTGCAAAATTGCAAGTATTGGATCTGTGAGATTCAAGCTCCATGATGAGTCAATAAGTTTATTGACTGAAGTCAGGTATGTACCTGACTTGAAGAGAAATTTGATTTCTCTTGGTGAATTCGACAGAAAAGGATACGTTTTTCAAGGAGAGAAAAGTATCCTAAGAGTCATGAAGGGGTCGAAGGAAGTCTTGAGAGGCGTGAAGAAACAAGGCTTGTTTACCCTTAAGACTGAGGTTGTAAGTGGTTTGACAAATGTTGCATCCATAAAACCTATGTCGAAGACAGAATTATGGCACATGAGATTGGGCCATGTCAGCGAAAGAGGCCCGGTCGAATTGGGGAAGCAGAACCTGCTAGGAGGTGACAAAGTCGAAAAGTTGGAATTCTGTGAATCTTGTGTATTTGGTAAATCCTGTAGGGCGAAGTTTAACAAAGGCAAGCAAAGAACAAATGGATCCCTGGATTACATCCATGCTGATCTTTGGGGGCCTGCAAGGAATCCTTCACACTCAGGTGCAAGGTATTTTCTATCCATCGTTGATGACTATTCTAGAAAACTATGGGTATTCATTCAGAAGACGAAGGATGAAACTTTTGAGAATTTCAAAAGTTGGAAGATTCTGGTTGAAACTCAAACTGGTAGAAAGGTTAAGAGATTAAGAACCGACAATGGCCTTGAATTTTGCAACGAAACGTTCAATAGTTAATGTGTTAAGTCTGGGATTTCAAGGCATAAGACTGTAGCAAGTACTCCTCAACAAAATAGCTTAGCTGAGAGATTCAATCGAACAATCCTTGAAAGGGTTAGATGCAAGTTGGTTAGTGTTAGATTGAAGAAGATGTTTTGGGCGGAAGCTGTTTCAACAGCATCTTACCTGATAAATAGATGTCCCTTGACTGCCTTGGGAATGAAGACACCTGAAGAAGTTTGGTCGGGACATCCACCTAGTCTCGACAGACTGAGAGTATTTGGTTGTGTGGCCTATGCTCATATTAGACAAGACAAGGTCAAACCTAGAGCTCTGAAATGCATGTTCATGCGATACCCTGAAGGAGTCAAAGCTTATAGGTTACGGTCCCTAGAGCCAGGTCATAGGAGGTGTGTCACCAGTCGAGATGTAGTTTTTAATGAAGCAGAGATGACTTTCAAGAAAACTGATGATGCTGGCAAAAAGCTGGAACAGGGAAAGATTCCTGTTGAGGTAGAGCATGTTGATGCTGAATTGCTTACCCCAGATGAAGTCGAAGAAGATGCAGAAGATGTTGTCGAAGATGAGGAGACTGATAATGACTACCTGCTAGCAAGAGACAGGTCGAGGAGAGTCATCAAGCCACCTCAGAGACTTGGGTATGTAGATCTTATAGCTTATGCCTTAATCTCTGCTAGTGAGGTTCTAGATGAAGAACCTAGAGACTCTAAGGAAGTTATGAGGAGTCGAAAGAAGATTGAATGGCTGAAGGCCATGGATGATGAGATGAAATCTCTTCATGATAACAATACCTGGGAACTGATCAAGAAACCTGATGGATCCAGGTTAGTCAGCTGTAAATGGATTTTCAAAGTTAAAGAAGGAATCGAAGGAGTGGCGTCGAAGAGATACAAGGCAAGATTGGTTGTTAGGGGGTTCACTCAGAAAGAAGGTATCGCTTCAATTATGTGTTCTTTCCAGTTGTGAAGCACAGATCCATTCAAATGTTGCTTGCCATGGTGGCTCAGTTCGACCTTGAACTGAAACAAATGGATGTGAAGACTGCGTTCTTGTATGGTGATCTAGATGAAACAATTCTGATGAGGCAACCTCAAGGGTATGTCGAAACGGGGAAGGAAGATTATGTGTGCAAAATGAATAGATCTTTATATGGACTAAAACAATATCCTCGACAGTGGAATAAAATATTTGACAAGTTCATGGCACACATAAGTTTCATCAGAAGTCAGTTCGACCACTGTGTTTACTTCAGATTTCGACAGTGTAATTCATTTGTTATTTTGTTACTCTATGTGGATCATATTTTAATAGCAAGCAACAATGTCGAAGAGGTAATAAGGGTGAAGGTTGAACTCAATAAAGAGTTCGACATGAAGGATTTGGGAGCTACGTCCAGGATTCTTGGGATTGACATCCGGAGAGATGGAAAGCAGTCGAAATTATGCTTATCTCAAGAGGCATACCTACAGAAGTTTCTCGAAAAGTTTGGTATGTCGGATTCAAAGCCTATTGTGACTCCGACAAACCCTTAATTCAAGTTGAGTATAGATCAGTGTCCTAGCATTGATGTTGAAAAAACTTATATAAATAGCATTCCATATGCTAACATAGTAGGTTTGTTGATGTATGTTATGATCTGTACTAGACCCAACATAGCATATGCAGTAAGCAGGTACATGGCGAATCCTGGAAAGGCTCACTGTCAAGCATTAAAGTGGATTTTAAGCTACATAAATGGGTCTCTGAATAGAGTCTTAATTTATGGTGGAGCCTTGGGTGAAGATAGTAAAGCAACAATCGAAGGATATGTCGACTCTGATTATGCAGGTTGTATGGATTTCATAAAATCTATTTCTGGATATGTGTTCACTATGTTTGGGACAACAATCAGTTGGAAAGCAACACTTCAGAAGTTCGTTGCCTTATCAACCAGCAGAATATATTTCCCTAACTGAAGTTGTGAAGGAAGCATTGTGGCTTGAAATTTTTGCAAAGGAGCTAAAAATTCAAAGTCGAGTTATTACTTTTAAATGTGATAGTCAAAGTAAAATACACCTATTGAAGAATTCATCCTATCATGAGCGAACCAAGCACATTGATGTGAGGCTGTATATCGTCAGAGGGGTAATCGAGCATGGAGAAGTCCAAGTGCTGAAGGTTTTGACATATCATAATGATGCTGATATGATCATCAAGACGTTGCCCAGTTGCAAGTTTTTCCACTGTATGCAGTTGATAAAGCTGCATGGAGAAAGCTAGTTTCTTGATGTTATAGAGTTAGATTCAAGGTGGAGATTTGTGAGATGTTGGATCGAACTCTAGTATGGTTGAATTATGTTTGCGAGTAATGCATGTTGTAGTCGAAGTTTGTTCTAACATGCATTAGTCAATATTACTAGGGTTGTTAGCATGTTGAATTGGGCCTTGCTTGTAAGCCTAATTTTTTATGTTAGCTTGTAATGGGTAATTGTTAAAAAGCCCATTAGGTTAGTGTGTTATTTTTCTTATAAGTAGGATACTAGTTTCTCAATCTTGACATAAAGGAAAAATAGGAAGATAAAATCCTAATTTCAAGAGAGAGAGGTTATTTTGTTATTCTTGTATACTTGTAATCTTGTTCTAAGAGAAAAGGAAAGAATAGCAGTTTAATAACCAATCCTTGTTGCTTTCTTCTTTATTAACCCTAACCCTTGTGTGTTTCTTGATCATTAAAAAACTGTTTATACTTATTTTTAAGGTATCTAATTCACAACATTTACACGAAGCTTGGTATTTTTGAAACTTGTATGAAAAGGTGATGAAGAGGTTTAAATGGAGAGGTGATGAAGAGGTTTACATGAAGCTTGGTTTCCTTTTTTTCTTGAAAATGGAGTGAGATGGTAGTGGTATGTTACAGTATGAAGATCAAAAATAGTGATGATGATGTTGCTGTTATGTGGAGGTTTTTTAAACAAAAAGAGGTGATGGAAGTATAGTTTCTGGAGAGAGAGTTGTGCTTCATGTGGTGGATGTTTTTAGGTTTATGTTAAAGGTTGAGCATTTTGTATGTTCAGTCGTGGGAGTGTGTTGCAGCGTGAGGGAGTAGGGAGAGTATCAGTTCATGCCATGTGTGGTTTGTTTGTCTTATTTTTTTTATGAATGAGGGTGGCCCGTGTACTAGTATGTGTATGAAATGGATGAAAGATAATTATTATGGAAGAATCAATGTGATGAAAATGTAGTGGTCTTTGAGGAGTTCATGCATGTTTTTATCCTAAGAGAGATAGGGGAGAGAGAGAGAGAGGTATATGTGTGTGTGTGTGTGTGGAATCTCTTAATTGCATGAGGTAGTATGCTGAAGATGATTTTTGAAGACATGCAGTAGGGCGCATGAAGTCTGTATGAGATATAGTGATAGGTTTCTGAAGAAAAAAAAAGAGTGACAGTGAAGCTATTCTTTTTCTTTTCCACTAGCAGGTTTCATGCGTGTGGTAGCTGTTTGTATTGGTAGGTGATGGCATATCTCTTTTCCTTCTTCTCCTCTTTTTCAAAATAAATGCAGGTGGTGGAAAAATAATATAAAAATGAATTATAGTCTTGTCTTTTATATGCTTTGCTTGTGTGCATGGGAAGTGATGAAGAGGGTGGGTTCCGCCTGTGTGTAGGTGAATCCTCTTGAAGTGTGTATGTGTTGTATAAAAAAGAAAAAAGTAATGTCGAAAAAAGTGAGAGATTATTATGGGAAGTTGTGATGTGCATAGGAAATTTATGCTACCTACTTGTACTATTACCACAAAATTGATCAAAAAATTTTGCTACAGAGAAATCAAATACTTGTTCAAAAGTCTAACTACTAAGTTTGTTTAAAACAAGAATTAAATTAAATATTAAAATAAAAAATATATAAAGGGATAAAATATTAACAAAAAATAAAATTTAAAATAAAAAACTGATTAATTAAAATGATTATTTATTAAAAATTGAATTAAAAACCGGTTAAAAACGAATAATTGGACTGTTATCGAAGTGCTCGAATAATTAAAATGAATACACCAAAATGATCAGCGCGAAATAAACGTATTGGAAAAATACAGCTTGATCAAATGTCGAAATAAATTTTACCCGGTTAAAAGGCTTAAACTGATAAAAAATGCGACTGAAAAGCAATCAAAAAATTCAAACGAGCACGCCATATTAAACTACGTGAAACATAGATTAATATCACTGAAGTTTGTAGGCTCAATTCTAAAATTTTTCATCTACTGATTTTACGCACAGTTGACCTTTAGTTTGACCGAATCAATTGTAAATCCAACAAGTTTATTCTGGATGATAATTCGGGCATTATGCATGATGAAATACGTGATATGCTATGCAGATGATGCAAAGCGAAAATACAGTCAGGTGAATAAAAATGTCTTGTCAAAATTTTGGGTATGACACTCATTCAACCACCAAACCTATAAAAACCTAATATTTTTTATCATTCAAAAACCATGAATTCATAGTAAACCATCACTTGAAACTCCATTCAATTGAGCATAAACTCCTATCGTTTTTTCATAACCATCTTCATTCTAAACTCATCCAAAATGCAACATTTTCATCAACATTCATCAAGGATTCAACATTTTCATCTTATATTCATCAACCAAAAATCCATCAACATATTCATCATCTAAAGTTTAATTCAACAAAGTTTTAAGCATCATCAGTTATTCAACAATAATTCACCAAGGTTTTCCATTCAAGAATAATCATTATCATCCATAATCATATGTTCATCAAGAGCTTGGAAATTAATTGGATTAAAAGAGCTTACTTTGAATGATAAGAAGATTTCTACAACAATTATCAAGATCTAGGGTTCAAGCATAAGACAACACAAAACTAAGGAAAATAAGTTCTCAATAACATTCTGCCATTTCTCAAAAGCCAAAATGGGTTTAACTAATGGGTCTGGCCCAAAACAAAGAAAAAGTAATAAAAATATTAATAATTCAATTTATAATCTTCCATCCATTTGGGCTTAATTATGGTCTGTGTGGGCCTACTAACATTATTATCTGACCCAAAAACATTTTTGACCTCAAAGATGGGTTGACTGTTGGGTTTGGGAGAATTGAAGCTGGAGTCCCAATTCGGTGGCCCATGGTGATTGCCAACGATTTGTATGGTTTTTGGTGTTTAGGAGGGAGTAATGTTGCGTATGGCAGACAAAGTAGTCTGGGGGACAGTTATGGCATGTTGGGAAGTGTGAAATGGGTGTGTAAGTGAGTTTAGTGAATTGTCACATGGGGAAGGGTTAGGTAGAGGCGTGGGATTGGGAATACAAATAGGCTAGAAAGTAGTGTCACCAGCATCTAACGGTTGGAAATGAATTTTATGGGTCTCGAGGTGGTCAATCGGTGGAGAGAGAGAGAGAGAGAGAGAGAGAGAGAGAGAGAGAGAGAGAGAGAGAGAGAGAGAGAGATTGGGAAGATCTTTTCGAATCCTTCAAGTCATAAGGGATGAGATGTGTGTCATTATTATTTTGTTTGAGCAAGTCCTTGTAAGTGGTTAAGTTCTCTCTACTTTCACTTTCCCATGGGTTCTTGTTTGTCTCACTTCTTTGTTTTTCTCCCCCTTCTCTTTCTGAGTGATATCTTCATCTCCCACCTTCTCTTTCTGAGTTTTGTTTTGGTGCAACAAAGTTGTAGAGTCATGCAGGTGTTCCTCATGCAAGGGTTCCTCTGAGTTCTTCAAGCTTGCATGTTCTTTCATGGCGTTGGCTTGCTCTATCATGTTCGAAAGTAACGATTTTCCTCCGAAATTTCAAACTCCTTTGGAATCGATGTGTAATGCGACTGAGGGTCAGAACTGTCGAAAAATCGAAGTTGAGATACGTAGAAAACAGAATGGATTCGTGAAGAAGATGGTGTATCTAGTTTGTAAGCAACCTTTCCAATCTGCTGCAATATTCTGAAGGGTCCAAAGTAGCATTTTGAAATGTTTTGAGATGGACGGCGCTGAACTGAAACCTAACGGTACAGTTGAAGGCAGAGTAAGATCAGATCTCCGACTTCGAAGGTACACTCGCTTCTTTTTTAATTAGATTGGTTTTCCATGTTCTTTCTGCTTCTATTCAGATTTTGCTTTAGAGTTTGAAGGATTTCAATTCGTTTTTGTATGGATCCATCCACGTCGGGGCTAGGTGACGAGCCTGTGATGTACTGATTGAAAACTGGTGGTGTTCGGCCATAAAGAGCTTCAAAGATAGTCATACCGATCAAGCTATGAAAGGTTGTGTTATGCCTGAATTCAGCCAAGTGTAAGAATTTGAACCACTGCTTTGGTTATTCGTTTGTAAGATATTTGATACAAGTCTCTAAGTATCGATTAAAAACCTCTGTATGTTCGTCTGTTTCAGGATGGTACGTTGTGCTATACATCAATGTTGTACCTTATGCGTGTAACAACTCCTTTCAAAAGGTACTGAGGAAAAGAGGGTCGTGATCAGAGATAAAAGATTTTTGTGTACCATGTAGTCGACAAATCTCTACTGAAAAGCGCAATGCTAGATCTTTGGAAGAAAATTTGGTAGGAAGCGCAAGGAAATGGCAGAACTTTGTGAGCCTATCATAAATCACCCAGATTACTATGTGGTCGAACGATGCAGGTAAATGTGTGATAAAGTCCACGCTTAGGTCTTCCCACACTTGGTTAGGGATTAGTAAAGATTGAAGAAGACCTTGTGTCTTCTTCGTTAGGTATTTGTTTTCTTAATATAAAGAGTATTTCTTAACAAAAGCTTTGGTGTCTCTATAGATTCCTGGCCAAAGTAAAGAAGACGAAAGTCGAGCTAAGTTTGGTTGAAGGCCGGAATGACCAGTAACAAGAGTAGAGTGGAATCCTTTTAAGATTTTCTATCGTAACTCATCAGTAGGAGGTATGTAAAGCTTGTTTTTGTAGTACAAGAGTTCTTCTTTTACTTGAAAATATGGTTGGGAATTTGGATCTGATAGAATTTTGTGCATGAGGGTCTGACCTTGTTCTTCTATTTTATAAAATTTCTTGAGCTGGGAGATGAGGAGAGGAATTGGGGAAGAGATTGAAAACAACACCACTGCATCTTCATTTTGGATACGACTAAAAGCATCAACAACTTGGTTCGACTTGCAAGGTTTGTAAAAAATATCAAAGTGAAATCCTTGTAACTTAGCCGCCCATTTTTATTGTTTCGGAATTTGAATGGTTTGCACCAAAAGATTTTTCAAACTCTTCTGATCTGTATAGATATGAAAATGCCTACCAATTAAGTATTGACATCATTTTTTAACAGATTCTGTAATGGCGTACATCTCCCTAACATACACAGATGAAGCTTGGAGCCTGTTGTACAGTTTTTTGCTGAAGAACGCCAGAGGATGACCTTGCTGAGATAAGACGGCACCAACCGCAACTGCTAAAGCATTGATATCGAGCATAAAGACATGGGAAAATTTAGGGAGGCACAAAACAGGAGTTTCCGTCATTTTTTGTTTTAATGTTGTAAATGCAATTTCTGCTGAGTACTCCAAACTAATTTAGTAGAGCGTAATAAATCGGTAAGATGAGCAGTGAGAGAGGCATAATGTTGAACAAATCGACGATAAAAGCCGGTGAGGCCTAAAAAAAACCTGAGTGTCATGAGAAAACGTGGCATAGGCCAATCAATAATTGCTTGAATCTTAGTTGGGTCTAGGGTTACACCATCACTTGAGATAATATGACCTAAGTAATCAATAGAATGGACAGCAAAAACACATTTGGATAATTTGGCATAAAATTGATTAGTAAAAAGTAACACTAAAATCAACTTCAAATGATTTGTATGTTTAAAAATGCAAGAATTGTAAATTAAAATATCATCAAAGAAAACGAGAATAAACTGAAGTAGATATGGTCGCAGCAAATCATTCATGTAAGTTCAGAGTGTGCCTAAAAGGGGGGTGAATTAGGCTTATGGAAACTTTTTCGGATTTTTGGTGTTCTTTAATTTTTCCTTTGGTTATGTTCTTAATGATGAATGCAGTAGAAAGCATAAAGAAAGTGGACACCAAGATTTATAGTGGTTCCCTTCACAATCCGAAGGTACTCCACTCCCTTTTCCACATGAAAGAGAGTTTTCACTATTGTTTTAGAAAGTACAACCTATCACACCATCAACCGGTGAGGCCTACAATCTAACAACAAAACAAACTAGTATGCAAGAACAATCCTCTTGCAAAACACTAACCCTTGTGTCCAACAATCCTGGATCACAAGTCACAACAGACTATTCTGTAATTCTTTTTGTAATTTGAGAGTACAATAGTAATATCAATACAAAGATTGATCTTCTCCTTTAATCTGAATTCACAACTTAATCTCAATACAAGTGTTCAAACAAATGAATGTGAAAGGTTATGCAAGTATGAACACTTTTGAATGTATTTGAAATTATTTGAAAAGTAGTGAATATGATTCAATGATTGTTTTTGAAAATTGTTGGAGGTTTTTTTTGTTAATCTGAAATTTTCAGAATTTAATAGCATCCAAAACACATTTTCAAAAGGGTATATTTTAGTATGAGTTAACACATGGAAAGGTATAACGTTCAAATAATTTTTGAACTTGAAATCAAACAATTTTTCAGAAAACGTTTAGTGTTAATCGGTTAACCATATAGGTTAATCGGTTAACACTGTAACGTTGGCCCATAGAATTTAAAATTTTAGGGCGCTAACCGATTAACCTATATGGTTAATCGGTTAACACTGTAAAAACTTTGAAAAATTCTTAATTTAAAAGTGTTATACCAATTCCAAATGGTTTTAAAATATATTAATGCATTATGCAAAAATATTTTATAGCTTTGAACACTTGTATATCAATTAAAGTAGAGAATTTGATATACCATAGCTTGTGTCCAAGTCTTGAAAGATGATCGAGCAAATGTACATGAAGCTTGAATGTTGATCACTTCCATAATACTTTGATCTTGGTCTTTTGAAAGCTTTTGACTTTTTGCACAGATGAAATGATCTTGAGTCTTGTTGTTGTTGTCATCAAAACCTTGAAACCTTGAGATGAAGCATGCTTCTACAATCTCCCCCTTTTTGATGATGACAACCACTTACAACCAATTGAGTCTTGTGCAGTGCTTTGACGATTTTTGGTTATGGTCTTGTTTCTCCCCCTATGTCCATGAACTCCCCCTTTCTAAAAACAGAGGCTAAGAACAGACAAAAATTCTGCACACATAGACATTAGAAAGCCAAAGCTCTTCTCCCCCTGTGTCATTAGCAAAAAGGAAGGAGCTTTCAAACAAAACTAGAAATTATCGACAATTATGACAGCAATCAAAAGAATAATCAAGTAGGTAAGCAAAACATATGAATATAGAATTAAACATGCAAAAGAGTGCAACCAAAGTAGTGTACGAGTACAACGCAAATGAAACAAAGTTAAGAACATAAACTTAAAACTTAATAACTAGAAAGCAATAAAAGACAACAACAACAGCATATTCTCTAAATGTCCTCATCAGCCATATCCTCCTCATCTTCTTCTTCTTCTTTTACTATCATCTGCTTCTTCAATCTCGTCTTCCACGACCCTGGTGGTTGAATGTTGAGGATTAAGAACAAGTTTGCAGAGAGAGGCAATAGCTCTGGAGGTTTCGCAGTGCATATTCATGGATTCCCTATGCTGGTTCATAATGGTAGTATAGATAAACTCACTGGTCAGTCCTCCTTCGGGAATAGGATAGGCTTGATTGGCAAGACCGTCATCTGCATATCGGTATGTTCCGTTAGCTTCCTTGATGATACCGGTATTCTTAACAATGTTGATCTCGTTGATTTCATTTGTGGTAGGTTTCATCTTGGTGGATGGTTCTCTGTTGAGGTCCAATTCGGTTAACTCCAGAATCCTTGAAATCAACCGTGCATATGGCAGCCTTGTTATGTAGTGAAGTTGTTGCTGAAGATGGTACATGATAGTCAAAATCCAGTTCACCCTAATTCTGTTCTTGATTGCATACAACAGTTGCATCTCCAAGTCATTAATTTGTGAATGATTTGAATCTTTGGGTATCAGAACATAACAGATCACATAGTGCAGCATTCTATCGGAGACCGTCAGGTTTTTCGCATAACACAGCATGCGGGCGGTCCGAGAGTTTGCTATGACCGTCTCTTTGGGGAACCAGCAGATCTGATAATAGTACTCCATTTTGTCATAGTTTACCCATAACCCATCAACATGGTTGACACCCTTCCTTAAGAAACAACCTTTTGAAGGTATTTTGAGGTGTCTAGCAATGGTGGACAGTTTCTCAGTAAACTCATGTTCTCTAACCACAGAACTGATCATATGATTTTCATCAATATCCAAATATATAGCCAATTTATTCATAAAAGCTTTAACCAAGTCTGGATAAATGATACCAGAGTCTGAAACAAACTTATCTATGCGCTGATACTCAAGCAGTGCAGGGAAATCAAATGAAGATGTTGGAAATGCTTTAAGATTCACATACTTTACCGGCAGAAGTTGTCGGAAACGAACCTTGAAGTCCATTCGCCTCTTCTTGGTAGACTCCATGGGAATGCTGTCGTCTTCAGAAGCAGAAGCATATTCAGGAAGTTTTCCCTTGCCCTTGTGTGAGGATGCCATGGATGAGAGTTTGAGAGATGTTGAGTGAATGGGGTTTGCTGAATTTATAGGATGTGAAGTTGTGGGTTCTGAGGAAGTTAGGGTTTGAGAAGTTGTGGGGATGGTTATGAGGAGTTATCCAACTTAGATAGTGGGAGAGAGATAGTGGGTTTTTAAAACTTAGGGTTTAAAGAGGGAAGTTCCAAAAATGAGTCAAAGAAGAGGAAGAGTTTTAAGGATATGAATTTGGACATTTAGGAGAATATTGACCACATAAAAAATGCATTTATCACATATAATATTTCAAAAATCTAATTAATTTTCGTTTCTGATTTTTAGAAAAATTAACAGTGTTAATCGGTTAACCATATAGGTTAATCGGTTAACACATTAAAAAATTGAGTCAGAATTGAAAATTTAACAGTGTTAATCGGTTAACCCATATGGTTAATCGATTAACGCACGCGAATTTTTGAAAAAAGCTTAAAAACAGAATGCATACACATGAAAACACAACACAAATAGCATACACATATTAGAGAAAAAGGTCAGATGTCACCTTCATCAAGAATCCCAAGTTCTCGCCGAATTTTGTAGAATGGTTCTTTCGCCAAAGGTTTGGTGAAGATGTCGGCGAGTTGATTGTGCGTGTCGACGAAAGTAACATCTACATCTCCATTCAATACGTGATCTCGAAGGAAGTGATGCCGGATATCTATATGTTTTGTTCTTGAATGCATGACCGGGTTCTTTGTAATGTTTATGGCACTTGTATTATCACATCGAAGAGGAATGCAGCCGAGGTCTATACCGTAATCGAGGAGTTGTTGCTTGAGCCACAGAGTTTGTGCACAGCAACTTCCTGCTGCAATATATTCTGCTTCGGTTGTACTGAGTGCCACACACGCTTGCTTCTTGCAGGCCCATGATACTAATGCATTCCCGAGAATGTGACACGTACCACTTGTGCTTTTTCTATCGGTTTTACATCCTGCATAGTCAGCGTCAGAGTAACCAACTAAAGAACAAATACTACCTTAAGGATACCATAATCCGACGTTCATTGTCCCTTTGAGATACTTTATGATTCTCTTTATGGCTGTGAGATGCGATTCCTTCGGACTTGCTTGAAAGCGTGCACACAAACAAACGCTAAACATAATGTCAGGACGGCTTGCCGTCAAATATAGTAATGAACTGATCATACCTCGATATCTTGTTATATCAACTGGAGTACCGGATTCATCTTGAT
The DNA here is from genome assembly GCA_963859935.3 of Lathyrus sativus. Lineage (NCBI taxonomy): Eukaryota > Viridiplantae > Streptophyta > Magnoliopsida > Fabales > Fabaceae > Lathyrus > Lathyrus sativus. Next base: position 606,604,203 of record OZ012739.1, read on the forward strand.
TAACGTATGTTCCGAATCCCATAGGAGTGGACATCACCTTGCAACTATCCATATCAAATTTCTTCAACAATTCCTTGCAATACTTGGATTGGTTGAGGAAGATGTCATCCTTTGTTTGCTTGATTTGTAGTCCAAGAAAATAATTCAATTTTCCCATCATGGACATCTCGAATTCTCCTTGCATCATAAGTGAAAATTCTTCGCAAAGCTCTTTGTTTGTTGATCCGAAGATGATGTCGTCGACATAGACTTGAACCAATAAAGTGTTTCCTTTGATCTTATTTATGAACAATGTCTTGTCAACCTTTCCTTTTGTAAATCCCTTCTCACATAAGAAATTGCTAAGGCGGTCATACCATGTTCTTGGTGCTTGTTTTAGTCCGTAGAGTGCCTTTTTCAGTTTGTAAACATGTGAGGGATTCTTGAAGTCTTCAAAACCCGGAGGTTATTTGACGTAGACTTCCTCATTGATGTAGCCATTCAGGAAAGCGCTTTTGACATCCATCTGGAACAACTGAAAATTCATAGAACAAGCGTAAGCAAGTAGTAATCTAATTGCTTCTAACCTTGCTACCGGAGCGAACGTTTCATTAAAATCAATTCCTTCCTCTTGGTTGTAGCCTTGTGCGACCAATCTTGCTTTGTTACGAACTATGATCCCATTCTCGTCAAGTTTGTTCTTGAACACCCATCTTGTTCCTATGATGTGCTTATGGTCTGGTCTTGGTACAAGACTCCAAACTTGATTCCATTCGAATTGATTGAGTTCTTCTTGCATTGCTACAATCCATTGGTCGTCGCCTAAGGCTTCATCAATCTTGGTTGGTTCAATTTGAGACACAAACGCCATGTTGAGACAAGCATCCTTTAGATTAAGTCGAGTTGCAACGCCTTGGCTAATATCACCAATAACTTTATCTATCGAGTGATCTCTATGCATTCTCTATTCCTTCGGAAGATCTTGATGTTCTTCAATGATTTGAGTGACATCTTCTTGTGGTATTTCCTGATTCTTTGAAGTCTCTTCTTGTTGTTATGAAGAACCTACTATATCATCATCATCATCCATAATAATATTATCCTCTTTCGAGGGGTTAGTCTCATCAAACGAAACATGGATGGACTCTTCAATAGTAAGAGTTCTCTTATTAAAAATGCTAAATGCTCTACTATAAAGAGAATAACCAAGAAATATACCTTCGTCGGATTTCTCATCAAACTTACCGAGATTATCCTTATTGTTGTTGAGAACAAAGCATTTGCATCCGAATATGTGGAAGAATGCTATATTTGGTTTTCTACCCTTGAACAACTCATACGGAGTCTTTTTGAGAAGTGGTCGAATATTGACACGGTTGCTTACGAAGCATGTTGTACTAACTGCATTTTCCCAAAAATATTTAGGGAGATTTGCGTCGCTAAGCATTGTCCTTGCAAGCTCCACCAGTGATCTATTCTTCCGTTCTACGACACCGTTTTGTTGAGGCGTCCTTGGTGCTGAAAAATTATGAGAAATTCCATGCTCTTCGCAAAAATCTTCAAAGTCTGAATTTTGGAATTCTCCACCGTGATCGCTTCTTATAGAGGCTATGGTGAGTGTTTTCTCATTCTGAATTTGCTTCGCATACTTCTTGAATGCTTTAAAAGCATCATTTTTCTGCACTAAAAACAATGTCCATGTGTATCGAGAGAAATCATCAACAATAACTAAAGCATAAAAATTACCTCCGAAGCTTTTTGTTCTTGATGGACCAAAAAGATCCATATGCAACAATTGAAGTGGCCTTGATGTAGAAACCACTTTCTTGGATTTGAAAGTTGTCTTGGTTTATTTTCCCTTTTGACATGCATCGCATAATTTATCCTTGATGAACTTTATCTTTGGGAGTCCAACAACTAGATCATACTTTATCAATTTGTTTAGGTGCTCCATGTGGATGTGAGCAAATCTTTTATACCAAAGCCATGCCTCGTTGTTGTTTGCCATAAGACACTTTACCTTCAAGGAAGAGTCATCAAAAGAAATCATAAAAATGTTATTATATCTTTTACCTTTTAGCAAAATGTCATGAGTGACTTCGTGTTCTATCAAGCATTCCTCCTTTGTGAAGTTGATTCGGAACCCTTTGTCACACAATTGACTTATGCTAAGTAGGTTGTATTTAAGGCCTTCCACATAAAGAACGTCTTCGATGATTGTACAAGGAGGTGCACCAATGGTTCTAACTCCAAGAATTTTTCCTTTATTATCATCGCCGTAAGTGACGTATCCTTTGGCCTTTAATGATAGACTTGAAAATTTGTTTATGTCTCCCGTCATATGCTTCGAGCAACCGCTATCAAGATACCATTGATTAGACGTTGTCTTGAAGCATACCTCTTTTTCTTCATCGGAGTGGTGTGAAGCCATTAAAGCCATATTTGCACATTCATCGCTTTCCGATTCCGATGATGAACTTATCTCATTGTCGTCCCACGCAACATAAGCCTTTTTGTTCTTGAAGTCCTTTTTGCCTTTGAATTTTCCTTTATTTGTGAGTTTCGGGCAATCCGGCTTTATGTGACCTTGTTTCCCACATTCGTAACATATAACTTCTTGATTTGATGTGGATACCTCCTTTTTTCTGAAATGTTTATTCTTTTTAGAAAAAGAGGAATTTTTATTATTATTAAAAAACTTACCAAGCTTCTTTACTAGAAGCATGAAATTTTCGTCTTCGGAAGATTCGTCATTTTTGTCATCCTTTGTGTCAATCTTCAAGGCAATTCCTTTGGACTTCTTGTCTTGACTTTCATGCTTCTCAAGCCTTCCAAGTTCTAGTTCATGCTCTTGAAGTTTTCCAAATAAGGAAGCGGATGTCATCGTTGAAAGACTCTTCTTTTCCAAAATACCGGTCACCTTCGGTTGCCATTCTCTTGTTAAGGATCTTAGGACTTTCAAGTTGAGATCATCATTGGTGAAGGTCTTCCCGAGAGCAATCAAATGATTAGTTAGATGAACGAATCTCTTTTGTAAGGCAACAATGGATTCACCAGGCTGCATACGGAACATTTCATATTCTTGACTTAAAGTATTAAGTCTTGATCTTTTTACTTCGGCTGTCCCTTCATGCGTTTCTACCAAGGTGTCCCAAATTTCCTTTGTTGATTTACACTGTGATATACGGAAGAATTCGTCCATACTGAGAGCGCTTTGAAGTATGTTGATTGCTTTCTTCTCATTCAAAATTCTCTTCTTGTCATCTTCATCATATGAGGATTTTATCTTTGGAGTGCCTACGTTATTTATGACGCTCATAGGAACATGCGGACCAGTTTCTACGGTTTCCCATATACTGTCTCCTTGAGCCTCAAGATGTGCTTTCATACGGATTTTCCAAAAATTGAAATACTATCCAGAAAAGAGTGGTGGCTTGTTACTACTTCCACCATACTTAAAAACCGGGTTGGTACTTGCGGAAGCTATACTGAATCGTTAGGAACAGGTTACCTTAACCTGCTCTGATGTCAATTGTAAGTTTAGAGTGTGCCTAAGAGGGGGGTGAATTAGGCTTATGGAAACTTTTTCGGATTTTTGGTGTTCTTTAATTTTTCCTTTGGTTATGTTCTTGATGATGAATGCAGTAGAAAGCATAAAGAAAGTGGACACCAAGGTTTATAGTGGTTCCCTTCACAATCCGAAGGTACTCCACTCCCCTTTCCACGTGAAAGAGAGTTTTCACTATTGTTTTAGAAAGTACAACCTATCACACCATCAACGGGTGAGGCCTACAATCTAACAACAAAACAAACTAGTGTGCAAGAACAATCCTCTTGCAAAACACTAACCCTTGTGTCCAACAATCCTGGATCACAAGTCACAACAGACTATTCTGTAATTCTTTTTGTAATTTGAGAGTACAATAGTAATATCAATACAAAGATTGATCTTCTCCTTTAATCTGAATTCACAACTTAATCTCAATACAAGTGTTCAAACAAATGAATGTGAAAGGTTATGCAAGTATGAACACTTTCGAATGTATTTGAAATTATTTGAAAAGTAGTGAATATGATTCAATGATTGTTTTTGAAAATTGTTGGAGGTTTTTTTTGTTAATCTGAAATTTTCAGAATTTATATCATCCAAAACACCTTTTCAAAAGGGTATATTTTAGTATAAGTTAACACATGGAAAGGTATAACATTCAAATAATTTTTGAACTTGAAATCAAACAATTTTTCAGAAAACGTCCAGTGTTAATCGGTTAACCATATAGGTTAATCGGTTAACACTGTAACATTGGCCCAAAGAATTTAAAATTTTAGGGCGTTAACCGATTAACCTATATGGTTAATCGGTTAACACTGTAAAAACTTTGAAAAATTCTTAATTTAAAAGTGTTATACCAATTCCAAATGGTTTTAAAATATGTTAATGCATTATGCAAAAATATTTTATAGTTTTGAACACTTGTATATCAATTAAAGTAGAGAATTTGATATACCATAGCTTGTGTCCAAGTCTTGAAAGATGATCGAGCAAATGTACATGAAGCTTGAATGTTGATCACTTCCATAATACTTTGATCTTGGTCTTTTGAAAGCTTTTGACTTTTTGCACAGATGAAATGATCTTGAGTCTTGTTGTTGTTGTCATCAAAACCTTGAAACCTTGAGATGAAGCATGCTTCTACAATTCATTGCCGATTGAAAATAACTAGGAGCATTAGTAAGGTCAAAAGACATAACCAAAAAATCATTGTGTCCGTCAAACATTCGGAATACAGTTTTGTGTGTGTCTTTCGTTGATACCCGGATTTGGTGGTAACTAGATCTTAGATCGATCTTAGAGAAAATAGTTGCAGAACGCAACTCATCAAAAAGCTCATCAATTGTTGGTATAGGAAAATGGTCTCAGACTGTTACAACATTTAATGCTCTATAATCAACACAAATTCGCCAAGATCCATCTTTTTTCACACTAAGAGCACAGGTGAGGAATATGGAGTGTTACTTGGTTTGATGATGCCTTCTTACAACATATCGTGAATAATAGTGGCCATAGCTTCTTTCTGTGAGTGAGGGTACCGATAAGGCTTTACATTAATCGGGCAGTGTTAGGTATAATAAGAATGTGATGGTCATGAAGGCGGAAATGAGGTAAGCCATGGGGTTGTTTGAAAACAGCAGCATGGGATTCCAAAATGGATTTAATTTATGTTGGTAGGAATGTAGGAAGAGAGTCAAAAGGGTTTGTGTTGGATGTTTGGGAGGTGGTTTGTGTATCCTGTGAGGGTTGGTAAAGCAAGAGATGAATAGATATGATTGAGTCAGTGTGCAAAAGGTGGCAGATTTGGTTGTATGAGGAATGTGTGGGTAGTGATTTGGGGTCACCTGTGATGGTGATAACATTGTTTTTTGTAAGTGAAGGAGATCTTTGGAATTGAGAAATCAGCCATAATCCGACCAAGTGTTCTTAACCATTCCATGTCGAGCACCACATCAACTCCTTGGATTAGTAACAAGTGGAAAGGAATATGGAACAGGTTATTTTGTAAGGTGATAAGAACATGAGGACAAATTCCTGTACATGATAGTTTGGATTCGTTACCTACCATGACGGAAAAATTGGGAATGGGTTTGGTTGGGATTTTGAGGTGTTGAGCAATGCAGGGTTGTAAGATATTATGGGTACCGCCTGCGTCGAGTAGGACAGTTACTGTAAGGCCATTCAGCAATCTTGTGAAACTTTAGGGTCTTAGGTGAAAAATGGCCAATGGCAGCTTGGGGAGAGAGCTGGAAATAGGTGTCATCTGGTTCTGATGGGTAGGAATTTCCTTCCAAGGTGTCGGTGGATTCAGGTGTAAGTAGAGCCTCATTGTCCTCTAATAATAAGAGGAATTTTCCTGATGAGCATCGATGGTCGGGTATGAACTTTTCATCGCAATTGAAACACAAGCCTTGACCACAGCATTCTTGCAGTTGAGCATTGGAAAGCTTCTGAATATGTTGTTTGGAAGGTTGGGGTGGGGCTGGGTTTTTCGGAGCAGCTGTAGGTATGGAAGTTGAAAGTGGGGATGTAGTGGGTTTGTGAATAGAGGTGGAAAATGATTTTTGGAATTTAGGTTTTGCATCTCAAATCTTTGACTTAATCAGTTTAGCCAACACAATAGCTTGTGAAATAGAAACCGGCTTATGAATTGCAATTTCATTTTGTATATTCGGTGCCAAACCAGAAATAAAACAATTTAAAATGGCATCTTGAGATAAACCTACAACTTGAGTGCCCAATTTTTCAAAAACAGCTTGATATTCTACAATGGATCCCACTTGTTTCAACTTAAACAATTCAGCTTGGTGATTTGCATATGTAGATGGACCAAAACGTAATTCAAAGGCCTTAGTAAAATAGGTCCAATCAATTAATAAATGACTTTGGTGCATCCATTTGAACCAACATAATGCTTCACCCTTCATGTAAAAGGACATCATAGAAAGTCTATTTTTAGGTGGTAATTGATAAAATTCAAAGAATTGGTCAGCTTGAAATAACCATTCTAAAGGATTGGAACCATCAAACATAGGAAGTTCAAGTTTTGGGGTTCGAAAGGATGGTAATGGGTTGTTTGGTTGGAGTTGGGAAAGTGGAAGTTGTTGATACATTGGAATATTGTAGTTTTGAGTGTAGGGCATAGTGTTAGGTTAAGTGAGGTAAGGGGAGGAAAAGAAGCGAGATATGTGGATAGGGGTAGATCTTAAAGGGGCAATGGTTAAGGATGGATAGTATGAGTTGTTAGAGAGGTTTGTGGAGTGTATGGCAGTAGGATAGGGGTATTGTAAAGGAGGGGAATATAGTGGAATGGAAATAGTAGTAAAATTGGGACCAGTAATGGATGTGGACATAGGGAGTGAGTGAGAAACATTAGTGATACATGAAGATGATGTTGCTGCTATAGTGGCAGATGATGCAGTTGTTGTGGTATGAATAGTAGCTATTGGTTGTTGTTCCTTTTGAATAGAAAGTTTGTTAAGCATCCCCATGATATTTTCATATCTAGAGTTTGAAATCTGCTTCTCATTGTCCATACGTGTCTGTATTAGCTCCAAATCAGCGGTGGTTTTATCGAATCTCTCATCTATTTGTTGTTGTGTTTGTGTCATTGCATTATCAAGATGCACATGAGTTGTTTGGACAACTTCCTCTATTATATCTCTAGGGTTAGGTGGTTTGGAAGGAGGTGTCATGAATCAAAAGTGATAAAAGCACCAATCAATAAGAAGATTTCCACAACTATTATCTAGATCTAGGGTTCAAGCATAAGACAACACAAAACTAAGGAAAATAAAGAAAATAAGTTCTCAATAACATTTTGCCCTTTCTCAAAAGCCAAAATGGCTTTAAATACAAATAAACCCTAATGGGTTTAACTAATGGGTCTGGCCCAAAACAAAGAAAAAGTAATAAAAATATTAATAATTCAATTCATAATCTCCCATCCATTTGGGCTTTATTCTGGTCCGTGTGGGCCTACTAACATTGAAGTTTTTCAGGTTTATCGTTGGTAAATTTGTCGGCGATTCTCAACACTAATTGAGAAAAACCTTCGTTTTGCCGGTAAGATATTTCGCCTCTCTTTTTCGCATTACCGCTCCCGAATTGGTTGAAACATTCTATCAAACACCTTGCATGCAATAGCAAAATCTATATTTTTCTTCAATTCCATCAACAAATTCTCATCTCATTTATCATTATAAAGTTGTATGCATGCTATTTGTTGTGTTTAAATAAAAGTTTGCATCAAAACCCGCTCTGAATCACATTTTATTTAAACCCGTAATTATGCCGAAACCGAAAAAATAGCAAAAGTATACCTTAACCATTTTATGCAAAGTCATATATTATTCCAATCGATTTTTTGCTTTGATCATGAATATACAATTAGTTTTTGGTTCCGATGCATATTTTAGTCAAATTGGCGCATTTTTTAATTGAATTTTTCGTCCATTTTTACTACTTTTTTTTGTGTGATTTGTAGCTTGTTTCGCAATTTGCAATATATATTTAATTTCTTTGTGAAATTACGGTTTCAACAATATATTAACTCGTCAACTTTAATTCTGTTGACCGTTATCGGAAGCTTGTACAAAAATGTTATTTTCATTTTTTTCTACAACTATGCATTCCAATCATAATGCTATGTATCATTTTCTTTTTCTTTTTTTCTAATATACTTGTTTTATCATTAAATGTCATACGATTACCACATGTGTATATTTACTACTACATTGTTTAGTGTTACTTACTTTCTTCCAATACTACTACTATACGTTTCACTAAGTTTCAGTATTGCTATTTCACATACTGCCATATCATGTTAATTTATTTTTCTTTGATTTTTCTATTATTCTTTTTATTATTATTATTATTATTATTATTATTATTATTATTATTATTATTATTATTATTATTATTATTATTATTATTATTATATCGATGTTAAGAAACCACAGGTGTGGTAACATTTTACATGGTTTTTTGTTTTTTTGTTTTTCTTTCTTTTCTCTTTCTTTTTGTATTACTCTTTTTATATATTACGGAAGCCTCATAGCTAACAAAAACACTTTCTTGGATTTTTTCAATTGGATGGACCAAAACAACCTTGTAAACCTGGAGAGTACGGAAGCTTTATTCACATGGACTCACCCTTAGAGGAAGAATTAGTTAAGTAGAGATCCATAACCATAACAAAACTTAAGGATCACTATTATAAATGTCGGGGGTTGTTTTTCTCACCCTTGGTGATGAAGAGTCACTCTAATGAAATTGCAAAATGTTATTGAATAAATTCAAAAGTACATCTCTGGACACACATGTTCCACACCAAAACATGTATTAAGTGAGACACACACCAATTTTCTCAAAAACTAAGCAAGAATTGTATATGTGGACTCACCTTTTCAATAATTTTGTTTATTTAACAACTCACTGACAACTTTGAAAGTACAGTTCCAGATTTGTCAAGCAGAAAATTTAATAATACACCACCTTGCATGTATGATTCACTTGTGATCATACCATCATTTCTTCTTCAAACCCTAAGAAAACCCCATTCTACACTCAATCAACTTGTCTACGTTAAAGCAACATTTTTCTGTTTTTTCACATCAAAAGGAACAAAAAATGTTGGAATTTAAGGTAATGTACATGTACTTCCTTTCACATTACTTGCTATAATCTTGTTTTTGGCCTGAAAAAATGAACGTTGCGTCTGGAACTGTATTTCTAATTTTTTGTTGAATGTCATACGAAATTGTATTTTTGGATTAGTGCAATGTTAAATTTGGCGCATTTTTAACTTTTTCTGTTATGATTTGCCTTAGATATGGTGTACCCTTATGATGTTCCCAAAACTATTGTGTTTATGGATGTTAAATCGGTTGATGTTAAGGTAGATGTTGGTAAACAATTTACAAATGAACAAAAGTTTGTTATTCGTGAACATATGCTTTAATAGATCCGTACGGAGGCTGCCAAATTGGGATTTGGTGTTGTAATCGGTCGGTCAAATAACGGTTATTATAGAAGACAAACATTTGTGACACTAAGATGCGAAAGAAGTTACAAGTACATAAAACCTATCTGAAATTTAAAACTAGATGACACCGGTTTGAGGAGATGTTAGTTAAGTTGTGCTAGTACCTTATGGTGAATAATACATGGACATTTAATGTGATTTATGGTATACATAATCATGACACGTGTTACAATTTAGTTGGTCATTACATTACATGTCGCCTTAATTATAAAGAGAATGGAGTTGTTTCTAACATGACATTGAACATGGTGCAGCCCAAAAATATACTTGCAACTTTGAAACGGAAAAGACCTCAAAATGTCTCAAATATCAAGCAAGTATGCGTGTACCCAAAACAACAAGGTGATAAGAGGTCCCAAAACTGAAATTCAACAATTGTTGAAGCTTTTGGATGATAACCATTATATATCTAGGTACAGAGTGTACGGGGATGGAGAAACCATTCGAGATATATTTTGGAGTCATCCTGACTCCATCAAGTTGTTCAACACATTTCCAATTATGCTCATTATTGATTTAACATATAAGACCAACAAGTGCAAGCTTTCACTTCTGGAAATTTTTGGTGTTACTTCTGCAGAGATGAATTTTTCAGTTAGGTTTGCATTTTTGGAAAGTGAAAAGGAGAACAATGTTACATGGGATTTAGAAGTGTGTCAAACTATGTTGAAGGACCAAGAAAACATGCCAAAGGTCATTGCCACTGATAGCGATAACGCACTGATGAATTTGGTTGCAAATGTCTTTCCTACATCATATGCATTACTTTGTAGGTATCACATGAAAAAAAGGTGAGAAGTAAACTTAAGTTCACAGTAGGGACCAAACAAATCAAAGGTAAAAACGGGAAATCGTTAAAGATTGTGTGGTATAGAAAAGCATAACAGATGTCTGGAATGTTATAATAAATTCTTATATGCAAGAGTTATATCTCAAATTTGTAATACATCTCAAGAAAGTGTGTGAAAAACATCTGGATTTCTTAAAATATGTTGAAAGTACAATTCTATATTAGGTGAAAGAGAATATTGTTTGTGCTTGGACTAATCAGATAAGACACTTTAGAAATACACCAACTAATAGAGTTGAATCTGCTCATGCGACATTAAAGAATTTGTTGGTAAATAGTAAAGGTGATTTATGTAGAGATTGGGACTCTGTGAACCAAATGATTTAAAATCAGCATAATGACATAAGAACATCATTTGGTCGCGACAATATAGTATTAGAACACAAATTTAGAGACAACAATCTTTATTCAAATTTGTAAGGCCATATATAGAAATATTGAATTTTGTTTATCACGAAGCGAAACGATTAGAGAAAGTAGGTTCAAATAGCTGAAAGTATGGTTGTACACTTAGGAAGACGTACGTTCTTCCGCACGCTTATTTAATTTTAGATAAGATGAAACATAATAGTCCCATGCAAATGGATGAGGTTTACATGCACTAGAAAAGGATTTATATGATGATGATGATGGTGGTGGTGGTGGTGGTGGTGGTGGTGGTGGTGGTGGTGGTGTGATGAAGGATGGTAAATTAAATATATCTAAAATTGTAGTAGGAGGATAGATGTTTGACACAATGTCTTAGACAATGTGTACCACAGAAAACATATTATAACAAACTAAAGAAAATAATGCAGAAAGCAATAAAGAACAAAGGAGAATTGTTAATCCGGTTTAGTGCAACATCACCTACATCTGGGAGCTTCCAACTCAAAAAAGCAAATCAAATTTCAATATTATCAGTACATTTAGTCTTAAATGGACAAACCTTGTTCAATGCCTACTTCATAATATTACACATGTCTTTTTATTTAGGACTTCTCTCAATCACTACCATAATGATCAATGCTTTCAAAAGATTACAGATGTTGAATTACAACTCAGCTAATAATCAACCTTTATGCCTTGAATATTCAGTTTAGGATTCTTTAGAGGTTTGCAAATAAAAAACAAGAATACAAAGAGTCAAAGAAAAAAACCCTAGCATAGTAGATCTTCAAAACTTATGTGTCTTCAAACTTAGGAATGAGTCTCCTTAAATAGAAAACCATTTTCTGGGCTTTTCTCCAATGGGCATTAGATTTGATACAAAATTAGTTATGATGCGGATTTGATTTGTTTTAAAAACATCCACAATAATATTCGATTTGATTTGATCTTTATTCAATTTAAATGTTCAGTTTATTGGATTTTATCTTATTAAATATTTTTAGAAAATCTTACTAAATAACATATTGTTAAAAGATACAGCAACAAATCTTCTTTGGATCAAACAAAATTTTGCTCAGAATGACTCACAAACCTTGGCCTGATGGCTGAGGTCAGATGTTGCATACATGCAGAAACATCTTGTCCAACATGTTGCATCTCCGTCAAAAATACATCTTGTACTATTCATGTTGTTTTACTTAATGCAGTCAATCAAAGGGAACAATAACATTTATCTTAAACGAATGGGAGGTAATTCAAGAGAGATTTTTGAAAGATGATGACAACATGAAAATGCACATCAAAAAGCAACTGAGGAAGATTGCCTGTCCAAAAACCAAGGATTTGAAACCACCCTCGCATCCGGTAAAAATAAAGGGTGCTTCTAAGAAGGTCAAACCAACGATGAGTGACAATTCAACAATGCAGACTCCATCCTATTTCAAACATGTTGACATGCTTTTTTCGAATTCTCCAACTTCAAAATCTCATAAAAGATTCTTTTCAAAGGTGCTCGCATTGGCAAACTATCTCCTTCACCACCTTTACTAAAAATGATACACATTAAATAGATGTCGGTTTTTATGCACAAATACATTGAGTGGGTTGTAGATGTTAAGGAGTGACCTACCTCAAAATCAGACGGCATTCAAAATCACTATTGTTTGTTCAAGTTTATTTGAAACTGAAATTCAAAAGTCATTCTAAATTTTTTATTTTTGTAACACGTGTTGTAAGAAGAAGAAAAAAGGTCAATCCAAAAATGTACTTCTGACGACACCTTAGTTTCTAAAAAAAATGCTAACATTGGTTGACTCAGAACTTCATTTCCGTATACATCCTAATTTTACTAAACAAAACAGGATGAATCCGAAAGTACATCTCCGGAATACCCTCTTAGACAGGATTGGATTTTTAAGGTCTATATTAGTCTAAAAGTTGTATAAAGATGGGTGCCCCTTATGTTGTTAGCAAAATCACACACATAATGTCTCAATATTCATATCTCACTTTTGTCAACTTCAAGAGTGAGAGATCCCTCTTGAATTTAGGTTCACCGAGGTCACGCTTCTTGCCGATCTGAAATCCACACTAGAGAATTTGTTGCGCTACCTATACAATCGAAGAGTTGTGAAGCTCTATTATCGTTCACCCTCGATTGACAACAAAGAGAAAATACAGTTCAGCAAATTTGATTTGAAGGCAGATGAAAATTTAATTGTTATATGAAATACATATTAGCGTTACGAAATATAAGAAATGATCGAGGTGGATGTGAATGTTGCGAGATCAACCAAAGATATTTTAAAGATGTTGAAATGTCCTCAACCATTACTTGATGATGAAATGTAATGTTAAATTTACATTAATGGTTATCTATGTAATGGTACTTTTTTATGTATCTCATAACAATGATTGATGTTAATTTATGTTGTTCTTCCTATTTTATATTTGTTCTATTTATCAAACATTGTAGTTCTTGAAAATACACTTTTAGATTAGTTATGGGGTTTTGGTGAGTCCAAAAACGCATTTTCATATTCTATGAACATTTATGGTATTTCACCAGAATACGTGAGCAAGGCTAAGGATGCAATAAGCAATGTCCTAAATGTCAAGGGGCAAATCCAGATGGTGCCTTAAGAGAATACAGTAGTAGCCCAATACACCACCGGTAAGAATCATGGTAATTTATAACCAGCATTTAACTTGTCACCCCCTCGCTACCTAGCACCCCCGCATAATTTCATATTCCAAAGTGTCCCAACTAAAAAAATTGAATCAAATTTGCATAAAAAATTTCTGATGGCCAATTCAAATATTTTAATACTCCAAAATTTTTTAAAGTGTATTTATAATTTCTGGTATACCAATATTTCTAAAGCAATTTTATCAAAATTTTTAAAAAGTACCATGTTTATTTCTGGTAGTTTAATTTATGATATTTTGAACGAAAAAAACAAAAACAAAAAATAGTTAAAATTTAGAATTTATAAAATTTCCCTCATTTCATTAGAAATTCTAAAATTTTAGGGAAAATTCAATTTTTTTAATAACCAAAAATCTTAAATATTCCAAAGGGTATCGAAAATTTTGAAACTTTTGAAAAAAATAACGGAATTTCTAAAATTTCCAGTATAAATTCAAATGATTTTGACTTAAATTTCGAAATTTTCAAAAAAATACTTACTGATTTCAAAATTTCCAAGAGAGATTATGAAATTTCCGGAAAATTTCAAAGCTAATATAATCAATTCTTTGACTTTGATGGTATCAGATCCAAGTCGAACTTGTAGGGTGTAAACTTAAATGCTCATCTACAATGCACCATGCAAAAAGACCAATATGATTAGACAAAAATGAGTCTTTGAACCTCTTACATAAATTCTACCTACTACAAAGAATGTAACGCCATATATGATACCAGAACACATTAAATAACAACTGACCATTTTATTTTACAACACACAACACCCTACTTAAACAAAACAAAAAAAGCGGCAAACACCAACTGATCAAAACTCAAAGGTACAAAGCCACGCCTAATTTCTAAGATCATGAAAATTCTATTAAAATAATTCTAGATTCAGCAACTGTGCCTCGTCTAAATTTGAATCCAAAAGCAAATTTCTCCATCAGATAGAGTTCATCTGAGCAGCGTCAAACTTCTCAGCCAAGAAATACAATACCAGTCAGCATGAGTCTTGTCATACTTAAAAGCTTATTGTCGATCATCAGTTGGCGGGCGGAAAGGAAAGTGCGCAAACTGGATTTTTAAGGTTGGCGAATCAGGTTTTTTATCATCAAACTTGTAGCCTGCATAAAGTTCTACAGGTGAGTATGTATTTCCACACATCTATAACAGGACTATGCATCTAATATTTTAAATTTAGCTTAAATAACATTATTTTCCTTCTAAATATACCATTTCATTTTTTACCAATATACTTTTCAAAAATATCCTCTAGTATATATCTGTTAGATGCATCAGTCTAACTGTTAAATTCTCTATTTTGTTACAACTGACGAGCAATCAAATATATTAACATGCCCTTGCCGCATTTGTTAATCAAAATACCACCTCATGATCTTCCCCCCACCCCTATCCCTCTTCTCTTTGCCTACTCCCACAACCCCTATCCAATCTTACTCGGCCTCTCATAGGTGCGCATTGCGCAGTCATTTGCAAAGCTCGTAGCCAATCAAGATCAAAAGGATATTTCACAATACATCTTAAAGGAAACATTTCTGGTTAAAAACAAACCCCGAAGTATCACTGTGTTATTATTGCAACAAAACAAAACCTAGAATAGAAGCTTCCGTCCACCCTCTTAATGTGTCCAAAACCTGTGGCTCAGACACAAATTGTTTAAGTAACAAATCGCAGATCAGTACAATTTTATGTCCAGGAAGGAAACCTCGTGGGAAACGCATTTTACCATATTTCCATATACAACAACAACAACAACTAAGTCTTATCTCACTAGGTGGAGTCGGCTACATGGATCAAAGAAATGTGTATTTATATTTTTATACATTTTGTACACCATGTATATTTTTATTTTTATTTAAATATGAATATGATACAAAGCAACGTCATATATTCAATAAAAATGTGAACTGTTTTTTAAGGGGTTTCTTTTGTACCGGTTGTATTGAATTACCAGTTAGCACTAAGAATACTAGTAACCGTAAGTGTCGGTGCTTTATATTTTGATATACATCTATCATATAATTAGAACTCATATTATTTAGAGGTCTTCTATATTTCCTAACTTTCAAACAAATCCCTATAATGTACCAAGCATTATATATGTTTTCCTGGGGACCCTGTGGATAGACATCAAAACTCAGTTATATTAACAAAAAAGAAGCATTTACCTTGCAGAGCTTCCATAGCGGTGAGAGCACATTTGGGTTCAGTAAACTCCACAAAACAAAAAATCATAGCCTTGTCCCCACTCTGCAGTATGTTTGGTCATTTAAACACAATTAAATATCCATAATAAAACAAGCATCTACGATTAAGCGTATCAAATAGTACTAGTACTAGCTAATATATCATTAGAGGAATGTCGCAGCAGGTGTATAGGCAATATTATATTGTTTCTAAACACAAAAATCACGTCACAATCTAATATAATAGTGTTAGATGGGTCTCACAATATTGGAATTTTCTTAAACAATAGGCAAGAAATTCTTAATAAACACACTTACTCGTCTTGGCTCCTTGTGAACAACTTTGATATCTTTATAGCCGATAAAGGGACGGAAAAGATCTAAGCGATAGGTCAAGGATTCAAGTCAACAGAATATTGAAATACAGTTATTGCTATTTGAAACACCAACAAGTTCATTCCATAAACGGTTAAAAGGCAAATAATTATCCACTCAGGTTTTTGCTGAACTTTGAAACAAACAACAGCTATATAGGATCTTATAAAGTAAAAATCAAACAAAATTTAGAATTTGACAACAGTTTCTTCCTATCAATTATACCCACATGCAATGATCAAAAACAGATATACCACGCATACAAGAACACATGCAACTGGCAAAGGATACGGCCTACTTCCCTTCTAGTACAGTCTTTTGGAAGACCGCCCACAAACAAAATGTTTGACTCCGCAGCTGAAGCTGGGAGGGCATCATAACTGCTTTTAGAGATTGATCTTTCATTGTTTGCAATTGCATCAGGAATGCCTGGATCAACACCCGGCAGAGTATCTCTTTTCGTACTTAATTTAGGATCCTCAAGAGGAGAATAACCCACAACATTAGGTTCAGAATGAACTCTAGATCCCCTGGTATTATCAACACCATATGGCTCCGTCCGAAACAAGCTTACCTGCAGGTAGTGCACATGAATAGCTTGGAAAAAATACATCTACAATTCCATTTAAAATCAATCAAAAGTGATTAAAATTTTACATCTTTATGAAGGTAATCTGTTCCGTATCCCGGAAATTCGGTGGATTTAGGACGAGGAGAAGCTAATGATGGTGACTCGGATGGAATGTAACCGGCATAGCTATTTCTGGCAAAATTTGCTGACAGAATCAGGAAGAAACAGTCAAAACATGATCATTTGAAATGAAATAAACAGAAAGTGCTATTTTTCTAGGTTTAAAAATTATATCTAACACTTTCCTACCTTCTTAATTGTTGAATCTTGAAAATTACCCCCAAGTATAAAAATTGAATCTTTCAATTGTGTTAATTAGAGTTTCAATGAGAGTAATTAAGAAAGAAGTGATTTTGAGGGGGAGATAATTAAAAAGGAATGATTATGATGGAGAAAAAAAAGAGAAGAGAGAGTACCTCCGTCGGAAGGTGCAGAAGTTGGGTATGGGTAATAGGGATCCGCCATCTACGGCCTTTTAAGCCTCCCGCCGGTAACACTCTCAGTCGCTCACTGCTTCGATTTGTTTCAGGTTAACACCCCACCCCGTCTTGACCAGTTCAGTTAGGGATTTTTTGTTTAATTAGAAGAAAGAAAAATACTACTATTGGGTACCAAAAATAAGTTGCACTAAAAAAGAACCGTTGCATTAGGTTTTGACTTTTGAGTCTACTATTTGTCAAAAAATGCACACGTGCATGTCACCCTTGCGAAAGATATGGATATCTATAGGTCTTAATAGGCATATTATGTTGTATGGTAGTTAGGGTGTGTTCGTAACAAAGAGAAATTTTGTACGGTGGTGTTTTGTGGTGGTTTAGAGAACTTGCTCATGTGAGGTAAGAGAATCTGTATGTGAATAGAGTGCTTAGGCATAGGTAAGTTGTGATCTATAGTAGTTAAGATCTTTCTTTTCTCTCATTTGAGAAGAGATATTTATAGAGGCTCTGGGTCTAGGGTTTTCTTGGGAAGGATCGTCACCCACCTAGTCAATGGTAGACCGTTGAATCCCTCTTTTCTAAGAGGATGTGGGTCAGTTATTGACTTTTACTTCTCTTTGCATCAGAAACGTCTTATCCCACATTTTTCATGAGAGGGCAATAGGAAGACTTTGATGGGCGAGGTGATATCTCCCTGGGGCGATACATGATGGTTGCCCCCTCTTAGGGTGACCTATAATCATCTCCCTACCTAGGTACTTCACAAATATAACACTACATAGTCCCTCAAGTACGACGTCTTTGATAAAGGCCAAACTGTTTTTAGACCATGGTACGATAAAGTATGTTAAGGCCCTGAGTTTTCTAATAATGTGGGTGACGCATTAGGACTATTAGGCTTGGGGGGAGGGGGCTTAAGGAAAATCATATTGTTTGGTCTCGTCCGAGGGACTTCTATCAAGCCCTCATACAAGACTTGTGACTAAGTTTTTTAGGCTAAACTTCGGTTACGCCTTTTGGGCATGGTTTCTATGTCTGATCCCGCTCGGAGAAACTCTAAATCCCTCAGAAGAGATTTTAGTTGGCCTATGGAATCTAAGACTCTCAAGCGAAGTTATCTATAGCTTGACTGATGAGGCTATAAGTCCCTCGGGCGAGGCATTAGGCCTCTCGGGCAGAACTTCTATCAAGCCCTTAGACAAGAGTCGTGACTAAGTTTCTTAGGCTAAACTTCAGTTCCGCCTCTTGGGCGTGGTTTCTATGTCTTATCCCGCTCGGGAAAACTCTAAGTCAGTCAGGCGAGAGTTTAGTTGTCTTAGGGAATCTAAGTCCCTTAGCCGAAGTTATGTGTATCCTGGTTGATGAGTCTATAATCCCCTTAAGCGAGGCACTGGGTATCTCGAGCAGGATTTTTATTAAGCCCTCGGATAAGACTTGTGACTAAGTCACTTAGGCTAGACTTCGATCGCACCTCTTCGCATGGTTTCTAATTCTGATCACGTCCATAGAAGTTCTAAGTCCCTCAGGCGAGACTTTAGTTGGCATGAAGAATATATGTCCCTCGGGAGAAGTTATGTTTAGCCCGACCGATGAGACTATAAGCCCCTCAAGCGAGGCATTGGATCTCGTGGACGAAACTTCTATTAATCCCTCAAACAAGACTTATGAATAAGTTTCTAAGGCTCGACTTTTTTCGTGTCTCTTGGGTGTTTTTTATATGTCTGATCCGGCCCAGAGAAACTCTAAGTCCCTCAGGAAATAATTTAGTTGGCCTAGGGAATCTAAGTCCATCATACAAATTTATCTATAACACCGATAATAAGATTATAAGTCCCTCATGCAAGGCATTAGGCCTCTCGGGCGGAACTTCTATCAAGCCCTCAGACGATACTTGTAACTAAGTCTCTTAAGCTAAACTCCAGTCGCACCTCTTGGGCATGGTTTCTATGTCTAATCTCGCCAAATTAAACTCTAAGTGTCTCATATGAGAGTTTAGTTGGTTAGGGAAATCTAAGTCCCTCAGGCAAAGTTATGTGTAGCCAGGTTGATGAGACTAAGCCCTTAGACAAGACTTGTGACTAAGCCTCTTAGTCTAAACTTGAGTCACGCCTCTTGGGCGTAGTTTCTATGTTTGATCTCGTCTGAGGAAATTGTAAGTCCCTTATACGAGATTTTAGTTGGTTTGAGGAATCTAAGGCTTTCAGACAAAGTTATATGTAGCCCAGCTGATGAGACTATATGTCCCTTAAGCGAGATGTTGAGCCTCTCGGACGGGACTTCTATCAAGCCCTCAGACAATACTTATGACTAATTATCTTAGGTTAGACTTCGATCGCGCCTCTTGAGCCTGATCCTGCCCGAGGAAAGTCTAAGTCTGTCAGTCGAGAAGTTAGTTAGCTTGGGAAATCTAAGTCCCTTAAGCAAAATTATGTGTAGCCCGTATGATGAGACTATAAGTCCTTAAAGCGAGGCATTTGATAGGTCATTTGTGTAGCCCTGAGAATGAGTAAACTTACGGTGAACTGTCTAGTGTTTTTAATGACGTGTATGTTGATTCCACTAAAGCATTTAAGGAAACTGCTCTCCAAAAAGAAATTATCTATACACTTGAACAATAGATAAAGAATTTTAATCGTGATTTAGATTGTTTAAAGGAAGTTCATACATCTCTTGTGGAAAAGCGTTGTATTGTTTTAAATACTTTAGTTGAAAATATAGAAGTTCTAGAATGTGTTGAATGTCCAATTTTAAAAATTGAAACTGAAACTCTTAAGGGAAAATTAACATATGTTGTCACACTATCTAATACTTGTTCTAGTTCTTTAAGTGAAAGAGTGGAGGTTTTTAAGAAAAAAACCTCATGTCATTAAGAGAAATAGAATAAGTGTTTCATCTAAAGCTATTTGCCATTATTATGTAGATAAATGTCACATTAGGTCTCTTTGTCATGTTAAGAACATTCAAGTTTCCAATTGTAAAATGTCATGGATACCTAAATATAACTAAACTAACCTTAAAGGACCCACTAGTTGGAGACCTAAATCACCTTATTGGTTTGTCACAATAATGTCTTACCTCCGCAAAAAGATTGTGATTTCTAAATAACGGATGTTCAAGACACGTGACGGGAGATGCTTCCATGTTCATCAAGTTCGATGAGAAGGAAAGTGGTCACGTCACTTATGGAGACAATGCGGAAGGTAAAATTCTTGGTGAATGTGTTGTGGGAAGTCCCTCCATAATTACCATTGAAAGTGTGATGTTAGTGAAAAGGCTTAAACATAACTTGCTAAGTATTAGCCAACTATGTGACAAAGGGTATTCAGTTTCATTCAATACTTTGGTTGTATAATTGAGCATAAGACTGGTAAGGACCTTATGTTTAAGGGTTCTAGGATTGGAAATGTATATATGCTTGATCTAGATGATGTCTCAATGCATTAAACTAAGTGTTTAGTACCTAAGAATGAGGATTCTTGGTTATGGCATAGACGCTTAAGCCATGTGCATTTTGACATGCTAAATAAGATAGCATCCAAAAATCTAGTAGTTGGTCTTCCTAAAATAAAGTTTTCAAAAGAGAAATTATGTGACGTTTTCCAAATGGGAAAAGGTAATCTCGACATCAAAACCTCTTGAGTTTCTCTATTTAGACTTGTCTGTCCCTTCATGGACAAGAAGTTTAGGTGGAAACTATTACTGATTTGTAATTGTCGACGACTACTCTAGATTTACATGAACGTTTTTCTTAGCCCAGATGATACTTTTAAAGCTTTTGTTGACTTTACTAAGGTTATTTAAAATGTTGGTTTTAAAATCATCAATCTCCATAGTGATCATCGTGGGGAATTCGTGAACCGTCATTTTCAAAACTTTTGCATCGAAAATGGTATTGCTCATAATTTCTCGTGTACTAGAAATTCACAACAAAATCATGTTGTAGAAGGCAAGAACTGTGTGTTGGAAGAGCTTTTCGAAACTACGATAAACGAGATAAGCCTACCTAAGTATTTTTTTAGTGGATGCGATTAACACCGCATGCCACGTCGTAAATAGGGTAATCGTAAGATTTATCAGAGAAGATACCCTATGAGATAGTTAAGGGTAGAAAACCTAATATTTTGTATTTTCGAGTTTTTGGTTGCAAGTGTTTTATTTTGAATAACAAAAAAGATAACCTTGGCAAATTCGATGCAAAATATGATTAATGTTTTTTTTAGGGTACTCATCTCTGAGTAAAGCATATAGGGTTTACAATCATAGAACTTCTTATGTAGAAGAGTCAATTCATGTTGCTTTTGATGAATCCTCACCCCAAAAGTCAGAGAAAGGTATTTGTTCTGGTGTTTTAGGTATTATAACAGAAATGAATAAGAGACGTTGAACCATCTACCTCGAGATTCGACAATCGCAAAGGATCATTCATTAGGTCAAATCCTTGGAGACATTAAAAGGGAGTAAGTATTATATCACATGTTAAAAATTTATGTAAGTGCTCTGCTTTCGTTTATCATATTGAACCTAAATCCATATTTGATGCCTTACTTGAAGAGGGATGGTTACTTGCTATGTAAGTGGAACCAATCTAATTTAAAAGAAATGATGTTTGAGACCTTGTTCTATGTCTGGTTAATAAAACTGGTATAGGCACAAGATGGGTATTTAGGAACAAGATGGATGAAATGGAGTAAATACAAGAAATAAATATAGGTTAGTGGCAAAAGGATATAAAAAAGTTGAAGGGATAGACTACAAGGAGAGTTATGCTTCTATAGCCTGCCTATAAGCCATTAGACTCCTTTTGGCATTTGCCTGCTGCTTGGACTTTAAGCTTTACCAGATGGATGTTAAGTATGTTTTTCTAAATGGCATATAAATGAAAAGGTGTACATCACACAACCTCCAAGTTTTGAGGATCGCGATAATCCTAATCATGTTCTTGAGTTGAAAAGATCTTATGATCTAAAACAAGCTTCTAGAGCTTGGTATGGGAGATTGAGTGGATTTTTTATCAAACGGGGATTCAATCGTAGGAAAGTTGACACCACTTTGTTTATAAGACATAAGGAAAAGCATATTCTTTTAGTGCAAATTTATGTGGATGATATTATATTTGGGTCTACTAATGGATCTCTTTGTCGAGAATTTACTAGTTTGATGCAGGGGGAGTTTGAGATGTCACTTAGGGGAGAGTTAACATACTTCTTAGGATTGAAAATTCAAGTAAGGTGAAGAAGGGACTTTCATAAGTCAAACAAAGTATTGTCTAGGTCTTCTCAAGAAGTTCAAGATAAAAGATTCAAAGATTATCTCAACTCCAATATCTTCAAATGTGCTCATAGACAAAGATGAAAGAGGAGTGGATTTCGACATAACCAAGTATCGAGGTATAATGAGATCCTTACTCTATTTAACCGCAAGAAGGCCTGATATCATGTTTAGTTTGTTCATGTGTGTTATATATCAAGCATCACTTAAGTATTTCCACTTTAAGACCGTCAAACGTATTTTGAGGTATCTTAACGAAACTTTCACTCACGGTCTTTGGTATCCAAAGGGAAGTTCATGTAGTTTAGTAGGATATTCTGATTTCGACCATGAAGAGGAGAAGGTTGAAAGTCCAACTGTAGTGGAAGATCTACCTTTGACTTGGAATACATCAAAGGATTGCCCTATCAAAACATACTTGGGGATATAAAAAAAGGTGTGACAACACACTCTAAGATAAGTAATTTATGTTATCATTTTGCTTTCGTTTCTCAAGTAGAACCTAAAAATGCTAAAGATACATTGTTTGATGAGCATTGGCTTGTGGCCATGAAAGATGAACTAAATCAATTTAAAATAAATGACATTTGATGCCTTGTCCCTTGTCCTAAAGATCATTAAGTAATTGGCACCCGATGGATTTTTAGGAACAAGCTTGACGAATACGGGCTGATAACCTGTAATAAATTTTGGCTAGTTGCTCAAGGGTATAACCAAGATAAGGGCATCAGTTATGAGGAGACTTATGCTTTGGTTGCTCGCTTTGAGGCTATATGCCTTCTTCTAGTCTATGATTGCGCTAAAAATTTCAAGTTATTTCAAATGGACATGAAAAGTGTGTTTCTAAATGGCTATATTAATGAAGAAGTGTATGTAACTCAACCCCACGGTTTTAAAGTCATGAGTATCCAAATTATGTGTACAAGCTCAGAAGAGTTTTATACGGTCTCAAATACTCTCCTAAGGCTTGGTATGAGAGATTAAGCAAATTTTTAATTCATCAAGGATACTCAAGGGGTAAAGTAGATACTGCATTATTCATTAAGCATTAAGGGAAACACACTCTTCTAGTTCAAGTTTATGTAGATGATATTATTTTTGGATCAATTAATATGCAACTTGTAGAAGAGTTCTCTAAGCTTAGGCAGGGAGAGTTTGAAATGAGCCTTATGTGGGAGTTGAACTACTTCCTTAGTCTTCAAATCAAAAAAATGAATGAAGGCACATTTGTATGTCAAACTAAATATTGCAAATACTTGCTAAAGAGATTTGGCATGAATGATGCAAAGTCTATTGATACTCCGATGGCTACAAATGGTAACCTTGAAAGGGATGAAAAGGGTAAGGATGTAAAAGTAAATAAATATAGAGGTATGACTGGCTCTCTTCTATATCTTACCACATATAAGTTTGATATCATGTTTAGCGTGTGTATGTGCGCCCGTTATCAATCAGATCCTAAGGAATCCCACTTGAAAGCTATAAATCATATTCTTAGCCATCTTCATGGTACTTATCAATAGGACTGTGGTATTCTAAGGGAATCAATTGTAACTTGGTTAGTTTTACCAATTCCTATATTGTCGGTTGCAAATTGGATATGAAGAGTACTAGTGGAACCTGCCACATGTTTTTAAATGCCTTAGTAAGTTGGCATAGCAAGAAACAAGGTTTTGTTACTTTGTCAACCGCCGAGGCAAAATATGTTGTGCTGGGTAGCTGTTGTGCCAAAATCTTGTGGCTTAAGCAATAATTACTTGATTTTGATATAAAACTGCAATGTATTCCTATTATGTGAGAGAACATTAATGTTATAAACTTAACTAAGAATTCGGTGTTACACTCTCACACTAAGCATATTGAGATTCGTCACCATTACCTATGTGACCATGTTGAAAAAGGGGATGACGTATTTGCTCATGTTGATAGTAAACATCAACTTGCTAATATTTTTACGAAACCTCTTGTGACTAAGTCATTTTTCAACATTTGAAGGGAATTGGGGATACTTGATATCTTAAATCTTGCCTAAATATGAATTTGTGCATGCACTTTATATACTATTTATCTAACTTGTATTGGAAGTTATATTACCTAAGAGTGCATCCTCCATCAATTCATTAGTGAGGTACCATCGTTCCACTTCTCTCTTCTTTTATAAGTACTTTTATTGTTGCATGTTGTTTGTGTTATAAATAATGACTACTTTTGATGCTTGAAATGGTTCATGACTATTCACTTCCAAAATTTTCTATTGATGTATGTCAATTATATGCTTATACTGATGTTGTGTTATTCCATCTACATGCTTGAAATATTCTTGGTGCATATGGCATGTTATCTATTTGTGCATGAACCTTGATTGAACACATTATGATGTTGATAAGATTCTTGTTGTATGTGTTATTATTACTGTTACCTCTCTGTTTTTGGTTTGAGTGATGATGAATTTGTATCGCCTTGAGCACATGCATGTGCAGTATTTTGGGAGCACCAAAGACATATGTCACGTAATTGTGTCGCTTTTGTAGCAACCTCAAGAGTTTTTTTTACATTGCTTCTTTCATGTTCATGTTTGTTATGTTATTAAGCATTAATGAGCTGCAATTGCGTTCTATTGTTGCTTTGTTTGCTTGTATTTAAGTTTAACACATTCTATTTTAATGTGAACGTCACTTTATGCGAGTGATATCATGTTGATTGTCTTATCTTTGCAATTGACTATGTGTAGTATTTTGGTTTGTATGTGATTAAAGATACTTCTCATGGTTTACTTGTTATCTTTTTGATGTTGTTAAAGGGGGAGAAGTAATGTACAAGATGAAGTTTGATGCACATATTTAGGGGGAGTCTTCATGAAGAAAACAATATCGAGAAACTCATCGTCTCATGTTTTGCCATCATAAAAAAGGAGAGTATGTGAGTGTGCTTTTGGATTTTGAATGATGTCAAAACTATGACAGTGTAGCATTATGTATATTGGACGGTATCTTCCTATTCTATATAAGCATCTTAGTATTAGGAAGCATTCAAATCATTTGGAAAAGGAGTTTACATTTTACATGCATTGAAAATTAATTTTTGTGAAAAATGCATTGAAAAATAAGTTTTTGGGTTGTCAGCGCAGTTCAGGTAGACACGTGCATAAACAAGTTGACCTATAGAAGTTGCCAACATAATTCAGGTCGGCACATGCGTAAACAGGTCGACCTATTGAAGTTTCAACTTCAGTATAGGTCGACATATGGTCATCTTAGGTCGGCTCCCATGGATCAATATTAAAGCCTGTAGCCACTGCCTTCAGGTCGACACATGATTGACACAAGACCTTCACGTGCCAACCTGAAACCTTCATAGGCTGACCTAAGTACATTCGTATGTCAACCTATTGCTTTAATAGGCCCGCACATACGATGCCCCCATTTCAAAAATGTTATTTTTGTTCCATCCTTTTGCATTCCTTTTACTCATTTCCTCTCATACCTATATATACTCATACATGCATCATATTTCAGCAAGGTAGTAGTGTAAAACATAAAGGAAACCAGAATTACAAAGCATTCTCATCATTTTCAACCTCTCTTCTATGTATACACACAATTAACTACACATAATCATTTTTTGATTGGGTGGCCATCTGGATTAGGGTTGATAACGCCCAATATGGTTGGTGTAACTGAAAATATTAGGTTGGGATTTTTTTCTATTTCAAATAAGAAAACCAAGTTGGGATTTTCCTTCAATATCATTGTGATTTGAAGGTTTTGGACAAGATCACGCAAATAATATTTCGCCTGAGTGAAGGCCTTGGGACAAGGTGATTCCTTGCAAAGGAGTAATGCGAGACAATGAATCATGTTCGTGAATCTTGGGTTCAACAAGTGTGTGC
The DNA here is from genome assembly GCA_963859935.3 of Lathyrus sativus. Taxonomy (NCBI): domain Eukaryota; kingdom Viridiplantae; phylum Streptophyta; class Magnoliopsida; order Fabales; family Fabaceae; genus Lathyrus; species Lathyrus sativus. The sequence goes on from OZ012739.1 coordinate 606,630,499, forward strand.
TAGGGATTAATTCGACCGAGCAAAAACCTTGAAGACGAGAAGGTCTTGCAAGCAAGTAGTCAAGAACTGGTGGATTGTAGCAACATTATTGGTGACTTGATCAAGCTTTAATCAAGGGTTTGGAGGTGGTAAAATCAATATCAAACTATATGGTTTATGGGGTTAGAGTTCTTTCTCTCTTGTATAAACATTTTTGCAAAGATAAGGTTAATTGAGAGTATCTCAGTTTAATTTCAAATTGAGGGCATGCGTACCCATAGCGAGGCCGATAGGAGATCTGCCTAAACAAATTTTTATATGTCTCTCTCTCTCTCCTTCTCTCTCTCCCCCTCTCTCTCCCTCCTCTCTCTCTGTCTCTCTCTCTCTCTCCTTCTCTCTCTCTCTCTCTCTCTATATATATATATATATATATATATATATATATATATATATATATATATATATATATATATATATATATATATATATATATATATCTTTAATTATTATTCTTGCAAATTGTTCAATTCATTATTGTTTTGATCAATTCAATTGAAAATTATTTTTCAACTATCTTTTAAAGTGTTGCTGTTGATTTAATCATAACTACTTTGATTGTGATTGTCTTTTAACATCAACAAAACAAATTGAATTTTCAAATATTATCGATCACTCACAAAGTGTTCGATAAATTGTCTTTGAGTATTTTAATTGATTCTTTTAGTACAAAAGTATTTTAATTGATTTTTGTTCACTAGAAATAAGCTTTACGAGTAACTTAACATTAATTGATTTGTGAATTAATCATTGTTGAAAAATTTGTGTTCATTATCATCCAATTAGTTTACGTTGTACATATCTGAGCTTTTCGATAGTAGGTTCGGTTAGACGATTCAATTCAGGTTATTTTTGTTGTGCCATAAAACTTTTGAAAATAATTTTTGCCAAAATTTTTGTTTTTAAATTTGTGATGTATTCATCCCTCTAGATCTAAGCCTATCGTTTAACAGTCATGTACTGCAATGCAACATTAACTAAATTTATGCTCGTCACGGTCCCAACTCTAAACCGGACTCACAACTCAACTCTATATGCATACGGTATCAACTTAACATTTGGTTCTTCATTCGAACCGGGTTCAATCAACTTTGAACCTCGAGCCCCCACTCTGAGTTCCAAACCCTCACACTGATCTTGGGATAAGTCATTAGTTCACACTCTGAACTAGAAAACATGTGTCTTTCACAACAAAGACAATATATGATGCATGATATATCATAACGCAATGATAACAATTTAATAATGAATATAGTCTCACTCTGACTGTAAACAATCACACAACAATATAGCAAATATTATAACCTCACTTTAACTGTAATCAATCATGCACTCAACACAAATTTTCCACTAAATCAATAATTTCATTCATTCATCATGACATTTACATCATATGCATATCATGTCATGCATTTCTTTCAGTGTAATGCTTAAAAGTCAACAAGAATAAATTTTTGGTTTTACAAACACACCGGTTGAAACGATTCTTGATTGCATGTAAAATTAGCGAGCAAAAAATTTCAAATTTGGGCTTGCAGGTGTTTGTTTTATTAATCTACGGTTCACGTAGTTTAATCTGGTGTGCTTATTTTATTTTTCCGCACCTACTTACGTTCAGATTTTGATAAATCTAAGCCTTTTCATCTAAGCATTTTTTTACCAGCAAGATTTCACTCGCGACTGCCTGTTTTACGAAACTTATTTCGCGTGGATTACTTTAATGTATTCTTTTTTTGTGCATTTTAGCGTTCGATTTTTATTCATTTTAATCCGCTTTATTTTTGGTTTTTTTTGGTCAAAATATAAATAAAAAATAGAGGCAAATAAAGTAATTGATTTTATTTTATTTGTTTTTATCAAAAGTATCAGTGATTTTATTTCATTCATTTTTTATTTATTTTGATCACCTAAAATAATATCCAAGGGAATTTTATGACTGATTAATTTGTAAGCCCTAAAAAAACCTACTATATAATGTTACTAGTGTGATTGGTTTGTAAAAAAAGAACACGCCAATCAGGACAAACAATAACCTCTATCTGACCTACCTCTCTCATTCAAAAAAGTAAAAAAAAAACTTCCATTTCTATCAAGCAACAATGTTCCTCCCTCCTGATACTTGTTTTTCTTCTTCCTTTTCCACACTGAATAAAAAGTTGTCCCACATGCACCAATCTTCATTCCCCAACGCGCATACTTCCTCCTCATCCAAACAACCACCATATTCAACCTCTTGTTCGCAACCAACGTATAACCTTCAACTCACTCACCCAACTCTAAAAAACTAAAACAAAAAAAGAATTAAAAAAGAGAATAAAATGAGAAGATGATATGTGTAGTGGGTAAAAAAAGGGCATCCATCTCACATGTTATCTCATTCTTTCATCTAACAAAATTAATACATTATAACACAACAACTCGTATGCAACACCAAACATACTATAATATCCAAACTTGAAAACAAAAAATGTGAAAATGGTAGAAGAAGAATCAAAGTCCGTCGTCGCAGCTCCACTCTGACCACGTTGCCTTCTGCACCTTTTCCGCTCACTGTCGTCGATGGTAGCCTCCCTTTGCCCTTTTCATTTCTCTTTAATTCCCTTATCTCTTTATTTTCTTTGCTTAAATGATATTTAAAGAGTGAAGTTTGGATTTGTATGTTGATTGTCGTATTTCTTGTTTGAGAGAGGGCAAAATTTCATTTGTTTTGTTTTGAAGAGAGAGAGAGAGAGAGAGAGAGAGAGAGAGAGGGAGAGATAAACATGAAGGGGGGAGAGAGTTCTGTTTCAGGTTTTTCTTTTTATTAACTTACTATATGTGTTTTCATTCGAGGAAAATTGAGATTGATTTGGTTTGAAAAGCCAATATATATGACTTTTGTTATTATTATTATTAATTAATTAAGTTAGAAAACTTGTTGGACCAAATTGTCACATTTTCTCTAAGGCCACAAGATATTTACACCCCTTTGTTTATTTTTTTCAATTTTTATCTGGTCTTCGAGCCTAAGCCCATGTTACTTGCTGCTTAGACACCTCACCTTACTGCTTGCACCCTATTAGATTTATTTTTATTTTTTTTAGTTCTATTAATTAATTAGTTTGATTAGAAGATTTTTTTTATCAAGATTATTAAAATAAGCAAAAAAATCCATGTCATTGTATTATCTATATTATTTTATTTCAATCAAAATTAAAAAATTTACTAATTTTCTAAATCGATTAAAATTAAAATCATTTTTCATCTTTCTTTCATAAGTTTCATTCAATTTCAAAAACCACTTCACTGTCAAATAAAAAGCTTTTCAAATCATTTCATAACTTGTTTTTAAGCGCAAATCAACTCTCGATCCATATCAAACGCATTTTCAAAATCAAAACAAAATATCTAATCATTTTCAAACATATTTTCACAAATAAGATGAAAAAGAAACGGTTTGGTGTATACCACGCTTTTCCCTAAGTTTTTGGATACAAGTTGTATAGCTCGACCATCCAAGCATTAATCATCCTTTTAAAACTTTTAACTCGATTGATACCAAAATCTCTTTCATAAACAAATCTTGAGCAATCTCATTTTTATAATAAATCGGACGAAAAAAGAACGATTTCGTGTATATCACTCTTTTTCCCGGATAATTGGATACGAGTTATATAACTCGGTCATTCGAGTATTCTTCTTCCAACAAAAAATGCAAAATTACATCTAACCCTTTCACAATTAACTGGATGAAAAAGGAAGGGTTTGATGTATATCATTTTCCCCTTGAGTGTTGGATACGAGTTGTATAACTCGACCATCCGAACTTTCATAATCCATTAAAAAACAATCCAACACATTCAAATCATTTTCCTTTTGGCTTCAAAACTTAAACCCTTTTTCATTAACGAAATATGTTTCGTCTCAAGACGGTGCAAAACAACATTTCGTCCTCATATGTGTGAGTAAGCTAACGATGTTTTTCTGCGAATATTGATATGTATATCTATTCAGCAGTGATGCGAACATTCTCTTTCTCACTGTTCTGGATAGTAAGCAGTGTTTTCCACTCAATTGTGACTAAATAGATTTCGCTAAAAAATTGACCAACAAACAAACATTTTCTATCCAGAACTACGTAGTCGTGAGTTTTCTATCACACCTAGAGATACGCATGAACAAGATTCAAAGTCTCATCAGACACCCTAATAAAAAACTTACCTTTTAGTCCTCTTCTTTTTCTCTCTCTCAAACTTTAAGGATCACAAACATTTTTAAGCTAACACTTAACACAAAACTAACTAGATGGTTCGCATTGAGTACAACGAATGTGAGGGGTGTTAATAACTTCCCCTTGCATAATCGACTCTCGAATCCGATTTGGTTGCAAAAACCATATCTTTGTCATTTTTAGGGGTTTTATAGATATTTTCCCTTTCCATTTTGAATAAATAAAGTTCGGTGACAACTCTGTTATCACCCCGAGTATATGATGCACTCGTGATCATTTTTTGTACTACGACAAAATCGATTACGTTGAAGATGAATAATTATGCGAAATTATTTTTAAAATGATGTGCTTTAATGAACTTTTGTGGAAGGTAATATGCATTTCATGACATATGCACATGTTCATGAAAAGACATATGCATTCAATGTGGTGCCTTAGTGACGAATTATTTTCATATTGATATGAGATGAATTTTATTTGGTGCTTTAGTGGCGGGTTGATCATGTTCGAATAATGTAGTTCTGAGAGCATGCATATTCATACGTAAAAATATTGGTAAAATAATGATTTTTATGAATTTGATTTTTCTTAAGCTATTATGTTTTGTATGATTTGTCTTATAATATCGTATTATATGTTTTGTTTGATTTAATATGGATGATGGAATATTGACCCCTTACAACCAATATTTTAGGTACAAATGTGGAGTTTTGAAGTGATTGATTTTTTTATTGATGCGTGATCGTGGGGAAGAAAGGATTTTCAAAACAATATCATGTAGTAATAAATATATTGTGTTACATTTTTAGTTTAATTATTCTTTTATATCTCAATTGAATTAGAAACATGGTTATGTTTCCACTTAAGAACTTGGATTCACATTATATTTGATTAAAATTTTGAAACCTTTTATTTCTGTTTAAACAAGTATATTTATAATTTCTAAGTCATGTCTTGGATTAACATTAAAGGCGTTATAATCATAACTTCTTTGGGAGTAAAATAATTTAGTTTGACATCATAGGAATGAGGTTCCTAGTTGAAATGGACCCAAGCCAAGTACTTTGAAAACCTATCCAAACAAGACTCAGTAAAAACATGATAGAATATGGAGTGAGCTTCCAGAGTACAGGGTCTCACCAAAATGAAACACTTACGAAAGTTTCCCCAGTTTTCAGAGAATGGGCCTAATAAAGGAACATATTGGTGTAACACGATAAGCCTCTGATCTCGAATACTATACCTAGAGGTATGTATTACAATAAAATAATGGAAGAACAACCAGAATAATGGTTTCCAAGACCGATGCTTGACTCAAAATTGAAACACCTTTATGTATGCCTAAGCAACAAGGTGAAGTTACGATAAGGTAACCCTTATAAACTTTAGAACCTCCACCTCGAACTCAGTGAGAGGAAACCATAAATTTATACGGGAGAATAGACACTCGCAAAAAGGGATAAAATGCCCCTCAAAAGTGTTTCATGTCATCTTATCTAATTTCGTAGGAATGACCGACCAATCAGTGGGTCGACCAACCATAATTTTAACCGCACTTATGGTTGTCGGGTCACTTAAAATGGAAGGGGTCCCCATTATCTCTTAGTCCACCCAATTGTATTTGTTTGCGTCGACCGACTTTACTAACATGATTCCTTTAAGAGGTATCTCATCGGCCTTAAAAATCCCAAATGGATTGAACCACCTAACACCATCAGGTCGAGCTCCACGTGTTAGATGATCCTTAATATCCGTGTCACTCGGGTCTCGGCCATAAGCCTTTTGGTAAGTCTTGATGAAATTTTTGGCATACTCCCTATTCAACATGGCAACCTCCATCTTTAGAGTCAGAAAAGTAGTAAAAGCTGAAACCTCTACAATTCTGGACGATGCGAGTGTAAATTTAGTTGTGCGTTCATCACCAACATTCTCATTAGAAACAAGAGCGTTGAATGAAGAATCACTAAAGGAAGCTCCCTTATCCAGAGAGCCTCTAAAAAGCCTTTATGAATCAAAATATCATATACAAGTATAACCTCTTGAGATAATTGATTAACAACTAAGTGGGAAGGATTTGAACTAGAAGATACTTATGCTATAACTAAAAGAGAGGAATCACTACTTTCATAGTCGATTATGGGACTACCTTTCATATTGGCCAAGATAAAGAAAATGTTGAATATATAAAAAAAGCTTAGGGTAAGAAGAGTACTTGATAGAAGTAGAGTCTGACGATAAAGGTGAGAGTCAAGTAAAAAATGTAAGAATATCAAGCACTGTGAGAAATACTCCTATGAAAGAGGAAGAAAAGATTCTCAAATGGAAACTTGTTTTTAACGATAGCAAAAAGTTCGTCTAAAGCTCAAAAACCCTCAACATACCAGATCAATAGAAACGAGAAGTTACAGATCAACAACTGGATTTCATTTAGGAAAAGTAAATGAGCTCAATTGCACTCAAATGCCCTAGAAAGAAGTGTCATACCCTAAGCTATTAACCTAAAGCCACGTGTTTGAAAAATAGACGAAACGTTACAATGATGAGAAAACATTTAATGCGCTTGCTCCCCACTAATTTTATAACCGCTCAATGACTTTCCTAATTCTCACCATGGTTGGACACCGTCAAAAGGGGCCGACCTTGACTCTGAACACTATTAGAAAATTCGCTTTTAGTGACCGAATTAGTGATTGAAAAATTCCGGTCACTCTAGTGACCGAATTAGTCACCAACATTAGACATCATGTTAGTAAAATTTCAAAAGTCACTAAATCGGCCACTAAATAAAATTAGCCACCGAATTAGCGACTGATATTTTATGACCATAATTTTCAGTCTCAAATAATCGTTTTTATATAACTTAATTCATAAAAAAATTTAGTGACTGAAATTTCGGTCACTAATATTTTTTTTTGTTTTTTTATTAATAAGTTACTTACCTCTCAATTTTCTCCTTTTATTTATTTTTTAAAATTTTTTAATCAAAATTTTACATTTTTATTAATCAAAATTTTACATTTTTTATTGTTTTAATAAATAAAACATATATTTATATAAATAATTAACTCATACAAATTTATTAATTTAGATAAGATATAATTTCAATGATAATTAGTGTAAGAATCTTTTTAAATAATATTTGAAAGTTCTATTTCATAATATATATATATATATATATATATATATATATATATATATATATATATATATATATATATATATATATATATATATATATATATATATATATATATATATATATATATTTCAAATGTAAATTATACAACAAAATAGCTTAGTGGACACTCGAAAGCCTTACAAAGAAAATGCATTGGTTTGATTCTTTCTAGAGACAAAACTTTTATTTTATTTTAAGTTTTTAAAAATCAGTCGCTAAAACCGGTCACTAATTTTGGTAGTGGAAAGACTTATTCGATTTTTAGACTTTTTTAGTCACTAAACGTGAATTTTTTAGTAGTGGAAGACTTATCGGCTAATACATGTCGGACAAGCCTTGAGGCAATTGTTCTAGGTTATCCAAAGCCCCAATGCAGAGGCCCGATTAAGCATATGCCTAATAGAGACAATCCAAGGTATATAGCCCGCATGCGCAAGGTTTTAAAAAATGGTTGGCGACCGCGAAAATGGTCATGACAAAACGGTATCGGCACATGTTGAAACCGATATCATCTTTTTTATGTTAAACGATAAATTGTAGTTAATACACACCGCGACGACCACAATCAATGTCGTGACACCTGTACCGACCGATGTTGTTAAAGTCGCGACGCGACCGCAATCGTTTTTTAAAACCTTAAGCGTGCATAAATCCAAGGTACAATTTTTTTATCTCCATTATTTATCATACTCATCTTAGACTTTAAAGTGACTTGAATGTCTTAACCTTATAAGTCTACCACACACCATCGTGCTGGAGACTAATACCACCGATTCCAGAGTCCTGGGTCATCAATCAACACAAATTCTAATTCCACAGTGAAACACTTCTCTTTTAAATGTTTCTTTGTGTCTTACTTATTTTTTATTTTATTAATAATTTTTTAATCTATAAGATATTCTATTTAGTACTATCTTCATTTTAAATTATATAACATTATGTCAATTTCATACGGTTTACTAAATATTTTAAAAAATAATTAAATTTTTTTCAAAAGAATTATGAAACAAGGTATAAAAGTATTTTTTATTAATGAAGTGTGAAAAGATAAACTAAAAATAAATAAATAAATAATAAAGTGCAAGATGAAAAAATAAACATTAAGTTCATTGAATTTGTCTAATAACTTATAATTTCTATTTTGCAATTATAATTAATAAATACCTCCTCTAATCTTTTTCTATAAGAGATATTTTGATTAAAAAAATGATGTATCTAGTTTAAAACAGACCAAATCCATCCATTTTTGTTGATCTTTATTTCTTTTATAAAAAAGATAGGATAAAGTAAATTTCTATAAATATCATTCCATAAAAAAAACAACAAACAAATCTTACTTTAACATTAAAATAAAATAAATTCAACTGTTTCCTCATAGTAATATTTTTTCCTCAAATAAAAATGAATAATAATAGTGGGACAGCTCAGATCCAGAGATGAAAAAAAACATGTATACGGCGATTAACGTACTAAACCCAAACACAAAGCATTGGAGCTGAATACAACGCCAACGGACTCGGAGACAACTAATTAATGTACAGTGCATTTGATACCCTCAACAAAGCGCGTGAATGTCACGCACCAATCAAATCTATAAAACTGTGGGCCATCCCTCGTTGTTTTCATATACTTCTAAAAATGCGTAAATACTCATTAATGAATATGACAGCGATGCTTTCTCCTACCATAACACAATGTGTTCCTCACTCGCATTTCAGGCGCGTTAACCTAATCCCCGCAGTTACAATTTCCAATGAAAACGTTCCCCTACACCACCCCCACGCTATACTTCCGTGTTCCGCAGCACCAGATTCCGAAACAAAAAGATAATGCCACGTGGCCTTTTATTATGTATGATGGAATGTGATCTTGGTTGTTGCAATAAATAAAGTGCTCCAGGGTGTTTTTATAGAGAGAGAAGATTAGAGAGAGAAAAAGCATGAGAAGAATCAGACAGGTTAGATTTATAAAGATATTTATTTATATATAGATATATATATAGATACACAGTACACTCTGAGTTGGAGTTACACATTATTCTCTCTTTCTCTTTCTCTTTCTCTCTCTATCAGTCACTCACACTCAACAACACTCGATGGAGGATCTCTTGGAGGGAGAGAATGGAGAAGAAGAGGTGCTTGGTTCAAGCTTGACTATGGAGAAAGTAGCAGCTGCTAAGAAGTTCATTGAGGATCATTATAAGGCACAGATGAAGAATATCCAAGATCGGAAAGAGAGGTATTGATTTTTTTGATTTGATTTGATTTTCCTTTTTCATCTTTGATTTGCTTAGGAGTTTTTGAATTCTGGTTTTATTGAGCATAATGCCAACTCTGAAGTAGATCTCGCGTTTTAATTACGGTGAAAATTTGCTAAATCGTTGTAATTGGGGTTTTATAGTGATAACTGACACGATTTCTGGATTTAACTAAACCTAGATTGAATCTGTAATTTTAATTAATGATTTTACTTTCTCTATTTGGAAGATTTGATTATGGAGTTGAAGTAAATATATGAGGTAATTGTTGTTGTACTTGATTGACTTGGTCTTTACAGTACAGAAGCTCGTTATTTGTAGCTTAGCTGTAAATGTCATCCAGAACTTAATTATTTCATTTTTGTCTTGAAAACTTGCAGAGTGTATATATAACATGCTACATTAGTACACTTGATAAATTTTTTTGTGGAACCGTAAATCTGTAAGTAAATGCATTACCTTGATAGGTGCATTTGGGGGTGGGGTTGCTATGTACAAAAATTATGGACCAGGGTAGATTGCATTACTTAAAAGGATAAACTATAATTGATGCATATACTTTTACAACCTATTTATTTTGGTTTCCATAGTGTTACCAGTAGAGCGTACTATAGCAGTGGGGTTTAGCGGAGGATGGCACTACTGCACCCTCTGCTGTAGTGTTTCAGTGAAGGGGATGTTGTGGCAAAAATTAGCAGGAATCACGGTGCTATTATGCTGTCACACAAGTGCCTGCTGAAATGCCATTAAATCCCTCGGAAGTTCAAAATTGGGGTTTTATGTGTGGGGTATTTTAAGAATACTTTAAAAGTTAAAACATACCAGAACATCCATGTTATTCTTTTCCTTTTCTCCTTACCTGTCACTTTGTCAGCCTTAAATTCCTTATGAGTTTTTATTGTTAGCTATGAATGTCATGAATTATGAACTTCTATCACTGGGTAGAATTTGTATGTAGAATACATTAGGTAAACTGTAAAAAATCAGAATAGCAGTCGTCTCACTATCCGCTAACCCTCTATAATATTTTTGGGGGTTGGCTGCTCCTAGTGTTCCTCTATCCGAGATTGGTTTCATAACACTATTCATTTCTATCATGGGTGTCTTTCCATCATGTCATTGCCAAATATAGCAAACAGCTGCGCAAGCACCATATTTGTTAATTTGATGGCAAGAACTAAATGAACAAGGACTAAAATTGAATGACAACATTGATGCCGTTAATAGACATGTGTAATAAATAGGGATTAATACGTCTATGCTTATTTAGAATCATTAACAGAGACAATGATATGTTAAGCCCAAAGATTGAACATTCCTTTCTCTTTCTCTGTTAATAAATTTTAAAGTTAGTTCAGAATTACCCGTATGCAATGAATGAAAAAAAAAGTAGCCATGTCTTTCATTTCTAGCATTGGATAGTATCTTAGTGACTCAGTGTAACTTGATGCTTTTGTATCAACTCTGGTGAGATCATAATATTTATTTACTTGATCATAAGAGGTACTCCCTCATGTCTTAAATATAAGCAAAAGTCATAATGCCACGATCAAAATTGGACCAAATACATTTTTATTCTCACTTATATTTAAGACCGGAGGAAGCATCTGCCGCCTTGTTTCAATAGACATTATGGTTTTGTCTAATTTGACCAGGGTAAAACAAACCAACACATATTCTTCATTTTGTCTGATGCAGATGTTTTAAACACCTTGGGTTTTCGAGCTTCTGATTTTCACAGTTTTTTTTTTGTAGGCGTTGTATTTTGGAAAAAAAATTAGCTTCTTCGGACGTGCCAACTGAAGAACGGCTCAACCTCATCAAAGATTTAGAGAGGAAGGAAACTGAATATATGCGATTGAAAAGGCACAAGATTTGTGTTAATGATTTTGATCTCTTGACCATCATTGGAAGAGGGGCTTTTGGGGAGGTCAGAACAGACTCTCGCCTGCTTATTTTGTGCATGAAATAATTCATGTTGGACATGCATTGAATAATTATTGTGTTGTTTGGAAATTGAAAATCTCTGCATACCTTACCATGTAGAGGTTATTCTGATATTATTATTTACCAACTCATTCAATTACAGGTTAGATTGTGTCGGGAGAAGAAATCTGGAAATATTTATGCCATGAAAAAGCTGAAGAAATCTGAAATGCTTAAGAGAGGCCAGGTGAGATATATATTAACAAGCTGAATAGAGCAATATTTAGAAGTTACTAGTGGATGGAAATTGTAGGCCCAAAATTTAGCACTATAGTACTTTCAAGTTTAACGTTAGGGCTGAAATCAATCAATTCTAGACACATTAACAGCTATTCTGTCTCCATCTAGGATGAGCCATCTTTTCATTTGGCGTCTTGAAGAATGCTTAGTTGCTCTTTTGCTTACAAGAGATCATTTTTGTTCCTACAGGTGGAACATGTTAGAGCTGAGAGGAACTTATTGGCTGAAGTTGCCAGTCATTGCATTGTGAAACTTTACTACTCATTTCAGGATACTGAATACTTGTATTTAATAATGGAGTATCTGCCCGGGGGTGACATTATGACTCTGCTGATGAGGGAAGACACCTTAAGTGAAAATGTGGCTAGATTTTACATGGCACAAAGTGTTCTTGCCATAGAGTCTATTCACAAACACAATTACATTCACAGGTTCAGTTTGCCGTGCCTATGATGCTGTTGGCTTAATTTGTTTAATCATTGATGTTGATATTTTGGATGGTTATATGGGCCATTTTAACGTGCTAAACAGTTGCATGATTTTTCATCTTTCAGAGATATTAAACCCGATAACCTACTTCTGGATAAAAATGGTCACATGAAGCTCTCTGATTTTGGCCTCTGTAAGCCTATCGATTGCATTACCTTGCCTACATTGCATGAAAATCAAACCATGGATGATGAAACTTTGGCTGAGCCAATGGATATCGATAGCTGTGTTTCTGATGCAAACAATCGGAAAAGCTGGAGAAGCCCGCGTGAGCAGCTTCAGCACTGGCAGATGAACAGGAGGAAGTTGGTATGCTGGCATTTACTGATACATTATTGTTGAGCTTGAAAAAAATGTTGTCAATCATGTTTCTAAACATAATTAAGCTTATACTTAAAATGCCGTATTTCATCAGAAAATGTCAATTTGCTTCAGTACCCAAATGCTTTCTTCCAGCTCTCTTTTCTGAATGCAAGCTACTATAAATGGCTAATTAAACCCAAAAAAAAATGTTCATAAAGATGGTCTAAGCTTTCATTAACATGTATCTGTCTGGTTTCTTGATCTGGATTTGCATTCTGCTACATAAATCAAACCTAAATTGGTAGTGCTATACAATTCCTTACAGAGGTATGATTAAAACCTTTCTTTTGAGGAGGGAGATTACAAAATGATTAAGAGTACTTTAAGGAAAATAGTCTTTCTTTGAAGGGTTCAAATATTTATATTATTATGAGTGTAGGAAATTTGAAAAAAATTATATGTTATTCTATTCATATATGCAGTCTTGTAATAGCGCACGGTATAGAACATGATAGTGTAACTTGGGGTACGGCACTACAGATCTATTTTGTATAAAACCATAGTCCTAAATCATTGCTTCTTTTGTATCCACTACACGCAAGTAATGTTTCTCAGTGACATCATCACACAATTACTGCTGCACTTGTTTATATGCTAATATGGCTGTTAGGATAAGAAGGCCTTTCAGTTCACTTAGTTCCTTGTTTCTTGTTGCAAGGCATTTTCAACTGTGGGGACGCCAGATTACATTGCTCCTGAAGTACTTTTGAAAAAAGGATATGGGATGGAATGTGATTGGTTAGTTCTTACCTTATGCTTTAGGCGTTCTGATCTATCAGTCACAAAGGTTCAATTCATTGAAGTTTATTTAATTTAATTTGCCGGCTGCAGTTCTGCTTAGTCTGGAGTAATACTTTAGACTGATCATTTAAAATTGTTTTTTTTTTTTTGTGAAAAAGAACTGTTCAACTCTTAGTTTGCTTGTAAGTTTTATAAAAAATCTATTGTCTCCCTTTTTGTATTATTGTATTTGACACGTAAATATATCATATGGACAGGTGGTCACTGGGAGCGATAATGTATGAAATGCTGGTTGGTTACCCTCCATTTTACTCTGATGACCCAATAACCACATGCAGAAAGGTAGCATCTTTAATTGGCTTAATGTTTCCTCATTAAAATGATCAAGATATATTCTTGCATCTCTTTTTTTTTTTTTTTTTTAAATTTGTAGTTTAAGCCGTTGGTGACTTATGACTACTGTCATTGCCTTTGTTATCCATAACCATATTTTTTGAATCCCTTCAAGTTATGTTTCCTAGAGTCAGTGTTCAGACTTTTTTTTTTGTTGACACTAAATTACCATGCTGTCAGATTGTTCATTGGAGAAACCATTTAAGATTTCCAGAAGATCCCCATTTGACACTTGAGGCTAAGGATCTAATCTACAGATTGATGTGTGATGTTGATCATAGGTTAGGTACTCGAGGGGCAAATGAAATAAAGGTAAGATGTTCATCTTACTATTATGTTCTGATGTAATGCTGCGTCAACTTTCAATTTTGAAAGAACAAAGAGTGGAATTTTCTTATTCTTTGATGAATAATACCATGAGTTACAACAACATAATATAGAAGCAGAATTGGTTCTAAACAAGGGAACCAATCTGCAGACATAAAAGAAAATTGACCCTAGAATCTTATCAATTATCAGAAATGATATTGAGACAGATTTGATGTCATTATTATTAATTACAAAGGATAAAAAGGAAAGAAGTAAATAGCAGATATAGAGAAAGAAATAGGAAAGAGAGTTGGATATTTGGAGACTCAAATCAGCGCCATTTCACAACTTTTTTTTTGTCATTGACTTATATACATTCTATATACTCCAGGCTCATCCATGGTTCAAGGGTGTAGATTGGGATAGACTTTATGAAATGGATGCAGCATTTAAACCACAAGTTAACGGGGAACTGGATACCCAAAACTTCATGAAGTTTGATGAGGTATAAACATGAAATCACCATCTTTTTTCCATCCCAATTGTTTTCCCTTTTATATATTCTTTTGCTACCAAGAGTTTTCTTGATATTATGGTTTTCCCTTGTTAATTTTAGATAGTGTTAAACATGTTTTTAGTCCCTATACAATACTTTTTATTTATTTATTTAAGTCCCTATATTTTTTCTAGTTTTTAGTCCCTACCTTCTATAAAAATGGGTGTTTTTAGTCCCACCTTTGGTAAAAACGTGTGTTTTTAGTCTCTCTCTCTCTCTATAGGGACTTAAATCACATGTTTTTATAAAAGGTAGGGACTAAAAATGATCAAAAAATTTATTTGGACTAAACTTGAAAGATCCGTAATTTCATAGGGACTAAAAACATATTCAACCCTTCTAGATATTTTTGGGCTATATATTTCTAATTTTTATTATTTTGTGTTTTCAATATAATAAATGGAGATTTCACCCAACCTTTTTTCTCTGATAATTGCTATAAGCTATGCTTTGATGATATACTGTAGTCTGTGAGATTCGTTGTACCATTGGTATTATGCATTAGCAATCCTGTAGGCAGTTAGAATCTAGAATATTTTTTCCTGTTTTATCTTTCTACTTCTTTGATGGTATTTATTGATGTGTTCTTTATTTAATATGAAGTCCCTTGATTATGTTGTGTGATAAGCTGTTAAACCTAGGCCATAAGACTCACTCATTGCTTTCTTTTGTAAACTTTTAGGTAGAGCCACCAGATGCAGCAAGAGCTGGGTCCGGATCTTCAAGAAAGGTACATTTGTACTGGTTTGCATATCATCATCAGTGTTTTCATTTAAATCTCTTAAGTATGAAATGCTACACAAATTTTTTAAAGTTATCTCAAATTATAGTGTTTGTTCGTAAGACATAATGGTGTTGTTTTATTCCTATAACCAACATTCATACTTAGATAGTCTTGCAAGACATTTTGGTGTGTTTTTATCATGAGCAATTTAGTTATATCGAGATATGTGATACTTCAAAACATAGATTTGATAAGTGATAACAAGTTCTAAAGATTGTGCTGTTAGATTCATGTACCTGATCCGATATAATGGGAGAAGGCTTTGATTGTTATTATTGTTATACGTTTATGTTGCATATTAGAACTATAAATGACAACTGTTGTTTCAATAGATTTATTAACCAAGCTACCCTCTGCATCTTGAGATGTATTTACTTTCTTTTGGTTAAAATGACTAAATAGTTAATTTTTTAAACCTATTCAAAATTAGATGGGTTGTTTTCAATTTACTCTGTTTACTTATATGGCGTCAAAGGTGATCGTGGAAGAAGTTATATTTATATGCAGACAAATTTATTTAGGTGCCTGTACTAAAGATTTATGTATGTTGCGCCAGCCTATGAATTGCTTATTTATACTTTTCCTAAAGCTGGGACAATACAGCAATTTATTTTAAATTGCTGTCCTTTTTTACTATTATGAAGACAAGTGCATGGTTATTAAGCCTTTTTGTTATTTTTAATAATTTTCCTTCATTTCCACTTTTGGTCTTAAATTGAGAAATGATTCTACCCAATTGTTTTGTTTTTCCATCTTTGGTTTATTGATGTTGGTTACATCACAGGAGGGTTAATTCCCTCTCTGGTGTAGATAGAATTTGATCCCAGGTCCATATATTTTGGTCGAGAACGAGGAGTATTTTTATATTTACATCCCATTCTTATCATATAATATCCGTTTTATATATAACTCAGTGAAATTTACTCATCTTTTTGCTTTCAACGTACAGTTTTTTGTTATAGTTGCCAAAGTGGTGGGTTTTTCGTTTTCTAACTTCCATCTGATTCCTGCAGATGCTTCTAACGCCCAAAGATCTAAACTTTGTTGGTTATACTTACAAAAACTTTGATGCTGTTAAAGAAGGCCTTCGTCAGTCTTTGAGTAAGTAATGTGACAACTTTTCATTTCATGTATATTGAGAATCTAATCGGAGCATAGTGTAGTTATAGGAACATGTCCTCAGTAATTTTCATGCAAACCATCATCATTTTATACTCTCAACGCGCTTGTGCTTATTGAAGTTAAACTGAATGTTTCTAATAATTTCTAACCTATCTTGAGCTTGCTGAGTCAATGTAGTTTTAGTTTTCCGGAATAATAATACAATGGCATATGGATCAGAAAAATATTGCAGAAAATTTTAGTTTGGAAACATTAAACCGGGGACTGATATGAAATAAATTGAATGGAAATTAAATAGGAGCTAGACAAACCCAACAGTTATCAATAACATAGTGATTATTTAACAATTTTGCAGGTGAGTCCATGCAAGATTATGCTTCCAAACGGACAGCTGATGAAACAGGCTTGCAAATGCTCGCGTCGTCTGGAGACCCCATGTTACCTTGACATAAAGTTCGTGCAAACTGAAACCCGCCGTGTAGAGTTTGAGTGCTAGTTTTGGCTTTATATATTTGGCCGAAAACATCTGTTAGAGTACTTCAATTCCCATGCATTTGCAAGAACAATGTGTACAGCAAGTAGTTGAACAGTATGTCCAAGCTTATAGGGCAACAATGTGTGTGTATTTGAATTTTCAAATTAGGAACTGAATCTTGTGCAACTGAGTGATCCTGTGCTGGCTGCCCAGGTTGGCTGTGGAAGACTTGCCTTCTCTAGTGGCAGTTGCTGGTTAAATGTTAGTTATGCTACCCGGTAACATTATGTGATGTGTACATTTATTGGAACATGCAAAAAATTTAACTATAATAGAAAGACTGTTTGAGGATGGATTATGAATATTGTGCATATATTTATGAGTGCAATTGGTGATGCCATCCTAATTGTGCTCACTGGTTAATGCTCAAATGATTTATTTTATCTTATTAATTTACCCTGATTGTGTTCACTAATGAATCCTTATAAGTTAGGTCTCGAGTTCAAGCCTCGAACCGGTTTAGAGAAAAAAACAATGACATGGTTAAAAAAGTATCTACATGTAACTCCCATAAGGATTTGAGCTTGAAAGGATTAGCCACCCAGTTTGTTGGTATGTTTTTGACAGGAGTGTTTGTTTAGGATTTACTTGTCAAGGAAAGTCAAATGGTTCTCATGAAACACTTTTGAAAGAAATCCAGCTTGTTTCGAGGACTGAAATTATATTTTTGGAAATTTGATATAGGAAATGCAACGTTTAAGTTTTAAAAAATTGTTTCCAAGTATTTTTTATTTTCAAGAATGTTTTTTACACATGATTTTTCTTATTGTTATTTTCATGCTTAAAGAGTGGGAATTCAACATTCCCGTGAGAATAAATTCAACTATCCAGCCGCCAGGTATTATTCATATTTATTACTATTCTTTTATTTTTATTTTTATAATTTTTCAATTAAATAAATTTTGTAAATATTCCTTGAAATTTTTTATTTTTATCCAAATGCATACAAATATTATTTCTAGAAATAATAGTACCAGAAATATATTTACAAATGTTATTTCTTATTTTAAAACAAAGACACCCTTAGAGCATATACATCGTACCATGTCACCGTTCATATACTTCAAAGCCATTATGTAATGGATAAACATTTACAGTGCTGTGTTTTAGTTTGCAAGGGTCCTTCTGTCTAACAATGTACATAAACTTGAATTTGGGTAAAAATATATATATATATATATATTTAATTAAATTTGAGGTATGTAGTGTTTAATTGGATTTATCGTAGAGTGACTTTTTGATAGATCGTGTGAATATTTAAAAAATATGGAAAAATTGTTTAACTAAAAAAATCCGGACAAGCGCATCACACATGTCAACTTTTCAAACTAAAAAAAATCTTTAACAAAGTTCTCATCTCCACTCTTTCCTTCCAAATCTACATGTCAAAAACTGGGAAGTAATCTTATAGCCTAAATTGTTCCTAGGATAACCCTATGTAATAAGAGTGTTTTGTTGCTGGTTTTATGTCTATTAAATTACAACAGTGTCTCTCATAATATACTTGCATTTGTACCTCTTTTAAAGTAACTTTTACATGTATAAAACAGTTCTTTGACCAAAGTCAACTGTATTGACTTGAATCAAAAGAATGCATCATTTTAATCAAATATTTCGTTCAGCATGATTCAGATTATGCAGTAATCTAATTCAAATCATGAGAAAACGTTTTTCTCAAAAATTAAAATTAGAAAATGATTTGAATTATGATTTTGTTTTATTCCAAGTTATTTTTTATTTTTATTTTTTTTTTGGAAAAAATGATTTGGATCACATAGATATGTGATTTGCATCATGTTTTTTTTTTCAAATAAATTCGGTTCCATAGACATGATTTAAATCATATTTCTGTTTGATTCGAATTATGATTCAAATCGTAACACAAAATTTTAGCTATTTTTATTTATATGATTCGGTTCATTTTTTCATTTGATTTAAATCAATTTTATGAGTTTGACTTGAATCACAACTCATTTTTATCATTATTTTTCTTCTTCTTATTTCTAGCACGTATAAAAACATTTTATCTTCATTATTTTAAGAACACATTTTTTTTATAAAAAGATTCATCTTCTCCCTCAAACACCAAAACTTTATCTAGTGCAAGAATGTTACTCAATTTAGAGACATTGTGAGTTTATTGTGAAGAATTAATTAGAGTGTTAATGTTTATAGAAAAATATCTGTTGTGGAATTTTAGTAGTGAATTTTCAAAGAAGAAAAAAAAGGTCATTCTCCAAAGATTTTGGAGTATCTTGTGTTCATATTCATTCAAGATTTATGTGCCAAGAAATTCCGAGTAGAATTTAGAGGATTTCAACTGAATGGGAACATGAAGATCTTCAAGAAATAAATATGTTTTCACTTTAAAATCGAGTGAATCTTTACATCAAAATTTTCTGAGTTGCATACAAATTTAAAAATATCAAGAAATAAGAATAATTTGCTTAAATTTTAAGCTTAGTAAGCATTTATGTAATATCAAATTGTACTAAACAACACTATAATCAATTGAATTAAAGGAAACCAACACAATTTTGATGAACATTTGTCAAATATTGGATTAGGTGTCACGTGAGAATGGAAGACATTGAATTCTCTCTTTACTTTCTACTTTAGATTTTTGTATGTTATAGTTTTACCTCTTTGTTAGATTTGCATGATTTAGCATTTTGATTTATCTTTATAGAGATTTGCTTGTAAAACCTAGGTTTGGATAGAATTAGCTTTCACATTATATGTTTATTGATTATTGATGATATTTTGCTGTTACGTAATCTTACAAGCAAAAACGGATAAATTGGTGAAATTATGAGCAAAAGCGAATTTAAAGTGTAGAAGAATTGAACAAAGTTGTAAAAGAGTGAGGAATATGGACTTAATGAAAAAATTAAAGAAAATAAGAAGAAAAAAATGATTTTGTCTCTGAATTTTTCGCGGTCGCGATGCTGATATTATGGGCGCGATGACGTGATTTTCTGACACATTTTTTGCAGCTTTAAAAGGAGAAATTTAGATACTTTTTAAGAGTTCTGAAATTTGATAGAAAGTGACGGCTATGAGCTTCTGAAGCACGATTCCAAGGAGCATCAGTGTCATTGGATAACTTATTTTTCATAGATTTTGATGGAGACTCCTTATCAACTCATGATAATCGTTATTGTCACTATAAATAACTAAGTTGTTTAAATTAGATCTTTTTGAGATGAACCTAATTATACCATGTTGAATTATATTACCGTTGATGGTATTTGAGTTACTTTATTGTTATTATCTTATTTAAATGTCCTTGTGTTCATTGTTTTTTGGGTGTTGACGAGCGCTAATTGATATTAGATAAGTAGAGATTATTGATTGTAAGTCTGTCGATCTGAACCAGGACAATTAATCAACTTAGTAATTAATTAGGGATGTGTAATTATAAGCTATGGATATGAAATTAACAAACTTAGAAACACCTAATTTAACTTTGAATTGACTTAAGAAATTAGAGAATTATTGTGTAAATTAGTAAGTGTACACCAAGGAATTGAGTGTAGTGGCCGTATTAATTCGCCGTGAGACTTTAGCTCATCTAATGCATAGTTCATCAACATGTATACTTATGGAATTCAAAATAAAGATCTAATTGTAATACCCCAAATTTTGCCCTAAGATCAGTCGAATCATCTCACATTCCATTACATTGTTTTGCATTGCATTTAACCAGTCACTATCATGTTTGCATCCGCTAACTATTAACAGGTTACGTAGTCCGTTTATTTTGCAGGAATTACATCAGGTGCGCTTTAACTGTGAAAAGGGCAAAATGGTGATTTGTGCATTATTTACTGACGGTTTTTGAAGATGAGTTGTCGCCAGGATTCTTCGGAATAATTAGAACCTCCGTCTCCAAATTCTTTATTTTGAGGATAAACAGAAGTTTATAGTGAATTTTGGCATCTGTTTTCAAGATACGATAATTCATTCAGGAGTCGAGATTTTGTTGCCACCAAGGTTTCAGGGCCGTTGCTTAATCGTGTGGGGCTGGTTAGGTTGAAATAGAAATTTGGTTCGGTTAAATCAGTGCAAGCATTCATTCCGCGATTTATTTCATAAGACGCATATTTTTTTTGCTTCCCCTGCTTCCTGCTATTTTAAGCTTCAAAAGAAAAGAAACAGTAAAAAAATTCCGGTTCGAATTCGGGTTTTGATTTATGTACGATCGAGATTTATGGGCCGAGTTGGTTTATGGGTTTGTATTTTATCAGAGATGCAAATTGAATTTTAATGCAAAATACATTTCTTTTTTCATTGTCAATCAGTTTTCTCTGTTTCCGTCTTATTTTATTTCGTTCAAGACTATCATCGGTTCTATCATCAGGCGCAGTTTGATATAGAAATATTTGTTTGGAGTTGAAAGTCATACCATGTTCGAAGTGAGCGACACGTGTGAAATGACAAAGTTCGGTTCATTTGCTTTCTATGGATTTATTCGTATTGGATTGATATGGTGAAGATTATTTCTATTCGTTTAAGTTTAGTCGTCTTAATCTTTATCGGTTAAATTTGTTTCGGAGGTGCTTAGCTATTTATCAGGTGTTGGTTCATGCGGTTCAGGGCGAAACAATGGAAAATATAAGGACAAAGTAATTTGAATAAGAATAATAAATTGGATTTTATTCATATTTATTTTTTTATTACAATTTACAAATAGAATTTAAAATTACATTTGTTATTCTAAAAAGTTCCTAAAATTTTCTCATGTTTGTTTTCCAATCAATTCTTCGCGCCCGATTTCCCGATTATCAAATTTGCTTCCGTACCTGCACACAGAAAATCAAAACAAGCAGGAATGAGTTAGAAAATATTTTAACACCCTCAGAACAATGTCATCACAGGGTGTCGGGAGTGTCATACAGCAAAGTAACATACATGAAAATGGAAAAAAAGAGAGTGACATCAAGAAAGTGGTAAGATGCCTTTCTCAATGAAAATCAAAAGTTTTGAAAGGAGGGAAAATCCTAATATGCTGAGATAAAAAGAGAGGGAGCTGCAAACAAAAGGATGACATTATTAAAACATAGAGAGATTGAGAGCAAGAGACATTGAGAAAAATCAGAAAAAAGAGAGTAAAAGAAAAAACAAAGAAAAAAAGGAGAAACATTGAGAGTATTCACTAACCATTGAGAGAACAAGAGGGGGATAGAAAACCAGAAGAAGGAAGTGGATCAAAGAGCACAAAGGTCATTGGTGAAGGAAGATAGTAGCTCTTGGGTATCCTTTCTTTCAAACCTTTATCTCTTTACATATTTTTGCATGCTTTACTTTTATGTGATTTTTGTATTGTATATATTGTAATAAGGTCTCAAGAATGACCAAGAACCATTATAAAAAACAAACAAAGAAAGAACATAGTGTATTTGTCATAATAAAATGAGTTGAAAAATACTCATTTCTACTGTCATGTTCGTTGACAAGTTCGCACAGCGAACTTTGTCCCATTTTCCCTCTGTTTCCATGAAAAAGGCGCATTATGGGCAAAACAGCATGAAGTTCGCAAAGCAAACTTCTTGATGTTTTTTTTCTGTCATGTTCGCTGGCACCTCCGCACAACGAACTTCTTGTTGTTTTTTCAGGGCAGCTTCGCTGCAAGGTTCGCACAGCGAACTTCAATGCCTTTTGCCTCTGTTTGTGTTTGTTGGGAAGTTCGCACAACGAACTTCTTGTTGTTTCTGGGCAGCTTCGCTGCAACCTTCGCCCAGCAAACTTTCCATTGTTTTTTTAGTTTTCTTACAATTTTTTTTTGTTTTTGTTTTTCATTATATGTGGATGATGTTACGGTCATTTTTTTTTCTTTTGGTTCTAAAAACTATTTTCAAAAATAAACTCTCGATTTTATCGAGCCATTTTCACCCTTGTAAGTCGACCGCCTTATGCATTCGCCATCGACCTTGTTCACATCACTTCAAATATTTTTACAAGCAATAAAACCCTTGATCCAACATTAAGTGGTATTTTTCTCATAAAACTCCAAAATACAATAAAGATACAATTAAGGTTATACGCCATGAGCTTTAAGGTGGTGGAGAAGGAATGAGAATGGAGCCCCTCCTACACTCGTTCGGAGTGTTTTGAATACAAGGCGCTCGACTTGGTTATTCAAAATATTCATCTCTATCCAAAGTCCTTAGTGTGATCCTAATCAAAAACATTTTCTTCGCCAAAACCTAAAAATGACATCAACTCATCAAACTTCTTTTCACCTTAGGGCATCAATCCGAAAACCCTTTTTTCAAGGTATAAAATCAACCAACAAACAATCATTTCACAAGCCTCCGAACTACGAAGCTCTGATTCTTCACTTCTTTTAAGTGAGGATACATAGGCACAAGGGCCACAATCCTTGGTGAGCACTCTAATAAAAAACCAACCCCCTCTTTTCTTTTAAGCAAGCAAACTCTTAGATTAAAACACTCATTCAAGCTAAACAACTTAGAAGGTTCCCATCGAGTACGATGGATGTGAGGGGTGCTAATACCTTCCCCTCGCATAACTGACTCCCGAACCCTAAAACTTGGTTGCGATGACCATGCTATTTCACTAAAGGTTTTATCGTTATTTTCCTTTCCCTCCTTGGGATAAATAAAATTTGGTGGCGACTCTGTGTCATTTTTCGCGTAGCGACAACGACAAAAAACATTGTGAGAAAAAAATTCCATTATGTAAATTAAGGTCATTAAACCACTTGTTAAGATGGTTCTCTAGGGTAACCTAAAGTTTTATTATATAAACATTACAAAATTAAGGGAACAAATACTAAGCACAAGGATGAGATTATGGGAGATATTCGTGTTAAATTCAAAGAGAAAATGTTATTGGACGATTGAGACTTAAACTATTAATATTGAATCAAATGCAAAAATCACAATTGGACTTGCCCAACTAAACTTGTTATGGTATCCAAACATAAAGGGAGGCGATGCTTCTTCTCTGGTGCTGGAAAATAAAACAAATGAATTAACATCAGTCATTGATGGTTTCCCTTGAACTGAAACAAATGAGTAACCCATATTAGTAAAATTTGTGTATTGTAAGAAGGTATTTTACATTGAGAGTTAATAACTAGTATTATATGAAATGAAATGACATACAAACTGAATACCAACAATTATAGACATTATAATGAGGCAAACTAGGGAAGTCATGCTCACAAGAAATTTACAGTCCTATGCATTCAACCAAAGGCCTAAAATATAAAATGATTAAATATACCATATAAATATCAAGTATGAAACAAAAAGTTAAACCCTGAATTGAATTCAAACTTCCAACAAGCAAGAATAGCATTTATCACCACACTTTCTGTTATTTATGCAAAAATATATATCATTCTATTAGATATTTCTTTTATAAACAACACTTTAAATCTAATCTTAACTTGCATATAAAACGGTATTAGACCCCCTTGTGTAGTCTTAAATGGAACTTTCATTCCTAATACTAAATTTGTATTCCTAATAGGTCTACTTAAAAACAACTAATTTTAATTGGCAGATACTTCTACCAACTTAGTCAGGAGTTGAAGAAGAAATAATGAAATTGCATACATTTTAAATCGAATTATTTTAATTGTGACTCTTGTAACATGATATGAT
This sequence comes from Lathyrus sativus, assembly GCA_963859935.3. Taxonomy (NCBI): domain Eukaryota; kingdom Viridiplantae; phylum Streptophyta; class Magnoliopsida; order Fabales; family Fabaceae; genus Lathyrus; species Lathyrus sativus. The sequence goes on from OZ012739.1 coordinate 606,655,335, forward strand.
ATACAAGACTCGCACAAAAGACAATCTTCTGGATCTTGAAAATATTTCAATCCCTATCTGTTAATCCTCAAAACAATAATTGTCCCCTTAACTTTCTATTTGATCAATAACTCAACTCAACTCACTATATGCAACATAAAAAAATCGTATTGATACCTAGAATTTGTGCTTGAAACGAACACATTTTGAACTACCGGAAGCGATTTGAAAAATGGATGCTGAAAATGATTGATGTCGGAGAAATTCAAATAATTGATTTTGATATTGAAGCAATTGGAATCTAACTTTGCGGTTGAAGAAATTGATACGATTCGAGTGATTTAGGCTAAAGCCGAAACAGTTGAGATTGAAATCAGGATGAACGATTTGAACAATTTTGAGTTTTATCGATTGAATAATTTTAGGATTCGAACGATTAGAGTCCGACAAACTACGAACTACGAGTCTCCCTTTGTTTTTGGTAAAGCTCCAAAATTTGTTTGGTATAATTTTGTAAATAATATAATAATATAATAATTTACAACATAAAACAAAAATGTAATTCTGGTTAAATTATGTCTGTAAGTAAAACAATTCTAATTAAAATTTTATTAATAAATTAAAAATTAAATAGATAAATATAAAAATAGTAAAAGTTATTATTAGGCGGAAAACCATTTTATTTGGTTTCTAACTTTTACATCATTTTTTAATATAACGAGTTTGATGACAAATAATCTTACAATTTTACACCCATTTTTTAAAATTAAGGTGTTTATTATTACACACTAAAATATAAAATGAGACTTTATTTACAAAATTACCACCGTGTTTTTTATTTACACATGTTTTTAGTATAACAGATGTAAATTTTCAAATTATATTCTTCTTTCTGCACTACTGGACCGAGGGTCTGAGTAGAAGTCTCGAGCCTTAGGGGCTTAAGTAAGGAAGTCTTAGGTTCGTGTAATTTAAGTAGAAGTCTTGGACTTGAGGGGTTTAAGCAGGAAGTCTCAGGCTGAGGGTTTGAGTAAAGAAAAGTCTTATGCTTAAGTGCATAAGCGATTGTAATCATGTTTTGGTTATAGTGAAAATCTCTTGTGATGCAAGGGGACTGGACTACTCTCATTTGGGAGGAACTGATATAAATCTTTGTGTGTTCTTTATCATTTATTTGCTTCTGTTAATATTTTGCTGCAACATGCAATCAAAATCTGAACACCAGTTTAGATTCTGAACTCTGATTAGAGGCAAAGTTAAGAAACATAAAACACAATTTAACCCTCTCATTCTTGTGTATTTTTCTCACCTTCATTGAGTTATTGAGAAACCCATTAAAACATGCTCATCTAAACACCATGCCCAAGTAACATGGAGTTTTCTCATGCAGGATCTTACTTGAAGTTCCGTCCAAAGGACACAACGTATCGCCTGAGAAACTTGGATCCCCTCAGACAGACACCCTAAACACTTTGTTGTTTAAAAAAGTTCTTGTGCTTTAAGAACCGTGTAGTGATATATTTATAAGAGACCTTTTAGGGGGGAGTGTCATATTAGTAATAATTCATATTTTATTATATTATTTTCTTAAGCCCATAAGTTTGTTAGAGGGCATTTCAGTATTTTATCTTATTCTAGTAACCCTAGTTTTAGCCTATAAATAGGGTGACAATCATTGTAACTCTTAATCCTGTTTCTTCTGCCGTCATTCTCTTTAATAGAATATTTTCCTATTTTCATTATTCTATCTTTGCACCAACAATTGGTATCAGAGCCTGGTTCAGATTCTTTGGGAAACACGGGAAACACGAGTGAACGTGTGAGGTCTTGTGTGTTTGATTTTGTTTCTCAGATTCTTGTTGAATCTTGAACAAAATCTGATCAGAATTTTTTAATTCTGTGGGTTGGGAAACACTGTGTGAGAAAACTCTGAGTGTATTGTGCAAAGTAGAAGATGAACGGAAACGGCAACATGAACACCAAACTTCCAGTATTTGATGGTAAAAACTGGAATCGTTGGATGATCCAGATGCGTGTGCTGTTTGGTGCTCAAGATGTTCTGGATCTTGTCACTGATGGTTATGTTCCAGTAGCAGCAGATGCAACTGATGAACAGAAAAACGCGCAGAAGGAAGTAAGGAAGAAATTCTATCTTTGCACCAACAATTGGTATCAGAGCCTGGTTAAAGGCCATGAAAGAAGAACTTGATGCTATAGAGAGAAACAAGACTTGGAAGCTGACAGAACTTCCAAAAGACAAGAAAGCCATCAGCGTCAGATGGGTTTTCAAGCAGAAGTTAAAGCCAGATGGTTCAATTGGCAAACATAAAGCAAGGTTGGTAGCCAGAGGATTTCTACAGAAACCTGGGCTGGATTATTCTGAAGTGTTTGCACCTGTAGCAAGACATGAAACAATCAGAATGGTGATTGCAATAGCTGCTAACAGGAATTGGCCTCTGATGCATTTAGATGTAAAATCTGCATTTCTGAATGGTCCATTAGAAGAAGAAGTTTACGTGTCACAACCTCCTGGATTTGTGAAAAAGAATCAGGAAGGGATGGTGTACAGATTATACAAAGCTCTATATGGACTGAAACAAGCGCCCAGAGCTTGGAATCAGAAGATTGATTCATTTTTCAAGAAGCAAGGCTTTCAGAAATGTGAGATGGAGTACGGTGTCTATGTTCAGCATACTTCTGAAGGCAATATGACTCTGGTATGTTTATATGTTGATGATATACTATTGACTGGAAGTTCTGAACAGGAGATAGCCAAGTTCAAGAAGGTTCTAATGAATGAATTTGAAATGACTGATCTAGGCAAAATGACATACTTTCTAGGGATGGAGTTCAGATATTCTGAGAAAGGTATCATTTTGCATCAGCTCAAGTATGAATTAGAACTTCTGAAGAGATTTGATCTGAAGAATTGTAAGATGGCTGTCACACCTTCTGATACAAATCAGAAACTGGATTCAGACTCTGAAGGAAAGGATGTGGATGCTACAACCTTTAAACAGTTGGTTGGTTCTCTGAGGTATCTGTGCAATACCAGACCTGATATTTGCTACTCAGTTGGGATGGTTAGTAGGTTCATGAGTAAACCTAAGTGGTCCCATTACCAAGCTGCTGTCAGGATTCTGAGGTATATCAAAGCAACTCTGAAGTATGGAGTGTTATTTCCCTCTGGAGGAAATAATGAGTCAGAACTTCTGAGTTATTCAGACTCTGATTGGTGTGGAGACAGAGTTGACAGAAGAAGTACATCTGGGTACTTGTTCAAATTTTTGGGAGGTCCTATTTCTTGGTGTTCCAAGAAGCAACCTGTTGTGGCGTTATCAACATGTGAAGCTGAATACATTGCAGGTGCTGTTACTGCATGCCAAGCTGTGTGGATTCTGAATCTGTTGCAGGATCTGAAGATTAAGGTAGACAAACCTCTGAAGTTGATGATTGACAACAAGTCTGCAATCAACCTTGCCAGAAACCCAGTGCTGCATGGGAGAAGCAAGCATATTGAGACCAAGTATCATTTTCTGAGACATCAAGTTCAGAATGGAGTGTTAGAAGTTGTACACTGCAGCACTCAAAAGCAGTTGGCAGATGTTCTGACGAAAGCTATCAAGACTGATCAATTTCTCAGATTAAGGGATGGAATTGGTGTTACAAAGTTTTGATGGAATATGAATTAAGGGATGGTATTAGTAATAATTCATATTTTATTATATTATTTTCTTAAGCCCATAAGTTTGTTAGAGGGCATTTCAGTATTTTATCTTATTCTAGTAACCCTAGTTTTAGCCTATAAATAGGGTGACAATCATTGTAACTCTTAATCCTGTTTCTTCTGCCGTCATTCTCTTTAATAGAATATTTTCCTATTTTCATTATTCTATCTTTGCACCAACATGTCAATCTCTATTAAGGTGTGACTCCTATCTGCCGCCCCGCATTAGGGGCTCCCTCACATTATGTAGTGATATATTTGTAAAAGACCTTTTAAGAGTTGATGAGTGCCAATCTCCGTTAAGGTGAGACTTTTATATATCGTCCGTCATTGGGGGTTGACTCGCATTGAGTGCTCTCTACTCGTCCAGTCGTGAAAAACGCGAGAAAAGACGTTCCTCGATTAGAGAGAAGTCATGATCAATAGTCTAAACTCACATCTCCCTATGAAATAGAAATTCAACGGTCCAACATTAACTGAGTGGACAATTATCATTTCTAACAAAACTTTGGGCTTAAAGTGCCTCTATAAATACCTAAACCTTTGAGTTGAAAAGACAAATCATAACTTATCTAGAATAACACATAAACCAAGAGTTTTTCACATCATGTGAGCTGACTCTCTCTCATCACCATAAGCACCACCAAACAAGGTCTTTCGCCGCCGCGGACAAGCCCTCACCACTATAAAAATACTAAGGTTTCTGGTCATCCCTACTAATTTAGAGTATGGATTAAAATTGTTGTACACAACCGCAATTGCAGACAGAATATTGCTAATGTGATAGTCTCTGCAACCGCATTAAACCGCAATTGTTGTGTGAATTAAAACAATGCGTCTGACCGCTATTAGAAACCGCATCAAACAATTTCGCCCATATTTCTTCATATATTTTCATTAAAACTTAAAATTTAAGAAATATCAAACTCAATAAATAAAAAATATTAACATTTAGTATTTTTAACTATATATTTCAAATACCTCCCAATTAAAATTCATGCTGCAACGATGATAATACATACCACAAGAACCGCAATACACATACTCGCAACGCCTACATTAAAATTCATGTGCTGTTTGACAAGTGCATGCATGTTGAATTGTTGGTTCTCTATTGCCTTTAAAACATCTTTGGCTTTAGTTTTTAACCATCAATCTTACCTTTTTTCATGTTAAGTAAAATATTTTCCTTTTCCTTATAATATACTTTAAAAAGTCTCCATATATATATATATATATATGATAATAGCAAAATTCATCGTTGATGTTGACATTATTAGTGACATTATGTTACAGTACATATATAGCAATATTAACAAAACAAAAAACATAATGCACTGTTGCGTTGCATATGATATGAATCCATTCACAACAAATAAAAATATTGTGACGATTGATTGGTAATGGATGGATGGGTGGAGATGCTTTACAACCTTTCTCAATACTCGACACGTGTCCCTCTCCTTTCTCTTTTCAACCCATTTTCCTTTCATTAAAAAGTTTCTTTTTTTATTATTATTTTTTCTCTCTCTTTCTTCTCCTTCTTCTCCGATTCCTCTCTGGCGATTCCAACTCTCACCCACCCAGGTATGCACACATCACCAAAATTCATTTTTTCTTCATTCTTTGTTAATTTCTTCAATCTAATTAATGGTTTCATGCATCAATTTCAGCTGGAAATTCAGAATTTATGAACACCAGAAAGAATCTAATTAGGTAATGAAATCTTTTACTTTTCTTTTATTGTATAATTGTTACCTCAGATCCAGGCAATTGGTTATTTTATGTGAAAATTTTGTGTTTTTATATTTTTTTGTGTCTTGGGTTTCTTTTTCTTTCTTTCTTGTATGATTTAATATATTTGTATGTATCTATCTTTAAGTTTTTGAGGATTTAATCTCTCTCTTTTTTTGTGCAATCTTTTTTTTTTTTACAGATAAAGTTTGTTTCTTTCAAGTTTCAGCTTTCAAGCAGTTTGTTTTTCACTAGAGTTTACACAGATTGACAGATGGGAATATAGTAGTATTTGGAAAGGTGTAAGGTAGAGTTATTTTGGTCAAATTATCGAAAAATGGAAGTTCGGATGCCTTGTTGTTGGCAAGATCTGAATTTGAGTTTCGCCGTATGGTTTTAACTAGTCCATGCTTTGGATGATTGAGTCTGTTTTTTCTTAGATATGAAAAATCATCTTGTAGAATTTACTCCCCGCGTTCTTGGATTGTTTTCGATAGGAAAGTCGATTGGGGAATCCGTTAAAATATGACTAGCTGTGTGATATTAGAGGGGTGGGATTGTGACTTTTTGTATTACCTAGACAAAAGTTCTGATGGAAGAAATGTCGGTTGCAGTGCCATTAAGAGCAAATAATTCAGTGTGTGATAATCCAACTATAGCTACTCATATGGATGTTTCGAGACTTAAGTTGATGGCGAATGCAGAGTTGATATCGAATGCTATAACTACGATATCTGCTGATAGTTTTATAGGTTCTGAGGAGGATCATATTGGTAACAATCTGGAAGGCGAGGTTGGTGTTTCGGCAGTCGCACCACCTTTGCATGGGAGAGAAGGGGATATTCTTTTGTTGAATATGTTATCTCAAGGTAGCGATGAACTTTTAGCCCCAGAAGTTGATGAGGATGATTCGTTATCATTAGATGGAGACCCGATTATTTACAGCACTTTATCAATAGCTAGTGAGAATAGTAGTGTTTGTGGAGATGAGTTCTTCAGCTCAGAAGATAACTCAGATTTTAGGACAAGGAGTTCGATAGACTCGATGGACATAGATAAGAACATCTCTTCTGTAGAAGTTGTTGCTAGCTCTGCTGTTTTTGACGACTCAAATCTGGAGGCAGATATTATGAGTGAACCCCTTGCTGTAGCATTGAGCCTTGGAGACGAAACAGGAGTTAGATCTGTCCCAGTGCCTACCGCAGCTGTTCTTCATCAACTACCTCTTGAAAAAGGGGTGGGTGGAACAGTCGGTCGGAGTGTTTTTGAATTGGATTGTACCCCACTTTGGGGATTTACATCTTTGTGTGGAAAAAGACCTGAAATGGAAGATGCCGTTGCGATTGTACCTCGGATGTTGAAAATTCCTATTCAAATGCTAAATGGTAACAGGAAATATGATGGAATTAACAAGGATTTTAATCAGCAGACAGTTCATTTCTTTGGAGTATATGATGGCCACGGTGGCTCTCAGGTAAAATTTTATTTTGTTTTTAGGGTCTGTTTGGGTTGACTTATATGAGCTTATCTATTGACTGTTTGGAGGAACTTATGAAAATGACTTGAGACATAGTCATTTTCATAAGTTGTTTTAAACTTATTTTATAAACTCTTTATGATAGCTTAAAGAAAATAATTTGACTTCATTTTATTTTTTTGCTATAAATGCCAAATTATGATATTTATGGAAACATGACATAAATGTGGTTCTTGTCTCCAATTTTTAGCATTTTTCTGTCTGCAAATCTTCACATTGAGCTTGCTTTCTTGTTTAGGTGGCAAATTATTGTCGTGATCGTATGCATTTAGCTTTAGCTGAGGAAGTAGAATTGTTCAAGGAAGGTCTAATACTTGGAGGTCCCAAGGATGATTGTCAAGATTTATGGAAAAAAGCTTTCACTAATTGTTTTTTGAAGGTTGATAATGAAGTTGGGGGGAAAGTTAATTGTGAACCTGTTGCACCAGAAACTGTTGGTTCCACTGCTGTTGTAGCTATTGTTTGTTCATCCCATATTATAGTTTCAAACTGTGGTGATTCCAGAGCGGTTTTGTGCCGTGGAAAAGAACCCATGGCTTTATCTGTGGATCATAAAGTAAGCTTACCTCTCCAATTATAGTTTTGCACATTCTTTGGGAAAAAAATTATTTACTGATTTACATAAACTGATGTCTGATTGTGATATGATAGCCAAATCGTGATGATGAATATGCAAGAATAGAGGCAGCTGGTGGCAAGGTAATACAATGGAATGGTCATCGTGTATTTGGGGTTCTTGCAATGTCAAGGTCTATTGGTATGTACTAAATCCTCAGCTTAATTAGAGGTTTCTATTTGACTTCCTTCTCAGTGCATCTGTATGATATACATCTTAGTTTATGAATGAATGGAAAAGGTGGTACGTTACATCGTTATATATTCTATGGAGAATGGTGTTCATATCAAGATTGCAAAAATTATTAATTTTAGAGTGTTTTGTGATGCATATCACTTATTTTACACAATTCATGATTCTTCAAAGTTGTAGTTCAGAATAGTTTATTTTTATCCGGAATAAAGAGGTTTTGTTGGATATCTCTTTCTTACCAGTGCATTGGCTTGTGTGATGAATAAAATGTTTTTCACCGTTATAGTATTCTATTAAAGCCAGAAGATCTTTATCTGACTTCAAGCTTTCACCGTTATAAAATGTTTCTTCAGTTGCAACTGAGGCTTGTATGATACTTAGTTCAACTAAAATGTTTTTGCTCATCGTTCTTGTCGCTTTCAGGGGATCGATATTTGAAGCCATGGATTATTCCTGAACCAGAAGTTACATTCCTCCCTCGTGCAAAAGACGATGAATGTCTCATTCTGGCCAGTGATGGCTTGTGGGATGTCATGACGAATGAAGAGGCATGCGACTTAGCTCGTAGACGCATACTTCTCTGGCATAAGAAAAATGGCTCAGAGCTGTCATCAGTAAGGGGAGAGGGAATCGATCCTGCTGCACAGGCAGCTGCAGAATACCTATCGAACCGTGCTTCGCAAAAAGGAAGCAAAGATAACATCACTGTCATCGTGGTAGATTTGAAAGCTCAACGGAAATTTAAGAGTAAAACATGATTGTTTAGTGAACTGCTCTTAGGTGTTTCAATACATAAAAGCTGAATTCAATCCAATATAGTTTGGCTCAGTAATTTTTCATCTGGGCGCATAGATTGAGCTCTCTGCACTAAATGATAGATTCCCCTTTCAATTGATTAAGAGTTTCATTGTACACTGCTGCATTGGGGCTATGTAAATCTTTGCTGCTTATTGTAGATATAGGATTATGTGTCTTTCACATGTGTCGGCGACTCAGCGTCAGCATATTGTATTCGATTTTAAGCCTCTTAGAGAACAAAGGCTCCGTGAGGTATTTGCTTCATATAGTTTTTACCTATGCTGTTTATAAAAAAGTGGTAGCTATTTGGCATTGTGGTTTTTAACTGTGATTTTCAGTCATAATCTTCTGTTATGCTGCACAATCTTAAGTAAACTCATGTTTCTTTGGATATATGAACTCGAGAATAATTTGATCATGACCTGGAATCGGGGACTGTACTACTGTAATGGTGATGGTGGAGGGTATAGTTTTAGACAAAGTTTCTTAATATCAAAAACAGGTGGACCTTGTTGCATATTTTTCTTCCTCTTTAACAAGTAAAAAGATCCTTTGAGATAGCAAAGATATTATGCTCACTAAAAAATTCTCAAATATTCAGCATGCTTGTGTTGCAGCAAAAAAATTTTATAAGCGTTTTAATAAGCTTTTATGTGGATATGGTTGATGATTCCATAAATATCCAAGAATGTTGTTGTTCTGATTCTGATTGCTGGAAATAAGACAAGATAAAAGGTCCTACGTGTTGGCCAGTGTCATTCTTTCATGTTTTGCAATGGAACAAACGTGGATGAAAATGACTAATGAACTGTCTTGTTTGCCAAGACTTGTCCTTAAACCCAGCTACTTTATTGTTGCATCAATTAATAATAATACTCATAATATGGATTTTGGACTTATTTCCATTCCAAAAATAAATGATTGAAACTTGCAAGGGAAAAAGTTCGACGAAACATTTACAATTTTATCTCATTTTCATAAACATGACTTGTAGATCCAAAAGATATTAGTACACTAGTAGGACCATCCTTGGCAACAATAATGCTTATCTATGGACATGGACATTTTTGGTGAATGAGCTATATGGATTTGATAGCATATTCTTAGCATAATGATTCTGAAACTTTGACAAAATAGAAACGCAAAATAAATGCATACATACGTGAAAGTGGGTGTTGTTTATGTCCCTGTCATTCTCTTTAATTTGAACAGCTACAAGCACTATTGAAATTCAATCAATGGTTACTGTTCACACTAAATTACTATATATCTCACGGTTTTTATAGTCGGTCCACTAATGCATTATTCAGAAAATGGTCCACCATAAACAGACTATCATATGTTCTACAGAAGAAATTCTATTATTACTTGGTTTCTGGGCCTTTGAAAGACACAGCATGTCTCCGAAAGTCGCATAACGTAGAAAGGAAAAGTCATAACCATTATTATTATAGTTCAAACAAGGGGAAGCATGGCCTAGTACTTCCTGTATGCCAACTCCTTTATAACATCAGCAAGACCCTTTTCATTCTGAACACTTTGAACCCAGTTTGCATTTATATAAACTCGCTCGAGGCTCTGCTTCAAAGTTCTAACAATGGCGGGCATAGGATGGCTATCAAAGAATTCCTCTACTTCCTTTGCCTTCTCAAGGGAAGTAAACTGCACCAACAGAAAACAGAAAGAAAATGGAATTAGTATTGAGCATCCTATTACTATATGCAACACTCCAGAATTAGGGGAGTGTAAAAATTGCTAAGAAAAACATTGGAAAAAGCAGAGAAAAGGCAGAAGACAAACCGGTGAGACTGTTGCACTGACAAAGCGAGTTATTAAAAATCCAGAACCATATGTTTTTGTGATGTGTTCCCAATTTTCCTGTATAAATTAAAGAACCATAAGGACTTGAAGATAGAAAGGAAATACGGTTAACAGAAAATAAACTTCATAATCCCCATCAGTCTTTTCTCTTAAAAGTCAAAGCACATAGTAAATCTTAGCATGCTCTTTAGGCTTAGAGATAAACTATGACAGATGACAGGAAATCTTGGCAAAGGATTTAAGTATTTAAATCTCTAGTTCTGCGATCAAGTTTTCTCCGAATAGCAACAATGAAACTAAACTTTTTCCAATGATCAATTTCCTAAACCTTAAAAGGAATCTAACAGTTATAAAATTAAACCAAAAAAAATAGTACACTTCATCCCTATTCAAATATTTCAACTCCAAATGACTACTGCAATACTGTGATGTGTAATTTATACCTTAAGCCACGCCCAAGCCACATCTCTTCCTTCCCGATTGACACCGAGTCCAAAAACAGCATCCTGACTTCGGACCTTGTACACACATGACAGCATATTAATCCCCAAACTAATAATGATAATATGTCAACTTTTTTTATGTAATTATGTATTATGAGTTCAAATAATATCTTAAAATTAGATACCTCTGAAGATAACATAAAGTTAAGAACTTCAAGAATTAGGTCTGGATCAGATGAAGAAGACAGCGAGCCTACAAGCATAGAAAATATTAGTATCTAGACCCAAAAATACTGTGTTATGCCTTCACTGAAAATATTTCATTACCCAGAATACGCGTTTTCTCCTGACTTAGGTCAGTTTCTCTGTATACTTTCAGAAGTGATTCATAACCCGACCGGTTAGATTTGGTTGCCCGTTTCATTACAGCCACATAAACTGCCTGTCAACATTAAAAAAAAGTCATCAAAAGAAGAATACATAAGAAGATTCTACATGTTCAAAATTTCAAATGATGCTGCAGCGAACCCTTCTTATATCAGGTGGAAGAAGTGGAGTATTTCTGTTTTCTAAGAAAGCCTGGAATCGCCTGCTTGCTTCATCCAGTGTCAGATCATGTCCAAATTGAGCAAGGGAAGTCAAAATTTCTCCTCTCAACAATGCATCATCATGACTTTCTCCTGGTTTAGGATCCCAACCAAGCCTCCTGCAAAGCAATATAAACAGGATTGTTGTAGCAGAAATACTCTAATTCCTAAAAAAAAAAATCATTAACTGCAATAAAAACCAACTTACTCTGCAGAGTACTGGAGAACATTAATAGAAAACTGTTTGAAATAATCTAGTAAGTCTGGAACTGCATCAGCTGCAATACTTTGAACTTTATAACTTATCTGTAAAACAAGAGAACTGAAATTATATCCAATAAATAACCTATGTAACTAATGAGCAATATTGGGAAGATAGCATTACTGATATCAGGTTAGAGAGCACAGTATAATCATCTTCCTCCCTATAAGCTGCCATCAAGTTAAGCAAGGAGGTCAATGATTCTTTGAGAGCATTACAAAGTGCATATGTATCATCCAAAATTCCTGTCAAAGTAGTAACTCACAAATTATCAGTATTTTCCTCTTCTACCGTTGGAACTAAATTGTCAAGAGATTATCTAATTTACCAAACCGGTCTGATGGAGATAATAATTTTTTCTCTATTGCATATCTAAGTTTAGCAGCAAGCAACTCATCATATTTCACCCTGTAGAAACCAGCCTGCTCCACATTAAGTTTAATCCAAGATTTGCTATCTTCGGTAATCGGGGAACCAAGTAACTCTTTAACATCACGTATTTCAGATTTTGTTTGTAAGAGGAAATTTTTGCGGACGTCATATGAGCCAAAGCTTAATGTTATTGGAACAATCCATTGGCCTTCCCCTTCAGCACCACTTGACAAGAATTGCGACTGCCGATAAACATACAAGGCTCCCAAGTTACAATACACATAAATGGTTTTCTCTCTGAAAATAATCACGACAAGGAACTAATGAAAAGGTTGGATGCAACGGTACCTGAGCAAACTCCAAATTCTGATTGTTGACTTTAACAGATACAACAGGATATCCTTGCTGCTTAGTCCATGTGGTCATTAACTTATTCACAGGTTCACCAGATCCTTCCTCAAGTGCAGCCCATAGATCCTCAGTCTTAGCATTTGAACAAGCATGCTTTTTTATATATGAAGCTAGTGACCTCTGGTTACATAAAAAAGCAATGTGAGAATTTAATCACAAAAAAGTGCAATATATAACTCAGCTTGGCCATGTTTTAGTTCATGCATAATTTATTACTATACGCAAATTCTAATACATCTGTATATGAGTCATTGAATACATAAAAGATGCCCTGCCAACTACACCGTGCAGCCTACTTAGTCAGCCCACTCCATTCATAGTGAAAAATCAAACTTGAGCAAAATAAAAAAACTGGCAATGATATTTTACTTTTGCTGTAGAAAAAAGTTATTCCTATTTAGTTGTCATTTTCAAAGTTCAATGCAACATTAACTATTATTTTGTCAACCATACCCTTAACTATTTATCATAGAGAAATAAGTGGAATGAGATGATAAATAGTTGAAGGTATAATTAAAAAATCCATTAAAAAATAACAATTTTTTTTTATTTAGTTGGTATGTGTAGAAAAACCTTAACAGCTACTAAATGGAACAAAGGGAGTATAATTTATCATCCCCATATGAGCAGTTCACTGTGGGTTCTCAATCATTCCATAAAAACTGGCATTGGACATACAGTTTTTATGGAAGTGGTAAGAGGCTAAGTACCAACCTGAAAGCTTTCAGCACCAAGATAGCTTTGCAGCATCCTAATAACAGATGCACCTTTTCTATAGCTTATTGCATCAAATATCTCATCAATCTCGCGAGCATGATTTATCTCCACCTGCAAAAATAGTTTCCGAAGATTAAAATAGACAGACAATATAATTAACTTTCAATTGTTTATTTCCTTTAATTCAGTACAATTAATAATATAATCAATGGTATATAAAAATTAATCTGCGTGAAATTCCAGATCAGATAAAGCGAATCAAATCCCTTATTCATGGGCAGCTGAATCCATGAAAAACTGAGACTAAACATTACCTCAATTGGGTGAGATCCGGCAAGCCCGTCCAATCTAAGACCTGCCTCACATTCATGAAGAAATTGAGACCATATTTTCCACTCAGGAAACAAGCCATCAGCAGCTAAATAACTCACCTGACCACACCAAAAGAAGAAGACACAAGAACGAAAGAAAACTGCCAATTAGTTATAGCTAAAACACAAAAATTAAAAAGCACAAAAAAATAACAAGACGCTGTAAGGCCTTATATTATGATGTGAGCCACAAAACTTACCCATGTTGCAAAACCCTCATTGAGCCATAAATGGGTCCACCACTCCATTGTAACAAGATTGCCAAACCATTGATGTGCTAGTTCATGAGCTACAACAATTGCAACCTAAAAAGAAACCAAAAATGTAAGAAATATTTTTGATCCTCCGGTTATTAATAAAAAATACTGGTTTTGAAGTTGAGATTGGGGAACTTAAGCCACTAAGAACAAAACAATTTTATGAAAAGAAAACTACCCTCTGTTTGTTAGCAGCAGCAGAATGCTGATCATCATAGAGTAAAGCAGTCTCCCGGTATGTAACCAAGCCATAATTCTCCATGGCTCCAGCAGCAAAATCAGGTATTGCAATCATATCCAATTTTGGCAAGGTGTAAGGAGTGTCAAAGTAACTGTTGATTTATCATAGTTAATTGACTAATGAATGATAGGTCATAAGAGCAGATGAAATGAAGATTAACATATATAACCCACCATTATCCATTTGCAAACCAAATATATGAAGGACGGCAATGTCATATGGTAGTAGAAAGACTATATATAAACAACCATAAAAAGGTTTGATGGATATATATAAAGAAGGTCTACTTAATAAGGATTTATCCCATTAATATTAGGGCTGTTAGTCTTTGTGGGTGGATAGAGGTACTTTGGAAGCCAAACGTACAAAGAAAGGATGTTGTGTGCCATCAACTTGCAATGAGAGGATAGAAAACCAAACTGTCCCTGGAAACTGATAGGGACTTGGGTATTATGGGTGCTCAAGTCCCACATTGAGTAGTATTAGTATAAGATACTTAGCGGAGTATTTAGGTGGCTTGATTGGCTCTTCCCCCTTGATAGCTATATTTTTAGGGAGGGTTCCCCAATGCTTGGATACATATCATTTGGTATCAGAGCTGATTATCGGTGGCTCGGAAATGGCTACCTACAGTGGGGCTGACTCGGAAACGTGCTTGGTGGAGTATTTAGGTGGCTTGATTGGTTCTTTCCCCTTGATAGTTAGCTTTTAAGGGAGTGTCCTCCAAATGCTTGGATACCTATCATTTGGTATCACAGCTGATTGTTGGTGGCTCGGAAAGGGCTACTTACGGTGGGGCTGACTCAGAATGTCTAACTATAGTGTTGTAGAGTGCAGCAACCTGAGCCACTTGCGGTGAGGCTGACTCGGAAAGGCCAATTAAAGTGTTGTAGAGTGCAGGAATTAATGGAATTTTCATGTTTTACCGGGACAAGGTGGATTGATGGAATTGAAAATAAATAAAGTCCAGAAATTTTTGTGATAGATAAACTCCTGCCAGAGAAAAAAGGGTTATAATGCTTACTCCTTGTATAGTCCCAAAGTTTTCACAGCAACATCAAGTGCAAACTTCCCTTGGTTTGCCTTGCCAATTTGACAATACACTCGGACTTTGACCCCTGTAGAGATGTTGAATTCAAGAACACAGGGAAAGTCAGAACTTGAAAATAAGGGAAATGACTAAAATGTGCACAGCAAACATGATTTTACCATCGGGAGTATGATCTTCCACGTAATCAAACAAACCAACAACGACAGCAACCAAATACGTTGACATGATTGGTGATTCTTGATATGAAACAGTTTTAAGATTGTTATCAACTTTTTCTTCAGCAACTGGCATGTTGGAAAGAGCAACAAGGTCGGAAGGCACATCCAATGTAATCTTGAAAGTGGCCTGCAATATTAATCACAATGAATAGTTATCCAAACCTCAAGGCATTCATCATTAGATCATACAGTAACTAGAATGTTAGGGTCTTACCACCAAAGTCATGAACCCAAAAGAAGCTTATTATTTGAATAGTTTCTAGTGTCTTACTCTTGTGTGTGTTCTTAACAAAAGGTCAATAAAAAAGGGAAAAGGAGGGGAATATATATAAACCTTGCAAGCAGGTTCATCCCAACAAGGAAAGCATCTTCTGGCATCAGCTGGTTCAAACTGTGTAACAGCCATATTCCTCTTGTCACCATTATGCTCATATTTGCTGCATACAAATAAGCATGTCCATGTGATATATAGTAACCAATAGGGTTCTCAAACAATGAATTTAAAAACCAGTAAAATCCCTACTTAAATTTGACTCAAATTAGTCCCTACTTTGAAAACTTTTTACGAATCAGTGATCAAATCAAATGCAGGTGGAAACATCAATCCAGCTAAAAAACAGTTACCTTCTGTAAAAGCCTTTCATTCTATCATTCAATATTCCTTCAAACTGAATATTCAATACACCCAATCCAACAGGTATTTCCTCTGGAAACTCCAACACCAGAATTTCATCATCTTCAAATAATTCAACTTTCGAAGGTTTGAAAACCTACATACACATTCACCGATCCTAAATCAAATAGAAAAAAAATAGAGTTGACGAAAAAGAGTTGAGAAATGGGAGTACCTTAGAGGAATCGCGGTTGGTGAATGAAACAGCGTCGTTACCGACGGTGAGTTCGGCGGCATTGAGAACGATGAAATAAGTAGCGGTGATGACATCGAGATTGACAGCGACGGAACCGGAGAAACGGCATTCGACGAGGTCGGGTTTAAGCCTGATGTCGTAACGTTTTGGAACAGCGAATTTGGGGAGACGAGGTTGTCCTTTGAACTGATCCATCTTGATGCGACAGAGAGACAGAGACGAATGAAATTGTTCACTTGATGATTCGAATTGACGCAGACAAAACAGATGGCTCTAACTCTCACTTGTAGTGATGATGAACTAACCAATACGACGTCGTTACGCTTGTTTAACTTGTACTCTTGTTCCTACATGGATCAAGATTCAAGTGTATGTATACGTTCTAACGTGTACTCTTGTTCTTAAATGGATTAATTACTCTCTCCCTAACAAATTCACACTTACAATTTTTTTTAAGTAACTTTTATGGAAAGGTGTAAAAGTAATTTTAATTATTATTGTTTATGGAAAAAAATGAGAAAGAAAGTAAATTATTGAATTTCTATCTTTATCTATTAAAATAAATTAACTTTCAAATTGTTATTTATTTATGTTGTTTTATTATTATTATTAAGATTTTGTCTTTATCTCAATATTTTGTATTTATTATATTCTAGAAAAAATGCACGGCCAAAAATTTATTCAGCAAACAATAAATTTCATTGGTACGCATGAATTTTTTTAGTTTTACAATATATCCGAGTGTTTTTATCATTTTGACCTAAATCATTCTTTCTCACAGTCTCGTTATCTCTTCCTTCAGTGTACTCCTTCTTTGTCCATCTTTGTTCATTTACATCATAACCTCCTTGTTTTTCATCTTCGTTCATCTTATTACCTAACATAATGTCTTCTGCTTCGGTAAAATCGTGAGTTGGGAAGTTTTGTGGGTGTCAAGTTCTTACGGTCTCATATCAATGCAAGAACAGACCAAATAAAGGAAGGTTGTTTTGGAGATGTCCTTATTGAAGGAGTGCTGATACGTGTAATCTATACATATCAGATGAAGACCTTGGAGAAAAATTTAGAAATGAAGATGGAACCATTATGAACTCAGAGCTAGAAGTTATGGCATCTATGGAATATATGAAGACTTTGTATGAAGAATCAAGGAAGAAGAACAAGAACTTAAAGACCAAATTTAAAATAGAGAGATTTCATGGAAAATTGAAGATGTTGTGTGTTGCAATGTTCTTTATGCTTAATGTGTACTTTTTTTTGAAATGTAGTGGTTGAACTTGATGTGTTTTGTTTGAATTTGCAATGTCAATGAAGAGTTTGTAATTTATTGAACTTGCAATGTAGTTGTTGAACTTGACTAATCTGTATTTTGTTTTGAAATGTAGTTATTGAACTTTATGTATTTTGTTATGATTAAGTTGACACATTTTGCAAAATTTGGCATAAAAAGGTTGTAACTTGACTGTAGTAGGCAAGATTGACGACATAATATTATACATTGATGACAATAATTGGCAAGATTGATGTTCAAAACTATAAAGTTCATAATAGAAATTCACTGGTGTCATACCTCAAATTTGTCCTACCCGTGTATTACTCCTATCCATGGTTGTCAAACTCACGGGTAGACTCGCGCATAGAATCATTTTTTGATAGACTCGAGTTAACTCTAGTAAACTCGCATAAACTCTTATAGAGTCACGAGTCTATGGCGATTTTACGAGTCTATAAATTTTTAAAATTTTTGTTTTTTTAACCCAAAAAAGCCCCTAATATCCCAAAAGATTTTATTTTATTTATAAAAAAAAACCTTTTTTTCTTGTACGAGGATTAGTGTAGTATTGATTGAAGGTCAGTTAGGTTTGACCTAATCTTGGTCAAGCAAGTTTTGTTTCATAATCAAGGTCAAGATATGCATGATTTGAGTGGTGTGTGTCTGGAATTTCAGTTAGGGTTTCTGTGTGAACTCAGATTATCAGACTATGCTGAATTTAAATGTTTCATGATTGTGGATCATCAAAGATCAATTCATTTTCATTCAGGATTTTTGAAACAATGGTGACACAATTCACACTTTAAGTCATGTTCCTATAATTTCAAGGCATATTGCTGACTGAGCATTTGATTCATGGTGAAAATTTGGTGTAGCGGTGCAAGTGGAAAATTTTAGAGATTGATTCATTGGTGGTTTTGTTAGTTTAAATTTCCAACTCAGTCAAGATCCAAGGTTGATTCATATTTAATTTTATTTCACAAAGATGGATTCAATGATGGAGCGTATTTTTTTAAAGACCGGTTTAAGTTTCAAGTGAATAATTCAAAGGTGTAAGTTGGATAATTGAAGATATTGGATCAACATAGAAATTCAAGTATTAACCATTATGTTTTTCCTAAACCCATATCATTTGAAGCCCATAATTCCTTCTTTACAAATAGAAAGCACATGGGGGTGCATGAAGAAAAAGCCCATTCAATATAAAAGGCTCGTGATATTATAAGTTATTACAAAAAGGAAGTCCATTTTTTACAACCCTAAGCCCATGTCACAAGAGCAAAAGCATGAGAAAAAGAAGTTCATTTTTGCAATAATCCTTCACTAGTGAGCCTGTTCTGCGTAGCGCACCATCACCATGTATAGCTTATTCCTTTGATTTCCATGATGCTGAAACAAGGATAGCAGAGTCAATAAAAAGAAGAACCTGCAAAGAAAACTTCCAGACACACATACAAGACTAGACCTCAAGCGAAACGAAAACGAACCCCACCCTTATTCCGTACACGATGTCACACACCATATGCTAACGACACAACAGACAAATTCGCAATATCATTTTTCATAACATACAGCAGACCACATCACACAACAAACTTTTCACAATCCGTACACGTCCACAAAATAAAGAAGCAGCAAAAAACGTTACGCAAGAACTCTGCTAGCGACAAAAACAATGAGCACACCTCCCGTCGTGATTCGTGTAACAAAACGGGTACCTTCTACAACTTGAAACGTCACCAAACTTCTGAAAAATCCTTTACCACAATGCCCCCAATGCTTCCTATAAATAAAGGACTTTTTCACCATCATTTTCAAGCCTCCGAGTCACCAAATCCCTGTTGATTTTTCTCTTCAACCATTCTGCAGAACCATAAATAATCCCCTCAACCTTCATTAAACCACAATAACGCAACCCACAAACCTTCATTCTTACAACAACCTCAACCCTTCAACTACCATTACCCCAAATTGTTTCAACAATACAAGGAAAAAATCCCAAAACAGAACAAATACAGAACCAGTGAGTAGAAGAGTGAGATCGAGCTGAAATTCAAACGGCGTGAATCGAAAAAAGAGAAAGAGAACAGATGTGAAATGAAAAGAAATCCATAAAACCTGTATGAATCGCGACCAAATTTCACAACGAGAGGTTGAGGTCGAGACCTTCCCCTTTTCATGTTTTTGGTTGTTCATGGTGCTCGCGTTGTTTCTTTTTTCTTTTCGATTCACCACAACTTTGATGATGTTGATGATTTCTGGATTTTGTTGTCATTTTAAGTCGTGGTGTTTTGATTGTTCAATGGTTCGTGTCTCATTTAAGAAGAAGAATTGTTTTGTTTTGTGTTTGTTTTGATGTTGAAGTAGTATATTTTCCACCCTTTATTTGAACCGTGTCGTTGGTTTTTGGGGCGGAGGGGCATGCCTATTGGATGGGCCGTAAAGCCCGTTTCATTTTCTGTCCACCCTTATCATTTCAACTTATTTCTTCCCCCCTCTATCCTTTTTTATTCTTTTATTTTAAGATTTTTTTTATATATAATTTTCATCCATGTTTTTTTTGCTATTTTTATCAAGAATCGTTATTTTTTTGATACCCATTTTGTTAGTAATCTCCATTAGTTTTTTGTCAAAATTCTTTGTTAAATGTTCTAGTATTATTTTATTATCTTAATTTTCGATTCTATTCACTTTTACTATTTTTTGGTCGACGACGAGACCTCTAAAAATTGCTATTGGTCAAATTATTGATAAATAGTAATTTATCCGAGACCACATTCTTTTTCTCTTTTCACTTTCTTCTCTAGCTCAATTTTATTTTATTTTATCGGTCAATGAAGTCTTTACATTCGTAAACCTCGACTTATCAAAGTTGATAACCTTCATTATTTCAAATATGTAGAAAATGATCATCTGGATCATTTTTCTATACTTTGGGATCGTGAGAGGCTACCTTCGATTAATCGACGCGAGTTTATGATTAAGACGAGATCCCACTTTTTTTGGTCCATGCAACACGATTTATTCGGAGAATGATCTTTAATATCATTTCTCTATCTTGTTTTTGGCACAAATATCGATTTACGCGATCTCCTATAGTCTGATTTTTGTCATAAGTCAAGCTACGATGGTTTAGTGTTACATTTCGACCCAGCTCATTCAATAAATCTTCAACCATTGATTTTAATTTTTTGTTCAATATAATTGCTTTACATTTTTGTTAATATATCACTGTTTATATACTATTGTTCGTATTATTGTTTGTATTATTGTTGATATTATTTTGCTTATTATCTTGCTCATTATATCATCATTGTTCATATTCATCCTGTCATTTTATTCATATATTGTTCATCTAACATTTTTCTTGTTTATCTCATTCAAAAATACCAAAAATACGATAAAACTATTGAAACCCTAAAAATGATTAATTGGAGGACTGTTGGTCATTATCTTAGGTGTTGTAATCTAGACCCAGTAGATAAACCCTAGTTTGGTTATTTTTGTCCGAGCTCTTTTTTATTGTTTAGTTTAGAACACCTTGCACACACAAGACTTCCTCTTGGGTTACCTGACAATGACCCCATTTATTTCTCGCAATCCCATGTACTTTATGCGTATCCCTTTCCTATTACAGTTTAATAGCTTAGTTTCTTTTTGTTGCTTGCTTATTTGTTAAGAAAGATAAAAATGAATTAGGCTAGAACATGTTTTCAAAATAAAGAACAAATGAGGCTTGATCCAACGTCAAGTCATTTTCAAACCCATTTCAAATTGAATCACCTTAGAGCTTCTCCTCCTCTTTCCACATCTCTTCCATCAAACCACACTAACCTTGTATGTACTCAACCCTTGTAAGTCGATCGCTTCACGCATCGCCATCAACCTACCATGCTCTATTCACCACCCTTTCTTTTTGAGTTTTTCTCATTTCTTTTTGTCTTCTTGAGCCTAAAAACCTTGGTCTTGTACCAAGTGCATTTTCAAACTCTTTTTCTAGTAAACTTGGATGGTTGTGGAGTGGTTAGGCGAAAGTCTTATCTTATCCCAAGTGCTTAACATTACCTTTAGGGTTCGCTGTCGTAAAGCACTTACCATTCGAGATCAAAACATCTTTAATAAGAGAATGAAGTTCTCTTTATATTGAACTAAAGAAAGAGGATGAGTGAAGACTTCTTCCTCTCCAAGTGTCAGGATACTCACTTTAGAGTGTGTGGTCTCAATACTCGTCTTTCAATACGAAGACATGACTATGTTTGCCACACCATTTTCACAATAAATATTTGAGATAAAGAATTGGGTACTACTCGCAAGGGGTTACTATCTAAGGACTTATTTCATCTTTAAAAATAACTTTCACAAATCAAATGTGACATCTTGCCTCGATGGCGAAAACTATATATTTTCAAAAGGATATGTTATATACATTATACCGCAAACGGGTAACGCCTAAGACTCCACTAGCGAGCTACAATACACCTAACTGCTAGAATGCGCAGTTAGCATCATCCATAAAAATATCGGTTAACTGTAGGCCAAACTATGGTTGCTCTGATTCTTCACTTCTTTTAAGGGAAGATACGTAGCCACGAGGGCCTTAATCCTCGCTGAGCACTTTCCTATCTTTTATATGTAGTTCTCTAAACTACGTTGACTCTGACTTTCTCATACTTGTTGAGAATACGTAGACATAAAACCGCGAGTTCCTACCGAGTCTCTTTTTCCTGTTCCCAACCTTTTCTCTTTCCCCTTGGAACGCCCTTTATAACAATATCTTTTAGCAAATATCTTCATGCATATGACAAACAAATGGTTCCCATCGAGTACGATGGATGTGAGGGCTGTTAATACCTTCCCTTCGCATAACCGACTTCCGAACCCTTTCTCTTGGTTGCGAGACCATCTTATCCGTTTCTTTTTGGGGTTTTCTCGATGTTTTCCTTCCCCCTTTTGGGATAAATAAAGTTCGATAGCGACTCTTTTGTCTTTCCATTTTTGCCTCATCGTCGTTGCATTTTCGAGTAGCGACAACTGCAATACATAAGGTTGATGTTCCAAACAAAATAGTACATCAAAAAAGTATTGAAGTTTCATATTACATAATGCATAATGATAATCAAAAGAGTACTAAAGTTTCATATTACATAAGTTTAAAAAAAACATATTTCACTCCTCAATTCACTTAGTTGTGCTCTTCTTTGGTCTCCCTGGATCTCTCTTGAAACTTGGTGGCAATATTTCAGGATTAGCAATCATTTGCCATCTATTTTGGTCATTTATGAGAGTGATAACTTCATTGTAACATAATTTATAAGCATTTCTATGATAACACTTGCATACATACTTAATAGGATCATAAACTTTGCTATGTATGGAAGCAACAACATGTCTACATGGGATCCCAACTAAATCCCAAAAGTTACATGAACAAGTATGTTTTGCCAAGTCTACAACAAAACTATATGTGAATATGACATGTGTTACTTGAAATGTTAATCTACCTACATATGTTGGCAACCAACTTGCACTTTTTTTTATCTCCCTATCTAGCCTCATAAGTGGCAACCAAAAATTAGAGTTTTGCTCACTTATAGCATAAACATCCTCACCCTCATATCTTAACCTTACATCCTTTATAAATGACCCCTTGGTATAAAATACAACCTTAAATAACCTCATATCCTGTACATTACAAATATGAACGAGGGTAAATCAGACATTACATTTATAGTCAAAGAAAAAACCCTAGATGTTTAAAGTCAACACAACAAAACAAACATGTATGGATTTCAAAGTAAGTGAGGCACAAAACATACGTTTTATATTCAAAAGCATTAGACGATATCACATGTGGTACTAACCTTAATGTTAGGACCGCAACATACAAAGTTAAGATTCAAAGCAAGCTTCATCAATGTTGGAATTACAAGTTATGAAATTTGAAGTTGTTGGGACCACAAGTTATGAAATTCGAAGTTGTTGGAACCACGTACTGCTTCAGTGCACCTTCAATGGAGTTTCCTTTTAGGATCACAAGTACGACAAACAAAACGAAATAGAGTGAAGTAGAGAATTAGGGATTTCCTGCTTATTAGGGTTTTTATCAAGATAGAGCCATGTAAGAATCCACTTGTCATGCCACTTAAATAAATGAAAGGATTAATTGCAAATTTGATCCTTCTATTTTCATTTATTTTTTAGTTTTGATCCCCTTATTTTAAAATCCAAAATTATTGTCCCTTTGTTTTCAGTTTTTTTGAGTTTTGCTTCCCCTATTTAATCATTTGAAATTTTTGTCCCTCTATTTTCATTTTTTGTGAGTTTTGGTCCCCTTACTTTCATTTTTTAAAACTTTTGGTCCCCTATTAAATTTGTTCCCAATTGAAAAAGGGGATTAAAATTCAAAATAAAACTTAAAATAGGGGATCAAAACTATAAAAAAATGAAAATAAAGGGATCAAAATTATGGATTTTAAAATAAACTCAAAAAAATTGAAAATAGAAGGACAAAAATTCTGAATTTTAAAATAGGGGGATTAAAACTATAAAAAAAATGAAAATAGAGGGACTAAAACTACAATTAAGCCTAAATGAAATACATCTCAGTTAAAAAAATAATTATTTATTCCACCTGTGTTGCCACGTAAGTATCCGTTAGTGGTATTTGACGTTAGGGACTAATTATTTAGACGGAAAATTTTGAAGGGGTGATTTCTTGAAGAAAAGTTTTGGAGGGATTAAAACAAAATTTGCAATATTTTGAGGGACCAAAAACTTATTTAATCCATAATAAAATACATAAATAAAATTAAATTGATATTTTTTCTTATAATTTGTAGGATAATGTTAACTTGTGTTCTAGGGGCGCAAGTTAAGAACAAAATGAAGAAATATTGTTTTGAAAATTGTGTATTGATTTTAATAAAAGTATATAATTAATTTTTTATTATTGTTTTCAATACAAATTTTTTATCAATGAATTTTCTAGGACACAAGTTAGCATTATCTTAATTTGTAATAAAAAAAATGTGTTTTTGCTTATAAACTGTTACGGAGGGAGTATATGTTTTGTTTAGATTTTGGAAGGGATAAAAGTAATTCTAAAGATTTAAAATTTATAGGCTTAATTGCAACTTTGGTCCCCCTATTTTGTGTTTTTTTTTTGTTTTGATCCCCCCATTTTAAAAACAATCATTTAGGTTCCCATTTTAAGTTTCGAGATTGATATTAGTCCCCTTGCCATTTTAATTCATGTTTTTAATGATGTGACGCGTTGAATGATGATGTGGCATTTCCATGTCATTTAAAATGGTTTTATTCACCAAATATCATTTCCATGTCATTTAGGTTTTTTTATTTCATTTTTCAAAAAATTAAATTCACTTTTGTAAAACCCCAGCGCAGAAGAACAACTCATTTCTTCAACCATTCATTTTTGCCAATTCTTCAAACCCAGTTCAGGAATGAAGATTCTTACTCTTTCCCTTTCACGCACAAATCTTCCCCTTTCATGCACGAAAACGAACCGTAATTAAAGATTCTAAAGCTGTCGTTCCAAATCAAACCGCAAATTAACTCCCATTGTCGCTGTAGTAGCTAGGCCGTCTGAAATGGCAAACTAAAGTTACGTGTCGAGGTATGCTTCGTAACTCACCTCTGAATTCAAAAACCCTAAACACGCAAATGTCGTTTGTGTTCTGTCATAGCATATGATTTGTTTATACCAACTCCCATTTTTATCTATGTTTTTATTAAGAAAATGTCGTTTGTGTTTTGTAGGCCCTCTGATACCCAAGCTGTCAGATTTAGAGTACACCATAGGGGACATTTAATTCAGAATCCAATTCTGTTGTATGTTGGTGGGCTTGTAACTGAAATGAATTGGGATTAGGATGCGAAATTGATGTCCTACATGCAAATTGAAGATTTGATCAAAAGTGAGGGGTATCGTAATATAAAGTGTTTATGGTATTGGAATCCTAAATTTTCCTTTTCTCGTGGACTTCGGCCTCTGAACAATGATAATGATGTCTTAAGGTTAATGGAGGATGTTAGAGGATTTAAGGTAGTTGATCTTTATGTTGAACACATAATTGAAAAAATAAGTATTGTTGATGTTATTTTTGAAGAGGATAATGGTGAAAAAGTCAATGGTGACGGAGCAAACGGTGAAGTTAATGTCGAGGGAGCAAATGATGAAGTTAATGTCGAGGGAGCAAATGGTGAAGTTAATGTCGAGGGAACAAATAATGAATTTAATGTTGAGAGAGCAAACGATGAAGTTAATGTTGAGGGAGTAAACAATGAAGTTAATGTCGAGGGAGCAAACGATGAAGTTAATGTCGAGGGAGCAAATGATGAAGTTAATGTCGAGGGAGCAAACAATGAAGTTAATATCGAGGGAACAAACGATGAAGTTAATGTCGAGGGAGAAAACGACTGAGAGATTAGTGTTGATGGAGTAGATGAAGAGGTTAGTGTTGATGGAGTAGATGAAGAGGTTAGCGTTAATGTTGATGACGTAGATGGCGGGAGTAAAACATATCCAGATTATAGCATGGGCAGTGAGGATGACGAGGAAGAGGATGAAGATATGGAAGATGAAATTAATGAGATGAATTTAGGTGTTGACGTTGGTATTAATTGAAAGACTGTTTTACCTAATGCTACAGCAGAAAAATCTTCAAAGTTTGAAGGTAATTCTAATAATGGTAGTGATTCAGATGTGCTTCAAACTCCACCCGGTAGTGATGCTGAAGGTGATATGGCAAAGTTTCCAATCTTTAGGGAACCCACAAAACTTGAATTAGGGATGATGTTCAAGGATAAACCATAAATCAAAGATGCCATAAAGGAGTATGCAATGGAGAACAAGAAGAATCTTGTATTCAAGAAAAATGACAAGAAGAGAATGGTTGTCAAGTGTTTAGATGATTGTCCATTTCATATTAGGTTTAGCATGAGGACTACCAATCAATATTGGAAACTTGTTAGCTTAACTGATCGTTATGGTTGTCATAGGACAACCAAAAATAAACAAGCAAAAACGGATTGGTTGGGTCGCCAATTTGTGTACACTATAAGACAGACTCCTGAAATAAAAACCAAATGGCTGATTGCAGAAGCTATTAAGAAGTGGGGGTGAAGTTGTCAAAGGATCAAGCTTGTAGAGCCAAGAAAAAGGCAATGAAATTGTTTCAAGACACTGGTCGTGAACAATTCACACATCTTAGAAGCTATGGTGAGGACTTGTTAAAGTCAAATCCAAACTCCAATGTTAAAATTAAGTGTGCTGATTCAGATGGTGGCCATGTCTTTGAAAGAATATATGTATGCTTAAAAGCTTGTAAGGCAACGTTTGCAACGACTTGTAGGCCTCTAATAGGACTGGATGCTTGTTTTCTTAAAGGGGACTTTGGAGGTCAGTTAATAGGTGTTGTTGGTAAGGATGAAAATAACAAGATTTATTCAATCGCTTATGTCGTCGTGGAAGCTGAAACGAAAGACTATTGACAATGGTACCTTAATTTGTTACTAGAAGACTTGCAATCTATACAAGACAACAAATATGAATTTTTATCAGATCAACAGAAGGTTAGTTTTAGAGTGCTGCTATTTGTTATATGTGTTGATATGTGCTGCTATTTGCTATTTGTTATGTGTTGATATGTGCTGCTATTTTCTATTTGTTATGTGCTTCTATTTTCTATCTGTTATGTGTTGATATGTGCTGCTATTTTCTATTTGTTATGTGCTGCTATGTTGTGTTGATATGTGATGTTATTTTGCTATTTGTTATGTGTTGCTATGTTGTGATGATATGTGCTGTTATTTTCTATTTGTTATGTGCTGCTATGTTGTGTTGATATGTGATGCTATTTGTTATGTGCTGCTATGTTGTGTTGGTATGTGTTGTTATTTTCTATTTGTTATGTGCTGCTATTTACATGCTGAAGTGTGTTATGTGATGTTTATGTGCTATGTGTTGTTATTTACATGCTGATATGTGCTGCTATTTGGTATTTGTTACAATGTTATTTACATGCTGTATGTTCAAGGATTGGTACCGACTATTCTTGAGAAAAGCCAACATGTTGAACACAGACTATGTGTTAAACACTTGTATGGCAATTGGAGAAAGAAATATTATGGGATATTTATGAAGGGCAGTTAGAGCCACAACAATTCCTGCATGGGAAAAAGTAATGAATCATATGAAAGAGCTCAATGTCAATGCTTGGAAAGACATGATGAATGTCCCAGCTGCATGTTGGACTTGGTCTCATTTCAAAACAGACACGCAATTTGATTTGCAAGTCAACAATATGTGTGAGGCTTTTAATCGCGCAATCTTGGAGTATAAAGATAAGCCAGTCATTTCATTACTTGAAGGAATCAAACATTACATAACATTTAGAATCTCTGCTCAAAAGGAGAAGTTAAGTAGGTACAAAGGTGTTACAAGTCCTAACATTCAAAAAGTCATGAAAAAAACAAAGAGGGCAGTAGAAGGATGGATTGCAACATGGCATGCAGATGATGACTTTGCTATATTCGGAGTTTCAAACGGTGTTGAGACATATGTTGTGAACTTGCTTCAACAGAAATGTGGTTGTAGGATGTGGGATTTAAGTGAAATATCATGTTGTTATGCTATTGCATGCATATGGTATAACAAGAAGGAGCCCGAAGAGTACGTTTAATCATTCTATAGGTATCACCTACTCGTATATTATGTTCACTTACATTCATCTTTTTTGTACACTTACTAAAATCATTTTGTCTAGGAAATCTACTGTTTTGGCTATTTATAGCCATATTATTATGTCAACCAATGGCCCACAACTATGGTCTGTTAATGTTGCTAACCCAATCAGCCCTCCAGTTATGCGAAGATTTATCGGTCGTCCTAAGAAGAATCGTAACAAGGCGAATGATGAACCGAAGATAAGAAATACACTGCCTAGAACTCTTCAAACTGTCAAGTGCAAGAAATGTGGGAGTTTTAGCCAAAATAAGCGAACATATAAAGGGAAGCGAGCTGCAGAGAGAGCGATTCCTAAAGGTGGCAACAAAAAACCTAAAAAAAAGGTGACAAGTCGGGCAAGGAAGCAGGACAAACTGTTATAGACGAAGGGTCGCAAGCACCGCCACCAACCCAAGAATAGTTTTATGTTTTACTTTACTTTTTGTGATGCTGCTATAATATATGTTATGACCAAAAAACTCAAGGTCTTTTTGTTAAAATATGTTGTCTTTAATGCGGTCTGCTATGTAAAATTACATGCAGTGTTGTTATGTAAAGTATGTTGTCTTTACATAGCAGGCAACATTAAAGACAACATATTTTAACAAAAAGACATTGAGTTTTTTGGTCATAACATATGCTATAGTAGCATCACAAAAAGTAAAGTAAAACATAGAATTATTAATAGGTTGGTGGCGGTGCTTGCAACCCTCCGTCCATAATAGTTTGTCCCGCTTCCTTGCCCCACTTGTCACCCTTTTTTTAGGTTTTTTGTTGCCACCTTTAGGAATCGCTCTCTCCGCAGCTCGCTTCCCTTTACACGTTCGCTTGTTATGGCCAAAACTCTCACATTTCTTGCACTTGACAGTTTGAAGAGTTCTAGGCAGTGTATTTCTTATCCTCGGTTCATCATTCACCTTGTTACGATTCTTCTTAGGACGACCGATAGATCTTCGCATGAATGGAGGGCTGATTGGGTTAGCAACATTAACAGACCATGGTTGTGGGTCATTGGTTGGCTTAATAATATGGCTATAAGTAGGCAAAACAGTAGATTTCCTAGACAAAATGACACAATCATTTTAGTAAGTGTACAAAAAAGATGAATGTAAGTGAACATAATATACGAGTAGGTGATACCTATAGAATGATTAAACGTACTCTTCAGGCTTCTTCTTGTTATACCATATGCATGCAATAGCATGACAACATGGTATTCCACTTAAATCCCACTTCCTACAACCACATTTCTGTTGAAGCAAGTTCACAACATATGTCTCAACACCGTTTGAAACTCCGAATATAGCAAAGTCATCATCTACATGCCATGTTGCAATTCATCCTTCTGCTGCCCTCTTTGTTTTTTCCAAGACTTTTTGAATGTTAGGACTTGTAACACCTATGTACCTACTTAATTTCTGCTTTTGAGCAGAGATTCTCAATGTTATGCAATGTTTGATTCCTTCAAGTAGTGAAATGACTGGCTTATCTTTATACTCCAAGATTGCACGATTAAAAGCCTTACACATATTGTTGACTTGCAAATCACATTGTGTGTCTGTTTTGAAATGAGACCGAGTCCAACATCCAGCTGGGACATCCATCATGTCTTTCCAAGCATTGACATTGAGCTCTTTCATATGATTCATTGCTCTTTTCCATGCAGAAATTGTTATGGCTCTAGCTGCCCGCCATAAAGCCTCCTTCATAAATATCCTAGGATATTTCTTTCTCCAATTGACATACAAGTGTTTAACACATAGTCTGTGTTCAACATGTTGGCTTGTCTCAAGAATAGCTGGTACTAATCCTTGAACATACAACATGTAAATAACATTGTAACAAATACCAAATAGCAGCACATATCAGCATGTAAATAACAACACATAACACATATCAGCACATAAACATCACATAACACACATCAGCATTGTAACGGTAAGTAAATAGCAGCATATAACAAATAGAAATAGCAGCACATAACAAATAGAAAATAACAGCACATATCAACACAATATAATAACACATAATAAATAGCAAAATAGCATCACATATCAACACAACATAGCAGCACATATCAACACATAACAAATAGAAAATAGCAGCACATATCAACACAACATAGAAGCACATAACAAATAGAAAATAGCAGCACATAACAAATAGCAAAATAGCATCACATATCAACACAACATAGCAGCACATATCAACACATAACAAATAAAAAATAGCAACACATAACAAATAGAAAATAGCAGCACATATCAGCACATATCAGCACATAACAAATAGAAAATAACATTACATAACAAATAGAAAATATCAGCACATTACAAATAGCAAATAGCAGCACATATCAACACATATAAACACATAACACATATAACAAATAGCAACACTCTAAAACTAACTTTATGTTGATATGATATAAATCCATATTTGTTGTCTTTATAGATTGCAAGTCTTCTAGTAACAAATTAAGGAACCATTACCAAGAGTCTTTCGTTTCAGCTTCCACGACGGCATAAGCGATTGGATAAATCTTGTTATTTCCATCCTTACCAACAACACCTATTAACTGACCTCCAAAGTCCCCTTTAAGAAAATAAGCATCCAGTCATGTTAGAGGCCTACAAGTCGTTGCAAACGCTGTCTTACAAGCTTCTAAGCATACATATATTCTTTCAAAGACATGACCACCATCTGAATCAGTACACTTAATTTTAACAGTGTAGTTTGGATTTGACTTTAACAACTCCTCACCATAGCTTCTAAGATGTGTGAATTGTTCATGACCAGTACCTTGAATCAATTACATTGTCTTTTTCTTGGCTCTATAAGCTTGATCCTTTGACAACTTCACCCCCAACTTCTTAATAGCTTCTGCAATCAACCATTTGGTTTTTATTTTAGGAGTGTGTCTTATAATGTACACAAATTGGCGACCCAATCAATTTGTTTTTTCTTGTCTATTTTTGGTTGTACTATGACAACCATGACTGTCAGTTAAGCTAACAAGTTGCCAATATTGATTGGTAGTCCTCATGCTAAACCTAATATGAAATGGACAACCATCTAAACACTTGACAACCATTCTCTTCTTGTCATTTTTCATGAATACAAGATTTTTCTTGCTCTCAATTGCATACTCCTTTATGGCATCTTTGATTTGTGGTTTATCCTTGAACATCATCCATACTTCAAGTTTTGTGGGTTCCCTAAAGATTGGAAACTTTGCCATATCACCTTTAGCATCACTACCGGGTGGAGTTTGAAGCACATCTGAATCACTACCATTATCGGAATTACCATCCAACTTTGAAGGTTTTTCTACTGTAGCATTAGGTAAAACGGTCTTCCAATTAATACCAAACGTCAACACCTAAATTCATCTCATCAATTTCATCTTCCAAATCTCCATCCTCTTCCTCGTCATCCTCACTGCACATGCTATAATCTGGATCTATTTCACTCTTGTCATCTACGTCATCAACATTAATGCTAACCTCTTCATCTACTCCATCGACACTAACCTCTTCATCTTTTGCTCCCTCGACATTAACTTCATTGTTTGCTCCCTCAACATTAACTTCATCGTTTGCTCCCTCGACATTAACTTCATCATTTGCTCCCTCGACATTAACTTCACAGTTTGCTTCTTCACTGTTTGCTCCTTCACCATTGACTTTTTCACCATTATCCTCCTCAAAAATAACATCCTCAATACTTATTTCTTCAATTTTGTATTCAACATAAAGATCAACTACCTTAAATCCTCTAACATCCTTCATTAACCTTAAGACATCATTATCATTGTTCAGAGGCCGGAGTCCACGAGAAAAGAAAAATTTAGGATTCCAATACCATAAACACTTTATATTACGATACCCCTCACTTTTGATCAAATCTTCAATTTGCATGTAAGACATCAAGTCCACATCCCAATCCCAATTCATTTCAGTTACAAGCCCACCAGCATACAACAAAACTGGATTCTGAATTAAATGTCTCCTATGGTGTACTCTAAATCTAACAACTTGGGTATCAGAGGGCCTACAAAACACAAACGACATTTTCTTAATTAAAACATAGATAAAAACGGGAGTTGGTATAAACAAATCATATGCTATGACAGAACACAAACGACATTTGCGTGTTTAGGATTTTTGAATTCAGAGGTGAGTTACGAAACATACCTCGACACATAATTTCGATTTGCTATTTTAGAGATGACCTAACTACTACAGCGACAACGGGAGTTGATTTGCGGTTTGCTTTGGAACGACAACTATAGAATCTTTAATTACGGTTTGTCTTCGTGCGTGAAAGGGGAAGATTCGTGCGTGAAAGGGGAAGAGTAAGAATCTTCATTCCTGAACTGGGTTTGAAGAATTGACAAAAATGAATGGTTGAAGAAATGGGTTGTTCTTCTGCGTTGGGGTTTTACACAAGTGAATTTAATTTTCTGAAAAATGAAATCAAAAAAACCTAAATAACATGAAAATGATATTTGGTGAATAAGACCATTTTAAATGACATGGAAATGTCACATCACCATTCAACGAGCCACATCATTAAAAACATGACTTAAAATGGCAAAGGGATTAATATCAATCTAGAAACTTAAAATGAGGACCTAAATGGTGGATTTTAAAATGGGAGGATCAAAATAAATAAAAAAAATACAAAATAGAGGGACCAAAGTTGCAATTAAGCCTAATATATATATATATATATATATATATATATATATATATATATATATATATATATATATATATATATATATATATATATATATATATATATATATATATATATATATATATATATATATATATATATATATATATATATATATAATATTTTTCTTGATTTTTAATGACTGCAAAATGCATGGATAACTTGATAATATACACAGTTATTATTATATTTTTCTTACTAATTATTATTAATTTTTTTATGCTTGGCCCCCTCATAAATTTCATCCTGACTCCGCCACTGCAAGATACGGGGAGAGAGAGAGAAGAAAAGGACATTAAGCTTTAAAAAATCTAACCAATGCTATACAATACATTAGCTTTTAAGCTAAGATATATCTATTCATATATTAAAACAGACTCCAAATTAATATTATTGTCGTGTCATTACTATGAGTTCTACATTACCAAAATAACTCACTGTTTGCACTACAAATTTCTATATCATATATACCACTTTACTCCTTCTATCTATCCTCTGAAGCCTTTCTATTCTCTATTTTAACATCTCTTCGTTAATCCAATGTCCTTTCATTTCAAGATTATGTATTATTTCATTTAATTTAATGTATGAATTATTTTTATGTTTAATTTGACCTAACTAAAATATTTAGCATTTCAATTATCAAAAACAAAATAAATTCACATATATCCATAATAAATTCTGAACCTGACATTGACCCAAATTTGAAAGAGCCTCTAACTGTCCCTGGCCTATGTCTTGAACTCTGTATCATAGAGAAAAAGGCTCATAAGATGAACAATCTAGCAGAAATTAATGCACATGATTTCCAAAAGAGAAATGTTGAATTTCTTGAAAGATCATGGGCCAATATGTCAGGAAGGTTAGAGGATAATTATGACATTTCCAACAATGATGAGAATGAGTTTGATCCTAAACTACTCAAATACCAATTAGATATTTCCAAATCCCAAAACTAGAGACTAAGACAAAAAGCAAAAGCTAGATCCAGCAACATTACCAGATTACAATCTGGTACCTATAAGCATACCTCATGAAGTTCATCCTTCCAAGTCTCCCTGTTAGAATCTGTTAAAATGAAGAGAATTGAAAGAAACTCTCATTGTATTAATTGAATTTCAATGATACAAAGGGGGCTGCTATATATAGCAGTGCAATCCTAACAAACTAGCTGATTCAGTGTAACAAACTGACAGCTCAGCATAACAGAATGGAAAGATAAACTAAGGGCATGAATTATATACTACTCTATTAGTCCCCCTTAGAAGCTGCTGGTGAGTTTGCCAAAGCAGTCTTATCCAACACACGCAGTTTGGAACGAAGGGGTGCAAACTTGGCAGCAGACAAGGGCTTGGTGAGAATGTCAGCCCATTGATCTTGAGCTGGAACATGAGCAACAACCAGACTTTTGCTGAGCACTTTCTCTCGTAGAAAAAAGATATCCAGTTCCATATGCTTAGTCCTGTTGTGGAGAATAGGATTATGGGCCAGAGTGATAGTGCTCAAGTTATCACACAAGATCTTAGGTACTTGAGGGGAATAATGGAGTTCCTTAAGCAAGGACTGAATCCAAATAAGTTCAGCAGCTAGCTGAGCCATACTGCGATATTCTGCTTCAGCACTGGACCTTGCAACAAGCTGTTGCTTCTTAGACCACCAAGAAACCGCATTAGGACCAAGGTATATACAGGCCCCTGAAGTGGACCTCCTGTCATCAGGGTCTGATGCCCAGTCTGCATCACAGAACCCTAGCAACTGCATTGGTTGCTGAATGGAAGCAGGCTGAATAAGAAGACCATGGTGTAAAGTACCACTTAAGTACCTTAAGATTCTCTTGACAACCTTCCAATGGTCCTCTAAAGGATTGGACAAAAACTGACAGACTTTGTTGACAGAAAAAGAAATCTCTGGCCTAGTTAAAGTAGCATATTGCAGGGCACCAACCACAGACCTAAACTGAGTAGGATCATCAACAGTAGCTGACCCAACCTTGGATAATTTGCTGCTAGAGACCATAGGAGTGGGCATGCCATTGGCATTCAACATATTAAGCTTGGAGAGTAAATCTGAGATGTACTTAGTCTGAGATAGGAGAAGGGAACCATTGGAGAGATGAGTCACTTGAATCCCTAGGAAATAATCAAGTTGTCCCAGCTGTTTGAGAGAGAATCTATCATTGAGATGCTTGATCAAAAAAGCTATGAAAGGAGCAGAACTACCTGTGATGATGATGTCATCAACATAAACCAGAATCATAATCTGAAGTTTACCTTGATGCAACAAAAATAGACTAGGATCACATCTACTAGCCTTAAAACCAAGTTGAACCAAGGCACTCTTGAGCTTATCAAACCAGGCCCTAGGAGCCTGTTTTAAACCATAAATAGCCTTGTTTAACTTGCAAACAAGAGTCCTGTCAGCAGCTTCAAACCCAGGAGGTTGTTGAATAAAGACTTCCTCTTCAAGAATGCTATTTAGGAAGGCATTGTTGACATCAATTTGCTGTAAAGGCCACCTGTTTGTAACAGCAATAGAAAGAACAATTCTCACAGTGACAGGTTTAATAACAGGAGAAAAGGTCTCTTGAAAATCACTACCGGCCTTTTGATGGAACCCTTTAGCCACTAATCTGGCTTTATACCTGTTTATGGAACCATCAGGATTCTCCTTAGTTCTGAAAACCCACTTGCAGCCAATAGGTTTCCTACCAACAGGAGCTTTCACCAAAGTCCAGGTCTGATTTCTCAGCAATGCCTGATGTTCTTCCTTCATGGCCTGAAACCAGTTAGGAGCAGCCAAGGCTTGCGCAACAGATGTAGGTTCTAGGTGGGCTAACAATAGGGTAGGGTGACGTTTAGGGAGAGTAATACCACTTTTGGCTCTAGTTTGCATAGGATGGAGATTTTGAGGACGAATGGAAGGTAAAGTTGTGGCTGCAGGGCTGGGAATAGGGCTAGGACTGGGACTGGGGTTAGGACCAACTGAAGGAGAGGAGTTTAGAGGAGAAGAAGGAGAGAGAGTACTAGCTTCAGCTAGATCAGAGAGAATGAGAGCAGGGGAGGAAGAAGGAGAGGTGGTATTGGGAATGGCAGTAAGGGGTTGAGGGATAGGCTGCTGACCAGAAGAAGAAGAGTGGTCAGAGGGAGAAGGAGAAGCATAGGAAGGAGACATGTGAGACACATGAGGGACATTATGATTACCAGGCTGAGTAAAGGCAGAATTTGAGGAAGAGGAGGGAAGACTAGATGAACTTGGAGCAGAAGAAACAGAAACAGAGGGAGCAGGTGGAAAGCTGAGAGAGGGAGAGGAGGAGGATGCTGGTTTAGAATGAGATGATGAGTTAGAAGAAGAGAATAATGTGGAATAGGGAAAATTTGCTTCATGGAAAATAACATCCTTGGAGATAAAGATACGGCCATCTGAAGCAAGACATTTATAGCTTTTATGAGAAGTAGAATACCCAAGGAAGATGCATAGTTGAGATCTAAAGTCAAGCTTATGAGAGTTATAAGGACGAAGGAAAGGATAACAAGCACATCCAAAGACTTTAAGAGTAGAATAGTCAGGAGGTTTGTGAACTAATTTGTAGTAAGGTGAGACATTGTCAAGGGTAGGAGTGGGAATTCTGTTGATGAGATATGCAGCTGTAACAAAGGCATGATCCCAGAATTTTAAGGGAAGAGTGGATTGAGCAAAGAGAGTGAGACCAGTCTCAACAATGTGCCTATGCTTGCGTTCAACAAGACCATTTTGGTGATGTGTATGGGGACAAGTGAACCTATGAACAATCCCCAAATCTGTGAGATATTGAGTAAGAGGCCTAAACTCTCCTCCCCCATCAGTTTGAGCACATTTAATGGAACAGTTGAATTGAAGTTCTACCATTTTCTTAAACTGAAGGAACTGCACCATGGTGTCAGACTTAAGAAAAAACCCAGACAAACCTAAAGAAAGCATCAACACATGTTAGGAAATAGGTATAACCACTGGATTATTGCATAGGGGCAGGACCCCAGAGATCACACACAACAAGCTCAAAAGGGTGAGAATAAACAGTTGCAGATAAGGAAGAAGGAAGTCTATGAGACTTGCCAATGCAGCAAGCATGACACAACTCTGCAGGTGGTTTGGGAGGAATAGACAGTTTACACAGTTTAAAAACTTCAACAAAAGCATGATGGTTAGGGTGTCCCAACCTAGTATGCCAAAGTACATATTTATTAGATGCAATAGATGCTGCATTATTAGAGTGTGGTGAGGGTAAAACAGTGCTAGTAGTGGCAGAATTTAGAGAAGGACTGAAAAAGGATCTTGTAATATTATTATTGACAGATTCATTACAAGGAGACAGATGATTTGTAGTATTACTATCAAAAGATTCAGTACAATGAGACATAGTATCTTTCATGTATAAAGTATTACAACTGTTTGTTGCAGGAAAACTATAACTAGAACTACAAGAGTGGAGAGACTTGGACAGTTGAGGAGCAGCAGGATTGGGAAATTTATAGAGGCCATCAGCACCAACAAGACCACTGAGTAAGACTTCAGAAATAGCCTGAGATTTGACAACACAAAACTTAGGGTGAAATTCAAAAAACACAGCATTATCTTGAGCAAATTTGCTCACACTCATAAGATTCTTGGTGATGTGAGGGACATGTAATAGAGTCCTAAGGGTGAGGGATAGGTGAGGGTTGTGAGGTGAGGGAAAAGACATAGAACCAACAGAGTTGATAGACAAACCTTGGCCGTTACCTATGAAGACTTGTTCAGTTCCAGGCATAGAGGCAGAGTCAGACACATTGGAGGCCTCAGGAGTAACATGATGAGAAGCTCCTGAGTCAGGATACCACCATTGATTTGCGCTACTAGCTTCAGTACCTGCATAAAAGGCCTGTGGTGCAGAAGATCTAGGAGGTGCAGCTCTGGGAGAAGCATACGCAAACTGCACAGGATAAACAGCACGAGGAGCCACCAGGAAAGGATTGAAGGGAGCACGATGCTGTGGATAACTAGCACCACTTGAATTTGTATAACGATAGTAGCATACTGAAGCATCATGACCAGGTTTGTGACAAATCTGACATGTTGATTTGCCAAAACGGCCTCCACCACGGCCAAATCGACCACCGCCGCGACTAGAACGACCACCCCGTGCGCCATAGGAATGATTTTCAGCATTAGCGGTGACATGACTCGTTCCTTGAGGAAACGCCTCCGAGACGACTTGATCGGAGGCGACCGGAGCAGGGGAAGGTGTTACCTGAGTAAGATTGACCGTCGCCGGCTCTGCAATCGCAGCTTTGCGATGTTTCTCCAGTCGCGACTCATGAGCAAGTAAGGAAGACTCCAATTCTTCCAAGGAGCTTACGTCATCTTTGCTATTAACGGCGGCGACTATAGAATCATAATCCTCAGGTAGCGAATCAAGAACGATCTCAATTAGGTTACGAAGAGGAACAGGATCACCGATTGAGGTCAGCGACTCACTGATCTCACGTGTACGCGTCATAAGCTCTTCAATCGTCAGAGAACCCTTCGCAAGACGCCGGAGCTCCGATCGGTGTTGACGAGCCTTGGTGGAGAGAAGAACGTCAAAGTAACGGTGAACTTCTGTCCAAACTTGCCACGCGTGCTTGCACTCAACAAGCTTTGGAAGAAGCGCATCGGAGATGGTAGAAAGAAGTCAGGTGCAGACGAGAGCATCCTGTTGCTCCCACTCAAGAAACGCACTGTGAGATGCAGGATCTGAAGGAGACGGTGGCGGAATCACCGGAATAGTAACAAACCGTTGAAGACGATGGCCACGGACGACACCATCAATCTGCTGCTTCCACTGCTTGAAATTCTTGTCATCAAGCTTAACAGAAATTAGGTGAGAAAGCTTCACCTGAGAAGAAGGGAACAAAGGCTCCATGGATCGAAAAAAAACTTAAGCTCTAGATACCATGTTAGAGTCTGTTAAAATAAAGAGAATTGAAAGAAACTCTCATTGTATTAATTGAATTTCAATGATACAAAGGGGGCTGCTATATATAGTAGTGCAATCCTAACAAACTAGCTGATTCAGTGTAACAAACTGACAGCTCAGCATAACAGAATGGAAAGATAAACTAAGGGCATGAATTATATACTACTCTATTACTCCCTTTCATTAGTTCGAGTGCCTCTCATTCGGGTCAAGCGCCCCCTTTTCAGATACATTGTCTAAATCCCTAATGTCTTCGTTCATAAGTGTGAGATCTTGCATAAGACATGTACTAGGTCAACTAACGTTACATAAGGGATCATGAGAGTTAACTAAATTTTTTAGATTTTAGGGAATTAATCACTCATTATTGGAATGACTGTTACATCCCAGGACGACTCGGTTCAGGACCAAGGGGCTATAAATACATCAGGGTCATGATACAAAGGAACTTAACTAATAGCACAGAAAAAAATACACACATACAGTGGCTTCCCACTTGATTGAGCTAGCTCTCAATACCACAAGAACATTAAAGCCTCTTACAACTCTTATTCACTAGGGATTGTCACGCATTTGTACTTTTAGCAAGTACAAAAATCTTCTGGATTTCACCCTTTATCTTGTTGATGATACCCTGTTGGTTTTTAATTGTGATGACCTTATTCTTCCTCTTTTTGTGGTTGGATATTTTGTGGAAAAATTTATTATTAGGATCCTTTTCTTCTATCCCGTGGACTTTGCCTATTTCAATCCACCAAATCTCTGTCTAATACAACAATATGTTAATTTCTTTTTAGATATTGTGGATAATCTCTTTGTTCTGATTGTTGATGTTGTTTTGTTGAACATTGTTGAGAATTTGTTGTAGATCTTTGAGGTTGTTTCCTATATTGCCATAGGTTCTCCTTCCCTAATCCCAGATATTTTTGAGAGTGTGGAGGATAAAAAGAAAGTCAAGCCAATGTTTTTACAAGGCTGGACATATTTTCTAAAGGGACTTTGGATTCTTTTTCTTGAAGGAGACAACACATACGCTTATGAAATAAGAGCAAAGCTTGAGTGTATGGATTATCACTATCTTTTTAGCTTAAAAGCAAAGAATACGCATAGTTAAGTCTGCAGGTAAACCCACAGAAAACAATGAAGGAATAATAAAAATCAAAGAATACAAAAATGCATGATCCAATAAATGATATACTCATAAAGGATAAGAGGACAATTGATCAAAAAACTATTCAAAGAAAAAATGCATTAAGGAAGGGATGTTGCATATACCATATATTGGCAGGGATGAACAACTGTGTCACAAGGCTGTGACAAGCAGATCACACACTCTTTTCCGTGGTCGCTGTCATCCACGCCACTCTCCAGTGAATTTCCAATACTATATATCTCCTGCATCTCATACCGCATTCCATTCACCAACATGATCTTCTTAACAACTTTTACCCGAAATTCTCCTTTTTCCTTCTCGAACACCGCTTGAGTTATCTGAGAGTTTGTGTTACCAAATGATTACTAGAGGATGCCTATGTTTTTAACGTTATCGGTGTTGTGTCTGAGTGTCCATCTTGAGTCGTGTCCTTGTCGGAGTCTGTGCTTCATAAATTTTGGCCAGCAGCTTCCTATATCTTACCCTGTGGCACATACTCATTCTCATTCTGATGTCAAAACAGGATTAGGAGCATGCATACAATCATAAAAAAAACTCACAGGATAATATTATTGGACACAACTAATAAAATAACTTCATGGAGAGAAGCTTTAAAACATAGAGAAAAAATGAATATTCATTTTAATTGAAACAACAGACCGAATCGAGATATGGATTTTGGACTTATTTTCCTTTCTGGAAATAAATGATTGAAACTTACAAGAAAAAAAGTTCAACGAAACACTTAGAATTGTATCTCATTTCATAAGCATGACGTGCAGATCCAAAAGATATGAGTACACACTAGTAGGACCATCCTTGACTACAGTAATGTTGATCTATGGACATGGACATTTTTGGTGAATGAGCTATGGATTTGATAGCTATTTCTTAGTATAATGATTCTGAAACTTTAACAAAATAGAAACTCTAAAATAAATACAGACGTGAAAGTGGGTGTTGTGAATGTCCTTGTCATTCTCTTTAATTTGAACAGTAACAAGCATTATTGAAAATTTTCCTGTATGAAACAACA
The DNA here is from genome assembly GCA_963859935.3 of Lathyrus sativus. Lineage (NCBI taxonomy): Eukaryota > Viridiplantae > Streptophyta > Magnoliopsida > Fabales > Fabaceae > Lathyrus > Lathyrus sativus. Next base: position 606,696,464 of record OZ012739.1, read on the forward strand.
CTTCAAACAAGGGGAAGCATGGTTTAGTATTGCCTGTATGCCAACTCCTTTATAACATCAGCAAGACCCTTTTCATTCTTAACACTCTGAACCCAGTTTGCATTTATATTAACTCGCTCGAGGCTCTGCTTCAAAGTTCTAACAATGGCGGGCATAGGATGGCTATCAAAGAACTCCTCTACTTCCTTTGCTTTCTCAAGGGAAGCAAACTGCACCAACAGAAAACAGAAAAAAAATGGAATTATTGTTGAGCATTCTATTACTATATGCAACACTCCAAAATTAAGGGGTGTCAAAATTGCTAAGAAAAACATTGGAAAAAGCATAGAGAAAACGCAGAAGACAAACCGGTGAGACAGTTGCACTGACAAAGCGAGTTATTACAAATCCAGAGCCAAAAGTTTTTGAGATGTGTTCCCAATTTTCCTGCATAAAATTAAAGAACCATAAGGACTTGAAGATAGAAAGGAAATACGGTTAACAGAAAATAAGCTTCATAATCCCTATCAGTTTTTTCTCTCCAAAATCAAAACATGGAGTAAAGCTTAGCATGCTCTCTAGGCTTAGAGATAAACTATGAAAGATGACAGAAAATCTTGGCAAAGGATTTAATGAAGTATTTAAACTCTAGTTCTACGATCAAGTTTTCTCCGAATAGCAACAACGAAACTAAACTTTATCCAATCATCAATTTACTAAACCTTAAAAGGAATCTAATAGTGAAAAAATTATACCAAAATATGCAGTATACTTCATTTCTACGTATTCTCATTTCTATTCATCATATTTCACACTCCAAATGACAACCGCAGTACTTTTATGTGTTATTTATACCTTAAGCCAGGCCCAAGCCACATCTCTTCCTTCCCGATTGACACCGAGTCCACAAGTAGCATCTTGAGTTTTAACCTTGTCCACCCATGACGCATGACATTATATCAATCTCCAAACTAATAATATGATAACATGCGAACTTTTTTTTGTAATTATGTATTATGTATTATGAGTTTAAATACTATCTTAAAATTAGATACCTCTGAAGATAACATAAAGTTAAGAACTTCAAGAATTAGGTCTGGATCAGATGAAGAAGACAGTGAGCCTACAAGCATAGATAATATTAGCATGTAGAGCTAGAAATACCGTGTTACGCCTTCGCAGAAGATATTTCATTACCCAGAATACGTGTTTTCTCCTCACTCAGGTCAGTTTCTCTGTATACTTTCAGAAGTGATTCATAACCCGACCGGTTAGATTTGGTTGCCTGTTTCATTACAGCCACATAAACTGCCTGCCGACAATAAAAAAAAAAGTCATCAAATGAAGATTCCTTAAGATTTCACGCGTTCAAAATTTCAAATGATGCTGCAGCAAACCCTTCTTATATCAGGTGCAAGAAGTGGGGTATTTCTGTCTTCTAAGAAAGCCTGGAATCGCTTGCTTGCTTCATCCAGTGACAGATCATGTCCAAATTTAGCAAGGGAAGTCAAAATTTCTCCTCTCAACAACGCATCATCATGACTTTCTTCTGGCTTAGGATCCCAACCAAGCCTCCTGCGAAGCAATATAAACAGGAATGTTGTAGCAGAAATACTCTAATTCCTAAAATAAATCATGAACTGCAATAAAATCCAACTTACTCTGCAGAGTACTGGAGAACATTAATAGAAAACTGATTGAAATAATCTAGTAAGTCTGGAACTGCATCAGCTGCAATACGTTGAACTTTTTGACTTATCTGTAAAACAGGAGAACTGAAATTAGATCCAATATATAACCTATGTAAATAATGAGTAATAATATTGGGAAAATAGAATTACAGATATCAGGTTAGAGAGCACGGTATAATCATCTTCCTCCCTATAAGCTGCCATCAAGTTAAGCAAGGAGGTTAATGATTCTTTGCGGGCCATACAAAGTGCATATGTATCATCCAAAACTCCTGTCAAAGTAGTAACTCACAAGTTATCAGTATTTTCCTCTTCTACCATTGGAACTAAATCATCAAGAGATTATCTAATTTACCAAACCGGTCTGATGGAGATAATAATTGTTTCTCTATTGCATATCTAAGTTTAGCAGCAAGCAGCTCATCATATTTGACCCTGTAGAAACCAGCCTGGTCCACGTTAAGTTTAATCCAAGATGTGTTGTCTTCGGCAATCGGGGAACCGAGTAACTCTTTAACATCACGCGTTTCAGATTTTGTTTGGAAGAGGAAATTTTTGCGGACGTCATATGAGCCAAAGCATAGTGTTATTGGAACAATCCATTGGCCTTCCCCTTGAGCACCACTTGACAAGAATTGTGACTGCCAATAAACATACAAGGCTCCCAAGTTACAATATACATAAAGGGTTTTCTTTCTGAAAAGAATCAAGACAAGGAACTAATGAAAAGGTTGGATGCAATGTTACCTGATCAAACTCCAAATTCTGATTATTGACTTTAACAGATACAACAGGATATCCTTGCTGTTTAGTCCATGTGGTCATTAACTTATTCACAGGTTCACCAGATCCTTCCTCAAGTGCAGCCCATAGATCCTCAGTTTTAGCATTTGAACAAGCATGCCTTTTTATATATGAAGCTAGTGACCTCTGGTTACATGAAAAAGCAATGCGTAGAATTTAATCACAAAAAGTGCAATCTATAACTTCGCTTGGCCATATTCTAGTTTATGCATAATTAGTACTATACTATACGCAAATTCTGGTACATCTGCATGAGTTATTGAATGCATAAAAGATACCCTGCCAACTACACTGTGCAACCTACCTAGTCAACCCACTCCATGCATAGTGAAAAATCAAAGTTGAGAGAAAAATCTAAAATCTGGCAACAATATTTTACCTATGCTGTGAATAGTGATACTCCCTAATTCCTTTCTAAATATCACTTTTTTAGAGAAAAAAATTGTTTCTATTTAGTGGTCATTTTCAAAGTTCAATGCAACATTAACTATTATTTTGTCAGCAATACCCTTAACTATTTATCAGAGAGAAATAAGCGGAATGAGGATAATACATAGTTGAAGGTATTATAAAAAAATCCATAAAAGATTTTCTTGGTATGTGTAAAAAAACCTTAAAACAACAACTAAAAGGAACAAAGGGAGTATAATTTATCATTCCCATATGAGCAGTTCACTGCGGGTAAGTTTTTTATGATAGTGGTAAGATGCCAAGTATCAACCTGAAAGCTTTCAGCACCAAGATAGCTTTGCAGCATCCTAATAACGGATGCACCTTTTTTATAGCTTATTGAATCAAATATCTCATCAATCTCGCGAACATGATTTATCTCCACCTGCAAAAATAGTTTACGAAGATTAAAATAGACAAACAATATAATTAACGTGTATATATAGACACACACACACAATTAATACTATAATCAATGGTATATAATGCATTGCATGCAAAATTAATCTGCGTGAAATTTCAGATAAGATACTGATAAAGTGAGTCAAATCCCTTATTAGGGACAGACTGAATCTGTGAAAAACTGAGACTAAACATTACCTCAATTGGGTGGGATCCGGCAAGCCCATCCAGTCTAAAACCTGCCTCACATTCATGAAGAAATTGAGACCATACTTTCCACTCAGGAAACAAGTCATCGGCTGCTAAGTAACTCAACTGACCACACCAAAAGAAGAAGCAAGAGCAAAAGAAAACTTCCAGTTAGTTATAGATAAAATATAAAAATTAAAAGGCACCAAAAATGGGTCCAACACTTACCCATGTTGCAAAACCCTCATTCAGCCATAAATGGGTCCACCACTCCATTGTAACAAGATTGCCAAACCATTGATGTGCTAATTCATGAGCTACAACAATTGCAACCTTAAAAGCAACCAAAGAATGTAAGAAATTTTTTTATCATCCTGTTATTAATAACAAAGACTGGTTTTGAATTTGAGATTGGGGAACTGAAGCCACCGAGACAAAAACAATTTTATGAAAAGAAAACTACCCACTGTTTGTTAGAAACAGAAGAATGCTGATCATCAAAGAGTAAACAAGTCTCCTGATATGTAACCAAACCATAATTCTCCATGGCTCCAGCAGCAAAATCAGGTATTGCAATCATATCCAATTTTGGCAAGGTGTAAGGAATGTCGAAGTAACTGTTGAATATCACGGTTAATTGACTAACGAATGATAGATAATATGAGAAGATGAAATGAAGATTAACATATATAACCCACCATTATCCACTAGCAAACCTAATATATGAAGGATGACAATGTCATATGGAAGTAGGAAGACTTCATAAACAACCACGAAAAGTTTTGACGGATGTATAAAAAGGTCTACATAATAAGGATTTTTCCCATTAATATTAGGGCTGTTAGTCTTTGGGGTGGATAGTGGTACTTTGGAAGCCAATCGTGCCAAGAAAGGATGTTGTATGCCATAAACTTAAAATGAGAGGATAGAAACCAAACTGTCCCTGGAACTAATAGGGACTTGGGTATTATGGGGTGCCATGTCCCCGTTGAGTAGTATGAGATGCTTAGTGGAGTATTTAAGTGGCTTGATTGGCTCTTCCCCCCTTGATATCTAGATTTTAAGGGAGGGTTCCCCCAACGCTTGGATACATATCATTTGGTATCAGAGCTGATTGCCGGTG